>CM056201.1:63202749-64679223 GCA_029692085.1 Gymnothorax javanicus
CAACGTGAATACACCCATACAACGTCCTTCAGCCCACATTAGCAGCTTCTGACAACTGTACATCACGCCGTTTGACAACAGACAAGCAATTTCATAGCTATTTACAACTGAGTTTTGGTGAAAACGACTAATGAGGTTATATCTCAGAAAACTGTTAATAATGGTGGACTAACTTAACGGCTTGCTTGCCAATTATGTCATGGTGGCTAGACTGGTATACTGCTATGTACGCAATGACATTATTTTTAGATTCTATAGCTATCTAACTTGCTAGCTAGCAAGAGCTAAACAAAAATCTTTGCAAATAATTGCAATATTTGAGCATTATGATTTTTTTTGCCCTAATGTTACTAGCTAGGCCCTATTTGTGTTTAGCATAAACTGATCTGATATGTTTTGTGGCACTTTAGTGTGTCCCAACTTGTTAGTTTTGATCTCTGTAAATTCACATATTTTAACAGAGGTGGCTTCACTGTTAAGTCAAGACAGAGTGACAGCTGGTCGGCCTAATTTCTGCCTGTAAACGTGATCGGAAATTGCAATATAAATGTGGGCTGCCATTACTCATTTCAAAAACTGATAGTATTTGCGTGATTGGGCCATGTAAAATTTGATATGCTTCCATCACTACTGTCGTTTTCAAAAGGTCTAACACACCTAGCCTATCTAACTGTACTGCACTGCTAATCTTACACAAAATTTATCCAAAATAAATACATTAAAATGATAGATTATATTATAGTCAACATGCACGTGATCCAAGGCAGGTTTCCATATACTATGTCTGAAAGAAAAATGGAAGTTATGTTGATGTTGTGAGAAGGAAATTAAATCAAAGAACCTTGTAAATGTTAAATAATAAGATCTGAAGTGCAGCATTATATTTCATTTACTTATCATGCAGACAAGATTCTGTGTTGCTTTTTTGGAAATATTCACTGATTTTGAATTTTAATTAATACTTTTATTTTGTTTATTTTATTTATTTTATTACTATTTTCCATTTTTTTTCTATTTACTATTCTATTTCTATCTTCCATCACCGTAATAAAAGACAATAACTGCACCAGCAAAGATAACAGTCCTCAAGTGAAGCCGAAACGATTTTATACCAAGTAAAGGCTGATTAGGGGAAGGTGTGACGAGAGTGAGCTGAAGTGCAGCATTGAACACATACAAGGGCGTCAATATAAAATCTCTTATGCAAGTAATTCTGGTGAAATGTTCGACATTATTGTGTTAAAAAATTTAACGTGTGTTTAATTTATGATGTCAATTAAAGCGTCCAACCACAGCTGAGACACAGAATCCACCATAAAGGGGCATTTTCACGGCCGAGCTAGCATAGTAAACTTGAAAACTTGGCCAATCAATATGCAAGTTTGCCTTGGGTGTGAATTGCCAATGTAACGTCATAGAGCGGTAACTCAGAGTTGTCCTCTCCAAAAATGAATTAGTTACTCTAGGGCAGGACGCAGTATTCTTCAGTTCAGTTTTTTTGAACATTCATTTTGCTTGCGCGAACTCTGATGTTAGTGTGCAGCTGTCTGGCCATTGATACCGGAAAGAAACATAACTTTACCCTTGGGTAATCCATGGCCGGATCCAGGAGGGTGCAGGGTTGGGCTACGCCCCCCCAGATTTTTGCAGCGCCCCCCCAGCTCCTCCTGACTTACTGATGTATGCTTCAGCCCATTGACTGTATGCTTCAGCCAAAATCTAAAGATCGTTCTATCATTTAATAGCATTTTTCAAATGGATTCCCTTGATGTTTCTGATTGGCTGGTTGAATACTGACAATTTAGTTTGTAGCCCCACCTCCAAAGTCAGGGATAAAATTTCTGTCGACCCGAAGTTCCTTACCACTCTCGTCTCGTAATGAGTGACAATCAGGTGTGTTGGACAGTGATCTCATTAACTTTTGATTGTACAATTAGTTTCTATTAATAAACACAAATATACCATACCATAATTTAAGCTTTATTTGTACTCTTTTCATATATCATTGTAGACACAGTCTTTCAGTTAACATAAATAGGTAAGCTTGTAGGTATCCTGTTAGCTTGGTTGTCCACGACCACTTCTTATTTGCGTACAAGTTCGTTCAAACAAAAAAAAAAAAAAAAAAAATGAAAGGTCATTCATAGAATGACGATTTGCCGAAATCGCGCGCAGATCTCTGAAAAAGAAAGAACAGAATGGAGTTGGTTTCAAGTCCACAGCTGTAAAAGTAGCAAAGTTATGAACCAAAATGTGTTTTTTACATTTTTGGCGAGCCTCGTGTTGACCTTGACCTTTGACCTAAGGACTAAAAAAAGTATAGGTTTCTGGTGACAAACCTCTTCTATCCTATGGTGAAGTTTCATGAGCATAAACGACATGGAAAGGGTAAAAAAGCCTGTTACTAACAAACAGACAGACAAACAAACAAATAAAAAAAATTAGTAAAATCAAAAGTTTGAAAAATTATATCACATTATGATGTCATTTTGACATGTGATGACGCTACTTCAAGTTTGATGGCATACTTCTGAAAGCTTTTTCCACAAGGAACAAAATGGCGTTAAATTGACAATGATATCAAAAATAGAAACAAAGTTATTAGTCAAAACATGATTTTGACCTTGATCATGATCTTGTCTTTGAAGATATCAACTTCAAATTTCTTACAGCGACATACATAATATTCCTGATTTCAAAAATAGATCAACATTTAGTCTATGCACAAAGGAAATGGTTTAACAGCAAAACGAAAATAATGGTCATTTTTGGAAAATACGACTTTGACATCAGAAAAACGTGAATTAAGTCACAACCGTTTGACCGATTGAGCTCAAAGTTGGTGTGTGAGGTACTTGAACAATGGGCTACATAATGAAATTAAAAAATGCAGTAAAATCAAAAATTAAAAATTTTTGTCATTTTGTGACGTCATTTTGACGTACTTTGACCGGAGGATCGTCTTCGGGACCCGTAACCGCTAAAATGGGCTATGTATGGTGAACAAAATGGCATTGGATTGAAGTTGTTTTCTCAAATACAAACAAAGTTATCAACCAAAATGTGTTCTTGACATTTTGCGTCACACTGACCTTGACCTTGAAGTTATTTTTACGAAAATCAATAGGCTTCTTACAAGGTCATAGGAGATTCAAAAGCTGCAAAAGAGATTTCGATTAAGCCAAGAGTTTAAGAAAAAATCGCGTTTGTAACAAACAGACAGACGGACAAACAGACTAATGGAACTGACCAACATACTTGCCGAAATTCCGATTTCGGCAGGTAAAAATCATGCGTCAATTTATAATCACCAAAGCATCTACTAGCTCAAACACGTCTGGTGCAAGATCTAATCAAGAGCGGACAGCGCGCTAGCATTAGCTTTTCTTCCTCTTCCTGTGCGGAGAATAATGCTACTGTGAGTGATACAGTCAGGGACCATGATCTTGATGACAGCACTCCGACGCGGCCAGTGTTAATGCTGTACCTCATGCGGATATTTCGCTAAGGTCCTCGGGCATTCAAGTCAAATTGGTACCGCTCTCAATCATGGTTAGAGTACTTAGTAAAGCTAGATACATGCTTCTATATCCCATGTCAAAAGTTTGTGGCTACAAATGACAAAGACATCACATTCACTATACGTTTCACCAATTGGAAAATGGCATTAGAGTCTGACGGAATTCATTTAACATGCCTTTAGCCCAGTGTTTTTCAAACTCGGTCCTCGGGGACCACCGTGCATGCTGGTTTTCATTGAAACCACAATTGCAATCCCAGAATTCTATTAAGCCATTGATTTGTTTTAATTGGTTGGATTATTTCTTTTTTTACCCTTTAACTTCACATTATATGAGAAATGCAACGCCTGCCATGGGAAATGAATGCCCAATCACCATTTTGTGTTTATAATGCTGCAAAAAAAGTAATTGCACAAGGTATAATATATTTACTGATCCAAGTCATACAAAAGTTAATTATTGAGCTCCATAGGTTGCTGCACGCAAGCTTGAAGTTCGTTTTTTTTTAACAATATAAACACAGAACAGGTGCGAGTCACTCTCAATTCCTCTGCCTTCTAACTGATCATTATCAAATAAATGGTTCAATTTAGTGACCATGCATCAATAATGATACTAATCAAGAGCCTACTGATATTCTGAAAGTTATTGGTACATCTGTTTTTAGGGCCGGAGCTGACTGCAAGTTGTCTGCGGAGGGCCCTATTGAAATCGCGCTGTTTATAATTATTATTATTAGGGGCCGAGTGACGACTGCAAGTCATCCGCGGAGGACACTATTGTAATCGTGCTGTTTATTATTATTAGGGCCCGAGCCGACTGCAAGTAGTCCGAGGACCCTATTGAAATCGTACTGTTTATTTTTAGGGCCCGAGCCGAATGCAAGTCGTCCGAGGACCCTATTGAAATCGTACTGTTTATTTTTATTATTAGGGCCCGAGCAGACTGCAAGTCGTCGGCGGACGACCCTATTGATATCGCGCTGTTAATTAGGGCCTGAGCCGACTGCAAGTCGTCTGCGGAGGGCCCTATTGAAATCGCGCTGTTTATTATTAGGGCCCGAGCCGACTGCAAGTCGTCTGCGGAGGGCCCTATTGAAATCGCGCTGTTTATTATTATTATTATTATTATTATTTATTTTTTATTATTATTATTATTATTATTATTATTCTTCCGACATTTCAAAGGCCAATTTCGCCCCTTTCCCAATGGTCAAAACGCGTCTAATTTTCCACATTCGTCCGGCCGGATCCGAAATTCGATATTTTTAGGTGCTCGTTCATGGTGGACACAAAATGCCAAAATAGCGCCCCCTAAACACGTTTCAAAATTCCCATAGGGAAATTTGGTTACTTTCTCGTAGGCAGACAAAATTCGGTACATGTACGTATCATATGCAGACATGCAAAAAATTTCATTGGAGCCACACCCTAAACCCAACAGGAAGTCGGCCATTTTGATTTGAATTTTTGAATTTTAAAACGAACTCCACCTAGGGATTTCGCCCGATCGACTTCAAATTTGGTCCAGATCATCTAGAGACCAAGCTGATCAAAAGTTGTGCTCTGCATGTCTGTCGGTCAAAGGGCGTGGCTGCGAGGGTGTGACAAAGTTTGGCAACTTGACAAAAAAATTTCAAAATGCTCTCACGCCAACATACTTGATCGGAGCAGCTTCAAACTTGCTGGACATGATGAGGTCTCTGCCCTCAACGTCCCCATATCATAACTTTTCACTTTATTAATAGCGCCCCCCGGTGGTAACAGGAAGTGACCAGTTTTTACTTTGAAAACGAACTCCTCATTGGGATTTCGCCCGATCGTCTTCAAATTTGGTTCAGATCATCTAGAGAGCAAGCTCATTAAAAGTTGTGCTCTGCATGTCTGTAGGTCAAAGGGCGTGGCTGCTACGGCGTGACAAAATTTGGCAACTCTCCAAAAAAATATCAAAATGCTCTCCCGCCAACATACTTGATCGGAGCAGCTTCAAACTTGCTGGAAATGATGATGAATCCGCCCTGAACGTCATAATATAATAACTTCCCACTTTACTAATAGCGCCCCCCGGTGGTAACAGGAAGTGAGCAGTTCGGTTACTTTGTCGTAGGGAGACGAAATTCGATCCACATATGTATCATAACCAAACATACAAAAAACTCATTGGAGCCACGCCCTCAGCCCAACAGGAAGTCGGCCATTATGATTTGAATTTTTGAATTTTAAAACGAACTCCTCCTAGGGTTTTTGACTGATTGACTTCAAATTTGGTACAGATCATCTAGAGACCGAGCTGATGAAAAGTTGTGCTCTGCATGTCTGGAGGGCAAAGGGCGTGGCTGCTAGGGCGTGACAAATTTTGGATACTCGCCAAAGAAATTTCAAAATGCTGTCACGCCAACATACTTGAATCTGAAAGCTTCAATCTTGCAGGAGATGATGATGGCTCCGCCCTGAACGTCCAAATATATTAACTTCCCACTTTACTAATAGCGCCCCCTGGTGGTAACAGGAAGTGACCATTTTTTACGTTAACATGTACTGATGACACATAGTTGAACCCATCAACTTCATTCCACTTCTAAAACATGGAGAACAAGTTGGTGAATCTAAATTATGTATGCTGTGGAGCTACGAGTAATGGCGTTCGTGTAGCAATGCAGCGAAGATGGATCTTTTGCAATGAAAATACGTTTGTGTTTTTGATGTCTTTTCTGAACTCGTTTCATCATAAAAATTGATACACAGGTCAAGGACGGGAAGCTGTTAAATCTGATAGGGGCCTCGCCAATGGGGGGAGCAAAATGTCTCCATAGCGCCCCCTTGTGGAAACAGGAAATGCAAAATTTTACATTGACATTGGCCAATTTGCTCGAAACTTCGCATTTTTGCTGACGGTCTGCCCCTGAATGCACCTGCCCTCATTTGGTTACACTCAGAGCGCTCCCTGGTGGATGAACTATCAACTTTTCATAACTCCTTCCTGCTTTGTCCGATTAAACGAAACTTTATCACCGGTTGGTGCCTGTACTTGACCTGTCCACTGGTCGTGAGTGCACACCTGCATCCATCAGGATCTCACCACTACCCCCTACGTGCACAAGGGTGCGAGGGCCCGTTCAACGCTGCTTGCAGCTTTAATTAGGGCCCAAGCCGACTGCAAGTCGTCTGCGGAGGGCCCTATTGAAATCGCGCTGTTTATTAGGGCCCGAGCCGACTGCAAGTCGTCTGCGGAGGGCCCTATTGAAATCGCGCTGTTTATTATTATTATTATTATTATTATTATTATTATTTATTATTATTCTTCCGACAATTCAAAGGCCAATTTCGCCCCTTTCCCAATTGTGAAAACGCTTGTAACTTTCCACATTCCTCCGGCCGGATCCGAAATTCGATATTTTTGGGGGCACTAACATGTTCGGCCCCAAATGCCAAAATAGCGCCCCTGAACACGTTTCAAAATTCCCATGGGGAAATTTGGTTACTTTGTCGTAGGCAGACAAAATTCGGTAGACCTATGTATCATAACATAACATGACATGAATGGTGAGAACAGGCCATTCAGCCCAACTAGGCTCGCCAGTTTCTTTGTACCATCGTGAATATATCACTTCAGATACTCAATGACTCAATGGTATCTAGCTTTAAGTCAAGTCTGCTCTTGAAAACTCCCAAGGTCTCTGCCTCAACAATATGGTCAGGCAAGCTGTTCCACACTGAAATTACTCTTTGGGTGAAGAAATATTTCCGAATATCAGTGCTAAATTTACCTTTAGTCAGCTTCCATTTGTGACCCCGAGTTCTGCTAACAACACTTGGTTGAAGGAATCCTACATAATTCACTTTGTTAATCCCTTTAACATATTTAAAGACCTCAATCAAATCACCCCTTAGTCTCCTTTTCCTAAGACTAAAGAGATTAAGGATCTTCAGCCTTTTCTCATAGCTTTCATCTTTAATACCCGGAATTAGCTTCGTGGCTCTTCTCTGAACTTTCTCTAAAGCCTCTATGTCTTTCATACCGAGACATACAAAAAACTTCATTGGAGCCACGCCCTATACCCAACAGGAAGTCGGCCATTTTGATTTGAATTTTTAAATATGAAAACGAACTCCTCCTAGGGATTTTGCCCGATCGACTTCAAATTTGGTAAAGATCATTGAGAGACCAAGCTGATCAAAAGTTGTGCTCTGCATGTCTGTAGGTCAAAGGGCATGGCAGCAAAGGCGTGACAAAGTTTGGCAACTCGACAAATAAACTTCAAAATGCTCTCACGCCCACATACTTGATCTTAGCAGCTTCAAACTTGCTGGACATGATGAAGTCTCGGCCCAGAAAGTGCCCAAATCATAAATTTTCACTTTACCGATAGCGCCCCCCAGTGGTAACAGGAAGTGTCCAGTAATTAATTTGAAAACTAACTCCTCCTAGGGATTTTGCCCGATCGACTTCAAATTTGGTCCAGATCATCTAGAGACCAAGCTGATCAAAAGTTGTGCTCTGCATGTCTGTAGGTCAAAGGGCGTGGCTGCTAGGGCGTGACAAATTTTGGCGACTTCATTTAAAAAATTTCAAAATGCTCTCACGCCATCATACTTGATCGGAGCAGCTTCAAACTTGCTGAAAATGATGATGGCTCCGCCCTGAACGTCAAGATATAATAACTTCCCACTTTACTAATAGCGCCCCCCGGTGGTAACAGGAAGTGTCCAGTTCGGTAACTTTGTTGTAGGCAGACAAAATTCGATACACATATGTATCATACCTAGACATTCAAAAAACAAATTGGAGCCGCGCCCTAAACCCAACAGGAAGTCGGCCATTTTGATTTGAATTTTTGAATTTTAAAACAAACTCCTCCTAGGGTTTTTGACCGATTGACTTCAAATTTGGTAGAGAACATTTAGAGACCAAGCTGATCAAAAGTTGTGCTCTGCATATCTGTCGGTCAAAGGGCATGGCTGCCAGGGCGCGACAAAGTTTGGCGACTCGCCAAAAAAATTTCTACATGGTCTCACGCCAACATACTTGATCGTATTAGCTTCAAACTTGCTGGAAATGATAATGGCTCCGCCCTGAACGTCCTGATATCATAATTTCCCACTTTACTAATAGCGCCCCCCGGTGGTAACAGGAAGTGAGCAGTGCGGTGACTTTGTTGTAGGGAGACGAAATTAGATCCACATATGTATCATACCCAGACATACAAAAAACTCATTCGAGCCACGCCCTAACCCCAACAGGAAGTCGGCCATTTTGATTTGAATTTTTCAATTTTAAAACGAACTCCTCCTAGGGTTTTCGACCGATTGACTTCAAATTTGGTACAGATCATCTTGAGACCAAGCTGATCAAAAGTTGTGCTCTGCATGTCTGTAGGTCAAAGGGCGTGGCTACTAGGGCGTGACAAAATTTGGCGACTCAACAAAAAAATAAAATTCTAAATGCTCTCACGCCCATATACTTGATCTTAGCAGCTTCAAACTTGCTGGACATGATGATGTCTCCGCCCTTAACGTCCCTATATCATAACTTTTCACTTCACTAATAGTGCCCCCCGGTGGTAACAGGAAGTGACCAGATTTTACTTTGAAAACGAACTCCTCCTAGGGATTTTGCCCGATCGACTTCAAATTTGGTCGAGATCATCTAGAGAGCAAGCTGATCAAAAGTTGTGCTCTGCATGTCTGTAGGTCAAAGGGCGTGGCTGTTAGGGCGTGACAAAGTTTGGCGACTCAATGAAAAAATTTCACAATGCTCTCACGCCCATATACTTGATCGTAGCAGGTTCAAACTTGCTGGACATGATGATGTCTCTGCCCTGAACGTCCGCATTTCATAACTTTTCACTTTATTAAGAGCGTCCCCCGGTGGTAACAGGAAGTGACCAGTTTTTACTTTGAAAACGAACTTTTCCTAGAGATTTAGCCCGATCGACTTCAAATTTGGTACAGATCATCTAGAGACCATGCTGATCAAAAGTTGTGCTCTCCATGTCAGTAGGGTCAATGTGCATGGCCACTATGCCGTCCCCATTTCAGATGCTTTGCCATGCATATTCGAGCAGCTCTCCCTCCCTCATCCTTCATCCAAATGGCTTCAAAATTCCTGTACATGATAAGATCCCCGCTCTGAACGCCTCCATTTGCTCATAGGCAATCTCGCTCATGGCGCCCCCTTTTGGAAACAGGAAATGCCATATTTCACATTGACATTTGCCAATTTGCTCTAAACTTGACATTTGTGCTGAGGGTCTGCCCCTGAATGAACCTGCCCACATTTGGTTCCGTTACGAGCACCCCCGGTGGATGAACTATCAACTTATCATATCTCCTTCGTGCTTTGTCCGATTCGCTTGAAACTTTTTCACAGGTTGGTGCCTGTACTTGACCTGTCCAATGGTCGTGAATGCACACCTGCACCCATCAGGATCTCACCACTAGCCACAACGTGCACAAGGGTGCGAGGGCCCGTTCATCGCTGCTTGCAGCTTTAATTATTATTTTTTTTATTTTTTTTTTTATTAGGGCCCGAGCCGACTGCAAGTCGACTGCGGAGGGCCCTATTGAAATCGCGCTGTTTATTATTATTATTATTTTTATTATTATTATTATTATTATTCTTCCGACATTTCAAAGGCCAATTTTGCCCCTTTCCCAATTGTGAAAACGTCTTACTTTCCACATTTGTCCGGCGGATCCGAATTCGATATTTTTTGGCTCTTTCGTTCATGGTCGACACAAAATGCCAAAATAAGCGCCCCTAAACACGTTCCAAAATTCCCATAGGGAAATTCGGTTACTTACTCGTAGCCAGACGAAATTCGGTACACATATGTATCATACCCAGACATACAAAAAATTTCATTGGAGCCACGCCCTTAACCCAACAGGAAGTCGGCCATTTTGATTTGAATTTTTGAATTTTAAAACGAACTCCTCCTAGGGATTTTGCCCGATTGACTTGAAATTTGGTCCAGATCATCTAGAGACCAAGCTGATTAAAAGTTGTGCTCTGCATGTCTGTAGGTCAAAGGGCGTGGCTGCTATGGCGTGACAAAGTTTGGCGACTCGACAAAAAAATTTCAAAATGGTCTCACGCCCATATGCTTGATCTTAGCAGCTTCAAACTTGCTGGACGTGATGATGTCTCCGCCCTGAACATACCCATATCATAACTTTTCACTTTACTAATAGCGCCCCCCAGTGGTAACAGGAAGTGACCAGTTTTTACTTTGAAAACGAACTCCTCCTCGGGATTTTGCCCGATCGACTTCAAATTTGGTCCAGATCATCTAGAGAGCAACCTGATCAAAAGTTGTGCTCTGCATGTCTGTAGGGCAAAGGGCGTGGCTGCTAGGGCGTGACAAAATTTGGTGAATCGCCAAAAAAATTTCAAAATGCTCTCACGCCAACATACTTGATCGGAGCAGCTTCAAACTTGCTGGAAATTATGATGGCTCCGCCCTGAACATCATGATATAATAACTTTTCACTTTGTTAATAGCGCCCCCCAGTGGTAACAGGAAGTGACCGGTTCAGTTACTTTGTCATAGGCAGACGAAATTCGATACACATATGTATCATACCCAGACATACAAAAAGCTCATTGGAGCCACGCCCTAAACCCAACAGGAAGTCGGCCATTATGATTTGAATTTTTGAATTTTAAAACGAACTCCTCCTAGGGTTTTCGACCGATTGACTTCAAATTCGGTACAGATCCTCTAGAGACCAAGCTGATCAAAACTTGTGCTCTGCATGTCTGTCGATCAAAGGGCGTGGCTGCTAGGGCGTGAAAAAAATTGGCGACTTGACAAAAAAAATTTCAAAATGCTCTCACGACCAAATACTTGATCTTAGCAGCTTTCCCACTTTACTAATAGCGCCCCTGGTGGTAACAGGAAGTGACCATTTCTTACTTTAAAATGTACTGATGACACATAGTTGAACCCATCAACTTCATTCCACTTCTAAAACATGCAGAACAAGTTGGTGAAGCTACTTTATGAATGCTGTGAAGCTACAATTTAGGGCATTCGTGTGCAACGCGGCGGAGATGGATCCCTTGCCATGAAAATACATTTGTGGTTTTGATGTCTTCACTGAACTCGTATTATCATAAAAATTGATACACAGGTCAAGGATGGCAAGCTCTTAAATCTGATAGGGGCCTCGCCTATGGGGGGAGTAAAATGTCTCCATAGCGCCCCCTTATGGGAACAGGAAATGCCATATTTTACATTGACATTGGCCTATTTGCTCAAAACTTCGCATTTGTGCTGACGGTCTGCCCCTGAATGCACATGCCCATATTTGGTTACGCTCAGAGCGCCCTCAGGTGGATGAACTATCAACTTTTCATAACTCCTTCCTGCTTTGTCCGATTCGCTCGAAACTTTATCACAGGTTGGTGCCTGTACGTGACCTGTGCACTGGTCGTGAGTGCACACCTGCACCCGTCAGGATCTCACCACTACCCCCAACGTGCACAATGGTGCGAGGGCCCGTTCAACGCTGCTTGCAGCTTTAATTATTATTATTATTATTATTATTCTTCCGACATTTCAAAGGCCAATTTCGCCCCATTCCCAATTATGAAAACGCGTCTAATTTTCCACATTCGTTCGGCCGGATCCGAAATTCGATATTTTTGGGTGGTCGTTCATGGTCGACGCAAAATGCCAAAATAGCGCCCCCTAAACACGTTTCAAAATTCCCATAGGGAAATTCGGTTACTTTCTCGTAGGCAGACGAAATTCAGTAGACATATGTATCATACCCAGTCATACAAAAAATTTCATTGGAGCCACGCCCTAAACCCAACAGGAAGTCGGCCATTTTGATTTGAATTTTTCAATTTTAAAACGAACTCCTCCTCGGGATTTTCCCTGATCAACTTCAAATTTGGTCCAGATCATCTAGAGACCAAGCTGATCAAAAGTTGTGCTCTGCATGTCTGTAGGTCAAAGGGCGTGGCTGCTACGGCGTGACAAAATTTGGCGACTCGCCAAAAAAAAATTTCAAAATGTTCTCACGCCCATATACTTGATCTTAGCAGCTTCAAACTTGCTGGACATCATGATGTCTCCGCCGTGAACGTCCCTATGTCATAACATTTCACTTTACTAATAGCGCTCCCCAGTGGAAACAGAGAGTGACCAGTTTTTACTTTAAAAACGAACTCCTCCTCGGGAATTTGCCCGATCGACTTCAAATTTGGTCCTGATCATCTAGAGAGCAAGCTGATCAAAAGTTGTGCTCTGCATGTCTGTAGGTCAAAGGGCGTGGCTGCTACGGCGTGACAAAATTTGGCGACTCGCCAAAAAAATTTCAAAATGGTCTCACGCCCATATACTTGATCTTAGCAGCTTCAAACTTGCTGGACATCATGATGTCTCCACCGTGAACGTCCCTATGTCATAACATTTCACTTTACTAATAGCACTCCCCAGTGGAAACAGAGAGTGACCAGTTTTTACTTTAAAAACGAACTCCTCCTCGGGAATTTGCCCGATCGACTTCAAATTTGGTCCAGATCATCTAGAGAGCAAGCTGATCAAAAGTTGTGCTCTGCATGTCTGTAGGTCAAAGGGTGTGGCTGCTACGGCGTGACAAAATTTGGCGACTCGCCAAAAAAATTTCAACATGCTCTCACGCCAGGATACTTGATCGTAGCAGCGTCAAACTTACTGGGAATGATGATGGCTCCGCCCTGAACGTCACAATATAATAACTTTCCACTTTACTAATAGTGCACCCCAGTGGTAACAGGAAGTGACCAGTTCAGTTACTTTGTCGTAGGCAGACGAACTCCTCCTAGGGTTTTTGACCGATCGACTTCAAATTTGGTACAGATCATCTAGAGACCAAGCTGATGAAAAGTTGTGCTCTGCCTGTCTGTCGGTCAAAGGGCGTGGCTGCTACGGCGTGACAAATATTGGTGACTCGCCAAAAAAATTTCAAAATGTTCTCACGCCAACATACTTGATCCTAGCAGCTTCAAACTTGCTGGAAATGATGATGGCTCCGCCCTGAACGTCATGAACTCATAATTTCCCACTTTACTAACAGCGCCCCCAGGTGGTAACAGGAAGTGAGCAGTTCGGTTACTTTGTTGTGGGCAGACGAAATTCAATAAACTTATGTATCATACCCAGACATACAAAACACTCCTTGGAGCCACGCCCTAAACCCAACAGGAAGTCGGCCATTTTGATTTGAATTTTTGAATTTTAAAACAAACTCCTCCTAGGGTTTTCGACCGATTGACTTCAAATTTGGTACAGATCATCTAGATACCAAGCTGATGAAAAGTTGTGCTCTGCATATCTGTCACTCAAAGGGCGTAGCTGCTAGGGCGTGACAAAAATTGGCGACTCGCCAAAAAAATTTCACAATGCTCTCACGCCAACATACTTGATCATAGCAGCTTCAAACTTGCTGGAAATGATGATGGCTCCGCCCTGAACGTCACAATATCATAACTTCCCACTTTAATAATAGTGCCCCCTGGTAGTAACAGGAAGTGAGCAGTTCGGTTACTTTGTCGTAGGCAGACGAAATTCGATACACGTATGTATCATACCTAGACATACAAAAAACTCCTTGGAGCCATGCCCTAAACCCAACAGAAAGTCGGCCATTTTCATTTGAATTTTTCAATTTTAGAACGAACTCCTCTTAGGGTTTTCGACTGATTGACTTCAAGTTTGGTTCAGTTCATGTAGATATCAAGCTGATGAAAAGTTGTGCTCTGCATGTCTGTAGGGCAAAGGGCGTGGCTGCTAGGGCATGACAAAGTTTGGCGACTCGCCAAAAAAATTTCAAAATGCTGTCACGCCAACATACTTGACCGTAGAAGCTTCAATCTTGCTGGAGATGATGGCTCCGACCTGAACGTCCAAATATATTAGCTTCCCACTTTACAAATAGCGCCCCCTGGTGGTAACAGGAAGTGACCATTTTTTACTTTAACATGTACTGATGACACATAGTTGAACCCATCAACTTCATTCCACTTCTACAACATGCAGAACAAGTTGGTGAAGCTACATTATGAATGCTGTGAAGCTACAAGTAATGGCGTTCGTGTGGCAATGCAGCGAAGATGGATCCCTTGCCATGAAAATACATTTGTGTTTTTGATGTCTTTACTGAACTCGTATTATCATAAAAATTGATACACAGGTCAAGGATGGCAAGCTGTTAAATCTTATAGGGGCCTCGCCTATGGGGGGAGCAAAATGTCTCTTTAGCGCCCGCTTGTGGAAACAGGAAATGCCATCTTTCACATTGACATTGGCCGATTTGCTCGAAACTTTGCATTTGCGCTGATGGTCTGCCCCTGAATGCACCTGCCCACATTTGGTTACGCTCAAAGCGCCCCCTGGTGGATGAACTATCAACTTTTCATAACTCCTTCCTGCTTTGTCCGATTCGCTCGAAACTTTCTCACAGGTTGGTGCCTGTACTTGACCTGTCCACTGGTCCTGAGTGCATTCCTGCACCCATCAGGATCTCACCACTACCCCCAACGTGCACAAGTGTGCGAGGGCCCATTCAATGCTGCTTGCAGCTTTAATTAGGGCCCAAGCCGACTGCAAGTCGTCTGCGGATGGCCCTATTGAAATCGCGCTGTTTACTATTTTTATTATTATTATATTTTTTATTATTATTATTATTATGATTTATTATTATTATTCTTGCGACATTTTAAAGGCCAATTTCGCCCCTTTCCCAATTGTGAAAACGTATCTAACTTTCCACATTCCTCCGGCCGGATCCGAAATTCGATATTTTTGGGTGGTCGTTCATGGTCGATGACAAAATGCCAAAATAGCGCCCCCTAAACACGTTTCAAAATTCCCATAGGGAAATTCGGTTACTTTCTCGTAGGCAGACGAAATTCGGTACACATATGTATCATACCCAGACATACAAAAAATTTCATTGGAGCCACGCCCTATACCCAACAGGAAGTCGGCCATTTTGATTTGAATAATTAAATTTGAAAACGAACTCCTCCTAGGGATTTTGCCCGATCGACTTCAAATTTGGTCCAGATCATCTAGAGACCAAGCTGATCAAAAGTTGTGCTCTGCATGTCTGTAGGCCAAAGGGCGTGGCTGCTAGGGCGTGACAAAGTTTGTCGACTCGACAAATAAATTTCAAAATGCTCACGCCCACATACTTGATCTTAGCAGCTTCAAACTTGCTGCACACGATGTCTCGGCCCTGAACGTCCCCATATCATAACTTTTCACTTTACTAATAGCGCCCCCCGGTGGTAACAGGAAGTGTCCAGTTATTACTTTGAAAACGAACTTCTCCTAGGGATTTTGCCCGATCGACTTCAAATTTGGTCCAGATCATCGAGGGACCAAGCTGATCAAAAGTTGTGCTCTGCATGTCTGTAGGTCAAAGGGCGTGGCTGCTAGGGCGTGACAAATATTGGCAACTCGCCAAAAAAATTTCAAAATGCTCTCATGCCAACATACTTGATCGTAGCAGCTTCAAACTTGCTGGAAATGATGATGGCTCCGCCCTGAATGTCATGATATAATAACTTCCCACTTTACCAATAGCGCCCCCTGGTGGTAACAGGAAGTGACCAGTTTAGTTACTTTGTCGCAGGCAGACAAAATTCGATACACATATGTATCATACCCAGACATACAAAAAACTCATTGGAGCCACGCCCTAAACCCAACAGGATGTCGGCCATTTTGATTTGAATTTTTGAATTTTAAAACAAACTCCTCCTAAGGTTTTCGACCGATTGACTTCCAATTTGGTACAGATCATCTAAAGACCAAGCTGATCAAAAGTTGTGCTCTGCATGTCTGTAGGTCAGTGGGCGTGGCCGCTAACAGGAAGTGACTAGCTTTTACTTTCACTTGTACTGATGACACATACTTGAACCCATCAACTTCATTCTACTTCTATAACATGCAGAATAAGTTGGTGAGGCTACATTATGAATGTTGTGAAGCTTCAAGTAATGGTGTCCTAGTGGCGACGCGGCGACTATCGATACCTCGCCATGATAATACGTTGGGGTTTTTCTTGTCTTTATTGAAATCGTATCATCGTGAAAATTGATACACAGGTCAAGGGTGGCAAGCACTTACATCTGATTGTGGCATTCCCCATGGGGTGAGCAAAATGCCTCAATAGCGCTCCCTTGAAATTTTCAAAAACACCTCCCCATTGGGGTTTTTTTGGAGTTGGAAGATGAAAATTGGTACACATGCGTATGATGCCAAGACGCACAAAAAGTGTCCGGCATCATTGGTCTACTTCAAACAGGAAGTCGGCCATTTTGATTTCAACGTGTCATTTTGGCCTGATTTCAACACATTGTATTTTAACAAACTCCTCCTAGAGATTTTGTCCAATCAAGCTCAGATTTATTCCAGATCATCAAGAGACCATGCTGATCAAAAGTTGTGCTCTGCATGTCTGTAGCTCAATGGGCGTGGCTGCTATGGGGTCCCCATTTCTGATGCTTTGCCATGCATATTCGAGCAGTTCTCTCTCCCTCATATTTCATCCAAACGGCATCAAAATTCCTGTAAATGGTAAGATCCCCACCCTGAACACCTCCATATGCTCGGAGGCAATCTCGCTCATGGTGCCCCCTTGTGGAAACAGGAAATGCCATATTTTACATTGACATTGGTCGATTTGACTCGAAACTTCACATTTGTGCTGAGGGTCTGTCCCTGAATGCACCTGCCCATGTTTGCTTACCCTCCGAGCGCCCCCTGGTGGATGGACTATCAACTTGTCATTACTCCTTTGTGCTTTGTCCGATTCGCTCGACACTTTATCACAGGTTGGGGCCTGCACTTGACCTGTCAAATGATTGTGAGTGCACACCTGCACCCGTCAGGATCTCACCACTACCCCCAACGTGCACAAGGGTGCGAGGGCCCGGTCAACGCTGCTTGCAGCTTTAATTTTCTTATTATTCTGTTTTCCATATAGCATGATGTGAATATGAACCTTTAATTTCTCGTAGCATGCATAGCTATTTTTGACAATACTGCTTAAAAGGGTAATGAATAAAAAATAACTCATTAAAATTCGAGGGTCGCATTTGCGGTTGGAATGAAACCCTGCTTACAAGGTGGTCCCCCAGGCCCGAGTTTGAGAACGACTGCTCTACCCATTGCCATGTACCATGTACAAGCCTCATGTGCATGGGCAGAAATGAGAATGAGACAGGCAACAGGAGGAACTATTGCTCACCTGTTAGGCCCAAACCCGACTGAGAGGAATAGATGCTACATTAAAATCATGGGGGAGACTCTAAGGTTTCTTGCTGCTAATGAGTTAGCCCTCAGTGGAACTTCTGAGAACCCTCTGTCTATGAATGATGATTTCTCTGCTGGGCTTTTCCCGAAGCTGTTTGAGTACACGCTCACAAAGGAAGCTAAGCTTAGAGAGATAGCCAATAGTATACCTCAAAATGCAAAGTATACCTCTCATAATTTGCAAAATGAGATTATTGAAACCCTAGCAAAGGCATAGCTTTAGATTAAAAACAAATATGGCCATGCTGACACAAAAGGGTTCTGCCTTAAAAAAAGATGGGACTTGGGGTAGTCGCAACATAGAAAATCTATCAATAATTAGTCTTTTCTGTAATTCTCTCCTTCCATTTTGACTTCACTGCTACTAGCACTTACACTTAGCACTCTCCTCTTCTGGTGGTCTGTAGCTACTCTTTTGTTTACTTGTGGTTCATGCTCATGGTCTGTTGCTACTCTTTCGTTTACTTGTGGTTCTTCACTGTAGCTTGCAATGCTTTCCTCATTTTGTAAGTCGCTTTCGATAATAACGTCTGCTAAATGACTAAATGTAAATGTATTTACAAATACCAAACAATCTGAATAAGAAATGCCATAGTATCTATTTATTTTATTTTATTTTTTTGCTTGAGTGTATGAATGTGTAGAGGGATGGGTTTCGGGGGTTTTTAGGCCTCAGTATACCCACCATTAGAAACTAGACCACCACTGTGTACCATTACACCCCCCAGAAATTTTTACTGCACCATCAGTCAAAGCAGGCTGCATCCAGCCCTGGTGTAATGTCTACTTCAAAACGTAAAAAGTTGCAGGTATTGTAAGGAATTACATTCTCATTTATATTACAAAAGGCCAAAAATCACTTTCTAATACCAAGATCGTGCGCAGCTTTAAAATCTCTCATGACTCAACCACGACACACCTTGGCCTTGTCAGTGCCCCTATGAAGTCCAATGTAGCCACTGAGCAACAGTAGCCTACTTGCCAGCCGCAGTCAATCCGTTGAAGAGTTAATGAGTATGTTCAGAATTTCATTTATTGCTTTCCAGCTTTTGTTTCACTTTCAAGCACCAATCAAATATCGTGATTTGATTGTGTTTGCAATGTACAAATTCCAATAAAAAATGTAATTAAAAAAACCGTATTTTTGGCACATAATGCCTAAGATCCACACCGCTCCTAAACTATCACTTACTGAATAAGCGCACGATTTTAGAACAGTGTCTCCAGGCAATAAAAATGCGGGACAGAGACTCAATTGCAGGACACTTGAAGAGAGACGAAAATGCTGAGTGGTACAACGTAAAGCGGGTCACCTGGTGGCCCTCTCACCATGTTGTTGATTTTTTGAGATTCCAGGAAGTACTGCCCCTTGAGTGTAAACAATGCGCAACTGGCACTGCTATTGGTCAGCAATGTGAATTTGTGTGTCAATCCTCTACCAAGTTGTTCTCCCATCGAAGTTAATGGATTCTTAGCGTGAACAGAGCAGCAAATCTTCAAAGCAAAAAAAAGCAAAAATGATCCCGCGGTCAAATTCTTGCAAATAAAGCCAGGGAAAATTTCATTTTGTGTTCGGTGGAAATCCAGCATAAGAACATCCTGGTCACCGATAATCTTCTCAAAGTTAAAGAAAAGCATTTTGCTGATTTGCTAAGCATCAGAACTGTCAGGAATAGACAGCTCCATCGTTTATTTGAAACTGTGCCAAGGTGTTTCAAATCATTGTCTTTGATTTCATTTAATTTTAACAATCATGAAGCGAAGATCGCCTGATGTGCCTAAAAGGTAAGGTTTGCGTGGAAGTTTCAGAGAAACTTACCTTTCGTGAAGCACTGGCCAACTTACACGTAAATTATTTTTCTGCACTGAATTTGGCCCATTATTTAGTCATCCTGATAATAATTAATAAACATGATTTGCATCCATTCAGGAACAAGCCCTATATGAGGGCTTGTTCCTGAACACCCATAGGTCATCCGAGGGTTTTCCCCTTATAACGCCACCCCAGCTTACCACCAACTTTTCGTCCTGTCCCAAAGCTGGCAGTATAATGTGGGAGCACTATATCGAAATTCTCAGCGACTTGTGTCACTTTCGTCCTTGTCAGTTTCAACCAGATGGGATAGCCTTCATTGCCCGCATGCATCAATGAGTCTTGGGGACCCAAAAACCTGACGTTGGCGCATGGTTTGTCCTTCCTTGGACCACTGTCAGCAGGAACTCACATCAGGGATCACCGCAGTAGTCTTGCCACCACAGATTCTCTCACCCACTGGCCATGATTTGGCCCTTTTCAAAGTCGTTCAGTTCCTATTTCTTCCACATCCACAACATTGAATATGCGAGCCAACTGTTCACTTACCTTCTAAGATCTGTCTGCAGACCTTAGCATGCGCTGTTGAGATATTAAACATTATTCGCTGCATCTGAGTGTGATTTAATTGTTTTGGCTCATCATTGTATATTCCATTTTCTTCAGCATCTTGGCATGTGACAAAAGTAGGCCTCCAGTCTGTCTTAGAGGCATGTGTAGACGTTGACATCTCACAAGACATAATGTGCTGTCTGCCTGATATAATAAAGAGAAACAAATGTGTGGCTCAGAGCAATAACGGCTTATGCCACTGTAGGAACTTTTAGAGACATTTGACTTTTTCAAATTTTGTGAACCATTCATATAATGTGCAAACTATCAGTTTTTATGCATCTGCATTTTAATGATATTACATTCAGTCACATTTCTGCAAATACTAAAGACAATTTTTTTTTTAGAGATAGTAATCAATGATCAGAATGGCGAAAAAGTACGAAACTCTAAGAATGATTTAACAGCAATGAAAACATCACATACTTAAATAACTATTTATTTAATATTTCTACTATTTCCTTAAAGTCGAGCTGAAACGGCATTTCGAGAGTATCTAACTTCCGTATTGTGACGTATTTCCGAGCGAAACAGCATAGACAGGCGGGACATAACATTGGGCGGAATTTGATTTGACCGTTGAAAAGTGGGTGTACACCGACGGGACAGCAGTATCCGTCAGGGAGAGAGAGGCGAAGCCCATCCCATGCTCCATGTAGTTGGTGAAGCAGCCCACTGTAAAATGCCTTGCGCATAATCTGGAGCTGTCACAGATACTACTTTCCTCAAAGTGAATAAATTCTCGCCAGCGGGTCCGTAGCCACGGTATTTTGGGGAAACAAAACAAAGTTTGAGGTGGCGAACACCCAAAGACACACCGACGTACAATGCAAGCTAGCTAACGAATGAATCTTAACTCTGTGCCGCTAAAAGTTTAAGATTGATTGATGGGTGGATGTCGTGATATTATTGGTTGAAATTGGTTGGTACTAGCTTATGTAAGCACAAAGCATCTTTTGTTTTACATGATGAAAACATGTTTGGATTTTGATATAAGAATACAAAGAAACAGATTTTTTGTAATTTTTTTTGTCATTTATGGTTAAATAGATACACAATATGACCAGGGATGTGATCTAAAAGGGTTGAAAAGGCATTTTTCATTTCAGCTCGACTTTAACTACCATTTACTATCTTGCACTGTGGACTAAGGAGTGATCTGATCAGTGGCAGGTCTAGAACTGGGAATTGGGGTGGCACAGACACGTCCCTTTTAGTCCTGGCCAGTTCTCAATCATTTTCCTTTATTGACACGTTTTCCAATTATCATAATTGGCAACTGAAGACACAGTTTCTCTCCATATGTGATCTAACAGCGATGAAATCATGGGCTGAAAAAGACTCATTGAGGGGCGCCCCGGTGGCTCATCGGTCTAAGCGTG
This sequence comes from Gymnothorax javanicus, assembly GCA_029692085.1. Classification (NCBI taxonomy): domain Eukaryota; kingdom Metazoa; phylum Chordata; class Actinopteri; order Anguilliformes; family Muraenidae; genus Gymnothorax; species Gymnothorax javanicus. The sequence goes on from CM056201.1 coordinate 63,224,395, forward strand.
CGTACCATGGGGGCTGTGTCCTTCCTGCGACGACCTGGGTTCGGGTCTGGCTCGGGTCGTTTGCTGCATGTCTTCCCCCATTCTTCTCCCCAAACTTTCCTGTCTCTCTACACTGTATAACTATCAAGTAAAGGAAAAATTCCGAAAAAATAATCTTTCAAAAAAAAAAAAAAAAAAAGACTCATTGACAGTGTTTTCAACATACGATATAGAGGCTTTGGCGTAAGCCACATAGCTTAGGTATTTCATGGGCATGTAGCTAAAGGGAGGAAGAGTATGATTCCAGCAAAAAACAATGTTATCTAAAATTGTGGCAAACGCCGTTATTGCCCTGAGCCACACAAATTTTCCCTGAAAAGTGCAATCTGTTCTTTGATCGACTGCAGTACAGCGCTGAGTCATAGACCCCTAACGCTACTAATAACCTCTTGACAGAAGGTGCAAATAAAAAATTAAACTCAAGCTGCCAAAAATAAATAAAAAAAGAAATAACTGATGTCCATTTTCCATGTCAGCAATCATATAAATTATTAGCGGTCATTTTGAATAAAGAAGAACACCTTAATGAGGCATGAGTATTAGATTACTGATGTAAAGGAAAGGTGGCTGTTTGATCAATGTAGTGTGATTGCACTTATATGGAGCTTTTCAGCTTGTAGCTTGGCTCTTAAAGAGCAAATCCATTGAATTTTCTCAAAAAAAAAAAAAAAAAAAAAAAACCTAATCTGGTAAACGCTTGACCTAACAGTTCATGAACAGTATCCTGCCAATTAAATGCCCAAAATTTGCAGCTTTTTCTCGAAAATGAGCCTTTTATTGAGGTTCAAATGGAAATCTCCAAAAGTAAAGTCAAGATTGACCCAAATTTGCCAATTAGCTGATGTGGCGTAATGGGAGGAGTTCCAGATGCGGGAGTCAAGCTGAGAACAATAGGAAGACAAGATGTTGTCAAAGAATATTATTTCCATAAATTGATGAAAACAAATATTTTTCACATCAGTGGGAAAAAAGAACAACGTGACAATCAGCCTGTAGCATGGTGCACCGAAACTACGTCCTGAGAGTTTTATGAGGCCATGACGAGGAAAGGTGTCCAAAACTAGGTAGCCGACGTACATGATGGCAACATAAGACCTTCAGAATCTACCAACTCCGATTCCACAGCGCATTTGCGGTAAATAACATGACCCACACAGGTGAAATGAGGCCCTGTTTGCACAGCTGGGGTGCGTTTCCTGAAATCACAGATGCTAACATATGCAGTTGGAGCCATTGATTGTGAATGAATAAACTACGTTAGTCAGCAACTATGCTTTTGGGAAATGCACCCCTGGCTGGCTAGCATGCTTTAGCTTTTTGCTATTAAAGTATTACGCTACACGTGTAATAGTTGTGGTTGAAACTTGAATTTATTAATTTTATGGCAAAAAAGCGTTTTCCAGCACTATTCAAGGACTTTTAGATGCTTTTTCAAATTCAAGCAGTTTTCCAGTAGCATATGCGAAATTCAAGGACTTTTCAAAGCTGTGCGAACCCTTTTATAACAAGAAATAAATGAATGAGACATGACCTTCCCAGTGTTTTAGCAGGAAGTTGACCTCCTTCTCTGAGCTTCCCTCCCTCCCTCCCCCCCTAAAATAAACGAGGAGAGAGACCTTGAATGTCCGTAAGAAGTGATAGGGCTCTTCTACTCCGGCTTTACAAAAACTGAAGTATGCCACAAATTTCACATACAGGCAGGTACACTCTGAGATGTGTGTAATGAAAATTGGACTTAGCCCTGGCACCTTGAAATGAAGTGTACTCCAAAAAACAATAATTAAAACAAATGACCAAGCCTACGCTGTCGGCCCAGAAAGGAAAGGAAATATCGGCAAAAGCGCCCCAAAAAGAAGGCCTAGCAACAGTCTTGCCCCAGACAGCATGGACCACAAGAGTAATACCAATAGAAAATGAGCATTTTGCCCAACCACTGCAGTGCCACTTTAAATTATTATAAACTGAACCCAATTTTACCTTATATATGCTCAGACTGCCTATATTTACTCGTTAATAATGAAAAATACACTTCACTATTTTTCATGTGGTAAGTACTAAATGTAACCACTTATTACTTAATGTATTGATACAGTGCCTGACAAAAGTCTTGTCACTTATCCAAGTTGTAGGAACAACAAATAATAATCTGACTTGTAGCTGATCAATTGGAATCAAAAATGGCTTATATGAATGGCAAAGCCCTCTAGATTATGCGAAATATACCAAAATAGAGTTTTGTGTCATTGAGTTTTATAATTTAATTTGTACAGAAAGGTCAGATTTTGCTTGGACAAAAGTCTTGTCGCATTGACAAAAAATGTGGAAATTATACATACACTTCATTTTGAATACACAAATATGCCACTATAATATCAGAGCATAAAGCCATGGTGCCTTGGAAAAAAGAATTAATATTGCGTATGACTCCCATGAGCTTGGAGGACTGCATCCATACGTCTTGGCAATGACTGAGATAACTTGATGATGAAATCATCTGGAATGGCATAGAAAGCAGTCTTGCAGGACTCCCAGAGTTCATCAAGATTCTATGGTTTCATCTTCCAAGCCTCCTCCTTCATCTTACCCCTGAAATGCTCAATAATGTTCATGTCAGGTGACTGGGTTGGCCAATCCTGGAGTACCTTCACCTTCTTCGCTTTCAGGAACTGTGACATGGAGGCAGAAGAATGAGAAGGAGCAGCAGTATAAGTAGGGCAGCAAGAGCTTCTTGATATTTCAGGCTGTTGATGTTGCCATCCACTCTGCAGATCTTTCTCACACCCCCATGCTGGATGTAACAACAAACCATGATTTTTCCTCCACCAAACATGATTGTTTTCTGGGAGAATCTTGGGTCCATGAGGGTTCCAACAGGTCTTGTACGGCGACTGGCATGCAGTTCAATGGATGATTCACCAGAAAAATAAACTTTCAGCTACTTTTCCAGTATCAATCCTTTCTGCGAGCTGTGGGCCTTGGCAAATGCAATGCAGGTTTTTTGTTTTCTGTTTAATGCAGACTTCTGTGTACTAATTTGGCTAAGAAAACCACTTTGAGAGAGAATTTGACAAACTCCTCTTGTAGATACCGGGATTTTTGGTGACATTTCCTCATGTAGCTTCGCTGTAGATGGAGAAGAGCTAGCCTTGTACAGTTGAAGCAACAAACGGTCCTTTCAAACAGTTGTCGTACCGGGGTCTGTCTGACCTGCGCTTGCCATGAACGTCACCAGTTTCTTCAAATCTTTTTCTCATCCCCTCCACTTGACATTTGGATACATTAAAGATGTCTGCCACCTCAGCAGCAGACTCAGTCTTCAGGCTCTTGATGATCAGCACTTTGGTCTGTGGTTGAATCTTTGGTATGTTGTCAGAGGTCTAGTCGCACCTCATATGAAAGTCTGGTGTGCTGGGGTTATTTCTATACACATCTGGGAATGTGTTAATTACAGTATTTGTCATAGGTTAAACTCTAATCTGCGATTTGTTGCATCATCTGAAGAGACGACGAGACTTTCGTCCTAGCAAAAACAGATGTTATGGGCTTAGCCAAGCTGTGAACATCAGAACACTTCTTGACGGTTTCATTTTGCACCAAATTATTAATGTGAAAGCCCTTGACATTAAAATGGACCATTTATTTTAACAATTGATTGGTTAGAAATAAAGTTACATACTATTTTTAGTTACTATGTCCTTATGCGACAAGACTTTTGTCAGGCACTGTATTTTTGATGTGGTATTCAGCAATAATTGATCATGAGTCAAAGAATCAAATGGCAATATTATAAGGTGATATTGCTCACATATCAGCCAATATGGTGGAACTCAGGCGTTCCAGCAAATTCATTAGTTCATTTATTATAATTAATAATAATACTAAGCCCAAAATCAATCCAGCTCTCCATCCTGATAAAATCTAAAGGCATGTAACATTTGTAATATGCCTTCGCCCTGTAGTCGTGATGGGTCTGTGGCAGAGGTCGCGTTACACTTTTTTTATTGTCCGTCATTGTGACGGACAGGGGCATAAAAATTCCGCCATAAGCAATTATTATCCATCATTGTAATTTTATTTTTTAAAATGATATCCTTTATTTTTTTTAATAAAATAAACAGAATAATTTATAGATTACGCATTAGCTGATGTCGACAGTGATTCATGTAGACACACATTGCGCACTGCGTTAAATACAGCACTGCGTGGATTTTCCTACTTACTGCTATATGAACTTTATAAAACATCACAAATGATTTCTCCCCCCACACAGTAACAGTGCGCAAATGAACAATGCTTTCAGTTATTGCTGGGCTTCACTAAGCCCAACAACTGCAGTCTCGGTAAGCGGTCCTGCGAAGCTGCTTATCAACTCCTTATGTCAACCAGGGCTTTCCCGACCAAGATATCTGCGTGTTCACATAACAGAGACGGCGTTTGTAGCATATGACCAATCCTCTACCGGCAGCAGAGCAGCATATTTTAGAAATGAAGAGCAAGTGATCATGTTACAAAAATATGAGGAATAAAGGATCATACTAGAGATGCCAAGTCTGATGCATTCGGCTCTCGCCTCTTAGTGGCATTCACATTCCTGTGCCGTAGTCAGCGATTATTCAATCAACGCGAACTGAAGAAATTCACTAGCGGAATTCAAGTCATTGCACATTAAGTTAATCAGTTTCACATGCATCACGGTGGATTTCCCAACTAGTGACACGGAAATTGATTATGACTCGGGAATTCTCACGCTTGTCTTTACTGAAGGATTGAAAGTAATGGCATTGCATAAAGACGTTTCAAATGGTCTTATTTCATTTAAACAATTTAAACGATCATGAAACACATGCATTGTCCCCAATCCCTGAGTAAAGAGAAGCACAAGTCCGGAGTCATAATCGCTTTCCATGTTAAATGTAGTGAGGTCCACCTTCATGCAAGTGAAAGGATTTTAATTCCGCGTGAGAATCTCATTAATAAGCGTTCATTGAATAATTGCGGACTACGGTGAATAAGCCTAAAAATGCGTGAGACCTACGCCGAATGCGTGAGACTTGGCATCTCTGTCATACAGATCAAAGACAATGCTCGAGACAATATGACACCCACCACGAATTGGACGGGGGTGTGAATTACATTCTGTCAAAATGACAGACGGCCTTCAAAATATTCCGTCATTCTTAAAAAAAATCCGTCAATGAAGGAAAATATTCAGTTAACGCGACCTCTGGTCTGTGGCAACATACTCTGGTCTCGACGGTGAAAGATTCTGCTGCGATAGGGTCTTCCACTTACTCCCCACTATGGACTAAAGTTGTGAAAAAGGGCCGGCCCCGGCATAAGTCAGGGAATATGGACTAAAGTTGTGAAAAAGGGCCAGCCCCGGCATAAGTCAGGGAATATGGCTGCATGTTCGGGATTGTGTGCTGCCGTTGCTTCCACTGGACAAAACAAGAGGACTGGTCCTGTATCCATTATTGGCACTGGAGCTGTGAGTACAATAAAAACTGTAAAGACTAAATTAGAGAGCGTGTTTGCCACTAAATTTTCCCCAGATCTGGATGCAGAGACATTGTCTGTATATCTTAAAGGCAAACTTAACAGAGAGGTTACCTGCCAGAAAATAGACAATACACGTAGCAGGATCGGCTCTTTTCAAGTTACCGCTGAATGTAATAGCATTGATGAAATGTACATTCCTGAGCTCTGGCCCGAAGGGGCATTAGTCCGGCGTTATTATGAACCACGCAAGGCCGGAGTTGTTGGGTCGAATGCTGTGCCTGCTGCAGGAGGGATAAATGTGCCCACCGGTGCCAATTCAACTGTCCGATAATGTTCATTCGGGTAGTATCCTACAACTGTCGTGGCCTGCGTATGGGTCAGAGTGCGGGGGATAAAACTCTGTGCATAATTGTTGACAGCTTGATGGAGGGATGTGATATTTTATGTTTGCAAGAGACATTTTTAACTAAACAAGACCTGGTTAACCTGAACTCTTTCCATCCAAAATTCCTTGGTGCGGAAGAATCGACAACTGATCTCAGCAGAGGGAGAATACCGGGGGGAGTGGTTAAACTCTGGGACAAGAAGTTTGATGCTGTGATAAAAACCATTCGACTTGATGTAGATTGGTGTATTGGTGTACAATTTACTCATAGGGGTAATAATTTTGTTATCCTTAATGTATATATACCTTATGAGTCCCGTGATAATGAGGACGAATATTTTAATTGGCTTGCCTTTATTAACGCATTTATCCAGGATAAAAGCACCTTCAGAGTATATGTTATTGGGGACTTGAATGCCGACATTGCGAACAGTAACTCTTTGTTGGCAAATCATTTGACCCACTTTTGCGAGGATAATAATTTTATCTTGTCAATTAAAGTGCTGCTGCCCACAGACAGCTATTCATACAGTATATAAGAGAAGCAAGGCATACTACATCATGGCTTGACCACTGTATAAGTACAGCTGATGGGCATGCGGCTATAGATAATATGAGGATTAAGTATGGGTTAGCAGTGACTGACCATACACCTTTTGCCTTTACTGTAAATGTTGAAGATCTGCCGTCAACAGCTAGTAATGGTAGTAATACTACCACTGCAAAATTGGACTGGTCTACTCTCACCAAAGAGGACTTCTTGACATATTATACCAACACAGATAAATATGTGAGTAATATTTATTTGCCTAAAGAATAGGCAAATTTGCCTTTATTATCATTTGCCTTTTTGTACAAGGATAGCAACTGTAAGATTGCTGAGCATAGGAGAGACCTCTGTTCCATGTATGATGATGTAGTGGCTGCGCTGTACGAAGGTGGCAAACCTTTTTATAAACTTCACAAGCATAACAACAAGTATAACATCAAACCTGCCTGGAATGAGCAAGTAGCTATGTATCATGCTGAAGCTCGTGAAGCCAATAAATTTTGGGCTGTAACTAGTAGACCTGGGCCAGGGCCGGAGCTTGAGCATAAAAAACTTGCTAATGCCAGATATAAGTATGCTGTCCGCTTTATATGCAAAAATGAGCAAGTCATGAGGGCTGACTCCATGGCCAACAAATTGCTTGGTAACCATGTCATTGATTTCTGGAGAGGCGAGAGCTCTTACCAATTGTAAACCGTCTCTCCCATGCACTGTTGAAGGCATTTCTGGTACAGATAATATTGCAGCATTATGGAAGCAGCATTATAGTTCCCTGTTCAACTGCATAAAAAGTGATCCGTATGTGGACGACTCTGGTATGAGTGACGAATCAATAGGCATTATGACACATGAGGTCTATGAAGCCATGCACAAAGCCATGCCTGGCAACAAAGCATGTGGTATGGACTAAAATACTGTTGAGCACCTAAAATATGCTAGTTTGAGGTTAGCTCCTCTCCTGGCGCTAAGTTTCTCCGGTTTTATGATCCATGGCATATTACCGGATTCCATGTTATCAGTTTTGCTTGTCCTTGTTATTAAGGACAAAGCTGGAAAAGCTAGTAGCCTGGATAATTATAGGCCTATAGCGCTCGCCAGCATCTCATCAAAAGTCCTGGAAAGAATCTTGCTGGACAGAGACAGTGAGTCAATTATGTCCCTTGATAATTTGTTTGGTTTTAAACCAAAGCATGCCACTGACGTGTATATATGCACTTGAGGAAATGGTTAACATGTATAGGGCTAAAAATTTGTCTGTCCATATGTACTTCATCGATGCTTCCAAAGCCTTTGATTGAGTAAACCACAGAAAACTCTTTTTTAAATTAAAGCAAAGGGGAGTGCCTATTGTGAGGCTTTTGGCCTACTGGTATGCTCAACAGACTATGCAGGTCAAATGGGGAGGTAGTGTATCAGCCCCATTTGGAGTTAGAAATGGTGTCAGTCAGGGAGGAATTCTGTCTCCAGTTTTATTTAATTTATTTGTTGATGATCTGTCTGTGCAACTGAGAGCCTGTAACACTGGGTGTATTATTGGTGAAACCTTGGTGAACCATCTTGTGTATGCCGATGACCTTGTAATATTTAGTCCGAGTAGTGCAGGTCTGCAGCAGCAACTCCTGAATGTATGTACTGAATATGGTATGCAACATGTTATAAAATATAATGCCAGTAAAAGTACTTTTTAATATTTAGAACTGAACAGGACAAACGGCTGAACTTTCCTGTGTTCAGTCCAGTGGCGTAGGCAGAATATTTTTTTTTTTTGGGTGGGCCAGAACAAATGTGGGCGGGCCATATTTTTGCCCCAGAAAATGTTGGCTTAGAATACAGATTAAAATGAAAAATATATCATGCTTTCATTAGGCTTACAAAAACTAAGAAATGGGGACCAAACAAATAAAAATATTGACAGGCAAGACATTTTTATGTTAATTATGTCCCAGAAGATAAAACCAACAGTCGAAAACCCTTGATAACACAAGTGTACATATAGCCAATACATCCAGCACATGAGGACATGGCCATGCAAACAGACAAATAGAAAACTTTGAAAAATGCCTGAGCCCAAATGACCATTTAAAGGCTACAATGTCCTTCACACCTACACTGACACTGTTATTTCAGAACGATCGTTAGCTCATTCGCCTAACAGCTAATGGAATCGTCACTTCATTCGCATCATATTCTCAGCAGTGAAACAAATAAACCAAGCAAATAGAAAGGGCCGATGATATTCGCACTTATAGGTGTGGCCAATGCTGAATTTATTTCTTGGCCAAACTTCCCACTTATACACGTGGCCAATGCTGAAATTTTCCTTTGGCCACAGCTTAAAAAATAAGTTTGGCCAAGAAAAAAATTTTGGCTCTGGACACACTTCTTTTGTGATCAACATTTTTTATTTTTATTTTTAGACAGACAAGACAATACAAACCAACAGATGACAAAAACAGTGCGGCAAACATAATCTTAAAAAAAATAAAAAGGGGGCGGGGAGAAAAAAAAAAATTTGCAATGTAAACTAAAAGCAAGAGGTAGAGATACTAAAGCAAAATGCAATTTTATAGACTGAGAGTCACTTATTCTACAGCTGGAATGATCCGGGGTCCAGTATCACCAGATGTGGAGGAGTGTGGGGGGTGAGATGGCCCTTTTTTAAGGTAATCCCTGATGCATGCAGCAATGCTTGACCATGCTTGTATAGTGGCTGGCTTGGCCCTATTAAGTTGTGCTGTTGTACACTCAAGAGAGACTATACTCTGATAAAATGCCAACCAGCTTGTGAACATCGAAAGGTTGGGACGAAACCACATTGACAGTATAGTTTTCTTTGGTGCAGTGAGGCCTGCTAAAAGTAGTCTACGCTGATTTAAGGTAAGAGAGAGATGAGTCATCATTAAGCAGACAAAGACAGGGGTTCGGTACTATTGAGGCTCCTAATAACTCTGAGATCGTCAGTAGAACACAGGTCCAAAAATTACTGATCAGCGGGCACTCCCGGAACATATGCATTGTTGTACCTAATGCTTGATCTTGACAGTGAGTACAATTAGGACTTGGAAGTAGTTTCATTTTAAAGCATTTAATAGGTGTGGCACATGCCCTGTAAATTGTCTTGAAATGTATTAGTTGATGGGCAAGATTTTTAGATGTACTGCCTAGGTTGGACCATATCGTTTTCCAATTTGGTATCAGACCATCTCTACTAAGTTCCGTGACCCATACCTTTTCGACTGCCAGTGTCTTGAGCGAACAGTCAAGTAAAGTGTTGTATATGTGTGTTACTATCCCCCGAGAGCCCCATCCTGGGCCAATCCACTTCTCCATGGGGTGCTCTTGCAGGGGTTCATTCCAGGGAACTCCATAAGCCTTCAATGCGGACCGCAATCTCAAGTAAAGAAAATAGCACTACCTGGTAAATCATATTCCTCCTTAATATCCCAGAAAGAACGGAGTCCAGTATTATCAAAAATATCCTTGTGAATGTAAACACCTTTAACTGACCAGGGAGGGGATGTAAACGGCTGTCCACCTGATTGAAAATGGTAGTTATTCCATAGTGGAGACATTTTATGTAATAAGCATGTATTCCCCATCATCTTTTCTGTTCTCTTCCATACATTTATAGAATTGGTTATGATGCTTTCAAATCGTAAATTGACATTTCTGCACCCCGTGCCTGCATACAGCAAATCTTCCAGACGATGTGGTTTCACACGAGCTGCCTCTATAGCCCGCCAAGGAACCTCAGATTCCTGGTTTCTCCAAACTTGCAATGACCTAATTTGAAAAGCACAATAGTAAAAATAAAGGCTTGGGACAGCTAAGCCTCCAGTGAGTTTTCTTCTTTGCAAGGTTGTGAGCTTAACTCTCGCATGCTTGCCTTTCCAGATAAATTGCGAAATGAGGGAGTGCACTTCATCAGTAAATTTAGGTGGTGGTTCTAGAGGGATTATAAAGAACAGAAAATTAATCTGGGGCAATACGTTCATTTTAACTGCTGAAATTCTGCCATGTAAAGAGATGTACAGAAATTTCCACCTCTGCAGGTCATCTGTAATTTTCTTTTTTGTATCTAGAAAATTTTCCTGAATTATTTTGGTAAGGCTAGGGAAAATCTTAATGCCAAGGTATATAAAGGAAGTACATATGGGGATGTCAACAGTCAAATTGATATTTCTTGAAGATGTGTTCAATGGGAGTAGAGCAGATTTAGTCCAGTTAATTTTATATCCTGCCATCTTCCTGAATGAATCAAAGATTTGTGGTAGTGAAGTCTGAATGTCAAACATAAACAAGAGGCAATCATCTGCATACAACGAAAGTAAATGTCTTGATTAATTTACGGTTACAGGAGATGTTGTGGTGCTTTCTCTAATAGCCTGAGCTAAGGGTTCTAAGGACAGGGCGAAAAGGAGAGGGGAGAGGGGGCAGCCGTGTCTAGTCCCTCTATGTAACTGACATGGTTGGGATTGGTAAATTCCAGTGAGGACTGAGGCTGTTGCATGACCATATAACGTTCGTATCATTGAAATAAAATTAGGCCCAAATCCAAATGTCTTTCTTGAGTAAGACAGTAATGAGTGCATTCCTCTGATCCCTATGAAAAAATCCCTGTTCAATAGCAAAATTAATTGAGCCTAGAATCAAAGGTCCTGCCTGATCCCAAAAAGCCAAATATAATTCTGGGGGTAGACCATCCAAGCCAGGTGACTTGCCTTTCTGGAGAGCCTTGACAGCTGTTTCAAGCTCCTTAATTGTGATGGGGTCTTCTGATTGTAAACTGTCTGAGTAGTTCAAACTTGTCAAAGTCAACTTCTGGAGAAATGAAGTGCACTTTTCTACACTTACAGGGTGCTCTGATGTATAAAGACTGCTGTAGAATTTTTTGAAAACATTATTAATTGCACGGGGGTCTGTAACCACTTTACCCTCTGTTGTTCGAATAGCATTAATCACTGCTTTAGACTAATTTTGTTTTAACCTGAGGGCTAAAAGTCTACTTGGACGGTCACCATCGTAATAGTATTTTTGTTTAGTCCTATGTAAAATAAATTCAGCTTTGCTTGTGGATATGCTTTTATATTCACCCCGCAAGGCATTAAGTCTATTAGCATCGGTTTCAGAGAATGATTCCCTCTGCTTCTTCTCTATTCTTTCAATCTCCTTTTCAATTTCGATAAAGCGCCTGTAACGTTCGAATTTTAGTCTAGAAGCGAAGCCAATACATGTGTCTCTTATAAAACATTTGGTTGCCTCCCATAAAGTTTGGGGATTGGCACATGACCCAGCATTAAGCTCTATAAATTCACCAAGTTGTATTTTCATCTGTGACAGAAAGTCAATATTAGTGAGTAAAGTGTCATTAAATCTCCATCTGTGTGCTTTAGGATAATCTGTAAACGGTGTTACAGTACACAACATGGGGGCATGACCAGAAATTAGCATGGGGAGTGTTATGGCCCCCAATTTGTTATGGCGTCAATTTGTTATGACGTCACGGACAGCAAGGGATGACAGACAAAATTTGAAACTTTAACAGATTTAATTAAACAAACACTTAGAACTAATCTACAATCTACCCTACTGACCAAGATTGAAATAAAAAAAAAAAAAAATGAGATATTGACAGTCCCCTGGTAATTGAGATGGGCTGCTGTGTTGCGATGTCCTGGGACAGGAAAATGCTCCAACACAGGCAAAAATCCACAAAAAGCTTCACAGGTCTTGAAAAGAGTGACAGGTCTGGTCAAATGTATCCTTCCACAATTTCTCCTTGCAATTTCTCCTACTACCTTTCACTCTCAATTTTTCTCCTTATATACTCTTTTCCAGCCCCCTCCCCTCTGGGACATTCCCCTCTGAGGCATGCCCAGGACATGCCCGAGAACCTAGCTCCAGACTGGGCTTAACAAAAAAAAATGTCAATACTGCCATCTAGTGGCTTTTTTTTTCACATTACAGGAGCATGTCAATATGGGGAATATTATTTATATGAGATGGGCTAACAAAAATGTAATCAATCCTAGATGAAGTACCATGATGTCAAGAGTGAAAAGAAAAGGCTTTTGTTTTGTCATTACGAATACACCATAGGTCCACTAAGTTCAGGTCCGCTAAGAACGTTCTCAGAGCTAAGGATGAGGGAGGGACTGTGTGTTTTGGTCCTGTGGACCTGTCAAGCTCTGGAGAGACAATGGCATTATAGTCACCAGCAATGATGCAATGGGGATCTAGATAGCGCAACAAAGTCACACTAATGGACGGCAAAAGTTTTATCAAAGACATTAGGTGCATAAATGTTCGCCAACAGAAGTTTTGCATGGTTAATAGACAGTAACACAAAGGCAAATCTACCATCACTGTCATTACCCTTCTCCATAACCACAAGTTGTAGTTTTCTGTCAGCGATAATCAGTACGTCTCTAGCTTTCGTAGATGCGCATGAGTGAGCTATGATTTTATAATGTTTGCTTTGAAACCGCTGCACATCGGTTGCTGTCAGATGAGTCTCTTGAATCAAGGCTATAGAGACACGTTTGCGGTGCAGTTGGCCGCACATCATAAACAGTACAAACAGATAGCGAGCTTAATAACAAAGTTATGAACAAAAAAGCAAACTGCCAGGTCCTTGTACCACTTATCGTTTGCGTGGAACAAACACTAATCGTTCGGGTGGCGCACGCACTGCAAGACTGCCCTCTGCAGTCCCCCCTCCCCCCCGTATAATGCATGTCTGGCTGATTTAAAAAAAAAAAAATTACATAAATAATTAAAATTATAAATGAGGTTATAGAGGATTTGGTTGAGGTTACCTGCAAACTGTTCCGTCCTAGTGAAAAATAAAGCAAATATACAAACGGAACATCGTTAATATGAACCAAGTTAGTTATGCAGCGGCAAAATTTAACAAACTCCTTCGTGGGGAGCAAGCAGAAGACAAGACATAATCCTGAGTACTGTAACAAAAAAAAAGAAAAAAAAACGCACAGCTATCAACTGGTTTAACAATACAAAGGGTATTTAACTCAGAGTCCCATCCCTGCTGCAAAATACCGTTAACTAACCAATTAGTCAGTGAAAAGTCAGCGGGCTACAATGTGTTTAAGGATAGCGCAACACTGAACGTCATCCTACTGTGGACTACTTAACTCACTGCGGTGGTAGTGAGATATCCGTCTCGATATTGCGCGGTCCCTGACATGGAGCGGAGAAATCCAAGCGTCGGAGGGCAGGCGGAGGTTTAAATGTGCTCTGAATTAAGTCCTCAGCTTCATGAGGTGTCCCGAAACAAATGGTCTGGCCGCTGTAGGTGATTTTGAGTCGAGCCGGATAAAGCAGGCTGGAGCCAAAGTGAAGTCATCTTCTTGTGGATCGGGGCGACATCCCTTCTTTTACTCGTCGTGTCCTTGCTGTAGTCGGGGAAAAAACTGCAGGTTCTGTCCGTCATGTTTAACGGGCTGTGCTCTAGCTCCTTTCCAGATTGCCTGACGGTCGGAGTAGTCCAGCAGTTTGAAGATGAGGGTGCGAGGGCGGTGAGCATCCTTGTCCGCGTTGCTATAAAGCCTGTGTGCTCTCTCTATACGAATAGCCCGGTCCCCAAGTGAAGGGATCCATATCGGCAAGTTAGATGTAAGGAAACCAATCGCGTCCGACCCTTCCGAGCCCTCTTTCAGCCTGACCAGCCTCACGTTGGACCTCCGACTGCGGTCCTCCATTTGAGTCATCTTTGAGGTGAGCTCCTCCACCTGGCGTTGAAGATCATTAGCTTGTTGTTTGCTAGCTCTCATAGCAGCCTGTAGCTCGTCAAACTTAGCCGATTTATTCTGAATGGCTTTGCTGGAGGCCTTGTGATTTTTAGCCAGCGTACTCACACTAGCCATGGTATGTTGAATTTGCCGCTGTAGTTCAGCTAGCTATGGAGTGAGTATACTATTGACCGCTTCTCACACCGCAGACTAAATTAAGGAATGGAGATCGCTTTGCTGTTCTTGCAACGCGGTCCTAACAGCCTTAGCAATAGCGTCATCCAGCTCGTCTTTAGGCATTATTAACGTAGGTTTTTTTCTTCAGCTGCGACCTACTGTCGCCCTCCCGCTTGCTCCCGGGCTTTCCTTGAGACATTAAGTTGCAGTCTGTTAAAAATTGGTCAGAAAAATAATTGAAGGGGACTTGAGAGGAAGAGCTACAGAACTACATGTGCATCGCAGTCAAGCGTCACCCGGAACCCCCGGCTTTGGACACACTTAAAGTAAGTGTGGGCAATGGAGCAATGTGCATCTTGGCCACACTTATATGTGCGTCTAACGCGAATTTCGATCAATTTTTGTGCTTGGACGGACTTAAATAAGTGCAAATAGTCACTTTGAATAGAAAGTCTAGTATCCATTGAGTATATATACGCCCTAATGGCAACACTTACACAGATACAGAGGTAGTATAGAACAGAGGTAACTAGGTCATCATAAATTTTATGACTCAAGAAATTCAAGAAAGTTTTGTATGAAGAAATTTTATTTTTACTAGCTAAGCTGAAGTAAAGAAAAGCTGGCTAACCCTTTCACGAGCATTGGTCCCAGGGTGGGCCGCCTATTTGCGTTTTTATAGCCTGCCGACAGATACTGTGCTACATTGGAGAACTAGCTATATTGTGTTCGAAAGTTTGTTGCCTTAGCAATATAATTGTGTTAGCCGCTTTATGATGCAAATACGATAGCAAAAATCATAACGACCCTCCGCATGTAAATGGAGTCCTATAAGTTCAGTTGTACAGCATTGTTCAGGTTTGTCAAAATATGTTGAAATTGATGATCTTACCGTGGTAGTCATCCAGAGCGAAAAGCCTGTCAGCGTTTTCAATCCGTAGAACAAGCAAGCTTGGACAAATGCCACTTAATCGGCTTTGAAATTGAGGTAGCTGTCGTGAGTCTTTAAGATTTTCCCTATGATGAGGTTTTTTTACTCATGACGCAGAGCTGTAGATCTGTACCATAACCCTTCAAAAATAAAGTAAGTGCACCAGCTGGCTATTATGTGCTGATTAAACAGAACAATTCTGGCCTATCCACAAGTTTCACCAGAAGCCCATGGGCGCTGCCATGACAGAATGCCTACTTCAGCTTTTCGGTTTTGTTTTTCCGGTAGCCTTGATGCCAATGACAGCAACAAACAGAGCCAGCAAGCCCAAACAACAAAAACATGAGAAATAATGACATCAATAGGATGTTCACCATTCAACCACTCACCGCTGAACATAAGCATATATATCTTCGGCAATGAAAGCACAATAACATCTTTGTTAATATATTTAATTGTTCTGATGTTTGGATAACTGAAGGGAGCTTTGGTTTAATGAATAACGCTGCCTTCCACAGAATAGCTGCTGCATGACTACATGATTTCCCTAATCCGGCAATACACGAGCAGTCGACTGTCTCCACGACTCCACTTTCCCTCATCATTACCCACGCTGTTCAGCCTGATTGACACTCTGGCTGGGCTCAACAGCTGCCTTCAGAAATATGAAGTCGTTGTGTTTCTTGAACATTACTTTACCTATTTTGTTACTATGCAGGTAATTAAGTGCCTGCGTGCTTTTATAATTTCGCAATTCTTCGCCATCAACGCCTTCGGAAAACACAAGGTAACTAGAGGCACTTCTTGAGTGCAAACCTCCGCCAAGGCAGCACAGTCGTAATTTTGCTGAGTGAACATGGCTCGAAAGAAATTTAAGTTTTATTACATAACTGAAGTACTTTTCTCATAGCCCAGGTCATGACATATTTTTGACATGATCCTATATTTCACTTTTGCGAAAATCGTATTGGCTGAGAGCGTGGGGGGAAAGAAATTGCTTAGCGTTACGTCTCGCTGTTTCTACTAAGCCAAACTGAAAACCGAGAGTAGCGTTGGTTGCTTTCCATGAAATTACGCAGTTCAGTTGTGTGGTAAACAGAATGAGAAAGTTATTAAAGTCGTTGAGTAAATTTTAGGTTTGTTGCTCATTAAACTCGTTTCATAACTTTCATATGACGCGCCCACTTTTGTAAGATCTGTATATCTGCAACATAGGATTTTGCGATGGTTGCTGTGGTGGGCAAACTGTTTGATTGATCGCCGTCAAAATCCATCCCTGATGTAATAGCGACCCACCCACAAGATTTCAGAGATCCGTTAATTACTTTTTGAGTTGTTCTGTTCACTAACAAACAGACAAACGGCACCGATCACATAAACCTCCTGCCAACTTCGTTTGGCGGAGGTTAATAATTAACTAGATGCAGCTAACATCGGGCCATTGTTTTATGTCATCTACCCGCTCCGTGAGAAGTGACGGGTGAGGCACTGTAACGGAATTGTCCTCAGGACTTTTTAGAACATCCGTACTGTGTATTCACCTCTGTTTTATTTCCATTTGTATAAGCTAAAAGCTGGCTTTTACAGCTATGCAACCGTAAACAAACACATAAACCGGAGGAGAAGAACCGAGAGCCGCTATGATTCATGGGTAAGGTCACAAAGTCATGAAAAAGGTGGATATCAGCCCTTACTCCAGCCTAACAGTTTGGAAGAGGCTATTCTATGGCGTTAAATTAGTCTCAAAACTCGAGCGCATGAAAACCGAGAGAGCGCGTGAAAACCGTGGGTGTACGACCCTCAGTATCCGCTCTCAACTTCAAAATGCGCTCACAATATCAAAAAATGCTCACAATATCAATAAATGCTCGCAATCTCACCACACGTGTGATTTCAACACGCGCTCACAATGTCAAAAAATGCTCGCAATCTCACCACGCTCGCAATGTCAATAAATGCTCGCAATCTCACCGCGCTCACAATGTCAAAAAATGCTGGCAATCTCAATAAATGCTCGCAATCTCACCACGCTCGCAATGTCAATAAATGCTCGCAATCTCACCGCGCTCACAATGTCAAAAAATGCTCGCAATCTCACCACGCCAAGAATGTCAAAAAATGCTCGCAAATATCAGTACACGCCGCTTGCGATTTCACTTTTTGAGACTTTGGAGGCGGGACTTACAATGCTGACCATGAGCTTTGATTGGCTGTTTGATTCTATAACGGGTTTTCAACGGCCGTAAACTACAGAATAATAAAGAAATCAAAGAGGTCAACCATCATGTCGGAGCAAGGAAGTTTTTCACAAAATTAAATCTTTCATTGATTCCATTTTAATATTGTTTGAAGGTATTGGTTTCACTTGCTATACGTAGCTAAGATTATAGCTAGCTAAATATTTCACGTTCAAGCTGGCTAACGTCAGCCCGCACGTTAATTATTGTACTTAGCTAGCCTATTTTAGCATCAATTTACCCATGGCTATACCATTTACATAGCAATGCTACGTTCCCGAGTTGTTCTTAATTATCAATTCCTTCAAACAATATTTCTTTTCTGATGCTGAAGACCCGGCCGAGTGTTAAGATCTTCAGTTCGTTCATTATTTGTGCTGAAAACGTAGAAGTGATTTAATGCAAATGGTGAAGGACTAAGGGTAGGTTTCTTGACAAGCGAACCTAATACCGTGGCAGCGTTTTAATATTTGCAATAATTCCATTATGAGCTATTGGCACGCTAGGTTTCGATAGGATGATATGGTTCGGAAATATTCACCACATTCAGGCTAGTGCTTTCAACGTTTCTCTGCCTTTAATTACAACTCGATGCCGTTTGAGCAAATGAGTAATAGACGCGCTATTACTGCCGCTGTACACAACTACAATGTTAACTGTTCAGTAAATTTATACTGTTTATGTACTGCGCTTATATATATTTTAAATAGCCTTTGGCCCCTTACACTTCCACTGCTCTCATCGCAAACTGGCATCTATTTACGCCTAAAACATTTAAATTAGGCCTATTTTATTTATTTGTTACATTGTATTAGTCTACAGCAGCAGTACTTATAACCCACTTACTCAAACGACATCGAGTAGTAATTAAAGGCTAAGAAACGTTGAAAGCATTAACCTGAATATAGCGAATATTTCCGAACCATATGTGACAGTCCACAGGAAAAGGGTGTAGGCCTATAAGGGATTTTTTTTACGTTTTAGAGAAAAAACTGTTTTTCTATGTTTAGTACATGGTATGAGATCATCAGATGCACTTAACTCAATTTGACCAAAATATCCCTTATACACCCTTTTCCTGTGGACTGTCACATATCATCCCAACAAAGCAATGCACAATGGCGACACCATAGTGTGCCAATAGCTCATAATAGAATATTGCAAATATTAAAAAGCGGCTATGTCGTGGCTTTAGCTTCGTCTGGTCAAGAAAACTGCCTTCCCTTCCTTCGTCATTCGCCACTTCTTCGTTTTCTGCTCAAGTACGAACTGAAAACTTTATTCTCGGCCGGTGTTCTGACGATTTGTGCTACCTCAACTAAAAATACGACCATAGCGCACCACGATCGGACAGTCTTTGTTTTCGCCTTAATATTGCTCTATGAATCAGCCCACAGTTGCAAAACAATTTTTGTTAACTTCTTATAACATTCGCTCATGTTTTAATGAGCTGGATACGTTCGTTCAAAGATAAAATGCTGCATGTCTAATTCCTGCATTTTCAGGAAACGTTAGTGTGTACATGCACGTATCCAAATGTTTACAGGTAGGAAGGCGCACTGAAAAAAAATATTTTAAAGATATAGCTATAAAGATATTTATGATGTCAGTGAAGAAACAGCCCGAGATTTTGGGTCTGTATATGCGCTGAACCGCAAAGCAGCATCTCTATTTGTCTATAGATGGGTAGCACAAATCGGCAGATTACCGGGTCTTCAGCGTCAGAGAAGAATATTGCTTGAAGAACCCGATGAATAAGAACAACTCAGGAAAATTATATTGCTACGTAAATGGCCTAAGTGAGCTAAGTGTCCGTCTACCGGAAATTTGGCGCTAAAATAGCATAGTAAAATAATTGATGTTGGGACTGATGTAAGAGAGCTTTTCTAACATAAAATATTTAGCTAGCCATGATACAACATCATCGTAGCTACGCACAGTGAATGAAACCAATACCTTCAAACAATATTAAAATGAGATCAATGAAAGATTTCGTTTTGTGAAAAACTTTCTTGCTCCAACATGATAATGATGGTTGTCTTTGATTTCATATTCTGTAGTTTACGGCAGTTGAAAACCAGTTATAAAATCAAACATCCAATCAGAGCTCATGGTTAGCATTGAAAGTCCCGCCTCCAAAGTCTCTAAAGTCAAATCGGCAAGCGAGCGTATACTGATATTGCGAGCATTTTTGACATTGTGAGCGCTGTGAGATTAAGAGCATTTATTGACATTGCGGCGTGGTGAGATTAAGCATTTATTGAGATTATGAGCATTTTTTGACATTGTGAGCGCGGTGAGGTTAAGAGCATTTATTGACATTATGAGCGTGGTGAGATTAAGAGCATTTTTGACATTGTGAGCGCTGTTGAAATTACGAAAGTGGGTGAGACTGCGAGCATTTATTGACATTGCGAGCATTGAGATTAAGTAGCATTTTTGACATTGTGAGCGTGTTGAAATCACGCATGTGGTGAGATTGCGAGCATTTACTGATATTGTGAGCATTTTTTGATATTGTGAGCGCATTTTGAAGTTGAGAGCGGATACTGAGGGTCGTACACCCACGGTTTTCACGCGCTCTCTCGGTTTTCATGCGCTCGAGTTTTGAGACTAATTTAACGCCATACTATTCGCCCCGCGGCGGTTCAGCGCGAAAGATCAAAGAGCGGGGCGATTTATAAAATTAAATCTCTTATTGGCTTAACTAGCAAATAGTTGGCAAATAGCAGAAGTGCTTCTCTTATCCGTCCCACCGCGGTGCAAATAGCAGAACTGCTTCTCTTGTCTGCCCCGCTGCGGGGCAGATATCCAATCTCTTTCCCCCAATTCACCCTGCTGCAGGGCGAATAGCCACTTCCTAACAGTTTACACAGACAGCCAGTGGTCTGCAACTTCTAAAAGACTGGTGCGTATAGGAGCCAAGGATTATTTTTCACGAGGAGGAATTTTTTTAATGGTTTCTGACAAGGGAGAATTTTGTTACTGAAGCAAAGGAGTTTTGTTTAGGAATTACCGAATCCTCCTCTCGCAGTTTTCTGTGCCTGATTAGCAACAATTGCTAAGACTAATTAATAGGGGGATGTATTTTTGAAAGCATTGTTCGTTGACCACAACGTTTTGACAAGAAGGTGGTCAGACCCGGAAAACAACATAGCCTACTTTCAACGTATTTTCTAAACGTCAGTTATCCAAAACACAAATTACATTACTGCACATGCAAAAATACAGTCCATGTAGGGGTGGGCAGTATAAACGGTAGACGGTAGAGACGATATAAATTTGGCCAAAGGTAGAGATTTCGACTATACCGGCCAACCGCGATAGCGCTAGTTGATGATGTTATTAAGCTGCACCTGCTTTATTTGGGGTGCTCGTGAAAAACACCGGTGCAACGTCCATCGTGAATACTTGGTTTGGATTTAAGGAGTCCGATCGTTAGCAGAAAAACATAATCTGCAAAATTAGGTTGGAAGAGGTGGACTCGAGCACGGTTCATCTGTACTTGTACCAAACGGGAAAGCAACTGTACTTGAGCACGGAAGATTACTGTTATGTGTTACGGCTATCCTGTTCAAACAAATGCAGCGGTGAAAGAATCTCTCCATTCAAACGAAGAAATTCAATGCTTGCTCAAAATTTACGCAGACGAAAATACAAAATCACAAGTTGATACTACACACAAAAACTCGGAGATTTATGTAATAATTCTTGAGTAGTTACATTCGGGTGGTTAACACAGAATAATAGAACAGTGCTGTGACAAACTAAAAATGCGGCTGCGATATTTCAATGCGCAGGACGGGGTGCGAAAAGCTCAAGTCATGAGAAAGATATGTTTTCGTGGTATGAGGCAGTGGACAGCATAATCTGCCAAAACGCAAGGGCGAAAAAATTCTGTATTCAACTTCCACCAATATCAAAAGTAATCAGTTCTTTTCTTTTTTGGCTTACCGTGAAGTTTGGGGACGCAGAGAAAGATCTGGGAGAGTAAAAACATCAAGCATCCAGTCAAGAAAATTAAGCGTTTAATTTCTCGTGCTGCTACACGTGGTAATCCATGTTACTGCTATTGCATGCGCAGCATATTCATTTGCGATATTATTATTCATAATTAATATTTTAAACCCCCTTCTCAAAAATAAAACCCTCCGAAATATATTGGCGCCTCCTTTTAAAATCGTACCCCATTTAAAACCACCTAGGTGCATACTGCAATGCGCTGTACCGAAATTTTGACATCTGCAAGTGTACCGGGGTACAGTTAGATATCACTAGTGTGAAAGCTGACCAGCAGGGGGAGGGGGGACAATCGTGCCTATTGCGAAAGCGCCCTTAAAGAAGAGTCGCAGGTATGCATAACCACCGACAATGGCACGAACATTGTGATAGCAGTGGAGCTGAACGACTGGACAAGACTGCAATGCTTTGGTCACAGGCTCAACCTCGCCATTGGTAGGTTAAAACAATTTTTTTGTCTTAGTTCAACATTATATTTTAGTGACTTATGTTTGCGATACAAATATGTAAGATTTCAAATTTAATACGAAGCAATGGCATAGCCAGAACTTAAAAATACCTTTACAACTATTAGCTATAAGTCCTGACTTGTTCTCAGTTGTTTTTCTTAATTAAAGATGCATTCAACCAATGAGCTATATGAACTAGAGGTGCAACGTTACGATTTCAATATGCGAGTCTGGTCGCCACCTTAGGACAAGCGTCCTTGACAGCAAGGTGTATGCCTCGATCCACGATTTTTTCTGGAAATGCCTGACCACTGGGTCGCTGTCAATTGCAATCACGGGAGAGGGAAAGTGGACAACATAACTTTTACACAAGTAAGTCATATTTAGCTTGAACAACGGAGATTAGTGGCTTTAAATCATCAAACTGATATGATGTGAAGCCAGTCTTGACCCGAGCTGTTACTTAGGTAGTAAGCTGGTTAGTCCACGGGCACTTGTATTTTGATAAGGCGTGCACATAGGCTTGTAAACTGTATGTGTGAAGTGGAAAGGGGTGCTCCCAATTTTTTTTGCTTTTCTTTTTTGTGTTAAAGAAATCTTTTTCTTTCATTTTATCAATTTAAAATATTTGCATCTTTATTTTTGTTATTTGAGAAAGCTCAGGAAAAAGTGGTGTCTGGTATCTTTTGCATGACAGAGTCATGTTTCTTTTTGAAATTTGTGTTACAATGTTATGGAGAGAGATCTCCTGTAACACTTTCAAGTCACTTGAAAGGTTTTGTATTTTTTAAAATAAGTTTTGCACAATACATGTTCTTAAAATGGCACTCTATACTATTTTGAAGTGAGTTTATAGTTAAGAATGCAGCTTTCTGCTGCAATGTATCTACTGTTCAGAAACAGTTATATATATATATATATATATATATATGTATGTATGTATGTATGTATGTATATGTAGCCCACGGGAAAATTGGCTGTTTCATTTTCTTGGTTTTATTTGCCTCGTGGGCTGTCGGTGGGTGGCAGCGGTCAGGCTTTGGGACCTAGCGGAAGTGTGGTCAGCCTTAATGAGATTGTGCTTGGAGAATATAACGTCATGTCCGTACCTTGCCTAGCTTTTGACTTTCAGCCTTTTGTTGGAACGTATCGGTTCACCATCTGTGCCGCGTGTGCCTCGCTGTACCCTTGGTTTTAGATTTGTTGTGGGATTTTATCACAAGAAGGTAGGCTACGCGCTTGCCTTGGTAGCTGTGTGATTTAGTTGCAGGCTGGGCACCAGCGTTTGATGTTTGTCAGTAATTCGTTGCGTTTTAATGTGTTATAGTATTGCTGGTGGCCTGTTTAGCTGAGCGGATGCAAACAAGCAACTTTATATGGAACACTCCTGATGGCAGGTTCGTGTGCGAATGCTATTGGTAACGTACTTTTTATCTGTGGGTCATTTTGTTATAATGATGGTCATTTTTTTTATTCGGAAGTTGCCGTAGTATCGCTGGTGGTGAGAGCCTAGTTGAACAAGTACAACACCAAGACGAGTCGGGGGTAGAGCGAAGCAAACATAAGGTAACATTGTATCCATTTTCTCTAAACTTTATATGGCATTGCACTCGTGATTCATGCGGGTGTATGTAATGCTTGGGTATGGCCTGTTAGCCATGAAGGCAGTTTTATTGATGGCGCAATGTATGTCGCCATTTTTAGATTTCCTAGATGGTGGCTTGCTGCGGCAGTGAGCGTACACAGATGTGCTTCGACGTAGAGGGGGGCACCACTGTTTTTCCTAAGTTTGTTTTCGTTCTTTTCTTTTGATTTTCTTGAATGTGATTAACGTAGCGTGGCAATTTGTAATGGTGGGCGGGGTGTCATTGTAACAGCGTGTATCTTGTTTGTTCTTCCTTGCACCTTGGTTAACATTTTATCCGGGCCTGTGCAATATATTCTTACGGGGAAGTGCAATAAGATGCCTATAGCTTAAGTAATTGTTAATTTAATGTTTACTCGGGCCTGTGCAATATTCTTTTGTGGCATTATGGGGAAGTGCAATACTATAGTTATAGTCTACTTAATTGTTAATTTAATATATCCTCGGGTTTGTGCAATACCTAAGCTGCTCTGTGGTTTTAATAGCAAGTGTTTTACTACCACAATAGTAATGCAAATATTTGTTCGGTACTGTGCAACACTTGTACTGGTCGGGGTGCTCATTGGTGGGTGGTAGGCCTATTAAGAGTGGCTGTGACCCTCTTCATTTATCACTGTGTGTGACAATCTAAGTGTGTGTGCAACACTTTATTGAAGGTATCTTCTCCTGTGTGGCCTCTGCATGGATTTTGTTGATTTGGGTTTTCATTTGATTTATTTTTACTTTTTGATGGTTTATTGATTTTGTCTTTGCTTTATTGGTTTGTGTTTTTTTTTTTTTTTTGGAGTGCCCACTTAAATGGGTGTTAGTCTCACTCTTTGGATTTATAACTAGCTATTGAATGCCTCTTAACTGGTATGCTAATTTGCACAGTACAGTTTTTTTTCTTCAGCGAATAGTATGATTCATTGGTCTTTTTAACTACAGTATTTATTGGAATTACTTATTTTGTTTTTCATGCTGTGTAGTTTACTGACCTATTTATTGTCAACCTGGTTGTAGTAATCTGCCTGTATTCATCTACATTTATTGCCCATTTGCACATTTATATTGCCGCCCTCCGTACAGTCAATTGTTATTGGCACATTTGCCTGAAAGCCCATGCCTTCTTTTAAAAGAATGTGATCTTGTGAAATAAAGTGAGCTAAGTATATGACAGCTGTATCCTGGTTTCTTCTCATTGGACTTGCTTGGGGTTTGAGGGGTGTTATCTAGCCTAAGTGGGGTTCTCCTACCCATTAATAAGGAGTGGCGTAGTCGTATTACCAGTTAACTGTTAGCCTTACTGCTGGTCACACATACATATTTTATATATATATATATATATATATATATATACACACACACACACACTGAAGAATATATTGCAATATATATCGTTACCGTCTATGCTGCAAAATTTACCGCAATATAAATTTTAGGCCATATCGCCCAGCCCTAAGTCCATGTTCATTGCAAATTACTCACTCAACCAACCACTCAAATCATTATACAATTTAAAAAAAAAAAAAAAAAAAAACAAGACCAGGTGGGGAGCCTGGGCGGGCCAGTGAACAAACTAGGTGGGTCAGTGCCGCCCAGGCCCATTACTGGCTACGCGCCTGGTTCAAACTGACAAGCAACTGTCTTGAGGTCTTTAACAAGGTTAAATACCTGGGTCATATCATAACTGATCAAATGAGTGATGATGATGATATATACAGACAATGCTGTAAGTTGTATGCTCAGGCAAACACCATTGCACGCAAGTTCAGCTTCTGTTCTGGGAAAGTTAAAGTGGCTCTTTTTAAAGCATATTGCACTCCACTCTACACTCTGTCAACTGCATCATCATGGCTCTCTCTAATCCCATGAAGAGCTGCTCCCATTACTTATCCAGACTAAGGGTGCATTGGCTGAAATGCCTGCCTGTTAACTGATTTTGATTTATTTTTTTAAATAGATTTTCTTTTTATTATTAGTGCTATTTTTTATTCCATGTAATTTTCCTGTCCTGTGTTATGATTGTGATGTGTATTATTCTATTTTATTCAAGTGTATTTATTTATACTATGTATTTATGGACTTCGAGTCTGCAAAATAAAGTGACTGATTGATTGTAAAAGATCTATAAAATAAGTTTTTGAGTTATCGCATTAACAACAATCTTCAGCCGACGCAGAAGCAATGATGATTATATAATATTGATAAATGTAGTTTAACTGATATAAATATTCGCTAAATATAGTTAGTCTGCATTATATGGACTCTAGGCCCCAACCTGTGCATATTACTGTGCATATTCTCTGTATCGGCAGCCTGTGATTAAAGCATAAGATAGGCAAAGAAAGCTTGTCTACAGACCGCTAAAACCATTATAAGAATAGCCTGTCAGACTGAGGTTGGATGAGATTCAAACCAAATGACGAAGACCTCTGGTGAGATTTTAAGTGATCATTGACTGGTACAGGGGGTTCACTCAGATTAGTATGCAAGAAGAAAGACTGGAGATTAGCCGCACAGGGTAGAGATCTGTCCAGAATGCAAGAGCAACTCCTCTGAATTTCCAAGTGCTTCAGCTGTTGAGACAGCATGTCATCAAACATTGGCCAGCAAAGGGAGAGGGAGGGAGGGTGGGAGAGATGGCAAAGATAAGGAGATGTGTGTGAGATCAAACAGTCAAACAACCGGAGATGAGAGAATGGAGATGAGAGAGCAAATAATAGATACAGAGGGAAAACCAGAGCCAGCATCAGCCGACTAAGCTGCAGACTGTAGATGGTGCTCGGTGATTGGTGGTCAACTCTCACAAACAAATCAGGCGGATTCTCAGTGTTGCACCAGGGGTTTCTGAGCTCTACAGTCCAGTTAGTAAAAATGGCAATGAAACCACAGTGCTGCAGAGCTATAAATAAATGTGCTTTCCCCGCCATGTGGAATGGACCATGATTCAATGATCATTTACGCGAATGAACATTTTCACTGTAAACAAGGACAAAATGTAAACATTATGAAGGCAGGGAAACAGGCCAATGGACAGAATCTGGACACAATGTTTCAAGCATCACAGTGTAAACTCAAATTACACAGAGTTCATGCGGCATGTCCGGTCTCCATGCGGGGCTATGTGTGTGCATAGGTGTGTGTGTGTGTGTGTGTGTGTGTGTGTGCGCGTGTGGTCTCTGTGTGTGTGTGTTTTCAGTGTCTCCGCACTTACGTAAGTATGTGATTGTCAATATCGATAATGTGCGCATTAGAGTGTGTCCCTGTGGGAGCTCATGTCTGTGTACATTATCTAGGTGAACATGCAGGTGCATGAGCTGGTATACAGTATGCGCAAGCACATGCATGTGCTTGCGGTCAACAGATAGATAAATGATGTACCTTTACACCATCAGGTTTCTTGTTCAGCAAGCTTCGGGCTGCTGAAGAGAGAGAAGAAAAAATACACTCAGACTGAAACCACAGAGATAAATTCACCTATGCTAATGATAAAACTGCACTTGCTGCAGGTGTGCAAGTACAGTCCTCTGACGCTAATAAAAGCTACACAGCAATCAAATCAAGAAAGCAGTTAGACATGCAAAAATGCAAACGGCAGAATTAATATTTTATTTGAATTACTGAAACATTAGGGAACCCTTGATTCTTGTGAAAGGAGAGTTGTGAGTTTTGCCCATATGTGCCATTACAAGGGATGTTCCATTTCAACCTATAAATGTTTAGAGAGGCTATACTTTTAGAAGTGTTGGGAACTGGTTCAGATTTGGGGCATGATGATTGGTCATAATTGCTTCAGTTAGTTGCAGCGACCCAGGTCTGATTAGTTGGTAGCTTGACTGAAATGATTATTTTGTTGTAAATGTTACTTAGTTATTATATATGTGTAACATTGTATTACTTTTCAAAAAAACCTGTGATAGGCAGTTTTTGAATGAACGTTTCATTACATACAGTTCCCAATACTGTATAGCGCAATGCATGATATAATTTGCCAGTACAATTCAAGTCAAAACTGATAACAACACTGTTTATCAAGTTAGGTTACACTTCCAGAGCACCTGAATGTTTGTCTGACAAACTCAAAGGCAAAAAAAATTTCCTTTAAAACATAGAGAACTCTTCATTTCTATAACACCCCCAAACAATTTAAGAGGGGGGGAACAGAGTGTTATTCTGACTGGTTCCCTCTGCTTGCTTTTTCTGACGCGGACAAATGCCACGAATGGAACAGTGCAGTATAGTCTAGGACTTACATATTAACAAGTGCACAGTACAACCCCAATTCTGAAATAGTTGGGCGAAGTGTAAATTGTGAATAAAATCAAAATGCATTGACTTTCAGATCACATGAGCCAATATGTTATTTACATAGAACATATATAACATTTCCAATGTTGAAACAGACATTTTACATTTTTATCCACAAAATGAGCTCATTTCAAATTTTCTGGCTGCAACAGCTCTCAAAAAAAATTGGGACACAGGCAAATAAAGGGCTGAAAAAAGCAATTAATATGTAAGAGAATCAGCTGAAAGAACATTTAGCAAGTAATTACATTAACTGGCATCAGGTGTGTAATGATTGGCTATAAAAGGGATGTCTTAGAGAGGCTGAGTCTCTCAGAAGTAAAGATGGCCAGAGGCTCTCCAACCCATGAAGGCCTGCGAAAAAAAATTGTGGAATACTTTAAAAACAATGTTCGTCAACGTCAAATTGCAAAGGCTTTGAAGGTCTCATCATCGACAGTGCATAACATCATCAGAAGATCAGAGAAACTGGAAAAATCTCTGTGCGTAAGGGAAAAGGCTGAAGACCTTTACTGGATGCCCGTGATCTTCGGGGCCTCAGACGCAACTGCATCACTAAATGGGCCCAGGAATACTTCAAGAAACCACTGTCTGTAAACACAGTCCGCTGTGCCATCCACAGATGCCACCTAAAACTTTATCGTACAAAAAGGAAGGCATTGTTGAGCATGATCCTGAAGCGCCGCCGTGTTCTGTGGGCCAAGGCTCATTTAAAATGTACTATAGCAAAGTGGAAAAGTGTCCTGTGGTCAGCCGAGTCCAAATTTGACATTCTTGTTGGAAATCATGGGCGTTGTGTCCTCCAGGCTAAAGAGGAGAAAGACCACCCCTCCTGTTATCAGTGTTCAGTTCAAAAGCCAGCATCTCTGATGGTATGGGGATGTATTAGTGCATATGGTGTGGGACACTTGCATGTTTTAAAAAGCACCATGAATGCTGAAAGGTATATAAAGGTTTTAGAGCAACATATGCTCCCCTCCAGACGACATCTATTCCAGGGAAGGCCTTGTGTATTTCAGCAGGACAATGCAAAACCACAAACTGCAGCTATTGCAACAGCATGGCTTTGTAGTATAAGAGTCCATGTGCTGCACTGGCCTGCCTGCAGTCCTGATCTTTCACTGATCGAGAACATTTGGCGCATAATT
Source organism: Gymnothorax javanicus (assembly GCA_029692085.1). Taxonomy (NCBI): domain Eukaryota; kingdom Metazoa; phylum Chordata; class Actinopteri; order Anguilliformes; family Muraenidae; genus Gymnothorax; species Gymnothorax javanicus. The sequence goes on from CM056201.1 coordinate 63,253,516, forward strand.
AAATGAAAAGTTCGTCAAAGGAGACCCAAAGCTCTCCAGCAGCTGGACGCCTGTTTTAAACAAGAGTGGGATCAAATTCCAATGGCTAAACTCAAGAAACTTGTCTCCTCAATGCCCAGACGCCTCCACTCTGTGTTAAAAAGAAGGGATGCTACACCATGGTAAACAGGCCCCTGTCTCAACTTTGAGACCTGTGGCAGCCATCAAATTTGAAATGAGCTAATTTTGTGGATAAAATTGTAAAATTTCTCAGTTTCAACATTTGCTATGCTATCTCTGTTCTACTGTAAATAAAATAATGGCTGGAGTGATTTGAAAGTCATTGCGTTTTGATTTTATTCACAATTTACACTTTGTCCCAACTATTTTGGAACTGGGGTTGTAGTACGGGCGGTTGACTGATTCTCATAATATACAACCTTTACATCATAACACATGAGCTAGTTTGCCAATCGGAGTTCGTGCCAATTTAAATGTAGGTTTTGTAAGATGGATTTCCCATCGTCAAGACAGACTATCGAAACGAGTGTTAATTGATCCGTCAAGGCTCTAGAGAGTGATGTGCGATTACTCACTGTCAAAATTATGCTTTTTACGGCTTCAATTCCTCCTGGGTCTCATATTTTCAAAGCAATTAAGCCATGTTTGGTGTCAAATTGTTCCTCGGGATGGCAGCAACAATAACAGTTATAAATTTTAGAACAAGCACTGTGATAATTGGGAGTTATTCATTGATTTATCCCCATATGTTATTTTTAGGGGGGTGCTCATCTAAATTTGGCCCACATCTGTCCGAGCACATGAGATACAAAAAACAAATCCATTTTCTAGGCCCACATACATCTCTCAACACAGTCAATATGGTAAGGTATCAAAAGCTTTCATGGGCAATTTTCCTATACTGACGCAACACCACCTTTCAACATTGTCTGATTTTAGTACAAGTCTATGCAATCGAAACAACATCAACTGTGACAGACAGTCCTGACATCATTGTAATAAGGGAATCTTCAACTCATCATCATCATCAGCAGCAACTTCCTGTACTGTCACGCCACGTAGATTATGTCCACGATCTGGAAAGATATCCATAATCTCAGCCACAAGCAAGCTAGCTACATAAAAGCACTGCACCAAATGGCCACGGAAAACAATGGAACCTTACCTACCTTACCTACCTAGCTATGTTAAGCTGCTTTTCCACCGAACGCGAAATGAATTTTTCGCTCGACAGATTGTATTCAAAGTCAGTGCAAAGACGCGAATACACGCGAACTTGCGTGTATTCGCATCTTTGCATTGACTTTGAATGTAATCTGTCGCACGCAAAATTTGTTTTGCGTTCGGTGGAAAAGCAGCTTAGACTAATTGTAGACTTCGGCACAATGTCGTAACTTTACAGCAACTTGTCAGATAAGATCTAAAATGTTCGCTGAGTTGCTGTTATTTAGTACTTAGTACAGCACCAAACAAGCACACAATATTTGCGGTTCACATTTTAAATGATCAGCTACAAATTTTGAATGGATAGGAAACCTTTAACCAGTTGAAATCAGTGGCGGTTCGTCGGCCGTAACAAAGGGAAGCAAAAACCTCGCCCTTCAGAGCTTAATGACCTAAACCTTTCGCAGTTTACTTTTCTTGATCAGCAGTCGCTTATACGAATTGGTAGAAGGACAGTCAAATTTATTTTCGACAGCACTGTTATACATTGCACCACGAAATTATGAGGGGTTTTCTTTTACACATAAATTACGACGTAAATTACCATAGGCCTACCTCTTTATAAATTCTGCGCTCAAGTAGCTTGTGAAATGGCATAGATTCGCAAATTTATTGGTGAGGCTTATTAAGCAATGAAAGCACTGAAGGTGCTGATGCCTCGGTGCTTTCAGCAGTGAGAAGTATGTCCCTTAATGAAGCAATAAAATTCTGTGTGGACATGTCAGAGTGCCCTAGCTATGCATCTATGCTTGACATAAGCCATGTTTCCATCCACTTGTCAATCGAATTATCTGAAGTTCGCCAAAAATATTCATGCGAATAAAGGCGGTGATAATGCATTTCCACCTAACAGCATTAAAGCGAATAAAAACTTGTGCGTAATGACGTCACTTGCTGCTTTGCAATCAAATCAGTGTATCGAAAAGATTTCTGACATTTTAAGCTGTTTCCATTCATTTTCGCACTGAATCGCAGCACCTTAGAGTGAACAGAAGTAGTGTGGTAGCCAACAAAATTAACTAGTTGGCAATAATGGATTGCTTCTCCCAACAAATGATGATAATTACACAAGTTGTAATAGTGCTTATGTGCCAGCTATTAGCATCATGTAAATCATTATCAGAAGGCAACGACGGCATCGAAACACCATCACGATGCAGTCGCAGATTTATTCGGCAAATAACGTTTCCATAAGCAGTTATCGCATAAACCTTTTACCGATCAAGAAGAAAATCCGATGAGATCAACCGTATAAACTTAATGTCGATATCTTGAAAATAAAGTCAAATTTCACCGTTTCCATAAGGAATTTTTTTATTCGATATGGCTTAATTCGCATAAGAACGTGTGGATGGAAACATGGCTATTCTCAAGTATTTACCCACCAGTGGCCGGTTGACATAACGAGTTGATAAGCAGCTTCGTAGGACCGCTTAGCGAGACTGCGGTCGTTAGGCTTAGTGAAGCCCAGCAATAACTGAAAGCATTGTTCATTTGCACACTTACTGTGTGGGGGGAGAAATCATTTGTGATGTTTTATAAAGTTCATACAGCAGTAAGTTCAAAAATCCACGCAGTGCTGTATTTAACACAGTGCGCAATGTGTGTCTACAGTGCCTGACAAAAGTCTTGTCGCATAGGGACATAGTAACTAAAAATAGCATATAACTTTATTTCTAACCAATCAATTGTTACAATAAATGGTCCATTTTAATGTCAAGGGCTTTCACATTAATAATTTGGTGCAAAATGAAACCGTCAAGAAGTGTTCTGATGTTCACAGCTTGGCTAAGCCCATAACATCTGTTTTTGCTAGGACAAAAGTCTTGTCGTCTCTTCAGATGATGCAACAAATCGCAGATTAGAGTTTAACCTATGACAAATACTGTAATTAACACATTCCCAGATATGTATAGAAATAACCCCAGCACACCAGACTTTCATATGAGGTGCGACTAGACCTCTGACAACATACCAAAGATTCAACCACAGACCAAAGTGCTGATCATCAAGAGCCTGAAGACTGAGTCTGCTGCTGAGGTGGCAGACATCTTTAATGTATCCAAATGTCAAGTGGAAGGGATGAGAAAAAGATTTGAAGAAACTGGTGACGTTCATGGCAAGCGCAGGTCAGACAGACCCCGGTATGACAACTGTTTGAAAGGACCGTTTGTTCATGCGCGCGGGAAGATGTTTGAATTAGGGGAGGCTGCCAACCGAAAGCAGAAGAGTGACGTCATTTTTTTTTTTTTTTTTTTTTTTTTTAGCGCTGCATGAGCATTATGACAATGTTGGTCTTTGCAACAGCGGTCATAGCAACTAAGGTGCAAACGAGTACTGGAATAAAAGAATACTCGCCATATAAATCATAACTGATTACAAAAAATGATAATTTACAATTGTTTTGTTGTCCTGGGGCCTGTACTTTTTTCGATGTTTTATCCCAATAAGTTCCTTTGTTTTGTATGCAAGTGTCATTTAAAAAGCTATCATGCTTGTTGCCTTATTTGTTTCAACCTCTTCAACCCCAACTCCTGGTAATGCTGCCGTTAAGGGATTTGCCTGTCTCACACATGACAGCTCACAACGCCTCCCAGTTTGATATCGCCTGATTCACAATCAAACCATTTATAATTTGAATTAACAAGACCAAAACAAAATCGTATAATGATTGAGAAATTATTAATGAGGAAATGACCAAGAAACCACCGACAGGCTGCATTGAAAACGCGCACGTAATTATAGGGATGACAAGTACCCCCATCTCAGAAATAAAACCCTCCAAAATATAATGGCGAGCCCCCTTTTAAAATTGTTCTGGAAAATAAAAAGCCTAGAAAAAGTTGAGGTTATATACGGAATTATTTCCCTATCTCTGAATTCCGTCTACCGTTTCAGCATTTTTTACATTTAAAACAGAAACATCTTCCTGTCGCGCCCTAGAAAACATTAGCGCAGAAGGACGTGACTTTGTAAGCCTAGCTATTATGCACCGTTTTATGTGCTACAGGAGCTCGTCAGCCCCAAAAATAAACAAATAATCCTCGGATAAAATCCCCCATTTGAATAAAGTGATTAATCGCATTACATTATGTAATTTTTATTTCAATCAACTATCCTTAATGAATGTCGCTTGTCAGTTTCGCCAACCTAAATGCATCCAGGCAGCAGACTAATCCCATAATCGGCGAAAATAATCGTTCTCTTATGGATCATAATCGGCATTCTTAAAATTCTCCCAAACCGGCGATTTTTTTTTTTTTTTTTTTTTGTTTAACATCTTTTTTCAGCAGGTACGTGAAAGCCATTCTCAAGCTTTCGGTAATAAGTGCATTCTCTCACACAAGCTGCCGCGGTACGTGTCGGGATGACTGTGCCCTCTGAGCGGTATTCCTTCATGGCCCAGGAATTTAACGGATCTTAAATGTTATAAACATTTATAACTGAATAAACAACACTGTCCTTGCAGCATATTGATTCCTAGCTGCAATCTCCCAAAACATTGCACTGACTGGAGTTACTTAAAGCATCGCTGCCTAACACACGTAATGAATCAGAGCGCAGGTCTGACCAAGTTCTTTGCCTTTTCCCAGTTGCAAAATCCCCCTTTAGCAAACGAATTGACACAGAGGTTGTGCAGATAAAGCAAAGAATGAGGTAGGTTTCTTTAACACAATGCAACCATTGCCATTTTCAAACAAACCTCATTGAAACGATCTGTCAAATCACACCGTGCCGAATTTGCTTCCAGGAAATACGATATTCTGTTGAAAGGATCCGGAGTGCATGGCAGCGCTCAAGTGAGTGACCCGCTGCTGATCCTCTCTACCGGAGCAACAAGCTAGCTAGTCTTGGGAAGAAGTCGTACATCATTTTCTCCGCCATTTTCAGCAGCAATGATCTCTTGCGTAGCTGCTAGGCTATCTCCCACAGCAACACGTTTTTACCTTTGACCTTAGAGCGTAGCCTACATAAACACGAATTTTAAATACGTCAGTCATTTTTATGCATTATTATTTTTATATTCTGATATGAATTTCATTGTGTGATATTTTTAAATTGCTCAGATGGCGAAATTAGTAATGATAAAAACTTTTTATTCTGCTCAGTCAGGGGGTGCTCAGCACCCTCCGTACCCCAGTAGGGGGTGCTGCAGCACCCTCAGCACCCCACTTCCCGTGCCCTTGCGTTTGTTGCTTCAACTGTACAAGGCTATCCCTTCTCCAACTACAGCGAAGCTACATGAGGAAATGTCACCAAAAATCCCAGTATCTACAAGAAGAGTTGGTCAAATTCTCTCTCAAAGTGGTTTTCATAGCCAAATTAGTACACAGAAGTCTGCATTAAACAGAAAACAAAAAACCTGCATTGCATTTGCTAAGGCCCACAGCTCGCAGAAAGGATTGATACTGGAAAAGTGGCTGAAAGTTTATTTTTCTGGTGAATCATCCATTGAACTGCATGCCAGTCGCCGTACAAGACCTGTTGGAACCCTCATGGACCCAAGATTCTCCCAGAAAACAATCATGTTTGGTGGAGGAAAAAAAAAAAAAAATCATGGTTTGTTGTTACATCCAGCATGGGGGTGTGAGAAAGATCTGCAGAGTGGATGGCAACATCAACAGCCTGAAATATCAAGAAGTTCTTGCTGCCCTACTTATACTGCTGCTCCTTCTCATTCTTCTGCCTCCATGTCACAGTTCCTGAAAGCGAAGAAGGTGAAGGTACTCCAGGATTGGCCAACCCAGTCACCTGACATGAACATTATTGAGCATTTCAGGGGTAAGATGAAGGAGGAGGCTTGGAAGATGAAACCATAGAATCTTGATGAACTCTGGGAGTCCTGCAAGACTGCTTTCTATGCCATTCCAGATGATTTCATCATCAAGTTATCTCAGTCATTGCCTAGACGTATGGATGCAGTCATCCAAGCTCATGGGAGTCATACGCAATATTAATTCTTTTTTCCAAGGCACCATGGCTTTATGGTCTGATATTATAGTGGCATATTTGTGTATTCAAAATAAAGTGTATGTATAATTTCCACATTTTTTTTCAATGCGACAAGACTTTTGTCCAAGCAAAATCTGACCTCTCTGTACAAATTAAATTATAAAACTCAATCAATGACACAAAACTCTATTTTGGTACATTTTGCATAATCTAGAGCAGTGGTTCCCAAAGTCGGTCCTGGGGACCCAACGTGTATGCTGGTTTTTGTTCTAACCACTATTAATCTCCTAGAATTTTAACAAGCAGTTTATTTTTTAATTACTTTGTAGTTGCTTTTCAGATTAAAGGGACATTTTACCCCCTTAAACTGCATTATAACAGAAATGGCTATGCATTCCATGATATTTCACAGACCAATTTTCATTTTGTTTATTTTGATGTATTCCAAGTAAGCGCGCCAGGCTAAGGCGGCAATATGTTTCAATTAGCAGCTGATTAGGGTTTGGGACGCAGGTGTTCAAATTCTTTCCTGAAACCAAACAAGTAACATTTCACAGGTTTGATTCATTAGAAAATGCTTTGTCTTCTTTGTAGCCTATTAACAGTTAATTTCTGTGACCAAGTGTCCTCAGTTTTATCAATTAGAAGCCAGTTCATTGTTTCATATCATCAACTGCAAATTTCTACTTTTTAATGTTAGAAAAGTAATTTCCAATTTAGTCTACTTTGAAACTTTTTTTCGTCATGGTGTCTAAAAGGGTAAATCATCAGTATAAACAAGAATAGTGCAATTAAGAACAATTAGCAACTCATTAACATTCTGAGTTTGGAGTTGTGGTTGGAATAAAAACCAGCAGACACAATGGGTCCCCAGGACCGAGTTTGGGAACCCCTGATCTAGAGGGCTTTGCCTTTCATATAAGCCATTTTTGATTCCAACTGATCAACTACAAGTCAGGTTATTATTTGTTGTTCCATCAACTTGGATAAGTGACAAGACTTTTGTCAGGCACTGTACATGAATCACTGTCAGCATTATGCTCCGTTTGTGAAGTTTTGCCATCAGCAGTAACTATTGCTGTGACATAAATCGAACTCACAAGTTGTAAAGCCATCCACTGTGAAGGGCTTTTTTTTTCGTTAAAGTCTTGATCGCTTGCAGCAGCCACCGTGGTAATCAAATAGTGCTATAACTGGAAAACAAAGCTCTATCTCAAAAAGCTGGCAAATTTAAATCCAAGATATCATTGCATTTAACCCATAGAGCCATATTCTAGGACTTGATTTTGACCGGCGTCGCGGCTATCCCGGTAACAGACAGAATGACACATAAACGAACTACCGTATGCTCTGCTTGCGCATGCGCACCGAGGCATAATAAGCTGTGCAACATCGCATTCTTAACTTCTATATTAAGATTGATAATTTGCATAGTCATTTGCTATTGAAAAATAAATTTGACTGTCCTTCTACCAATTCGTATGAGCAACTGCTGATCAAGAAAAGTAAACTGCGAAAGGTTTCAGTCATTAAGCTTTGAAGAGCAAGGTTTTGGCTTCCCTTGTTATGGCCGACGAACGGCCACTGGTTGAAATGTGTTAGGCACGGTGTTCGGGGGCTGCATCTGTGGTTCAAAGGAGTGATGCAAGGGAGAATCGATGATACGGCTCAACATCTGCACAAAATAAAAATGGGTTCTACGCTATACATCAGCCTACGTTTCAGCGTCTTGCATACCGAGAGTTTCCCTACAGCTTCGCAATAACTCTGCCCCCAGCCCCTGACGTAATCAGTGCTCATTGCTCGCAATTACCAACAAAAGGCTCTCTGATTGGCTACGAGTTTAAGTTTGTACAAAAGCACATATTGGCTCAATCAACCGAACTTACGGGAAATGTAGTTTTTACATACCCAAAATTATTTTGTATTTGTGCCAGATTGTTCTTACAGAGGAAAATTTAAAGAATACAGAGATCCTTAACATTACAGACTCCGAGCACCCGTGCTTTATTCACTTGTCATGAAAAAAAAAAAAACAGCACAAGCTTTCAGGCGTTGTCTATGATGCTGAAGTCATAAATGTGCAGAGACACGTATCTGAGACAGTCACCAACGTTTGTGATGTATGTTTATGACATATAAACATTCAAATTTACTGTGACTGAATTTTTTATAAGAAGGAGGCTGTCATAACAGAATTTCCTGTACTTAGGGGAGTGAGAGTGTATAAGGGAGGCAGGTCACATACTTATGGAAGCATATAGCTAACAGTATTAAAATGAAAACGCACTTGCTGGCGGAACATTATGATGCCTTGTGACTAACAGGGCCCGCCTAGGCCATTTTGCATTGGGGCCTGCAGCTGACTCATTACGCCTCTGGGCTTAATAAGCACACTTTCGTCCTGTAACATGGAATGGTATCATGATTTACCTATTTTGCGAAGATTCAATATATCAGCAGATCACCTTCCGATCACACACTAATTGCATGAATTCTACAGAAAACAGAATGACAAGTTGTTTTAAAGGTTGTTTCTTCTTTGCAGCAATATTAAACACATTGCAAGCAGTCTATTGTATTTGGACAGATAATACTTTTCTCTCCAGCTACCGTTTAAGCCGTAGTAGATCAAATTTAGTATTATTGGAAAATTGTATCTGGCCGCAAACTTCATTACTGCGCAACTCAGAGAAAGGGCTGTATAAAATATCTTACATATTTACGATTTCAGAATTGAGGACCGATACAAATAAACCACATAGACTATTGCTTGGTACCGTTTACTCCTCTAAAATTCAAATGATGACACTAAACCTCAAAAGCAGATGAACAAAAACTCGGAACTCCCTCTGACTAAATTAGGCCTCAATATTGACTACAGAAAAAATATCATAAATCACAACCTTTCGAGAGCGCACTATGTAATTACTGGATGGGAAAGTATTTTCTGAACACATACTACGGTATTCCATGGTTTGAAGATTGATTTATTATATTTAATTAGCAAATTGAATTAGAACCAAGAATAAGTTATCATGTAATCACTTAATGTAATGTCAACATTGAGACCACCCCTCAGTGAATGCACATGTTCATGTATGCTTTCGCAAATTGTCCCACATACGTGCATAACATACAACACAAGTGATCCGCCAGCTGAATTGCCACATGAAAGAATGAAACAAATCTCACTGTTTATGTTGCTGCAGATGTCCAAAACATTCTATCTGATAAAAGACTAATAAATTGTGGTTTTAAAAGTGCGTACTTTACTACGATGAACTTGAAACGGCGGCCACGCTTCTGCAGAAACCAGAAAAACCATTTTCTTTTGTGCTGGTGTTGTGCCATAGAATGCATCCCTTGGCGAGAGACAAATTTTTTTTTCCTGCTTTGGTTCTGGGCTCAAATATACATCTCATTAATATATGACCAATTAGCGCACTTCTTTCTCATTATCTATGCACCACACAATGGCGCCATGGCCGAGTCGCATAGCAGCGTGTATGGGCATTGTCCACTTGTCCAAGAATTTAATTAAATTGTTTTAGAGGTTGGTCAGCAGTAGAGAAGTGAAGTCCCTCCCCTTCCAGTGTTTCCCATTGGACCTAATTTCGGAAAAACTTATGTGCAGGAGTCAATGGCCCACCCTCCATACAGTTATTCCTGTTCTGCCCAGAACTGAGTACATTTTACGGTAGATTTTGTCTTGCAGTACAAATATTTGTGTGCGTTCAGCTGGTTTGAATTTAAAAAAAATATAGTTCATGGTAGAAGTTTGGAGTAATTTTTTTTTTTTTTTTTTTGTTGCGTGTTAATCAGGCCCTAGACTGGTGCCGATTGATATTTTGGGATTTCTGAGATTCGGGGGGCTGGAGGGATACGTCATGTCCTGATGACTCTTGTTATGCCCCCGGCATATAATGCGGGGTAAATAGTCATCAGTATGTCCCTCCGTCCATCCCTCTGCAATCCCTTCATTTCCAGAGCAAAACTCAAATATCGTTCAATATTTTTTAACGAAACTTGCTGTGTGTATTTATCAGGTCCTAGACTGGTGCCTTTTGATATCTTTGGATTTCTGAGATTGCAGGGGCCGGGGGTATACGTCATCTCCTGATGACTCGTTTTATTCAGTCATCCATTAATTTATAAATTGCTTCACTCATTCATTTAATTAAGATGCAGGACACACATTTGACTTCTTGAAAAGGAGAACATTAATTGCGAGGACATGTACGCTTATCCAGCACCTTTCAATCTACAGTTGTGCTCAAAAATGTGCAAACCCTGGCTGAATTTGTAAGCCTTACTACCTAACCACCCAACCAAATCACTTAATTCTTTTTTCACTGTTAGATATACAGTATGTCATATCTATCCAATCATATGAGAATTTTTCTATATATTGTGTATTTATTTTTTTCTAGTGGTTTTTCTAAAAACATCCTAAAATGGGTCAGTTGGATGACACATACACTCCCATGAAATTGATACCTTTGCCCCTATCAGAAAAAGTCAATGTAACTGCATGCAGTGTGACGAACAGGTGTATGTTCCAGAATATTCTGGAAGATTCGAATTTAGAAGAAGGATTAAATTTAAACAATTTATTAAATAACTGAGCAAATGAACGTAGCAATTACAATAATACAGGAATGGAAAAACAATGAAATTACTAAATTAAAGATAGAAATATTATTCACTAGCCCGAACTGTCCGTCCTTGCGATGTTCCCACGACGATGGTGAAAATCCACTGGAATCTGATGTCTTCGATGCGGTGATCCTGACAACCGCAAAGTCCATATCCAAGAAGTATCTGTATAATCCAAAGTCCGATTGCACCCAGCAAAGCCGGTCTAGCTTCCAGGTATAGCAGACCGGAAATGATTCCTAAGTCCGATTGCACCCAGCAAAGTCGGTCTAGCTTCCAGGTATAGCAGACCGGAAAGGATCCATCGTCCATTGGCTGCAAGTTCCTTTTATATAGGCCTTGTACTCCTGTATGATGTCATAAAGAAGAATCTTGAAGGTGATGGAACCTTCGGAACCTTCCAGATGGCTCTTGAAGAATCTTGCATATTATTCATTACCCTTACATAAGCATATAGAAACTATTGGCTGAGCAAAATAATAGAATCAGTTACTACAACCCTCAATCCGTCACAGCAGAAATAACCAACAAGTCTACACTCAAATTTTGAGGCAATTTGGTGAAAAATAAAAAAGTTATCAGCGCCACAAGTGTTGAAGTCACCAGATTTTAGCTGACTTGTAAAATTATTTGAGGTGGGAGAGCTTCAACAAAAGTCATGTTTTAACAAAATTGATGAAATTAATGACAAAATGTTTGGATTTTCCTAAAGTACACGTTAGTGACCCTTCAAGGGAAAAAAGAGAAAAATAGAAAAAAATCAAAAAAAAAAAAAAAATTTTGAACCTGGGAAGGGGCCAAACACCGATTTGATGATAAATGACTTAACATGATGACTACCCTTAAATAAAAGACAATTTTTTGCATGATGAGTCATATTTTCAAAGTAAATAGCAACATTTCACAAATTCAGCTAGGGTATGCAAACTTTTGAGCACGACTGTACATGAGAGTAATTCAACTTCGCCAAGACATGCAATGTGAATCACAGGCCTACTTGCTCATATCATAACTTCATTTTGTAATTAGCCGGACTATATAGCTATATATTTACACAAAAACCAAGGTTGTGGAATAAGACAGCTAGGCATAAGATTACTTCGCGTTTGTTATCATTTGTATCACGTGGCTTAAGGATGGCATTTTGTGAAGAAATAACATTCGTTTTTCACTTCCTGTATTTCCTTTTCAAGAATTCAAAATATAACCGTGGTTTTCACTTTGCAAAAATTTGAGCAAACTAGATCATTGTGTAGTGGAATGACATGCGCATGCTCCCATAATTTCATACAACCCATGCTATGAAACGCCAAAAACAGCGGCGATCCACTTGTCACATCGTTTGGTATTAGCTTGTTCGCAGTAAACAGGCCTTTTGTTTAAGTCCTAAAATGGCGGCTTTAAGCACGTACAGTACTGTGAAAAAGCATTCGCTTCCTTCCTGATTTCTTATTTTTTTGCATTTTTGTCACAATTAAATGTTTCAGATCATCGAACAAATTTTATTATTAGACTGAGATAACCCAAGTAAATACAAAATGCAGAAATAAATGAAATCATTATTTAAAAACTACAAAACCCAAAACCAGTGAAGTTGGCACGTTATGTAAATCGTAGATAAAAACAGAATACAATGATTTGCAAATCCTTTTCAACTTATATTCAATTGAATACACTGCAAAGACAAGATGTTTAATGTTCAAACTGAGAAACTTTATTTTTTTTTTGCAAATAATCATTAACTTAGAATTTAAAGGCAGCAACACATTGCAAAAAAGTTGGCACAGGGGCCTTTTTACCACTGTGTTACATCACCTTTCCTTTTAACGACACTCAGTAAACGTTTGGGAACTGAGGAGACCAATTTTTGAAGCTTTTCAGGTGGAACTCTTTCCCATTCTTGCTTGATGTACAGCTTAAGTTGTTCAACAGTCCGGGGTCTCCGTTGTCGTTTTTACGCTTCATAATGCGCCACACATTTTCAATGGGAGACAGGTCTGGACTACAGGCAGGCCAGTCTAGTACCCGCACTCTTTTACTACGGAGCCATGCTGTTGTAACACGAGCAGAATGTGGCTTGGCATTGTCTTGCTGAAATAAGCAGGGGCGTCCATGAAAAAGACGTTGCTTGGATGGCAACATATGTTGCTCCAAAACCTGTATGTACCTTTCAGCATTAATGGTGCCTTCACATATGTGTAAGTTGCCCATGCCTTGGGCACTAATACACCCCCATACCATCACAGATGCTGGCTTTTGAACTTTGCGCCTATAACAGTCCGGATGGTTCTTTTCCTCTTTGGTAACTCTTTTCTTTTCCTCTTTGGAAACTGTGGACACGACGTCCACAGTTTCCAAAAACAATTTGAAATGTGGACTCATCAGACCACAGAACACTTTTCCACTTTGCATCAGTCCATCTTAGATGAGCTTGGGCCCAGCGAAGCCGGCGGCGTTTCTGGGTGCTGTTGATAAATGGCTTTCGCTTTGCATTGTAGAGTTTTAACTTGCACTTGCAGATGTAGCGACGAACTGTAGTTACTGACAGTGGTTTTCTGAAGTGTTCCTGAGCCCCTGTGGTGATGTCCTTTACACACTGATGTCGGTTTTTGATGCAGTACCGCCTGAGGGATCGAAGGTCACGGGCATTCAATGTTGGTTTTCGGCCTTGTCGCTTACGTGCAGTGATTTCTCCAGATTCTCTGAACCTTTTGACGATATTACGGACCGTAGATGATGAAATCCCTAAATTTCTTGCAATAGCTCGTTGAGGAATGTTGTTTTTAAACTGTTCGACAATCAGCTCACGTATTTGTTCACTAAGTGGTGACCCTCGCCCCATCCTTGTTTGTGAATGACTGAGCATTTCAGGAAGCTGCTTTTATACCCAATCATGGCACCCACCTGTTCCCAATTAGCCCGCTCACCTGTGGGATGTTCCAAATAAGTGTTTGATGAGCATTCCTCAACTCTCTCAGTCTTTTTGCCACTTGTGCCAGGTTTTTGAAACATGTTGCAGGCATCAAATTCCAAATGAGCTAATATTTGCAAAAAATTACAAAGTTTACCTGTTCGAACATTAAGTAACTTGTCTTTGCAGTGTATTCAATTGAATATAGGTTGAAAAGGATTTGCAAATCATTGTATTCTGTTTTTATTTACGATTTACACAACGTGCCAACTTCACTGGTTTTGGGTTTTGTACATTTTGTATTTACTCAGGTTATCATTGTCTAATATTAAAATTTGTTCCCCAGGGAAGCGCTGTCCAGTGCTTTAGTCATGCAGAGAGAGAGAGAGAGAGAGAGAGAGGGAGAGAGAGAGAGAGAGAGAGAGAGATGAATTGGCACTTTCGTAACCCATTTTGTGGCACTTTAGTAACCTGTGCGGCATTTTAGTAACCTGCCCTGTGGCACTTCAGTAATCTATTGTGGCATTTTAGTAACCTATGTGGCACTATGTAACCTGTGTGGCAATTCAGTCACTCTTTATTTAATCAACTCTGAATATAAAAATGGGGCATTTGGAACATGGATTGTAACAAGGCAAACAAATTTTCAATAAAAATTCTGACTACAAGGAGTTACTGTAGTTGGTTACTAAAATGCCACAAAGTTCTCTCTTGAGTGAACACTGACATACTGTGACATCACTGTAAGACACTGTGTGACATTTACACCCCACACCCCTCTCATACACCCCCATACCCCTCTAATACACCCCATACCCCTCTAATACACCCCCATACTCCTCTAATACACCCCCACACCCCTCTCATACACCCTCATACTCCTCTAATACACCCCCACACCCCTCTCATACACCCACATACCCCTCTAATACACCCCCATACCTCTCAATTATACCCTCATACCCCTCTCATACACCTCCATATACCACTAATACTGTTCATCCCCATTACCCTCTCATACACCCCCGCACCCATCTCATACACCCCCACACCACTCTAATAAACCCCCATGCCCCTGTCATACATTCCTATACCCCTATCAAACATATCCTGTTCCACTGCTTCCTGGCAGAATATTTTCCAAAGCATCAGACTGCTTCCGCAGGGTTGTCCTCTTCCCATAGTGCATCATGTTGCCATGTCCTCCCCAGGTAAGCGATGCACATGCACCTCGCCATCCACAGGATGTCAAAGAAAATGTGATTTATCAGACCAGGCACCTTCCTCCATTGTTCATTGGTCCAGTTCTGATACGGACAGGGGTCAGCATGGGCCCCCTGACCTGTCTGCAGCCACGCAGCTACATACACAACAAACTGCAATGCACTATGCATTCTGATACCTTTCCATCAGAGCAGGCATTAACTTTTTCAGCGATTTGAGCTACAGTAGCTCTTCTGTTGGATCGGACCACACAGGCAGGCCGTCACTACCCATGCACATCAATGAGCTTTGGACACCCATGACCACGTTGCTGGTTCACTAATATTCCTTGCTTAGACCACTTTTGGTAGGTACTAACTACTGCAGAACAGGAAAACCCCACAAGAGCAGCAGTTTTGGGGATGCTCTGACCCTGTCGTCCAGCCATCACAATTTGGCACTTGTCAAAGTCATCCACATCCTTATGCTTGTCCATTTTTCCTGTATCCAATATATCAACTTCAAGGACAAAATGTTCACAAATAGCCTTATATCTCCCACCCACTTACAGGGCCTATTGTAAAGAGATAATCAATGTTACTCACTTTACCTGTCTGTGGTCATAATGTTACAGTTGATTGGTGTATATGGACTGAAGAGCCAAAACATAAAAACCACTAGCACATGAAGCAACTTGTGTTGATTATCTCATAATAACAGTGCATGTCAAGATCTACAGACAAACCTTACACAATTAACAATCAATCAGTTCTAGTAGTTGATGTGTTTGATGTGGAAGAACTGGATCCTGAGTGACTTCGACAAGGGCCGAAACGTAATGGCCAAATGAGTGGGACAGAGCATCTTCAAAGTAACAGGTCTTCTGGGGTGCTCCCAGTTGGCAGTAGTGAGTACCTGCTGCCAGTGGTACAAGGTGGAGCAAACCATGAACCAACAACCGGATCTTGGGCACCTCAGGATCATTGATGCACAAGGGCAACAAAGGCTATCCCATCTGATGGGATATGAATTGATCCTATATGAACTGACAGATGAGTTACTGTGGCATGAGTTGCAGAGAAATTTAGTGATACTCGTTTGAGGAACGTGCCACAAAGAATAGTGCACAGCACCCTACAGCATATAGCAGTCTGTAGCTGCAGATAAGTCAGAGTGCCCATTCCAACCCCAGTCCACCGCCAAAAGCTCCTATATTGGAAAGGTGAGTGTCAGACCTGGACCTTGGAGCAACTGAAGAAGGTTGTCTGGTACCGCAAGTCCCTTTTTCTAAATAGAAATAATATTACAATATATACATTAGCCGGGTATGTGCGAAACATTTACCTGGGGAAGGCATGGCACCAGGATGGTACCATGGGGAACCATCATTTACCTAGGGAAGGCTTTGGTGGCTCGAGGGGGACCAACACAATATTTGGCAGATATTTTTAATTTTGTTGCTTATCAGTGTGCACACTGACATGCACACAAAGGTACACACCTGCACAAACACACTCAGAAAAACCACTGGCTTAAATTATTCATAATTTCATAAAAGTCTTTATGAAAGTGTTGTTTTCCTTTTATTCTCGGTTGGAAGGGGGAAGGGGGTGTGGAGCTTCAGTGCAATTTGCACACAATATCTACTCTTAAATCAATGTGAACTAGTTCCTGGATGGAGACTCTAGCTTTGTCTAGCTGGAAAGTCTTTTCAAAATAACCAAACGTCTGCGACCTAGCTACTCATGTGAAAACAGTCTGCTAGCTTGCTCCATTGTAGTATCTATATTTGGTAGGGGTGGACGAAAGCACCAGTGCTTCATTGTCACCCTGGCTAGCTCATCAGCGAAAGTTAGTCGCTGATCACATTTGATCACGCAATACGCACTGCCGTCTGGGATACGTAGTGAAGTTCCTCTTAAAGAAGACAACACAGTGCGTTAGCTAGCATGCCATTTAAGATCTAAACAATTATTCACGAACTTCAGAAACCGTTTTCTTTAACTTCGATAAAAAGCCCGTGACATTTATTTAAATAAGCTTGCGCACAATATCGTGTTCTGGCGACGTAAAAGCAAAAATTGTCAACCCGAAAACCCCTATACGGTAGCTTGCTAGCTGCCAATTCCCATACTTCGTAAAATCCGGAAGGTCTTATTTCTCTACACTACAACCTCTCAGTTCCTCCAGTTTCCTATATTATTCTGGAATCAATACGCAGTTAATATAACCCCTTTTTAAACCTAAAAGAATGTCCATTCGGTACGGCCCAAATGTAAATCAGTCATTACAAAGCAATCTCGAAGTCGATGGCTGAGCCTTTGCGTCTTCTTTGCAGTGCTGGCACTTTAGAAACGAAAAATAAAAAATAGCGATGAAATGTAAAGTTTGGTCCTTCGAGAGACCATAACTATTATTGAACGAAGTTAAAGTAAGAATTTGACTATATAGTTGATTTGTAACTCAGATATTCGCAAGAAAGTTTCAATTTAATATATTTTAATTAATAACCCGAGGATACTAACACCAGCGCGTCCAATGCATACATTCCTCGCCCTACTACAACCCTCAGTCCTGAACACAAACGTGAAAATTGCTGAATTTCGCCTTGTTTCCCTAACCCTAACCCTAACCCTAGGTTACTAAAGTGCCACAAATCAACGAATAAAGGCTTAAAAAATGCATTGAAATGCAAGACAAACTAAATCTGTTCCGTGTATTCAAGGCATAATAGCATGCTTTACTGAAACCGAAAAAAGTCACGTTCATTCGTTCCAACATGAATCAGAAAAAAACATTTCAAATTGAATTGAAATGAAGTTACTAAAATGCCACATGGAGATAAAAGTGTTCTGTAAACATTTAAAATAGCCTTTCAATAGATCATCAGCGTAATCCAACTTAAGATCCTTATGTTCTTTCTCTGTTCCAAAAGAAAATATTAAGTTGACTCAATTCTTCCTAAGTATGCACATCAAAGAAGGTCATTTTTTTAATGTGGCATTTTAGTAACCTTCACAAAATATATTAATCCCATATACATCCAAAAATATGTGACCAATCGTCTTGAAAACTTGTGTGGTTGTCATGGGGTGTACCTAGATCATCTCTACAAAAAAGTAAGGTTATACCACATGTCTATCTTTCACAGTTAGAAAAGGCATGTTTCAACCTGCTTTGAACATAAGGTGCATGTCTTGTCATGCAAGTAAAGGTCATTTTTTTGGGCGATTTTGAGCATCAAAATTTAGCGTGGAAAAATTTAAAGAGAATTGCTTTTAATAGTGTTTATGGACTGCTAGCCTACAGGAACAGTTCAAACATTGCTATTCTCTGATATTCATAAATGATATATATAATGTGGCATTTTAGTAACCTAAATGAATAATTAATTGTAAAAAAAAAAAAAAAAAATATTTCAATCTAAATTTAAAAATGTATACATCATATGATGGGGGTAATAGTATGATTAATTCTGATATATAACTCTAAGAAAATTACAATATTTGAAGAATCTACGATTAAAAAGTGAAAAGGTCACTAAAGTGCCACACAATTCATCTACAGAGAGAGAGAGAGTGCAGACTGAAGCCCCCTTCTAACTTACCTCGTAAGCGACAAATCCAAAACAAAGGGAGTAAGGAAGAGAGAAACAAATTAGAAATAAAATCAACTTAAAAAGCATGTTTGACTTTTTTGGTCTAAGAGAAAATGTACATGTTCATACTAACACAAACAACAGAAAAAAGAAAGTTCCGAAAAGGGAGCTGCTATTGGAATAGAGCTGGAAAGTGTTCAGAACTCCTGGTATCCAACATAATGCTAGACAATGACTAATGGCATTTCACTGGTTAACTCTGCCAAGGCCAATCATATATGCAACAGATCATTATAAATTCCGGTTACTAACCCACCTTGGCTGGCGCACTGTCTTCTATTTGAAAGGTACTGAAACGGTTTCTGGGACTACTGCCACAGAATATCTATTTTCAGCAGAGCTGCTTGAATGTGAAAGCACTCCGTGTGCCAAGCAGTTAAAAAAAGGCTCCAGAATTTTTTGCATGTCTGACAGGAAATGCCCTAAAAACACTATAATAATTTATAATTACATTGTTGAGATAAGCTCAATATGCAAGCATGTGAGAAGTACTGTACTTTATTGATGTTTCAATGGAACCAACCAAAATTATTTACTCATTAATTAAAAATCATTTTCATCCAAGTTATGATTTAACAATTAATGGCACCCTGAATATTATTGCAAATTAAACTTGAATCTGTAATCTGATCCAAATCTGAAATATCCAATCAGCAAACCATCTACAAGCAAGCTCGTATGTGACTCGTTGCCATTCTGGGACAGTGCAGACAGTTTTCAGTGCTCCTCAAATATGTGCCTGTCAACTGCCACTTCTTTTACACTAATAGCTTGAAACCTTGCAAAATCTAAATCTAAATTAAAGACTAAACTGTTCGCTGATGCCTTTCCCTAATTTGTTTTATCTACCTGCTTGTTAATTCTCGTTTTATTTAGCATGCCCCGTTTTTTTATTTAATCTATCCTTTCTCTGTTTTACATTTGCTTCATTTATTCTATTCAGTGTGCCCTGTTTTATTCTAATTTCTCCTTTCTACATTTTACATTTGTTTTATATATATATATATATATATATATATATATATATATATATCACACTGTCTGCCTTGTTTTTATCCTGCCTTGTTTTTTAATATCTCTCCTCTATTTATCTGTTTTATAATTATCATTATTTTTTATTATTATTTTGTTTTTGTCCGTTTCTCTTTAATCTAAATTTTGCTTCCTCTTCTGTCAATATTACTTAACTGTATTATGATGAATGATGCATTAGACTGCCCTGGTGAGGCCTTTGCCTCAATTTTCTGTAAAGCACATTGAACTGCTGTTTTGGTATGAAATGCGCTATACAAATCAAGTTGCCTTGCCTTGCCTTGCAAGCTCAGAACGAGGGTAGAGGAAATAGGAACATGTGCTTGCTTAGAGCGTGTCTGAGCAAGACACAATGCAGACCCTAAACAACTGTATCCCCCCTTCCACAGCCCTAGCAGCATAAAGCCAATACTATGTTGCTTTCAAAAGGCTGCCCACTACAGTTGCCACTGCCACTGCTCAGATTCGAACTCGGGCCGTGGTGGTCGCTACTGCGCCGCAACATAGGTCTCACAAGGGTATAACAACGAGGAAATAAACATGCAAAATCCCTTTGTCATCCAGCATCACCAAGAAAACAAAAGAACTGGCAGTTCAAAAGAGATAGATGGTGTTATGATTCTGCTTTGATTGCCATGTTTGTTTATGTATTCTGCCTTGTCTGACCATGCTCTGTTTTTGTATTTGTGATTTGGATGCCATGCCATGTTTTGTTTTTGCCTTGTCTCTGTCTGTTTGCCATTTTCCACCATTGCAGTTATATTCCGGTCCATGTTTTGTGTCATACCATTCATTGCACTTTGTCTCCCCCAGTCTCGTCTTATGTCATGTGATCGCTCACTGCCCCAGTATTGCGTGCCACACTTTCGGGTGATTTCATGGTTTCTGGGATTTCAATCATTCCTTCCAATCTCGTTTGCTTCCTTCACCTTGCTTTTCTATATTACTAACAATACTAACAGTTTATTATTTTAGTTAAAATTACTAACCCATACTAACACTGTTTATAGTACTAACTTACTAACAAGCACTAGGGATTGTATAGCTGCACTTACTAATTGACTAACGAGCTCTCAGCATTCGCCCTATTCTAGTCTCCACCCCTTTGGCTTTACTCAATCTACTTTGCTGCAGTTTCAGCGGAACCTCCGCACTTGTTAGACTCTGTTCTCTCTCCTTGTCTGTGCACGTTAGAACTCCCTAACCGGAGCCGTATGTCTGTCAATAGGTTGTCTTTTTCATCCTTGTCCGCGTTTTGGCTTTTGCCAACTTCTTGTAATCAGGAACTTCCTCATGTTCATTCCTTTGTTATTAGTCTGATCCAGCTCACCTGTTTCCTATCATAGCATGTGACTTCCCCTACGTGTATTTAAGCAGTCATTTCACTCACAGCTCTCATCAGAACGTTTTCCCTGTGCTGCGATCGTTGATGCCTTGTATTCATAGTGTTATACTTCTGACTGGAACGTCCCCGATTCTGATTTTGGCTTTTTCTTTGATACTTCTCTGCCCGTGTACCTGTTTTGCCTGACCCTGAGTTCAGTCTCTGCTGCCCTGTTAACGGTTCGGATTACGTCTACTGGACTTTGGCTTTGGATTCTCTGACATATCCGTGCCTGTGTGCCGAACCTGTTTTGCCCGACTCTGAGTTTTGTGTTTGCTGCCCTGTGTACAGTTTGGATTACGTCCCTGGGATTCTGATTTTGGATTGTGGACTCTGTACCTTTGCCTTCTGCCTTGTGGGGGTTTACCCCCCAACTTCAATAAACCCAGTTTTGCTTAAACTTCCTGGTCTCGCATTTGGTTCCAGAATGATACCTCACAGATGGTCACAGACCGTCATAAATCTGGTGATGACAACAAGCAGATCCACAAATGGTGGTGAATATTATACATACCACTGAAAGTTGTCAGGGCAATTATTCAAAAATGCAATAAGTATAGAACAGTTGAAAATCTGTCAGGTAAAAGATGCATATGCATTTTGCACCCTAAGATAGGAAGGAGGTGGGTAAGCGAAGCAAAAAAAAAAAAAAAAAAAAAACCCATGAATCACAGTGAAAGAAATTCAGGCCTTTGTAGTGTCTTGGGGTTACCAGGTTTCAAAAAGCAGCATCAAGATGCCACCTCTATAACCACAGGATCTTTGGAAGTGTGGCAAGAGGAAAGCATTTTCTGATCTCAAGACACAAAAGCAAGTGTTTGTAATTTCTCAAAGGTAATTTAACATATGACTGAACAAATGTGCTTTGGTCAGATAAGACCAAAATTGAGAGTCATGGTCAGATACAGCATCAGCATGTTAGTTGTCAAAAAGGTGACGCAAGCAAGAAAAGGCACCTCATACCCACGGATAAAAACGGTTGTGGATCAGTAATATTTAGGGGTTGTTCATTTTGGAGATCCAGTGGCACTAGTTAAGATCAATGTTTTAATTCAATTTAATTTGTGCAGCGCTTTACACAGAAGGACTGTTGCATAGATGCTACAGGGAAATGCTCAAACTAATCCCCAAAATAGCAAATGAGATAAAAAAAACAAAAAAAAACCTCCAGTAGGGAGAAAAATTGTCAAGCAATGGTGAGGAAAAAAAAAACACTCCGCAGTGGCAAGAAATCTGAGGAGGAACCTGGCTATAATGCCAGAGCCCATTCTCCACTGGCATGCAAATTCATGAAGGTTGGATGATGAAGTCTGATAAAAAAAAAAAAAAAAATCCAAGCAGTAGTGTCTGCAGGCTGAGGAAGAGGCGAGGCGAGGGTGGGGTAGAACTGGATCAGGACAGCAGGACAACAGCAGCCAGCAATTACATGGTGAGGGACAGGGCTTCAGTCGTCCATGGACTCGGTGTATGGGAGGGAGAGGATGCCCGGTAAAAGACACAAAGAGGGGGTTAGGCACTATATAATGGATTCCACCAAGTATCAGGCAAGTTTTGGCAGCAATCTGGTTGCCTCCGCCCACAGGCTGAACTTAGCCGCAAGTTGGGCTTTTTAGCAAGAAAATGACCCGACACATACTTCAAAATCAACAAAGAAATCAATTTTTTGCAATGGCCACCTGTCATCAGACCTCAATCCAATTAAAAATCCGAGGTCAGATCCGAAGAGGGCAGTTGATAAGCGTGAACCCAAGAATGTGAATGATCTTGAAAGGATTTACACATACCCGTTGCCCACAATCCCTCCTAATGTGAGCTTTAACCTTGTCAAAAAGTTACAAAAAAGACTGCTGTTATCCAAGCCAGAGGGGGTTGCACCTATCACTAAACCAGAGGTCCCAATAGTTACAAAAATTTAACTTTGTTGAATTTGTCTATGTATCAAATAAATACAGTGCCGTGAAAAAGTATTTTCCCCCTTCCTAATTTCTTACTTTTTTGCATATTTTTCACACTTAAATGTTTTCAGCTGATCAAACAAATTTCACTATAAGACCAAGATAACCCGAGTAAATAAAAACTGCAGTTTTTAAATGATGATTTCATTTATTAAGGGAAAAAGCTATTCAAACCTACCTGGCCCTATGTGAAAAAGTAATTGCCCCCTTTGTTAAATCATGAATTAACTGTGATTAACCGCATTTTTGAGTCCAATTTCACTAGCCACACCCTGGCCTGATTACTGTTAGACCTGTTGAATCAAGAAATCCCTTCAATAGAACCTATTTGACGAAGTGAAGTAGGCTAAAAGATCTCAAAAAGCATCATGCTGCGAATGAAAGAAATTCAAGAACAGATGAGAAACAGAAATTGACATCTATCAGTCTGGAAAGGGTTGCAAAGCCATTTCTAAGGCTTTGGGGCTCCGGCGAATCAAGGTGAGAGCCATTATCCACAAATGGTGAAAACTTGGAACAGTGGTGAACCTTTCCAGGAGTGGCCGGCCTCCCAAAATTACTCCAAGAGTGCATCAACGACTCATCCAGGAGGTCACAAAAGAACTAATAATACCATCTGAAGAACTGCAGGCCTCAATTGCCTCAGTTAAAGTCAGTGTTCATGATTCAACAATAAGAAAGAGACTGGGCAAAAATGGCATCCATGGGAGAGTTCCAAGGCGAAAACCACTGCTGACCAAAACGAACACAAAGGCTCGTCTCATATTTGCCAAATACATCTTGATGATCCCCAAGACTTTTGGGGAAATATTCTGTGGACTGACAAGACATAAGTTGAACTTTTTGGAAGGTGTGCGTCCCGTTACATCAGGCATAAAACTAACATAGCATTCCATAAAAAGAACACCGTACCAAAAGTCAAACATGGTGGTGGTAGTGTGATGGTCTGGGGCTGCTTTGCTGCTTCAGAACCTGGACGACTTGTCGTAATTGATGGAACCATGAATTCTGCTCTCTACCGGAAAATCCTGAAGGAGAATGTCCAACCATCAGTTTGTGACCTCAAGCTCAAGCGCACTTGGGTTATGCAGCAGGACAATGATCCGGAACACACCAGCAAGTCCACCTCTGAATGGCTTAAAAAAACCAAAATGAAGATTTTGGAGTGGCCTAGTCAAAGTTTGGACATAAATCCAATTGAGATGCAGTGACATGACTTTAAACAGGCCGTTCATGCTCAAAAACCCTCAAATGTGGCTGAATTAAAATAATTCTGCAAAGAAGAGTGGGCTAAAATTCTTCCACAGCCATGTGAAAGACTCACTGCCAGTTATCGCAAACGTTTGATTGCAGTTGTTGTTGCCGAGGGTGGCACAACCAGTTATTCGGATTTAGGGGGCAATTACTTTTTCACATTGGGCCAGGAAGGTTTGGATGGCTTTTTCCCCCTAATAAATGAAATCATTTAAAAACTGCATTTTGTATTTACTCGGGTTGTCTTTATCTTATGTTAAAATTAGTTTGATGATCTGAAACATTTAAGTGTGAAAATATGCAAAAAAGTAAGAAATCAGGAAGGGGGCAAATACTTCTTCACGGCACTGTATATGATTTTAGTTGATCCCATTGGTTGGTTCCATAACATTTTCTGCATCTTGGAATTCTGAGTTTACTATATTTATTGAATGTCATTATTACTGTTTTAAATAATATTTTTGGTGCATTTCAGGCCATTGGTGACAATAATTCTGGAGCACACCTTCAAGAGTATGGATGTATTTCCTCATTTTAAAATGACATTTTAGTTACAAAAAGAAGCCCAAGCTGAGCTCCAGGAAGACAGTCCAAGTACAAATTTACTTCATTTCAATGCAGACATGTTTGATAACATCCTTTCGCAGAATTTAATCAGTTAATAGTGGAACGGTCTCCAATAGACTCTATAAATGTCAAGCAAAGACAAAAAAGCTTTCATCACGCATGCACTTGTGTCATTTTTTACCCCAGAAGCAAAATCAATCTGACCAGTAGGAAATATCTCTCAAGAGACAGGCTAAGACAACAGCTGACCTTTACAGACAGAAATTGCTAAAAACCCACATTGATCCAGAGGAATCTCTTCAAAATTTCTTCCTCTAAAAGTTCACGGTATAACAGTGTTATTTTTCTGAATGGGTGGGCGGACGCTTATTCGTGTGATAAAATCCATTCATTCTTTCAGTTAGTGCACCAGAAAAGTGACAGAATCACAAGATAACACAGTAAGTGGGAGACACCAAGCTCCATTTTTAACATTGATTTGAAATCAAAAGGGTTCATCCAGCCAACAAAATTCAAAGCACTTCCCTTACTTGTATATTATAAACAAAATCATAAAGTACACCAAAAAAAGTGAAAGAGCACCACATAACAGAGTTAATAAACTTAAAATTAATTTGATCAATTAAACTGGACAAAAATCTAAGAATTTAATCACAAGTTACTTAAAACAGTTGTGTGGAACTGATTCAGTTTTTTCAGTGTACCAACTTAATTTGTTTATTATCATTTCAGTGCGCCTATTGCCCCCATACATTGTAACATTAGTTTGTTTGCTAGCAAGGTAACGTTGGCTAGCGACTCCGTAGAGTGTGAATTTAAAAACCATAGCTAGTTCAAATGCGACTGTCCATGACTCAGGGACTGACAAAGTACCACAGCGACGGAGTTAGCCCAGTGCTAACATATTGGGAATTAGCATTAAGGCACTAACGGGTTGTTTTCCATTAAATTGCGTGATTCAGTTGAGCTTGTTAAGGCTCACAACAACAACAACAACAACAAAAAAAAACTCAACTTGTTTCATAACTTTAATATATCACACGCCCCCTCATGCAAGAACCTCCATATCTTAAGACTGATCCAAACAATTTAAAGATTAGTGGATACATACCCTGTCGTTGACTGATACAAGTGGGGGTTGTGTTGTTATCTGCACCTTTTGGACTCCCATTTTCTTCAACATCAGATGAAATCCGTATGAGGAAGGCATTTTGCTGACCACACTAGCTCCCGGGAGCACATAATTTGTCCCTTTTATTTTAATCTTGTCCACAAGCTTCTTGTTTGGCAGTGCTCCTCCAATGTTTTCTCTTTACGAGAAGCATAATTAATCAGGTCCAAGCACAACGTGCATAGGGGTTCCTGTACCTCAAATTTCTGTAAAAACTGGCCAACCGATGACAGAGTACCATTCACTGTGACCTCTCATTCCATCCAGGCCCCTTTGAAACGGTTCTTCACACCTTTGTCGATCTCTCAAACTCTATTGTCATCTTTTGTTCCATTTCTTT
This sequence comes from Gymnothorax javanicus, assembly GCA_029692085.1. NCBI lineage: Eukaryota > Metazoa > Chordata > Actinopteri > Anguilliformes > Muraenidae > Gymnothorax > Gymnothorax javanicus. The sequence continues at coordinate 63,279,827 of CM056201.1, forward strand.
GGCCATGTTTCAGGCTGAAATCTTTGCATGAATGATGCAACATTTTCCTTGCAAATGGCCACGCTTAGATGACATCGCGGTAGATGACTGATAGCTTCTTCGGCCATGATTTTCGGTGCCACATTGAACACTTGTGCTGCATACACAACCAGTCTAAGTTCCTTTACCTTGCCAGTAACAGGCAAGCCCCAATCACGCAAGTACAGCTGCAGTTTATCTCTTTTCCAGAGACATATATTGCTGAAAGACTGGTTTGCTGCCATGGTGTAAACACCTGCCTGGGTTTCCTCAGCTCTGTGGACTGGTGTAGTCATGTGACTAATTCACTGCTCAGTTTTTTAGTCAGTTTGTAATCACTTTTAGTCAAAGTGATTTGATTTTGAAGCATTTGCACTGTACAAACTTGAACAGTTTGTTCAGTTTGAAGCATAATAAATAATAAAAGAAAAATTACAAAAGTTGAACATTTTTTATTTCACTTCTTCTTACACTTTCCATAGGCAAGAACCTTACGCACTTTAGCTCTCTTCCAAACCTGGAATGCACTCTGGAAATCGCTAGAACTGGGATTTGGGGGAACGTCCCTTTATGACAAGAATTTGTACTGGCGAGTTCTCAATCATTTTCCTTTCTTGACGCGTTTGCCAGTTCTCATAATTGGCATCTGAAGACACGGTTTCTCTCCATATGCGATCCAACAGCGATGAAATCATGGGGTAAATTCCGTACAGTGGCGAACCAGAACTGAGAATTGGGTGCACAAAACATCCGTTTAAAACAATTATTAGTCCTGACCTGTTCTCAGTCATTTTCATGATCAACGCAAGGTTCACTCCGAGAGCACTCCTCACTAATCAGGTGCTGCTTGTTCTCCCCGATTAGGTAAGACGACAATCATTCATCTGGACGCGTATTTTCTGTATTTAAATCAACGTTATTCAAAATTGCATACCTGCGCAAATAGCTTGAGCCGCACGCTTTTCATAGCCTATTTAACTGCCGAGTTAAATAGTAACTAAGTAAGACGTAAATTATTTTTCTGAACTGAATTTAGTCCATGATTTGATCGCTGTTGGATCACGCACGCACGTGGCCTATATAGCATCATCGGATCGACTACATCGCCTGGACTGTTGCCAAACGTAACTAAAGAGGTATTGATTTTCTGCACATTGGGTCTGCTGCATGTATTACTAGACTGGCGGGAAGCGGCCGGCTGTCTCTGATAGATCGTCAGTGTGGGTCCTCAGTACGCAGACGGATTTTGTGACTGTGTACAAGAGGTCCGTACCCAAAATGAGCTAGACTGGCCGAATGCAGATTAAAATTATGGTGATCTTTGGAGAAAAAAAGGCATTCGTCAGTCTGACGCTAGTCTGGCACTGCGCACTCGTCAGTTGGGATTTTTTTTCGTCTTCTGACGAGCTGACGAACTGGCAGCGGAAACCAAGCCTGCACGTGCGTTGGTTTACCTGCCTTGACCTCTGACATGGAAGAAGAAACAAACTTTCCTGACGTGCACTCGGAACCGAGAGCTCGCTTATAAGATTCCTAATCATTCCGGGCTCGTATTTCAATCAGTATGAAACAAAATATTGTTTTAAAATACTAAAAGTTTCTCAATTTTGTAATTTTAAGCCCAAAATAAAAATTTCAAGTATATTTTTCATATTTTCAAGTACAGATTCTAGATTTTCCAGCAATATTCAAGGACATCTAGCTGCTTTTTCAAATTCAAGTAGTTTTCCAGTATCACATGTTAAATTCAAGGACTTTTCAAGGCTGTGCAAACCCTGATCAACCTTTTTTCAACCCACCTAATGGGCTGTGATATAAAGCATAACAAATATCAACCAACAGAATCTAACTGCCCTTGTAATTCAGGGCAAGGTTGACCACTAACTTCCACTTGAGGAGCCAAGGGCCCCCTGGCTCCTCCTGTGCTGAGAGAACCATTCACTCAGATTGATTTACAACCCCAATTCCAAAATAGTGGGGACAAAGTGTAAATTGTGAATAAAATCAAAACGCAATGACTTTCAAATCACGCCAGCCAGTATTTTATTCACAATAGAACAGGGATAACACAGCAAATGTTGAAACAGAAATTTCACAATTTTATCCACAAAATGAGCTCATCTCAAATTTGATGGCTGCAACAGGTCTCAAAAAAGTTGGGACAGGGGCCTGTTTACCATGATGTAACATCTCTTCTTCTTTTTAACACAGAGTGGAGGCGTCTGGGCATTAAAAAGACAAGTTTCTTGAGTTTAGCCACTGGAATTTGATCCCACTCTTGTTTAAAACAGGCTTCCAGCTGCTGGAGAGTTTTGGGTCTCCTTTGACGGACTTTTCTTTAATTATGCGGCAGATGTTCTCAATTAGTGAAAGATCAGGACTGCAGGCAGGCCAGTTCAGCACACGGACTCTTCTACTGTGAAGCCATGCTGTTGTAATAGCAGTAGTATGTGGTTTTGCACTGTCCTGCTGAAATACACAAGGCCTTCCTGGAATAAATGTCGTCTGGAGGGGAGCATATGTTGCTCTAAAACCTTTATATACCTTTCAGCATTCATGGTGCTTTTTAAAACATGCAAGTGTTCCACACCATATGCACTAATGCATCCCCATACCATCAGAGATGCTGGCTTTTGAACTGAACGCCGATAACAGGAGGGGTGGTCTTTCTCCTCTTTAGCCCGGAGGACACGACGCCCATGATTTCCAACAAGAATGTCAAATTTGGACTCGTCTGACCATAGGACACTTTGCCACTTTGCTACAGTCCATTTTAAATGAACCTTGGCCCACAGAACACGGCGGCGTCTCTGGATCATGCTCAACAATGGCTTACTTCTTGCATGATAAGAGTTTTAGGTGGCATCTGTGGATGGCACGGCAGACTGTGTCTGCAGACAGTGGTTTCTTGAAGTATTCCTGGGCCCATTTAGTAATGTCAATGACAGAATCATGCCGGTGAGTGATGCAGTGGCGTCTGAGGGCCCGAAGATCACGGGCGTCCAGTAAAGGTCTTCGGCCTTGTCCCTCATGTACAGAGATTTTTCCAGTTTCTTTGAATCTTTTGATGATGTTATGCACTGTCGATGATGAGACTTTCAAAGCCTTTGCAATTTGACGTTGAGGAACATTGTTTTTAAAGTATTCCACAATTTTTTTGCGTAAGCCTTCACAGGTTGGAGAGCCTCTGGCCATCTTTACTTCTGAGAGACTCAGCCTCTCTAAGACATCCCTTTTATAGCCAATCATGTTACACACCTGATGCCAGTTAACTTAATTACTTGCTAAATGTGCTTTCAGCTGATTCTCTTATGTATTAATTGCTTTTTCAGCCCTTTTTTGCCTGTGTCCCAACTTTTTTGAGACCTGTTGCAGCCAGAAAATTTGACAGAAGCTCATTTTGTGGATAAAAATGTAAAATGTCTCAGTTTCAACATTTGAAATGTTATCTATGTTCTATTGTAAAAAACATATTGGCTCGTGATCTGAAAGTCATTGCATTTTGATTTTATTCACAATTTACACTTCGTCCCAACTATTTCGGAATTGGGGTTGTAGTTTGCCCAGAAAAGAAGACAGGCGAGGAACTACCTGAGAAGTTTCGTGTAGCCAACATGGTAGTCAGAATAGCCCCCTGAAAGAGAGACACAGACACAAAGAAGCGTGAGAATGACCAGTCAACCCTATACTGCAAAATTCAGAAGATAATGTGGAAACTCCTGCACCTAACAGGGTGTACAATACCAAATAGGAGGATGTTGTCCTGTCCAGGTTAAAGGATTGTTATAATTACTGGCAACAATGACACTTAGTGGACATGCTCAGTGCCCACCAAGACGGTGACTTCAAAAAAAAAAAAAAAATCCCAACCTTGAGTTTTCTCCTGGCATTGAATTTCTTCAAGCACTCCACAGTCTCCTGCCTGTGCATCATGGAGGCCACAGTGGACCGTTGCTGCAAAGAAAGAGAGAGAAAGAAATAATTAATGGTGAGAAAGTGAGAGAGCAAGGATATGTAACTCATATTGACATTAAATGGGAATGCATGCTGTGAGCAGACGTGTCTAAGGCAGAGCCCTCTGAAGAGTGAAGCGCGGATTATGTTGGTACGCACAGCTGTTGAAAAGCGTTGTTGTGTGGTGCACATTCATAAAATACAGAGAGAAGTGCTGAGTCCAAAGAAGAAATACAGACATACTTTATAATCGCAGTTATTGGTAATAGTTTTGGGTTGCACAAAGGGCACCTGTAGCAGCGCTGTATAAAATATATTATTAATTGGTTATGTATGTTATTGCCCGCATACAGTAAAAACGGCCTGCCAATATATCTTGTTTTGGCCAACCTGTATTGGCTGAGTTCAGCACGTGCACAAGTGAACATTGGAAAATGTGGCATTCGCTGTCTTTAGAGAAGCAGACGACAGTCGCGGACCTAGCATTTAGATCTTTAATGAGTCCTGAAGTTGCGTACTTCAGAAGTCATAGTCATAATATTGTCATGATAGCACAACATACTTAACCAATTAATAAAAATATTCTAAATTGCTTATTTTCGCATTGCCTTGGTATTAGCCTTTTGGTCGCGGTAACTGTGGCATTCGCACTCTTCAAAGAAGCAGACGACAGTCGCGGACCTAACATTTAGCTCTTTAATGAGTCTTGAAGTCGCGTACTTCAGAAGTCATTGTCATAATATTGTCATGATAGCACAACATACGTAACCAATTGATAAAAATATTATAAATTGCTTATTTTCGCATTGCTTTGGTATCGGCCTGAGGGTCGCGGTAACTATGGCGTTCGCTCTCTTCAAAGAAGCAGACGACAGTCTTGAAAATAGCATTTAGCTCTTTAATGAGGCTTGAAGTCGCGTACTTCAGAGGTCATAGTTATAATATTGTCATGATAGCACAACACACGTAACCAATTAATAAAAATATTATAAATTGCTTATTTTCGCACTGCTTTGGTATTGGCCTGAGGGTGGAGGTAACTGTGGCATTCGCTCTCTTCAAAGAAGCAGACAACAGTCGCGAAAATAGCATTTAGCTCTTTAATGAGTATTGAAGTTGCGTACTTCAGAAGTCATTGTCATAATATTGTCATGATAGCACAACATACCTAACCAATTAATAAAAATATTATAAATTGCCTATTTTCGTATTGCCTAGGTATTGGCCTTTGGGTCGCGGTAAATACGGCGACCCTCAGGCCAATACCAAGGCAATACGGAAATAAGCAATTAATAACATATAATCTAATAGCCATGTATGGAGGAACTGTAGACATAAAACGACAAATATAGCAGTTTATTATGAGTTAAAGAGACACATACACAGATCCAGGGATGCTTTAGGGCTTCTGTGGCAGTAATGCGTTTCACTGGGTTGATGGTCAACATCTTGTTGATCAGGTCTTTGGCCTCAGGGGTCACCGTATCCCACTCAGGGGAAGGAAACTGTATGGTGAAAGCAATCAATAAGTCTAAAACATGCCATTTAATATCTCTCTTCAAATTCCAAAGGATTTCTTCAAACCAATGGTTCTTGTAATACTTCTTGTCATAGCAGACTAGTGTTGGCAATATAAACTCATCCACACGCATACAGATAAAGGTGACCAATTACAACCCTTGGCAAAAATTATGAAATCACCACACAAAGAGGATATTCATTCAGCCTTTTCACTTCATAGTAAATAAAGAAATTGCAGATATAACACAAAACAATTTTTGTTCATTAGCTTAACAGTCAGGCTCCATGGAATACACCTCAAACAATTTATTGTTAAATTATTTTAATTAATGGCATTTTTTTTTTTTTCCTAAGCAAGTGCAGTCGGGGAAGGACTGCAGTACTTTGCCCCACTTAAAACGGGAGGTTGGGGGTCTTCCCAAAAGAAAATTTTCGCATTTTTCACGAAAAATGATACATTTCTGCATTATTTATACCATTGCAATTAGGTTGCTATATTTATTATAGGTCTTCCGTAAAACTTCAATTACTAGCCCAAGCTTTGATTCACTTCAATCGCTGAACTCAGCCAGCCTATTTTTGGGACAGGCGTCAGGCCTTTAAATCCTTTTGCACAAAACTATTGCTCAGCGAAGACAGGAAATACTATCAAATTGTTTATTTTAATCAGTAGGTCTACTATATAAGTGGAACAAGTTCAGGCAGGAAACTCGGGTCATTCTAAATCACCTATGTGGTTGTCTGCGTCAGCGAGAGCACTCCAGTCACAGAGCGGCAACAGCAAAGAACCTATAGCCTTGGTCTATTTAAGCACAATCAGCATGAATACCTTTGCTGCTAAATCTGATACATCACGTGCAAGGTGAGAAATGTGTTTTGCTTGTTTGTAAAGCCTGCTGTAAATTTAACACGGCTCACGGCCTGATAAATTTATTTTGGTGTGTCTAATTTAATGAAGTAAATCGACCTGTTGCTTTGTATTATTTCAACCACCAGGACCATAGGCTGCATTAGGCTGTTTGCAATTCATGTATATGTGGCATGTGTGTGCAGTAATTCAGTTATGAAGTGCATTTTATCCATTGCAGTCAGTGCTAAAGGTGCTTTTGCAAAAGTTGGATATTATGGTAACGCTAACCTTCACGAAGTATCATTAGACTCGAAAAGGCAGTTTCATTGTCCACCTCACTTGTCGCTATCATAGACTGTATAAAAAGATGGACGCAGCACTCTGGTCTGAAAAAAGAAGCCCATGCGGAAGTACCGTAAAATGGCATTCTATTTAATGGCCAGCAGATGGCGACGTCGGTGGTTGCAGAAAGAAGTTCAATGCTATAGAAGTCTATGAGAAAATGACCCTACTTTCCCACCTGATTTTTCATTTAAATAATGATTTTTCACATTATTTTATGGCAGCTATAGCAAGTTTCAAGTCTCCTTCGATATATCATGATGTTCATTTGTAAATTATGGTCCCAAGTAGACTAGAATAAAGGATAAAGCCAGAATATGCTTTAGAGGCGTGGCTATCCCCTGGTCCTCGTCCGATACGGTCAGATCTACCTCTCACGTCCCTCCCCGGATCTTGATTCTCGCTCTCGTCCAATAGAAATCACATCCGGTTTCAAAATGACAACATGGCGCAATTCAAATTGCCAAAATCAAGGCTTCCTTTATGGTATGCTGAAACCAATGGGTGACGTCACGGTTGCTTCGTCCATCTTTTTATACAGTCTATGGTCGCTATGCATCAAGCTCAATGTGCCGAGTAATCTCGCATTTACGGTTAACTGCAGCACGTGTATCTTGTTTGAACCTTATTACCTAGGTCTGCTCGCTCGTATTTTACCGTGCACTTTTGTATTCATTCGCAATCACAATCGTTCCATATTAATTCCTGTGATCCACTTATGCTTTTAAGGCTTCCGCACGCAAGCAATCGTGGCCAGTCGGAAGCTTTTGGAAGCACCGGGAACCATCCGAAACTCACGCAAACAATCGTAGAAAGTCAGAGTGATTGGGGAAAAAATTTTATCCCATGATCCACTAACGCGAGCATTTCCGATTGATTTTTGCCAACGTCAACAATAAAGATGGCGGTTGTTTTTGTGAACGGTTTCTAATTGGCTAATTGCAGAGGAAATATTCTCCACCTAGTTTGCACTTGACGAACCGATACTCCCGCGTCCTTCCGACAGCTCATACCTTCCGACAAAATCAAACTGGTTTGATTTTGTCGGAAGAGGGATCCGCGTGATCTGATCCAGTCGGAGCCTATCTTATTCAAGCGGAAGGGTCGGTACAGGTCGGAAGTCATGATCCACCTATGTCTTGCGCGTAACAGAAATGTCCACTCGTAATCGCTCGTAACTGGTCGGAAGGGGAGAATCGGGACAATCGGAGACCTTAAAAGTGTAAGTGGATCACGGGCTTTAGGAAGCGAAATCTGTCTCTAAAATATATCTTCAGTGCTTCGCGAAGCGCATGTGATATTGGTCACGGTTGTAAGTTGGAACGGAGGAAAATCTTCAAGCAAGCTATTCATACGGGAGCCTATATCCTGTCTGATTGCGTATGAGATGTGTTGATATTCAAATATCCCCGTTAGACATGAGTCTGCTTTCATGATTGTAGAATTGGGCAGCATTAAGCGACTGATGGACTTGTCCTTTTTACCGGTTCCTGCGAACGAGAGTTGAGTTTGGCTTCACCTGGGCAGCTAAGAACTCTCAGCTATTTTCTTATGTCGGAATGACATGCCATATTCATTTTCTTCCTCCTACTACCCACGATACCATCCAGATAATTGAATACGTGGCCCTCGGACTGCCTGGCAACTTGGGTAGCATTTTGCTGTTCACGTGCTTCTGAAATGTTTTGTGCTGCTCCACACTCTGCACACGGGTTTCTTTATGGTGAGTAGTCACATTTCTGCGCTTCCGATACCATTCCAATCATTCAGAAACATTTATGGAAAATAATTACTCCTGAAAGCACCAGTCGAATGCGGCCTCAGTTTGCGTAATCAGGGTCGACGGAATAAGATTAAGGAATACTGGCAAAAAATTTTATGACCACCTTCATCTAACGATCGAGACCACGGGAGCGGGCTGCAACACTAGCGGAACTCGATTTTATTCCGACTTTGGAAATTTGTTTGCGACTTTGAAATTGCTTAATCGTTTTGTGTAAGCCCAGTCTGCATCGTGGTGAAAGTGTATATTAAAAATAAATAAATTGGATTTGGGAATAACATGAAACTGCTAATGTTCATTTCTGCTCATGCTGGACAAGCTCTGATGTGACTCTACGACCTTAGGTGTCCTGCCACAACTGGTCAAATTGAACAGTTCTGAATTTAATAAGTTTTGCTCAGTAATGTCACATTTTGTGGTAAATAAAGGGGTGTTATTATGCTTGACAAATTTATGGTGAACTTTCATGCGGCCTGGAGTGATTCTCCTGTTGATTTGCTGGACACTATACATTTACTGTTGCCCGTCCTCTTGGCTAAGCTGTGAACTTTGCCTACGGGGAGAATGCTGTTGTTTCAGTGAATATCCATGGTCGTCCATTAACATTTATCTAGTTTAATTTTGCTGTTTGCAACGCCTGCAGCCACCCAAGGCTGGTGTTGTTCCTGGTGTCATTCTGTGATTACCAATGGAATTAAATGAAATAAACCATGATGAATCCTACTGCAATGAATTGTACAAACTGCAGTGCAACAAATCACAATCTGACGAATCATAGTGCAAGAAATCACGATGCAATGATCAAATTGAACAAATCGGTATGAAATCTCAAGTGTATTGAATATAATGAACCGTAATGTGTTGAAATGAAGTACATCTCAAAATGTATTGAGCGCTGTGAAACTATGAAATGAGATGCAGTAAATTGCAAATATATTTAAATGCAGTTAATGGCAATAATGAAATGCAGTAAATTTTCCATGGACAAATGCAGTGAATCAATCTCTTGATATGCAGTTATTGAAATGAATTAAATCTACATGATTTTTCGAAACATCTCCATTTTCTGATAATGCTGCTCCTCTTTTTTGTTGGGGGGATTTTCGTATGGTTTTGGAAAGTTAGCTGTGGATTTTACAGCCCCTTCAGAAATTAAATCGAGAGCATTGATTGAATTGCAATGGCATGTACACTTGGGGCAATAATGGAGCAAAGCTGACTCTAGTATGTTTGGACCATGAAGCTGCTGTAAATGTTGTCAACAAAGACATGATGCAGTTTGCCTTCCTCAGTGAATTTCTGCCCAAATACCTGGTCTCCTAAATAAATGTCATTTAAATCCTAAAATCCTTGAACTTTAAGCTTCTTTGGTTGAACTTTTGAATCTGACATTGCTATAAATGTGTGTGCATATGCTGTATTCTAAAATATTGAGATAGTGTCATAATAAAAGGAGTTGAGGATCTCTCATTGTTATTGGTTAATTAGGGGTTCAAGCCCATAGGGCTGAAACCCTATTGTTTTCGTGCTGGTTTCTTTTTATTATCATTATTATTATTATTATAATTATTATTATTAGGGGTTCAAGAACGTAGGGCTGAAACCCTATTGTTTTTGTGCTGGTTTATTATGAGGGATTCAAACCCGTAGGGCTGAAACCCTATTGTTTTTGTGCTGGTTTATTTTTATTATTATTATTATTAGGGGTTCAAGCCCGTAGGGCTGAAACCCTATTGTGTTTGTGCTGGTTTATTTTTATTTTTTTTTTATTTTTTTTTCTTTTCTTCTTCTTCAGAAATGTTTTCGCAAATTCCCGTGAGATGGTAAATGGTAGAGACCTGAAATTTTGCACATTGGTTGGAAGTTGTGTGTAAATGCTGACCAAGGCATTTTTAACTCAGTAGACCTGATGGTGGCGCTATAATTAAAAAAAAAACAGGTTTTCACTTTAAAGGTTATAACTCCTAGGCTGTAAGTCCGATTCACACGAAACTTGGTACAGACATTCTTTGGTCCATTCTCTACAACTTTCCCATAAGGACGTCTAAGATCCGCCATATTTGATTGACCGAAATTTTGAATTCTTTGAAACACACATTTTTGAAATCTCCTCCTAGGCCGTAAGTCCGATTCCTTCGAAATTTGCTGTGGCTCATCAGTGGACCAAGCTGATCAAAGATTGCATAAAGCTTGTTGAAATCTCATTTCGTTTCCAAGATATTGACCAATGAACTTCAGCAGGGGCATGGCTTAGCACAAAAATGGACAAAATTCAACAACCATTGGGCCAATCATCACAGAACTTGCAGAATATGTTCATAAAAGTACCAGGAACATACCTTGACAGTTTCATGCAAATAAGCCCATAGGGGGCGCTATAACACAAATCAGACTATAAATCAGCAATTGTTTGTCCTATAGCCATAAAACTCACAGGATATATTCATATAAGTACCTGAAACATACCCAGCAAATTTCATTTAAATTGACTGATAGGGGGCGCTATAACTGCAAAACAAAGCAGCATGGTATAACACAAATCCGACTATAAATCAGCAATTGTTTGTCCTATAGCCATAAAACTCACAGGATATATTCATATAAGTACTTGAAACATACTCTGAAAATTTCATTCAAATTGACTGATAGGGGGCGCTATAAATGCAAAACAAAGCAGTGTGGTATAACACAAATCCGACTATAAATCAGCAATTGTTTGTCCTATAGCCATAAAACTCACAGGATATATTCAAGTATAAACATACCTGAAACATAAATGCCAAAGCAGTGTGGTAGAAAAAATTATTCAAATTTTGACTGATAGCCATAAAACGGATATATTCTATAAATGCAAAAACAAAGAAAATTTCATTCAAATTGACGATGGGGGCGCTATAAATGCAAAACAAATCCGACTATAAATCAGCACTTGTTTGTCCTATAGCCATAAAACTCACAGGATATATTCATAAAAGTACTTGAAACATACTCTGAAAATTTCATTCAAATTGTCCTATTGGGGGCGCTATAAATGCAAAACAAAGCAACGTGGTATAACACAAATCAGACTATAAATCATAGTTTTTCCAATCATTACAAAACTCACAGGATATGTCCACATAAGAACCTGAAATATAGCCTGAAAGTTTCAATCAAATTGACCAGTAGGGGGTGCCATAAATGCACAAAATAGCCTAACATAACACAAATCAGACTATGCATCATTAGTTGTTAGTCCAATCATTACACTGGCAAAATAGGTCCACATAAAAACCTGCAACACACTCTTAAAGTGGTTTTTGTCCCCTGCCGCCACGAAAGTGAGCGGAGCAGGGGACATTGTATTCAGCTCCGTCCGGCCGTCCGTCATGTCCCGTTTGTTCTGAACGCGATATCTCAAGAACGGTTTGACCGATTCTATTCATCTTTGGTGCTAAGGTATATTTGTGTGATACGCCGACCCCAGTAAATTTGCATGACCTTGGCATTATTCTCAAGGTCATTACGATCATTTGACCACTTACAAATTCCTTGTCAACATGATATCTCAAGAACGGTTTGACCAATTCCATTCATCTTTGGTGTCAAGGTGTATTAGCAGCGGGGGACATAGTATTCAGCTCCATCCATCCACCCGGCCGTCTGTCCGTCCGTCCTGTCCCGTTTGTTGTAAACGTGATATCTCAAGAACGGTTCGACCGATTCCATTCATCTTCGATGTCAAGGTGTATTAGGGGCGGGGGATATAGTATTCAGCTCCGTCCGCCCGTCCGTCTGTCCGTCCTGTCCCGTTTGTTGTAAACGTGATATCTCAAGAACGGTTCGACCGATTCCATTCATCTTTGGTGTCAAGGTATATTAGGGGAGGGGGACATAGTATTCAGCTCCGTCCGTGCATCCATCTGTCCATCATGTCCCGTTTGTTGTGAACGTGATATCTCAAGAACGGTTTGACCGATTCCATTCGTCTTTGGTTTCAAGGTGTATTAGGGGTGGGGGTCCGCCCGTCTGTCTGTCCGTCATGTCCCATTTGTTGTGAACACGATATTTCAAGAAAGGTTTGACCGATTCCATTCATCTTTGGTGTCAAGGTGTATTAGGGGGGTGCTCACAACTCACTCGATTTACGTGACCTTGCCATTATTCTCAAGGTCATTACGACCATTTGACCACTTACAAATACCTTGCCAACATGATATCTCAAGAACAGTTTGACCGGTTCAATTCATCTTTGGTGTCAAGGTGTATTACGGGCGGAGGATATAGAATTCAGCTCCATCCGTCCGGCTGTCTGTCCGTCCCATCCCGTTTGTTGTGAACGCGATATCTCAAGAACGGTTTGACCGATTCCATCCATCCTTGGGGTCAAGGAGTATTAAGGCCGAGGACATAGTATTCAGCTCCATCAGTCCATCCGTCCGTCCAGGCCGTCCGTCCGTCACGTCCCATTTGTTGTGAACGCGAAATCTCGAGAACGCTTTGACCAATTTAATTCATCTTTGGCTTCAATGTGTAATTTTGTGATACGCCGACCCCAGTCGATTTCTGTCACCTGGCGGGGGACATGGCCATGTTTAGTGGCAACACTTGTTAATTAAGTTGTTAGAGCTTTCAACTACTAATGGTCTTTCGTGGCTTGAACCCCGGAATTGCCGCTTATATATTATTGCTGCATAACATGAATGGCGAGAACAGGCCGTTCAGCCCAACTAGGCTCGCCAGTTTCTTTGTACTATTGTGAATATATCACTTCAGATACTCAATGACTCAATGGTATCTAACTTTAAGTCAAGCCTGCTCTTGAAAACTCCCAAGGTCTCTGCCTCAACAATATGGTCAGGCAAGCTGTTCCACACCGAAATTACTCTTTGGGTGAAGAAATATTTCCGAATATCAGTGCGAAATTTACCTTTGGTCAGCTTCCATTTGTGACCCCGAGTTCTACTAACAACACTTGGTTGAAGGAATCCTACATAATTCACTTTGTTAATCCCTTTAAAATATTTAAAGACCTCAATCAGATCACCCCTTAGTCTCCTTTTCCTAAGACTAAAGAGATTAAGGATCTTCAGCCTTTTCTCATAGCTTTCATCTTTAATACCCGGAATTAGCTTCGTGGCTCTTCTCTGAACTTTCTCTAAAGCCTTTATGTCTTTCTTAAAGTATGGTCCCCAGAACTGTACACAATACTCTAGATGTGGTCTGACGAATGTGTTGTACAAAAGAAGCATCACCTCCTTGGATTTGAACTCAATACTTTTGGCAATGTATCCCAGCATCCGATTGGCTTTTTTAACTGCTACGGCACAATGGCTAGAGCCTGTGAGGGTTTGGTCAACAATCACTCCCAGATCTTTCTCTTGTGGAGCACATTCCAGTTTAAAACCTCCCATGAAGTAATCCCGTCTAATGTTTTTATTACCTACATGTACTACTTTACATTTTGCTACATTATATTTCATTTGCCACATTTCAGCCCAATTCTGGATTCTATCCAAATCATCCTGAATCACTTAAGTGGACTCTAAACTATTTGCCAAACCTCCCAATTTAGTACCATCTGCAAATTTCACTAATCTGCTCTCAATATTCCTATCAAGGTCATTAATGTAGATGAGGAACAGCAGGGGTCCCAACACCGATCCCTGGGGGACACCACTCCCCACCAAACCTAGCTCAGATGAGATACCACTGACCACCACTCTTTGTGTTCTGTCCTGCAACCAGTTTTGAATCCACTTCAGAATACCTCCTGTAACTCCAATGGAGCTCATTTTAAAAATTAGTCTCTTATGCGGTACTGTGTCAAATGCTTTCTGAAAATCCAAATATATGATGTCATAAGCCCTGCTCTGGTCATAAGTCTTGGTGGCCTCTTCAAAAAATTCCAGAAGGTTTGTCAGGAATGACCTTCCTTTACGGAAACCATGTTGGCTATCCCTCAAGATATTGTTACGTTCAAGAAATAAGTCCAGCTCATCTTTTATGATAGATTCCAATATTTTGCACGCAATGCAAGTTAAACTGACTGGCCTGTAATTACCTGGCTCAGTACGGTCCACTTTCTTAGATATTGGTATTATATTACCCTGTTTCCAATCATTTGGTATTTCTCCAGTTTCTAAAGACCGTCTAAAGATGGCGGATAGCGGCTTAAAGATGATCTCACTAACTTCCCTGAGCACTCTAGGATATCAGCCATCAGGACCCGCCGCCTTATCTGCCTTTAGTTTATGCAACTTGTCCAATACGACATTATCCCTAACCTCAATTTCCGCTAAATAATCTTGAGCATTGGACATGCCCTCTGGCCGAATAAAGACCCGCTCTGAGGTAAAATTCTCAACAAAGTAACCGTTTAAGGTGTCCGCAATATCCTTGTTATTATATAGCAGCGATCCATTTTTATTCTTTATGCACTTAACCTGCTCTTTGACTTTCCTTTTTCTACTACAGTACTGAAAGAAGCGCTTAGGGTTAGTTTTTGCCCCCTCTGCAATTTGTCTTTCATACAGTCTTCTAGCATTCCTCAGCTCCTTTTTGACCACAGCCCGCATTTTACAGTATTCGGCCTTCGTAATCTCATTGTTATCCTCTATGTACATGTTATAAAGATTCCTCTTTTCCCTCAAACTCCTACGAATAGCTGCGGTCATCCACTGAGGATTCTGCTTTTTCAGCTTACTTTTGGACACCTTTGGAATGAATTTGCATTGTGAATCAAGTAAAACCTCCTTAAATCTTTCCCACATCTCAGTTACAGACTCACAGTCCAGGAGTGTCTCCCATTTTATTTCACTTAGATATGAGCGCATCCTGTCAAAGTTTGCTTGCCTAAAATTGAAAATTTTTTTTTTGAATACACCTTTTTAACTTCCCATGAAACCTCAAAATTAATAGTAGAGTGATCACTTGTCCCAAGTGGCTCCCTGTACCTCAACATTGCTAATTCTATCTGGGTCATTACAGAGCACTAAGTCTAAAATTGCCTTCTCTCTTGTAGGTTTATTAACATACTGCACCAAAAAAATATCATTTATGACATCTAGAAATTCTTCCTCCCCCTCCCCTGTCCTTTCACCTTTTCCCAATCAATACCAGGATAATTTAAGTCTCCCATAATAATAGTCCCTCCTCCTCTACAAGCTTGCGTAATCCTCTTAAAGAGCATTTCATTGACTGTACTGTCCAAAGCTGGTGGTCGATAGCATACGCCTATGTTTAAACCAGTCTCGTGTTTGCCAGTGAGCCTGACCCAGATATCTTCGCAGGGCAAGGAATGTTCAATTTCAGGAATTTCCTGCACATTTATGTTTTCGTTCACATAGAGTGCTACACCCCCTCCTCGCCTATTGCATCTATCCTTCCTAAAGAGCTTATAACCTTCTACATTATATTCATCTCCATCCTCTTCACTAAGCTATGTCTCTGTAATCCCAACTATGTCATAGCCTTCACTAATCATAACGGCCTCAAGTTCTCGAAATTTATTTTTAATGCTTCTTGCATTTAGATAAAAACATTTCAGGTTATCATGAACGCTCTTCCCCTTGGATTTCCCATGTGCCCGCTGCTCAAAGCCTCTCACCACGCTTTTTTGCTTTAAAAATATATCATCAATAGTGCATGTAACGCTGTCAGCTTCCATCAGGGCAGTCTGCATTTCCCTCTGTGTAACACTCTCTAACCTCCCTGCCCCCCCAAGTCCCTAGTTTAAATAACTCTCTGCTACCCTCAACATACGCTGACCCAGTGCAAAGGTACCCCTCCGGTTCAGGTGTAGCCCATCCGGCTTGAACAGGTCACCCCTGTCCCAGAAGTAGTTCCAGTGCCCCATAAACCTATACCCCTCTTTCCTACACCAGGTTCGTAGCCACGTGTTAAACCTCCAGATAAAATTCTGCTTCCCTCTGCTTGCACATGGTACCGGTAGAATCCCGGAGAACACTACCGTGGAGGATCTGCTCCTAAGCTTTTCAGCTAATTCAACAAATTTGCTTTGCAGAACCTCAAACCTACCCTTACCTATGTCATTAGTCCCAACATGGACCATGACAACTGGATCCCTCCCGCTCTGGCCAGGAGCTTGTCCGACGCTCCAGGAGGTCTCCTACCTGGGCACCAGGCAGGCAACACACCGTACGAGACTCCATGTCGCGCGAACAGACTAAACTGTCTATTCCTCTAAGTATTGAGTCCCCCACTATCAATAACTCTCTTTTCTGAGGGGTAGAGGCCAACAGGGTGCCCTGCTGCTCATCAGTCCCCTCACTCTCAGGGTCAGGGGCCAACTCGAGTTCCTGCAAGGGCCGGAATCGGTTGGACACCTCAACCACTGGAGGAGCTGTCGCTATACGGTGTGCACGCCCTTTCCTGCGCTGACGTCCTACCGTCACCCAACTTTCTCTCCCTGCCTGCTCTAGGGTCCCCACACCACCCTGCTTTGGCGTACAAACCATTTCTCTAAATGACATGCTACTTAGTTCCTCTAGGAACTCTACTGATTGCGAACTATGTCGTGCCGCCAACTGGCCCTGAAGATCAAGGATCTTGCTCTCCAGATGCTCAATTAGCTGGCACCGGTGACAGACAAACCCACCCTGGAAATCTCCTTCCAAAAGTGCGATCATCCTGCAACCGTCACATAGTTTTGGCCACATTTTGAACCCCCTACCTAATGACCTCGCTCACCCTAGATAACAAAGAAAATTACTAATGCCGAGACAGAAGCTCACGAACCACAATTTATTTATTTATTAACCTGAGAAGCCCTAAGCAGCAGTCACAATAGAAACCGTGGGGAAACTATGTGAATGGATAATAAGCCTCTTTTAACAGGGGCTTAGTTTCAGGTAACAGAAATGAAATACCAAATTGAGAAACTTTATGGATAATAAGCACTCCTAATAAGCCAACTTCAGTTTATCTAGTCCTGGTACTATTAAAATACTAACCTAAAAATATCACAGGGCTTAGCTGAGAACCCAGATAAAAAAAAAGACTGGCTACTACGCCCAGGAGAAACTGGAGGAGGGAGGAGGCGGAGCACTCCGGTAAAGCTTTCCGTTTAAATTCCAACCAAACCGAATGGACGACTAAAGTGACTGCTGCCCTATTAACTAAATCTCAGATCCCCAGCCAACAATGCAAACAGTAACTATCTAGCTAGTTAGCCACAAATACAACCAAGGGTAACCGAGATAAGAGTAAAGCCTTGGTTCCCTTTAATTAAAACGGACCGAATAAACAAGTCGTTTACTTAGTGAGCGAACTATACACGGTATCTCCCCCAAGAAGCTGTCGCTGAGCACTCAAGCAAGCAGTTAAACTTTAATCAGCTGATCAAGGCACCGCAACCGGAGGAAAATACAAAGATAACGTAATTTGCAATGTGTTTAATCAGAAGAGCCCTTCGATGATAATAAAATGCGAAAAAGACAAAAACCCCAGTTCGCGTTAATATTCAAGCTTGGCAATGCGTTTATGCGGTAATGCAGTCAGGATAGAGAACGAAGGGGACTAAAAAACCCCGGTGAACGTCAATATTTATTGGCTAGAAGACTGTATGAAAGGCAGGCGACCAAGTATGAAACCAAGCCGGGTTATAGTTAGATATCCTGGTAATTTGATATATTCTTGGCGTTGAGAGCTTACTTTAGTTCGTGAGCTAAATCAGCTACAGAAAAAGCAGGCGACAGTGTACCTCAGTCCTTGAAAACAACTCTGTTTTACTTTGTCTAGCACACAATTCACTTAGTTAGACAATTATTTAGCGTTTAATTTATTCTTTAAATTTAGCGTTTAAATTTATTTTACTTTACCTTACTTTGCTCCCGGGAGACTGAAACCCCCCAAAAAAAACCCAAAAAACCCCCGTCGACTTTGTTTGACCAGATTAGCGACTTAATTTGGCTGTTTGCTCACCGAGTTGTTACAGGGGGAAAAAGGGGAAAAAGAAGGAGGAAGATTCTCCCTGCCCCTAATGCGACAAAGGTTATACCTCGGGAGCAAATTGTCTAATCTCTAATACTGTTTGAGCCTTAACAGGCGAATTATTTTCAGAAAACTCCATTTAGACAAGAGTAGATCTTCAGCTTAGATCCCACACGTCTTCCTCTGTCTCAACTCAAGCAGAATGAACACCAACGAACAGCGCTACAGCACAGCCAAGAGGTCAGCAACAGCAAAGCAGCCGCCATTATATGTAATATATAATATATATATGACTATAAATCATAAATAGTTTTTCCAATTATTACAAAACTCACAGGATATGTCCACATAAGAACCTGAAACATAGCCTTAAAGTTTCAATCCAATCGACCAGTAGGGGGTGCCATAAATGCTCAAAATAGCCTAACATAACACAAATCAGACTATACATTATAAGTTGTTAGTCCAATCATTACACTGGCAAAATAGGTCCACATAAATACCTGCAACACACTCTTAAAGTGGCTTTTGTCCCCCGCCGCCATGATAGCGAGCGGAGCGGGGGACATAGTATTCAGCTCCGTCCGGCCGTCCGTCATGTCCCGTTTGTTCTGAACGTGATATCTCAAGAACGGTTTGACCGATTCCATTCATCTTTGGTGTTAAGGTATATTGGTGTGTTACGCCGACCCCAGTAGATTTCCTTGACCTTGGCATTATTCTCAAGGTCATTACGATCATTTGACCACTTACAAATTCCTTGTCAACAGGATATCTCAAGAACGGTTCGACCGATTCCATTCATCTGTTGTGTCAAGGTGTATTAGGGGCGGGGGACATAGTATTCAGCTCCATCCGTCCACCCGGCCGTCCATCCCGTCCCGTTTGTTGTGAACGTGATATCTCAAGATCCGTTTGACCGATTCCATTCATCTTTGGTGTCATGGTGTGTTAGGGGCGGGGGACATAGTATTCAGCTCCGTCTGTCTGTCCATCCGTCTGTCATGTCCCGTTTGTTGTGAACGTGATATCTCATGAACGGTTTGACCGATTCCATTCGTCTTTGGTTTCAAGGTGTATTAGGGGCGGGGGACATACCATTCAGCTCCGTCCGCCCGTTCGTCTGTCCGTCATGTCCCGTTTGTTGTGAACACGATATCTCAAGAACGGTTTGACCGATTCCATTCATCTTTGGTGTCAAGGTGTATTAGGGGAGTGCTCACAGCCCACTCGATTTACGTGACCTTGCCATTATTCTCAAGGTCATTACAACCATTTGACCACTTACAAATACCTTGTCAACATGATATGCCAAGAACGGTTTGACCTATTCCATTCATCTTAGGTGTCAAGGTGTATTGGGGCGGGGAATATAGAATTCAGCTCCATCCGTCCGGCCGTCTGTCCGTCCCATCCCGTTTGTTGTGAACGCAATATCTCAAGATCGGTTTGACCGATTCCATTCATCTTTGGGGTCAAGGTGTATTAGGGCCGGGGGACATAGTATTCAGCTCCATCAGTCCATCCGGCCGGCCGTCCGTCCGTCACGTCCCGTTTGTTGTGAACGTGAAATCTCGAGAACGCTTTGACCGATTTTATTCATCTTTGGCTTCAATGTGTAATTTTGTGATACTCCGACCCCAGTCGATTTCCGTCACCTGGCGGGGGACATGGCCACGTTTAGTGGCAACACTTGTTAATTAAGCTGTTAAAACGTTCAACTACTAATGGTCTTTCGTGGCTTGAACCCCGGAATTGCCGCTTGCGGCTATATTTAGGGTCTGAGCCTTCAGGCCTGCAAGGCCTTGGCAAGGACCCTATTGTTCTTCTCGTGTTTATTATTATTCTTTATTCTTTCTTCTTACGCCTCTTTGAGCTTAAATTTGACCCCCTAAACATGCTCGAAAACTCACCAAATTTGGCACGCACCTCATGTCTGGCAAAAAATTTTATTAAACGTAATCATTATCCCCATGGGTCCCAAAATGGCTCTCTAGCGCCACCCTGAAATATTAAATTAGCACTTAGACGGCCACCACGACCAGTCGGAAAGTCATAGAGACATGGAACCAAAACAGCATTGTTCATCTCATCAAGACCTAAAAATCAACAATCAACACCCCTGACCTAAATCCAACAGGAAGTCCGCAATTTGCATATCAAAATTGCTATTCTCCCCTAAATTTGGCCTAAATTTGCCCTCGAACAAATGCGAACTCCTTAAAGGGCGTTCATCATATCGGCACCAAATGCTATTAGATGACAAAGGACACACTGCCGATGAAAACTACTGTACAACTTTGTCATTACTCGAACGGTTTGGATTTTATAAGGCGTCAAAGTCAGAGTCTGCAGTCACCTTGACTGTTTTTTTTCTATGCGTAAGAGATTTCCAACGTAAATGTCACCCCTTAAACATGCTCAAAACCGATTCTAATTTTGCAATCAATTCATTGTGGCTTCAAAAATTTTTAAAACGGAAAAATTCTCCACCAAAGAGACAAAATGGCTCTCTAGCGCCACCTAAATACACTCAAATTGGGCTTTCGCAATCACCAAGGCCTACTGCAATGTCATAAAATTCTGAAAAAATTCAGACTTCATCCCTGTACCATCTTTTAAGAGAATTCTTGTTTTGGTGACAATTTATGCAAGACTTTTTGAAAGAAAAAATTTTGATGCACATAGTACGCTGTACAGTAATATATACTTTCTTGCTGTGGACACACCGTTTTTCGTATCAAAATGTCCTTTGGTATACTTCATACCCTCCATTTTCAGAAACAATTTGCCAAGCGGGGTACCATTTGAAAGAATATTTCTCGAGATATTGACCTTATGAATTTTCATATTTTGAAAAATATAGAGTGACGGACTTCTGAATTCACCATAGGTTGCAGCGTATGAAAGTTTTGTCTGTATTCAGTGGATATGTTCCCAAAATTTCAGCTGTCTAGGATTTACGTGGAAGAACCATTTATTCATTTCTTTATTATTATTCATTTTGAGTGCTTTTCTTTGTGATGCGACACATTCTGACCACCGGGTGGCAGCAGGATCACATGGGTCATCTCCCTTCACTAAGTTCATGAATGGGGGAAGATTCCACAATACACAGCAGTGATAAAATCTGCAAAAGAAACTTTGACAAGGTCGCATGGGTCATAACTCCAATTTACAAATGAAAAATGTAAGTCAGTACAGGGGTTTGCACTCAACTCAAGATAAAATATTTATTCAGTCTAGCACTGTTTGACGGTCAAGAATGCTCAACAGCGCCCGGCCACAACTCGTCCCCGCATTGACGTGCGCGGGTGGGCGAGGACCCGTCCAACGCTGCTTGCAGCTTTAATTATTAGTGTGCATGAAAATGCACACTATTGTTATTCCAGTTCTTCTTATTATTATTATTCTAACGCACTTAATGCGGCTTCAACCGTTTAACGTAGAAACTTCGTTCAAACTGCGTTGCGTAGGTCTCACTTAGGACACCTGTGCAATGTATTTTTCATCTTTGTAACTTTTCTACTTTTTAAACTATGAATAAAAAACTATTAATTTTTTTCCCCATAGACTTAACATTGGGCTGATGACATCACAGTAGGGCCATTAAGCAAATGGAATCTTGTGCCAGATGTTCTGACCACCTGCAGCAACTGTCAGTTTCTCAGGCTTTCAGACTACAGTCTGGCTCTCTTAACAATACAGATCCTGTTCAACTGTTTCCTCTGTCTACAACTGTTTCAAAATAAAAGTCCTCACAACAAGAAATCACTCTTAAATAATTTAACTATTTAAACTACTCAAATATTTAACTGTTCAGCCATTCCAACTGTCAGTTGTCATCAACTATGACTCCTGCCAACTGTTTCCTCTGCCCAAAACTGTTTCAAAATAAAAGTCCTCATGACGATAAATAACAATTAAATAATTTAACTTTTTAAACTACTCAACTTTTCAACCGTTCAGCCATTCCAACTGCCAATTGTCATCAACTACGACTCCTGTCAACTGTTTCCTCGGTCCAAAACTGTTTCAAAATAAAAGTCCTCCCTACAATAATTCACTATTAAATAATTTAATCATTTAAACTACTCAAATATTGAACTGTTCAGCCATTACAACTGTCAGTTGTCATCAACTATGACTCTCGTCAACGGTTTCCTCGGTCCAAAACTGTTTCAAAATAAAAGTCCTCACTACAATAATTCACTATTAAATAATTTAACCATTTAAACTACTCAAATATTTAACTATTCAGCCATTACAAATGTCAGTTGTCATCAACTATGACTCCTGCCAACTGTTTCCTCTGTCCACAACTGTTTCAAAATAAAAGTCCTCATTACAATAAATCACAATTAAATAATTTAACTATTTAAACTACTAAACTTTTCAACCGTTCAAACATTCCAACTGTCAGTTGTCATCAACTTTGACTCCCATCAACTGTTTCCTCGGTCCAAAACTGTTTCAAAATAAAAGTCCTCATTGAAATAATTCACTGTTAAATAATATAACTTTTTAAACTACTCAACTATTTAACTGTTCAGCCATTCCAACTGTCATCAACTATGACTCCCGCCAACTTGTTTCCTCTGCTCACATTCCACCTGAAAGCAACTACAGTTTGCATTTTCATGCACTCGTAATTCCCTGGAATTACATACTCTAGTTATTATTATTATTTTTTTTTTTTTCTTCAGAAATGTTTTCGCAAATTCCCGTTAGATGGTAAATGGTAGAGACCTGAAATTTTGCACATTGGTTGGAAGTTGTGTGTAAATGCTGACCAAGGCATTTTTAACTCAATCGGCTTGATAATGGCGCTATAATTCAAGAAAAACAGGTTTTTACTTTAAAGGTCATAACTCCTAGGCTGTAAGTCCGATTCACACGAAACTTAGTACAGACATTCCATGGCCCGATCTCTACAACTTTCCCATAAGGACCTTTGAGATCCGTCACATTTGATTTTCTGAAATTTTGAATTCTTTGAAAAACACATTTTTGACATCTCCTCCTAGGCCGTACGTCCAATTCCTTCGAAATTTGCTGTGGATCATCAGTACAACAAGCTTATCAAAGATTGCATAAAGCTTGTTGAAATCTCATTTCGTTTCCAAGATATTAACCAATGAACTTCAGCAGGGGCGTGGCTTAGCACATAAATGGACAAAATTCAACAACCATTGGGCCAATCATCACAGAACTTGCAGAATATGTCCATATAAGTACCGGGAACATACCGTGACAGTTTCATGCAAATCGGCCTATAGGGGGCGCCATAACAGAAATCAGACTATAAATCAGCAATTGTTTGTCCCATAGCCATAAAACTCACAGGATATATTCATATAAGTACCTGAAACATACCCAGAAAATTTCATTAAAATTGACTGATAGGGGGCGCTATAACTGCAAAACAAAGCAGCATGGTATCACACAAATCAGACTATAAATCAGCAATTGTTTGTCCTATAGCCATAAAACTCACAGGATATATTCATATAAGTACTGGAAATATACTCTGAAAATTTCATTCAAATTGACTGATAGGGGGTGCTATAAATGCAAAACAAAGCAGCGTGGTATAACACAAATCAGAGTATAAATCAGGAATTGTTTGTCCTATAGCCATAAAACTCACAGGATATATTCATATAAGTACCTGAAACATACCCAGAAAATTTAATTCAAATTGACTGATAGGGGGCGCTATAAATGCAAAACAAAGCAGCGTGGTATAGCACAAATCAGACTATAAATCAGCAGTTGTTTGTCCCATAGCCATAAAACTCACAGGATCTATTCATATAAGTACTTGAAACATACTCTGAAAATTTCATTCAAATTGTCCTATAGGGGGCGTTATAAATGCAAAACAAAGCAACGTGGCATAACACAAATCAGACTATAAATCATAAATAGTTTTTCCAATCATTACAAAACTCACAGGATATGTCCACATAAGAACCTTAAACATAGCCTGAAAGTTTCAACCAAATCGACCAGTAGGGGGTGCCATAAATGCACAAAATAGCCTAACATAACACAAATCAGACGATGCATCATGAGTTGTTAGTCCAATCATGACACTTGCAAAATAGGTCCACATAAATACCTGCAACACACTCTTATAGTGGCTTTTGTCCCCCACCGCCACGATAGTGAGCGGAGCGGGGGACATTGTATTCAGCTCCGTCCGGCCATCCATCATGTCCCGTTTGTTCTGAATGCGATATCTCAAGAACGGTTTCAGCGCTTCCATTCGTCTTTGGTATTAAGGTATGTTGGTGTGATACGCCGACCCCAGTAGATTTCTGTGACCTTGGCATTATTCTCAAGGTCATTACGATCATTTGACCACTTATAAATTCCTTGTCAACATGATATCTCAAGAACGGTTCAACCGATTCCATTCATCTTTGGTGTCAAGATGTATTGGGGCGGGGGACATAGTATTCAGCTCCACTCGTCCGCCCGGCCGTCCGTCCCATCCCATTTGTTGTGAACGTGATATCTCAAGAACGGTTCGACCGATTCCATTCATCTTTGGAGTCAAGGTGTATTAGGGGCGGGGGACATAGTATTCAGCTCCATTCGTCCGCCCGGCCGTCCGTCTGTCCGTCCCATCCCATTTATTGTGACCGTGATATCTCAAGAACGGTTCGACCGATTCCATTCATCTTTGGTGTCAAGGTGTACTAGGGGCGGGGGACATAGTATTCAGCTCCATTCGTCCGCCCGTCCATCCGTCCGTCCGTCCCATCCCATTTATTTTGAACGTGATATCTCAAGAACGGTTCGACCGATTCCATTCATCATTGGTGTCAAGGTGTATTAGGGGCGGGGGACATAGTATTCAGCTCCGTCTGTCCGTCCATCCATCCGTCATGTCCTGTTTGTTGTGATTGTGATATCTCAAGAACAGTTTGACCGATTCTATTCGTCTTTGGTGTCGTTGTATTAGGGGCGGGGGACAGAGTATTCAGCTCCGTCTACCCATCCATCTGTCCGTCATGTCCCATTTGTTGTGAACGCGTTATCTCAAGAAAGGTTTGACCGATTCCATTCATCTTTGGTGTCAAGGTTTATTAGGGGAGTGCTCACAGCCCACTCGATTTACGTGACTTTGCCATTATTCTCAAGGTCATTACGACCATTTGACCACTTACGAATACCTTGTCAACATGATATCTTAAGAACGGTTTGACCGATTCCATTCATCTTTGGTGTCAAGGTGTATTAGGGGCGGGGGATATAGAATTCAGCTCCATCCGTCCGTCCGTCCGTCCGTCCCATCCCGTTTGTTGTGAACGCGATATCTCAAGCACGGTTTGACCGATTCCATTCATCTTTGGTGTCAAGGTCTATTAGGGGCGGGGGACATAGTATTCAGCTCCATCAGTCCATCCGTCCGGCCGTCCGTCCATCACGTCCCGTTTGTTCTGAACGTTAAATCTCGAGAATGCTTTGACCGATTTAATTCATCTTTGGCTTCAATGTGTAATTTTGTGATACGCCGACCGCAGTCGATTTCTGTCACCTTGCGGGGGACATGGCCACGTTTAGTGGCAACACTTGTTAATTAAGCTGTTAAAGCTTTCAACTACTAATGGTCTTTCGTGGTTTGAACCCCGGAATTGCCGCTTGCGGCTATATTTATAAATATTATTATTATTATTCGGGGTTCAAGCCCGTAGGGCTGAAACCCTATTGTTTTTGTGCTGGTTTATTATTATTAGGGGTTCAAGCCCGTAGGGCTGAAACCCTATTGTTTTTGTGCTGGTTTATTTTTATTATTATTATTATTATTATTATTATTATTATTTTTCTTCTTCTTCAGAAATGTTTTCGCAAATTCCCGTGAGATGGTAAATGGTAGAGACCTGAAGTTTTGCACATTGGTTGGAAGTTGTGTGTAAATGCTGACCAAGGCATTTTTAACTCAGTAGGCCTGATGGTGGCGCTATAATTCAAGAAAAACAGGTTTTCACTTTAAAGGTCATAACTCCTAGGCTGTAAGGCCGATTCACACGAAGCTTGGTACAGACATTCTTTGGTCTATTCTCTACAACTTTCCCATAAGGACCTCTAAGATCCGCCATATTTGATTTTCCGAAATTTTGTATTCTTTGAAAAACATTTTTGACATCTCCTCCTAGGCCATAGGTCCGATTCCTTCGAAATTTGCTGTGGATCATCAGTGGACCAAGCTTATCAAAGACTGCATAAAGCTTGTTGAAATCTCATTTTGTTTCCAAGATATTGACCAATGAACTTCAGCAGGGGCGTGGCTTAGCACAAAAATGGACAAAATTCAACAACCATTGGGCCAGTCATCACAGAACTTGCAGAATATGTCCATATAAGTACCAGGAACAAACCTTGACAGTTTCATGCAAATCGGCCCATAGGGGGCGCAATAACACAAATCAGACTATAAATCAGCAATTGTTTGTCCTATAGCCAAAAAAACTCACAGGATATATTCATATAAGTACCTGAAACATACCCAGAAAATTTCATTCAAATTGACTGATAGGGGGCGCTATAACTGCAAAACAAAGCAGCATGGTATAACACAAATCCGACTATAAATCAGCAATTGTTTGTCCTATAGCCATAAAACTCACAGGATATATTCATATGAGTACTTGAAACATACTCTAAAAATTTCATTCAAATTGACTGATAGGGGGTGCTATAAATGCAAAACAAATCAGTGTGGCATAACACAAATCAGACTATAAATCAGCAATTGTTTGTCCTATAGCCATAAAACTCACAGGATATATTCATAAAAGTACTTGAAACATACTCTGAAAATTTCATTCAAATTGTCCTATTGGGGGCGCTATAAATGCAAAACAAAGCAACGTGGTATAACACAAATCAGACTATAAATCATAAATAGTTTTTCCAATCATTACAAAACTCACAGGATATGTCCACATAAGAACCTGAAATATAGCCTGAAAGTTTCAATCAAATTGACCAGTAGGGGGTGCCATAAATGCACAAAATAGCCTAACATAACACAAATCAGACTATGCATCATTAGTTGTTAGTCCAATCATTACACTGGCAAAATAGGTCCACATAAAAACCTGCAACACACTCTTAAAGTGGTTTTTGTCCCCTGCCGCCATGATAGCGAGCGGAGCAGGGGACATTGTATTCAGCTCCGTCCGGCCGTCCGTCATGTCCCATTTGTTCTGAATACGATATCTCAAGAACGTTTTGACCGATTCCATTCATCTTTGGTGTTAAGATATATTTGTGTGATACGCCGACCCCAGTAGCTTTCCGTGACCTTGGCATTATTCTCAAGGTCATTACGATCATTTGACCACTTAAAAATTCCTTGTCAACGTGATATCTCAAGAACGGTTTGACCAATTCCATTCATCTTTGGTGTCACGGTGTATTAGCGGCGGGGGACATAGTATTCAGCTCCATCCATCCGCCCTGTCCCGTTTGTTGTAAACGTGATATCTCAAGAACGGTTCGACCGATTCCATTCATCTTTGATGTCAAGGTGTATTAGGGGCGGCGGACATAGTATTCAGCTCCGTCCGCCCGTCCGTCTGTCCGTCCTGTCCCGTTTGTTGTAAACGTGATATCTCAAGAACGGTTCGACCGATTCCATTCATCTTTGATGTCAAGGTGTATTAGGGGCGGGGGACATAGTATTCAGCTCCGTCCGCCCGTCCGTCTGTCTGTCCTGTCCCGTTTGTTGTAAACGTGATATCTCAAGAACAGTTCAACCGATTCCATTCATCTTTGGTGTCAAGGTGTATTAGGGGCGGGGGACATAGTATTCAGCTCCATCCATCCGCCCAGCCGTCCATCCGTCTGTCCCAACCCGTTTGTTGTGAACGTGATATCTCAAGAACGGTTCGACCGATTCCATTCATCTTTGGTGTCAAGGTGTATTAGGGGTGGGGGACATAGTATTCAGCTCCGTCCGCCCGTCCGGCTGTCCGTCATGTCCCATTTGTTGTGAACGCGATATCTCAAGAAAGGTTTTACCGATTCCATTCATTTTTGGTGTCAAGGTGTATTTGGGGAAGGGGACATAGTATTCAGCTCCGTCTGTGCGTCCATCTGTCCGTCATGTCCCGTTTGTTGTGAACGTGATATCTCAAGAACGGTTTGACCGATTCCATTCGTCTTTGGTTTCAAGGTGTATTAGGGGTGGGGGTCCGCCTGTCTGTCTGTCCGTCATGTCCCGTTTGTTGTGAACACGATATCTCAAGAAAGGTTTGACCGATTCCATTCATCTTTGGTGTCAAGGTGTATTAGGGGGGTGCTCACAACTCACTCGATTTACGTGACCTTGCCATTATTCTCAAGGTCATTACGACCATTTGACCACTTACAAATACCTTGTCAACATGATATCTTTAGAACAGTTTGACCGGTTCCATTCATCTTTGGTGTCAAGGTGTATTAGGGGCGGAGGATATAGAATTCAGCTCCATCCGTCCCATCCGTCCCATCCCCATCCGTTTGTTGTGAACGCGATATCTCAAGAACGGTTTGACCGATTCCATTCATCCTTGGGGTCAAGGAGTATTAAGGCCGGGGGACATAGTATTCAGCTCCATCAGTCCATGCGTCTGGCCGTCCATCCGTCACGTCCCATTAGTTGTGAACGTGAAATCTCGAGAACGCTTTGACCAATTTAATTCATCTTTGGCTTCAATGTGTAATTTTGTGATACGCCGACCCCAGTCGATTTCCGTCATCTGGCTGGGGACATGGCCATGTTTAGTGGCAACACTTGTTAATTAAGCTGTTAGAGCTTTCAACTACTAATGGTCTTTCGTGGCTTGAACCCCGGAATTGCCGCTTGCGGCTATATTTATTATTATTTTTATTATTATTATTATTTCTTTTTTCTTCAGAAATGTTTTCGCAAATTCCCGTGAGATGGTAAATGGTAGAGACCTGAAATTTTGCACATTGTTTGGAAGTTGTGTGTAAATGCTGACCAAGGCATTTTTAACTCAATCGGCCTGATGGTGGCGCTATAATTCAAGAAAAACAGGTTTCACTTTAAAGGTCATAACTCCTACGCTGTTAGTCCGATTTACACAAAACTTGGTACAAACATTCCTTGGTCCAATCTCTACAACTTTCCAATAAGAACCTCCAAGGTCTGCCATAATTGATTTTCCGGAATTTTGAATTTTTTGAAAAACACATTTTTGACATCTCCTCCTCGGCAGTGGGTCCGATTCCTTCGAAATTTGCTGTGGATCATCAGTGGACCAAGCTTATCAAAGACTGCATAAAGCTTGTTGAAATCTCATTTCGTTTTCAAGATATTGACCAATGAACTTCAGCAGGGGCGTGGCTTAGCACATAAATGGACAAAATTCAACAACCATTGGGACAATCATCACAGAACTTGCAGAATATGTCCATATAAGTACCACGAACATACCTTTACAATTGAATACAAATCGGGCCATAGGGGGCGCTATAACACAAATCAGACTATAAGGCAGCAATTGTTTGTCCTATAGCCATAAAACTCACAGGATATATTCATATAAGTACCTGAAACATACCCAGAAAATTTCATTCAAATTGACTGATAGGGGGCGCTATAACTGCAAAACAAAGCAGCATGGTATAACACAAAAAAGACTATAAATCAGCAATAGTTTGTCCTCTAGCAAAAAAAACTCACAGGATATAGTCATATAAGTACCTGAAACATACCCAAAAATTTTCATTCAACTTGACTGATAGGGGGCGCTATAAATGCAAAACAAAGCAGCGTGGTCTGACACAGGCTATAAATCAGCAATTGTTTGTCCTATAGCCATAAAACTCACAGGATACATTCATGTAAGTACTTTAAACATACCCTGAAAATTTCATTCAAATTGTCTGATAGGGTGCGCTATAAATGCAAAACAATGCAGCGTGGTATGACACAAATCAGACTATATATCAGCAATTGTTTGTCCTATAGCCATAAAACTCACAGGATATGTCCACAAAAGAACCTGAAACATAGCCAGAAAGTTTCAATCAAATCGACCAGTAGGGGGTGCCATAAATGCACAAAATAGCCTTCCATAACACAAATCAGACTATACATTATTCTCAAGGTCATTACGACCATTTGACCACTTACAAATTCCTTGTCAATATTATATTTCAAGAACGGTTTGACCGATTCCATTCATCTTTGGTGTCAAGGTGTGTTAGGGGCGGGGGACATAGTATTCAGCTCCATCCATCTGTCCGCCCGGCCGTCCATCCGTCCGTCCCGTCCCATTTGTTGTGAACGTGATATCTCAAGAATGGCTTGACCGATTCCATTCGTCTTTGGTGTCAAGGTGTATTAGGGGCGGGGGACATAGTATTCAGCTCCGTCCGTCCGTCCATCCGTCCGTCATGTCCCGTTTGTTGTGAATGCGATATCTCATGAACAGTTTGACCGATTCCATTCATCCTTGGTGTCAAGGTGTATTAGGGGAGTGCTCACAGCCCACTCGATTTACGTGACCTTGCCATTATTCTCAAGGTTATTACGACCATTTGACCACTTACAAATACCTTGTCAACATGATATCTCAAGAACGATTTGACCGATTCCATTTATCTTTGGTGTCAAGGTGTATTAGGGGCGGGGATATAGTATTCAGCTCCATCCGTCCGGCTGTCCGTCCGTCCCATCCCGTTTGTTGTGAACGCGATATCTCAAGAGCGGTTTCACCGATTCCATTCATCTTTGGCGTCAAGGTTTATTAGGGGAGTGCTCACAGCCCACTCGATTTACTTGACCTTACCATTATTCTCAAGGTCACGACGACCATTTGACCACTTACACATTCCTTGCCAACAGGATATCTCAAGAATGGCTCGTTCGATTCCATTCATCTTTGGCGTCAAGGTGTGTTAGGGGCGGGGGACATAGAATTCAGCACCGTCCATCCGTCCGTCAAGTCCCGTTTCTTGTGAACGCGATATCTCAAGAACGGTTTGACCGATTCCATTCATCTTTGGTGTCATGGTTTATTAGGGGCAGGGGACATAAAATTCAGCTCCAGCCGTCCGGCCGTCCATCCGTCCCATCCCATTTGTTGTGAACGCAATATCTCAAGCACGGTTTGACCGATTCCATTCATCTTTGGGGTCAAGGTGCATTAGGGCCAGGGGACAAAGTATTCAGCTCCATCAGTCCATCTGTCCGGCCGTCCGTCCGTCACGTCCCATTAGTTGTGAACGTGAAATCTTGAGAACGTTTTGACCGATTTTATTCTTCTTTGGCTTCAATGTGTAATTTTGTGATACGCCAACCCCAGTCGATTTCCGTCACCTGGCAGGGGACACGGCCACGTTTAGTGGCAACACTTGTTAATTAAGCTGTTAAAGCTTTCAACTACTAATGGTCTTTCGTGGCTTGAACCCTGGAATTGCCGCTTGCGACTATATTTATTATTATTATTATTATTAGGGGTTCAAGCCCGTAGGGCTGAAACCCTATTGTTTTTGTGCTGGTTTATTATTATTATTTTTATTATTATTATTATTTCTTTTCTTCTTCAGAAATATTTTCGCAAATTCCCGTGAAATGGTAAATGATAGAGACCTGAAATTTTGCACATTGGTTGGAAGTTGTGTGTAAATACTGCACAAGGCATTTTTAACTCAATCGGCCTGATGGTGGCGCTATAATTCAAGAAAAACAGGTTTTCACTTTAATGGTCATAACTCCTACGCTGTCAGTCCAATTTACATAAATCTTGGTAGAGACATTCCTTGGTCTAATCTCTACAACTTTCCCTAAGGACGTCTAAGGTCCGCCATATATGATTTTCCGGAAATTTGAATTTTTTGAAAAACACATTTTTGACATCTCCTCCTAGGCCATAGGTCCGATTCCTTCGAAATTTGCTGTGGATCATCAGTGGACCAAGCTTATCAAAGATTGCATAAAGCTTGTTGAAATCTCATTTTGTTTCCAAGATATTGACCAATGAACTTCAGCCGGGGCATGGCTTAGCACATAAATGGACAAAATTCAACAACCATTGGGCCAATCATCACAGAACTTGCAGAATATGTCCATGTAAGGACCAGGAACATACCTTGACAGTTTCATGCAAATTGACTGATAGGGGGCGCTATAACTGCAAAACAAAGCAGCATGGTATAACACAAATCAGACTATAAATCAGCAATTGTTTGTCCTATAGCCATAAAACTCACAGGATATATTCATGTAAGTACCTGAAACATACCCAGAAAATTTCATTCAAATTGACTGATAGGGGGCGCTATAAATGCAAAACAAAGCAGCGTGGTATAGCACAAATCAGACTATAAATCAGCAGTTGTTTGTCCTATAGCCATAAAACTCACAGGATATATTCATATAAGTAATTGAAACATACTCTGAAATTTCATTCAAATTGACCAATAGGGGGCGCTATAAATGCAAAACAAAGCAGCATGGAATAACACAAATCAGACTATAAATCAGCAGTTGTTTGTCCTATAGCCATAAAACTCACAGGATATATTCATATAAGTACCTGAAACATACCCTGAAAATTTCATTCAAATTGACTGATAGGGGGCGCTATAACTGCAAAACAAAGCAGCATGGTATAACACAAATCAGACTATAAATCAGCAATTGTTTGTCCAATAGCCAGAAAACTCAGGATATATTCATATAAGTACCTGAAACATACCCAGAGAATTTAATTCAAATTGACTGATAGGGGGTGCTATAAATGCAAAACACAGCAGCGTGGTATGACACAAATCAGACTATAAATCAGCAATTGTTTGTCCTATAGCCATAAAACTTACAGGATATATTCATATAAGTACTTGAAACATACCCTGAAAATTTCATTCAAATTGTCCAATAGGGGGCGCTATAAATGCAAAACAAAGCAACGTGGTATAACACCAATCAGACAAAAAATCAAAGTTTTTCCAATCATTACAAAACTCACAAGATATGTCAACATAAGAACCTGAAACATAGCCTGAAACTTTCAATCCAATCGACCAATAGGGGGTGCCATAAATGCACAAAATAGCCTAACATAACACAAATCAGACTATACATCATAAGTTGTTGGTCCAGTCATTACACTGGAAAAATAGGTCCACATAAATACCTGCAACATACTCTTAAAGTGGTTTTTGTCCCCCACCGCCACGATTGCGAGCGGAGCGCAGGACATTGTATTCAGCTCCGTCCGGCCGTCCATCATGTCCCGTTTGGTGTGAACGTGATATCTCGAGCACAGTTTGACCGATTCCATTCGTCTTTGGTGTCAAGGTGTATTAGGGGCGGAGGACATAGTATTCAGCTCCGTCCATCCATCCGTCATGTCCCATTTGTTGTGAACGTGATATCTCAAGAACGGTTTGACCGATTCCATTCGTCTTTGGTGACAAGGTGTATTAGGGGCGGGGGACATAGTATTCAGCTCCGTCCGCCCGTCCGTCCGTCTATCCGTCATGTCCCATTTGTTGTGAACGCGATATCTCAAGAACAGTTTGACCGATTCCATTCATCTTTGGTGTCAAGGTGTATTAGGGGAGTGCTCACAGCCCACTCGATTTACGTGACCTTGCCATTATTCTCAAGGTCATTACGACCATTTGACCGCTTACAAATACCTTGTCAACATGATATCTCAAGAACGGTTTGACCGATTCCATTCATCTTTGGTGTCAAGGTGTATTAGGGGCAGGGGCTATAGAATTCAGCTCCATCCGTCCGGCCGTCCGTCCGTCCCATCCTGTTTGTTGTGAGCGCGATATCTCAAGAACGGTTTGACCGATTCCATTCATTTTTGGGGTCAAGGTGTATTAGGGCCGGGGAACATAGTATTCAGCTCCATCAGTCCATCCGTCCTTCCGTCATGTCCCGTTTGTTGTGAACACGAAATCTCGAGAACGCTTTGACCGATTTTATTCATCTTTGGCTTCAATGTGTAATTTTGTAATACGCCGACCCCAGTCGATTTCCGTCACCTGGCGGGGGGCATGGCCATGTTTAGTGGCAACACTTGTTAATTAAGCTGTTAAAGCTTTCAACTTCTAATGCTCTTTCTTGGCTTGAACCCCCGAATTGCCGCTTGCGGCTATATTCTAACCATTTGTTTTCTTCTATTTCATGTTACATCGTCTGCAATACTGACCAATGCGAGCGCCTCTCAAGCATTGGTTTACTACAGCTGCTGGGAAACCGACACAAGAGTCCGCTTTGCTTCGCGCCGCCTCATCCCTGCTAGCTTTGGGACTTCTCTCTCTCCTGAGCTGCCCACTCCTTCTGAATCTTCAAGGCATCAACAGCAGCAAAACCTTCCCTGCAACTTGTCGGAAGATTTGGGTTCAGAGGTCTTCAGATGTATATGAACTTTGCCTTTGGACCTTGTTAAAACTAAACGTCTGTATGTATAGATCGTGTAGTTTTCACAATTGTCATGACGATATCTTCTCTTGAGCCCCTTTTCTCATTTTGCAAATAGCGCAGGTGGTTGGCTGGGTCATGCTCATTAATAGGAAGTCCATTCTTGATCCAGGTGGTTGCATTGGTGGTAGCAGACGTGCACTAAAGGCTTGGCAGCCTTTAGCAGCCGATGTTTTGACCCTGGATATCTCTTTGGAGTTCCTGGTCATCCAGGAGGCAGTGGGTGTTCCACTGTACACATAGTTTATTTCACTAGGGAGAATGTTTCTTAGTTACCTCTTTGCGTCTGCCAGGGATGCAGACGTGCGCTATAGGGAGCAGCATGTGCCTATTCTCTAGATGGCGGCGAGGCCCTGCCCACAGGTACAGATGTGAGGGAATAAGCGATGTGTTCTCTGGGAAACGAGCCTAATGAGTCCAGCGAGGAGCCAGGCTACACATAGCGAGGTCATGATGCATTGAAAAGTAGTATGTCCATTCTTGATCCAGGTAATTGCATTGGTGGTAGCAGACGTGCGCTGAAGGCTTGGCAGCCTTTAGCAGCAGATGTTTTGACCCTGGATATGTCTATGGACTTCCTGGTCATCCAGGAGGCAGTGGGTGTTCCACTGTTCACATAGTTTATTTCACTAGGTAGAATGTTTCTCAGGACCAAGATGACACTTCATCTTGCCTTTTTGCATCTGTCGGGGTTGCAGACGTGCGCTAGAGGGAGCGGTATGTGCCTATTCTCAAGAGGGCAGCGATGCCCTGCCCGCAGGTACAGATGCGAGGGCACCAAGCGGTGTGTTCTCTGGGACACGAGCCTAACGGGTCCAGCGAGGAGCCAGGCTACACATAGTTTAGTTGCTCACATAATTTAGCTTCACTTGCTGTTGTTGGTTCTGCTGTTTTGGGGGATTCTTAAGTTCTGCTCCCCACCTAATTTTGTTGTTGTTTAGTATGTTCTTGCTATGCATGGTAGAGAGCACCTCCAGAACAAAACCTTTCGCCAAACTGATATGTCATTACATCTACATGTTAATAAATTTGTTCAACCTTAATACATGAGTTTACCTGACTGAAATAAGTGGAACTAGTTCAGGCAGGAAACTCAGGTCATTCTAAATCATCTATGCGGTTGTCTGCGTCAGCAAGAGTACTCAAATCACAGAGCGGCCACAGCAAAGAACCCATTGCGTTGGTCTATTTAAGCACAATCAGCATGAACACCTTTGCTGCTCGATCTGATGCCTCACATGCAAGGTGAGAAATGTTTTGCTTGCCACCTCCACGCCAGCTTCCACCTGTGACAGTGGGGGGATTCTTAAGTTCTGCTCCCTACCTAATTTTGATGATGTTTAGTATGTTCTTGCTCTGTATGGTAGAGAGCACCTCCAGAGCAGAACCTTTCGCCAAACTGATATGTCATTACATCTAATAATAATAATAATAAATTTGTTCAATCTTAATACATGAGTTTACTTGACTGAACTGTTGGGCTATCGAATCGTCTTATTGCTAAACTCAGGCCTACCAAAGAAAACGGCCAAGCTGTAACAAAAGTTTGTCATATGTCTACCTTTTTCAAATAATCAACAACACTAAATCGAAAACATGCCACATTCCCGCTAAACTTCGCACAACAACACTTTGAAGTCGGTACACTTTCACCAGAACTAAACTCAAAAAAATCGCATAGCCTGTGACAAACCCACAGACAAACCAAATGAGTTTTCAATTGTGTGTTGCTGGTTCTTTGAAAAAGGCAGACATCTGACAAACTTTTGTTACAGCTTGGCCATTTTCTTTGGTAGGGCCGAAACTGCCTCACACGGTTGAAAGCAGAGTTCACTTTTATTGACACGAAGAACTAACGTGTGCCATTCTTTCACGATGGGGAAAATATCCCTAATGAACCCAGTGATCAAAAAACTGAGGATTATGACTTGGGTGTGAGTTATTAAAGAAATAAATAAGACATTTTGGATGACATTTAGAATGAGATTTTTGAAATAAAAAAATTTTTTTCTTGGCATTTCAATCAGCTGTTTATCAAGTCATGATACCGTACAATTTTCCTTCGACTACAGGCCAACGGTTTGCTTTAATATCTTCTTTTTACAGATAGTTAGGTGATTGAACAATGTCAAAAAAAGTCAGTGGGAATCCGGGAAATGCATTTGAGAATAACTTCAGCTGGAGTAAAAAGTCAAAACACAGTGGTCACATTTCAAGCAACACTATAATCAACAAGGAGAAACAAAAACCTATGGGTTCCCAACCTCTCTGTTTTAGTGTATTATATGGCAGTATTAATGATTGAGTCAACAGAATGCAGTTAATTTTATTCAATATTAGAATGCATATACGTTGTAATATAAACCTTGCATACAGCTTCATCTTTGCTCTAGCGCAAGGAATATGCAATTTCAAGTTCATTGCCTGTGATCTCTGCTAGGAACAGCCTCAAGGAAATGATATTTGACAGTTCTTCATCGTATAAACAATCAGAATTCATTAAAGCAAGTATTTAGGTGTTTTTATCATTCTGTTAAGCAGATACGGATTCTATTGGTCTATATTCTGTTTGTGTAACATTATTTATTGACTTATTTGTTTTGATTTCTTTGTATGTGTGGATTACTTGGGTTGTCACCGACATCTGGTGAAAATTTCATGTCAATAGCCCCATTAGAAATATATTTACTGAGAAAAATGTTGACGCATTCAATACTTATTTTCCCCGCTGTATGCTAACATACACAGGGCACAGAAAGCTATTACTGACACTAACAAAGTGAGCAGATTTCAAAGCTTACATGCTTTATATACAAAAATGCAAATGAGCCTCCACAGGAACCACCAAATATGCAATTACAATAAATAGATTTGAACCTACTGATTAATTCTACCAGCCTAGGGATGTAACTATATACTGCAAAACGGTATACCGTGAATTAGAAAGGCCAAGGATATCAACCATAAGTTTTTTTTTTGTAATACCATATCACGGTATTGAAGGGAACCTGCATATCCTCACAGCCTGTCGCTAAATGGTCTTTTAACCTCAGATCCATATAGGTGTAATGCTTCATAAAAAGCAGTAGAGGGCAGTGTCTTAGTTTTGGTGAGAATTTTTATAGTGAGATGCTTCATAAACAGCAGTAGAGGGCACCCAGCTAGCAGGGAACGTTCCCACAACATTGGCTAACATTCCCTACAAGTTCTGATTATGTTTTAAAGAAAACATTTTTATCTAATGTTCAAAGAATGTTTCAAGAATGTTTATAATGTCAAATAATGTTCCTAAAATGTTATATGTTAACAAAGGAAGAATGTTTTAGGTGCAACATTCTGAGGATGTTTCGGGAATGTTGTGGAGGTAATATATGATAGAATGGTCTTCTATAAAACATTCCCATAATGTTACATGATAACAAAGGAAAAACATTCTCGAAGCAACATTTTGAAAATGTTGTCAGGATGTTATTGATGCATCACATCACAAAACGTTTTTCGTAAAACATTCTTGTAATATGACATGTTAACAGACATAGAACATTTTGTCTGCAACATTCTGAGGATGTTTTGGGGATGTTGTTGAGGTAACATATGATAGAATGGTCTTCTATAAAACATTATCACAATGTTTCATGATAACAAAGGAAGAACAATCTCGAAGCAACATTTTGAAAATGTTGTCAGGGTGTTATTGATGCATCATATCACAAAACGTTTTTCATAAAACATTCTTGTAATATGATATGTTAACAAACCTAGAACATTTTGTCTGCAACATTCTGAGGATGTTTTGGGGATGTTGTTGAGGTAACATGATAGAATGGTCTTCTATAAAACATTCCCACAATGTTACATGATAACAAAGGAAGAACATTCTCGAAGCAACACTTTGAAAATGTTGTCAGGATGTTATTGATGCA
Organism: Gymnothorax javanicus; assembly: GCA_029692085.1. Taxonomy (NCBI): domain Eukaryota; kingdom Metazoa; phylum Chordata; class Actinopteri; order Anguilliformes; family Muraenidae; genus Gymnothorax; species Gymnothorax javanicus. Next base: position 63,318,622 of record CM056201.1, read on the forward strand.
TCACATCACGAAACGTTTTTCATAAAATATTCTTGTAATATGATGTGTTAGCAAAGGTAGAACATTTTGTCTGCAACATTCTGAGGATGTTGTGGGAATGTCGTTGAGGTAACATGATAGAATGGTCTTCTATAAAACATTCCCACAATGTTAAATGATAACAAAAGGAAGAACATTCTCGAAGCAACACTTTGAAAATGCTGTCAGGATGTTATCGATGCATCAGATCACGAAACGTTTTTCAGAAAACATTCCTACAATGTTACATGATAACAAAGGAAGAACAATCTCAATGCAACATTTTGAAAATGTCAGGATGTTTTTGAGGCCTCAGATCACAAAATGTTATTCATAAAATATTCTTGTAATATGATGTGTTAGCAAAGGTAGAACATTTTGTCTGCAACGTTCTGAGGATGTTTTGGGAATGTTGTTGAGGTAACATGATAGAATGGTCTTCTATAAAACATTCCCACAATGTTACATGATAACAAAGGCAGAACATTCTCAAAGCAACATTTTAAAAATGTTGTCAGGATGTGATCGATGCCTCAGATCACGAAACGTTTTACATAATCATCGCTACAATGTTACATGATAACAAAGGAAAAACTTTCTCGAAGCAACATTCTGAAAATGTTGTCAGGATGTTATCGATGCCTCAGATCACGAAAAGTTTTTCATACAACATCGCTACAATGTTACATGATAACAAAGGAAAAACATTCTCGAAGCAACATTTTGAAAATGTTGTCAGGATGTTATTGATGCATCACATCACAAAACGTTTTTCGTAAAACATTCTTGTAATATGACATGTTAACAGACGTAAAACATTTTGTCTGCAACATTCTGAGGATGTTTTGGGGATGTTGTTGAGGTAACATGATAGAATGGTCTTCTATAAAACATTCCTACAATGTTACATGATAACAAAGGAAGAACAATCTCAAAGCAACATTTTGAAAATGTCAGGATGTAATTGAGGCCTCAGATCACAAAATGTTATTAATAAAATATTCTTGTAATATGATGTGTTAGCAAAGGTAGAACATTTTGTCTGCAACATTCTGAGGATGTTGTGGGAATGTCGTTGAGGTAACATGATAGAATGTTCTTCTATAAAACATTCCCACAATGTTACATGATAACAAAGGAAGAACATTCTCGAAGTAACATTTTGAAAATGTTGTCAGGATGTTATCGATGCATCAGATCACGAAACGTTTTTCATAAAACATTCCTCCACTGTTACATGATAACAAAGAAAGAACAATCTCAAAGCAACATTTGGAAAATGTCAGGATGTTATTGAGGCCTAAGATCACAAAACATTATTCATAAAATATTCTTGCAATACAATATTTTGTCTGCAACATTCTGAGGATGTTTTGGGAATGCCGTTGAGGTAACATGATACACTGAACAAAAATATAAAGTGATTTTTTTCAAATTATTTTTTATCAATCGGGAAATATTTCAACAAAACAATTATTATTTTATTCTTGCCTTAATATTCAAGCAACAGAAACATGACTAACAATTTACTGTACAATTCATGAGTTATCACAGCCTGAACCCAACAGGGGTCAGCAGGCAGAGTTCACAGCACTCAGTAACGAGTGTGTCCACCATCGGCATCACGTAAAGCAGTACACCTCCGGCGCATGGAGTTCACGAGGTTGTCAATAGTGGCCTGTGGAATGTTGTCCCATTCCTCCTGCAGCCCAACTCGGAGCTGGCGCACATTTTCTGGAACCGGAACACGTCTGACCCGCTGACCCAGAACATCCCAAATTGGCAACATATCGGGTGAATATGCTGGCCAATTGAGAACAGGGACATCCTCCTCATCAAGAAGATCCGGGCAGTGTGTGGCTGGGCATTATCGTGCTGGAATGTCACGTGATGGAGTCGCACAAACGATTTGACTATGGGTCTCAGGATCTCGTCACGGTACCGCTGCTCATTCAAGTTGCCCTCAACGAGAAGCAGACGGGTAAGCTGTCCATGGCATATGCCTGCCCGTACCATTACGCTTGCACCACCATGTGCCACCCTACGCACCACATTGGCATCAGCGTAACGCTCACCCACACGTTGCCATACGTGTTGTCTGCCATCAGTGCGGTACAGTTTGAATCGCGATTCATCGCTGAATAACACCGTCCTCCACTGTGCAAGCGTCCAGCAAAGATTGCGGTTGGCCCAGTCGAGTCTGTACCGATGACGGACGGCGGTCAGGTCGAGACCTCGGTGCGGTCGGCGGGCTCGGAGGTCTGCCTCCTTCAGGCAATTTCGGACAGTCTAAGCTGATATCCGCCTGTTGTGCAGTCCGACGGTCTCGTCAGCTGTCCTGGTGGCTGTCCGAGCCGATCACAGAGGTGCTGGAGCCGCATGTGCCAATCCTGTGTGGGCGTGGTCACACGTGGTCGTGGGGTATGTGGACGATTCACAGTGCTGCCAGTCTCTCTGAATCGACTTCTCAACTGGCTGATGGTGGAATGACGCACATTCAAGTGTGTTGACACGGCTGTCACAGATATCCCAGCATTCAGAATGCCAATGGCACGCTCCCTAATGACTTGTGACATCTGTGGCATTGTGACTTGTGACAAAAGTGCACATTTTGTGGTGGCCTTTTATTGACCCTGGAGCAAGGAATGCCTGTGTATTGGTCACCCTGACTGACCAACTCAATGTTATGCTCTATGCAGCTCAGGGGCGGAATATCTCAATGAGTGAGTAATCTCAAGGGGAGTGGTCAATGAGAAGTGGGTCACCAGAATTGAGCAAAACAAATCATTCAGAACACCAATAAACACTATATGTGGGAATATTTAATTATAGGTCAATTTAACTCAGCATTTTTTGTTTGTGCGTTTATATTTTTGTTCAGTGTAGAATGGTCTTCTATAAAACATTCCCACAATGTTACATAATAACAAAGGAAGAACAAAGTAACATTTGGACAACCCACACCAGCTCCAGGGAAGCAGCCCAAGTTACCTCCCCAAAGCCAACCAAGACACGACCAAACACAGCATAATAACATCTGCTAATCCATCCAGACTCCCAGCCATCCTGGGGCTGATAAACTGGCACGCATGCACGCACACACACACACACACACACATATATATATACATGCATACATACATACATACAATTAGCCCCAAAATATGATAATTTAGGTGTGAATTTTTGTCCTTACCCTTGATGTTAAAGGAAAGAAAGGAGGAAAATGTTGACAGTAATCAGTGTAGGGCCTCATCTTCCATGGGGGGGCCACATTTTGCGCGAGGGGACGCATTTTCGCATATTGCACATAAGCACATCCATTGCACATTTGCGCTGCCGTCAGGCGCACGTAGAGCACAATCAGCTCGAAGAAGGAGCTGCTGCAGCTCTGCAAGTGCCTGCCGGCGCAGCCCTCTGATTAGTCAGATGTCGAGTCCCATCCCCAGTCATAATAAGGCTTATTGTGCAATTGTGCAATGACCTATGGCCCATGAAATGTGACATAACCATTGTGGAATCAATAGCGAAGAGACTACGACCACGAATGACCCTTCGATGTCTCATTTTTGGGGATTTTAACACTTTTTTGAATTTCTCAAACTTCAAAAATTGCAATTTCTGAAAAACACGTTTTTCTCAAAAATTTCCCAACGGATTTTTTTCCCGTTTTCATACATGTATTCTATGCCACGTTCTGGAGTACATATCATTGGTTTCATGCCATTAGAATTTTTTCTGACTTTATGGTTAAAACCCACTGTGAGGCTTTAGCTATGGATATAGCAAATTACTAGGTGTGTAGTATGTGAACGAAGTGAGCCTGCAGGGGGAGGTCACATTTGACTGTCTTGTTTACTTGAATATTATATACTAATTTTTGTGCTATTACAAGATATTACATCTATTTTACTTGGATATTCCTTGGTTATTTCCAATGATTACAACCTAATTAATGGCCTGTAATTTAAAGGGTTACCAAATCGGCTTCTGATGAATCTGAGACAATTCTGGTTTTAAGTACTGTGTTTGTTATAATGCAGGTGGATAATGCAGGTGGACCCTCTCTGACTGAGGACACAAGTCTGTCAACTGTCTAGAGGGAGGGAAACAGAAGCCCCACATTGTGGTCTGAGGACTGGGACTAAATTTTTTTTTTTTTTTTTTACTTTACTTTGAAATAAAAAAAAAAATATATATATATATATATATATATATATATTATTATTATTATTATTATTATTTATTTACAAAACTGAAACACTTGTTCACTTTGCCAGATTTTGTTGTTTGGATGTTTTTGTTGTTGTAACAGAATGCTGGTTTGTTAAGTTGGTAAAAAAAGTTTTAAAGCGTTAAATAAATGAAGAAGTAATTCTGCTGAAAGAATCTTGAATATTGTTACATGTGTTAATAGTCCAATTCCAATAGTTAAATAAATTATCAGTGATCCTAGTAACCAGTGGTCATTCATGAAATTTTTGGCTTAAGATGGAATGGGAATGTTGCCATAATGTTTAAATATTTTGATGAGATGTTATTACAAAACATTCATAGATTTTTTTTTAGAGCATGTTATCCAAAATAAAATAGCATCATTCTGGGAACATTAAAAACTTTCAGCTGAAAACGTTTCAAGAACGTTAGGGGAAAATGTTCTAGCAGGGTTTTCTGGAAACATTCTGCGGAGGTTACCACACAACATTTCTCGAATGTTTTTAGAGAACGTTCTCCTAGAACATTCTGGGAACTTAAAAAAAACTTCCCGCTGAAAATGTTTTAAAGACGTTAGGGCGTAATGTTATAGCAATGTTGTCACTTAACATTCTGCGGAGGTTATCACACAACATTTCTCGAATGTTTTTAGAGAATGTTATCCTAGAACATTCTGCGAACTTAAAAAAAACTTCCTGCTGAAAAAGTTTCAAACACGTTAGGGCGTAATGTTATAGCAAAGTTGTCACTTAACATTCTAAGGAGGTTACCACACAACATTTCTCGAATGTTTTTAGAGAATGTTATCCTAGAACATTCTGCGAACTTAAAAAAAACTTCCTGCTGAAAAAGTTTCAAACACGTTAGGGCGTAATGTTATAGCAATGTTGTCACTTAACATTCTAAGGAGGTTATCACACAACATTTCTCGAATGTTTTTTAGAGAATGTTTTCCTAGAACATTCTGAGAACTTAAAAAAAAAACTTCCCGCTGAAAACGTTTCAAACACGTTAGGGCGTAATGTTATAGCAATGTTGTCACTTAATATTCTAAGGAGGTTATCACACAACATTTCTCGAATGTTTTTAGAGAATCTTATCCTAGAACATTCTGGGAACTTAAAAAAAACTTCCCGCTGAAAACATTTCAAATACCTTTTGGGCGTAATGTTATAGCAATGTTGTCACTTAACATTCCAAGGAGGTTTTCACACAACATTTCTCAAGTATTTTTAGAGAATGTTATCCTAGAACATTCTGGGAACTTAAAAAAAACTTCCCGCTGAAAACGTTTCAAACACGTTAGGGCGTAATGTTATAGCAATGTTGTCACTTAACATTCCAAGAAGGTTATCACACAACATTGCTCAAATATTTTTAGAGAATGTTATCCTAGAACATTCTGGGAACTTCAAAAAAACTTCCCGCTTAAAACATTTCAAACACGTTAGGGCGTAATGTTATAGCAATGTTGTCACTTAACATTCTAAGGAGGTTATCACACAACATTTCTCGAATGTTTTTAGAGAATGTTATCCTAGAACATTCTGGGAACTTAAAAAAAACTTCCCGCTGAAAACGTTTCAAACATGTTAGGGCGTAATGTTACAGCAATGTTGTCACTTAACATTCTAAGGAGGTTACCACACAACATTTTTCGGATGTTTTTAGAGAATGTTATCCTAGAACATTCTGGGAGCTTAAAAACTTCCCGCTGAAAACATTTCAAACACGTTAGGGCGTAATGTTATAGCAATGTTGTCACTTGACATTCTGCGGAGGTTATCACACAACATTTCTCGAATGTTTTTAGAGAATGTTATCTTAGAACATTCTGGGAACTTCAAAAAAACTTCCCGCTGAAAACGCTTCAAACACGTTAGGGCATAATGTTATAGCAATGTTGTCACTTAACATTCTAAGGAGGTTATCACACAACATTTCTTGAATGTTTTTAGAGAATGTTATCCTAGAACATTCTGGGAACTTAAAAAAAACTTCCCGCTGAAAACCTTACGAGAACATTCAAAGTAACATTCTCAGAACATTTTGGGAACAAAAAATTGCTAGCTGGGCAGTGTCATAGTTTTGCTGAGAATTTTTTATAAACCTCTTTTTATTTCTTTCGCATACTATTTGGATTCTTCTACATAATACAGCATATGAAGTTTAATTAGAGAAATATATTCTTCGGAGTAAATACTTGTTTGTGTGCTTTATTTCAGTCATAATACATTTAGTTAAAGGGGGGAGAAATGAATTTTGTTTTATCGTATCATGATATTGTGATATAAATCATAATATCGTATCACATCATATCGCACTGAAAATTTCATATAGTTGCGTCCCTATCTACCACTCAGACAAAGAGCAAGTAATCCCCTCAGTGAAATGCATGTTGAATTTTGATTAAATTTAACCAGTCTTGGGAGTAACGCATTACAAAGTAACTAATTACTGTAATCAGATTACATTTATCAGTAACGCAGTAATGTAATGCATTACTTTGATAACTTGAGTAATCACATGACAGTTACTAACAAATAAATCATCTAGTTACTGGTTACTTTAAAGTCTTTAACTATCGGCAGGACGGGAGGCCAGAAGAAGTTCTTCTACTTCTTCCTTTTGAGTATATTGTCGATTGAGACCGAGGACAGAAAAATAAATCAAATGTCCTATTTCATGCGTGTTTGTGCCAGTACTGTAGCCTTGTAGTACATGACTCACTTTTCTGTGAAGTGCTGTTTGGGCTGATTTTTACAACTTCACTGTTGGCTTTGTTGAGTTAAAGAGCATGAAAGAGAGATCTTTTGTATGTCCTCCTTACTAGAATTAAGATTTGCGCTGATCTGGGCATATGCCAGGTTTTAACATGATATGGCTCATTAAGTAAGTTATGGTGAATTTCAGATGATGGCGCTGAGTAATCCAAAAGTAATGTAACTAGTAGTGTAACTACAATGTATTTACTTTCAGCAGTGAGTAATTAAGTAAAGTAAGGGATTACTTTTTAAAAAAAAGTAATTAGTAATGTGTAATGCATTACTGTTCTAGAGTAACTACCCCAACACTGAATATAACACAGATTTTCTGAAATGACATGTCGTGAATGACAAGAAACGAAATTCAGAATGAATGGAAATTGCCAGCTTTTCATCATGGACTGTTTGCCATCACCTGGATTGTGAAGTCTGCTAATAAGGAAACAACTTTAACAGCAACCTAAAGGAACAGCTGTAGGCTGCCTAAGTATTTAAGTAGACATGTATTGAGAAATCAAAATATGGGCAAATTATACCTCTACGGAAAGCTAATGTCATTGAGATGGAAAATGGAAACTCACTCATACAGGAAGAGAGTAAGAGAGGTATTTTGAACACACTTTAATACATGCATTTCCCCAAAAAAAACCAGAGCGTAAATAGCCCCTTTCAGATGGCGTAATTTGCGAGAAACAGGGACTAACGGGAAGGAAGTCGAATGCATCGCCCATCATCTGCCTGTCGTAATTCGTTCACTTCTTGGTCTTGTTTTGTTCTATATTTCAAGTGGGTCCGTCGTCCAAGTCAAGAAAAAATTCTGACATTTCTCGTGGATTGCGACATCTTGCTTGCAACGCAAGAAACACACGATGGCTAATGCTGCCCTACAAAGCCTAAGTGCAGTAACCACACATTGTATAAAATGCGAGTTGTGCAGTTCTGGGCCTGAAAGTAAATGGAGGTCAGGATTTATTTGGATAGTGATTATACCATATCATAGATAGGCCAACTATTTGTTTGTTGGGACAGCAAACAAATTCTGAAGCCATTTCTTACTGCTTAAATTATTTTTTAGTTACTGCACTTAGCCTTTGTAGGGCAGTATGTGTCACAATTGATCCCATGAGTGATGTCACAACTCTTGGCTCGATTCGCAGTGCTGTTCAAGGGCGACATTGGGGGTTGCTAAAAGCCCGTTTTACATCCATAATAATAATAATTATAATTCTAGTGACCTCTCTTAAGCTGTCAAAAATATACGGTTCTATTTCGTATGAGCTTCGCCCTTTAAGGCTGTCGCTATTTGGTTTATCCCTCTGCGCACGCGCAGCTCTGAAGATTTTCTTTCCCGCCATTGTCCTGCACGATGGCCCCAATCAGGTCCGCATCCACAGTATATTACATTCGCGTGACCTGAGTTCGGCTCCCAGTTTTTCTTCAGCGCAAGAAATTGAATGACGCTGTTCTGAAGATGAGTATTTCTCGAAGAGTGGTACACCTCTGCCCGGAGTGTAGTGACTGCTACATTATGCTCTTTGACCCTCACTCACGCTGCGAAACGTGCCTCAGCACCGAACATGCCAAGCTAGCCTTGATGCCTCAAGCTTTCTGCTCTTTTTGTGCCCTCCTACCTTCGTGGGAGCTGCAGCAGCGGGCTGATGGATTTATGTCCCGTATTACAAGTATCGTAGATACTGAGAAAGCTAATGTGAGATTGGGTCCATCGTACGGTGGAGACGCGGAGGATCATGAAGGGCAAAAATTCGATAATTCTACTCCCTTCATTACTGCTTGTACTAGTGCTTCCATCTTCCCATTGGAAGACTTGGAGTTTGGCGAGCAGGGTGCCCCGTTTTTGCGAACATCCCCTTTCTTGCTGCTTTATCAACGTGTTGCTGGTGAATCGCTGCCGTCGGAGCCTGAAGTCCACGCTCCAAGACTCCGTGTCCTGCAATTGGCGGACCTCGCCACGCAAAAGTTTAACGCGGCGTTGGCTCAACCTGGCCGCGCCCTGCTACGCCGGCCAGCGTGTTCCCAGTCTAGCCCACTGACTGAACCTCCGATAAAACACAGGAAGCTACGAGGAGCTGCGGGAAATGTGTGGCTACCTCACAATAAGAGGCAGCTTCAGAGAAAACAATTTTCCCCCCTCTCCCCTAAGCGTTCTGCAGCTATTTCTCTGCACACTCTCCACCATCCAATATTTCCCACAGGAAGAGAGGCGATTGACAAAGCGGAGAAGGTGAGGAAGTGCACCCAGTGGGATCGAGTAAATATTCGCCCACAGCGCGCTCACGGTTTTTGGCGAGATTAGAGAGAAAATCGCTCTCTGCAGTGGTGCCCAGCAGCCCCTGCTGCCCCTGTGTTTCGGACCGCTTCCCACCATTCCCCCATCGTACAGCCCACACCTCCCACTACTGCACCTCCCCTCGCCTCTTGTCCCGGCATGCATAATCTTCGCCCTACATGCAAGTGGACGAACCCCCCGGCCGAACCGCCGCGGAAGCAGAGGAGGCGATTACTGCCAACAGGGGATATGTGTCCGACTTCTCATATCGGTCCTTTTCAGGGCCACTCCCCTTGTGTTAAGAAGCAGTTCCTTCTAAAACTGTTTGTCTCTGTCTCCACTGAGTTCTCTGCAACTGTTTCAACACGTATTCCCCACACACCTCAGTCCTCTGTTACACGCAGACGAAAGGCAAAGCCCGCCAGTCTGAGTTTAAACAACAGTCCTCGCTCAGCGGTAAGCTCAGAACCCCCTACGCTGAAGATCGCAAGTCCGATCCTCAGTGATGGTGGTTTAATTTTACGAGCTAATGTGAGCGAGCTCGACTATGCCGCTGTTGCAACAGCAACCGCGCACTCCACGCCCACCCATGCTACCCACACAGCAGTGCAGGCTATTGAGTCTGGGGAGATCGGCAATGCTGCTCTTCCCGTCTCTCAGCCCTTTCTATCCTGCCCTCCCGTCAGCTGTGCTATAACACGCTACGGCGGAGAGGGCTCTGCTCTGACTAACAGAAACGTCAGTAAATACTACCCTTATATTTGCACGCCCGCTCTCAGGGCACTTCTCAGCGTGGCAAAGTCTGTTTTTCTTAAAAAGATGGCTGAGGAGGATGATAGAAAGGGGCTGTATTCTCCAGTTTGCGTTCCCGCCTCCGCTGTTCAGCGGAGAGATGTCAATTGTCAGGGCTTTTCAGACAGAGTTAGAGGCTCTGACTTCATACCTAACTGAACTGTTGAGGAAGGGAGCAAAATCCGCAGTTCTCCCAGGCGAAGAGAGTGAAGGATTTTACTCTCGTTGCTCTCTTGTGCTGAAAAAGACAGGCGGAATGAGACCGATTCACAATCTGCTTTTTTTCAACAAGACAATTGTGAAAAGACAGATTCACATGCGCACCATAAAGCATGCATCAAAGTGTGTGCGCCACGTCAATTGGCTCAATTCCATCGACCTAAAGGATGCGTTTTTCCATGTCCCCATCACTCCCAGACACAAGAAATTCCCGCTTTTCTCTGTCAGAAAGGTGCAGTTTCATTACAGTCGCCAACTTTTTGGCTATTTGCTGGCACCGCGCATTCTCTCCAATTACGTAGAGGTGGCGTTAGATCAGCGACGCAGAGAAAGCATCAGAGTCCTTTTTAATCTGGATGATCTGATTTTGATAGCAGCCTCGAAGGAGGTAGCAGCGCTTCACACTGTGTAACTGATCAGTCACCTGACTCTGTGCTTTGCTATTAACTGGTAAAAGAGCGCCGCCCTCCCATCCAAATTACAAATTTACTTGGTAGGGCACAAGAATTCAATCTCTATGAACCCGAAGCTGTCCAAAGCCAGACTACTACTGCTCAGCCCCCTCCTGCCTCGTATCAAGCCTCAGAGTGAATACGGCACTGACTGTGATGCGCCTACTAGGCATGATGTCAGCCAGTCATGTGATCGCTCCCCTGGGACTTCTTCACATGACAAAAATCCAGAGGTGGTTTGCTCGCCTTCATCTCGACCCAGTTCGATAGGGAGGGTGCCTGTTATCTATTCCCTTGTCTGTGCAGCCACTCAAACACCTTGCCCCGGTGCTGACAGACAAACATTTAGCGAGAACAGACAACATGATGGTGGCAGTCTTCATGAACCAACAGGGCGGCGATCAATCAGCTCAGCCTCTGGAAATTGCCAGAAGCATTCTATAATCGTTTCACGCAAACCTACTTTATGCTTTTCCCCTGGTCCCTCTAATTCCTCGCCTCCTGACACAGATTCAGGCGGAGGACTTGTCAGTCATACTGGTGGATCCAGAGCGCACAAGCGCGCCATGGTTCTGGCACTGATACAACTGCTATCCAGGGAACTGTGGCAAAATCCCTCGGTGCGCGGACGACGTCTCAGTCATTTCACTGTAATAGGTCAACGACTATGGGCTTGGCCCCTGAGAAGGAGCGATTGGAGAGATTAGGATTAGCCCCTGAGGAGGTACAAACCATTCAAGGGGCAAGGGCCCCTTCAACCACTGCTTGTTACTTCGCAAAATGTTCTGCTTTTCAGCGCTGGTGTGAGGAGAGGCGTATGAATCCAACATCCTGCTCTCTGCCACAAACACTGTCTTTCCTCCAGCTACTAGTCGATAGACATCTGCCCCTTTCGACTATTAAAACACACGCCGCGGCCATTTCATCGTGCCACGAAGGTTTCGGAGAGAGATCTGTCTTTGCGCACCCATTAGTTAAGCGTTTTCCTGAAGGGAGTCAGGAGGCAACGGCCTGTCACGCGCCCCTTAACACCACATTGGGATTTACCACTGGTATTACGCGCTCTATGAAAAGCTCCTTTTGAGCCTATATCCCAAGTCTCGCTTAAATTTCTGTCCTGGAAGACAGCTCTCCTCTTAGCGTTAACCACAGCTAAGAGAGTGAGCGATTTATGTGCACTTTCAGTCTCCTCGTCTCGTCTATTCATCAGAGGAGATGGAAGTGCCACTTCTTTACGGCCAAATCCTTCATTCATGCCGAAGAGCATTACTAGTGCTTTTAGTTCAAGGGCGATCTCTCTGAATGGTCCCCCCCCAAGAATGAGGAGGAAGCAATATCGCATTGCCTCTGCCCAGTACGTGCACTATCCCATTACCTGGCGCACACAGCGAGCATCAGACAGACTCAACAGTTATTTGTTCACTACAGAGCGTATTCTCAAGGGAAGCCTCTGACAAAACAGCGCCTGGCTCATTGGCTGTGTGATGCTATCACACAAGTGTATGTTAGTGCAGGAGTAGCACATTCTACGCGGGCCGTGTCCTTCTCCACAGCTCTCAGAGGAGTTGCAGTGGCTGACATCTGCGCTGCTGCGTCATGGACATCCCCATGTTCTTATATTCGCTTCTATCTATGCGATGCATCAGAGTTTTCAATGACTCACTCTGTATTAAGTTTAACTGACGGGCAGTGATGTTTCCTGTTGTCTGCACTTTGCAGCCAGCAGATGTTCACACTCTCCCATTACAATTATTTGTATGAGCTCGAAGGACTGTCACAATACATAACGTTCGTTCCCGCTTGCTCCCCAGAATAAGTTGGTTATCATGGCGAGTCGGACAGGGGCCTCTGAATCCTGCTCTGCCCTCTTTGGAACTAGTTACAATGCGTAACTTTCGTCCCCCTCGGTCACAGCAGCAGGTCTGTAATGTGAATGGAATGATTGTGGATGTAATCTATTCATTACAATGGAGTAGGTCAACCTGGCTGGTGAATTGACCATTTCTCAAACGCGAGAACTCCTGTTAGCGTCCATGCTTAAACCACTGCCTCATATTTTTTTTGCTAAAGGGGACTAGCAGTGGAGTTGTAGTTTATTCTGACTCCTGCGCTTGCGGTTTAAGTCGGATGTGTGTAAATGACTTTATGCTGGTGTCACAGTGGGGCAAAGACTACATCCGGCTTCGCCCTTTATCCCAATAGCAACAGCCTTAAAGGACGAAGCTCATACGAAATAGAACGTTGGTTACGTAACCCCAGATTCTATGAGTACGAGCGTTGCACTTTAAGTTTTCCCTCCCACGTGCTCCACCATCGTCAGCTGAAGAAAAAAACCTTTTATTTGGGAGCCAAACTCAGGTCACGCAAATGTAATATACCGTGGATTAGGACCTGATTGGGGCCATCGTGCAGGACAATGGCAGGTAAGAAAATCTTCAGAGCTGCGCATGCGCAGGGGGATAAACCCAATAGCGACAGCCTTAAAGGGCAATGCTCATACTCATAGAATCTGGGGTTACAATACGTACCCAACGTTATGAATGCAATCTGTACTGAAATCAACTGAGCCCCAGGGGAATACTTGAGAACAAAAAGTATCAGTTGAAGAATAACATAGAATCCAGGTCAGTATTTGTGGACAATCCCAGTCTTAAATCAGCCTAAGGCGAATGTTCTCTGACTGCAGCCATCGGTGTAAAACGAAAATGAACCCTGGTGAATATTAAGTCAGTGAAGGTCATGGCTGATCACAGAGTGGTTCATTTGGCCAGGGGTATTTGCCACCTGCAGCACTCACGTCGTAAGCTCCGGCCTTGATCTGCTGATACAGCCTATGCTGGTCTTCATCCCAGAAAGGGGGGTATCCCACCAGCAGGATATACAGGATGACACCTGGAGAGATCAAAGGCAGAGGGGGAAAAGGGGGCATCAGATTCATGGCTTCAAAGTGCATAATACTGGGAAGGGAAAGCATCATTGACTGCGACCCCTAGATTAAATTTTTATTGTCTGTAGAAAGGCATTTCTGAGAGTGCTGTTTTTGCCAGGACCAAAATTCATTGACATGTGTTCTTTTATGCAGTGTCATGACTGAATGATCTACAGTTCTAAAATAAAATAGTATAGTCAAATATTTCTTTGCCTTTGGCAGACCTCCTCTAAAAAGGAGACCCTGGACTGTGTAAGACCTACCTGTTTAAAATTCTTTTAACCTTTCTCATTTTAAATATACCATAACTGCAGAATCAAATGAAACACAGTCCACTGACTGATTAATTCTTTAAATAGTTTTCCATAATGTAACTGCCATAGCACATTCATTGAGTGAAATTAGCGAATAAACAAAAATAAATTCCACTTTGAGATGACGCTGCTTGATTGCATTTTCCATGATCCTTTCGGTCAGGTTGACCTCTGATGAGAGTGGTGATGACCAGTAGATTTCAATAACCTGACAGATCAATGCCAAGAATCAGGCCCCTGGAGAACTGATGCTCAAAATATTACTTCACAGAGGCTGTAAAGTTCTCTCATTCTGGCAGCATTGTATAGCCCTTCACCATTGCTGAGGGTCCTCCATTAGCGTAGCCCATTAGCACTTATGTTAATCCTTCTGAGTGAAAGCCTTTGCTGACTGCCAAAATTCAGATGAATTGTTTCAGCCATTATATTACATATTAAATCCACACTGAGGCCATATATGCACTGTGGGTGTTTCACAAACACAAGACTTAGCATAACTCTATAAAACATCCTGCCAATGCGCTGATAGGGTTAGAGCACACTGAGACATCTGTGTCCAGAAACAGCCAGCACTCAAACACAGGGTGGTCAATGAGGACATAAGGGTAGCACCTTCCAGAATACAGCTTTCAGAACACAGCAGTGGAGGCGAGAAAGGAACTAGACAGGTCAAGCACTCAGAACCTACTTTAAACTCTTCTCAAACTAGCAGATGACACTCCACTTGCTACATGGATCTACCATCTTACAGCTCAATTTCTGCACCAATTCTCACACTTGAAAATACTTCGCAATGCACCCTAATTTATTTCAACAACTTGGGGCTTAGAGTGTTGAGAGATCCACAATGAATAAAATTATTGATTTTTTTTCCTAGCAAAGCAGAACTGCCAGGTGCAGAACAGTGGTGACACATTCTAATCCACGTGAATAATCCATTTTCAACATATGTGGGGTAATTCATTAAGGTCTACACCAAGCTTTGCACAGCAGTAACATCACAAAATCTGGTTAAGTTTTATCTGATACAAAAATTCTCATCAGCAAGCTGCTCTCATCTTATTCATCTTAGAATTTATTTTTGGCACCTCAACACTTGATTGTTTGCAAAAGATGGAAACCATTCAAATAGTTCTGCCATCTAGCCACTCATCTACCACCTGCTACTCATTTGTTCATGGCGAACAGAATATTCTTCAGGATTCCATCAGTTTCGATAATGACTTGGATGTGAGGGAAGGCAAGTTCCGTCATGTTCGATAGGCTCTTTTGTGGGCTGTCAGGCTTGCATTTGAGCGGCAGAATCGAAAACATTGGAAGTACAGAAATGTTGTCTGGGTCGGTAGTTATGCTGCCTCACATAGGATATTTGACGCTTTTGCTCAACAGTCAACTTGGCTTGGTTGACTGTCGGTCGCCATTTCTTCCTGTTGCTGGCGTGCTTCTCCCATGTGTTTGGGTCAATTCCCCAGGTCTTCATGTAACGTTTTTATACGTCTTTATAATGGAGCCTTTGCCCATCACGCAATTTTCTGCCTTTTTCGGCCCACAATTGTGATGCTTGCGTTTGTGCTTGTGTATAGTGTGTTTTCTAAACTTTAACTGCTGTGTTGTGCTTCTGAAAAATCATACATCAGCATTGTAATTTTTCTTAACATGAAATTGAATATTTTTTTGCAGCCTTTTATGCAGATTTTATGTCATATCATGCTTTTTGATATGTTGCCTATAATCTTATTATAAACTCCATCGCATCTTTTTATTTCATATGATGCCTATGACATTCAGTATTGTTTGAAATTTTATCAAAATGATTTTGAGTCAATACTCAGCAGACTCACCGTTTGTGGTAACTAGTTATTACTGTTATGCTATGTACATATCAAACTTAAGAAAATACAGATTTTGACTGATATCCTTCACATTAATTCACAGTCATTGATTATTGCATCACTATTATTGCATCTGCAAGAAATCTTTAAGAAAGACCCCCCGCCCCGCTAACCATCACGGCACATGTAACAAGTCTCCATGCGGACATGTTACTGTAAAGAAATATTGTCAGTAGTAAGCAATAAAAGCATTAGTACTGCCACCACGTGTACACATATTTTGGTAGTAAAAAGGGAAAAGTAAGGTGGGGTAGCACTCAGCTAACTCCAAGCGAATTAAAAAGTGCGATCTGCTGGTGATGCAGTATTATTCACCTCTGCCAAGGGAGGTGTATGTTTTTGCCGGCATTGGTTGGTTGGTTTGTTTGTCTGTCTGTTAGCAGGATATCTCAAAAACGGCCATATAGATTTTAACCAAACTTTGCAGGATATTAGAGTAGCACAAGAGGAACAGGTGATTAAATTTTGGCAAATCTAGGCCAAAGTACAGCTGAGATATGGGCCAAAGTTCAAATCCAGCTATGCTGGCAGAGATTTGAAGTCTTTCCAATGGGCCGGATTTCCAATCGGCATCCTTTGGGTTTTGCTGCTGCCTGGCGGTGGAATGCAACGATACCCTACATCAGCCAACTAATGTACAGAGTTGCCTTGGCGTGGCAGAGGTTCTGCGCTCTCTGAGTCCTCTTGTTATTAGGGGCCAGGCATCGAAAGCTGCCGGGAATCTGTTTTTGCCAGTATTATTATTCTTCTTCCTAGGAAATCCTACTTCCCATACATGAAAAATCACCAAACCTTGCACAAAGGTCCAGTCCCATGCCAGATTGCCTCAGCTGCAAAAACAGGCCAATAGTCCTGATGGTGGCGCTACAGCAAGCCTCGAAAATTCAAAATTTTGAAAATTCACAACAAATCAACCATATATGCTACAGATTTGCAACTTTCACCAAAATGTAGCCCCAAAACTTAAGGAAGTTTTATCTACTTAAACTTAGTACAAATTATGAAGTCTATCACCCAATTGTCACCAAATTTGCTGTACTGAATCTTCAGATCGTCCTCCACAAAAATACCACCCGGCGTTTCGATATTTGAAAAATAAGACCAAGGGTCCTGTAGCTTACCTGCAAGCAGTCTTATAGTGATGATACAAGTTATGAAAATTTCATGTGAAGTTTGACATTTGAATCAATGAAAATCAATGTCAAGGTCACTAAATAGAAGTTCACATACATTTATAAGACCTCCTGTAATATGAACACAATCCTAAGCTCTGAAGCAGTTTTGGTGACACAAGTCATTGAAAATTCAATATGTCAATTGCGAACTTTAAAGGTCACAGAAGGTCAACTTGAGGTCAGCAAATGGACTTCATACATGACTTTCTAAATGTCTCTATACAAACCCTGGCTCAATCTGTGAACATTTTGGTGATACAAGTCATTGTACTTTCACTGTCGAGTTTGACCCTCTGGTCACTGACAGTCAAGCTGAATGTCACAAAATGAAAGTTCATATGTGACTTCCTAGAAGTCAGTAACACAAACCTAGGCTCCATCTGCGACCATTTTAGTGATAAAAGTCATTGAATTTTCACTGGGTCACATTCGTCCTTGTAAAGTCAATACGAAGGTCACCAAATGAAAGTTCATACATGACTTCCTATATGTCTCTAATACAAACCTAGACTCCATCTGTGACTGTTTTGGCAACACAAGTCATTGTAATTGTATTATGTCAAGTTTGACCTTCAAAGGTCAGCAACAGTCAAGTTGAATGTCACCAAAATGAAAGTTCATATGTAACTTCCTCGATGTCAGTAACACAAACCTAGGCTCCATCTGTGACCTTTTTAAAGATAGAACTCATTGAATTTTCACAACGTCAAATTTGACCTTCGAAGGTCAATATGAAGGTCACCAAATGAAAGTTCATATATGACTTCCTTTATGTCTCCAATACAAACCCACACTTTATTTGTAACAATTTTGCTGATATAAGTCATTGAAATTTCACTGTGAAGTTCATCCATTGAAGGTCACCGAAGGTCAAGTTCAAGGCCACCAAATGAAAGTTAATACATGACTTCATATAAGTGTTCAATACACATATGTTCCCAATCTTCAATATTCTCAAGCCTAGAAGCCTTTGAAAATTGTAACATTTTGCTTGACCACAAGTTTGACCTTTCAAGGTCATCTGAGGTCAACTTTAACACATCTAAAATATAGGTCATATATGACTTCCTGTATGTTGATAATACAAACTTAATCTCTGTCTTCCCTGATTTAGAAAAAAAATTATCACACAGTTTTTGAGAAATTATTTTTTAAAATTTCTCAGTCCTATCTTTAACATTGGGCCAAAATTTCAAGGGCCCATAAAACGGACAAAAATGACTCAATCAAAAATCCGAGAAAAATGCCTGGAGATATGGGGCTCTAAATTCGTAGACCAGAGACAGGCGTGGTGAATGGGGGGAGCACCGCGCCAACGGGGTGTATCCAGGCGTATTTTGCAATTTCGTGCCCGGTGCAGACCGGCGCAAGTACTCCTCTGTCCCGCCTCTGTCCCTCCTGCCGGCACAAGTGGCAAAGAGGGAGGAGATAAGGCCTGAGTGGGTTTAACACAGCCGAGTCAAATCTTCACCAATCAAATGAGCTCCTCTCCTCACCTTTAAAATTGGAATAAAGAAGCCTCTATCCTATATCTGCATGATGCGTTAATGTTGCATTTTACTTTGCTGCTTCTGGCATGTTTTCTGCTCCGCTTACATCTATATTCAGCATTACGAATATGAGTTAGCAGGCTAGCTAGGCATTCGCGAATTATTTCCATTAGCGAACTTGAATGGAATTTCAAAACGAAACTACATCAGATCATTCAAACTTATGAAGTTGGAATGAAATACAACGGTTGCTCATTTATTTCTTTTGCCTGCATCATTTGGAAGAGAAACGATGGATAGCGTGTTCCTATTATTACACCCTGTTGCTGCTTAAAATTTTGGGATTAACATGCATGGACAACAATTTTCAATTTTTTTCAATTTATTTTTTTTCAATACGTGATCGTAACTCAGTACGAGATCATAGCAATCAGGCTGTATTCCTTTCCCCCACTAAAAACGATAAAACCTAAGTGACAATAATAGTATTAAGCAGCTTGCACACTGGACGAAAACAAATTTTTTCGCCACGACAGATTACATTCAAAGTCAATGCAAAGACGAATACACGCGTGTATTCGCGTCTTTGCATTGACTTTGAATGTAATCAGTCGCGCGAAATATTCGTTTCGCGTCCGGTGTGAAAGCAGCTGAAGGGCACATACCCACATAGCCTACACACGCACTCACGCACCCACATGTACACATCTCTCTCTCGCTCTCTCTCTCTGATCTGACATCAGGACAATCGATATAGATATTGTAATTTTTGTGCTGATTCAGATAGTTACATTGAATAGTGGTTGCTGTAATTATTTATTACATTGAAATTGCCTGACATTCTGGAAACCTGCCTGTGAGGTTTTGGTGACGTGTGCGCACTGTGCGCCGGTCAGCCAAATTACCACTGCACAGAAAGTAAACCAGGTTGGAGCTGGTGAGCTTTCTGCGCAACTTAAGCGGAGACTTTTGCTACGAAATTGTCACTGCGTCTTGATGAATATGTGACACCTCCCCCTACTACGCCGCCACACCCATCTTGGCGCACGTCCGTCTACCAAATTGCCAAAGTGGCTGCGCACGGTGAAATTACCGAAATTACCACTGCGCGGGCTGCACCGGACGAAATTACTACTGCGTGGGCTGCGTTACGCTACGCCAAGCTGCCGCCACCCTGCGCTGCGCCAAGAAATTAGAGCCCATGGTCTAGTAGTATGTTATTGCAAATTTACACAAAAATTAATCAGGCCAAAAAAAAGATAAAAAATGTTCCGGACGACGGACGCCACACCACGACAATAGCTTATTGGGGTAAGCTAAAAATTGAGCCTTCAGTGCATGAAAACGTTTGACTGTCAACAGTACTGTAAACATATACCAGCCAATTCTTGATAAATACATTTTCAATTTTCCTGAAAAAAACTGATAATATTTTAGAGCCATGGTCCATGAAGTTTGCCAAATATCAGAATTTTTTCTCAAAAACTAAATTTTTGAAACCATTTTGAATTCTGCTCTCATGGAACAAATGGATTCAATGTAAGAATGGCATTTTTAAACATTAGATTTTCTCTTATGAAGCAAAACACTTATTGCTAAAAACAAATCACCAACATCCTGGCAAAGATTTACCTGTCCAATGCTGGGAGGAAATAGTGGAATCACCCGATTCTTGGCAACACTGAACAATATCCAAGCATAGCCTGTCAATCTCGCTTTTATGTGCAAGGTCATTACAGACTAAATTATTGCATAACATACAGTGGGGTGCAAAAATTTGGGCACCCCTGGTTTCAATGTCTGTTACAATTCATCTCCAAGTGATTGAAAGCAAACTTGAACACTAAATCCTATAAAGTTAAACATGACACATTTCATCACATTTTAAAGCAAGAACAATTTTTATTTTTAACTTTTCACAGTTTCAAAATAATAAAACAAGGAAAAAGGCCTTGTGCAAAAGTTTGGGAACCCTGTCAGCTAGTACTTTGTAACTCCTCAGGCAGCTGTAACAGCTTGCAAATGCTTCCTGTAGCCAGCTATGAGTCTTTCAATTCTTGTCTTTGAAATTCTTCCCCATTCTTTCTGACAGAACACCTCTAGCTCAGAAATATTCTTCGACCTTCTTGCATGCACGGCATGTTTGAGGTCTCTCCAACGATTTTCAGTAATATTCAATTCCAAAACCATCATCCGTCTTTTCTGGAGGTACTTCATGGTGGATTTTGAGGAACGCTTCGGGTCATTGTCTCGCTGGAATACCCAACGTCTCTTCAACTTCAATTTCCCGACTGAGCTTTGAACATTAGCCGCTAAAATGTCTTGACATTTGGTGGAATCCATTCTTCCTTCCACCAGCACAATAATGCCTATGCCCCCAGCTGCTACACAACCCCAAAGCATAATGGATCCACCTCCATGCTTAACAGTTGGCAACGTGTTCTTCTCTACAAATGCTTCACCCTTTTTTCTCCAAACATGCCTTCTTTGGTTGTGGCCAAAAAGTTCAATTTTGGTTTCGTCAGTCCAAAGCACATTGTTCCAATAGGCTTGAGGTTTCTCAAGGTTTTCTTTTTCACACTTCAGACGTTTAATTTTGTGTTGAGGTCGTAGGAAAGGGATCTTCCTCGCAACTCTGCCATGTAGATCTTTGTTGTTTAAGGTACGCTGTATTGTTGTCCTGTGAACAACTAGACCTGTGTCTCCTACTCTTTTTTGCAGCTCTTTTGCAGTGATGTGTGGGTTCTTCTGAGCATTTCTCACCAGATCTCGGGCCATTCTATCTGAAATTTTACTTGGTCTTCCAGATCTTGCCTTGACTTCAATTGTTCCATTTATTTTCCATTTTCTTATGATGTTTCTGACAGTAGAAATAAGTAGTTTGAAACGTTGCGAGAGTTTTTTGTAGCCCTCTCCTTGTTGGTGGAAGTGAATTATCTTAATTTTGACATCCTTGGACAACTGTTTAGAGGAACACATGGTTTTTAACACCAGACACAACAGCCACCACAGGCGGATACTTTACAAGACATGGAGTTACTTCAGAATATATAGTTCAACTAGGGCCCTATGAAATCTATTTTATTTTTTCCCAAATTCCATTTTTTCCATTTAAATTTTTTGGAATTCCGTTTTTTGCCAATTACACCAATTTTACCATCAGAGAGAGTGTGCTATTCATGTTAATGAATAAAATGTTCACTAATTAAATAGAAATAACCTTAAATTAGTTGATGCAACCCTCCATTTTCCTCAGTACTTAAAGTCAGGACAAGTACTGCATAATGACGCAATATAACATTGCACTGTGATGAAAGAATTTTTTTTTAACCTAAAATACTACTACAAAATAAAATTGTCTCTTTAAAGGAAGTGTAAGCTACAGTCAAAAAGGCAGACAACGGCCGTACTGACATGTATTATTCTGACTGCCCCTTTTTAATCATTTATAATCTTATTGTATATACGTTGTGTATATAATATGAATGTATGAGAGCAGCAGTAATGACACTCAGTTTCCCCCACAAATCAACAGTTGTCTGATTCCGATGCATCAGCTACATTTAATTTATTTTTTTATTTTTAAGAGACTTTTGTTCCGTAATCCCGATACTGTGTATTCCATCCTAGGACAAAATGTTCTACAGTAATGATTAAACATGAACAAACTGACACAAAGATGCATCAGCTATTATTTCACCACTGGGGGACGACGTTACGTCATAACTTGCATGCGCACAATTCACTAAGTAGACTGTGAAAAGAAATATTGTCGGCTACTTAACAGTTACATAAGTTGTTAAGGTAACATAAGATGACAAATGACGATGTTTAGGACCCTGCAATCCCTGGCATCAGTGGTCTCGTCTACAATAGAGCCGTTGAAAAACAGAGTTAGGACACTTCCATAGACTCAAATAGGAATCGAGGAATGCGGAAGTAATGCGTGTCATGGGGAGAGCATTAGTTCCACAATGAATAGGTCCAGCACTGACCTCCATTCATTTTCACTGGAACACGCTTGCAGGTAAGTTAATCAAATGACTGCATTTTTGGGAAATTTGACGCATTATCTGACCACTAATGAATTTTGTTGATAGCGTCATTTTCTGTACCCAGCTTTAGTTTATGTTCATAGTCAGATAACAACCTATTAAATTGTGAACGATCTAGCATAACCAGATGTAATTTGTCCTTCATGTAGCTACCTTAAATTAATTGCAGTTATTGGTGTTCGTTTGTGTACAAAGTTTATATTCGCTTATTAGATTCGCTGATAGTTTCGACCGCATTAGCGTACCTGATTTCAATAAATGGCAGCTAGTTAGAATATAGCTAAGTTTTTCTTTGGTTTAGTCATTCACTGCACACGTCGTTTATGAGACAGTGCACCAGTGACAGGAGAT
Organism: Gymnothorax javanicus; assembly: GCA_029692085.1. NCBI lineage: Eukaryota > Metazoa > Chordata > Actinopteri > Anguilliformes > Muraenidae > Gymnothorax > Gymnothorax javanicus. The sequence continues at coordinate 63,341,576 of CM056201.1, forward strand.
GAGATCAGTAGCTTGCATGTCAACGATCAACGTGAAAAAGTAAAACGGGGGTTTAAATATTGATAGCTAATTACTTAACATTTTTTTCCATTGAAGAGCTGACGTGAACCACTGGAGGCTGACATCGATAACCTGGAAAGCCGGGTATGTACTAAGTATCCAAATATGCATTTGCCAGTTATAAGGTATGAAGCTCATTGTCAGAAACAACTCACTAGCTCTCTATTCTCCAAAATAATCAGAGATGAATCAACGCTTCAAAACAACGATTGAACAGGATAAACTGCATGAAGGTAGGGATTATTGCAGGACTATTGGAATGAACAAGTTATAGCTCGGTGTACCTCATATTCTGGCAACCATATCTGTGCTTAGAGGCTTAATAGGAACATGCCAAAAGTGTACATTTGAAAAGAAGTGGAGTGCAAATGCCATGTCTTCACAACTATGGCTCAGGCAAGCTCTTCTCATTTCAGCAAATATGTAGCCAGCGTACATTTCATTTTTTGATAATGCATACTTTTGAAGTTTTTAAAGCTTGACTTTTATTTGTAATGGAATATTTTGACTGTGGTATTAGTACTTTGCCTTTGCTAAAGCATCTGAATACATCTTCCACCACTGTATGCTTTAAATGCCTGTCCAAAGAATTTCAACCATAGCATCACTTGAGCCGTGGAGTTTGCCAATTTCATAAATAAGCATTTGACTCAAGATTCTTGCATGTGTATCTAGACGTGTTTTCAGCGATGATCATCCAGTGAAGTTTGAGTGCTCAAGGCCAGGTGTCCAGATCACCTTTTCTTTGCATTGTTGCGGTGGAAGAGTAAAATGTCTATTTAAAACACTTCTATGTTTTTGCCCTAGCTTCACAAGCTAGCTAGCCTACAGCAATTGCTCTTGTGCTTGTAGATTGTTCTTGAGCTAGCCAGGTAATAAGCTATCTATTTAAATCTCCCAGAAATCTGATAGTACTCTTGGTGATAGTACAAAAGTGCTGCCAAACATATCAAAGAAGTTCATATTTCAGCAGGTTAAGTTAGCAAGTGAGGAGCATTGTTTTCAGCCAGTCATCAAAACTTCTCCCATTGCTACGTGGCTTGGGAATCGCGATTAAACTAGGAACAGCGGCAGCCTGACTGCTGGCCGTTTATCGGACCGTTCTGCATGATGTATACATTGTGCATGTTTCAGGAGTGGCGAACTTGCAACTCGGCAAGCACAAGAGCAATCGTCAGCTAGCAAAAACCGAATCACAGCGATTAAGTATAAAAATGATGACAAACATTTCCCCTAACTAGCGTCAGCAGGGTCGGAAGACGGATAGCGTTTTATCTGGAGTAATGTAATACGCTATAGCACGCATGGAAGGATAATGCTGCTTTAACTAGCTATGAAATAACATGTCTCAGGCTGAACTGTCAGTTTGTTCTTCAGGTAAATGAAGCTTCTAATCAATGGTGAAAGAGGTCGTGTGTGCGAGACGGCGTTTAAAGTGACAAATCAGGGCTGTAAGAGCTTCTCCAGTAGGCATCATAGCTAGCTAGCTGTACCTAAGCGATTGCTTTTAGGCTCACTAGCAAGCTAGCTAACGTCTCTGAAATCTGCAAGCACACTTGGGTTGCAGTTGCACAACACTGCCGCGAAGCCTCGGATAAGTTCATGCATATTACAGCTAGCTCAGTTAATAGAGTTGGGGCAAAAATCAAATCATATCGTTTTAATGTGATGATCGTTTACAAATATTTTCCTTAGTTAACGTTAGCTAGCATACTAGCTGCCAAGATGGCTACATCCAAAGCGCAACATAGCCTAATGCGCGATGGCACACAATACATAGCAGCCTAGCCATCATGACATTATCAGTAAGCCTCCGTGCGTACAAGCGCTACCCAGAAGCTGATTGGTTGGTATGCAAATAAGGAACATGGTTTCCGCTCGCGCCCCTAATGAGTGACGTCCTAGCGGAAAACCCGCCTTGATGAGACGCTGACAGATTGCATTTTAATTTTCATTGTGTCCCAAAAAGAGCGTGGTGACATGTATTTGAAAATGCAATGGACTGGGAGGCGCTGTTTCCCTTACTGCGTTTGAATATTGTCCCATGTATTGCAGGGTAAGTCTTTGAAAATGAAATGCCAAATGTTGTCATCATTATTATTTCCAAGTGATTAGAAAACAGCATTTTCATTATCATGTTGACCCTAAAAGAGCGTGATGACATGTAAATGTAAATGCAATAGGCTGGGGGTGCTGTTTTGCTTATTGCATTTGAATATTGTCCACTGTATTGCGGAGCATGACTTTGAAAATTGAATGTCAATCAGCTTCTCATTATCATTTGAATATAGTCACAGATTTCCCAGATGTGTATGTGAAAATGAAAGTGATAATTGGATTAATGCATTTTCAATTAAATATTGTCTCAAATAACTCATTCATAAGTGGAAAATTATAATGCAATAGTGGGATTACATTTTCATTTGAATATTGTCCACTATAGGCTTCCATACAGCCTCCTTATGCTACGTTCGTACAGTTTTGATAAAGACTTGAGGCGCTTGCGCAGGCAGAAAATCACTACATCGCCTGCGTTTAAAAACTCACTTTGCCGTTTGACCGAGTAGCCTATACGAGTTGGCTGAACCCCTAGGTAAAATACTAAAAACCTCCACAATATTGTCCTTCTTTAACAAAAAAGGTAAAGATGCACTATGTCTTGCTAACATATCTAAAAAGAACCATCATTTCATATCGAACGTTTTGATTACCGACATTGTACGGAACCGTTTCCTGCATGGCAAACTTTATTGCAGACATTCAATAGAAATCTCCCTTAAACTACAAATATAAAATGATGGCGTTAAGTTATTACTAGTCAATGTAATGGTGTTAAAGTAAAGCGTAATGTCTTACCTATATTACCAGATATCGTTTTAATCATTTACTGGAGCTTTGTCTTTGCACGAGTTGGAAAAAGTATGCCAACAGCTGTGCGCTATTCCCTGAGTGGAACACTCATAACGTGAGCTCCTCATTACAAACTCGTTTTACAGAATGTTGATAAAGGTTGATCCTGAGTCGGCAAAATCAGCATCTATATTGGCTTTCGCTTTGCTTATAAACGGCATTACAACACCTGAATAGCAATTTGGAAATGGTTAAGCGTTACATCTTTATGCGTACGGTCATGTTGAACTGGACTCAAGTGCAGGGTTAAATCTGGTTAGGTTTTTAATATTCGTTAACGACGCTATTGTTAGCACATACAGAACATAAGATAGTTAGGTACACATTTCGCGAATTCGGAAAACACATCGGTCTTACAATACAACATCTGCATGATTGCCTCAAGACTCAACAACCAATGAGTGTGAAGCCTTGTCTTTAATAGCACACAGTGAAGATTAGCAACAGGTGCAAGTAATCATTGAATAATTGGAGAGAGCATGAAGTGCAGAGTTTAACAGCCCCTGGACTGCTCACAAATACAAGTTACTTCTATAGCACTATGTGACAATTTTTTTTTCCTGGATTGTGTGTGCCATTTCTTTACTGCTAATCGAGGGCTGACTGCAATAACAGTTATGTCCAGTATGTAACATCTGGACATAACTGTTTATTGCAGTCAGCCCTCATTATATTGTAAAAGAATTTAAAATGCCCATTATTTCCTTCAAACTTTGCTTTTGTGACCTGGATAATGAAATTTAGGAATTCGCCTATTTTCTGTGTAAAAATGGGAAATTTGCACATTTTCATTTACATATGGTATGAATAAAACAAAACATGAATCAGATTTTATTAAATTTGTATCATATCAAATCTTCCTATTTAAACGAGCAAAAATGGTCTCTTACCCTCTTGAGTTTTTTTTTTTTTTTTTTTTTTGCAGTGGTCTTTGGTAAAATGAGGTGCCCAGAGTTTGTGTTGATCCTCGACAGGCATGCCAAAATATACCTTGTTGACTTCATACATGTGAACAGTTACTGTCACAGAGTACTTTTTTGCTCTTATTTTGATAAATTGGTTACATACATTGCAGAATGCATCTAGAGAATGCTTGCAGCTTCTTGATGCCAGCTCTGAAAAAATGAAGATATGTCAACATGTTTCCTTAGGCAGCTAGAACTAAACTGAGGTGGTGAGTGGTGATCTGCTGTATATATATTACTATGGAAAGATCTAGAAAAATTTAAAAGGTTCTTGAAATACTTGTAAGTTCTACAACATCCTAGAAAATTCTTGAAACTTCTTGGAAGTTGCACAACATTCTGGAAAGTTCCTACATGCTTGTAAGCTCAAGAAAATTCTCTTTTAGCAAATCAGCACTATATCCACCTATGTCCTGGAAAATGGATACATTTGAAAGATTCATTACCCAAGTCACAAAAGTAAGGTTTGGTAGGTCTTCTTTTTACTTTAGGTATAAGCAACTGGGAAATAACACTTTCTGCCCAGGAACAGGAAAAAGCTAAAATTTTGTTACATTGTGTAATGAGCAATTTGTTTCAGTCAGATCATGAAACCAGTCATTTCTTGAAATGATAAAAATATTTTAGTCATTTCATGAAATGACTTAACCCTCTATTAACCAAACCCATTTCCAATTGCGTAAAAATCATTTCCCTTGGCAAATATGTTGATTATGGGCCAATATTTGGAAAAATAGTTAAAAAAAAAATTCAAATTTTTTTTAAATTTAAATTTTTTTTTTTTTTATTTAAAATTTTAACTTGACGGAACATTCAAGTTATTCTCAAATGTTTATTTGGCAATAAGAAACAAAACCAGCAGGGTGTCCAGGCTGTTAACCCTTTCACTTTATGTGGCAGATATGCTACGGTGGTTAAAAGAGGGTTAACTTTGACGCCAGCCATTTCATGAAATGTCCAAAAATTTTATTTTGAAAATAAACTGAAATACAATGGTATTCTAAATGCTTCAAGTTTCTGATTTCACTGAAGCCATTTCCCCTTCGCTGTGAAGCTCAAATCTTGAATTATAAAACCTTAAACAGGGGAAAACATACATTTCCTGATATGGCTTCTGCTCAAATGGGTTTGTTGCGTGTATCTAATTCTAATAACTGATAATCGGAAGTGACAATACATGTATACAGTAATGCATCATGAGCAAATAATGACAAGCATCCTCAAAAATATACATGTTAAAACTAAAAAAAAATTGATTTTACATCACCAAATGACAAGGAAATTAGATGCTAGAAGGCACCAGAATGCATCGTAGAGCTTAAAAATTTTAAATTTCTCCTGGTAGAATGCCCCCTGGAGGGCTTTGCGCCCTCAATGCTTGGATTCTCGGCACCTCCAGCTCCAGCCATAGCCGCCTACTCTACTCTGCCAGCCGCCTACTCGAAAAACTTTTGAAAGCCCTGATAATGCATAATAAAATGGTTTGTTTAATGCAATGGGTTGCCTTGTTTATTTTGTACTATTGACAAAACTCTTTTATCGGCATAAATTGAGCAGTTGCTCGCATTCATTCCACTTGCTGTACATGTTTACATGAATGTCTTGGCATAATATTTAGACGTAATAATGACCATAGAGACACGAAAAATATAAGTTCATCCAACCTAAACATCATCTGCATTATGGGAGCAATCCTTTCCCTCCAAAATGAAACTAAGAAAAAGTGATTAATTCTGTAAAACAACACTCCCCAGAAAAAAAATCCTACTATAATTGAAACCAGCATCGTGATCAATGAACATTATGCGTATAAAGCCGACCAAAAATTTCTACGAATAGCCTATAGTCGCCGCTGTCTACGTGTTCTATGTCATTAGAGAAATCTTCCTTTTCTTCCATAATCTTAGCAGTATAACTGAAAAATGCTGTCTCTCCGTCATTCCCAAACAAAATGCTGTTCTATCTATTGAGTATAAGTGTAGTCAATGTGGTAGTCAGTACACATTCTACGTTAATATTTACGGAAACCTGCCGCAAATGTAACCACTGCCTCTATCTGTCCCGCTTGAAAGCATTCAAACTAGTTGACAGCGCGGGTTTATTTGGAACTACTTGGAGCTACTTGGACCACGTGACCGCGTGCCGACGAGATCAAAACGTGTCGTAACTCTGTTTTTCAACGGCTCTGGTCTACGACAACAAAAAACTTCTTTCCACATATCTTCTGTAGCACTGAAGAGATGTGTTGTTCAAACACTCGGAGCAGGTGAATTTGACGAAGGCTGCTCACATTTTCGCGTGCAATCGCGTCTTTACATTGACTTTGAGTATAATCTGGAGGTGCGAATATTTTGTTTAGCGTTCGGCGGAAACGTGGCTTTCCGAACAGCATTTCAGTCAAATTATGCAGATTTCCGCAAAATTCCTCGTTTATCAATAGATTCCGTTTTTATTGGCTAATTCCGTGATTCCGTCCGCGATTCCGTGATCGCGGAAATCACAGGGCCCTATTCAACCCTGGAATTATATTCACCTGACTCATTGAAGCCTTAACGAGTAAATCACCTGGGTCTGGACCTTAGTTATAATCTTCTTAAAAGGTAACAAAGAAAAATCCAAAAGGGTTCCCAAACTTTTGCACAGGGCCCTTTTTCCTTTCTCATCATTCAAAAACTCAGAAAAATTAAAATAAAAAGAAACCTTGCTTGTAAATTTGCAGAAAGATGTCACGTTTAACTTTGTAGCATTTAGTGTTCAGGTTTGCTTTCAATCACTTAGAGATTAATTGTAACAGACATTTAAACCAGGGGTGCCCAAATTTTTGCACCCCACTGCAGCATTGCAAGGTAAAACTATTTCTGCAAGCTTTGCATCTAGTAAGGTTTTATAATCGTCCAGATGTTCAGGTCTGGCTCTGTACCAAGAACGACGATTGTTGTTGCCTTGAGTGCCTCGTTTACAGTGCAAATTTGGAATTTTGCATGCAGCTGACATAAAAACAACGTTGTGATTGGACGGATTTGTTGGGTCATAGGACACGCCATATTTATCGACTAGATTGAAGATATTTTCACTCACAAAAAAGTGATCTATACATGAACGTTGATTCAGAGAGAAATTTGTCTAAGTATCCACAAAAGTCCCATCTTTATCCCACAGAATCTTTAAGTTATGTTCATTAATGAACTGGCGCAAATACCTTGACTGCGTGTCAACTCTCTGAAAGCTAGTGTTGAAATCGCCACACACCACTACTGAACTACAATCTTATCTCGATAATATCCTGCACAGTATCTAAAACCTCCATAAATTCCTCGTTAACGTGGGTGTACGAGTAGGTGTCACACGGCATGTATAAGTTGATTAGCAGCAAGGTAAAACCATCCTGTATCTCGATCACAGCACAACATAATCTTTTACATGCAGTTTCGAAGATTTTAAAACATTTTGCGATTGCCTTTTTATACAGAATTTCTACACCTCTGCTTGGTCGACCGACAACAATGTCTTTAGCAGCATCAATACCAGATTTACCATGGAACTAGTAATCAGTGTTAATGACACCAAGTTTTGGTAAAATACACTCAAGCAACCATGTTTACTGCAGGCACAAGATATCACAGGATGAGGTACTTAGGAACTCCGTAATAAACGTAGTGGACCAATTGAAGCCTTCACAGTTAAGCGACAAGCTGGCATTCTGCAGACGGCCATTAGGGAGAAGATGGGTGTGTAGACATTGGTATAACTAAAACACGTCTACTGTACATGTATATAACTCTAATAACTGATAATCAGAAGTGACAACACACAAGAAACAAAAACTTATCAAAGAATACATACAGTAACTCCATATTAGCATATTATGACAAGTATCCACAAAAAATATACAAGTTAAAACAAATATAAAAAAATGTTAACTTCACATCACCAAAGGACAAGAAAAGTAGACTCTAAAGGCCACCGGAATGCACCACAGAGCTTCAAATGTTCAAAAATTTCTCAGGTGAATCTCTCCCGAAGCCCCCATGGAGGGCTTCACATCATCAGCACTCGTATTCGCGCTACCAGCCATAGCCGCCTACTCTATTCTGCCGGCCGCCTACCCTAAAAACTTTTAAAAGCCCTGGGCATTAGCTCTGGTCACAGCAATTCCCAGTGTTTTTAGGGCTGCTCCACTCACCATGACGCAAGGCAGTGGTGTTTCAGGGTCATGTTGGGGCGAAGGTTGGAACAGAAGTTCAGTCTTGGAAACATTAAATTCTGAGCCCCAACACAGCAGCCGCTGTGGAGAGGGTTCACCATTTCTTGCATGTGCTCAGGGTCAGTCAGTGGAAGCGCTGAGTTACCTGCATAGAGGAGTTCCCTTGATGCACACTTCTTGCTTGGTGCATTCAGTCAGGTGAGATTGAAAAGTTTCCCATCTGTGCGAGTCCTGAACAGCGTTGGTGCTAAGTCACATCCTAGTTTGACTCCGTGTTTGAGTTCAAAGCTGTCACTGGTGTTGCCTTCAATTGTCACTCTCCCCGTCATATCATCATCGAAAAGTCTCACCACTGAGATAAATTTGGATGGAAAACCATATGCTCCTAGCATTTTCCAAAGCGTTTCTCTGTCTACAGTTTTTTAATGCTTTTGAGAAGTTGACAAATACAATGTATAGTGGCCGGTGCTGCTCCTCTGCCTTCCTTTGTAGCTGCCTAAATTTATTAGGATATAACTGCAATGTCAAGAATTAATATCAAATGGAATATATTTTTAACCACTGCAATTTTGCAATTTTGAAAACAAATCACCATAAAGATCAATTTCTAAAAAATATTTGAGGAATCGACTTGTATAACCTGCTAAGTCAAGTTTTGAAAATAAATGAGTCATCTCCCTTAGCCTCTCTTCCAGGCACCTGTGCAAGTCCTACTGATAGCTCCACTTTCAAAACCTACTAAATCATGTTAGAAATTGTAACGGAAAAAGCGAAACTCTGTCAAAGCCTGCCAAGTCAAGGAGGAAAACTCTGTCAAATTCTGCTAAACCATCAGCCAATGTGGAAACGTGATTCCGTTTTCGTTCGCAATACAATACAATCAAAGTATGGTGTAATGTGGAAAAAAAAAGCCACTAGATGGCAGTATTGACATTTTTTTGTGAAGCCCAGTCTGGAGCTAGGTTGGGCATGTCCTGGGCATGCCTCAGAGGGGGCTGGACAAGAGTATATAAGGAGAAAAATTGAGAGAGTGGAAGAGTAGTTGGAGAAATTGCAAGGAGAAATTGTGGAAGGATACATTTGACCAGACCTGTCACTCTTTTCAAGACCTGTGAAGCTTTTTGTGGATTTTTGCCTGTGTTGGAGCATTTTCCTGTGCCAAGACATCGCAACATAGCAGCGCCATCTCCATTACCGAGGGACAGTAACTATCTTTTTTTTTATTTCAATCTTGGTCAGTAGAGGTAGATTGTAAGACTAGTTCAAAGTGTGTGTTTAATTAAATCTGTTGAAGTTTAAGAATTTTGTCTGTCATCCCTTGCTGTCCGTGGCGTCATAACAAATTGACACCATAACAAATTGGGGCGATAACAATGGTAACACACTGGGTTCTAGTTTGTTGGTTTAGGCAGTTCAGATAAGTGTGATGATAGTGAGAGCATAAAAGGGGGATTTGAACCCATGGACTCATGTTTATGTTGTCATTGTCATAGCAGCTATTCAAACATTGTGATGTCTGTAGCATTGAGTTGCATGTAGAGTGGGTCCTGAGTCAAATACCTTCACCTGTTAAGCAACGGGGCTGGTTTAAACACTATCAAACCTGCTAAATTTCCACTCCACTTTCAAAACCTGCTAAGTCAAAACATTATGTTGCAAAATCAAAGTCACTTCTTAAAAAAAAAAATAATGAATTGCCTCATGGATTAGGTCTGCAAGGCTAATAGTTTCAGTATAGTGAAAATTGGCATTTATGGAAGATAATTTCTATGGCTACCAAAAAAAAACAGATTTTTCTAAAAAATGAATCAACTTGACTTCGAAGGCTTTGCAAGTAGACTCCTCATTTGCAAGCTTAGCAATAAAGTAGCCCACTTACATCTGCACAGGCAACTAATAATAGAATAAAATATAATAAGTTGTGTTAGGAGCTGATTTGTAAATACTGCAGTAGTATGCAGTGATGATTGTACACTTAACAAAATGTAGATAAATCAGTAACCGAGTACTATTCAAGTATTTATTTCATGTAATATTGGATCATATAGATGAAAATTAGTAAACAGATAACAATATATATCAAAAACAAAAATAATAATGTCTTTTTGAGAGAAAAAGACAATATTGAGTCTGACCACCTTTTGCCTTGATTTCAGCACTTAATCTTTCAGGCATAGTTTTTCCATTTCTTTATTTCCTCATTTGCTAAACCATTCCATATGGTTTGAAGTTAATTCCAAATAGATTCTTTCGTTGTTACAACAGATTTGTTCAGATTAAGGTCTGGACTTTAGGCAGGCCAAATCATAACTTTTATGTCACCAGATACTTCTTTCTGACGGAGATAATTCTCCCACAACTTAGAAGTGTGTTTAGGGTTATTATCTTGTTAAAAATAACATCCCTGACCATTCAGTCTTTTTCCAGATGAGGCAATGCGTGCCTCACAAGAATGCTGTAATACTGCTTTTGATCCATGATACAGTTTACTTTTATGAGATCACTGGCTCCACTGGCTGATTTTTTTTTTTACTTGACATAAACAGATAACGAACGTTTGAGGCACTTAACTTCTGTTTTGCACCTCTATTGCCATTAGTCTCAGTGAACTGGTCTCTTCCAAATACTTGATGGTGTTTCTCACAGTGCCATGACAGCATTTAACGTCTTCAGCATCATGTAAGGCCACATTGCGGCAATGAACAATCTCGAAGAGGTCCTTCCATCATGCCATCGTGTTTAACACTGTGACACTGCTCAAAGTTCATGTAACCGCTGACCATCAGAGCTAATTTTGCAGAATAATGCTGCCTCAGACTAGTTTAAACAAATTTTTTTAGTATCAATAACCATGGAATGGGCCTTCAAACATGCATTCAGGCTATGCAAGAGCCAAAAAAAATTAAATTTGCGACATCTTTCAATTGTAGTGTTTTTGTTTATTACCCTTATTTTTTACCTCAATATTGACCACTTGGAGCACAAAAAGGTAAAGTGCATTTTTTCAGTTATGAAAAAAAGCAATGCAAAACTTTAAAACAAAGGGAAAACTAGATAACTCGGTCGCCACAGGGACCGAGTCGTGTATCTCCCCGATCCCCAAATTTTGGACAAAACGGCCGCCTGCAACCATATTGGACGTCCGAAATTTGCGAAAATCGGTCTTGAGCATCGTCCAATCAATATCGTCCCCTGTGTGAAATTTGGAGAAATTCCTGTAATAATTGTGGCTTCCAGAGCCCAGAACAGAAAATCTCTGCGGCGGCAGCCCCGGAACTAAATCGTAGTATCTCCCGACTATTGCCGTCAGGGAGATACAAATATGATTTCCATCCAACTAACTAGTGACAGAAAAAAATGCACTTAACACTTTTGTGCACCAAGCAGTCAATATACTTGTGGAAATTATTTTTTTTTCTCATCGCCTACAATAGTATTTTTCAACACATTTTCACTAAAAAATTATATAGAGAAATAATAATTATATCAGAATCCCCTTTAGAGAAAGTGGTGATGCATAATCATTACTGCACACTACTTTTGAAAATACATCACAGTGACTGTCACAACCCACGTGTCTCCTTAAATGTCTCCTCCTCTTTTTCAGCAAACTGCGTGGCTTTTAGAAGTATTGTCCCCTTAACTGGTTGGGCTTTTCGCGTACCTCCCCTTTCCAGGTATAATCTATAGTGTACCCCGTTCGCTGGTGTTCCTGTGGTGTATATACAAGGTTTATTCCTTTCTAGCAGAGCTGCTGGATTGTCCTGCAATATGCCCTTAAGCCATCGGTCAGTTTAGTTTTGAAATGTATTGCCAACTTCAGAAAGTATCACAAATTTTATGATTGTGAAATATGAAATTACTTTTTGGAGCTTTACTGATAGGAGCAAAATCCCAAGCCTTTTTAATCGGTCCCCAGGATTGGGACTGCGTTCCTGTTGACCTGCGTTTCCAGGCCTGCTTGTTCCTCCGCCTAGTTTATTATGAACACCTCCCAAACCCTCATTGGTCTCCAAGATTGGGATTACGCTCCTGCTAAACCAGGCTTCTGCCCCAGGATGCCACTGATCGGGGGAGGACACGCCCACTACCTTCACCATTCTATACTACCCAAGCTGGCCTGTTCTCTTCCCAGTCCAGGCTTTGTCCCTGCTCCAGTTATTACCATACTCCTATCAACAAATACTCTCATCGGATCGTACCCCGAATATGTATCTAGTTTCTTGTCTGGATCATAAAAGTGACACCATTAAAATCTATTTTTAAGAATATATTTTCATGTTTGAAATAAAGTAGCCTATTGACATTTATGTAGGCAGCAAACTATGGAATACAATGTACTTATTTACAGTACTAACTACAGAAACATGCTATTATGTCATAGTTAAATAGAACATCCATTATCTAAACTGTGTCGTCTTCACTATGGTCGCAAGGGAGCTCATGCCCATCTCAGCTAAATATTGTTGAAACGCAGGAAGACCCCCTAGACGTCTCACCAATCCATCATAAGTATCTGACACCAATCACTCACACAGTCTCTTATTAACCTAGGAAGCATATCTTTGGACTGTGGGAGACCTGGAGTACTCAGAGGAAACCCACGCAAACACGGGGGGAGAACATACTTACTCTGCACAGAAATGCCCTGGGCCAGATTCAAACCCACAACCTGCTGTCAGGCAACAGTGCAACTCACTACACTACTGTGAACTCACTACGAGTACAAACAGAGTGTGACAGAGGGCTCTGTCTCAGGCTGCAAGCAGCACTAGAAAACAGTACCCGACTATAATATACAGTGTTTGTTGTTCGTTTCATGTCTTCCCCCCACATCTCTCTCATTTTCCCAAACTGGCTAAAATAATGCGCTAACTTTGGGGGTGCACAACCGAAGCTAGCTGCCTGCTCACGGTCCATACACACAAACATAACCATGTCAAATCCACCCCCTAACAGTCCGCTAAAGGAACAAGTACCCACACACATACAAATGCCTTTCAGCTTGTCTATCTTTATTCGTACTTATCGTTTTTTGTAACGCACTATGCTGTGTTTTGTTTTCTATTGCTGTCTTTCCTCCGTCTTCTGTTTGTTTGTTTGGAACGCTGAAGCTAGGTGCTCCAGGAGCATCCTGAATGCAAGGTCCCAAACCAAGGCAAAGAAACTCAGGCTGGCTAAGTAGCACCTGACCCAAGTTGCACATGCGTGGTGCTGAGTTAAATGGTCAATACCATTGGTAATTGTTTTATGGTAAAAGTGGGATCTAATGAAAAGTTACCGCATGAGAAACAATTGAATTGTTTTTGAAACTTTAATTACTTACTGGAGATGATATGTACCTTCATTGTTTTATTTTCAGCAGATAATTATTGATGCATTTAATTCATGTCCATTTTGTCTCACACATATAGGAGATATAGTGAGGATAAAACTAGGACTTGAGCCCCAATAGTTTTTTTTAATTAAATAAATTAAAATGATTTTGGCTCAAATAAGGGCAACAAAATGTGACATCAAAAGTAAGTTCTCATAAGAAAGGATGTGGGAAATTAAAATAAAAAAAAATCATGCTGATTTGCCCATAAGTTATTTACTCACAGTCCAGTGAATAAATTCCACTTTGTTACAAAACCTTCCCGGTCAGCACATTGGAGTATATCAGACTGAAATTATCAGGTAACGGTCGTTGCCTGTAGTGTCCACGGTGCTAATGACTGTTACCATGGCAGGCAGGTCATGAATGAGAGGCACTGCTCGAATGTAGGTGAAATTCCACAGATGAATTTACTTTCCTTGCACCGATAAACCAATCTCTTCCCCGCTAATTTCCGTCGATATTGAAAAATACTAACACTAATACTAAAAATCATTTTGTGTCCAGTAAATCATGACCGTTACCAAAGACAAATTTTAATTTTAATTATTTGATTATGCCTATCAATTTATTTATTTTTCACATTTGATGGAATGACTCCATGCACACATTTGATCTGCCACAAAAGTTTTCCAGAAAGTTGCTGTGAGTCAGCTATTTCTGCTGCTTTAAGTATTGTGTCCACAATTTTGTATGCCGCAAACTGTTATGTGAAAAGGGAATTATGATAGAAATCGTCCGAATCCATCCTTCTTGATCATCGTTCTACAATTGGCCGTCCTTCCACAAACAAAGATGTCAATGACTGCAATTTCCATGGCTTTTACGCATAATCGATGTTTTTGATATCATATTTTTAGGTTTATAATGCAATTTCTTATCATGCAGTAACCGATTCATTTGTATGCATTTCTTGTCCACCGTAATCCATCGATATGAAAATTATGCTTCAGAAGAACGCTGTCCTCTAAGATATCACATGAATTAATTGAACAGTTGACGTTACCCATAACAGGGTTCCCAGCATTTCATGCAAACAAAATTCCCTGAGTTTTCCCTGATTTTTCCCTGAGTAAATCCTGAAATTCCAGAGGATATTTCAATCACACGAAACGCTCAGAATTTAGATGGCGGGCACAGGATTTACTGTAGCAGTGAGTGACTGAACATTTGAACAACGTTTTGAATGGGGTTACAAATTGGAAAAAAAAAGAAAGAATATTTCGTGAGAGCATTTTAAGCTGGACATCAAGGCGAACACCGTTAATGTGTATTCACTGTAAGACAGCCTTTGCATACTACAACAGTACGTCTTCAATGCTGCAGCATCTCCACCTTACACCCGGTTTACCACTCCAAGAGTGGAGGACCCGAGACAAGGTAAAATTAAGTTAACGTAGCGCAAATTAATGAGATTAATGTTAATGTACCTTTCTAACATAACGTTAGCCCTGCGGAGGGCTAGGTTTCTGTTAATTATGACTACTGTCGATGCGTGGCTAGGTAATTATGCTCCTAAAACTGAACATTAGTTTTCATACAGGGTTTATTTAATCTGTAAAAACACAGTGCTGTACAGTGAAGAAGATGAAAAATAAAAACATAATAAAGCTAGCTGGGCAGTTGTCAAATTTAGCTCACAAGTCATTGATGGATAAAATATCAAGTAGCACTGGTGCCTAATGTGCTCCAATACAGCAGGTATCATAATTTTAGTTTGAACACTGCAAAGACTCAAAATCTTATCAAGAATATTTGTCTTATTCCTAGTTAAAATATTTCATTTCTAGTCAGATCTAATTATACTTAAAATATTTCACTTAAAGTCACTTGTTTTTCACTTGTTTCAAACAAATTTTCATTTGAAAAATCTGGCAGTAGCACAAGATTATTCAACTTATTACAAGCAAAAAAAAAAACACTTGTTCCATTGGCAGCTTTTTCTACTTAAAATTTGCTTGACACAAATGAAATTTCGCTTGAAACACGTGGGGAAAACACCTAACATTTTAAGTGATGAGTTTTATCAAGTGTAATGACATATTTTTTGACTAGAAATAAGACAATTTCTTGGTAAGATTCTGAGTTTTTGAAGTGAAGGCAGTGAATTTGGTCAGCTGGTCTAAGTTCAGGGTTTTTAAATGCACAGCCATGAACCTACTGTATTGTGTCATTTAGTCTTAGTAATGTCAATTAACCAATTATTATTTCTCCTCTTTTTCAGTAAATCATCACAGTCTCGCATGGACAAATTCATCTGCAAAGTGCCATTATGTAGCCCCAAGCAAGCAGCTAAGCTAACAAATAACATTTTAAACATGACAAGTGCGAAGTCACTGAACCTGCATCGCTGCGCGGGTGTTATGTAGAAGTATGCTTTGGTGAATAAAATTTGCATTGATTGAGTGATGGTGAATTGTTATGATGATGATGACGACGATGATGATGATAGATAGATGCAGCCATATGGAAAAGATAAAGTGGAAAGGATTTTGGCATAGCACACTCATCTTCAATAATGACCTGCCTTGGGTCAGCCACCTATTTTGCGAGTTATCTCGATAACGTTGTTTGGTGGCCATCTTGGATTTTGATGTTGCGATATCATTTTCAATAAGAACATGCAATATGTCAAGATGCACCACCATACCAATTTAAAAGTTCCTAGGCCACTTATTTTTGGAGTTATTACAATGACGCTGCTCCGGCAGATCCATGGAGGTGGCCATCTAGGATTTTGATGTAGCACACCCATTTTCAATAGCGACCTGCCTTGGGTCAAGACACATCAGCATACCAATTTATAACGTCCTACGACACTTATTTTTTGCGTTACCTCGATAATGTCATTTTTACAAAAACGGCGGCGGCCATCTTTGATTTTGACGCAGCATGCCCATTTTCAATAGCGACCTGCCTTAGGTCAAGATACATCAGCATACCAAATCAGAACTTCCTACAACACATATTTTTTGCGTTATCTCGATAATGTAATTTTTACAAAAACAGCAGCGGCCATCTTAGATTTTGACGCAGCGTGCTCATTTTCAATAATGACCTGCCTTAGGTCAAGATACATCAGCATACCAAATCAGAACTTCCTACGACACATATTTTTCGCGTTATCTCGATAACTTCGTTTTTACAAAAACGGCGGCGGTCATCTTGGATTTTGACGCAGCATGCCCATTTTCAATAGCGACCTGCCTTAGGTCAAGATACATCAGCATACCAAATCAGAACTTCCTACAACACATATTTTTTGCGTTATCTCGATAATGTAATTTTTACAAACACAGCAGCGGCCATCTTAGATTTTGACGCAGCGTGCTCATTTTCAATAATGACCTGCCTTAGGTCAAGATACGTCAGCATACCAAATCAGAACTTCCTAGGACACATATTTTTCGCGTTCTCTCGATAACTTCGTTTTTTACAAAAACGGCGGCGGTCATCTTGGATTTTGACGCAGCATGCCCATTTTCAATAGCGACCTGCCTTAAGTCAAGATACATCAGCATACCAAATTAGACCTTCCTGCGACACATATTTTTTGCGTTCTTGATAACGTAGTTTTTACAAAAATGGCGGCGGCCATCTTGGATTTTGACGCAGCGCAGCCATTTTCAATAGCGACCTGCCTTAGGTCAAGATACATCAGCATACCAAATCAGAACTTCCTACGACACATATTTTTCGCGTTCTCGATAAAGTCGTTTTTACAAAAATTGCAGTGGCCATCTTGGATTTTGATGCAGAGCAGCCATTTTCAATAGCGAGCTGCCTTAGGTGAAGATACATCAGCATAACAAATTAGAACTTCCAACAACACTTATTTTCCGCGATCTCGATAACGTCGTTTTTACAAAAACGGCGGCGGCCATCTTGGATTTTGACGAAGCACGCCCGTTTTCAATAGTGAGCTGCCTTAGGTGAAAATAAATCAGCTTACCAAATTCGAACTTCCTGGGCCAATTATTTTTTGAGTTATCTCGATAACGTCGTTACTTCGGACGGACGGACGGCCGGCTGGAATGATGGACGGACAATGGACAATAAAATTTCACCCGCTCTATTTGATGAGTTTGGCGCTCTCCCAAGAGATTTTTGTCCTCCGAGCATTTTTCAGAGTTCAGGTCCGGAAGTGAAAAAGCCATTCCTAGACCTGCTGCCTTCGGCGACGCAGGTAATAATCACAGACATGCGCCCACTGAGCATGGTGGAGGATGGCGGTTTTAAAGCAATGATTTCAACCTTCCATCCAAAGTACGAGCTTCCATCAAGAACTTTCTTCACAAAACAGATGGAGAAAAAGTATGAAGTCATCAAAGCCAAGATGAAGCAGGCTCTACAACAGACTGACAGCGTTGCACTCACTACTGATATTTGGACGAGTATCTCAACAGAGGCTTTTATGGGGGTGACATGCCACTATGTTGGGAAGAATTAGAACATGGTGTCCCACTGCCTGACAATGATGCCCCTTGAGGAGAGACACAGCTGCAAATATTGCAGAGTGGATTGAGGAGGTGATTGCCAAATTCGACATTCCAGCAGAGAAAATCAAAGCTGTCGTCCACGACCACGGAGCCAATGTCGTAGCAGCAGCAAAGATTTTGGAACGAAGGCACGGATGGGCATCAGTGAGATGTGCAGGGCACATCCTCAACTTGGTTGTGCAAAGCTCACTGAAATTCCACCAGGCTATCTCCAAGTGTGTCGCTGCTGCGAGAAGCCTTGTCGAGCACTTCAAAAAGAGTGCATTGCCATGCACTAAGTTGAAGGACAAGCAGAAACAAATGGGTTCAAGGACAACATGCTGGTGCAAGATGTCTCCACACGCTGGAACAGCACTTATGCCATGTTGTCCAGGCTACAGAACCAGACTACAAGAGATGGCCAGTGACTGCTACACTCTCCGACCCAGCAGTGACCCAGAGAGGGAAACACTTATCTGGACCTTAAATCTGAACAGTGGAATCTGATTGAAGAGCTGAACCATGTCCTTGAGCCCTCTGAATCAGCCACAGAGTGGACAGCAATACGTCACACTCTCTGCACTTCCACATCTTGTGCACAAACTTAAGAAGAATATATAGAACTTGAGACTGCACCTGTGAGGTCATTCCAGACTCATGCAACAGAATAGGTCACAGAAAGATGGCAAGGACTACTTGAGTTTACTCTTGAATCTCCAAGTTCCCCCTGCTCGCTGCTACTCTGGATCCCAGGTTTCAAAAACTGAGGTTCTTGCCTGCTGACAAAGTAGTCAAGGTCCAAAGTGCAGTATGAGCCATGGCACCTGCAGCCAAACAGCAAGTGAGGCAGCCCACTGCAAGTAAACATGGAGCAGACGGCACAGCACAGGACTCCCCACCAGCAGCACACGCCACGAGGACTACATCACTCCTCGACTCAGACGCCCCCACTAGTGACGAAGAACAAGATGAGCAGGAGTTAAACCAAGCTGTACATCAGGAGGTGAAGGAAATATTATTTTTTAATTTTGGCTCTTTAACTATTTTCACAATAAGGCATCACACATGATAGAACAATTGTACTACAGAGACAGATAATGACTGTAATACAACTGAAAGTAGTGCAAAATATAAATAAAACAGTTTTAATATTATTGTTGTCACACTTATTCCACAGGTCTTCATATATTTTGGAGAACATCCCCTTTCCAAGAAGGAGAATCCATTGACTTGGTGGGAAAAGAATGCAGCGCGCTATCCAACATTGGCAGAGCTGGCAAGGTCCCTGCTGTGTGTTCCAGCCACATCCACACCATCAGAGCGTCTGTTTTCGGCTGCAGGTAACATTGTATCAAAGAAGAAGGCAAGCCTCAGTCCTGAGCATGTTGATATGCTCACCTTGCTTCGCTACAATAAAGTGCTCCCTTAAAGGTTGCACAGACACGCCATGAGAGAGACAGATAATGAGGTGTGGCCCTTGCCTTGATTCTTCTGCATATATTGCACTCACAACAGAAATGTGTGAAACTATTCATGCATGGACTCGTTCTAGTTCAAATGTTTTTGCCTCATATAAGCCACAAAGCATCCCAAAGGAGAAGACTGTTATGCCTGAATTCTGTTATGCCTGTAAATTCTGATACTAAGTTGTGGCCAAAGTGAAGTTGCACAACATAAAGGCAATGTTTGCCTTTTGTTCTATTTTTATTAATGCCTTATGTTTTTGATACTTAAAAAAAAAAAAAACTAAGTTGAAAATTATTTTATATTTGTGTTTTATTTATTTTTATATTTTCTAGTCACATTTCCTGAGATGCCACTGCCGTCTGCTGCTTTGCACAATGTGCATCTAAAAATAAAAATGTTGATTGTTTAAAAAAGGAAACCAATTGTTCATTCATTATGAAGTGAAATGTCTTATTTTCTCATGTATATTTTTTATTTTGTTTCTTATTAATATTTATTAATCTTAATATTAATATTTTTTAATATTTTGTTTCTTATGTCATAGTCTCATATTGGTTGTATAACTGAAAATATTGGGGTGTGCGAAAACTTTTGACTGGTATTGTAGAAGGTTCAGTTCTATTTCATTCTTCCTGACCGCCAGAGACAGTATGAAATACCTGGATAAGCATCATGCGCATGCACAGATCGAGACATAATACCAACTAAGTCACGTGACCTGGGTGACGCGAGCAACCTGATAAAGGAGGCTGGCACCCAGTGATCATCTCCTTTTCATCTTCTCGCTGGTTGTGTTGTACATTTACATTGCCGCCTACGCCAGTGGCCTCGAAACCACAACTTTTTTGTTTGCGGTTGGCGCTACGAGTTTTGTCCTCCATAGGCTGCATAGCCGGCGCTCATCCCCGCCATGCGTACCCGACCACAGCTCTGACTGCACAGGTAAGTAGCTTGTTAATTCTTCGCCGGCGGGCGTGCTCATCCCCGCTGAGTGCCCCTGCTCAGCTCGGGTTCATTACTGTTTTGACTTGTTTTATTGCTCACGAGGCCTCGTGGAGGTGTCTTCGCCTCTCTTCGGCTGTGTCGGTAATTAGCTAATGCTACCTACGATACTGCTAACTCGCTAGCTCCTCTACGGTGATATTGTGCTAGTTGATTAGTTTGTAGCAGAGTGTTTCTTGCTCTGTTACTACATCTATGGTGTATGTGCTGGTTTGACTAGATTTTTGGCTGAGTCTTGCTCGCTGTTGCTACATTTCTAGCTTTACTGTGCTACAGGTGTCTGTTGATACGAATTGCTGCCGAGTGTTTCTCGCTCTGCTGCTACATTGCTGGTGTTTTACTGTGATTGTAGCTGGGTGTTCTTGCCCGCTGCTATATCGCTGGCCTTACGGCGTCACCATTGCTAATCTAATTGGATTCGTAGCCGAGTGTTTCTCGCTCTGCTGCTACATTGCTGGTGTTTTACTGTGCTTGTAGCTGGGTGTTCTCGCCCGCTGCTACAGCGCTGGCCTTACGGTGTCACCATTGCTGATTTAACTGGATTCGCAGTCGAGTTTTTTCTTGCTCAACTGCTACGTGGCTAACCTTAACAGCCTTAGGTGCTGTTTTTTCTTTTCAATTGGATTGTAACTGAGTGTTCCCACTCAACTGCTATATTGCTGTAACAATGCTGTCTGTCTGTAACTCCTGCATGGCTCCTCTGAGCCCGGAGGATGGCCATGACAGATGCCCTTCGTGCCTTGGCTTTGAACACCTTAGGGAGGCGCTGACAGAACATGCTTACATTCATTACACCTGCATGCCATTAGCAGAGAGGGCTGCAAGGTTGGTTAGATTTGACAGCAACCTTGCTGAGGCTGGGTTACCCCCTTCAGGGATACCTGCAAGCAGCCCCCCTGCGGGCTCCAAGCACTGCAGATACATACAGGATGATGCCACCACCGCTAAGAAGAAACGGAAGAGTGTTAGACCTTTGGCCCTTAAAATGGACACTTTGGCCTCCGAGTTTGCCCAGATTAAAGCCCTCCTCCTTAATCTGCAGCCTAGTGGTCCCTCTGCTGCTGCTGTCACGGTTGCTTCAGTGCTACCGCCACAGAACCACGATGACAGCGACAGCCTAGCTTCTCTGCACCATGTTGCTAACCAGCATAACGAGGATGCACTATCCATTGCGGCCTCCGGGAATCTTGTTACTGTTGATGTCGCAAGGGGACAGGAGGAACTGGACCTCCCCTCGGGGTCAGACTCTCATGGGTCACGTGCAAACTCCTTGAGGGAGGCTGAGGCTGGTCTTTCCACAGTTAAGCAGGTTATCCAAATAGCCATCTCGTGGCTTGGGTTGGACGCTGCCCCTGTAGAGGCTTCTCCCTCTAATGCCTTTTTCAAGCACGCACCACAGCCATCGACCTTCAGGGTTCCACCCTCTGAACCATACATCAACGAACTTCAGAGGTGTTGGCCAGACCCCAAGGCTTTCCTCCACCTGCTGAGTGACTGCAGGGCTTTGGCTGCCATGAAGGATGCCGCCCAATATGGCCTAGATCAGATGCCTGCCATTGATGCTTCCATTGCTTCTCTGATAATGTCTCCGGATGAAGCCATTAGACCTGATGCCCGTTGTCCACGCCCAGTGTAGGATCACTGATGACCTCCTGACCAAGAGCTATGATATAGCGGCTCGGATGGAGCGTATTGGGAACTCCTTTTCTCACCTCGTTCTGGCTCTGTCACAGACTCTCCAAACTACTGGAGCAGATGCCCAGACGCAGAGCCTGAGTGACGCTTCACTCCAGGCATTGGCGTTCATGACCAGAGAGCTTGGTAGACTGATGTCCACATTGACATTGGCCCGGCACCAAGTGTGGCTTGCCCAGTCCCCCTTGTCAGAGGGATGTAGAAAGACAATCCGTATGCTACCTGTCATTCCGGGACAGATGTTTGGACCTGCAGCCCAGCAAGCTTTGGAGCGCAGTGTACAGGTAAACTAAGTCAAGCAACAATTTGCTGACTTACGCCGGGCACCTTTACCTAAACCGAGACACGATAGCGCTCCGCGCTCTGCAGCCAATGTTCAGGGTCCCTCCAGAGCCGGCCGCCCCTCATTCCAGCAGGGCCGTTTCCATCGGGCTCCTCCGCAGCCTGCCTTTCGGACGCCGAAGGATAGGGCACCCAGACACGGGGTGCCTGATGACCGAGCTCCCAAGCCGCCCAAAGGTCGTGGGGGCCGCAGCTAACTCCCTAGAGCCGGGCCCCATCTGTTTCTCCCCGCAACATCTAAGCCACTGGGAAGCCTTGACCTCAGACCCTTGGGTCTTGTTAACTCTGTCCAAGGGATACAATATTCAGTTCAGATGCCGTCCCCCCAAGTTCAATGGGGTCAGGATGACTGTTGTCAGGGACCCCCGCAGGTCTCTGGCTGTAAAGCGGGAGATTTCAGTGCTTCTGGGGAAGGGCGCCATCGAATGTGTAAAAAGTTCAGACCAATCAAGAGGGTTCTACTCGACTTATTTTCTTGTTCCGAAGAAGGACGGCGGCTTTCGCCCAATCCTCGATCTCAGACGGCTGAACCAGTTCATAAAGGTTCTTAATTTTCACATGCTTCGCACAGCAGATGCTCTTCAGGTTGTCTCAGAGAGAGATTGGTTTGTGAGCATCGATTTGAAGGATGCATACTTTCACGTGCCAGTGGCACCCCACCACAGGCAGTTCCTTCGTTTTGCCTTCAAGGGACAGGCATACCAGTTCCGCGTGCTCCCCTTCGGGCTCTCACTTGCCCCTCGGATCTTTCCATGGTGTGTCGCAGCGGCACTTTCACCTCTGCAAAAGTCAGGGCATGCAAATTCTCCCTTATTTGGACGTTGGCTCATATGCTCCGCGACCCAGGAGCAGGCCATCTCCGACACGACTCTTTTAGCTCATGTGACTCAGTTGGGGCTGACTGTGAATTTTGCGAAGAGCTCTTTAATTCCCAGCCAGCGAGTCGTGTTCATCGGGGTCGTCCTCGACTCAGTGATGATGAGGGCCTCCCCCTCCCCACAGAAGGTGGACGACATTCTCAACCTTGTCTCACGTGTTCAGAGAGGTACAAGGTTAACATACGGTCTATTTCTCCAGCTGCTGGGAAAGCTTACAGCAGCGTCATCAGTCATCCCTCTGGGACTTCTCTCATTGCGCCCCTTGCAGGTGTGGGTCAATGGGCTGGACCTCGATCCCAGGAGGCACTAAGGCCGGATGGTGGTGGCCTCAGGCAAGTGCCTTCGGTCTCTCAAACCCTGGAGAAGCAGGGCTTATCTCTCCAGCGGAGTTCCCTTAGGCTCTCTTCCTTCTCGCCGGGAGGTGGTGGTGACCGACGCCTCCCTCTCGGGCTGGGGAGCTGTGTGGCGCCACAGGACAGTCAGGGGAACCTGGAGTCCTCAGCAGAGGCCCGAGCACATAAATGTGTTGGAGCTGCGTGCAGTACACTTGGCCCTCAGGTACTTCCTCCCCTTCTTGGAAGGAAGGCATGTCCTTGTTCAATCAGACAACACGTCGACGGTTTATCATGTGAACCACTAAGGAGGGACGAGATCTGGTCACTCCCTATGGGAGGCTCAGCGGCTCCTTCAATGGGCCTCACCTCACCTTGCAAGTCTCAGGGCAATGCATTTGCCAGGTGTGCAGAACACGGCTGCAGACATGCTTTCTCGACAAAAGCCCCCTCCTGGGGAGTGGAGACTGAACCCAGCCGTGGTTCAGATGATATGGGAGAGGTACAGCAGAGCAAATGTCGACCTGTTTGCTTCAGAGACGTCGACGCATTGCCCACTGTGGTTTTCCCTCTCGGGACCGACCAGGCCGTTGGGGCAGGGCGCTCTGGCACACTCCTGGCCAGACAGCCTTCTGTATGCCTTTCCCCCGATTCCTCTGCTCATGCTGACACTTCACAGCATAGACAGATGCAATCACACACTCTTGCTGGTGGCTGCCCATTCGCCCGGGAGGATATGGTTCCCCCAATCCGTCAGCTCCTCAACGGAGTGCCTTGGCCTCTCCCACTGAGACAGGATCTCTTGTCGCAATTGGGGGGGAGCATATGGCATCCTCACCCGGATCGCCTACAGTTGCATGTTTGGCCCCTGAAGGACCGGGCTCGTTGCTGAATTCTTGTGATCAGGCTGTTGTACAGACCATAATCAATGCTCGCGCATCCTCGACTAGAATGCTGTATGCTAACAGGTGGAAACTTTTTTCTGCTTGTTGTGGGGGTCAGAATGTGGACCCAGTGCTTTGCTCTGTACCCATACTGCTCAAATATCTGCGGATGTTACTGGACAAAGGGCTGTCTGTCTCCAACATAATGGTTGTATGCCGATGCTATCTCGGCTCGACATGTTTTTGTGGACGGTCGATCTGTGGGGTCACATGTTCTGGTGAGCAGATTTCTGAAGGGTGCTCTCCAGTTGCGGCCCCCGCATGTCGTTCGGGTGCCCTTGTGGGATTTGCCTGTCGTCCTAGAGGCCTTGTGTTCTCCTCCGTTTGAGCTTCTGGAACGGGCTGACCTCAGATGGCTGTCTGGTAAGACTGCCTTTCTTCTCGCTGTTGCATCTGCAAAGCGGGTCAGTGAGCCTTACGCCCTGTCCATTGTCAGGGACTGTTTGCGGTGGAATTCTGATGGATTGGGGGTTACCGTGTGGCCTAACCCCTCTTTCCTCCCTAAGAGAATTTCTGCCTTTCACGTTAATCGACCTATTAATTTGGTGGCCTTCGCCCCACAGTCAGGGGTGGCAGAACTGTCTCCTAATGCCACCTTACTTTGTCCTGTTCGAGCTCTGAAACAGTATGTAGAGATATCTGCTGGGTTTCGTAAGACTGATGCTCTATTTGTCTGTTATAGAGGGCACAGGAAGGGTTGTGCCTTGTCTAAACAGAGGCTCTCGCATTGGATTGTTGACACCATATCTCATGCATACAGGCTTGGGGGCCTTCAGATCCTCCCAGTGAAATGTCATTCGACCAGGGGCGTCTCCACTTCATGGGTTGTTTTGAAGGGCGTTCCGCTGAATGACATCTGCGCTGCAGCTGTGTGGGCTTCTCCCTGTACCTTTGCCCACTTCTACAGGGTTAATGTGGCCGCTCCCCATCCGGTGGCAACAGCTGTCTTGTCTGCCCCTTCGCTCTGCAACTGAAACTTGGTTATTGCAGATTCCTCATGACTTTGTTGGCACAGGTCATCCAGGTACTTCATACCGTCTCTGGCGGTCAGGAAGAATGAAATAGAACGACAGTTACGAATGTAACTGAGTTTCTATGAATTCTGGATGACCGCCAGAGTTCATTGTCACTCGGAATCTTGACGAGAAGATTCTGTAGGAGATGATCACTGGGTGCCAGCCTCCTTTATCAGGTTGCTCGCGTCACCCAGGTCACGTGACTTTGTTGGTATTATGTCTCGATCTGTGCATGCGCGTGATGCTTATCCAGGTATTTCATACCGTCTCTGGTGGTCATCCAGAATTCATAGAACCTCAGTTACATTCGTAACTCTCGTTTAAAAGGGCCCAGCTCTGCTGTCCTTATTTTTTCATTGAGCTGGGCCCTTTTAAACTGAACCTTCTACGCTACCAGTCAAAAGTTTTTTCACACCCCAATATTTACTGTAATTGTTACAATTTTTTTTTTTTTTATATTTTGTTCTTGTGTCATAGTCTCATATTGGTTGTATAACAGAAAGGTAGGAAAACTTAAGACCAATGTATAAACCATGTATATAAGCCATGTATATAACAAAATAAATTAAGAAAAACCAGGATCAGTCATTTTGTCAATGTTTAAGCAGATCAGTGATGATGGTCTAATCCAGCGCCTCTCAAACCTCTCCTGGAGTACCACCTGTCCTGCATGTTTTAGATCTCTCCCTGCTCCAGCACAGGTGATTCAAATGATCTACTCATTATCAAGCAGCTTCAGGGGGTTGACAGCGAGCTGATCATTTCAATCACCTGTGCTGGATTCATTGTGGATTTTTCTTGTAAATGTATTATTTGTAATAAACAAGTATTGTGTCCCAGGGATTTCTTTGTTGTAAACATTCATGTAAGATAAAAAATTGACAAGATCTCAAGGTGTGCAAAAACTTTTGACTGGTAGTGTACATGGTGGGGACAAAACGTGTTTGTCCAGGATCATTTATTTCAAAATATAACATGAAATGATCTGTCCAAAGGACCTATTTTGTAACTTCCGAACAACATCAGAATACTTTTGCTGAGCTGTAATACCTCATCGTGGGGGGTGTTTCATCTTCAATGATTTGGCCTGGCATTAATAACTTCTTTCCAAGAAAAAACTTTTTCAGATGCTTCCACTTTA
This sequence comes from Gymnothorax javanicus, assembly GCA_029692085.1. Lineage (NCBI taxonomy): Eukaryota > Metazoa > Chordata > Actinopteri > Anguilliformes > Muraenidae > Gymnothorax > Gymnothorax javanicus. The sequence continues at coordinate 63,368,387 of CM056201.1, forward strand.
ACCTTAACATGAGATGCATACAAAGAAAACTGTCTGCATCTTTGAATTATAAGCATTTAAAATGCATCCAAATTGAGTATGCTAATCAGCACACATCAAACTCATAATAGGCCTACTAACCTTCAAAATCTGACTCCTCACCACTACTATCTGTGCCCACTAACTGATCAAGGAAAGCCTGTAACTCAGGTGAAAGATATCTGGCATACTTCTGAAAATCTCAAACTATAGCAGCCTGGACACCCAACTGCTCAGTGCAGAGTGGGTAAGTAAGAGCCCTGACATTAAGCTTTACAAGGAAGAACCTGTTTGCCACCTATCAGCTGAGGCAGAATTTCCTGCAGCAGAAGTCCAAATCCTAGATTAGGGCCTGTCTTGAACTCACCATATAAATTACATTGAGAACAAGTGCACTCAGAGAGCGCAGCACCTCTGCTCAGGGCCCTAACCCTAACCCTTACCCTAACCCTTAACCCGGATCGCTCCCAAAATCTAATCAATTGGTCCTTGCGTCATTTCTGACCTTCTCTGCTGGACTTGCAAGAGCCCATACCTCCACCAGCGTGGCTGGATTTGAACTTTGGCCTATATCTCAGCTGTACTTTGGCCTAGATATGCCTAACTTTAATCACTTGTTCCTCTTGTGCTACCTAAACATCCTGCAAAGTTTGGTTAAAATCTATGTAACTGTTTTTAAGATATGTTGCTAAGAGACAGACAGACAGACAGACAGACAGACAAACAAACCAATCAACCAACACCGGCAAAAACATACACCTCCTTGGCGGAGGTGAATAACAACATTTATTCATAGGAGTTGGGACAGTCTTGCACACAATCATAAACCTTGTCACATGTAGAGCACAAAGCATGCAAAATCGGAAAACTGAAAATGTGAATTCATCAATTAAATTGGTTTCAGTATCTTGCTCCTTTGCCGAAGTTATATATTTTTTTCCAAATTGGGTTTTTGCTGATAACCTGCTATAATATTCATTGTTTAGCACATTGGCGGCACAGATCCTAAATACTCAATACTTAAACAGTATTAAAATCATATTGGCTGTTGCAGGTCCCACTCAATGAATTATAGCAACAGTAACTTGGCACTGTGGGGTTAATGACCACAGCAGTTGCACTGGGCTGGCAAGCTTCCTTGAGGTTTCATGAATAGTCAACTTGGTTTATTAAAGTAGACTTATTCTTCACACAGTAAATAGCTGTTTACAAAATAGAACAATTTTATGAAGATTTTGATATTTTTTCCTTCATACTGTATACATGGTCGATTTTTCTGTTGAGTGTGACTTTTTGATAGATTAAACTGACTTCAGTACACAACATCGTAAGTGTCTGAGATAACAATGATACGGAAATTTTGGCAAATTTGAACCTTGAAATCAATTCTAGAGATTATACTCAATTCAAAATGTGCATCAGGATGTATTATTAATGTGATTTATGACAGGAAGAACCTCAGTGTCAGGGTTAACAGATAAATGCTCTCATACCACAGGCCCACATGTCCACTGGCTTTCCATAAGGGTCTTTCCTTAGGACTTCCGGAGACAGGTATCCAGGAGTTCCAGCAAACCCTAAACAAGGAGAAAAAAGTCATCATCAAATTCCTGAAAGGATTGCAGTATGAGCCAAAAATGCCTTGAGAACAAGTGGCTTAATATTTGAAGCTCACGTCCTACTCTTGTTGAAAGTCATTAATAAATAACACCACTTTAGCCGGTTCCAGTATCTTTATTTTTGCCGGCAATATTAATATCAGTCAACAGTACCTCTTGTGGTATGAATATGAAGTCAGATTATTTTTTTTTTTTTTTTTCAGAAGATGAGATAATGGAGTAAAAGTTCAAGAGCAAATTAAAAGTAATTTTCATCTACAGTGTTCTAGCCACAATGAGTTTTCATCCCGCCACGCAGAGAAAAATCAAAACTTGGGTCTCCAGTATTCATTTTCTAACCTCTAATACTTATTATTGACACAAACCTCGTGTGAATGCCTCCTGCATCACCTCCCATTCAGCAAAATGAGTGTTTATTAGAAGTAATAGCTCCGGTGATTGGTTTGCATCTTGCGCGCTTCCTTATCCCCGCCTGTGTCGTTTCATATGTATTTCTCACCCCTTGTTTGTGTGACGTGCATGTATACCCCCCCCTCTTTTGAATAAAAAATTGTTGGATTGTAATTCACTATTGTAATGTGCTAAGAACCACTCAGTATTTACTCGTGAAACTCTTTGGGTTCTGAAAGGAAAAGTAACTTTTGATGACTGCAATCATGGAAGTTACCTTCCTTACTTATTTAATAAGAACAAGCTTGCACGCCTGTCTCAAGGTCTACAGGCTCAGGCCTGCATTCTTGAAAATCCTTTCCATGTACAGCGGGGAAAATAAGTATTGAACGCGTCAACATTTTTCTCAGTAAATATATTTTGAAGGGGCTACTGACATGAAATTTTCACCAGTTGTAACAACCCAAGTAATCCAGACATGCAAAGAAATCAAAATAAATAAGTCGATAAATTAAGTTATGCTCAATAAAGTGGAAAGACACAGGAAAAAGGTATTAAACATGCTTACTTAAATTTCTTTAATAGGCTACTTGGTAGAAAATCATTTGTTGGTAATGATAGCTTCAAGACGCCTCCTGTATGTAGAAACTAGTCGCTTGCATTGCTCAGGTGTGATTTTGGCCCATTCTTCCACACAAACTGTCTTGAAATCTTTAAGGTTCTGGGGGCCTCTTCTATGAACTCTGATCTTCAGTTCTTTCCATGGGTTTTCAATTGGATTCAAGTCAGATGATTGACTGGGCCATTATAGCAGCATAAATTTTCTCTCTCTGTAACCAATTGAGAGTTCCTGGGCTGTGTGTTTGGGATCATTGTCTTGCTGAAATGTCCATTCTCGTTTCATTTTCAGCATCCTGGTAGATGGTAGCAGATATAATGTCTCGTTACATTGCTCCATTCATCCTTCCTTCAATTATATGAAATCTGCCAATACCATATGCTGAAAAACAGCCCCACACCATGATGTTCCCACCTCCAAACTTCACTTTAACTTTTGTTATGGTGTTTTGGGGGATACGTGCAGTGCCGTTTGTCCTCCAAACATGGTATGTGCCATGACATCCATGGAGTTAAATTTTGCTATCATCTGACCAGACTATATTTTCCCAGTATTTCATAAGCTTGTCAAAATGTTGTGCAGCAAATTTTAAACGAGCTTCCACAAACAAGCTTTTTCTTCAGCAAAGGAGTCTTGCACAGTGAGAGTGCATAGAGGCCATGGCAGTTGAGTGCATTACTTATTGTTTTCTTTGAAACAACTGTACCTGCTAATTCCAGGTCTTTCTGAAGCTCACCGCAATTGGTCCTTGGCTCTTGGACAACTCTTCTGATAACTCTTTTGACTCCTCTGTCAAAAATCTTGCAAGGAGCACCTGGTCGCAGTCGGTTAATGGTGAAATGATGTTCTTTCCACTTTCGAATTATGGCCCCAAAGGTGCTCATAGGAACATTCAGAAGTTTAGAAATAAATCTGCAACCAATGCTATCAGTATGTTTTGCAACAATAAGGTTGCGAAGGTGTAGAGAGCTCTTTGCTTTTACCCATCATGAGATGCTTCTTGTGTGACCACTTGGTAATGAGAAACCTTTTTATAGGCCGCCAAATAGGACTAAACCAGCTGATATTAATTTGCACTGTTAGGGAGCAGGACTGCTCTCTAAATACTGACAGATTTCAGCTGGTTTCTTGGCTTTCCTTGCCTTTTTGCACCTCCTTTTCTCCATGTGTTCTATACTTATTCCCTGTGTCATTCCACTTTATTACACATAACTTAATTTAGGGACTTATTTGTTTTGATTTCTTTGTATGTGTGGATAATTTGGCTTGTTACTGACATCTGGTGAAAATTTCATGCCAATAGCCCCATTAGAAATATATTTGCGGAGAAAAATATTGACATGTTCAATACTTATCCCCGCTGCATATACCCCTGACTTACACAATCCAGCCACTTGCACCCTTACTGAGGGTGCAAGTGGCTGGATTGTCAATTACCAAACGCAAACAGTCAGTACCTTCCTTGTAAAAGTTTATAGTTTTTGGTCATTACTTCCATATGTAGCTATCATTAAAGATAATGAACTGTTCTTTCCTCTTTCGGGGTTCCATCCCACTCGTAAGCTAGTATCTCACTGAGCGGCGAAAGCTTGCGAATGTAGAGAATTTGGATTCACCAACTTTTCTGACGAAAGTTGGCGAAAATCAGGATAGACCATGTCATTAGCGACATTTAGCAACTTTGAACGTCAGTTAGCAACATTTGCGTAACTGTTTGCGAAAGAATAGGAAATGGCTTTCTAGAATATGAAAATGAACTCTTTGCGACCCTAAAAACCGTTTGCAAACTCTTTTGCAATCTTGACGAAACCTTGATGGTATCCTCACGAAACCCAATATTCGTCTACATTCGTCAGCATTCGTAGCTCTGATGTATAGTGGAACCAAAAAGAACTTTAGCGACACGTGTTACAACCATTTGCAAACGCTTACAACTCTTTTACAAACGTCTGCAATTGTTTGTGACAAAATAAATTCGCAAAGAAATTTTGAACATGCACAAAATTTCTTTGCGACAAAAAAAACTGTTTGCGATCCTAAAAACTTTTAGCGAATTGCTTTGCGCCCTTTTACAAACTCTGATGAAACTCAAAATTCACTACATTCATAAGCATTCGCCGCTCAGTGAGATACTAGCTTTACCGAGTTGCTATCAATAAACCTTACTATTGGAGTGTACTCTGCCTCCGCACTTGATTCCTGAAATGAATGATAACAGTACAATCCATCCTGAAGAATGGAATTGGCAGAGATACGTAACCCAGTTGACACCCTGAGGCTCCAGGGAATGTGGATTACGTAGTCACCAGGAGGAAGAACTAGATCAACTTCGCCTGTCCATTGGAGCCCTCTCCAATCAACTAGTGGCTATAATGGATATTTCATGGGACTCTGCCACCGCTACTCCAGCTTGGCAAAGGTAACCCGCCAGTGTAGGAATATTCCATCAACTTCTGTACCCTAGCTGTCTCTACGTGCTGGAGTACTCGGGCATTGTATGACACCTACTTGTTTGGCATGGCAGAACGGGTCCAGCATAAGTTAACCACCTGCTTCTTTCCTCCAGATCTGGACCAGCTCATTGAATTTGCACTAAGAATTGATGATCTGCTGCAAGAGCAGCATTTGAACAAGGGGGCGAGGTTACAGACGCCATTCCCTGACTGCATCCCAGGATGCTCAACCTGGACCTTATTCCTCCAGTACCCATAGCTGTCAACTGGGCTCGGCTTCACAAGCTGCCCGCTGAAGAGCGGCTATGTTGGATAGAGCTGTATTTATACTTGTACTGTGGAAGTGCTACTCTTGCCATTGCTGAATGCCCTACTTGGCAGATACAAGTCACATCTGATAGAGAAGTGCAGTGTGGTGCTGCTGTCTCATCCACTTGTACACTCCTTGTTTGCCTGACCTGGCAGGGTTGCATTATTACCACCCAGGCTTTAGTCAGCTCAGGCGCTGAGGGGAACTTTATCCATCTTGTTCTCCGCCTGAGGATCCTGAATGTACCAGGGATTGCCCTTCCTGACATCACTGGGGCAACTTGGCTGTTGCCAATGCTGATCTCCGGTAAGCACATCAAAGAGTTGGGAATTCTGATCATGGAGTCACAGCATGCCCTGGTGGTATTGGAGAGGCCCTGGCCCTGAACATCCTTATCCTTGTGTGGACTGGTCTTCGAGATCCATATGAGAGTGGAGTTTGTCATGTTCCCAGTCCAGTCCTCATGCAGCTTCCAGCCTCACTGCACCTTCATCCTCTAACCACCAGGAAGTGCCACCGGGCCTGAAGGGCGTTTTCCTCATCTATCACAACCTCCACATGGTGCTTACCATTTAGTGCACATGCGGGAGAGAGATGAGTGGAACATAGCATTTAACACCCTCTCGTGCCACTGTGAATACAGACTAATATTGTTCGGGCTCGCTAACACTCCCACTGCGTTCCAGAACCTCAAAAATGAGATATGGTCTCCCGGTTTGTCCGTGTCTATCTAGATGATGTACTGGTTTTCTCTCAAACTCTGGAGGGTCGTACCTGCCATATTTGCTGCGTCATTCAAAGCCTGCTCGAAAACCAACTTTCTCTGAAACTAGAGAAATGCAATTCCATAGCAACACCGTCTCCTTTCAGGACTTTGTAATGTCGCAGGGTACTTTGGAAACGGGATCGCCAGAAAGTACAGGTTGAGCTGGATTAGCCAGACCCTTGTATGGAGATGCAAAGGTTCCTTGGGTTTGCCAATTTCTACAGACAATTCATTCAAGGGTACTCTAGTGTTGCTACCCCCCTATTTAAGCTGATGTCCATCAAGGTTCCCTTTGCCTGAACCTCCAGGCAGTCTTGACATCTACCCATCTCAAGAGGCTGTTTATCACCACTCCCGTCTTCAAGTTCCCTGACCCCTCAGCGCCAGTTCATAGTTGAAGTCAATCCCTCTGACATGGGCGCTGGGCTGTCTTCTCGCAGCTAGCTAGTGAGCAAATTATATACTCGTGCCTACATCTCACATTAGTTATCTACTGCTGGGAGGAGCTACTCCATCGGCGACCAGGAGCATTTGGCAGTGAAGCTAGCCTTTAAGGAGTAGAGGCACTGGTTGGAGTGGTCCAGGCTCCTCTTCTTCATCTGGAGTACCTCTGAATCCCAGGCTAGCTTGTTGGTCCCCCTTCTTTGCAAGATTCAACGTTGTCTTAATGCAATGACTCAGTATTAAAATACTAAGCCTGACACCCTGGCATGTCTGCCTCCTTCAATGCCCAAAGATCCATCAGCTCCCGGGTAGCTGTCTCCTAGCTGTCACCAAGCTCCAAGAGGAGGTCGAAGAGGCATTGCAGTCCTGTCCCTCTCCCCCAGACAAACCACCAAATCATCTCTTTGTCCCCAATAGAGTGAGTAATAAGGTCTTGGCCTGGAGCCATGCCTCTCAGCTGGCATGTAATCTCGGACTCTCTGGCAGTCTCGGTGCATCAGCACTTTTGGTGACAAACTATCTTCCACAGATACCCAGTCATTCATCGCAGCCAGTACTACGTCAAGCATCTCGAAATCAATTAATCACTGACCCCGTGGTCTGCTACTGCCCTTGAAAGTTCCAAACTGACCGTAGATTTAAAAAGCTATTGCTTTTGACACCGGACTGCCCCCCTCTGATGGGTTTATTGTTATCCTTACCACCGTTGACCGATCCACAGAATCTGCCCACTTTGATGCATTGGCTAAACTTCCCACTGCCAAGGAGACTGCCGAACTCCTTCTTCAAGTAGTTCGCCATCACGGTGTAGCCTCAGGGGTGGTCTGAGATTGTGAACCCCAATATGCCAACCACTTTTGGAAGGCCTTCTGCACCCTGGTGGGTGCCATCCCAGGCCTCTCCTCGAGGTTCTGCCCAGAAACCAACGGTCAAGGAGGAGAGGCTGACCCGGAAGCTGGGCAAGACTCTTCGCTGCCTGACAGAAGGTAACCCAGCCAGGTGGACACGTCTTAACTTGAGTGGAACCGGCTCAAAATTTGTTACGAGTGGCTGTTTGAGACATATCTCCTTCTCCATGTTGTATGAGTTACCAAGTACCTTTACTCCAGTGTGAGGAGAGGGAAGAGGCAGTTCAGAGTTGAAGAGCCTGGCTTTACTACTCCGGCACATGTCCACCTTTCAGAAGCAGGGGAATCGTCATCACAGGTTAGCTCCTGTCTTTCAAGTGGGGCAGAGAGTTTAGCTTGCCCGCTCCGGGAAATGTTGACGAAGCTCGCCCCCTGGTTCATTGGCCCATTTATCATTTTAAGAATCCTGTCTTCATCCGCTGTCAGGCTCCTCCTGCCCCATTTCGACTGTAACATTCACCCAGTGTTCCACGTCTCAAGAATTAAACCTGTGTTTTTGTCTCCCTACAGTCCTCCCTCCCGCTACCCTCCTCCCCCCAGGCTCACTGATGGCGACCCCGGCTACACCATGTGACAGATCCTAGATGTCCGGCATAGGGGATGCGTACGCCAGATTTTGGTGGATTGGGAGGGGTACGGGCCCGAGGAGTGTGCCTGGGTCCCAGAGCGGTACATCTGGGACTCCTCCCTGCTTTACAATTTCCAGCACCGGTGTCTGGTTCCACCACTGGGCAGCCAGGTGGCATCCATTCGGGGGTACTGTCATAACTCTTGTGTGAATACCGTCTGTGTCTCAGCACCATGTGTGTCTATTAGAAGCAGGGCCTGAAGTTAACTTTTTCAGCCACCAGCCACTGTGGCACGTGGATTTTTTAATCCACTAGCCAAACAGGCTTTTCACCAGCCATTTTTTCTTGCCTAAAAATAAAAGTGAAAGACAGGAAATGCCCGAGCATGGTTCTTGAACTTGTTTAGAATACACATTAAAGCGCTGTCAAGTTATAAACCAAATTAATCTCATTACTTACTATTTAAAAATTGTTCATCTATTAATTTATTGATTTCCAAAATACAATGTGACTACATCACTGTATTCAGTGGCGCCAACTTCAGGTCAACATTGGGGGGGTCACAATATTTTTTTTCAGGCTGCTGTATTCCCAAGGGTAGGCTGCCTTGTCCAAAGTCCAGCCTTTTAGAATGTTAAAAAGGTTTATTTTGAAACTAGCAGTAGGCTCCTTCATTTGATTGTTAAATCTCTTTGTGATTTGTGAAATAACGTTAATTGGCTGAATGGATGCGATGTATGAAGGCATACACGAACTGAATGTCGGAGGGAGCATCCATTTTCCAACCCTGCATTTATGGACGTAGGCTAAACTGTTTTCAGTCATTTATTTAGCCTAGGATTTGAAATTGCAAACGGGATCCTCAACAGTGTGTTAGCCTATAGGATACTCGTGTCCCGTTTTTTTCCAGCCTGCTTCAAGGCGCACGAAACATGCCCACACTATAATTATGCATGCAACGCGTGGTTCATCGGCCAAGGCCGCTGTCTCTTAACGCTATTCCAACTACAACGCTATAGGCTACTTATCTTCCATCATCCACGCATCTGCTGTGTTTAAATAGTGCCGCATGCTGCAGACGCATGGTTAATAGTACACCCTATCTTGACTATGAAAATGAAATCCCAAGCTGCAAGTTAAAAGCCGATATAACCTCAGCACTAAACTGAAGCATAAGCTACTGATTAAGGCAATGCGGGACCTTTTTAAATAACGCTAATGGAAGCCGTCTACAATTGCAGTTGCGGGTTTAGAAGCTGAATCCATAGGAATTAATATTCAAGTCCAGAAAATTTCACGAATTCTGGCAGTAGGCTTATTCATTAAATCGGCTATTGCTTCATAAACATAATACAGACAGGGTAACAAAAGACATGTCAATATCAATGGGCTCTTTTTAATGAACTAGTTTAAGAAATATAATTGCATGATATAGCATGTCATTTTCCGGAAGTATAAAATTATGTTAATTCACTACGGTACTTCATATTTTACTGCGTTTAATCTCAGCAAGGGAAATACTGAAGCTAACGTCACAATTCATTTCCAATATGTATCCAGCTGGACGATGAAAATGAGGTCCAAAAGTAATTAATCCTAATTGGCGATAGAGCGCTGTCCCTCGATGAAAACTAAATGAGCGAAGTCACGGAATCGGAACACTTCTGTAAAAAATTAGGGTGTGTATTTTATTATTGCCAATTAAGGAACTGTTTAGCCTACTTATTATTTTAGGTGTAAATTTTTTTATACATTTATGTAAAAAAAATAGCCTGTTTTTTAACCTTAATTTGTCTACTGCATTGCCAAAAACCAATGAATCCCGCCAAAATTTACTTTACAAGTAGTCAAGACCATACGTTCTTCATATAAAGCACACGTCTAAATTATCATGCTGAAAAACCTATTTATCTATCCACATTTCAGGAAAAATGAAATTGTACCGTTTTTCATGCCTGCACTCATATGGAAGTGGGGGACACTTTTTATTAAGGCGATTGCATATTATTAACGTATTCACGTACGCGAAAGCATTGAAACGAACCAAGGTATACTGATCAAAACTTCCAACGCAACATTTGAAATTTCAAAATATTTTTGGTATGCTTAATTTTCTAACAAATTTCAGCCTGTATGTCCACACTGCACCTTAAAAGCTCATTAAGTATTGTTTAGTTTTTCGTCGGGGCAGTCCGTTCCACCTGAATGCACACAGCTGAGATGTTTGCCACACCACTCAGACTGAGCAGAACTCAATCATCAATCCTTATGAAATGTGGCCAATAAATAGCCAGAGGAATGGGGAACTTAAATATTCCTTGGCATTCTTCTGGTGCAACTTTAGACCATGGGATGTCTTCAGCAAAATCAGCGAGAAGGAGCCGTTGGTATGCTTGCAGGTGGAATGTCACAGAGACGTGTTGCAGTGGATCTGGGTGTCCATGTGTGTCGACCATTTCGCGACTCCGGAGGCGGTTCCATGACACAGGAAGCACAAACGACCGTCCATGTACTCCCAGGTCACGTGTAACCACCCCTCAACAGGACCACCACATTCGTCTCCAGCACCTCCGAGATCGCTTCCGACCACCCACAGTTACTGCTGCTCAGACCAGAGGTCGTCACTAGAACAGGATAAGCGACCAAACTGTACGCAATCACTTGCGTGAAGCTGGACTGAACAACCGGCGTCCCACATCTCGGTCTGGTGCTGACTCCTGCTCGCCGCCCCTGCACGCCTGCAGTGGGCAAGGGCACATTTGGGCTGGAATGCACTCAGGTGGAGTAGGGTCTTGTTTTCAGACGAGTCCCGGTTCAAACTGAGAGTGGGTGACGGCCGAGTATGCGTTTGGTGTAGGCGAGGGGAACATTATGCCGACGCCAATGTCTTGGAGCGTGACCGCTGGGGTGGACCTAGTGTCATGGTGTGGGCTGGAATAAGTGCCAGACACAAGCCAGAGCTGGTTTTCATCGATGGAAACCTGAACACGGCCCATTACCGCGACGACATTTTAGCCCCTGTGGCTGTTCCTCTTGTGACTCGCTACCGCTTGACGCTGCAACAGGATAACGCCTGACCACATGTCGCCAGGGCCTGTCAGGATTACCTGAGGCAGCACAATGTTCAGTGTCTTGATTGGCCTGTGTTTTCCCCAGATTTAAACCCAATCGAGCCTCTTTGGGACATTCTGGGTCGTCGGTTGAGAAGGCGTGATCCAGAACCCTCAACCCTCCAACAGTTACGCCAGGCTCTCACTGAGGAATGGGACCGTATCACACAGGTGGAAATATGGAACCTGATTGACTCCATGCACAGGAGAATTCAGTCTGTGTGTGACTCTAAAGGTGGGCACACCAGATACTGACTTTGGCGATCCGGAATACCCTTTCAAAGTGACTTAGCAAATTGGAACTGGGACTGCGTTATTCCTCACTAATTGTTCTAAAACGTGGCATTAAACTGAAACTTGTGGGCACATTTGAGAATGTAACATTCCTCATAATAAAATAGCTTGTATTAAAATAAACCTGAGCATTGCGTTGGAAGTTTTGGTCAGTATACATTGAAAGTAACGGTTCAGGGGTACGTTTCCGAAAATCCTTGGTTTGAACCGGACTATGGAAGTTGTTGAAAGATAGCAACTAGCAACGCTTTTGGAAAACATAACCAGTGGCGGGCGGTGGACAGAGAATAAGGAGGGCGATAAACATGTCTTCAAACTGCTTATTAGTCTTGCTATGTTTTCAGTCAATTTCCCTGTTAAAAGACACTAGAACTCTCCCCTCTCAGGTGTAGCCAATTGTCTTTGTTAAGACAAGAAATCAAACGCACCAGTTGAACGCAAAAAAGAACGCATTTCAATCTTTTTCAATTAAACAATCATTACGCACAGGTTTGACGACTCGCTTAGGATGTGACAAAATTTAACGCGGTAAATCCACAGTGGTTTTTTCGTGAAGAGTTGCCTATTAAGGCATGCGAATTAAACATTTTATAGAATTTATTATTCACTCGCCTAAACATTTCATTATAAGGGAAACTAACATGTTGACCAAGAGCAATGATTGAAATCGGGTCACTAATCTTATCCGTTTCAAGGGATGTTTTCCGCCCCCCAGTTTTCTGTCCACCGCCCGCCACTGAACGTAACCCCAGCTCAGTAAATTGCAGTATGGTTGCCCACATTCTGTTACAATCTTGCTGAGTTGCTTGGCTACAACAGCAGCTAAAGACGATGTGTTATTCACTATCAGATTTTTATAAAGTAGGCCACGGCAACGAATCAAGGACACGCATTTTCTGGACATGAATAATATTATGCCAATATGGATTCAGCTTCTAAACCTGCAACTGCAATCGTAGACGGCTTGCATTAGCCTTTTTTTTCCTGAATAAATAGAAAAAAGGCCCCGCATTAATCAGTAGCTTCACAGAACGGGGCAGACGAACTACGAAAACTTGCGGTTTTATTATCGCAGGGTTTTTGCACCCCCAAGCTTAACTTTGGAGGTACAGGAGACCCAATGCCCCCCCACAAATGGCGCCTATGACTGTATTCAAGATTGATCAAGGTCCTTGTAGGGCTTCCAGGGAGGTCCTCAGCAAAATAAGGACTACTACAGAATTTCACTTTAAATTTAAATCAAAAGAAATTCTTATGGTACAAAAACGTAGAGTGATTTATTTTAACGTTGTCAATCCAGTAACATTAATATGCAAAGCTGTTTTATAATGGACTATGCTCACAAAGTTAGGTGCTGACTGGTTAAACCATAAAGCCTAACATTCTCTGAACATTCAATTAGCTTGTGACCCATTTCATTTTGCAAGGACATCAATGGGGATCGTTATAACTGTAAGTAGCTCCAAGTAATTCACATTTTATAACAAACATAAATTAGTTGTATTATATCGCTCTCCGTGACATAACACTCATCTTTCTTCGCATGTGAACAATCAATTTATTTTACAAAGTTGACATCACATTTTTTGTGCCAACTAATGTGCCTCTCCGCAATATTAGCCCAAAACAGTCGTCACCAACCCTGCTCTTGGAGATCTACCATCCCGCAGCATTTTACTCAAGCTCAAACAAAGTACACAACAGTCAACAACAAGAGACCTGATTGAGATGCTAATTGGTAGGTGGGCCAAATTAGGGTTTGAATGAAAACCTAAATGATAGTATATCTCCAGGAACTGGGTGGATGAGCAGAGGCCAAAAGACTAGACTAGTGATCAAATCTAGTTGAGTCAGCTAGTCAGTTGAGTTCAAGTGGATTCCCTTAAATTTTTTTTCAATATCTTTACTGAACTGAAATATATAAGTATACATTAAGTACACATTAGTGTGACTTCTTTTTAAATGAAGGGACAATTACTAAGAATTCAAGCTCTGCTTCAGAAGGGGAGAAAAAAATCACATTTGGAAAAGGGAGATTTTGGTACAGATTTCATACCAAATACCTGACAAATGTGACCCAAATGCATAGCTTAGCATAGCTTTGTGCCTGCAGTGCTTACCCACTTTGAATAGGACTGGCTAGAACATTGCATCTGTACATATCATGCTCAAAGATCTGCACATCAATAGCCTCAAAATACTTCAAAAGGCAAGGAAAGTCAAAAGACCGCACCACAGACACTGGATTAGATTTTTTCCCCATTTTTTTCCAGGGCTATTATGTCAAAGCAGACTTTTGGAATGGAAAAAAAAACTGCACGTCCTAACATGTCCTTTAAAGTTACAGTTAGCCAGGGAAAAAGTTGTTCCAGCATGTTTCTGTAGCGTGAACCTGTCTTAATTCATCAGGTTCTTCAACAGATTCAGTGTCTTTTCAGATCCAGATTTTCACATTAACCTGAACATAAGATAGGTCCATCCTCAGATTCTTATTCAGTGGACAGTGTCCTCACACTGTATTGCCAATTCTTTGCTCATATTGTTGTCAAGTTCTTCATATACACTGCTGACCGAAACTGGGCAGTCATGCTGCTGTACTGCCTTTATAGATGATGTTTCCGCAACAACTCTGTGCCATCTTAGATCATCCTTAATAGGGAAGTTAAAAAAAAAAAAAAAACGCATCTGTGTGGGTGCTGAAAGATTTTTATGAAACCAAGAAACTGAAAATAAAACCAAATCAAACAGAAGCCAAATTATCTTGGGATATGAAATAGCATTTCGACATACAGTACTGTGCAAGTCTTAAGCACCCCACTTTTTTTTTTCTTTGAATCTGGCTTTAGATGTTTACTTTTTGTTTTCCAAATTAGTGTTGCTGAAGATGAAAATTATAACTGAAATTCCAAATTGTCATCTAAAAAATAGTTTTATGAATAAATGCCTATATTTGCTTAAAACAGTTGATACAGATAATATAGCATTGACAGAGCCCCGATGTCAACATCATCAGGGCTGTCTGCAATTACCTAGAGGGATAGACTCAAGTGAGACAGAAAGTCTGCTGAAGAAAGGTGGCAAGTTTTCCACTCTGCTTGGAAAAACCAAGAAGATAATCATCTTACTAAACAGTAGCACAACAGGTCAGTGTCTTTTTTTTTTTATTGGCAAAGGGTGGTCACAGCAAATATCATTTTGATTGAGTATTCAACCATTTTTGGCTCTGTATAGTACATTTTTCAGTTATTAGCAACTTTAAATTTCTTAAGATTTGCAAACATATTTGCCAAACAAAATTTCTTTAAATGTGCCAAAGATTTTTGCACAGTATTGTATGCTTGGGAAAAGACCATCTACATTAACAAACCATGAATTAACTTCCTGCTTTGATAAACAAACACTTACCAAACCAGGCCTGCTGGTCTCCCTGCACTTCAATAGCAAGCCCAAAGTCCGCAAGCTTCACTGCTGCCCCCTTCAGCTTACTGGCTAGAAGCAAATTCTCCGGCTTTGAATCAAAGAGAAAAGATTTTGGCATAAATTAACCCAGCACATTGGTTGGAATGGACGGTCTACAGTGCCAGGCTCATTGGTCGGAATCTATGACAGCAGAGCTTAGTGGACTATTTTGCCACCTGGGGAAGGCAGGGGATATGCAGGGTACAGGGCAGGAGTAAGCACCAACTCACAGCACCCTGCAGTGCCCTTCAGGAAAGAAGGGGCTGTTCTGACACCAAACTGATCATCCCAAAACTTTTTCTCCGCGTTTGCTTTGCAGTATGATGAGATTACGTCACAAATATACTGAATAGTACAAGTATTCTGGCAGTGGGCAGAAATTTTGTAATAAATGTCCTTGGCTGTGTTAAAAAAAAAAGGGACTGATGAGAAAAATTTGAGTGACTTTGTGTAATTTAATGCTTTTAAATATGTTACATAATTTGAAATGTGTACACAGACTGATTTGTCTGCCTTCAACTCCTGCATACCCCCTTAAACCAACAAATAGTATTTTAATATATTACTGTGTATCATACATTTTATGAAATTTAAAAGCAGTTCCTAAAACACATAAACCATCTTTCACCACTATTTTGATTTTTTTTGGCCACTCGGATGCCAAAAACTGTCTGAAAGCTGAACTACACAAAAGCTAAATCAAAGACAATCTTGGAAACACAGAAAACCACAAAAAATGTCTCATTGTGTGCTGAGCAGATTGTTATGTATTTAAAGGAATGCAGGAAAACCAGATGCTGTACTGTAATTGATACTACCTGTGCTGTTAGTAGAGCATTCATGAATTGTGGCCCAGAGGAAATAGGCCACATGGTGAGGAAAGTGCTGTGAACATTGCAAAGCAATAATTGGCAACCTGCGTGCAGGTAGTGATGTGAGCCATGATGTCATAATGGCCCTGTTAACACCTGGCATTAAAATGCATTTTTTGTGATTAGATTGCAATCGGATAGTGTTTGACCACATACATTTACACCTGGTATTAACATGCATCCCCGGCGTCCAAATTACAATCCGTCCCGCCGACGTCACATCTTTCTTTGCCCATCTCCTTAAAGGGGACCTATTATGCTGATCCTTCTTTTAATACATATTAGTAATGTTATAATGTTGGTTGTCCATGCTCAACCTCTGAAAAGTTTCTAAACATAAGATACAGGGGTTTTGCCGTAATCCAAGAACGTGATTTCGTGAGCGTGATTTCCTCTCTGAACAGCTCCTCCCGAGATCTTCACGAGATCTGGGTAAAACCTGACGTCAGGTTGTGCCATCCAATTAGTACAGACCTAGCCAGAGCCAATCACGGCGCTGGACCTGCCCACACCGGAAACTATTCTAGCAGGCACTAACAACAGCAGATCATACTATGCCTTAGTAGCATCTTCACTTTTGGACCGCTAGCGATAGTTAGCACTAACAACTGGCCTCAAACACAGGCTTGGTAAAATATCTGAAGATAAAGCCTGTATCGGTCGCGACTGTCCATGACTCACAGACACAGAAGCTGTAAGTTGCTTTTACTGCATAAGCCAACCTGACGTGATAGCCAGTTGATTGTGGCTGTAGCACAGCGGCTAACGTAGCCAAGTTACTGTTGCTAATGCTTGTGTCCTAAATATGCAAGAGTGATATCAGGGGAAATTCTGCAGAAGGTGTGTGAACATAAACCTCATTTGAAGCTAACTTTTAATACTTGTTTGTAATTTGGATGCTTGGTACAACTGTTCACAGTCACAGAACTTCCTGTCTGTAAAACCTGTATTGCAAGGGTTTGTCTCTGTGGTTATGACCGTTCGGTTACCAGCTACTGCATGTTAGTTTGCGTGTCTGCTAATTAAAAATGCTCCTGGTTAACTTATATGCAGTAATTCTGATCGGTATGCTTGTGTTACTTCGGTAAGCATCAATGTGGCAGTTTCATCATAACGTTGCCCGATTGTAGCCTCTACAGTTAGTGATCGCTTCACTTATCCATGACCTGTAGAAGTGATCGATTCGCTAGCTCCACATAAGCAACCTGTCCGCGCTAACGGAAAGTACGGTTTGCAAAACCTGTATTATGTTCATAACATAACCGAGCTTGACTGTATTATGTTCATAACATAACCGAGCTCTCTCTAGCTGTCGCGTACTATCCATAAAGCTGCTTTCACATCGGACACGAAATGAATTTTTCGCGCGACAGATTACATTCAAAGTCAATGCAAAGACACGAATACGGGCATGTCAAGCCGCTTTCACACCGGACGCGAAATGAATTTTTCGCGCAACAGATTACATTCAAAGTCATGACCACTTATCAGCTACTGCATGTTAGTTCCCCTGCTCTACTAATTAAAAACACTCCTGGTTAACTTATATGCAGCGATTCTGATCGGTATGCTTGTGTTACTTCGGTAAGCATCAATGTGACAGTTTCATCATAACGTTGCCTGATTGTAGCCACTACAGTTGAAGCTAACCGGAGAGGTGCTGTATGTGTCTGCCGAGTTGGGCTGCAGTTAGACCAGACGTAAGTTTTGCAAAGCTTGGGGTGAGTTTTTGGGTGCTTGTGAAACGATCACTTTACTTATCCATGACCGGGGTCAGCCTGATACATCCCCAATGTCTGAGCAAGCTCTCTGATGCTACCAGTGAAAGCAATAGGGAAAAGCACAGGCTATAACGTGTATGGTATCACAAACGATTTCTCTGCATTGCTGTCGATTGAATATTAAATCGACAACTGAATATTAAATTATTTCCTGTAAAAGTGATCGATTCGCTAGCTCCACATAAGCAACGGTTCACGCAGACGGAGCTTACGGTCTGTAAAACCTGTATTATGCTCAAAACATAACCGGAGCTCTAGCTTGCTCTCGCGCACAATCCATAACGCGCTCATTCTCCATGCGAGGAAACGCTTTGTCATTCCGGCGCAGTAAGTAAAGCATTACCACGGGCAATTTCGAAAAGGCCGTTAAGCCTGGAGCTTTCGCCCCTCCGTCATATACCAGCGCAGAAGCTGTTCGTTGCTCCACGCTAACAACACACCACAGCGATGCACACGAACCAGCAGGTCCTAATACACACCGAAGCAGTCCATAAGCTCTTGGTCCACTTTTAGCTGCTCCTCACTGTAAATGTTTCCCTCTAAACTCAGACCCACCGGATTTCTACGGTCTCCGGTCTACACTTGGGCATGTCGACCCGTTCTACAAATGTGCCTATATGGGGTGGACTCTAGCTTCCCCTGCATCCTAGCTAGGACTAGAAAAACCGCAGTACTCACCAACTGTTGGCGTAGCAAACTGTAGCCGATAGCAAATTTGAGCTTGCGCTGACAGATATTCGCACTGCGTCCTCCACTTTCGCCGCTGCGTTTGTTAGAACAAGATCATGTCATTAGATCTATATTCAAGCATAACGTTAGATTGCGGAATTTGCCCGCCGCTTCCTTATCAGATTGCAGACGTGTCTCAGGTTTCACTCTGGGGAGCCGGACACGGAAAACTGCGTTCTGCAGCCTCGTCCCGCCCAACTCCGCCCTCCACAGAGCTGGCCAGTCAGAAGAAAGTGGGTACACGGGGAGTGGGGGCCATAGCGGAAGAGCCACCCCAGTGAGGCGTTTCAGGCAGAGACTACAATGTACTACAAATGCAGTTTTTGGAGGATGGCAGTATGAGCGAAATAAATACCCTTTTTTTACTTTGCGCGATCAGGAGTACTCTAGGGGAGTCAAAGACCAAAATATAAACTTGGAAAAATAGCAAAATAGGTCCCCTTTAAGTGAAATTTACCGTAAAAACTGGTCAATTAGACGCACCTTTAATGCAATATTTTCACTCAAAAATGCATTGCATCTTGTAAACCAGTGCGCCCATACACCAGTAAAATGCTGCGAGATGTAAAGGGGGATGTTCCAATGTGTACTCAAGAGAGGGCGCTGTGAGCTAGACCTTGCTCGCGTGTCCCAGAGCTTGGATTCAGCCTCTCTGGTCTCTTTACAGCTAGAAGCTGCGTAGCCCACCGCAACATATCAAAAACTTCTGGAAATAGCAATACAGCTGCATAAAAACTTCACGTCGTGGACTTCGCTGAACAAATGGAAACCGCCATTTTGTTTAAAATAAATTAAAATAGTTTGGAACAACTTGTTTATGCATTTTTGTAACTGAATAGCTACAACGTACTATAACACAGTCTTAGATGAAAACCTTCTTACCGACGGGACAACCAACAAAATATACTGCGTCTTGGGTACCAAAGCGACTTATCTACTGAGTTTTACTGTACGTGTTTCCGCCCATGGAGTTGTTGTTTGCGGATTGGAGATGCATTTGCATTTACACTTGTATTCAATGTGGGCAGAATCCATATGAAAGATTGTGGTTTGAAAGATCGGCTCACAATCCGTACTCAATGCGTCTTGAGTGCATTTACACCTGTGCTTTTATGAGGTCAAGCGCTATCCGATTGCAATCCAATCACAAAAAACGCATGTTAATGCCAGGTGTAAACGGGGCCAATGACACCTCTTCCCAAAAGAGGTCTTCATTATCATTTGAAGACTGGCTCAAATGCCTTTTTCTTATGCTTATGTGACCTCTGTCCTCCTCCACAGTTTACACCAGCAGTGAATCATTGGTCCTTGAGCTTCAGTATTTTGACCTCATTTACTTCTGAGCAAGGTTTTCGCTGAATTCCTAAAAGAGGCCATATTTGCAATGGCAACCAATGCTACACAATAAATTTAGTATTTTTTGAGCAAAACACAAATTAAAGTGTTGTTCAAAAATATGCAAGTGAGAACTGGAGTGGTTGTCAAGTGATCAGGAGCCAGCAGAGTATGCTGGGTCAATCGTTCTGGTGAGCCAAAACAAGTCGTACTTTGGACCCAGCAAGTATCTCCCGGCTAGGTTCAAGTGTACTTAGTAAACTCCCTGTTCAGCATCTCTGTTGCCGTCAACAAAAATGTTTCTCTCTTATAACATGCTAAACTAACATTTTTGTGAAGAAAAATAACCTTCCAGAGACCCTCCAACAGAAACATACAGAGACAGAAGTGCAGCAACTCGAGTGAACGAAGGGACAAAGGGAAGAGAACAGAGAAAAAGGGACAGAGACTGAGAGAGGAAGAAATGGTGAATATGCAGGTTTTGTCCCTGGAAGGTCATCAAAATTCCATTTACCCCACTGAATATTCATGGACACTTTTCAAATAGCTTGAGAAATTTATGTTTTTACATAATTAGAGGCACTTTACATAAATGGTCAACACTGAAGAACCACCCCTGACATATCAGTCGAAACGTTCCAGTCCTACAATGCAAAATGATTTCTTGGATAGAAAATTACGTACATAGAAGCATTAAGGGGAAATAGAATCCACTTTGCCAAGGGTAAATGATTTCCTGTTCTATTGGTCCATTCCAGCCAACCAGTAACTTGTGTTTTCACAACCTTCTACCAGTGTAAGTGGAAGTGCCCTGGAACGGCTGTCAAACCCCTGACATACTGCCTGTGAAGTCGTACCAGATCGATGTACTCCAAGTTACATTCTCTGAGGTCACACAGCCCGGCAAACATTAATGGATGCGCCCATGGATGTTGTGGTGATGCAGGCGATACATGGTGAGAAATTAAGAAATAATAACTTTATGGACATGTGAATCACATTTACACGTTGTAATTAAAGTTATAGTCAAGTGATTATAACAACCTGTTGTGTTTATGAAATGATGCCCAAAAATCTCTCCGACAAGAGAGAAATATTGCCCGCTAGCACTGGCTAGCTAATTAACGTTAACTAGCTAGCTAACGTTAACGTCAGCTTTATGTATTATCTGAACTGCGGAAAGTGGGCCATGTTAATAATAATCTAACTTAGAAATTCATTGCATACCGACATTAATCATAAAACATTTAGCTAGGCAGTAGCTAGTAGTCGTTCATAAACATAAACATCGCACAGTCAGCCATGATGGTTTGTCGTGACTTGCGTGGAGTGCTTTAAAATCGTGACTCGTGACTTGAAGTGGTGACTCACGAGTTCAGAATCTTGGCTGGAACGCACAGTATATTGAAAGAGAATGAGCCCAGAGACTCCTTCTCCTCCCTTGTACGAAGCTATGTTCTGTCACCTCTGCACAGTGATGACTCATAGACAAACTGAAGCAATTCTTGGCAATGCAATTAAATTCACTCACCTACTTTTAAGCTGGGGGACACAAGCAGCTATGCTTGGGTTCAGCCCACCTTCAGTAGCAAACTCAAACATGCTTGCTAAATTCAACAATCTACCAAGATATTCACAAAAAAAAAAAAGACAAATCCCAAAGAAGACAGATAGGGCACAATGACAGCTCTGATGGCACACATGAAAAAAATAACTCACATGTGGAGTAAAAAATGACATTCCTCAGGGCTCCTGTCAGGTTTCACCCTCAATGCCATCATGTACAGGCCTGCACGGTGAGACTAGGATACCCATTGGCATGGATCAGCACCATCCTCCAGCTCAAATCAGACTTTATGTCATGCGGGCATGTTTAACATCTAACTAGTGTAATGATTGTGTTTTCCAACCTTCCCGCTAAATGGAAGCAAAAGCATACAGGGTATGGTTGCCTTACAGGGTTTCCTCCAGGATTTTTTGAAACTGTGGCGGAGGGCATCAGCGTCGGGTCAAAACTCAGCATTATTAGGTGTGGCCAGTTTTCATTAATCAGCACATAGACTTCAATTATTACATCGCCTATGTGCACGGAGGTTTATCAGTTTCACATGCATGACGGTGGATTTCACACATAATATGAAAACCAATTATGACTCCGGACTCCGGAATTGAAATTAAATAATCATGAAGATACAATTATGTAGAGCAGGATGTGCTCACAGCAAACACAGAAGTTAACATCGTAGTTTATTGTTTTGCAAAGTGAACAAAATTTTTTTTCTCTAATCGTTGCACACATTGCATTAAGAAGAAAGCAGCAGTGGTGTAGTCAATGTGATACGCTGGTATACGCCGTAGACCCACTAGAAAATGTCAATGATTTGCATATACCCTCTTAAAAATGAGCGAGGATACATAACAACATCATTTTTTAACGGAGCTTTAACGCGTTTATTCATTAAATTCACCCCGGACCCCGTCTGTATTAGGATTGATGAACAGACTTTTGGACCTCTGGGGCTTCCGTCGCCTGTGAGTCTGTGACCTCTTGCTAGGCAACAGCAATAAACTTGCTTGGTGAGCATTCTCTGCTCAAAAGCGAATGAATAACCTAAAGAGATAAAGTATGAAACAAAAACAATGGCAGACTACACTCTTTAAGTGTTTTTAGAAAGTTGCCCAACTTGCCCCTGAAACTACTGCCGGTGTTCTGTCAATTTTTGCTACCTATCAAAATATGCTACCTCGCGGTTCTGCGCTTGCGCAGACCAAAAATCTTGGGCTCTGTTTCTTCCCTCACATCGTAGGTATCTTCGAAAATCGTGTACACACATTTTTTTTTCAGTGCGCCTTTCGCCTTCTAAGCGTATTTGCATGCACACGTTGGGTTTTCCTGAAAATGCAGAAATTTGATGATAATGGCCTGCGGCATGTATCTTTTTGGACAAACTTGTCCAACGCATTGTAACATCTGCTTATGTTATAACAAGCAAGCAAATAACAAAGTTACTATTGTAGACTAATTCATATTGCAATATTAAGACGAAAACGAAGACTTTACGATCGCTTTGCATTACCGTTGCACTTTTTGACAAGGCAGCACAAATTGTCAGAACACCGGTTCGAATGACACTGCAGCTTCAGAAGATTATAGCGAGGTTGGAGAAACTAACGTTGCAGAAAAAATGGACTGAGGCTGTCCTACACAATACAAAGAAGGAGCCCGATGCTAACATTACTGTAATGTTACCCAGTAAGTGAAATTAGCGTATACGTTATCATTAACTGTAATAACATTGGATTGTTAGTATATTTAAGTGTACCGAGAACTAGCTAACTTGACGAACATTTGTGTGGTGGTTCAATGAATGGGAGAGAAGGGGAGCGATAACTTCGATATTGCGCGCGCGCGCTCGTGTGTGTGGGGGGTGGTGGAGGGGGGCGGCAGGCGTGTGTGCAGTGACAGTCATAAACAGTACACAATTTTTACATTTAAAATATATAATATTTTATATTAAAAGTGTCTTGTGTTTCCATTGTTATTGGTGGCTTAGTGTTAATTACAAAAAGTTCAAAAGAAAAAAAGAGACATCTGCCACAAAATGTTGTGTAATGTATGGAATTTAAGCGAGGTCCAGCCTATGTTCTCAAAGTCCTATGTTCTCTCAAGGCAATTTTTTCAGGCTCGTTCACTCATTGCCTTGTCATAAAAAAAACCTCTGTTTATAGAGGTAGGCTTATTTACATTATATATTGCTTTGAGACGGGTGAGTGCGAGTTTCACAGTATACCCACAACAAAAAAATAGACTACACCACTAGAAACCAGCATGTTTTACTGCCGATGGCTAATTTTTATTCATTGGAAAACGTGTTCATCAAGAAAAATGATTTACAACAGGTCAAGAATTATTAGCTCTCATTTTAACTTGACAAGGAGAACTGGCGACACCTGATTGTCCTTAGGATTTTTGGAGTTTATGTAAAGTCATTTTACATAGGCGTGGCGGCTTTTATTTTGCCGTGGCGGTGTGCCACGATCAACAACATGTAGCGGAAACCCTGGCCTATTGAGTGAGCCCGAGATGTCAAATTTAAGAAATGTGTGATAATTTTTATTTATTCCAAGCCTTCGGCGAGGACGAGAGTAGCAATATGGCCTGTGTGATATCTAATTTCAGCTTCGAACATCTTTTGCTAGCCTAATGTGTGATTGCACTGTCGACATTGCACCTAGCTAACGTTAGCCCCGCCCAAACATTTAACTAGACCTCAATCCTTTGTCTTTAGTTAAAGGCGGCAGAAAGACTGAAATAATGAATGTGCGGTTGAGAAAATGAGCTAATTTTTTTCTTTGTTGGGAATCGAACCGATTTTTTTTTTTTTTTTTCAAGGTGGTCCAACCTGGCTGGAAACGGGTCGGCATTAAATGACCAAGCTAATGTATTTGTGTTGAGATCTTCATTCCAAGCATTTGAAAAGTCGTTGCAGGGCCTTCCCTGTCAGGTAAGTTGCCCATTTAGCTGGAACAGCGTACTGACATAGAAGTACAGTACCATGAGCATTCAAACTGCTTTACGACCATGTTCCTTGTTGGCTATTCACCAGTACAAGGCGTTCAACCATTCAGAGTCAGATGTGAGGCATATATTCACCTACCAATGGGTTAATCTTACGATGACTAAAACAACCCATTGTAACCTTGTTCTCGAATAGTGTCAAGCAAAACTGCGCCTTGATTCATTTTTTAATATGTATTCCAGTACTACCTAGGAGGGCAATACGATTGTATACCCCTTGAATATCAAAATAACGACGGGAGTTTTTCCATTATAGTCTATGGGGAAATTGAGAGGTGTGGTGCACTGGACGTCATATTGGTTTCAGCAACTTTTCGCTCCGACAGCCTCTCAAGTTCCCAGAAACACTCAATGGCTTTTGGTGTATTAACAAAGAGGTTCAATGAGGTATTTGGTCACAATTCTCAACATTTTTTTTTTTGTGTTTTTACGCAATTTTACACAGGTTATATTTGTGCTGTGAAGGGATGTAGTGACACTGTCAAAAAACACAAGGGTCTTTGCACCTTCCCATGAATAATAACGAGAGGAAGAGGAAGCCATATACTGGCTTTGTTAATACTGTGATAAAGTTGGCTTTATATTCGGATATTCGGATTCCGGCGCATGAATGACATGTCAAGAAACAAAACTACAAACATGTTCCGAATGCGCATAATAAGGGTGACGAGATGCAATGGAAAGAATTCCGTATCCAACCTCCACTTTTTTCCGCTTTCATTTGCCAAAAAATTTTAAAAGGGGGCGCCAATATATGTTGGCGGGTTTTATTAGTGAGAAGAAGGTTTAGAATTTAATATTAATATTGCAAATGCATATGCTACAAATGCCTTAAAAAACAGGTGTCGTGCTGTAGAATGCGAACCCTTCGCAGGAGCACGCGCATATCATTCCAATAGCACAATACTTGTGCGTCATCAGTATCATGGCTGCCGCCATTTTATGCCATTACCATGTATAGCAGCACTAGAAATTAAGAACCATATTCTGAGAGAGTGGCACTGGCAGTAGAGTTGACATCTCAGAATTGCATGAAATTTGGCAGAATGGCACCCATATATGTGTAACAGAAAATCCCGGAGTTTGAGCTCATAGTTTTTATCAATTTGGCTATAGCGCCACCTAGAAGTGGACAAGTCAGGTACCAAATTGAGTATTTTTGAGGAAAAATACCCATTTTTGAAGGAATATTGTGGATAACTGCTTCAATGTGTTGAAGAAGTTATGATTGTATTTGATACTGGGACACCCACATTTTCAAAATGTGAAAATGCCACCTGGTGACCATGTTGGTTATACGTGCAATGACAAGAAATCTGTGTAGAACGGGAAAAAATATTTTTACGAATTCAGGCTTATTTTAATTTTTAAACCAGACCAGCACCAAATTCATCTTACCTGTTTCCATTTCAGACATTAAAGGTGAGAACAATTTTGAAGTATTTAGACTGGAACCTTTTTGGTTTTTTGAGATATCTGCTCCCAAAGTTGGGTGCGGGCTAATTTTTTCCTGTTTGTACAGTGGATTAACATTAATAACCAGACACCTGCGGGGATGGGTAGACCATTAATTTGAACCTTCCTTTGGGCTCAACAAAGACACCAGAAACATCTTTGGCACTATGCACCATCTTCGAGCAGCGGCTACAGACATTTTGACAAAATCTTCAATTCACCTATTTGCAGTGATGTTCAGGGGCCCATAAAAATGTTAACCAAGAAGATAGAGCCTTGAAATTAGCTGAGTCTCCAGCCCTTTCAAGATATTTTAACATATCAAAGGAATTTTTATGGCACTCATTGCCAATTTCTGGATATAAGGGGACAAATGTTCAAAATATATCAGTATAGGGGGCACTGTTACCAATATGTCAGATCTGACAAAACCAGACATGTGCCATGGAGAAGTTTCTCGAAATGGAACATGTGTCTTACGTATATTGTGAAAACACTGTTTTTGTTTTGCCACTATGTTGGTTTAACTAGTAATGCCAATAGGTGGCGCCCCACCGTGCCACCTTTTTCAGATCTTTCAAAACCAGACATGTGCCACAGAGAAATCTCCTGAAATGAAATATGTGCAATGTATACATAGCCAGAACACTGATTTTGCTTTGGCAGTTGGCTGGTTTAACTAGTTACAGAGAGAGGTGGTGGCCATAGAGGTACTGGTGCAAGATAAATTTTAAGGTTTTTAGGTTTTAAGGTTCAGCCAACCTACAACTGAATGCACTGCCACAAGAGATACAGATATCCATGTGCCAAACACATGTGCAAGAGATAAAACAGAAAAGCACTGTTTGGGGACTTCTGGTAACGGCGGCATACTAGACGGACGTGTTTCTCTCCCCTTCCCTGAACTTTGCTAAAAACCTTCCAAATTTCTAACGAGAAACCAGTAGTTTCTATTTGTATAAAAACCCCGGATGTTGGGCGCCCCGGTGGCTCATCGGTCTAAGCGCGCATACCATAAAGGCGGTGTCCTTCTCGCAGCGACCTGGGTTCGATTCCGGCTCGGGTCATTTGCTGCATGTCTTCCCCCATTCTTCGCCCCAACCTTCCTGTCTCTCTGCACTGTACTACTGTCAAATAAAGGAAAAATTCTCAAAAAAATAATCTTTAAAAAAAAAAAAAACCCCGGATGTCAGCCGCAGCAGAAATGCCGGGCAAACCCTGCAACAGGAACTTACGGTCCAAAATATCGGACTTTAGCGCAGCCAAAGAAAGAAGGGAAGCTAAAGCTAACATAGCAACAGGCGAGACGGGCAACAACATGGAGAGGAAGGGCTAAAGACTGAAACGATCCTGGAGCCATACAGGACTTAAAATCTGATTTTTCTGGCAAGCTGGGCGGTATCTTAAGCGCAGTTGAAGAGTTGAGGAAGGACACAAGAGAGTGCACGGAACATTTAACTAATGCAGAAGTCCGGATCTCGAACACTGAGGATGAAGTTGTTAGCTTGAAGGCTAAAGTTCGAGGGCTTGAGGAATAGAAAACGGAGCTCGAAGACAAAGTCACGGATTTGGAGGCAAGGTCGAGACGCTCAAACCTAAGGCTAGTCAATCTACCAGAGGGTGTGGAACGGGACGACACATTCTTTTCTTGAGAAATGGATCCCGGCAGTGCTGGAGCTTCCCGGCACCAACGTTGTGCTGGAGAGGGCCCACCACGTAGGCCAGAGATGTGAACCCAGTGCACCCCTGAGAACGGGTATTATGAAGTTTCTGAATGACAGAGTAAAAGTAGCGGTGTTAAAAGCTGCGAGAGCCAAAAATGAAACTTTCTACAAGGACAAGCCTGTACGTCTCTACCCTGATCTGGCGGCGGGAGAGCACAAAAGACAAAAAGAACTTGGCCCTGTGAGACAGAAACTCCGCACAATGGGAATAAGACATGGTATGCTCATCCCTGCTAAACTGTGGGTGACCGATAAGGACAAAACTTTGGCCTTTGTTACGCCAGCAGAAGCTGAGAATTTCATCAGGTCAGTTCAAGAGGACAGTCAGCACAGATAGGTATGGACTGCTGCTAAATTTACAAAGTGGACGGTGTTCCAATGCTAAATCCGGGTCCAAGTTTTGGCTTTCAAGAAATGGGTTCTATATTTTGAGTTGAATAATCTAATGAATAAGATATAACTGTTGTTAATAAAAAGAGATTGGGAAAATGAACCAAATGGTCAGCATGTTATAACGTTCTAAGGATGGATGGTCAACACCCTGTAATGTTTAGTACCAGAGTTAAAAAAATTTAACATAACGAAAGTTTTTTTTCCATTTACCTGATGAATGTAGCGCTATCACAATTTCCTTTAACTTTTGCTATCTCCAATATAAGGTTTCCTTACAGGAAGTGCTATATTTCAGAGGAACCACTTTAAAGTGTGTAATCTGACCAAGGCGTCAATTTGATGTAATATAGAGGAGCGTTGATCTCTATCTCCTTTATTTTTACCAATTTATTATCATTGTTAAAGTATGGATGTTAGTTGTTTCCAGTTTTGCGTGTTTTTACTAATGCAGACTTTCACTGGGGTCAAACTTTTAATAATTATGGTGAGTTCATTTACTTTTTGATGCTCTCTAAATGGTTTCTCTTGGGTTGAGGGAGAGAACCATGTTTGAAGAAATGCAAGAATTATGCTCACTGCTCCCCACTAGGTGTGGAGTGGATTTCAAAGTTACTGGGGTAAGCAATTTGGGAGGGAGGGGAGGGAAGGGAGCTCAAGTTCTGGAGCTGGGGTTCACACAGTTTGTTTACTGAGTACCTGTGTGTGTGTGTGTGTGTGTGTGTGTGTGTGTGTTTTTTTTCCTGCGCATTATCAGACATGCAAAATAGGGTATCAGGTCTATAGTCTAATATGATTAATGCATTACAGCTTGAATTCACTTCATGGAATTGCAGAGGTTTGCAAAAATTCAAAAAAGTGAAACAAGTAATGATATGGAAGCCCATAGGGGACAATACTAAAATGAAAATGCAATTCCACTATTGCATTATAATTTTCCACTAATGAATGAGTTATTTGAGTCAATATTAAATTGAAAATGCATTAATTCAATTATCACTTTCATTTTCGCATACTCATATGGGAAATCTATGACTATATTCAAATGATAATGAAAAAGCTGTCAAACATTCAAGTCGTGCCCAGCAATACAGTGGACAATATTCAAATGCAATGAGCAAAACAGCACCCCCAGCCTATTGCATTTACTTTTACATGTCACCACGTTCTTTTAGGGTCAACATGAAAATGTAAATGCTATTTTCTGACTATTTGAAAATGATATTGAAAACAGCAGTCAATATTAAACATTTTGCAAAGACTTAACCTGCTCTACTGTGGACAATATTTAAATGCAGTACTTTTGTAAAAATGTAGAATTACATTTTCATTTTAATATTGTCCCCTCTGGGCTTCCATATAATAAGGAGATTAAAGGATCTTAATTCTCAAATTATCTTTCTACAAGAAACCCATCTCTCATCAGACCAGGATATTAGAATTAAGGGGAGGTGGCACGGTAGGGTTTGGTTAGCACCTTTCAACTCTCAGGCAAGAGGGGTTATGACTCTCATACATAAATCTATCCCCATAAATATTATTAAGGTCATTGCAGATAAAGCAGGTAGATATTTAATCATTCAAACTACACTATTGACAGAACTCCTTAATCTGGTAAATATTTATGCACCTAACAATGGTCCAACATTCTTTAGCAATTTGTTCCTCAGCTTATCCTCTCTAAAAGGTCAATATATCATAGCCGGAGATTTTAATTGCACATTAGACCCTTACACAGACAGATCATCACACATAGATAAGACTCACAATAAAAGTAGACAAATAATACAACAATTAATGCAAACGTTAAATTTAAGGGATATATGGAGAGACAGAAATCCTGACACCTTTTTCTACTCATGTTTCTCAAATACACATAAATCATATTCACAAATAGATTATTTCCTGATTTCTACAAACCTGTCATATAAAATTAACAAATGTAATTATGAAAGTATCTTAATCTCAGACCACGCCCTGAACAATATTTGCTATCTGGACCCAGGGCTTAAAAAAGACCCTCAAAAGGGTAGACTACCACAAAGTGGCTATAAGATCCAGACCTTCTCACATATTTTGAAGAACAGATTGATTGATATTTTAGTGTTAACACGTGAAACATCTGCAAAAATAAGATGGGAAGCCTTTAAAGCTTTCATCAGGGGCCAGAAGTTTTACAAGTTCAAAATGTAAAAGAATTAAGAAAAAACTTACAATGTTAGAGGCTAAAATAAAGACCTTAGAATCAAACTATTATCAGAATCCTAGTGATAAACTACATAGGGACCTTTTGTTTCTGAGAGCGCAATATAATGAGATATCATCATTAAAAGCCACAGACAGCCTTCTAAAATTAAAATAATCTTTGACCAAGGGGAAAAGTCTGGAAAAATACTAGCTGGGCGCTAAAAAAACAACTTCAAACTGAAAGAGCTATATCATCTCTCAAAAATGGAAAAGAGGAAACAATAACAGACCCTACTGAAATCAACAAGTTATTTCAAGAATATTATGAGAAATTATACAGCTCTGAGAAAGACAATGATCTATTCAATCAAAATGCTTTTATTATAACGGGAGACCAAAATGGATTTATTGTAGGACGATAAGGATTCCACAACGTGCGCAGGGTCTTAAGCATTCTACATGCTAAGAGAGAGATTCAGCTTTTCTGTCGTTAGACCCAGAGAAAGCGTTCGATAGGGTGGAGTGGGCATACCTTTTTGACGTATTAGACCGTTTTGGGCTTGGAGAGAAGTTTTATAAATGGGCAAAACTCCTATATAATGAGCCTTACGCAGAAATAGTCACTAATAGTAACTTATTCAAACCCATTAAAATGAACAGAGGATGTAGTCAGGGTTGCCCACTATCACGCCTCTTATTCGTTATCGCAATTGAACCACTGGAAACTGCAGTGAAAAATCATGTAATGTTGTCAGGAATTTGCATAGGTCATACTGAACATCGTAGAGCCTCGTACGCAGATGATATAATACTTTTCCTCAAAAATTTAAATATATCTATCCCTGCTTTATTGAGTCTTATTTAACAATTTGGTAGTTTTTCTGGCTATAAAATAAATAGCAGTAAATCCTCTATCTTGCTGCTCAATTCAAAAGAGGAAAATAACCCACCCCCATGTGTCAGTCTCTTTAAAATAGTTAACAGATTCACATAGGAATAATTATCACACGCCAGCTGGAAGATATTGTGCAAGCTAATTATAACCCTGTTATGGCATCAATTTTAGAATCTGTCCAAAAATGGTCCTCACTCCCAATATCCCAATTAGGAAGGATTAATGTATTAAAAATGAACATTTTCCCGAAACTGTTGTATCTCTTTCAAAATATACCTCTGCGCCCTCCTCCGGACTCCTTCCCCAGTTTTAAAAAATTGTTTAACAACTTTATATGGAAAAACAGACGCCCCTGACTCCGTTTGTCCCTTCTCTGCCTGCCTTATGACAGGGGAGTGCTGAAGTGCCCACAGAACCATAAAATTTTATTACTCCAAGGAAAACGCTCCTGCTTGGAGCAAAATTGAGTTTAACTCCGTTAATCCCCAAATGCCTGCATATTTATACTCTGACAGCCATAACAAACTTAAAAAGAGAACAACAAATCCTATAGTACGGAATATGATTGAGGTATGGTATGATGTCCAAAAATACTTGACAGAAAAATGTTTAATATCTCGTTATAGTCTAATATGGGGTAATAACTATTTTGCACCAGGAAGGGCTGACGGGGGGTTTAAAATTTGGGCAGAAAAAGGAATAAGTCAAATAAAAGATATTTATGGTGTGGAGGACGAGATTCTAAAGACATTTGAAGAACTTGTAACTGAAAATAGTATTCCTAGTTAACATTTATTTCAATTCCAACAACTCAAGAATTTTATTAGATCCAACCATGATCAACCCTCTGCGATTCCTCAGTTGTCTATGCTGGAGAAAGTTTTGATAAAAAATCCAATGGATAAAGGGATAATATCAGAGGTTTATAATTTGTAAATGGATGACTCCCCAGAATCCTCAGGAAACAAACTAAAAGCCTGGAAAGAGGAGTTACAAGAAGATGTATCAACTGATGATTGGGACAGAGTGTGTAAAAAAAAGCTGAAACGCAAACTGCTAATATACATTTAAAGCTCCTGCAGTATAACTGGATAATGAGGATATATATCACCCCAGAACAACTTAATAAGCTTACTGCCAACATCCCCGACCTATGCAACAGGTGTCAGAAAGAAAAAGGGACTTTCTTCCATTGCGTATGGAAATACCCAAAATAAAAGAGTTCTGGGAAGAAGTTAGATCGGTGATCCAAGAAATCCTATCAGTCCAGTTAACAGTAGAGCCAAAGCTTTTCATTTTGGGCCTCTATCCAAAGGGGCATAAAATGAAGCAAAAGAACCAAATATTAATCAACTTTTGCCTATTACAAGCCAAAAGATCCATAGCATTAACATGGAAAAATACTGACAAGCCCAGTATTAGAAGATGCCTTTAGGAAATGTCACTGTATTTACCAATGGAAAGAATCACGTATACACTGAAAGATAAACAAGAAGTATTTCAAATGATCTGGGGGCCATTTATCAATTATTTAAGGGAGAGCGACTTGAGCTAGATAGGAGTTCTGAACCATCTGTTGCAGTGGTCATCTATGCACTAATACTGTAATTATGTTATATAAACGGGTATTATAAATAAGAATATGATAATGCGCACCCTTAGTTTAGTTAAATTTTGTTTTTATTATTCGTATTTTTGTTTTGTATGGGCGTAAGCCTCAACTGTTGATGATTTGGGAATGAGGCCCAAAGACTGTGGAGTTCATGTCACGCTCTAGACAGAGGTCCTTGTATGTTGCATTTTAACACTGATGTCTGTTGTATTTTGTATATTTTTTGTATATTGTCTTTCATATACTCATGTCCACAATTTATTTATCTATTGTTTTTTTGTAAGTTTATAAAATCTGAAAACTCAATAAACATAGTGTTAAAAAAAAAAAAAAGAAAAGCATTGTTCATGGAATTAACCAGGAAGTGTGAACTGTCAATCAGGCTAATTCCTGTTCTTCAGCATCTTGACCACACTAAAATACTGGGCTGTGTTTGCAGCCATCAGTATTATGATGCTGTATATGTATGTAATAGTGCAGCTGTGGTGTAGGCCAATTAATCATGTTCATGGCGTTTTCAGTAGTGAAACCATCAGCCGCATTGCCTTATAATTTAACTCAACCCTGTATTGTAAGCATCAAGGTACATGACTTCTGCAGTGTTTTCTTAATTGGGTTTCAACATATTGTGTGTGTATATATATGTTATGCACACTGTAAGTTCATGTTCATTAGAGACCGTTTAGACAAAAAACCCTTTTTTTTCAAAAATCAAATGAAAACTTGAGTTGAGATATTAATATTTCTACCAAATATTGCCAAGACATGTATCCTAAAGTGGTCAAAATTTCAATAAGTTGCCGAACCATCTACGTAATCAAGCGCCACCCTGAATGGAGGGGTACTGCAGGCATTTTTGACACTACAGACTACAACTAGAATTCAATGAACTTCAGCTCAAATAACTCCATCACAGTCACATGTAACAAAAAACAACAGCATTAACCCCTTTGTCCCACAAGCCAGCACTCAAACTCAGAGAAGGAACTGCTTATTTAACGGTCAGAACATTCACCCTCCAATGAAAAGCTAGCGGTTCCCACTTCTGAGCTCGCAATCTCATATAAACACTTTACACACCTTATAAGGAATAAGTATAACTCACTAACTCAGCAATATTTGAAATATACCTTACCATAACAGAACAGACATTCCACCATCAGAAAAAAACAAAACTGCCGCCACATGCAGTAGCTATTATTAGCAAAGAGAGACGGTTTCTCTTAACCAAAGTGGCAAACAAGCTCTGTGATCATTACGGCTATGGTAACCAGAGAATAAAAAACAGCTAGCCAGTCAGTCAAATGTTACAAAATATTAAATTGCACTTGCTCATAAAATAAACAAAAACCTTCCTTCATTGAATCCCACCTCCAGAGACACATTTGTATTTGGTAGAAGGAACCCTCCCGTCCTATTTCATTCGAAATAATTCCCATTGACCAAGTCCTTATCTCATTTAAATCCCGTAAATGCAACTGAACACTTCGGGCTGGTTTTGGGAGTGCTTTTTTCCTTTGAAATCGCGTAATTTTCAGCTGTGCAACCTTGCACAACGTTAAGAAAATACAACCTACCTTGCTGTTACGGAAAGGTTTATAAACTTTTCTGTTGTCCAATCAATGTCTTTCAGTTACTGTGGAAAGCTTATACTCTCTAGAATCGGATAAGAAACATGTCAATCAATACATCATTACCAGGGAAGTTTCACGAGGGCATAAACTATAAGTGTGCGTCACGCAGATGAGTCAAAGTAAACAATTGAGTAAACCAAAAATGTGAGAATTCCAGGCACTCAGAAAATAATTAGATCAAAAAGAAGTAAGAAAAATATAACCTTTTTATAAAAATATAAAGCGAAACAGTTAAAAAAGCCGACATGTTTTGACCTTTAACGCCCTGATGAAGACCGTATAGGTCGAAACATGTCACCTTTTTTAACTGTTTAGCCATGATATAATCAAGGCTTTTTATTTTTCTTGCTTCTTTTTGATCTAATTATTTTCTGAGTGCCAGGAATTCTCACATTTTTGGTTTACTCTCCAGTCCCACGCTTCCAAGAGCACCAGCTTTACATTTTCTTGGAAACTTTTTTATCCCATGAGTGCCTAATATTTTCTCTTATACACCGTAAACAATTGAGCGATTGGCTATCAAAATGAGTACTTAGGAGCATATGAGGGAGCGCTGAATTTGTCGATGGAGTAATCTACGTATAAGTCCATGGTAGGGAACTACACGTTTTTGATATGTGATGACTATAATTGATAGTAGAATGACACAGTATCAATACCAAGTTGAATTTTTGCTTCAGAAAACCGATTTTTCTTAACTACTAATTGGGATGTCACTGACTCACTATAGCTGAAGTGGTTGCTACAGAGGACAATGATTTTTTTTTTTTTTTCTGTAGCAAGAGACCTTTTTTTGAACTGCTGGATAGATATTATGGGCAAGTCTATTGAGCAGTTTGCACATCAGGCTTAGCTGAGGAGTTTAATTCATGCAACTCCTGAAAAAAAGGGATGGGACTGAACTCATCCATATTCTAAAGCGTGTTCGAGCTCGGCTTGCCAGTCAATATTCAATGACCGATCCGGTTCTGCCATCTAGTGATAGAATAGTGTAACTGCATGCATAAATAGGGCAGCTCCATGTCCCAGGCCTTTTTATGAAAGGCGCGCAATTGCGCGTACGCGCCTTTGCGCGCCTAAAATCGCATTGTAGGTGCGCAAATAAATGAGCGCCTATCCATCAAAAAACGTTCAAAATCTGCGCGCCTAGCTATCTGAACTGCAGCACCATCTAGACAGCATTTCCAATCTCTTTCGCATAACGCGCGAAGGCCCAAGAGAAACAGGGTGTGGACACGCGAGACTTCAACCAATGGAACTGCGCGTTGCATCAACCACTTAAGAATTTAAAAAAAAAAAACCCCACCAAAGATGGCGAAGCGGGTCGGACATATCGCCCAGCTTTCCACTCATAGAACGTGGGATGTCAAATCCAAGGGCATAAAACCCATTAAAACTGTCAGAAAGGACAAAAAGGAGTAGGTAATGGAAGTAAGCTTCCTCTTATATATCATACGAAAGTTTTCATTGCCGAATTTTGGTTGTTTTGACGGTGAAACTTGGTGTGATCAATCGGTCATTCCTGCTAATAAATGGAGCCCTGGTTCGTTTCCCAGAAGCATAGTTGCTAACGTTGGCAACTAACGTAGTTCGTCCAGTCAAAGTCAATGGTTCCAACCATGGAAGTTAGCATCAGTGATTTCGGGAAACGCAAACCAGATTAGCTCCATTCACATCTCGACTGCAGTTTTTGCTGTGATTTAATTAATAAATTACTAGGGCTGTCCCCTACTAAAACAAATCTTGGTTGACCAATAGTCGGCCTTTTTTCCCCCCAATCGTTCGAAATGAGAAAACCCTTTGGAGCCCCCTATTTTCGCTACCCTTTGTGATTCTGCTGTTGCACTTGAGAAGTTGAAGGATGACTGCACAATAGACTGATGCCTGTATTTGACCCCGCCATAAAACTTTGTAGGTTGTTTTATTGAATAGACCTGGTTCATCTTATTTCTGCTAATGAGAATTTAAGTCCCAGTATCGTTTTATTGTTAGCTGCAACAATCATGAAGTCGAAAATTCTCATGGACTCCAATGTCTCTCAAATGGACACAAAATGGAAATGACATTAAATAACGAATTGGGCTGAATAAGAGTTATTTTGTTTTCATATCTGCTATTAACTGTTTACGAGTTAATTTGTTGGGTTTTTAATTCGAGCTTGCGGAGAACAGCTACGTTACAGACCATTCCAGCAGACTACCGCAAGGGATACCTTGTTTTTCTTCATTCATTGAAACCACAATAGTAAATAAACCAGTAGAAGTTCACTTTGAGTCGAACAGTCGTAAGTATGTATTATTAATAACTAAATGACTAATCTAAGAAATAACTGAAGAATTAAATTGGATAAAGCAAATTCACATAATGGCTCAAATCGCAACTTGCGAAATGTAATGCTGAGTGAATGGAAACGGTGTTCAGTAAAAACAGTGTTTTTTTTTTTTTACTGTCATACATGGCTGGTCAGTGATCCACGACATGAAGTTTGTTATGGTGTAATACATTCTGCTAAGTAACGTAATAAGCTAAAAAGAAGTTTTATTGGGTTCGTTTTCATACGGTTTAGGCTTGTCAGACTGGCTTCGGAGACATCAGTTATCGCGCTTTCTTTTTCGGAGATATACTCAGTCAAAAAAGAAACTTCACACTCGTTTGGAGGTCGATAAGTTGAACATACAAGAAAAGTGGTTTTAAATAATGATTTAATTCCATTCTGTACCCATTAAGGACGGTGTACCATAAAAATCATGTTCATAATGTAACCAGTTCCACCGGAAATGCTACGGAAATGTAAGAGAGTAAAAATGGTAAGTTACAACTTGATGAAAGCATGTCAATAGCGCGTATGCTCTCCATGAGCGTTCACAACTGCGACGCAACGTCTCCTCATGGATTGAATGATGCGTCTGAACACAGCTTGGGGGATGCGTCGCCATAATTGAACCAACATGGCACCAAGTTCCTGCAAATTCTGTGGAGGGTTCCTTACTTGACAGAGTCTTCTGCCCAACACATCCCACGCATGTTCTATGGGATTAAGGTCAGGAGACCTTGAGGGCCACTCCTTGACATTGATGCCAGCATTCCTAAGAAAATTCCGCGTTAAATTGGCCGTATGAGGTCTGGCATTATCGTATTGGAATGTCAGACCTGGGCCATGAGCTGCCATGAGTGGCAAAAGCTCTGGAATGAGCACTTGATCTCTGTATCCTGCAGCAGTTAGGTTTCCTTGAACGACCATCAGTCGGGAACGGGCAGGGCCATTAAAGGCACCCCAAACCATAACACTACCGCCCCCAAAACGGTCCACTTCCTGCACACAACACTGGGCATTGCGTTCACCGCGTCTCCTCCAAACTCTAACTCTCCCATCAGCAAAGTGCAAAGTGAATCTGGATTCGTCACTAAAAACGACCCTATTCCAATCACGCTGAGTCCGTCTCAGATGTCGTTCTGCCCAGAGAAGCCGTTGACGTTCGTGTAACTGGGTTAAAATTGGTCCACGATATGGCCGACGTGCATGGAGACGAGCAGTGCGCAGGCGATTACGTATGGTTTGGGCAGTCACACGACCTCTAAACAATTCATTCCTAGTGGACGTTGCAGTGAGAAATCGATTACGCAAATGACGTAAGACGATTTGTCGGTCTTCTGCTTGTGTCGTCACACGTGGTCTACCCGAACGAGGTTGGTCTGCTGTGGTGCCAGTTTGTTGGAGACGTGTCCGAAGATCATGGATAGTCCGTCGACTGCATCCCATAACCCTGGCAACGTCAGTGACCGACGTTCCCGTATTCAGCATGCCAATGGCACGTTCACGTTGAATGTTTGACAGTCGTGGCATTGCAAATCAACGGATAAATGACTGTAAGAACTTGTTTTTCCGAGATGTCACTCTACCGTGCTAACGTGGGCTCAACTGCACGTGTCTTATAAGGTCACGTGACTAGGAACACGAGGAAACATGCTTTTACCTTGATGTATGCTCGCACGTGCTGCATGCTTGTGCATGTTGGAGTTGCTGTGTGTCATGATGTCTTTGACAACGCATTTACCCCTAATAATAATAATAATATCTCTTGTATTAAGTTTCAAGAAAATATTTAGAAATTTATGAGTGTGAAGTTTCTTTTTTGACTGAGTATATTAGCAGGCAGTGTTTGCGTTAAACCTGCAAGTTGCAATATTACTGCTCGTGATGCAGTGGAGGTGCACCTCTTCATTCAATTTCAATTTAAGTAGCCTGACTTACTAGCGGTTCAAATTACCATATAACATATAACAACTTAATATTAATGTTCATCTATAAAGCACATTTAACAGGTTTATGCGCGGAGAGAATACTAAATAAGCTGATTTACCATTCTCAAGTGGTAGCGCCGTTCGTAGTTGAGCTGGGTAAGCGAAATGTTGCTGGCAAATTCATTCCATTTTTTCAATAATCTGCAACTTACAGGAAATTCTGCCAACCTCCTGGTTTTTTTCTTTAACATTATGTTCCAAGACTATATCGAAGTGAGCAACTAATGCCTATATCACTTATCTTAACTGTAGTTAGGGCGGATCTTAGGACACAATTGAAACGCGCTCTTGCGTGCCTATGTAAGAAGGATATAACGTAGGAAAAGAAAGTCGGTGTTGCACATGGTAGATTTACATATTTTAAAGATCGCCATAATATATTGCTTTTATTAGTTTAGATTAATTATGTACAACATTAATATCTAGTGATGCACGATATGAAAAATTTCAACCGATACCGATAACCGATAATTTCCTGCTTCTCGTGGCCGATACCGATAACCGATAAGTTTATATTTTTATATTTAATATAATCTTCATATAATCTGCAGTTTTGCATCCAGGAGAAAAACAAATCTAGGATGCAGAGATGAAAAGCTGATATTTTAGTAGCTCTGGCCTATCTATAACAGCAAACAAAAGTTTTGGCTCTTCAAATGTTCATTTATTTTTTTCATGTCATATCACAAATATTTATGGTCATTTGCTGTAAATAACAATAACAGCAGCAAAAGACACTCATAGGCCAAACATTTACCATATGAAATGAATAACAACCACACTGGTGAAGCCATGTTGATTATTAGTCTGGCGGGGCCAGGCTTGGGTCCTGCCAAAGCCATAGATATTCTCAGAGTTGCAACCACAGAGATATAAAAAACACTAGGGTGGATAAAGTCTTCGGCTGTGTCCGAAATCACTCCCTACTCACTATATTGTGCACTACATAGTGGGTTCGCCATTTTGTAGGGCTGTCCGAATTGTTTGTAAGAATTTTTATTCCCTATATAGTGAACTCATTACATCCCACAATCCACCGCGAAATGTAGTGAACATCCGATGGTAACTAACCCAGCTATATATCCCATCATGTACTGCACACAAACCGAAAAGCTCCGAAAGAGCTGCGTTTAGTCAACGGAGTTTGAAAACAGGCACGAGACATTTATTAGCTTCAGGCGCGAAAATGGTTTTTTTTTTTTTTTTTTTGAAACCAAGCAGCGCAGGAGACCCGTTTTTTTTTTTTTTTTTTTTAGGATATAAACGGACATTTAGGTACTATTAAAACGAATAATGATGAGTTAGAGGACAAAAAACAGATGACGATATTAAAAATGTATGGCCAATTTTATTATTTAAACGATAATGGTAAACACAAACGCAGTGGGAAATATACTCCGTTCGGTTATTACAGAAATATGCCCAAATCCTTCAACTGAAGTTGAATAGGTACGATTTAATTTTGCGACAGCAATGATGCTATTAACAGCTGCGACAAAACGAGCCAGGTAGTGTCCGAAAGCGTTTCTTTCCTCTGCTAATGAGCTCACCATATAATCACCTACATAGTGAGTCCCTATATAGTCAGTAGGGAATAGTGAATGAGTGAGTGATTTCGGACACAGCCTTCGTTTCTGTGGCAGCACTCGACTACCATCTTGTGTATGT
The DNA here is from genome assembly GCA_029692085.1 of Gymnothorax javanicus. Taxonomy (NCBI): domain Eukaryota; kingdom Metazoa; phylum Chordata; class Actinopteri; order Anguilliformes; family Muraenidae; genus Gymnothorax; species Gymnothorax javanicus. The sequence goes on from CM056201.1 coordinate 63,408,509, forward strand.
ATATCGGGGCAGACGTTCATAGGAAAATACTGCAGTAGAACGCGCCTATATCGTCCTCGTATAAAAAGGAAACTCGCTCATACCGGACAACAGCTGATGTCCCGATTTTTTTCTGTAATGTTTTTCCATGAAATAAACATCGAATATACCAGATTTATTATAAAGGATTTTCGCTTACATCGGACAAAATGTCCAGTCCTGTCACACTGCATTTCCATTCATAAGCATTCGTGTATACCGGGCAAGCTGGTTTGCACCATGCACATAAGCTGTCGCAACAGAGGAACGAAATGAAGTTCGGCTTTCCTACACTGTTATAAACTGACTGAATTTAACCGTCAAATTAACGCAGTCTCCTTGTCATTTAACTGTAAGAGGAGTCCTGCGCGCATTTAACCGTGTTTTACTCTGAACATGCACTGAACTCTGTGGCAAACTTTTTGTAAAATTACCGTTAAAATAACTGGCAAAAAGGTGCCAGTTAAATTACCTGGCAAAAAAGGCTTCAGTTAATTCGTTTATTATTAACAGTGTATTCGCTGAAACTGAAACTGGCGCGGTTTCATTTACATACCTTAGTTTTGAGACTTCTACATTGATCCCATTTGGGGCAACACGCCATAGCCTATCATCCTGTTATCCATTGTGTCAGGGCAACGGATTAAATGAAGACAACAAGTAGGTATGAACACTTCAGAATGAAGTTGTTCCGATCGTAATACACAAAGCATTCATCTGAGTAGTCACACTTATTTGAGTTGTCACCACGTCACTATAAAAGCATGACCTCTATAAAACGTATGTAAAAAATGTAATTCATTAAGAGAAACACGTTTGCGGCAATTGTGTGCGGTTTAATTCAATATTTACCGTTCAGTAAAGCAATCGCAGCTGTCTGTCCCATAGGAGATCATGGCAGCGCGGCGTTTGTTTGGAACGATAGCGCTTCCCCACGAACCACGTGACCATTCAAGCAACGAAGTCGATACTAAGTGGCGCCACTCTGAGTTATCTATTGCTCTGGGTCCTGCTAGTAAGGCGCAATAGATGACGTAACCAGCGCGTCATGGCCTGTTTTGGGGTTACTGGGCCTGCAAACAATTTCCCCAATTTCAATAATTTATCGGACCTTTTTATCGGATAAAATGTACCTATCGGATCGATAAAAAGGACGTCATTTCTCCCCAAATCGGCCGATATTTTATCGGTCCGATAAATATCGTGCATCCCTATTAATATCACCTTAACTTTTCATGCAGCTGCGGTTTGCGCGCCTAAAATAGCATTTGAGCTGCATAAAAAAAATGCGCACCTAAGGCTGAAAAAATTAAGTTTACTCCCGCAAATGTTTGCGCACCTAAAGATTTTTCAAGGAAAGGCCTGATGTCCGCTGGCGTCTACATCTGCACAAAGGGGTCAACTACAGTCCATTGAGTGACAAGCAAATTTATTTACTTCATAGTGCTTGTGAAAACTCAAAAACAAAACACAAGACTGAACATCTTGGTGTTGGTACTATGTTTCTATCATTTTTCTGAAGCAATATATTGGCCAAAATGTATTTTTGATCTCTGACAACCATGATCTTGACTTATGACCTTGACCTTTCAGAAGTGAACCCCTTTGCTCTTGGAAATATGGCTTCTTGTGATATAAAATTCACCTCCATTTCTCAAGAATTTTGGATGCTGAAGTGAGCAGAAACAAACAGACAGAGAGATAGACAGACAAAATTGTTCACAGAGCGACAGGCGCATTCACTCAAATGCGAGACAAGACAGAAGTTTTTTGCATGCGTCCCATGTGTCTATTAGTTTTCTGTTGTGAGACTTTGGCCAAAATGAGGTCTTGACCTTTTGAAAGACTGTGACTTTTACCTTTGACCTTGACCTTCCAACTAAACTCCTCCCTCCTTGAACATATGGCTGCTTGTGGCATAAATTTCAAGTTGATACCTCAAGAATTGTGGATGCTAGAGTGGTCACAGACAGACAGGCAGACATTACAATCATCATACAAGAAAAAGCTTGAGTTTTTGACCGTAATTAGTTGGTCGCGTCCAACTACGACCCCAAGAACAACAAAGAAATTTGTCAGTCAGGTTTAAATACGGCATGTTTTCAGTCAAATGTTGATTGCAAATGTTTCTCAGTGGAAGTATTCCAAATAAAGGCTTTCACAACCTTCGCGTCTTCCTAATCCTCCTTTCCAGCAATGTGCGTGTCTTTTTGCGGAATTGTTTCCTTAACTGATCTGATGTCTTATGTGCCTTCCCTCCCCCAGGTGTAAGTTATTATGTGGCCCGTTCCCTTGGTGTCTCTGTGGTGTACATACTCCTCAGTTCTGTCAAGCAGAGTTGCTGGTTTGTCATGTTTTATCATTCAAAGCAACTAGTCAGTCTATGGCCTCGAGTAAAAGTCCTTCTGAATTTATCATAACCTATATGATAGCAAAATACTTAATTTCTCTTTGGAGCCCTATAAATAGGAACAGACTCCCAAGCCTTATCATCAGTCGCCAGGATTGGGACTGCGTTCCTGCTAAACCCTTCGGCCCTGTTGCCTGTGTACAGCCAGAATGAAAACACAGAGCTCATTCCGGGAGCATCATGATGAGCCCATTCATTTGGTTTGCAAATTTGGTACTGTGAGCTAGTTCCTCAGGGTGGAAATCACAAGCAGGTCTTCCTACTTTAGTTCTCTCATAAGAGCAGGTCTACCCATCTCCTGGGGATCCTCACATTTCAGCAATTTGTTAGGTTATACACAGAAACCCTGTCATGTTTCAGGAGCTACCTGCCATTCAGAGAGACACCCTCAGGGCACAATCTGGTTGAACGTCAACAACCTGCCAGTCAATCGTAAAATCAAACACCCAGCCACTTGTCCAGTACATCAGCCAGTCAAGAAAAACAATCAGCAACAAATCGACCCTGGAATTCATTCAGTATGCCATCACTCTGACAGGCTGATAAAATCAGTGAAGCAAGTCACTCAGTCAAAAAACTAGAGGTCAAAAAACCAGTCAATTTGAAATCCAATCAGTCATGCAGTCAGTCGGTCAGTCGTTGAGTCATCTTGTCAGTCAGGCTGCATGTGTGTTAGACCATACCACGTTGTGTGAGTGCGGACGCCTGAATGAGGAGGCCCAGAGGAAGAGGAGGAGGAGACGGACCCCAACTGGATTCCCCTTCATCTACACTTACCTTCAGGTCCCGGTGGACCACGCCCATCTGGTGACAGTGGAGCACAGCCTCAAGGATCTGCTGAATGCAATGACTGCATGCAAACACCAGGGGATGTGTGTTAGAGACAAGCTCACACTCACTGTCTGTGTGTCCACATTGAGACCCAGATAGACGGCTGAGCATGATGACAATACAGCAACCGGCTTTAGCTCCCAGCATTGCTGGAAGGAGGTGGTATCCTATTAATAAGACTCCACGCCCCATCTTCAGTGGCAAACTGAGGTCCCATCTGGGGCTTGCAATCGTGCAATTGAAGATAAGGAAAGAGATGGAACGTGGGTCTGCCTTAGTTTGCTCCACAGTCACCGAGTCTATATCTACAATTTTAGAGGTAGCATTTCTCCACAGTAATCAGCACTGCCATTTTTGTGTGCCCATTTGTGTGTGTTCAAGCTAATATGCGGGTTTATGAGTGTCAATATCTTCTGTGTGGTTTGGGACAGAAGCAGAACTGCGGGCAAAACTAGTCCTAACCTTCATCATCATAATCATCAACATCATCATCACCATATTCATCATCATCATCAGCCATCTCTGAGCCTCAAAACAGAAGTGGTGTTAACTCTACAAGCTGCCATGAGTTTGACTGCAGGGAGGGAGGGGCGAGTTCATAGCATTATAGGCTACCAGCATTAAAGGATACATTAGGAGAGAACCCCACCCTAATCCCAACCCCATTGGCCCCATAACCCCCACTCACCCTGACATCCCCCCAAGAGTCACACTTCAGAGCAGCCATACAGAGCAGACCAGAAGAAGGCTACATGCACGTGGCCTGGGCTACAGACAGGGAAAGCTTTACTGCTGCTATCTTTCCCTCCCAGGCTGCTGGCTCAATCACTGGCCATGTGAAAGGTGGGTGAGGTGGATTCGAGCATGGAGCTTGCAGGTTGGCGGTCTATGCATGTGTACTGACCTTCAGGTCCCTGTGCACTATGCCATTTAGATGACAATGATTAACACTTTCTAGAATCTGCTGAATACAGTGACTGTGGAAGAGACAGGGCGAGAGGCAGATAAAGAGGACGTCAGAACAGGCGAACACAAAGACAGCAAGGAAATGAAACCAATGACCAAAAAAAAAAAAAAGAGAACCAGAACACCAAAAAAAGACAAATATTAAAGCCATCACAGAGTGCAAAAAAATATTTAAAAAAAAATCAAACAGAAAAGCAGAAAAACAAGATCGAGGATAAAAATATGGACCAAAGAGGAGAGAAAATATAATTGTTCACTGATATGACTATGCTATTATTATACTGCAAGCAATCATGCCAGTAGCTTCATGGAAAGAAATAACAGCTTAAAACCCATCTCTGAGTTATGCTACATAGTAACACTAGCAGAGACAGTTATCAGGAAACTATTCCCAACGCCCTCTAGGACATAAGACTGCTGGGTGGTTTCTGACTGCACATACTGCAGATAAATTAGGTACTGAGAAACAAACTGTTATAACCCTCATGTGAATCTGCTTTGTGTCTCCTCCCATCCAGCAGCTTGTGTGTCCTTTAGATATATTCTCCTCTGAATAGTTTGACGTCCTGCATGCTTCCCCCTCCAGGTGTGATGTATTTGTGTTTCGCATTCCCTAACGTGTGTGTGGTATATAAATATATATATACACACATACACCCCTTACTTTGAGGGTGCAAGTGGCTGGATTGTCACTTGCTAAATGCCCTTATGCAAACAGTCAGTACCTTCCTCGTAAAAGTTTATAGTCTTTCGTATTTAGCTATCAATAAAAATTATGAATATTCTTCCTGGTCTTACTAATAGCGACAAGCTCCCAAGAATTTCTCTCAGTATCCAAAATGTGCTTCTCAGCCCAGTTTATTATGTACACCCCCCAAGCCTATTGCAGTCATCGGAATTGGGACTGCACTCCTAAACTCTTTGATCCTGCCATCTGACAGCTTTACTCTGGCAAGAGTGTTCTGGCTACTGCCCCAGGACACTTTCACCCACAGACCAACAGCCAGTGGAGAGACTGAACCAGGAGCAGGGCAAAACTCTACCCTTCTGATGGAAAGTAATCCTGCCAGCTGGTCCCATCTTCCAAGTGATTCAGGATGATTTGGATAGAATCCAGAATTGGGCAGAAATGTGGCAAATGAAATATAATGTGCGAAATGTAAAGTAGTACATGTAGGTAATAAAAACATTAGACGGGATTACTTCATGGGAGGTTTTAAACTGGAATGTGCTCCACACGAGAAAGATCTGGGGGTGATTGTAGACCAAACCCTCACAGGCTCTAGCCATTGTGCCGTAGTAGTTAAAAAAGCCAATCGGATGCTGGGATACATTGCCAAAAGTATTGAGTTCAAATCCAAGGAGGTGATGCTTCTTTTGTACAACACATTCGTCAGACCACATCTAGAGTATTGTGTACAGTTCTGGGGACCATACTTTAAGAAAGACACAGAGGCTCTAGAGAAAGTTCAGAGAAGAGCCACGAAGCTAATTCCGGGTATAAAAGATGAAAGCTATGAGAAAAGGCTGAAGATCCTTAATCTCTTTAGTCTTAGGAAAAGGAGACTAAGGGGTGATTTGATTGAGGTCTTTAAATATGTTAAAGGGATTAACAAAGTGAATTATGTAGGATTCCTTCAACCAAGTGTTGTTAGTAGAACTCGGGGTCACAAATGGAAGCTGACCAAAGGTAAATTTAGCACTGATATTCGGAAATATTTCTCCACCCAAAGAGTAATTTCGCTGTGGAACAGCTTGCCTGACCATATTGTTGAGGCAGAGACCTTGGGAGTTTTCAAGAGCAGGCTTGACTTAAAGCTAGATACCATTGAGTCATTGAGTATCTGAAGTGATATATTCACGATAGTATAAAGAAACTGGCGAGCCTAGTTGGGCTGAACGGCCTGTTCTCGCCATTCATGTTATGTTATGTTATGTTCTAACTTGGGTGCAGCTGACTCAATATGTTACCATTTGTCAGTCTGAGCATGTCGCCTTTTCAGTGTTGTCTGTGTTACAAACTGCCTGTCTTCCAATCTGAGGAGAGCGAAGTGGCAGTTCTCTCTGCTTAGTTTCTGGTTCGTTGCGCCGTACAGGGATGGAGGAGAGCCCGTGCTTTACTACTTCAGAACATGTCCACCTTCAAGAGGACTGTCAAGGAAATTGTTAACAATGACCAGCTCCTGCCTTCCAAATGGGATGGAAATTCTGGCCAGCCATGAAGGATATGCCACTCCCGGAGACATCGAAGAAGCTTACTCCCCCGGCTCATTGGCCCATGGATTCACCATGTCTAGAATATTATCTTCACCTAATGTCAGGCCCCTCACCACATTCCCTTCACAAATTCATCCAGTGTTCCTTGTCTCAAGAATTAAACCCATATCCATGTCTCCCAACAGTCTTCCCTCCAGCTCTCAGCCTCATCAATGGTGACGTCCTGTGTGCCTCCACCGCCAGGCGTGATGCATTTGGGTTTCCCATTCCCTTACATGTGAGGCATTTATATATCCTTTTACTTTGAGTGTGCTAGTTGCTGGATTTTTACTTGCTACATGCCCTTTATCAACCTGTCAATATCTTCCTAGTGAGTTTATTGTCTTCAGATATTATTCTTAATCTTTAATTATGGTTAAATACAGAAGTACTCTTCCAAGTCTTACTAATAGGAACAAGCTCCCAAGCCTTCTACGGTCTGTTCCTCCGCCCAGTTTATTAGGAATACCTCTCAAGCCTTCTACAGCCATCGCATCATGCCACTGAAGCTCTAATACCACCAGCCACCCAAGCCCATTCACACATGCATGAGCAAATTAACCTCTTCCAGAGCCTCAGGGCTGAGAAATATTCAAAATGCAGCCATTTTACAAAACACACTTGCACTGAAAAAGTCTCCTTCGATAAAAATGCAAAAAAGAGCATGCTGGCTCCTACATCAATTTGTCAACCACTTGTGCTGCATCAACAACTCGGGAACGTGCTTCACAGAGACGCCCATTGTTAAGTTCCTTTTTAGATTCTCAACAAAGAATCCATTCATCCATTATCTTTACTGCTCTTTCCTCATTAGAATCATGGGGAGCTGGAGCCTATCCCAGCCGACTATGGGTAATGGGCAAGAACGCACCCTGGACAACTCTCCAATCGCAGGGCTCAGACACCATTCTTGCACACCCATTCTGATGGGCATATTAGAGTCTCCAGTCAGACTAGCATGCGTGCTCTTACACTATGAGAAGAAACCAGAGTACCCGGAAGAGACTCATGCAAACACAGGGATGCAAACTCTGCAAAGGATGGTCCCAGGCCAGATTCAAGCCCCGGATGTTGCTTTGAGGCAACAGCGCTACCCACTGCATCACTGCGCATATCAAGAGGGAATGTTTTATTTTTACAAACCTCACTGAACACACTCGTTACTCTGAAGATTCAGATTTATCCATGAATTTACCCCTCTTTGCCTTGTTATCTCCTCTTTGGCTTGAATGCATCATACTCTTATGTTATTTTCCTATTTATGCTTCGGAACCTATTCATATTAATTTCACATTCAAATCAGTTCCTGATTTCTAATGGCTCTAAATTCTAGCCACACGTAACACTATTTTTCAAAATACATATAGTTGAATATATTTTCAATCTGAAAATAAAACTGCATGAACCCTATTCCACAGCTAACAAAAATGCTCAAGATATTATTAACACTGATTAATATATGATACATGAAAAAGAATAAAATAATAAATGAACAGAGATCAGGATGGAAAACACAGAACCACAGTTTAGTTAACACCTCAAAATTTTGCGATAGAAAACATAAGCAGATCAAAGACATTTTAAAATCACAAATCATTTTCAGCAAAATGAATTCAGAGTGGATAGTGGTGCAGTAAGTAACACTGGTGATAAAGACAAACTGGAAAATATCAGGCAGCTTTCTACAAACACAGACGACCTACAGCACAAAAAAAAAAAAAAAAAAAAAATCACAAATGGTATATATTAACCCTTAAAGTGCTAATCACTGTCATAGTCACACAAAGCGCAAAATATATGAAGCAAAATATCAGATTTGACCCTTCAGAAGGTCAATGATTTTGACTATTTTTAGCAGGTAAATTAGTTGGCAATGACTTTCGCTGGGGTTCACAGGTACCTGCGAGTCCTTCTGAAGTGCATTTGTCAGCTAAATAATGAATCACTTTTAGAAAGATAGGGTGAGGAAAAATTAAGCACTTTAAGGGTTAAAGAATCCCCAATCTACTGGACCAGCAGATCTGTTTGTATACAGTGCATATGGCTGTGTCAGTTCACTGCCTGTGTGAACAGGTGTGGCTCCCGTATGTCGTATCCGTGCAAGTGCGTGAATATGTTTGTGTACAATGTGAAAGTGTGAGGAGATAGGCTTGTGTCCAGCTAGTCTATTGCGGATGTGTACAAAGTATGAGTTTGCATATGTAGGTACAGCAATGTGCAGTGATGATTATACACTTCACAAAATGAAGACAAATCAGAAAGCTAGTGCTATTCAAGTATTTAGAATTTGGATTATATAGATGAAAATAAGGAAACAGATAAGAATATATAGTAAAAACAAAAAAAAAAAAATTTTGAGAGAAAGTCAATAACTAGCCTGGCAACCCTTTGTTTTGATAACAGCATTTAACCCTTTCACGCATGGTTTTCAGATTTTTTAAATTTTTATTTCCTCTCTTGTTAAAAATTGCATATGGTTTGAAGTTAATTCCAAAGAGATTCTTTTGAGGTTACAAAAAATTTGCTCAATTGGACTATGGTCTGGACTTCGAGCAGGCCAACTCATAACTTTTATGTCACCAGATGTTTGTTTCTGACTGAGATAATTCTTGCAACTTTATGGTCATTATCTTGTTTAAAATAAAATCCCCGGCCAAACAGCCTCCTTCGAGATGGCAATGCCTGCCTCACAAGGATGCTGAGTTACTTATTCTGATCCATGATCCGCCAATTTTTATGAGATCATCGGCTCCTTTTGAGCAGACTGAACCACAAACTATAATATTACCATGTTTTACTGAAGGGGTTAAACAGTCATTTTTGAAACATTCTACAACTCTACAGTGCACATAAGTTCTGCGTTTGGGTGAGAAAATTTAGAATTTTGATTCATCGGTCCAAAGAACTTGCTCCTAGTCTATTGGTGTCCAACCCTAAAATATCTTGGCAAACTCTAGTCTTTTTTTGATGTTGCCAGCTCTTGGATGCAACACAACCAATCAAGACCATTTTCATGCAGGCGTCTGGAAATAGTAGATCTTGATACTTTCATCTCCTCACTTCCGGCACTGTTAATATCATCATGCAGTTGTCATGCTGTCTACCGTCGATTTTTTCTTACTTGTCATACACAGATACCAAACATCAGAGGCACTTAACTTCCATTTTGCACCTCTATTGCCACTAGTTTGCAGCGAACCAGTCTCTTTGAAACGCTTCATGGTGTTTCTTACAGTGCCATGGCAGCATTTCACATCTTCAGTGTCACGCAAGGCCACAATGCAGCTATGAACAATCTCAGAGAGCTCCTTCTGTCGTGCAATCATTTTTAACACTGTGACACTGCTCAAAGTTCATGTCACCCTATATACTGGAACAACTGACCATCAGAGGTAAGAATAATGTTGCCTCAAACAGTTAAAACAAATTTTTTTAGAATCAATCAGCATGAAATGAGCATCCAAACATGCATTTGGGCTATGCAACGGTTAAAAAAATTAAATTTTTAGACACCTTTCAATTCTCAGAAAAAAATTGTTTTCAGTATCTTACCCATATTTTTACTCACTATACATGTGGGAATGTTTTTTTTTGTTTTTTTTTTTAGTATTTCAGTATTTTTCAATACATTTTCACCAAAAAAAATTATAGAGAAGTTAAACATTAGGACCCCTTTTAGACAGAAGTGGTGGTGTGTAATGATCACTGCACACTACTGTAGGAGTTTGTGGATACACCCAGTATTATACAGCCACCAGAGCATCTGCTTATGTACCACAGATATAATTTATTTTAGTCAAATACAAGCTCATCTTTGAAGGGTACGGGGAGGTTAAAGCTTTAGTTCTAAGCGATAGTTTCATGACTGTCCTTGACACTCAGTCTGAAGGAAAACAAATAACATTTTAAACATCTCAGCTAATTGTGATGGAATCAAGTGCTTATTTTGAGGAAACTAAGTCATCAAAAGCCTGCCTTTAACAAAATGGCCACTTACCTGGCATCCGCTTCACTATAGTATTCTCTGGCTACAATGTCTTCAAACAGCTCACCACCAGTGACTCTGAAACACCAAAACATGAGGCAGATACAGTACATACCATCAGAGAATTTCTAATGGGGAAAATTCCCACTCACATCACTTCCTATTTTCTGAGGGGCGCTCGCAAAATAATCCAAAATAAATTGGAGCCTATGGAGCTGTAGCCCCAAAAATGGCATGTTCATTGGAAAAGTTTTGCTTTTAATTTTAATTATGTTTTCATAACAGGATTTGAGAAATTACATACAGTTCAATTCTATTTTTTTCCCAGGTTTTTAACTGTAGTAAAGTGCAATTTCTAAGTGTTAGTGATGTTACACATTACGAGGCACTTTATGGCATTCGCTCAGCCACTTGATTACAGTAGACCATGAAGCTTGTGCAAGTTTTTAAAATTGATCACATGCCTAAAGTCTGTTGTAGTTACGGTTTGAATAATGCATAAGGAATACGAATAATATACAAAAAGCCGAATCCATGATTATCGCACTTGTGGTCATATAATTGTCTTAGGGTAAGACTAAGGCAACCTTGCCACCTAACTGAAGACTTTCAGTGCTGGAGGGGGAAGATTTGGTCGCACTCAGTTGTAAAATAAAGCACCAGCAGAATGCTCACGTTTTCTGGGCAGAATCGCCTTCCCAGTGAGAAAAAAAGGACACAGGGCTTCCGCCAAGCAGCGCGATTGCGTGATTCCCGCAAAAACTGCCCTAGCACCCGCAAGAAAAAATAGTCAAAGCGGGCCATTCCCGCACATGCATTTCAGTGAATAAAGCTGCTTGCACACTGGACGCGAAACGAATTTTTCGCACGACAGATTACATTCAAAGTCAATGTAATCTGTCGTACGAAAGATTCGTTTCTCGTTCAGTGTGCAAGCGGCTTTAAAGTACCGAAACAAGTACTGGTCGACTCGCACGTTCATTCACGCCCACAAAATCTGAACAGATTGGACATTCAGAGAGTAACTAGCCAATCACCGGGTACGTTTTCTGCCTTGCCGCTGACCGCAGATGATCTCGAATGTTTCCTTTCGTTGCGCAGCACCGCTATTAAGGCATTGGCTATACGTCTTCATGGCCAACTTAGTCCTTAATTTCAGACATGGTCATCACTAGTCTGCCCAGCGCTGTACATATGTTCGCCTTGGGGACAAGGTTTGCGCCGTCTGCACATCTCGTCTATTCATTAAAATGTTTATTCACCGGACTCGCTTCAAATCAAGTGAATAAGTTTTATAATGGGGGAGATGGCTAGTACGTAAATGATTTTTTTCATGCTGTCACTGCCAGTCTTTAATTTATGTGTGTACGATAACAGTTTCCAAAGCGTCGCCTTCCGTTCTTGTCAATTTCGTTTTTCACGTTGAGGTTCCATGCGGATATACGTAGCAACGGAGAATCGCGCTGCTTAGCGAAAGCACTGCTATTTTTTGTGTCTTTGCAGGTTTGTTTGCTGACGAGAGAATCTAATGAAGCACAGCCCTGTTCCAAAGCATACCGTTCTGTCGCTTAATATCCATTATCTGATTATAATCAATGGCAGTTGTCACTTGTATTTTTTTATTTTTCAAATTTTACACGGTCACTTAGTCACTGAGTGCAGTAATTACTTTTGTTGAATAAATGTTTTATTTTTGTGAGAACTTTTGTCTTGTTTCAGCTCATCTGAATATCCTAAATGAATAGTCGTTACAGTGTCTTATGGTTGTGACAGCTAGCCATTACAAACTGAAATCCCCCCCGACATCTTGAAAATTCCCCCCAAAAAAAGTTGGAAAGGGGGAAATCCCCCCCTGAAAAATATTTTGGCGGAAGCCCTGGGACACTGGTATTTTTTCACTTAATTGCTGATATATGGCGGCTCGTGAACTGGCTACAGGGGAGGCTCAAACCCATCCCTTGAAAATAATGATTGGTCATGACCTGTTTTAATCATTCATTTAAATTACCATTACAAAAGCTCCAAAAACTCTCAAGATTACCAGGTGTGGTCATTTTTCATTAATAACGCACACCTGTCAACTCTCACGCATTCCGCATGAGTTTTAAGTGGCAGTGTTCGACCTTAATGCCGGTCCGCGACGATTTTCATTTCGGGCCGACAATTTTCTGGGTGAGTCGGTCCGGTGGGCCGACAGAATTTTTTACCCGCGAAATCGGCTCCACTGAACTGGAACAATAATCTCCGAGTCGAGCTCACTCTGTCTGTCCGTCATTATGGTCAATGACGCCACCTCGAGTAAAGCCAGGTAGCGTATTTTGTATTTACACCACAGCAAAGGGTTCGCTCAGGATTGTAACCTACTGAGCATGCGCAAAGGGTTATCTTGCGATTACGGCTTTAACATGGCAGGCATAGAAAGCAATGGATAGCGATCAATAGTTCTAACTTCGCCATGTAATCGACTTGCTAGCATTCATATGCACCAAATAAGTCGGCAAAAAAAGGCTTTCTAGCAAACGTTAGTTCGCTTGCGTAGCTAGAAAGCTTGCTAACTTCTCTAGCCAAGAGTTCTATTTGACGCATGACGGTGAATAGGAAAAAGTGAATAGCCATTATTTTGCGAACTAACTTAGCTTGAGTTGAATCACAACCATTTAGCTTGCTAGCTGGCATTAAAATGCACCAAATTTTAAAAAAAGGCAGTTGCTACGGGTACGGCAGTTTTTCAATGCATTTCAATGTGGAGTACCGTAGTGGAGAGGTACGGCAGCCCCATTTCAAGCCCTGCCCTAACCTAACCCTAACCCTTCCCCTAACCCTAACCCTACCTCTAACCCTTCCCCTAACCATAATCCCGAATCCTAATTCTAATCCCTTGAAATCGACTGCCGTACCAATAAAAACTGCCGTGTCTCTAGACGCTGCGAAAAAAAAAAAAATTTGCCGACGGACGCTGACTAAAGAAACCTAGATTAAAGGTTAGAAATTATGCCTTGCCGTAACTTACTTGATAGTTTAGCCAGGTGAGACTGCTAATTTGTTATCTACTGCAAGGTCTAACATACTTAGTCCGTCTTACCTTCCTAGATATCAATTTTTGCGACAAGTAGCCACCAATTTACATGCATAGCCGAGTATCTTTGGCAAACATTAGTTCGCGTAAAAACTCTGCAGCCAGCGAACGAGTATGGAAAGCCGAAAGTGCCACAATTCGCCACCAATTCCACGCGTCTTATCTTAAAACGCCGTAAAAAAACGCGCGTTTCTCGGTAAAAGCGGTGTTCAAGTGCCTCTAAAACGCCGTAAAAAACGGCCGTCTATTACGGCACTTTTGTCGCGTAAAAAGCAGCGTTTTACAGCTTCCTGCAAAAGCGCCGTAAAAAGCGGCGCTTCCTACAAGTAAAACGCCGCTTTTTACGGCGCTTTTGCAGGAAGCTGTAAAACGCTGCTTTTTACGCGACAAAAGTGCCATAATGGACGCCCGTTTTTTACGGCGTTTTAGAGGCACTTGAACGCCGCTTTTTACGCCGTCATAAGCGTCCATAAAACGCCGCAATCAGCAGAGAGCACAGCGAGACCAAAACAATGGATCCATGAGACTTGCCTGCTGTGTTGCTCTTCTGTGTTGCTAGAGGAAATTACTAAAATTCAGAGGATTAAATATCGATCTGCATGAAAGTATAATCATCGTGGCTGGATATACTGTGCTCAAAATATATCGGTATATAAAATAAATAAACAAAACCTTGATCATCATATTGTACAATAAACCGTGAGCCAACCAGAGCCAGTGGCGGGCGGTGAACAGAGAACAAGGAGGGCGATAAACATATCTTTAAATTGCTTATTAGTCTTGATCTGTTTTCAGTCAATTTCCCTGGTAAAAGACAATTGAACTCTCCCCTCTCAGGTGTAGCTAATTGTCTTCGTTAAGACGAGAAATAAAACGCACCAGTTGAACGCAAAAAAGAGCGCATTTCAATCTTTTTCCAATTAAACAATCATTACGCACAGGTTTGACGACATGCTTAGGATGTGACCAAATTTAACGCGGAAAAGCCACAGTGGTTGTTTCGTGAAGAGTTGCCTATTAAGGCACTTGAATGAAACATTTCGTAGAATTTATTATTCGCTCGCCTAATCATTTCATTATAAGGGAAACTAACACGTTGACCAAGAACAATGATTGAAATCGGGTCACTAATCTCATCTGTTTCAAGGGATGTTTTCCGCCCACTGCCCGCCACTGACCAGGGCCCTGAGAGACATGGGCTTGCTCAATAGATAACTGTCTATCACTATCTAAATTTTTTCCCCCTTTGCAGCACTTTTAAATGTTGTTTGCTTCTAGCTCTATGTCAAATAATGCCTACAATCATTTTAAAAATGTATGAAGTCCAAATATATTATACATACTAAAAAGAATGGCCACAAGGCACTCAAGTCTCCGTTGAAGTTAAAAAGCCTTTATTACAACATGGCTAGAAACCCGACGCGTTTGGGCAACAGCTTTGCCTTCATCAGGGAATAATTAGCGCACGCAGGCGCAGAACATTTAAAAGCTGTGGATGACATGCAAGTAATTAGTGACTGCAACAATTCTCATTTGTCACTTAAAGAATATCAATTACACCAATTCATTCAATAAAAAATAACAAATAAAGCAATGCAATACAAAAAATAGATCTGCCTTCATGGGAGAACAATGCGCACGCAAATACAAAACATTTAAAGGGCATAACTGGCATGCAAGTAATTAGTAACCACATTATCACTCAAACAGTATCAATTACACACGCGTTGGTCAGATGCATATTTTCAATCATGCAATTAATATACCAAGAAGGCAATAAATGCAACAGATAATTACAATACATAACCAGATTTACCTTTATAAAAAACAATGCGCCACAAAACATTTAGAAGGTGTGCAAGTAATTAGTGACCACGACGACTCTCATTATCCCTTAAACAGTATCAATTATCCACGTTTTGGTCTGTGTGCAATGCCAATCATGAGAGCAAGAAATATACCGAGTAAGAAGGCAATAAGTACAATACATGACGATAGAAAGTCATACAGAGATATTAGGCAAGATATAACGACAATATGTAATGCAAAAGAACATACATAAAGAGTAAGGATAAAAAACAAACCGCTGGCGCCAGTACAAAGACAAATAACACACATTATGACCCACAGTATAGATAGTTGAATAAGGATCCTCACAACCCCCTGTATAGAATGGAAATACTGGAACTAAAATAGCTTGGGATAGGCCATAGTATGGCAAGTAATAAAAAAAAAACTTTAAAGAAAGGGTGAAAGATCTAACTCTTCGTTTACACCTGGTTTGATGGTGGCCTTTAAATTATAGATCCAAAATGATTCTCTCTGTAATAAACGCTTTAGTCTGTCTCCACCTCGTTTGTTTTCAGTAATCACTTCGATGACAATGGCTTTGAGCGAATTTTCATTACCATGCATGGCTTCTTTATAATGTACGGCCATAGGATAGTTTTCGTTTTTAGTGCATATTTGTGTTACAATAATCGATCTTTTTATCTTCTTTTTGTGCGTCCAATATAAAAGCATCCACATACGCATTCAAGACGATAGACGACGTGAGTGGTATTGCAGTTGGCAAAAGAGCGCATGTGGTAAATCTTCCCATTGTGTACGTCTCGAAATTGGTTACATTTTTTAACATTGACACAGTGATTGCAATGTCCACAAGGAAAAGTATCGACTGGGTTAGGAAGCGAACTCTCTGATGCCCGAGGGGGAAGATGGCTACGAACCAAACTATCTCGCAAAGTTGGAGCACGTCAAAAAGAAAAAAGGCCTACAGGTGGTTCGGGGAAAATCTCAGTAAACAACAATGAGTATTGTTGCGGTCACTAATTACTTGCATATCATCCACACCTTTAAAATGTTCTGCGCCTGCGTGCGCTAATTATTCCCTGATGAAGGCAAAGCTGTTGCCCAAACGCGTCGGGTTTCTAGCCATGTTGTAATAAAGGCTTTTTAACTTCAACGGAGACTTGAATGCCTTGTGGCCATTCTTTTTAGTATGTATAATATATTTGGACTTCATACATTTTTGGGCTGGGCCGAGCAGCGGCCAGGCCCCTATAAACGCGAATGCCGCTGAGTGAGTGAGTGAGTGACTGACTGACTGACTGACTGACTGACTGACTGCCTGAGTGATCAAGTTTAACGATTGGCTGGCCGGTGGGGAAGAAATTCAGCGATTGGTCGGCCGGATGGGAAGCACTTCAACGAATGGTTTGCCCGCGATTGGCTGGCTGGCTGTTCAGCGATTGTTTGGCCGGTGGAGAAGAACTTCAACGATTGGTTGACCGACGACTGGCTGGCTGGCTGGCCGGACGTCCAACTTCATTGGTATTTACTGGTCTGTGTATTTGCATTAGAAATACATGGGTCTCGGAATTTCGGCTTTGAGACATTGCAACAGAAACGGAATACTTTGCTGTTGTTAGATCTTGGATTTGAGAGTTTGCAGCAGAAACGGAAATTTAAAAAGTGGAATTGAACGCGCCACACTCATTTATGCGTGTGAAGGACTATTTACGTACAAGGTGGAAGTTGCGCCGGCACTATTACGTTTCAGTACTTTTCAAGAATACTGGAAGAACTCATGAGTTGGTTCGCTTGAACAGAAGCAGTTGTGGTGGCCGCTTTCATTGTTGGCTATCTATGAGAGCGACTGTAACCGACACCAATGACAACAATAAATTAAAGAAAATATTAAGTTTAAAAGATCGCGCCAAGCTGGATTGGACACCCCGTCATTTAAGTAGCTACTTCTCCACTACGCCAACGTAACACGACCAGTACTTGAATCCAGAATGGCTCTGCTTGAATCCAGCCTAGCAATAGACTGCAATAATCAGGTAAATGTACTGTTAAATTAAAACACATTTTGCACACATTGAATGTTCACAATGCGCAATTTTTGACGCCAATGAATGTTTCTTGGCGATATTGGTCTCCATTTCATGAAAATTAATGCGTATTTTCTTCTAATGGACAGCAAAAGGTTGATTAAATATTCATATAGTGGATGCATACGATGTGCTTGCCCTAGCTAGATTCCCGGTCTTTTAAAAAGTTCCATTTGATTTTGTTTCATTACGAGCACAATCCGACCATTATTAGGCTAATCTTCTTTCACGCTAGATTGGTTCGGTTTGTTTCAGTCCTCCATGCTTGTTTTCTCTGGTACCGGTTGCGAGATTCCATAGAGATTGGTACGATGTGTTACATTCCTCTATCTATCGTTAAAGAATCATAACAATGGTCGGAATGTGTTTTTAATTTCCCTATTCAATCTCGCAACCGATACGACATTTAACAAGCATGGAGGACAGTATCGGCTGCGAGGTTGAATAGGGGAATTAAAAACACATTCCGGACATTGTTAAAATTCTATCACGATAGATTGGTACAATGTGTTACATTCCTCCATCTCCCTTTTGAATTTCGTAGCCGGTACCAGAATCATTTCCTTAATCTTCCTATTGAATCTTGCAACCGATACGAGAGAAGACAGGTACAATGGGATACACTATCATCATCATCAGAGGTGTATAGTAACGAAGTACATGCACTTCGTTACAGTACTTAAATAGTTTGAGGATTTATACTTGAGTTTTTTCATTAAACCTGGACGTTTACTGTACTACATAAAAAGATAAAAAGTATACTTTCACTTCGCTACATTGACACTGGCCACTTTTTTACTCGTTACAAATTAAAATATGAATGTAATTCATCATTTAAGGATTATCTGGATTTGGCGTGTTTGAGAAGAACAACGGTGCTTGGCGGGGTATCTATGTGCAGATGTGTCCGCCAGCGGACATGGAGCTACAAATTCATGCGCGCAGTTACAATGCGCAGCTACCACTAGATGGCACTCTCGGATCAGTTATTGAATATTCACAAGCAAGCTGAGTTCGAACACGGGTTAGAAAATGGACGAGTTCACTCCAATCCATGTTTTTCAGGAGTTGCCTGAGTAAATGAGTTGCTGTCTCTCTCAAATTGACATTCACAAAATCAGTAACTGCTACCCTTACTCTGACTCTTTGTCTATTCAAATGTATAACTTGCTTTTGATATGTTTTCCTTACTCAAGACCCCCCCTACCTCCCACTCCCTTACTCCCACTACCTTACTCGCACACTCTCACTCACCCTCACCCTTTCACACTCTCACTCTCCCACTCCCACACACTCACACTCTCCCCACCTACTTTGTAAATAATTTATGAGCTCCAGCTCATTACTAAACTTGCACTTCATATAATTGCATGAGCTTTGCCTCATTTTGCACCCTTTTCTTGGGCCCACATTCTCATACAGCACTTGGCGGCCCAGCCGTATACTAGGTTGCACCTAGTCTTGTTAAAATGATTGTAGGCATTATTTGACATAGAGCTAGAAGCAAACCACATTTAAAAGTGCTGCAAAGGGGGAAAAAATTAAGATAGTGATAGACAGTTATCTATTGAGCAAGCCTATGTCTCTCAGGGCTCTGGTCAGTGGCGGGCGGTGGGCGGAAAACATCCCTTGAAACGGATGAGATTAGTGACCCGATTTCAATCATTGTTCTTGGTCAATGTGTTAGTTTCCCTTATAATGAAATGATTAGGCGAGCGAATAATAAATTCTACGAAATGTTTCATTCACATGCCTTAATAGGCAACTCTTCACAAAACAACCACTGTGGCTTTTCCGCGTTAAATTTTGTCACATCCTAAGCATGTTGTCAAACCTGTGTGTAATGATTGTTTAATTGAAAAAGATTGAAACGCGCTCTTTTTTGCGTTCAACTGGTGCATTTTATTTCTCGTCTTAACGAAGACAATTAGCTACACCTGAGAGGGGAGAGTTCAATTGTCTTTTACCAGGGAAATTGACTGAAAACAGATCAAGACTAATAAGCAGTTTAAAGATATGTTTATCGCCCTCCTTGTTCTCTGTCCACCGCCCGACACTGGCTCTGGTTGGCTCACGGTTTATTGTACAATATGATGATCAAAGTTTTGTTCATTTATTTTATATACCGATATATTTTGAGCACAGTATATCCAGCCACAGTGATTATACTTTCATGCAGATCGATATTTAATCCTCTGAATTTTAGTAATTGCCTCTAGCAACACAGAAGAGCAACACAGCAGGCAAGTCTCATGGATCCATTGTTTTGGTCTCGCTGTGCTCTCTGCTGATTGGTTTCAGAAACATTGAATTTACTGGCCACGTTAAACAGAGGGCAGGGCTCATTATCATCTGGAAAAACGCCGTGAATAGCGGCGTTTTATGGACGCTTATGATGGCGTAAAAGGAGGTGTTCAAGTGCCTCTCTAAAACGCCGTAAAAAACGGGCGTCTATTACAGCACTTTTGTCGCGTAAAAAGCGGCGTTTTACAGCTTCCTGCAAATGCGTCGTAAAAAGTGCCGCTTTATACAAGTAAAATGCCGTTTTTCACGCCGCTTTTACCGAGAAACGCGTGTTTTTTACAGCGTTTTAAGATAAGACGCGTGGAATTAGTGGCGAATTGTGGCACTTTTGGCTTTCCATAAACGAGCTGATCAGTCTCCTCAATGTGTAACAGACCTAGCAACACAGCTAATTCGTGACTACTTACTAATCTGACACGAGGCTGAATTTGGCGCCTTATTCGCAATTCTCGTCGTTAATCAGACTAATTAAGTAGCGGAATATTGCAATTCACTGTTTTTATTTATTTATATGCCCCGCAAATTGCTAGCTGAGCAGGCGAACTAGCTTGCTAGCCTTGCAAGCAAGTTTGTTGGTTTATTTAGTAAATGTTGGAAAGCTAGAAAGCTTTTTGCCGACTTTGCTTCGGTGCATGTAAATGCTGGGTAGTGAACTAAATGGCGAAGTAATTCACCGTTATCCATTGATTTCTTTGCATCACATATATGGCCATAAACGCGAGAGAACCCTTCGCAGAGGTTCATAAGATAGCAATTCTGTGTGGGCCCGCCGCTGTGCTGTAAATACAAAATATGCTGCCAGCCATCTATTCACAAGATTTAGCGAGTATTCAGACTTCGGATCAATGTATGCGACTAAATGGGATTCAATACATTTGCTAAATATTGGCCTGTGAAAATACACTTTACTTTGTTGACTGAAGGTTCGAGTTCGTCTTTTCGTGTATGAAAGTTAATACGGAGATATTTTTGCAACGTAGCTCCGTCTTAACCAAGAACAGTTGAGTTTAGCATGGCGAAGCGAGTGGTAGGGTTAATGTCATGGCTGGCAAAAAAGAAAGATGGTGAAGGGTCTCAGATTTATGAAAAGGAGAAGAGAAAAAGGCTCCCCCGAAGGGAGAGCGAGGGTATTGTAATCGGGTCTGTCCGTCTGTCTGGACGCATATCTTAAAAACTATTGGCACGATTTACGTAAAACTTTCACAGTAGAAAGGTCCTACCCGTGGCTCGGTCCTCCTCTAAGGTCAGGCTGCTAGGTCAAAAATCAAAGTCACAAACAAATGTCAAAGGGGCGAGGGTTTGCAATCTCTGATTGTCTTGTTGTCTGTTCAGAAGACAGCCTGCCAGCTGCCACAGCACTTGACTTTTAAAAATCCTGTCTTATGTATATGATACCCAAGATCTCGTTGTTGCTAAATTCTGAGAAATAAATGTTTTGTTCATAAAAAGGTGTCCTTTTTTTGGGTTTTGCATTTGAAAAAATCAGGGCTGACAAAAACTCAGCCGGGCTGACAGATTTTGGACAGCTGAAAAAGTAAAGGTCGAACCCTGAGTGGTTTATTTACGTTCCCTTGCTGTAGTCAGCAATTATTCAATCAACCCATGTTTAAGAGATTCTCGCATATATTTGATACAATACTTGCCAAAACTAAAGTAAGACTTTGCATTTTCATGCCTACAAGCAGGTGTAAGTAATCATTTTAGCCATTGAGCTCCATTCACTCCCATTCATTCAGGACTATCTCGAGTATCCTCTAGGCAAACGGCAGCCAACTTTGGAACAACCCCATTAATAGGGAATAGACACGCTCACAATATAAGGGCTCTGATACCATCCTGTAAATAGAGCTCCACAGTCTAACTTTTAATTGTCACTTCTTAACGGGCACAAAACCCAGAACTCAGACAAACATTTCATGCTCACTTAAAGTCTATGAGAGATCGACATCCTGAGAGAGGGTAAAGAGATTCTCTTTAGCAATCATAGTATACATCAAACATAGTCACTATGGTATGTGTGACAGTGGTCATAGATAAAGATATCAGAAAAGATATAGGCCTATTTTCAATAATGATTGTGTTTTCTTGGTGTATATGTAAAAATGCTTCAAGTGCTTGTTCGTCCAAAAATAAGATTTGGACCACCTAATCTTTAATATAGATACAACCCCAATTCCAAAAAAGTTGGGATGCTGTGTAAATTGTAAATAAAAATAATGCAATGATTTGCTTATCTTGTAAACACATTTTATTCACAATAGAACATAAACAACATTATGTTGAAAGTGAGACATTTTGCCATTTCATGAAAAATATTAGCTCATTTTGAATTTGATTGCAAGAGACCAACTGGCTGGCATGCTAATGAGGAAACCTTTCTACCTGGGACTCATTTGAAAAAAAAAAAAAAAAAAAAAAAAAAAAACTTTTGCAGCCAGGACAGGTGAAAGAATACAAAACACATAAATATACAAGCTAAAAGGATAGTTGATTGATTGATTCTTTATTATTCAACAACACTTTAATGCCCCCATCACACTTATTCAAAATCAGCAGGAATCAAGCAGAACCAGCCGGAATGAAGAATTCGCGCAACATTTGGGCGGGAATTTCAAATGGTCCAAAATTCTTACAGCTTTGAAAGAATGCTGTTCAAATACTTGGAATGCGCTTCGAACCCACCTCAAATGATTCTTGCACATTCTGGGTGTATTAGCTCTCGAATGCAGCTTGAATGTAGTTGGAACGCAGTAGGAATATTTAGAATGCTGTTAGAATGCAGTCAGAATATTTAGAATACACTTTGAATGCTGTACAAGTGCGGTTCAATTGCTGCCTGAACACCACCCGAAGTCTGGTTGGAAGGTGCCCCGAACGCTGTACGAATTCACCTCGAATGCAGTCAGAACGCTCCCGGATTGGCCGCCGAATATGGTTGGAATGTCCAAGAATTCAAACAGAATACAGCTCAAATACTCAGAATGTACTTAAAATGTAACATGAGTGTCCCATATGCGTTGATTGAGTAATTGCTGACTACAGCAGGGGAACGTAAATATGCCACTAAAACTGACGCAGAATGCATGAGAGTTAACAGGTATGCATTATTAATGAAAACTGGCCACACCTGATAATGCTAAGAGTTTTCAGAGTTTCTGTAATGGTAATTTAAATGAACGATTGAAAACAGGTCATGACCAATCATTATTTTTAAGGGATTATTTTTAAGGTGAATTGTTTTAATATCGAAATAGATTCGGGCAGCAATCGAGATGCATTCGAGGTGCATTCTGGCTCATTCGAGGTGCATTCTGGCAGGATTTCACGTGGCTTGCTGTTTCGATTCTCCCTCGAATGCAATCAGAATGTTTTGAATGCTGTTGGAATGCCATAAGAATATTTATAATGCAGTCAGAGCGCAGTTAGAACACACTTTGAATGCCGTTCGATATTTCTCCACTTCGAATGCACCTGCAAAGTTTTGAGCATGAGCAAAACATTTGGGCCGGCCACAAGAATGGGCCTGAATATTTGGAATACACTCAGAATGCAGTCAGAATTTTTAGAACGCACTTCGAATATCCAGGAATATACAAAGAATTTTCATTCCGACGGCATTCTGGCTCATTCCGCCTCTAGTGTGACTAGGGTTTAGGAAATTTTTCAGCTCTCTCATGTCAACATACAATTTCATTCATTCCACTGGGCAATGTAGAGTCTTCAATTAGCCTATCATGCATGTCTTTGGAGTGTGGGAGGAAATAGGAGTACCCAGAGGAAACCCACGCGAACAGGGGGAGAACATGCAAACTACACACAGAAAGACCCCAGGCCGGATTCAAACTCACAACCTCATTGCTGTGAGGCGGCAGTACTGTGCCACTGTGCCACCCCACTAAAACGATAGTTTACGTTCATCGCTTCACGGCCAACGAATTGGAAAGAAGTTGAGCAGCAATCTAAGTTCAAAGGCAAGATCGTAAAACATTGTAACAAATTGTAACAGGGTACAGTAAATCTCACGGAAGGTCTCACTGTGAATTTCCACTGAGGTAACACAGGCTTCCAGGGCACAATTTCCAGTTGACACACAACTAAAGACAACAAGTTAGAAAACACCAAAAATTTTACTTACAAATCGAATACTAGGTAGTGGAACCCCTCTTCTGATATGCTGTCATGGAGTCGCACTGTGAAGAGGAAAGGCTGAGATTAGAAATTCAGTACTCGCTCATCTCTGCTATCACATTTATTTGGTTTCTAAAGTCAGGCCACAGAGCTGACATGATTGGGAGAAAATCTCATTTATTACATGTGTAACATTGATTTAAACTCTCCAAGCTGCCAGATCTCTCAATTCACCCCCATAATTCAGCATTAAGAAGAAAAACATGCAATGTTATTCAGATTGTAGAGCATGAGAAACAGAGGGAGCCTGATATATTGATTTTAGCTTCATAGTCAACATTGAAATATCCAAGTTTACGGATGATAACAAGGATTTGAACCAGAACCCTATATAAAAGAGGCATTTATTTGGAAAAAGGCGTTTTTAAAGTAGCACTGGCAATAGGGCTCATTTTGCTTGGATACAATTCAGTCCTGTTTCTGCTGCCCTGCGTACTATTCAGCTATACTGGTGTACAAACTGAAGATAACTTTCATAATGTGCTCAGCTGCGGTACTATATACTGTGGTCAGTACTATTGCTCAATTTCTGTTCTGATCACGGAGTTCAAACTTTTGCCTACTCAAAGTCAGGCCTGCATTCTATTTACCTTATCACTATAAGACTGCCCCAACACAGATTTTGCACTCCATTCACAACTTCCAATCATCCTCTGACTGAGTCTCTGAAAGCACCAGTAATTAAACATGGCCACTCAGGTCAGAGCAGTAAAATTCCACTCTGTACTGTGGCTCTGCATCATCCAATATGGCAAAAATAATCCTTTTATCCCATGACAACATCAAAACAACTTGCTCTTAACAGTAACAGGGCATGGTGAAGAAATTAACTCTTATTTTAAACTGGTAATTTTACTCTCATTTTACACTGCTAATAACAGTACAATTTGCCATTTGTGTTTTTGCATGCTATCACACCCATAGGATTAATGCCTCATTCACTGTGGCATGCGTCAAGCTGATTGCATTAATATTGATAATTAACTGAGCTGGCAGGAAAGTGCTTCATAGCAGATACATTTTCATTACACAACAGCAATTTATTCACGTGCAGAGGAATGCAGTGCTGTGTGCTACTCGGGTTCCAAGGTCAAAGATTTACTCAATATAGAGCTGACTAATAGCAGAGTGATTGAAGGCATGCGTACAAGAGGAGAGAGATTCTCAACAGATATCCGCCCTTCATAATCCTGTGTGTTATGAGAAAGAAGGATGATGAGAGAGAGAATAATGGATAGGAATTTTCTTTAAAGAATTCCTCAGCAATGATTTGGCCAATCTATCTCCATTGGCACAGACAGGCAGTATCCCTGACTCCTCTCCAGCACAATGACAACCTAAAAGCCACAGAATCCTCTGGAAAAGAGACACCTGGAAAAGCGACTTGCATTGAAATGAGATGACTGCTAAATCTCAGACCACTTGAATAGCCTTGAACTGATGGGGAGAAGGTGAGACTCACAAACCTTGAGAACAGACCCTTTTCCCTTTTGAACCTCTGGGTAGTGGGAAAAACATTTGGGTCAACACATACTCAAACACAACTGAAAATGTGTGGGTTGAAGGAACGAAGAAGATTTGTTAATCGGTGCATAAATATTACCAAGATATGACCACTTATTTTCAAAGGTATGGCGCTGAAACAAATTGCGGTTACTGATTTAGGCAAACATACTTAAAAACTGCAGCATGATTTTTGAACTTGAGGCTGATAGTTCTATGATTTTGATGCAATAACAAGTCCTCAGATTGTCGGAACGAACCTGTGACATAAGGCAGGCAATTCTGATAAAGCTGTACGACGGCCAGAGACTGCAATGATGTCATTGTCACAAAATATCGTTCATCTCTCCCATGACACAAAATAACACAAGATCAGAACGAGTGATGATAAATTCATATCTGATGGGTGCCTGCCCTTTGGAGCTGTTCCAGAGACCCAGCTGCCAACCAAGGACAAACAAGACGGATTATTGCCTTGGGATCACTAGGGATGTTGGAGGAAGACACTGAGGAGAGGGACATCTGGAATGATCTACATGCCGTGTTGCCATTGCATCTCACACTTCCATTAAGCCTTACTTCCATTATTCAAATTCAGCAGTTACAACCTAGATGAATAGATTGTTTAAATGACCATAAATGATCCTCGATTTCGAGCATGATACAAAAACAGTATGCAGCACTGTTATAAGATGAGAGGGGAACAAAAACACAAACGCACCTAAAAAAGTGCAGCCCTACTCTCCCTCTTCCCCTAAAAATGCCATTTCTGGGGAGGCCAGCTACAAGCAGTGGTCTTTCTGAAATGCTGCCATTAGAGAGGGCCTAATTACAGTCTAGGCCAGGGGTGCCCAACCCTGTTCCTGGAGAGCTACCATCCTGTAGGTTTCTGCTCCAACCCTAATTCAACACACCTGATTCAGCTCATTAGCAGCTCGTCAAGATCTGTAACTGGGAAAGCAGGTGTGGTTTGCTTTGGTTGGAGTGATAACCTTCAGGATGGAAGCTCTCCAGGAACAGGGTTGGGCAGCCCTGGTCTAGGCCCTCTCTTCAGTCGGGCAATGCCAGCAATATGCACATGGGAATTCTACAGCTCACCGCCGGAAGCCCTTTTATGTCAGCCCCATGGGGATTCTTCGCTGCATCAGACGTCTCCCTCATATTTGTTTCTTCTCCTGTGTCAAATGAAAAGCATAACACGTTGCTGACTACCCCTCGGCCCATACAAGATTTCCTGCCTCAAGGTCACAGCGCTAAGGTGAAAGGTGAAATCCAGCAAAAAACGTGACGTTGCATATCTATGTGTCACAGTGAGTTACCATACCAAATTTGACGAAGCTGCCATCAATAGATACTGAGTACTGGGCCAGACAAGATTTCCACGATCAAGGTCACAGCGCTAAGGTCAAAGGTCAAATCCAGCAAAAAACCTGATGTTGCACATCTATGGGTCATAGTGAGTTGCCATACCAAACTTGGTGAAGCTGCAATCAGTCGTTGCTGAGAACTGACCCGTAAAAGATTTCCTGCCTCAAGGTCACAGCGCTAAGGTCAAAGGTCAAGCCCAGCAAAAAACCTGACATTGCACATCTATGCGTCACAGTGAGCTACCATACCAAATTTGACGAAGCTGCCATCAATAGTTACTGAGTACTGGGCCAGACAAGATTTCCACGATCAAGGTCACAGCGCTAAGGTCAAAGGTCAAATCCAGCAAAAAACCTGACGTTGCACATCTATGGGTCATAGTGAGTTACCATACCAAATTTGGTGAAGCTGCGATCATTAATTGCTGAGTACTGCCCCGGACAAAGTCATGGACAGACGACAAACGACAGACAGACACGCAGGTGACGACAATACCCCCCTGGCCGAAGTTTGGCCGAGGGGTAAAAATGATTGAAAAGCTGCCCACAGCACTGGAGGGGAGGGTGGGGGAGTGGAGAACTTCATTCCCCATAAGCAACAGAGAAGATGCAATATATCCTCTCTTACCAACTCCTTCCTTTTCCTGACTTCCCTTCTCCATCTCCCCAAATTCATGGGTGCATCTCAGTTCACTTAAAGTGCATCCTTGTTTCCCTTGCATCTTTTCCTTACGTCTTAGTCCCTCCCACCGAGAATGCATGGACAGACACAAGGAAACAATGTGAGAAGAGAAGAACTGAGGACGTAATTTCCTCTGAAGCATCACTTGAAGCAAAGTTTGTTAGGCATTGAACGAGTTCAGTCACCACCTAGGGGAGATGACATTAATATTTTGTTACTTCAAAGGGAGGCTTTCTGGACCTCCACTCTTGATACAGTGGCTAGGGGTCAGAATGAATCTTTCGATATTAGGCCATTCCTGTAGTTTCGTGCATAATATTTTTTATTTATTCTTTTTTTTTGTGATCGTCTTGGTCTTTTTCTTGAGCGACGCATGGGTATCTATACTCTCACATACTTATTATAATGGCAATTTTATGATGGATTTATTCCTTTGTCAGACTGTGTATGCTCATTAATCAACTAATTAGGAAGGCATCTATTGGCATATTCTGATTGACGTGGGTTTTTTTTTACCCCCTTTTGCAATTGTGTATATACACTGAAAAAAGGTGAAACAGTTGCACACTATTTTATTTATTTATTTGTTTGTTTGTTTCTATTTCGGCATGATTGTATAGTCGTTTCATGACAATTTCAACAGAACATGTATCATGACCGAAAGGGTCGCGGGAGAAGCGAAATCGCTTATCAAAGTCCCGCCCCCAACTCCCAGAAGAACAGTTTGATAATAGTTAAGATATCATAAAGAATTATAAATCACAATATAGCTGAGTGTCCATATAAGTTTAGATTTGAATGTCACTCTTGCTTTAATCCATTGAGACTTGGCCCAGAAAAACCTGGACTCCTTTCTTCATCATTTGATTTGTTCCTAGTGATTTGGAGTAGTTGGAAGGTGCAATAATACCAGATCTTTGCATGGATCTCTTGATTTGTCATCATTCTCGTCGACTTGGTTCACCCTTGCCTTATCGGATTTAATGACTTCTCGCAGTATGTTTAGTCCATCATTGCCTTCCTTGATGTCGAATCCAATTTTATTGAGCTTTCTGTCGAGGAAAACCATGCTTTTCAAAGTTTTCTTTATCCTATGGTCGATCAAAAACAGACCAAGCCCCAATGATAGCAGGCCCGCTATCATAAATCCAATTAGATAGACGTCCTCTACATCCTCGATGTCCAGGATTGCCAAACACAGCGAACGCCACTTTCCCCATGCATCCATGGTGTAACCGGCTGAGAATGTCCCATCCGGGCATTTCGGTTCTCCAGCACCTGTCCGCCTCGTGGAAATAATTTTGTCAATTGCATTTAACGACCAGTTTATAAGGTCCATGTTGGTTACAGCTGTCTGTAGTAATGTGCTGTGACAGTTGTCTTTCAGACAGATGGCCCAGTGTGTCCAGTAGATACAATGGTACAGATTTAACAATAGCAGTCCACATATTTAGTCTAAACAACCCCTAGTGTTTATGCCCATTATGATTCCGTTTACTTTACCCAATGCCATTTTATTGGATAAGTTTATAGTTATTCACACATGCACATTTCAATAGATACTTAAAGACCTTCAGATTGTCTGCCATTCTAATATTGTCTTCAAGTGTGTTCCATGCACTGACTCCGGCCACAGATAAGGAGTGCTCACTCCGAGTCGATTTGACCCTTCTCGTTTTCAACAACATTCTGCCTCTGAGGTCGTGGGTACATTTACGTTGAAGAAATAGGCATTGTATATTTGTAGGCAATTCTTTGTGGTATCCTAAATATACAATTTGCAAGGAGTTGAATTTTATTATATCCTGTAATTTAAGAAACTTTGCCTTAATAAACAAGTCGTTTGTATGAGTTCCATAGGGAACGTAATGAATAATTCTAAGGGCCTTTTTTTTGGAGTTTAAACAATGATTCTATTGTATTATTATAAGTGTGTCCCCATACTTCAGCGCAGTCATGTAAGTGGGGTGCTATAAGTGCTGAATAGATTATTTTAAGTGACTTGCGTTTTAGTAGTTTCTGCATTTTCCAAAGAATAGACACGCTTTTAGCTAACTTTCTTTGAACTAAATTTACATGTGGTTTCCAGCTTAAGAGATTATCTAACATAACTCCCTTGACTTTATATTCGTTTACCCTTTCAATGCTGGTACCATTCACCTTTAAGTCTATGCGGTCCCTCTTATTCCATATTTGTAAAGTTTTTCAATCAATATATTGTGATTTATAGTGTCGAATGCTTTCTTCAGATCAATAAATATGCCTATAGAATATAAGTTTGAATCTAGTGAATCTTTAATCATTTCAATAAATTCTGTTAGGGCTAGTGCTGTCGAATGCTTTTTCCTGAACCCATACTGACTGTCACACAGTAGTTTGTGTTTATCAATGTACTTGTCCAATCTGTCATTGAATAGCTTTTCTAGGATCTTTGAGCATTGAGGTAAAATCGAGACAGGACGATAGTTTGAGAAATCATATTTATCCCCACTTTTGTAGAGAGGGATAACTTTCGCTATCTTCATTTTATCTGGAAACACTCCGTAGGAGACCTTCCATTTTAATGTTCTTGTTAAATTTGTCTACAGTAAAGTATCCGCATGCGTTTGTTTCGTTGTAGAAAAAATGGTAATCCGGATCAATTTCTTCATTTGGGTCTTTTCCTGAATGATGGTGACTTGTTGTTAGAAAGCCAGTTTCCTGATCTACAGTTTGGTTCATCAGATCATTTGTCTTGCTAATCAGAGAAAATTTTATTTCTGTAGGATGATAACTGCTCATAGAGATTTGTCAAGGATTTTAACCTGCCTCAGTGGTCAAAATTCTCTAGATCCTGCATCATCTTGATCAGCACCGGTCTGGTAGTTTCCGGTGAAGACCCATTTGGTTTGATGAAAATTCTGCAGTTAGCCGACCAAGTGCTGTGTATCTTACCCGCTTTCTTTAGTTGACGAGCTTTCCATGCGATGGTTGCATTGTGCTTGGTGAGGTTTTCATTTATGAATACATTGGATCCTTTGAGATTTTTCCCTTGCTTCAACAGAGATTTTGTGCTTTTTGCTTGTAAGTCATAAACAACACGGCCCGTGCTGTACTCCGGTCTCCGCTTACATTCCTTTTCGGAAGCAGATAACATGAATCCACATTGCTGGGGTCCAGAAAAATACTTTTGGACTGAAGGAATTCCACCACCTGCATTTCCACAGATTTATTGTCCTCCTCGTCTTGATCGTCATCATTCACTGTTGCCCTGGCATAACTCCTGGGTTTGATTTTGAGCCCTGTCAGGATTACATCATTACGTTTCTCTTGTTGCTCCAGCTCCTCCAGTTTGTTTGATAAAGATTTAATCTGTGTGTCTTTTCTTGGCAATCTCTTTTTTTTGAGATCAGAGTTTTCCTTCAAAAGCTGGTCCAGCTGCTCCTTCATACTGTCCCTCCACTCCCTCATTTCATTTCTCATTTCTTCGAGGGTCTCCATAATTGATGAAAGAACCGGCGGGCTTGGTTTATCGCTTCTTCCTGGTTTACCCATTTTCTTAGTTCAGAAAAAAGGGCTCTATTACAGAGTTTGTGAGAAAGTTTGACACTCAACTTTTCTCCTGACTCTGTTGTTTTCCTGTATTGCGTGCAGTCGCTATTCGGAGTTGTTGCTCCTTCATGCATCCGGAGGTTATCCGTTTAGGCGTAGCTTGAGCGTTGCCAAAACCATATGATGTTACATCTAACCATATTCTATCTTAATTAATCAAATTAACTTGTAGGTACTTTACTCAATAGTGTGCAGCTGACTCAGTTTTTTTAGCGTACTGCCAAGATTGGCATTGGTTGATTATATATATATATTTTTTTTTTTTGTTCTTTTGTCTTTGTATCTTGGGATTGCATGTACTATGCATTATTTTCCTTGTCAGCACACACACCTTTTACTTGCAAATTTGTAGATTACAGCTGCGTGTTTGTTGCCTTGCTAATTGATCATAGTAATTGTTTACACCTGACTTTAATGACCATGTTCAATTGTGAGTTGGACTAAATGCTTATAGATGTGTGTGTGCTGCTTTCTCTTATCCTGATGAAGATTGTTCTGGTCGAAACATCGGCACGCTGAATAACTTTTCTGGAGAGCACTGTCCTTCAGTGTGCGGACTTAAATCACTGCATTCACGGATTCTCAGATTGTCCTGCACCTGCATTCAAGTGGATGTGCACTTTCTTAAGTTTGTTTATAATGCCGTCACACAGCTAGATCGATTGGGTCATTCCATATGAAGTCAACCAGAGGTCCCTGGGTGACCAACTCAGATTTGGCTCAGATTTATTTTGGGAGTACTTCGATATTTATAATGAACATACGCAAAATTTTAGGCTCCTACTCCAAGAGGTTTCCGAGATATGGTCCCCCAAAAATCAGGGGCCATGCCCCAAGCTAATCACGAATGTTAATTTATAGAGACTTTGGAGGCCAATATCTTTGAAACCAATCATGGGTATGGGCTGAAAATGACTATGCAGGGTATTTTGGGTGCAGGCTTTCAGAATCTCTTGTCAAAATTCATCTATCTCTTTTCATTTCAAGATAGTGGCCTCTAAAATGTGAACATTTTTATGGGTGGAAATCAAAAATTCAGTTTTCAAGGGCCCCCCATGAGGCCAGGATTCCTTACAGAGGCTAAATTGTGCTGGATTCCTTCTATCTGAGGACAGGTCTGTCTGTACAAGGAAGATTGACTGCCTCCAAAGCATAATAGTGGAGTTAGGAGACCCTGAAATGGGTCCGAGCTGAAAAAGTCACTTTTTTGCCAATTTTGGATAGGCAAGTTCACTATGTGGGCAGTTACCCGTGGTAATGAAACTTGTTCTACATGAATATCTTGGCTTTATTTGATCAAAATTACAACTTGTTTTCTCATCTCCTTCACTATTTAGTCATGCTATGAAATCACCCCCCAATTATGGCTTTTGTTTTGACATAATGCCATGAAGTGAAGCTAATATAAGTTGTATGCTATTGTTTTAGTACCATCATAAGACTCACCTTATTGGTTAAGTGAGATGCTTAGTATATGGCCATCTGCCCACAATTGACCATAAATGATAAAAAATGCAAGAAAGCTAGACTCCAAGAACTCTCAACCAAGATTACCAATCACAACAAAACAGCTTATTATACAAATGATGGTAACTTCTTTTGAATTAGGGCAGTTTCTGTCCAGGTTTTAATTTGAACTTCGTAGCCATTTCTTCTTCAACAGTTTTCAGGGATTCTGAAAATAAAGTGTATCACAGTGAGAGAAATGAACTTCCTTACAGTAAATTAATAACATCCATTCTCTGTTATGAAAAAAGAGAATGCAGGATGATGCCACCATGAACTTACTTGTGATGTGCTTCTTACGATGGTTAATACCCCCATCACACCAAGGTAGTTCTCAGTACGTTCTCAAAAATTTGACAGAACGGGCTAAAACTGAGTGGGAACTGAATGGATGTTTTAGACACTTATTACGATCTGAGTAAGAACCTTATTGACGGGCATGGACGGGAAGGGTGCTCCAGAACATTGAGCATGCCCAAAAATTTCTCCCGGCCATCCCGTCCTAAAATAAGACTGAGTGAGGTCTTACTGCAAACGAGATTGCCGTACTGCGAACGGAGTTGCCGTACTTCGATTGTAGTAGAAATGCATCGAGAACGAACAAAACACGGCAAGGTCGGGGGAAAATTTGAAGTACGTTTGAACACCAACTTCGTATGGTTCTACCTCGTCTTTCCCGTTCCCAGACAGACTTAACTTGACTACGTTAGGTCCTTACTGCGTCCTTATTCCACCCGAGTAGCTTTGTACAAACATTAAAAGTTTTGATTGGGTTTGAAATAAGTTTCTACACCATTCTAATAGTTCTTATGCCACTTTAAGTGAGATCAAATTGTTTCTAATACGTTAATGTCATTCTTACCTAGTTATTACTATGTCCACTCTGTTTGCAGTCAGATCAGCAAAGTTTACAGTACAAATAGTGCCGATCAAGCCCACCCTCATGTGGTAGCAAGGTTTCTCCATTAATAGATAACTCTATTCTTAGTTCGTTCTCAAGCAATGTGCATAATAAATAGTATAACCTCTATACATAGTAACTTAGTCCCGTTGAAAGATACACACAAGCAGATTATAAACTTAAAAAAGTTACTCAGAATAGTTAGAAACGTTACACAAAATAAATATTGTCATGTTAAGTAATCAAGAATGACTTTGAAATGTCATCCAAAAAACTAGATATCAATCTACTCGCACAAATTTATCAAACAATTCTGACGATGTGTACAGCTGGAAGCAGTGAACAAAAAAGAGAACTGGCAAAAACACAGCGGTATTTATAGCTGTTTGGCACGGATGGAAATGTCCTTTTCAACGAACTAGAGACGTGATGAGAACTTAGTGAGAACAGGCTGAACTGAGTAAGAACTACTTTGATCGCAATGGTTGGGTTAGGAACTGTAAAATAACAAGTTGGAACAGGGTTGAGCGTGTTGAGAACGGGGTTGAGCTCGCCATGAACAGATTAGAAACGAGATGAACGGCTACTTTCCCCCGTTTTAAACGTTGTACGAACTAGCTATGATTGGGATGAAAACAAGATGGACTTGTCTCGAACTGTATCAGAACGAAGAAGTGTCGTATTCGAAGCATTTTCTGGCCAAAGTTGCCCAATTTTTACACTGTTCATCAAATTTTTAGGACGGGCTGGGACGTTCTGAAAACTAGCTTGGTGTGAAGGTACCCTAAAGGATTGGCACAGGACTGCTGTAGACATGACAAATACACTTTTTTCGTGATGAAAACAGATTCAGTCATCTTAATTGAAGATGACACTGCACCGCCCAGTCAAAAGCTGCCTGTCGGCCGGTTTAAGGTCACCGAATGAAATTCGTCCTGTCTCTCTGCAGTGTGTATATTTGTCGCATTCCTCATCCAAGGAAATCGCAATTTTGCACCTGTCAGAAGCCATGCTGAAGCTTCAATGAATTTATTAATTAGCTACCCTATTGTTTTAACCAGAGGTGATGCAACACCCATGGAAGATGATGCAATACACGGGCGATCTGATGCAATACGCATGGAAGATGATGCAGTACCTTGGAGATCCTAGGGAGGGAATGCAACATCATGTCAGATGTCAGATTATCTTAGGAAATGATGAAACTTTTTTATGAGTAGGCACTGTCTATTTAAAACTTCTAGTTGCAGAACAAAGGGGTTAATAATGGGCATTTTTACCCCAAAAGGCCTATATTTGATAACATGATTAAATAGTGAAGGAGATGAGAAAGGTTCATTCCAGCTCAAATCAACCAGTGGCTCCCAGGTCACCCCTTCAGATTCTTCTGAAAAAATTCACAGGTTTCACCTTCAAATTCACAGGAGCCTCTACCATATTTATGCAGGAACTCAAATTACTAGCCCTGTATCTCAAATAGTTTTGAAGTTACAGCCCCTGGAAATTTTGATAAATTTTTTCCATTTTACCTAACTTGCCTCTCGATGCAACATCAAGCAAGAATATCTCCAAGTGTTTCCAATGTACGGCTTTGAAGTCAAGTGTCCTGGGCTAACTTTTTCTGTAGATTATGAAAATGCTGTCAGATTTGCCACATTTATCAATACATAAGAGTATAATAAAATATACTAAGAGTATAATTTTGGCTTCTTGCTGTCTGTGATTGGCTAAGTGCGCTGCTCATAGTAAATTTTAATGATACATTAGTGGTCCACAGTGCAATGCGTGGATCTCAGGGTGATTAGCTATGTGTGACAACAGCAGGGATGTTTTACGCGTTTCTTTTCTGACAGAATTTAGAAGATCGCCGTAACATAGGATTATATTGCCTCTTCTTCAAAATTTCAGCCCTCGCCAGCGTGGCTTATTCGCCGCAAAATTTCTTTGCATTGGAGAACATGGCAAGCGGCTAGCGCAGCCCCTGCATGAACAATTACTATAAGAATCATACAAAATGCTTAATATATTCATTTTAATGGGAAAAAAAGAATTTAACTCCTTTTTTTATACCACCCTTGACCACTGAAACACTGATAGCCATGGAAATGATGAAAATTCTCAAATAAATAGCATAATGTCTGATTATGACCTGGACCATTTCATTACAAATTATGCAGGTGCTTTTCTCTGTATGATTAATATATAACAAATAGAAGGCTCATAATTCATATACACAAAACAAATCTTAACTTAAGAAGGAAGGCTGGTAACAACATCATATTTTCATCAAATCATCTTGAGTTATATAGGAATTCATGGTAAAAATATGGTATTGTTATATAACTGGCCATATGCCCAAATAAGGATGTGAAAATAAGCAATTTTTAGAAAATTTCAAACTCAACCAAAATTAAAAAAAATTGTTCTGGCTCTACCAATGTATTGATAAATGTGGTTGTCCTCTAGATGTGGCCCAATATGTCAAAAATTACAGCAGAAAAAATTTCATTGCTTTATCGAGCATACCCTTTGAGTTATTAGAGCTCAAAGGAGGCAGTGATTTTTAACGTTTTTGATTTTTGGCCATTTTAGAGCCTTGTGAGAAGAAAAGGGTACAAGCTACAGCAAATCTGACAGCATTTTCATAATCTACAGAAAAAGTTAGTCTAAGCCACTTGATTTCAAAGCTGTACATTGAAAACACGTGGAGATATTCTTGCTTGAAGTTGCACTGAGAGGCAAGTTTGGAAAAATGGAAAAAATTAATCGAAATTTCCAGGAGCTGTAACTTCAAAACTATTTGAGATACAGAGCTAATATTTTGGGTTCCTGCAAAAATATGGTAGAGGAGCACTTGTGAATTTTTTCAGAAGAATCTGAGAGGGTGACCAGGGAAATTTCTCGGAAATTGGTTGAGTTGAGCTGGAATGACCCGAAAACAATTTGTAATTTTGAACAAATAAAATCAACATGTATACATTTATGTGGAACAAGTTTCATTACCATGGGTAACTGCCCACATGGTGGAACTTGCCAATCCAAAATTGGCAAAAAAAAAAAAAGTGACTTTTTCAGCTAAGATCCTTTTCCAGGTCTCCTAACTATACCATTATGCCTTGGATGCAGTTAATCTTTCTTGTACAGACAGACCTGTCCTCAAATAGAAGGAATACAGCACAATTTAGCCTCTGTAAGGGATCCTGGCCTCATAGGGGGCCCTTGAAAACTGAATTTTTGATTTCCACCAATAAAAATTTTTAAATTTGAGAGGCCAATATCTTGAAAATGAAAAAAGATAGTTAAATTTTGACAAGAAATTCTGAAAGCCTGCACCCAAATTACCCAAGCAAATAGCAATTTTCAGCCCATACCTATGATTTGTTTCAAAGATATTGGCCTCCAAAATCGCTATTATTAAGAGCCATTCCATGAGAAATTGACATTTGGTGTGCAGTTGACCCCCCTGGAATTGAATGAAACTTGGCACATACAGTCGTGCCCAAAATTATTCATACCTCTACCAGTTTTTGAGTTTTTTCAAGATATTTTTTGACAAATCAAATTTATTCTTGCACAAATGACACAGCAAGTTGACATCAGGCTGCAAGAAGTACAGTAAACAATTTTTCAAGAAATGCATTACTTTTTGGTATTTTATTTGACAGATTTACAAAAAAATGCCATGTCCAGAATTATTCATACCCTTTTTTCAGTAATTGATGGCAAAGCCTTTATTCATGATTACAGCCTCCAAACGGTTCCTGAAGTTGATCACAAGGTTTCTACACGTTTCCACGGGGATTTTGGCCCGCTCCTCTTTTGCAAACTTCTCCAGGTCCTTAATGTTTGAGGGTCTCCTTGCCATGACCTTGGTCTTCAGTTCCCTCTTATTGATTCTCGATAGCATTGAGGACGGAGCTCTGGCTTGGCCACTCCAAAACGTTCACTTTGTCGTCCACTAACCATTTCTTGACTGATTTGGCTGTGTGTTTAGGATCATTATCCTTTTGGAAGATCAATTCCACCCCAAGATCAAGTTATTCGCTGGATTGCTTGATGTTTTCACTGAGGATCTGGATATACTGGTCCTGTTTCATGATGCCATTAACTTTAACAAGGTTTCCAGGCCCATTCGCTGAAAAGCAACCCCAGAGCATGATACTCCCGCCACCATGTTTGACTATGGGGACCGTGTTTTTCAGGTTGAACGCTTCACCTTTTTTACGCCAAACAAAAGCCACATCTCTGTGCCCAACCAGCTGATCTTTGTTTCATCTGTCCATAACATTGACAGCCAGAAGCTTATATCTTCATCCAGGTGAGCTTTTGCGAAGGCTAGGTGAGTTCTTGCGTGTCCGGGTTGGAGAAGTGTAAGAGGCGTAAAAAAGGTGAAATCTTCAACCGAAAAACACGGTCCCAACAGTCAAACACAGTGGCAGGAGTATCATGCTCTGGGGTTGCTTTTCAGCGAATGGGCCCGGACACCTAGTTAAAGTGAATGACATTATGAAACAGGACCAGTATATCCAGATCCTCTGTGAAAACATCAAGCAATCCGCCGAAAAACTTGGTCTTGGGCAGGATTGCTGAGGATTGCTTTGCTGTTGCTGACCTCTTGGCTGTGCTGTAGCGCCGTTCGTTGGTGTTCATTCTGCTTGAGTTGAGACAGAGGAAGACGTGTGGGATCTAAGCTGAAGATTTTCTCTTGTTTAAACGGAGTTTTCTGAAAATAATTCGTCTGTTAAGGCTCAAACAGTATTAGAGATTAGACAATTTGCTCCCGAGGTATAACCTTTGTCGCATTAGGGGCAGGGAGAATCTTCCTCCTTCTTTTTTTTTTTTTTTTCCCTGTAACAACTCGGTGAGCAAACAGCCAAATTAAGTCGCTAATCTGGTCAAACAAAGGCGACGGGCGTTTTTGGGGGTTTTTTGGGGGTTTCAGTCTCCGGGAGCAAAAGTAAGGTAAAGTAAAATAAATTTAAACGCTAAATTTAAAGAATAAATTAAACGCTAAATAATTGTCTAACTAAGTGAATTGTGTGCTATACAAAGTAAAATAGAGTTGTTTTCAAGGACTGAGGTACACTGTCGCCTGCTTTTTCTGTAGCTGATTTAGCTAACGAACTATAGTAAGCTCTCAACGCCAAGAATATATCAAATTACCGGGATATCTAACTATAACCCGGCTTGGTTTCATACTTGGTCGCTTGCCTTTCATACAGTCTTCTAGCCAATAAATATTGACGTTCACCGGGGTTTTTTAGTCCCATTCGTTCTCTATCCTGACTGCATTATCGCATAAACGCATTGCCAAGCTTGAATATTAACGCGAACCGGGGTTTTTGTCTTTTTCGCATTTTATTATCATCGAAGGGCTCTTCTGATTAAACACATTGCAAATTACGTTATCTTTGTATTTTCCTCCGGTTGCGGTGCCTTGATCAGCTGATTAAAATTTAACTGCTTGTTTGAGTGCTCAGCGACAGCTTGTTGGGGGAGATACCGTGTATTGTTCGCTCACTAAGTAAACGACTTGTTTATTCAGTCCGTTTTAATTAAAGGGAACCAAGGCTTTACTCTTACTCGGTTACCCTTGGTTGTATTTGCGGCTAGCTAGCTAGATAGTTACTGTTTGCATTTTTGGCTGGGGATCTGAGATTTAGTATTTAGTTCGTAGGGCAGCAGTCACTTTAGTCGTCCATTCGGTTTGGTTGGAATTTAAACGGAAAGCTTCACCGGAGTGCTCCGCCTCCTCCCTCCTCCAGTTTCTCCTGGGCGTAGTAGCCAGTCTTTTTTATCTGGGTTCTCAGCTAAGCCCTGTGATATTTTTAGGTTAGTATATTAAGAGTACCGGGACTAGATAAATTCAAGTTGGCTTATTAGGAGTGCTTATTATCCATAGAGTTTCTCAATTTGGTATTTCATTTCTGTTAACTGAAACTAAGCCCCTGTTAAAAGAGGCTTATTATCCATTCACATAGTTTCCCCACGGTTTCTATTGTGAGTGCTGCTTAGGGCTTCTCAGGTTAATAAATAAACAAATTGTGGTTCCTGAGCTTCTGTCTCGGCATTAGTAATTTTCTTTGTTATCTAGGGTGAGCGAGGTCATTAGGTAGGGGGTTCAAAATGTGGCCAAAACTATGTGACGATTGCAGGATGATCGCACTTTTGGAAAGAGATTTCCAGGGTGGGTTTGTCTGTCACCGCTGCCAGCTAATTGAGCATCTGGAGAGCAAGATCCTTGATCTTCAGGGCCAGTTGGCGGCACGACATAGTTCGCAATCAGTAGAGTTCCTAGAGGAACTAAGTAGTATGTCGTTTAGAGAAATGGTTTGTACGCCAAAGCAGGATGGTGTGGGGACCCTAGAGCAGGCAGGGAGAGAAAGTTGGGTGACGGTAGGACGTCAGCGCAGGAAAGGGCGTGCACACCGTACAGCGACAGCTCCTCCAGTGGTTGAGGTGTCCAACCGATTCCGGCCCTTGCAGGAACTCGAATTGGCCCCTGACCCTGAGAGTGAGGGGACTGATGAGCAGCAGGGCACCCTGTCGGCCTCTACCCCTCAGAAAAGAGAGTTATTGATAGTGGGGGACTCAATACTTAGAGGAATAGACAGTTTAGTCTGTTCGCGCGACAAGGAGTCTCGTACGGTGTGTTGCCTGCCTGGTGCCCAGGTAGGAGACCTCCTGGAGCGTCTTGGACAAGCTCCTGTCCAGAGCGGGGAGGGATCCAGTTGTCATGGTCCATGTTGGGACTAATGACATAGGTAAGGGTAGGTTTGAGGTTCTGCAAAGCAAATTTGTTGAATTAGCTGAAAAGCTTAGGAGCAGATCCTCCACGGTAGTGTTCTCCTCGGATTCTACCGGTACCACGGGCAAGCAGAGGAAGCAGAATTTTATCTGGAGGTTTAACACGTGGCTCTGAACCTGGTGTAGGAAAAAGAGGGTATAGGTTTATGGGGCACTGGAACTACTTCTGGGACAGGGGTGACCTGTTCAAGCCGGATGGGCTACACCTGAACCGGAGGGGTACCTTTGCACTGGGTCAGCGTATGTTGAGGGTAGCAGAGAGTTATTTAAACTAGGGACTTGGGGGGGGGGAGGTTAGAGAGTGTTACACAGAGGGAAATGCAGACTGCCCTGATGGAAGCTGACAGCGTTACATGCACTATTGATGATATATTTTTAAAGCAAAAAAAAAAAAGCGTGGTGAGGGGCTTTGAGCAGCGGGCACATGGGAAATCCAAGGGGAAGAGCGTTCATGATAACCTGAAATGTTTTTATCTAAATGCAAGAAGCATTAAAAATAAATTTCGAGAACTTGAGGCCGTTATGATTAGTGAAGGCTATGACATAGTTGGGATTACAGAGACATGGCTTAGTGAAGAGGATGGAGATGAATATAATGTAGAAGGTTATAAGCTCTTTAGGAAGGATAGATGCAATAGGCGAGGAGGGGGTGTAGCACTCTATGTGAACGAAAACATAAATGTGCAGGAAATTCCTGAAATTGAACATTCCTTGCCCTGCGAAGATATCTGGGTCAGGCTCACTGGCAAACACGAGACTGGTTTAAAAATAGGTGTATGCTATCGACCACCAGCTTTGGACAGTACAGTCAATGAAATGCTCTTTAAGAGGATTACGCAAGCTTGTAGAGGAGGGATTATTATTATGAGAGACTTAAATTATCCTGGTATTGATTGGGAAAAGGTGAAAGGACAGGGGAGGGGGGAGGAAGAATTTCTAGATGTCATAAATGATAATTTTTTGGTGCAGTATGTTAATAAACCTACAAGAGAGAAGGCAATTTTAGACTTAGTGCTCTGTAATGACCCAGATAGAATTAGCAATGTTGAGGTACGGGAGCCACTTGGGACAAGTGATCACTCTACTATTAATTTTGAGGTTTCATGGGAAGTTAAAAAGGTGTATTCAAAAACAAAAATTTTCAATTTTAGGCGAGCAAACTTTGACAGGATGCGCTCATATCTAAGTGAAATAAAATGGGAGACACTCCTGGACTGTGAGTCTGTAACTGAGATGTGGGAAAGATTTAAGGGGGTTTAACTTGATTCACAATGCAAATTCATTCCAAAGGTGTCCAAAAGTAAGCTGAAAAAGCAGAATCCTCAGTGGATGACCGCAGCTATTCGTAGGAGTTTGAGGGAAAAGAGGAATCTTTATAAGATGTACATAGAGGATAACAATGAGATTACTAAGGCTGAATACTGTAAAATGCGGGCTGTGGTCAAGAAGGAGCTGAGGAATGCTAGAAGACTGTATGAAAGACAAATTGCAGAGGGGGCAAAAACTAACCCTAAGCACTTCTTTCAGTACTGCAGTAGAAAAAGGAAAGTCAAAGAGCAGGTTAAGTGCATAAAGAATAAAAATGGATCGCTGCTATATAATAACAAGGATATTGCGGACACCTTAAATGGTTACTTTGTTGAGAATTTTACCTTAGAGCGGGTCTTTATTCGGCCAGAGGGCATGTCCAATGCTCAAGATTATTTAGCGGAAATTGAGGTTAGGGATAACGTAGTATTAGACAAGTTGCATAAACTAAAGGCAGATAAGGCGGCGGGTCCTGATGGCTTATATCCTAGAGTGCTCAGGGAAGTTAGTGAGATCATCTTTAAGCCGCTATCC
Source organism: Gymnothorax javanicus (assembly GCA_029692085.1). Classification (NCBI taxonomy): domain Eukaryota; kingdom Metazoa; phylum Chordata; class Actinopteri; order Anguilliformes; family Muraenidae; genus Gymnothorax; species Gymnothorax javanicus. Next base: position 63,450,638 of record CM056201.1, read on the forward strand.
GCCATCTTTAGACGGTCTTTAGAAACTGGAGAAATACCAAATGATTGGAAACAGGGTAATATAATACCAATATATAAGAAAGGGGACCGTACTGAGCCAGGTAATTACAGGCCAGTCAGTTTAACTTGCATTGCATGCTAAATATTGGAATCTATCATAAAAGATGAGCTGGACTTATTTCTTGAACGTAACAATATCTTGAGGGATAGCCAACATGGTTTCCGTAAAGGAAGGTCATGCCTGACAAACCTTCTGGAATTTTTTGAAGAGGCCACCAAGACTTATGGCCAGAGCAGGGCTTATGACATCATATATTTGGATTTTCAGAAAGCATTTGACACAGTACCGCATAAGAGACTAATTTTTAAAATGAGCTCCATTGGAGTTACAGGAGGTATTCTGAAGTGGATTCAAAACTGGTTGCAGGACAGAACACAAAGAGTGGTGGTCAGTGGTATCTCATCTGAGCTAGGTTTGGTGGGGAGTGGTGTCCCCCAGGGATCGGTGTTGGGACCCCTGCTGTTCCTCATCTACATTAATGACCTTGATAGGAATATTGAGAGCAGATTAGTGAAATTTGCAGATGATACTAAATTGAGAGGTTTGGCAAATAGTTTAGAGTCCATTTAAGTGATTCAGGATGATTTGGACAGAATCCAGAATTGGGCAGAAATGTGGCAAATGAAATTTAATGTAGCAAAATGTAAAGTAGTACATGTAGGTAATAAAAACATTAGACGGGATTACTTCATGGGAGGTTTTAAACTGGAATGTGCTCCACAAGAGAAAGATCTGGGAGTGATTGTTGACCAAACCCTCACAGGCTCTCGCCATTGTGCCGTAGTAGTTAAAAAAGCCAATCGGATGCTGGGATACATTGCCAAAAGTATTGAGTTCAAATCCAAGGAGGTGATGCTTCTTTTGTGCAACACATTCGTCAGACCACATCTAGAGTATTGTGTACAGTTCTGGGGACCATACTTTAAGAAAGACATAAAGGCTTTAGAGAAAGTTCAGAGAAGAGCCACGAAGCTAATTCCGGGTATTAAAGATGAAAGCTATGAGAAAAGGCTGAAGATCCTTAATCTCTTTAGTCTTAGGAAAAGGAGACTAAGGGGTGATCTGATTGAGGTCTTTAAATATGTTAAAGGGATTAACAAAGTGAATTATGTAGGATTCCTTCAACCAAGTGTTGTTAGTAGAACTCGGGGTCACAAATGGAAGCTGACCAAAGGTAAATTTAGCACTGATATTCGGAAATATTTCTTCACCCAAAGAGTAATTTCGGTGTGGAACAGCTTGCTTGACCATATTGTTGAGGCAGAGACCTTGGGAGTTTTCAAGAGCAGGCTTGACTTAAAGTTAGATACCATTGAGTCATTGAGTTATCTGAAGTGATATATTCACAATAGTACAAAGAAACTGGCGAGCCTAGTTGGGCTGAACGGCCTGTTCTCGCCATTCATGTTATGTTATGTTATGAATGGATCTTCCAACAGGATAATGATCCTAAACACACGGCCAAATCCGTCAAGAAATGGTTAGTGGACAACAAATTGAACGTTTTGGAGTGGCCAAGCCAGAGCTCCGACCTCAATCCTATCAAGAATCAGTGGAGGGAACTGAAGACCAAGGTCATGGCAAGGAGACCCTCAAACCATAAGGACCTGGAGAAGTTTGCCAAAGAGGAGTGGGCCAAAATCCCTGTGAAAATGTGTAGAAACCTTGGGATCAAGCACAGGAAGCGTTTGGAGGCTGTAATCGTGAATAAAGGCTTTACCATCAATTACTGAGAAAAGGGTATGAATAATTCTGGACATGGCATTTTTTGTAAATCTGTCAAATAAAATACCACAAAGTATTGTATTTCTCAAAAAATTGTTTACTGTAATTCTTACAGCCTTATGTCAACTTACTGTGTCATTTGTGCAAGAATAAAATTGATTTGTCAAAAAATATCTCCAAAAAACCCCAAAATTAGAAGGGGTATGAATAATTTTGGGCATGACTGTAGGTAGATACGGGTGTCTCACGGAAAAAGCCAAATTTTTAAGTCCGTATCTCACTTTGCCTGCCGGTAGCGCCAATTGGAAGCCATTAAAGTGGCTTAGTTTTGCTGTCAACACATTTTACATCAACGGTCATGACTTAAGGATACACAATGCCAAATATGTTATTCTTTTATTATGACCTGTGACACTTCAAGCCTGGATAGACATCAGCACCACATCAGCGCCAAGCTGGGTAACAAAGTTTTTGAGCCAGAATTATTTGAGAAATAACAGTAAAAATTGAAAATGGGAATGGGAATAAAATAATATCCCAGATATATACCAATCTAGAACAGTTTATTATGTGGTTATTCACGACAAGACTATTATTTTCAGTGAATAGTACCTTGGTATCTTGCTGTGTTAGTGCAATGGACGGCCGGAAAAATGGTTGAAATTGATTTTGGTGCATGTTGGTAGTATATTTTCTCAGTAACCCAGATATGTACTGTGGTGGTAAATGCCATTAGTTGTGCTTTTGAAACTCTGTTTTCAGGAATACCAAGCATTTCTTTGGTAGTATCTGCACTTTCAAGCTAGACAGAGCCAAAGTTGGAGGAAAAGTCAAAATGGACCATTTCATAGCAGATTGTGGCTGTGTTTAGGTGGCATTATTTTGTTTACCCAGCAAGATAAAGATCTGAAATTCTCTGGATACACAGTCTCTTTGGGGTACATTACGGCATTAGTAAAATCTCAATGCTAGTAATTTCAGTGTAGATCATATTCAACATCAAATGTTGGAGAATTTCACCCCCAGGGGCCGCTGTATGCTGGATACAAGTACTGGCTATCCCCAGCAATGTACCGAAGAAATTTTTTTTGAATTGTGATGCACACAGCTAGTTTTCTCAGAAAATGAAGAGTTTGGTTTGGTACTATGCTAAGTAGATAGCTTTTTGATTCAAGGTGGCGCTTTAAAGAATGAATGTTTTACCGACCTAATATTCCGTATTCCCAGACATGTAGCAAAGTTCTGGCTTTTGAAATATATGAAGTACATGCACTGTTATACAAAATATTTGTAATCCCTCTGGTATAAAAGGTTGTAAACTGGTGGTGATTGTGAGCGTTACAAACACCCAATACATGTACTATTACCAAGTACGGGTACAGCGCAGTCAGAAATGTACAGCAAGTTATAAAACATGACCAGTCCAAAAAAAAAAAATAAAATAAATGCCAAAAAACAACTGATGTAGAAGGAGTATCACCACAGACATGCATCAACAGTATACATACACTTAAAATATATACCGTTATAAAATAACGGTACATAATTTGAACTCTGAAAAAGAATCTTAGTCACACAACCGTGTACATGAAGACAGAATGTTTAGTACAAAAGTTAAAACTGTTTTATGCTTTTCATGTCATCCAAAGTGAAATGACGTCAACCCAGCATGTGACTAGCTCTATTCCCCAGTCTGTTTTTGGAATTGGACTGTGGGTTGGCGGCACCTGGTGGTGCGCGCCAGAGGTGCTCCTTGGCTTTGGCCCTGAGCAGCTATCCAAGGCCTTCTTCGTTCTATCCGGGTTGATGTTACCCTTGAAGCTAGTTGAGCCCTAGGCAAGCCCTACTACACTAGATCCTGGGTCTCTACAGGGCCGTTTACGGCCCATTGATAGTGAACTTGTCTGTCTCTGAATTAAATAGCCGGCTACAGCCTATATGGTACAATAGTTGCGTCAACACCCATGGCTTGGTACATACCAAAATGGGAAGTCTGAAAAAGAAACCCCATCCTCCCACCCAGCGGGCATCCCGTAGGCTAGACATCATAGGCTGGTGTTAGAAATGAGGGCATGCAAGTTACCACTACAAATGAACTGCCCGTATCTTGGCAGGCCGCTGCTTGCTTGCTATGCACTCTATGCTCTTTTTCAGGACAACAACTCGCTTGACGCGACTGCTGTGCCCTTTTTCTGACCCAAGCACCCTGCCCTTAGGAAATCCTAGAATTAACACTGAAGCTTGCTCATTAATTCTAATAGCAAAGGAAAAATGCTGAGTATTTGTGATTTTTTGAAAATGCACCAACACTACAAAACTGTACACTGTACTGACTACTGTTAAGATTCTTGCATGTTGACACAATGCTACAATAACAACCAGCATTCTTTTCCTATTTACAACCAACCCAGCTTTAAACCAAAGTGATTACAACTTTTATGCACAACTGTGCATGTACTTTATATATGTCAGAAGACAGAATTGTGTTATATGTCTGGGAATACGGAATATTTGGTAAGTAGAAGTTTAGCTCTTTAGAGCGCCACCTTCATTCAGATAGCTATCCACCCAGCATAGTGCCAAGCTAAACTCTTCATTTTCAGAGAAAACTAGCTGTGTGTATCGCAATTCAAAAACAATTTCTTTGGTACATTGCTGGGGATAGTCAGTATTTGCATCCAACCTACGGCGCCCCCTGGGGGTGCAATTTTCCTTTTGATTTTTTTTTTTTTTAACCATTATTTAACTAGGCGAATCATTGAGAGCCAGTTCTCATTTACAATGATGACCAAGTCAAGAGGCCTCAGCAAGAGCACATAAGCACTTAAAGGAGCACGTAAAATCAACATAGTCAACACACAGCAAAAACACAAAGCAAAGATGGGTACAAACAGCATAGGAGATGGAACAGGCAAAAAGCCAAAAGTACATAAAAGCGATTCATGGATTTTTAAAGACAAAGAGAGAGGGGTGGGGTCATCAGCAGGTACAGCAGTCAACATTGATCTTTTGCAGATTTTGCTTGAACATATTAAATGATGTAAAGGCTGTAAGTTTAAGCGTGTCTTGCAATTTATTCCAATCATGTGCGGCAGCGAAACGAAATGAATTACGGCCAAGGGCAGAACGGACCTTAGGGATGGATAACACAATGAAATCAGTGGATCTTAAGTGGTAAGTGCTGCCAGTAAAGTGCAGGAGATTTGAAAGGTAGCACGGCGTTAAACCGAGGATAGTTTTATAGACCAACTGCAGCCAGTGTAACCAGCGCCTGGTGTGAAGGGAGGGCCAAGCTAGCTACTAGGGAGGGCCAAGCTTACTGAGGATACTTTTTCAATGCAAATTCCAAAATTTAGAACGGAAACTTTCCGACATTCGTATTTTAATAGAATATTTTACTTATGGAATGCCAATGCACTTTATCAACCTTCTGATACCACAGCTGTTTTTAAGTCGAAGTTATTCAATTATTACACAAAAAAGTTCAATGATAATTTTTTGCCCAACAACTCTTGTACATGGGTTGGCAAATGCCATTGTACATGCTGCCGCCTAATATAGTAAAAGTTTTTTCTCTTTTTTGGCCGCTTTTATTCTGTATTTCTGAGGCTTCTTTCCTTTGTTTTTAATTGTCTTTTTCTTTTTGCAATTTTCTGTATATGTAATTGGAGAATTGCTCACTATAGGTGCTTGTCACCTGTGCGATCTCATCCTGACTGCTGTCAAAGTTTTAATAAAAGTTTATAGAGAACACAGTGATGTTAAAGGTGCACCGGTGGCAAAGCGAATTGCCGAATGAAACAAGGAGTCGAGCTTGCTTAGGGTGCCTTTAGGTGCCATTTTATAGATTGTGTCGCCATAATCAAACATAGGAGGGATAGTCATTTTCACGAGTGCATGTTTGGCAGGGTGTGTAAACGAGGCCTTGTTACGATACAAAAAGCTAAGTCTGGTCTTGACTTTTGACTGAAGGTTATCGATGTGTGTATTAAATGTCAAAGATGAATCCAGCCAAAGGCCAAGGTATTTCAAGGCGCTAACAAACTCCAACTCTGTGCCATCTGCGCAGAAAATCTTAGGGTTACAGGAGGCATTGAGGTTTTTTCGAACAAATAAAATGCGTTTGGTCTTCTTGGAATTGAGAGACAGGTGGAGGTTGTGGAAAGACTGTTGGACGGAGGTGAGGCTTTGCTGAAGAGTAGATGCAGCAGAATGAACAGAAGGGCCAGTTGAGTAGATGATGGTGTCGTCAGCATAAAGATGTATACCAGAATCACCAGCAGCCTTGGTTACATCATTTATGTAAATGGCGTACAAGGTTGGGCCTAAGATGGAGCCTTGAGGCACACCTTTGGAGATGGGAAGTTGTTCCGACACAATGTTTTCTGCCTTCGCCTGCTGGACCCGATTGTCAAGATAGCTGGCAGCTTCAGCAACTACTAGACAAGCCAATGTTGGTAAGTCTTTGTAGGAGGATGTTGTGATTGACCGAGTCAAAGGCCTTAGCTAGATCCACAAAGGCAGCGACGCAGACAAGCTTATTGTCCAAAGCGCCAATGATGTCATCCAGGACCTTCAGGGTAGCAGTGATGCATCCATGGCCTTTCCTAAACCAAGACTGCAGGTCAGACAGGATGTGGTTGGAGTCAATGAAGTGGGACAGCTGCCCATGAACCAGTTTCTCCATAACCTTAGCTAGACAGGGCAGGATTGAGATAGGTCGGTAACAGTTAGGATCAGAGCTAGAGCCACCTTTGAAAAGGGGTAGAATTAAGGCAGATTTCCGGTCAAGCGGGAATAAACAAGCTGGTGATCGGGGCAGCAATAATGTGAGCGGCTGCTTTTAAAAACACAGGATCAAGCCCATCAGATCCAGCTGCCTTATTTGGATCTAGATTAGTGAGCTCGTCCAGGACTTCTGAGACCGTGACGGGTAGGAAAGAGAGGCTGTTAAAACCAGGCGGGGAAGCTGCCATATGAAATGATGTAAATTTTCTTGCAGCAGCCTCAGGGGAATTAGATTTCACAAAATGATGATTAAATAGCGTGGCCATGCGTGGTTTATCGGTGACAACGATGTCACCGAATTTCATAGAGGTGGGTAGGTGAGAAGAAGCAAGATTGCTTTTCATAAGCTTTACGGTTTTCCAAAACCTCTTCGCGTTGGGCCCACAAGCTGAAAATTTTTCTTTGAAGTAACTCATTTTGGCTTTCCTGATTGCCTGTGTTGTTTTGTTCCTGCATTTCCTGAAAGCCAGCCAATCAGCAGAGGACTGAGAAGACCTTGCTCTTCGCCATAAGGTGTTTTTCAGGTGGATCAGGGTAGCCAAGTCGTGGGTAAACCAGGGGCTGTAACGATTTTTGGTTTGGAATCTTTTCAGTGGGGCATGTAAATCAATAATGGAACTAAAGGTACTTTTGAAATATAACCAGGCATCGTCAACAGAGGGGATAAGGTTGATTCTATCCCAATTCACTGCCGCGAGGTCACATAAGAAGGCCTGATTATCAAAATTCTTTAAGGAGCGTTTGATCGCAATCACTGGGGGGCGCTTAATAGAGAGACCAGAGCGAATACATGCAATGGCACAGTGATCACTCATGTCTTGGCTAAAAACCCCAGTTTGGTAGTTCGATGGAGTGTTAGTAAGGATAATGTCGATTAGCGTGGTGGATGTGAGTGATTGTGGATTGTAACTAGTAGGCTCTGATATCATTTGAAATAAATTTAAAGCGTCAAACTGCTGTATGACTAAATCTGGGGGATTAATCATATCCCAATTTAGATCACCCGGAAGAATGAACTCGGAAGAGATGTGAGGCGCCAGAAGTTCACGAAGGGCTGTCAGTGTACATGCTGGGGCAGAGGGAGGTCTGTAGCAGGCAGCAACTGAGAGGGTGAAATTTGCTGACAGCTTAAGTTTTAGAATTAACAGTTCAAATTGCTTGGGGACCAACTTAGACAGGATAACAGAACATTAAAAATGATTTTGTACAAAAATGGCCACACCGCCTCCCTTTGTGGGTCTGTCCTGACGAAAGACATTGTACCCCGGAATAAGAATTTCAAGATCAGAAACACCTTTCTTAAGCCACGTTTCAGAAACTGCCAAAACATCAGGATTGGCAGTGTGCACCCATGATTTCAGGTAGTCAAGTTTTGGCAACAGACTACGCGTATTTAAATGCAGAAAACCCAAACATTTGCATTCGCAAAAATCATTAAATGACAGTTTGGAGGCGGTAGGACCGTGAGTTACGGGCCCTGGGTTAGGGTGCACATTGCCAGAAACAAGCAGCATGAGAATAATTAATACATGGCAATAAACAAAGCCAAAACATTGCGGTTGATTAACTATAACCGAGTACTTGATCAGAATTAATGAGCAGGTTACCCGAAGCTGCTGCAATAACATACAGGAATACAAAGGGATGAAGCATGTTACGCACTGAGAGGGAAGTCCAACAAATTTCGTAATCCAGAGGTAAAAGGCGTCCCTGGTAGATAAGCTGAATTCAGAAGTTCCTCCATGATTGAGGATGAAGGCAGGCTCGTTAATGTGCCCGCTAGCAAGGCAGGTAGTTTGAGTCCGTACATGTAAAACAAGGAGGAACATCATAACCCAAAGCGCCATAGAAGGATTTAAAGAGAATAATATATATGAGCAATATACCGCACAGAAAATCAATGAAAAAGGGGATCTTTTAAACCGGCAATAAGGCCAGGCACGCGAGGGCCTAGAACAGCTGTTTGTTGAAGGACCTGAAAGCTATCAGTGGAAGACGGTGGAAGAGTCCGAAGCACAGGCGCCGCAAACTGTAAAAAGCACAACTGAGAGTTGATGGCTGGTGTCCGAAAAGCAGGCCGGCAAAATGTCTGTTGTATGACACCGGTCGGAGCGAAAGATGAGTTACAATCCTTTGCCCGCTCGGAGTGGAGTAGTGAAGCGGGGTTGGATGCAGAACTGATTGCGGTTGGGGTAGACGGGATGGACGTCAGGGAGCCCTGGAATAGGGCTGGGCCGGCGAATCGTCAGATGTTGAATATCATCTACACTGAAAACACTACCATTGAGATTTTACTAATGCTATAACGTTCCCCAAAGGGACTATGTATCCAGAGAATTTCAGATCTCTATCTTGCTGGGTAAACAAAATAATGCCGCCATAACATAGGCACAATCTGCTATGAAATGGTCCATTTTGAGTTTTCCTCCAACTTTGGCTCCGCCTAGCTTGAAAGTGTAGATGCTACCAAAGAAATACTTGATATTCTTGAAAATAGAGTTCCAAAAACACAACAAATGGCATTTATCACCATGGATCATATCTGGGTTACTGAGAAAATATGCCGCAAACATGCACCGAAAATCAATTTCGACCATCTTTCCGGCCATCCATTGTACTAGCCCAGCAAGATACCAAGGTACTATTAACTGAAAATGATATTTTTGAAGTGAGTTACACATAATAAAGCATTCTTGATTGGTATATGTCTGGGATATTATTTTATTCCCATTCCCATTTTCAATTTTTACTGTGATTTCTCAAATAATTCCGGCTCAATAACATAGTTACCCTGCTTGGCGCTGATGTGGTGCTGATGTCTATCCAGACTTGAAGTGTCACAGGTCATGATAAAAGTATAACACATCTGGTACTGTAGATCCTTAAGTCATAATAATTGATGTAAAATGTGGTGTCAAAAGCAAAACTCAGCCACTTTAGTGGCTTCCAGGTTGCGCCACCGGCAGACTAGGTGAGATATGGACCTAAAAATTTGGCTTTTTCCGTGAGACTACCATATCTACCTATATGCCAAGTTTCATTCAATTCCAAGGGGGTGAACTCCTCAACTTCTTCAAAAAGTGCCATTTTCTCGTGGAATGCTATTCCCTTCAATTTTGGGGGGGGGGCATATCTGGAAACCCCTTGGAGTAGCAGCCTAAAATATTGCATGTGTTCATTAAGAATATAGAGGTACTCTCAAAATAAATTTGAGCCAAATATGGGTGGGTGACCATGGAAGATTCTTGTACTTTGGTTGAGTTCATATGGAATGACCCTATTGTAATGTGATCCGCACTGGTTGGCACATCGCAAAGTAATTGCAAAATTTAATCACCTCAGTGTGAATTACAGTTTTACTGCCACTGTTGCTTTTTAACACCAGAAACGCCATGAGGTACATTTTAGCCAGGGTGGGTTTTTTTTTAAATTGTAGATAAATATACTTTTGTAAAATAGGCTGTTTTTTCCTGTTTGTTTTCTATTTGTAATACATTTTTACTGCAGCTAACGCCCAGAATCTGTATTACCAACAGTTTTTCATTACAGAGGTGCAAACTCATCAAGGGTGAAAAAGGTGACAGACCCCCCCATTGATGGGCCAGGCTGTGGCTGGACAGTTGTTGCTGACATAGACAACACTCTATGTGTAGTCATTATGGTCACCATCTTCTGGCTATGTTTCTCAGTCTTACAATGAGCCAGGGTATGGGAGCCATTGGTGGCATAATTTATATCTTTACAGCAAAGGCTGCGTCTGGCATAGCCTGGTTTATCTTTTTTTTTTTTTTTTTTAACTGAGACAGCTGAAACGCATACCCCTTTATCTTTACGTCATACTTAGTCGCTAATTATAACCAGAGGGAGTTCCACTTGCACCTGACTCCAGCCTCTAGTTGAGCCACAGTATAAGGGCATCTTCCTCCTCAAACTCTCTCATTCTGAAAAAAAAAAAGAAGTGTGGCAAAGTTTAGCAACCTGAACTAGTTAAATGACAACGTAAGTAAAGGAAAGGAAAGTGTATTCACACAGTACATTTTGTATACAATGGCAAGTTGAACTGCTTTACATAGGGGAAATGTTACTCCATTCAAGAATAAATGCCGTCATGTGATTAAACGATGACTACTCGGGGCAAATAAACGGCTGTAGATCGTCATTTCTGCAATTGAATTTCAGAAGTAAGTTAGCTGGCGGGATAAACGGAAAGTGTTTTCCCCGTCTTGAAAGAGGCTGTCCACTCAGCTATGGCTTAGCGGTGCCTCTACTTGAGTGATCCCAAAATTACTGTACATTAAACGGTATTCTTCACTTGAAGGTCGAACAAATAGACTTCATGTCAGATTTATTGCTTATTGATAAGAAACAAATGATAACATCTATTGATACATTTTGTAAAGGGTGCAGTCACCTGATATAGCTATACGGTACCATCTATCTGCTAACTAACAGCAGCCTACCTCACCATTGGTAAAACGCCATTTAAACTGGAACACCATAATTTACAGCTGATACAAATGCATTTAGTCCTGTTCATCAGCAAACTTAATTGAGCTGGCTACAAACAGGCTAACCTAAGCATAAACAAAATTACTTCAAGAAGAGGTTGTTGACCCTTAGCTTATTACTTTGTTTCATGTAGTCTCGAGATATCGATAAAAGCTGAATTGTCTCGCCTTTAGGAGCAATGACTGTAACCAGAGCCATGTAGAAAGAGATTCGCGTCAACTCCGTTCACTCAAATGGACCACTTTTTTACAGCAATGGCGGGTCGTGGAGTCTCTCAATAGTTCCCGGAAGTTAGCGACAAGACTAATCTAGCAGCTGAGTTGAAGCGGAATGGACCGTTCGTGATGATCTTTCAAAAGGTAAGACGTTTAAAGAATTAGACTGTATATTGTCAGCACATCTGAATTAAATTAACACGTACAGGAAAGCGTTTTACTTGATTATCCCCTGTACAATTCGAGATATATTGAACGTTTACAGGCAAAAAATTAGGCTAGGATACTAGCTATGTACAGTTAGCAACACAGTTACTAGCGGTAACCATGAGCAGCAGCATAATTGAAAACTCCGTTCTCTCAGTGTCATTTCATCCAACAACGCGATATTAGAGAAAAAGCCTTCTTCAAGTGATTTTTTGCAGAGTGGGGTGGAGGAGTGAAATGTTAGAGAATTAACGTAAATATAACATCAGACTGGCTATAGTAGTGGAGATGGTGAAGTGAGGTTCTCTTTGAGTACAAGGTAGCTAACGTTAGCTATTATTATAAAGTTAACAGTACACAATGATAAAGAAGAGAGCCATCGGCACTGTGATGCTTCGCTATTAATATTGATTGTTAGAGCAATTTTTTTCACTGCTATACAATTAACTAAAACGTTATCTATAGTTAGAGTTTTTAGGATTTGAGATTCTATTGACCACTACTTGTCAATATTATGTTGCTGCTCATTTTGCTAATTTTGGATTGATGATTTAGGGAGAGGGCAGCTCGAGGACCAAATAGCAGACTGAAAGTAGAAAGTATTGGCCAAATAATTTGGAAAATTAAGCATAGAAGACTAAGTGGGGAATCATACTGAGTAGTAAAAATATTGAGCTTTACTGTATTACTTGTCTGAAAGACTGCAAAGAACATGATCCAACTTTATACTAAGTCCTGTTACATTTGTTACTGATGCCACTTGCCATACTTTCTTAAACATCAGCAGCAAAAGCTGATCACAACTACTTAAGTTCCATAAGCTAAGTTGGGAAACAAAGACCATGCCTCATCTCTCAGCACTATTTCCCATCCAAGCCCATATGGGTGTGTCTAACCCTTTCTCCTGTCTTTTTCTCCCCCTCTCTATCTTTCAGCAGAAGAACTGCAGGCGATTCAATAAGAGCCAGAGAACTCCCTGCAATGAGACCGACGACACTCACCCTGAACCCAGAGTCTAAACTCCCTAAGCTGTGCAAGCCTTTCCCTGTTACTTACTTTTAATAAACTGGACAACAAGCTTCCAAATCGTGTGGTCTTCAGTTGTGAAAAAATGCATGTAGTGTTTGAATATGATCACCTCACATTTGTTGTTGTTGTAATTTTTAATGAATGTTAGATTTCTCCTGCTGAATTGAGCCTACAAGCTGTACATTTGTACTCAACCCCCCAGCGATTGGAGCATCCCCACGCAGCACAGCAAACCATGGTCGAGTTTACGTACCGTATTGATCTGAATATAAGACGATATTTTTTCATTGAAAAATGCCTGAAAATGACGCCTCGTCTTATCTTCGGGGTCTAAGGAGTTACCCGTGTAAAACAATAGGTGGCGCCATATGATCGCTTTTCTCTCTGTAAGTGTTTAGAGCAGTGTGACCCTAGCGTGATCCTGTAAACAAGTCGGCTGGAGTGGGTGTGTTAGCCTACATTTGCATAAGCTACTGAATGACAGAAAGATGCAGCCAGGGCACAGAGATCAACTTGAAAAAAGTGCTTCCAAAGTCGGTCAGGTGAATAAAAATCAGAGGAGAAGTTATGATGCGAATTTGAAACTTATGGTTGGAAACGAAGCTGAGAGAACGAACAACGTGAGGGCAGGAAAAAGATATGATGTGACAGAGTGCAACGTAATTATCGTAATTAGCAACCGAAGACTCAGGGTGCGTTCGAGCGCGTCTGCAAGTAAGCCCGACTCTGCTTCGAAAAAATTGCGCGAGAATCTTGCGAAGTTGCGCGATAAGCCCTCCAAACCATGCAATAGCTGCAGGATCTTGCAGCTATCGCAGGGTTTGGAGGGCTTATCGCGCAACTTCAGCAAGATTCTCGCGTAATATTTCGGGAATCTCGTGCAGCCGGCTCACTTGCAGACACGCTTGAACGCACCCATGGTTTCTCTCCATATGCGATCTTACGGCGATGAAATCATGGGCTAAATTCAGTACAGTTGCGGAACAAGAACAGAGTTGGGTTGCACAAAACTTTCGTTTAAAACAATTATTGGTCCTGACCTGTTCTCAGTCATTTTCATAATTAACAGAAGGTTCACTCCGAGAGCACTCCACACTTAACAGGTGTTGCTTGTTCTCCCCGATTAGGGAAGACGACAATCATTCATCTGGACGCGTACTTGCTGTATTTAAATCAACGTCATTCAAAATGAATGTGGAAAAAACTGTTCGTGGTGTTTTTTGGATGTTGCTGCTCTTACATTTTGCAGACTGTTCTGACACTGTTTGCCAAGCAAATGTGCACCGTTTATTGCACAGGTTAGGCCAGTAGGCCTATGCCCGTTTTATTGCACTGTTTTCATGGCATAGAATCGTGAAGTGCGTTCTGCGCTTTGCCTTTTTGCGGGGCTATAGACGATTTTATGATTTTTTCCCCCATGATAAACGCCAAAGATGTTGAAATGTACAAGGAAAACAATTAAATGTTTTTTTATGCAAATGAGATTTTATTCAAATAAAGGGTATTTTTCCCAAATAAGGGTCTTGAAAAAGAGGGGTCGTCAGATATTCAGGGTCGTCTTATATTCGGGTCAATACGGTACAAGGACAACATGGAGGAGAGGGCACAGGCAAACTGCTTCACATGCTATTCATGTTTCTGAGTTTATTCAAGATTTCTTTTTCATGAAGTAATTGTAGTACACAAGTGCAAAATAAAAAGATATACATAAAATGTATGGGCTCTAATTTCTTGGGGCAGCGCAGGGTGGTGCAGCGCGGCGCAGCCCACGCAGCGGTAATTTCATCTGGTGCAGCCCGCGCAGTGGTAATTTCATGCGGTGCAACACCGTGCGCAGCCACTTTGGCAATTTGGTAGACGGACGTGCGCCGACATGGGTGTGGCGGCGTAGTAGGAGGAGGTGTCACATATTCATCAAGACGCAGTGACAATTTTGTAGAAAAAGTCTTCGCTGAAGTTGCGCAGAAAGCTCGCCAGCTCCAACCTGGTTTACTTTCTGTGCAGTGGTAATTTGGCTGACTGGCGCACAGTGCGCACACGTCACCGAAACCTCACAGGCAGGTTTCCAGAATGTCAGGCACATTTCAATGCAATAAATAATTAAAGCTGCAAGCAGCGTTGAATGGGCCCTCGCACCCTTGAGCACGTTGGGGGTAGTGGTGAGATCCTGAGGGGTGCAGGTGTGCACTCACGACCATTGGACAGGTCAAGTACAGGCCCCCACCTGTGATAAAGTTTTGAGCAAATCGGACAAAGTACGAAGGAGTTATGACAAGTTGATAGTTCATCCGTTAGGGGGCGCTCGGAGGGTAACCAAACATAGGCAGGTGCATTCAGGGGCAGACCCTCATCACAAATGTCAAGTTTAGAGCAAATCAGCCAATGTCAATGTGAAATATGGCATTTCCAGTTTCCACAAGGGGGCGCTAGAGCGAGATTGCTTACAAGCATATGGAGCCGTACAGAACGGGGCTCTTATCATGTACAGGAATTTTGAAGCCGTTTGGATGAAGTGTGAGGGAGAGAGAGCTGCTGGAATATGCATGGCGAGGCATCAGAAATGGGGACGCCATAGCGGCCACGCCCATTGACCTACAGACATGCAGAGCTAAATTTTTGATCAGCATGGTCGCCTGATGATCTGTAATAAATCTGAGGTTGATTGGACAAAATGTTTAGGAGGAGTTCGTGAAAATACAATGTGTGGAAATCAGGCCAAAATGACACGTTAAAATCAAAATGGCCGACTTCCTGTTTGGAGCACACCAATAGTGCCAGAGGCTTTTTTGTTCATCTTGGCAAAATATACATTTGTACCAATTTTCATCTACCAACTCCAAAAAAACCCCGATGGAGAGGGGTTTTTGAACACTTCAAGAGGGCGCTAGAGAGAAATTTGCCACCCTCCCAATAGGCAACGCCATATCAAATGCAAGAGGGTGCCATCCTTGACCTGTGTATCAATTTTCACGAAGATATCAGTTCATTAAAGACATCAAAAACCCAAACGTATTTTCATGGCAAGGGATCCATAGTCGCCCCGTCGCCACACGGACGCCATTACTCCTAGCTTCACAGCATTCATAATGTAGCTTCAGCAACTTGTTCTGCATTTTCTAGAAGTGGTATGAAGTTGATGGTTTGAACTTAGTGTCATCAGTACAAGTGAAAGTAAAAACTGGTCACTTCCTGTTAGCGGCCACGTCCATTGACCTACAGACATGCAGAGCAAAACTTTTGATCAGCATTGTCTCTTGATGATCTGTAATAAATCTGGGGTTGACTGGACAAAATCTCTAGGAGGAGTTCGTTAAAATACATCGTGTGGAAATCAGGCCAAAATGACATGTTAAAATCAAAATGGCCGACTTCCTGTTTGGAGAAGACCAATGGTGCTAGAGACTTTTTTGTGGGTCTTGGCAACATATACATATGTAGCAATTATCATCTTCCAACTCCAAAAAAACCCCTATGGGTAGGGGTGTTTGAAAATTTCAAGGGGGCGCTGTAAAGGCATTTTGCTCCCCTAATGGGCGACGCCCCTATCAGATGTAAGAGCTCGCCACCATTGACCTGTGTATCAATTTTCATAATGATACAAGTTAAGTAAAAACATCAAATACCCAAACGTACTTTCATGGCGAGGGATTGATAGTCGCCGCGTCGCCACACGGACGCCATTACTCGTAGCTTCACAGCATTCATAATGTAGCTTCATCAACTTGTTCTGCATGTTCAAGAAGAGGAATGAAGTTGATGGGTTCAACTATGTGTCATCAGTATAAGTAAAAACTGGACACTTCCTGTTACCACCAGGGGGCACTATTAGTGAAGACGGAAGTTAAAATATCGTGACGTTCAGGGCGGAGCCATTATCATGTCCATAAAGTTTGAAGCTGTTACAAACAAGTATGTTGGCGTGAGAGCCGTTGGAAAATGGATGGCGAGATCACGAAAAGTTGCCAAAGTTTGTCACGCCCTAGCAGCCACACCCTTTAACCTACAGACATGCAGAGCACAACTTTAGATCAGCATGGGGTCTTGATGATCTGTAATAAATCTGAGGTTGATTTGGACAAAATCTCGAGGAGGAGTTCGTTAAAATACATTGCGTGGAAATCAGGCCAAATGACACGTTAAAATCAAAATGGCCGACTTCCTGTTTGAAGCAGCCCAATGGTGCCAGAGACTTTTTTGTGCGTCTTGGAAACAAACACGTGTAACAATTTTCATCTACCTATTCCAAAAAAACCCCTATGGGAGGAGTTTTAGAATATTTCAAGGGGGCGCTATAGAGGCATTTTGCTGCTGCCATGGACGCTGCCCCTATCAGATGTAAAACCTTGCCACCCTTGACCTGTGAATTAATTTTCATGATGATACAAGTTCATTAAAGACATCAAAAACCCAAACGTATTTTCATGGCGAGGGATCCATAGTCGCCCCGTCGCCACACAGACGCCATTACTCGTAGCATCACAGCATTCATAACGCAGCTTCACCAACTTGTTCTGCATGTTTTAGAAGTGGAATGAAGGTGATGGGTTCAACTATGTGTCAACAGTGCAAGTGAAAGTAAAAACTGGTCACTTCCTGTTGCCACAGGGGAGCGCTGTTAGTAAAGTGGGAAGTGAATATATGCCGACGTTCAGGGCAGAGCCCTCATCATCCCCAGCAAGTTTGAAGCCGGTACGATCAAGTATGTGGTCGTGAGAGCATTTTGACATTTTTTGGGCGAGTCGCCAAACTTTGTCACGCCCTAGCAGCCACGCCCTTTAACCGACAGACATGCAGAGCACAACTTTGGATCAGCTTGGTCTCTAGATGATCTGTAGCAAAATTGAAGTTGATCGGGCAAAATCCCTAAGAGGAGTTTGTTTTAAAATGCAAAAATTCAAATCAAAATGGCCGACTTCCTGTTGGGTTTTGGGCGTGGCTCCAATGAAATTTTTTGTATGTCTGGGTATGATACATATATCTACTGAATTTCGTCTGCCTACGAGAAAGTAACCAAATTGACCTATGGGAATTTTGAGACATGATTAGGGGGTGCTATTTTGGCATTTTGCTTCAACCACGTGCAAGCGCGCAATAATATCGAATTTCAGATCCGGCCAGACGAATGTGGAAAGTTCGACGCGTTACCACCATTGGGAAAGGGGCTAAATTGGGGCACGAAGAGTCGGAAGAATAATTATAATAATTAAAGCTGCAAGCAGCGTTGAACGGGCCCTCGCATCCTTGTGCACGTTGGGGGTGGAGGTTAGATCCTGACGGGTGCAGGTGTGCACTCACGACCAGTGGACAGGTCAAGTACAGGCACCAACCTGTGAGATAGTTTCGAGCGAATCGGACAAAGCAGGAAGGAGTTATGAAAAGTTGATAGTTCATCCACCAGGGGGCGCTCTGAGCTGAACCAAATGGGGGAAGGTGCATTCAGGGGCAGACCGTCAGCACAAATGTGAAGTTTCGAGCAAATCGGCCAATGTCAATGTAAAATATGGCATTTCCTGTGTCCACAAGGGGGCGCTATAGGGACATTTTGCTCCCAACATGGGCGAGGCCCCTATCAGATTCAACAGCTTGCCATCCTTGACCTGTGTATCAATTTTTATGATGAAACGAATTCAGTAAAGTCATCAAAAACACAATCGTATTTTCATGGCAAGGATCCATCTTCGCCGCCTTGCCACATGAACGCCATTAGTTGTAGCTTCACAGCATTCATAATGTAGCTTCAACAACTTGTTCTGCATTTTTTAGAAGTGGAATGAAGTTGATGGGTTCGACTTTGTGTCATCAGTACACGTTAAAGTAAAAAATGGTCACTTCCTGTTACCACCAGGGGGCGCTATTAGTAAAGTGGGAAGTTATGATATCTTGACTTTCAGGGCAGAGCCATCATCATTTCCAGCAAGTTTGAAGCGGCTATGATCAAGTATATTGGTGTGAGAACATTTTGAATTGTTTTTGGCGAGTCGCCAATTTTTGTCACGCCCTAGCAGCCACGCCCTTTGACCGACAAACATGCAGAGCACAACTTTTGATCAGCTTGGTCTCTACATGATTTGTACCAAATTTGAAGTCAATCGGTCGAAAACCTTAGGAGGAGTTCGTTTTCAAATTCAAAAATTCAAATAAAAATGGCCGACTTCCTGTTGGGTTTAGGGTGTGGATCCAATATGTTTTGTGTATGACTGGGTATGATACGTATGTATATCGAATTTTGTCTGCCTACAACAAAGTAACCAAACTGGCCACTTCCTGTGACCACCGGGGGGCGCTATTAGAAAAGTGGGAAGTTATTATATCATGACATTCAGGACGGAGTCATCATCATTTCCAGCAAGTTTGAAGCTGCTACGATCAAGTATTTGGCGTGAGAGCATTTTGAAATTTTTTTGGTGAGTCGTCAATTTATGTCACGCCCTAGCAGCCACGCCCTTTGACCGACAGACATGCAGAGCACAATTTTTGATCAGCTTGGTCTCTAGATGCTCTGTACCAAATTTGAAGTCAATCGGTCAAAAACCCTAGGAGGTGTTCGTTTTAAAATTAAAAAATTCAAATCAAAATGGCCGACTTTCTGTTGGGTTTAGGGCATGGCTCTAATGAGTTTTTTTGTCTGTCTGGGTATGATACACATGTGTGTCGAATTTCGTCTGCCTATGACAAAGTAACCGAACTGGTCACTTCCTGTCACCACAGGGGGGCGCAATTAGTAAAGTGGGAAATTATTATGTTGTGACGTTCAGGGCGGAGCCATCATCATTTCCAGCAAGTTTGAAGCTGCTCCGAACAAGTATGTTGGCGTGAGAGCATTTTGAAATTTTTTTGGCGAGTCGCCAAACTTTGTCACGCCCTAGCTGCCACGCCCTTTGACCTACAGACATGCAGAGCACAACTTTTGATCAGCTTGGTCCCTTGATGATCTGGACCAAATTTGAAGTCGATCAGGCAAAATCCCTAGGAGAAGTTTGTTTTCAAAGTAATTACTTGACACTTCCTGTTACCACCGGGGGACGCTATCAGTAAAGTGGAAATTTATGATATGGGGATGTTCAGGGCCGAGACATAATCATCTCCAGCAAGTTTGAAGCTGCAAAGATCAAGTTTGTGGGCCTGACAGCATTTAGAAATTTTTTTGTCAAGTCACCAAACTTTGTCACGCCCTTGCAGCCACGCCCATTTACAGACAGACATGCAGAGCACAACTTTTGATCAGCTTGGTCTCTAGATGATCGCCACCAAATTTGAAGTCGATCGGGCAAAGTCCCTAGGAGGAGTTCGTTTTCAAATTAAAAAATTCAAATCAAAATGGCCGACTTCCTGTTGGGTTTTGGGCGTGGCTCTAATGAAGTTTTTGTATGTCTGGGTATACTATATAGGACTACCGAATTTTGTCTGCCTCCGACAAAGTAACCGAATTTCCCTATGGGAATTTTGAAACGTGTTTAGGGGGCGCTATTTCGGCATTTGGGGTCGGACGTGTGAGAACGCCCAAAAATATCGAATTTCGGATCCGGCCGGACAAATCTGGAAAGTTACAAGCGTTTTCACTATTGGGAAAGGGGCGAAATTGGCCTTTGAAATGTCGGAAGAATAATAAATAATAATAATAATAATAATAATAATAATAATAAACAGCGCGATTTCAATAGGGCCCCCTGCAGATGACTTGCAGTCGGCTCGGGCCCTAATTAAAGCTGCAAGCAGCGTTGAACGGGCCCTCGCACCCTTGTGTACGTTGGGGGTTGTGATGAGATCCTGACGGGTGCAGGTGTGCACTCACGACCAGCGGACAGGTCAAGTACAGGCACCAACCTGTGACAAAGTTTTGAGCGAATCAGACAAAGCAGGAAGGAGTTATGAAAAGTTAATAGTTCATCGACCAGGGAGCGCTCTGAGCGTAACCAAATGTGGGTAGGTGCATTCAGGGGCAGACCGTCAGCACAAATTCGAAGTTTCGAGCAAATCGGTCAATGTAAAATATGGCATTTCCTGTTTCCACATGGAGGCGCTATAGAGACATTTTGCTGCCCCCATGGGCGAGGCCCCTATCAGATTTAACAGCTTGCCATCCTTGACCTGTGTATCAATTTTTATGATGATACGAGTTCAGTAAAGACATCAAAACCAAAAACGTATTTTCATGGCAAGGGATCCATCTCCGCCGCGTTGCCACACGAACGCCCTAAATTGTAGCTTCACAGCATTCATAAAGTAGCTTCACCAACTTGTTCTGCATGTTTTAGAAGTGGAATGAAGGTGATGGGTTCAACTATGTGTCATCAGTACATTTTAAAGTAAAAAATGGTCACTTCCTGTTACCACCAGGAGGCGCTATTAGTAAAGTGGGAAGTTATTATATTGTGACATTCAGGGCAAAGCCATCACCATGTCCAGCAAGTTTGAAGCTTCTACAATCAAGTATGTTGGCGTGAGAGCATTTTGAAATTTTTTTGGCCAGTCGCCAATTTTTGTCACGCCCTGGCAGCCACGCCCTTTGACCAACAGACATGCAGAGCACAACTTTTGATCAGCTTGGTCTCTAGATGATCTGAACCAAATTTGAAGTCAATCGGTCAAAAACCCTAGGAGGAGTTCGTTTTAAAATTCAAAAATTCAAATCAAAATGGCCGACTTCCTGTAGGGTTTAGGGCGTGGCTCCAATGAGTTTTTTATATGTCTGGGTATGATACATATGTGTATCGAATTTCGTCTGCCAACGACAAAGCAACCAAACTGGTCACTTCCTGTTACCACCAGGGGGCGCTATTACTAAAGTGGGAAGTTCTTACATCGTGACGTTCAGGGCGGAGCCATCATCATCTCCAGCAAGTTTGAAGCTGCTACGATCAAGTATGTTGGCGTCAGAGCATTTTGAAATTTTTTTGGTGAGTCGCCAAACTTTGTCACGCCCTAGCAGCCACGCCCTTTAACAGACAGACATGCAGAGCACAACTTTTGATCAGCTTGGTCTCTAGATGATCTATACCAAATTTGAAGTCAATCGGTCAAAAACCCTAGGAGGAGTTCGTTTTAAAATTCAAAAATTCAAATCAAAATGCCGACTTCCTGTTGGGTTTAGGGCGTGGCTCCAATAAGTTTTTTGCATGTCTGGGTATGGTACACATATGTATCGAATTTCGTCTGCCTACGACAAAGTAACCAAATTGGATACTTCCCGTAACCACAGGGGGGCGCTATTAGTAAAGTGGGAATTTATTATATGGCAACGTTCAGGGCGGAGCCATCATCATCTCCAGCAAGTTTGAAGCTGCTCCGTTCAAGTATGTTGGCGTGAGAGCATTTTGAAATTTTTTTGGCGAGTCGCCAAACTTTGTCACATCCGAGCAGACACGCCCTTTGACCTACAGACATGCAGAGCATAATTTTTGATCAGCTTGCTCTCTAGATGATCTGAACTAAATTTGAAGTCGATAGGGCAAAATCTCTAGGAGGAGTTCGTTTTCAAAGTTAAAACTGGTAACTTCCTGTTACCACCGGGGGGCGCTATTAATAAAGTGAAAAGTTATGATGTGGGGAGATTCAGGGCAGAGACATCATCATGTCCAGCAAGTTTGAAGCTGCTCCAATCAAGTTTGTGGACGTGAGAGCATTTTGAAATTTTGTTGTCGAGTCGCCAAACTTTGTCACAACCTAGCAGCCGCGCCCTTTGACCGACAGACATGCAGAGCACAACTTTTGATCAGCTTGGTCTCTAGATGCTCGATACCCAATTTGAAGTCGATCGGGCGAAATCCCGAGGAGGAGTTTGTTTTAAAATTCAAATCAAAATGGCCGACTTCCTGTTGGGTTTAGGGCGTGGCTCCCATGAAATTTTTTGTATGTCTGCATATGATACGTGTGTGTACCAAATTTCGTCTGCCTATGAGAAAGTAACCAAATTACCCTATGGGAATTTTGTAACGTGTTTAGGGGGCGCTACTTTGGCATTTTGCGTCGACCATGAAAGAGCACCCAAAAATATCGAATTTCGGATCCGGCCGGACGAATGTGGAAAATTAGAAGCGTTTTTACCATTGGGAAAGGGGCAAAATTGGCCTTTGAAATGTCGGAAGAATAATAATAATAAAAAAAAAAAAAAAAATAATAATAATAATAATAAACAGCGCGATTTCAATAGGGCCCTCCGCAGACGACTTGCAGTCGGCTCGGGCCCTAATAATAATAATAACTAGAACTGCAAGCAGTTATGAAAGGGGGCCAAGCCTCCCCGCGCAACTTGGTCCCCAGGTCTCGCGGAGCCCACGGAATGCAAATAGCTCTGTTTCATTTCCAGGAGGTACATTGACTCCATATCATGCTCACCAAATTTCATCCGAATCCGATCAACTTTCATGTCACTTGATGCTTCTCTGTTTATAGCGCCCCCTATTGGCCAATTTGGACCAAATTTGGCACAGAGCCTCTGGCTGACCTTTGTAGCGAGTGAATAGAGTTTGATGTTGATAGCTTTTACTTTGACACAAATATGCAACAGTTTGAGTTTTTTAGCTAGCAGAAAAAAATTGTTTATTTATAAGTACCGCATTTTTTGGAGTAGCAAAATTCTTTTGATAACTTTAGATCAGGCAGGTCTGCAGATTGTATGTGCAAAGATTGGTGCAGATGCAGCTTAAACAGTAGGAGGAGTTCGAAAAAGTAGGTTTTTGATGAGTAGTGACTTAGAAAGAGAAATAGAATGTGGGAGTGGGTGTGGCCTATGTCAGAAGATGCGACTCTATTTGGGGTACAGGTGCATATAAAGTTTATGAAGATTTGATTTAAAATATGTGGAAGTTACAGGCCAAAATGTGTTTGCATCCATTACAGCACCACCTAGTGGAGTAGACAAACAACTTTTGGTATGGGTGTTCAGTGTGCTATTCTATATATACCCTGTAAATTTCACAGCCCTCAGCATAATACTTGAGCAGAAATATATGTTTTTTGTTTATCTTGTAATAAGCCACGCCCACTTTGACCAGTTGTGATGAACTTCTAGATTTGGCCTCAGGATTGATCCAGCATCATACCCAGCAAATTTGGTATAAATAGGTGATGCCATTTAAGAGATATAAATTTCCCATATTTGCAGTGCCCCCTAGTGGCCAAAATTAGGCAAATTTGGCTCACACCCCCACAGTCACATGCCAACTAAGGATCTCAGATTTGGTGGAGTTACCGTTTATTTTGACTGAGATATGCAACTGTTAGCGTTGCTATAGCTAGCTTGAATATATTATTCGTTAATAATTTGTGCATATTTTGACCGAACAAAATTCTTTTCATAACTTTAGATCAGGTCCAGCTGAAGAGTGAATAAGCCAAATTTCACACTGATTGGACAAAACCCCAAGGAGGAGTCCGAAAAAGTAGGTTTTCCAGTTTTCGCGATTTTATGAGAAAAAATTGGAGGCGGAAATGGGCGTGGCCTAGCCCATGGGATTCAGGGCTATTCAGGGAATCTGGGGATATGAGGTTTTTGAATGTGCGACATATGGTGTGGGAGTTATAGGCCAAAACGCGTTGCCCTTGGTTATAGCGCCCCCTGCTGGCGGACATATGTAATTTTTTGCGTCTGAGGTGCGTGCAGGGGTTTGGACCAACCCTCCAAATTGCAGCACCCTGCCTTGCACGGTTTAGCCTGCAGCACCACTTTTACCAACGGAAAAATAAAAATGATAATAATAATAATAATAATAATAATAAAATTCCGAACAAAAACAATAGGGTTCCCAGCACCGCTGGTCCTGGGAAACGCGTATGCTTGCATACGCGTTTCCCAAGCCCCGTGGGCTTGGCCCCCTAATAATAATAAAAAAAAATAAATGAATAATAATAATAATAATAATTAAAGCTGCAAGCAGCGTTGAAAGGGCCCTCGCACCCCTCGTGCACGTTGGGGTGGTGGCGAGATGTTGATGGGTGCAGGTGTCCATTCACAGCCATTAGACAGTTAGACTGTGCACAATGTGTTTTACTGAGTGGAGTGCAAACACCACTCCTGAAATCAATAGGTGGTGCCCGTTAAAGTATGACACCTGTACATGAAAAAAAGTTTTAATTCAAAATAATGCACTTCCTGCTGGGTTCGTGTCATGGCACGATATAATTTTTTTTACAAGTCTTGGCACGTTTCATGTCTCCACCAAATTGTGTTCATGTAGGTGAACTGAACTATGAGAATTGTTTTGTTGAAATTTTCTGGAGGGCACTATGATACCATTTTGACATGCCTGTGTGCAAAACCTATACCAAAGTAATCGTAATACCGGGCTCAACAAGTGTGTTGATTTTTGTAAATTTTCAATCATGTTGAGACCCTCAAAAGGGCAATTCTTTTGAAAAAAATTAGGGGGCACTATAGAGCCATTGTGCCACATTTACTGCCAATTGATATATGAAATTAGCGACGATAAGACAATTATAATTTCTGCAACGTTTTGCAATTTTTCAAGTATTCAAAGGCCTTCAAACGTGTGTTCGTAAAATTTGGAAAAACGCAGGAAATGGCTTATAGCTCACTTCCTGTTTGGCCAAAAAACTTAACCCTGGATGACAAATTCAATGATCACACCAAATTTCATGAACATTCAAGCAGTTTTATCTTAAAATGGCCAGTGCTAGAGGGCGCTGTGGAGTCACCTGGCCACTCCCGATCTAAAAGTAGCATCTAATTATACTTGGGAGGAGACTGTTATCAAGCTTTTAAAGTTTCGGGCAAATCTTACAAAGTATGTGGGAGTAAAACCAACTTCCTCTTTCATGGCGGAACATCGAAATTGGCCGCGACGCCACGGATACATCTTTCGATGAATCCAAAAAAGCTTTGCAATTTAACATTGGCAAGGTCTTTAGATGTCATATGCCAAATTTGAAGTTGATTGGATAAAACCTTTAAGAGGAGTTCGTTAAAGTACGATGCCTGTTAATGGCAAAAAATTTAAAAAAGCTGCAATTTCAATTAAAAATGGCAGACTTCCTGTTGAGTCTAGTTCATGGCACCAGAGACTTTTTTTTAGGTCTCGGCATCATCCACATGGCACACCGAATTTCGTACATGTAGGTTAAACGGGCTGCGAGGGCTACTTCATTGAAATTTTCTAGGGGGCGCTTTAATGCTATTTTGCCACACCCATGCGTGTTCCCAATATCCTTGTTAAAGAAATGACTGGCTTAATACGTCTGCAAAATTTCGTGAGTATTCAAGCATGTTTAGACAATCAAAAGGGCAATTGTTTTAAAAAAATGATTGGGGGCGCTATACAGCCATTGTCCCACATTTAGTTCCAATTGGTGTATCAAATTGAAAACCATAAGATATTTTTAATTTTTGCAACGTTTTCCAAGTTTTGGAGTATTCTAAGGCCTTCAAACGTGTTCGTAAAATTTGGATAAACGCAGGAAATGGCTCATAGCTCACTTCCTGTTTGGCCAAAAAATTTCAAAAAAGTTTCCATAACCCTGCATGACAAATTCAATGATCACACCAAATTTCATGAACATTCAAGCACTTTTATCATAACATGGCCGTGGCTAGGGGGCGCTGTGGAGCCACCTGGCCAATCCCGATCAAATATCAGCATATATTTATACTTGGGAAGACAATTTTATCAAGCTTGTAAAGTTTCAGGCAAATCTCACATAGTATGTGGGAGTAAAACCAACTTCCTCTTTCATGGCGGAACATCCAAATTCGCCGCAACACCACGGATACATCGTTAGATGAATCCAAAAAAGCTTCGCAATTTAACATCGGCAAGGTCTTTAGATGTCATACGCCAAATTTTACGTTGATTGGATAAAATCTCTAGGAGGAGTTCGTTAAAGTACGACGCCTGTGAATGGCGAAAAATCCAAAAAAGTTGCAATTTCAATTAAAAATGGCGGACTTCCTGTTGAGTCTAGGTCACGGCACCAAGAGACTTTTTTTTAGGGCTTGGCATAATCTACATGGACACCGAATTTTGTACATGTAGGCTAAACATGCTGCGAGGGCTGCTTCATTGAAATTTTCTAGGTGGCACTATAATGCGATTTTGCTATGCCCATCTGTAAACCCAATATCATAGTAAAACATATGACCGGCTTTATAAGTTTGCAAAATTTCGTGAGTTTTCGAGCATGCTGAGGCCCTAAAAAATGCAATTATCTATTAGGGGGCGCTATAGAGCCACCATGTCACACCCACTGCCAAATGAGAAATCAAATCGAAGAGATTTATGTTTTCAACCTATGAGCCAAGTTTGGCTAGTTTTCTAGTATGATAAGACCCTCAAAAATGTGTTTGTAAAATCTGAAAAAACGCAGGAAATGGCTCATAGCTCACTTCCTGTGAGGCAAAAAAATTTCAAAAAAATTGACAAGAAACTTCATAATGACTACTATGGCCATATCGAATTTCGTGAGAATCCGAGCAATTGCGTTCCAAAATGGCCGCGTGTTTGGTGGCGCTATAGAGCCACCGGGACATGTCCAAGCACAAAAATAACAAAACTTTAAAATTTTCACCACGACTGACGTCTCTGCAAATTTTTGTGAGTTTTCGTGCATGGCAAGGCCCTCAAAAACGCGTTCTCACAGCAGAATAAAAATAATAATAATAATAGCCAAGAAGAAGAAGAAGAATAATAAAAATCCCTTCAAAAACAAAAGGTTCCTCGCACCTTCGGTGCCAGGACCCGTTCCGGGCCCTGGCATCGGTCGGTGCCCAGGCCCAAATAATAAACATTACAATTACAATAGGGTCCTCGCACCATTCGGTGCTCGGGCCCTAATTAAAGCTGCAAGCAGCGTTGAAAGGGCCCTCGCACCCCTCGTGCATGTTGGGGGTGGTGGCAAGATGTTGACGGGTGCAGGTGTGCATTCACATCCATTGGACACTGCTAAACTGTTCAATGTGTTTTCCTGTGTGGAGTGCAAACACCATTCCTGAAATCAATAGGTGGAGTACGCAAAAGTATGACAGCTGTTCATGAAAAAAAATTGAAATTTTAATTCAGAATAATGGACTTCCCGTTGGTTTCGCGTCATGGCACTTCATAATTTTTTTACAAGTCTTGGCATGTTTCATGTCTCCACCAAAGTTTGTTTATGTAGGTGAACTGAACCATGAGAACTGTTTTGTTGAAATTTTCTAGAGGCACTACGATGCCATTTTGACATTCCTGCATGCCAAACCCATACCATAGTAATTGTAATACAAGGCTCCACGAGTGCGTTGATTCTTGTCAGTTTTCAAGCATGCTGAGACCCCCAAAAGGGTAATTCTTTTGAAAAAATTATTAGGGGGCGCTACAGAGCCATTGTGCCACATTAAGTGCCAATTGGGATATCAAATCGAAGATTATAAGACACTGACAATTTGTGCAACATTTTGCAAGTTTTGGAATATCCGATGGCCTTAAAACGTGTTTTCGTAAAATCTGGAGAAACGCAGGAAATGGCTCATAGCTCACTTCCTGTTTGGCCGAAAAATTTCTAAAAAATTACCATCACCCTGCATGACAAATATAATGCTCATAACAAATATCATGAACATTCATGCACTTTTATCCTAACATGGCAGTGGCTAGTGGGCGCTGTGGAGCCACCTGGCCACTCCCGATCTAATTTCAGCATATATGTATACTTCGGAGGACACTTTTATCAAGCTTGTAAAGTTTCAGGCAAATCTCACAAAGTATGTGGGAGTAAAACCAACTTCCTGTTTCATGGCGGAACATCGAATTTCGCCGCAACGCCGCGGATACATCGTTCGATGAATCCAAAAAAGCTTCGCAATTTAACATCGGCAAGGTCATTAGATGTCATACGCTGAATTTTAAGTTGATCGGATAAAATCTCCAGGAGGAGTTCGTTAAAGTACAGCGCCTGTAAATGGCAAAAAATCAAAAAAAGTTGCAATTTCAGTTAAAAATGGCGGACTTCCTGTTGTGTCTAGGTCACGGCACCAGAGACTTTTTTTTAGGTTTCAGCATAATCCACATGTCCCCCGAATTTCGTACATGTAGGTGAAAAGGACCCCAAGGGGTGCTTCGTTAAAATTTTCTAGGGGGCGCTATAATGCTTTTTTGCCACACACTTGCTTGATCCCAATATCTTTGTAAAAGGAATGAGCGCCTTAATACGTGTGCAAAATTTCGTGATTATTCAGGCATGTTTAGACAATCAAAAGAGCAATTAAAAATGGCGAACTTCCTGTTGAGTCTAGGTCATGGCACCAAGAGACGTTTTTTAGGGCTTGGCATAATCTACATGGACACCGAATTTTGTACATGTAGGTTAAACACGCTGCGAGGGCTGCTTCATTTAATTTTTCTAGGTGGCGCTATAATGCGATTTTGCCATGCCCATCTGTAAACCCTATATCACAGTAAAACGTATGACTGGCTTAATTATTTTGCAAAATTTCGTGAGTTTTCGAGCATGTTGAGGCCCTCAAAAATGCAATTATCTATTAGGGGGCGCTATAAAGTCTACATGTCACACTCAGTGCCAAATGAGACATCAAATCGACGAGATTCAGGTTTTCAACCTATGAGCCAGGTTTGGCGAGTTTTCTAGTATGATAAGACCCTCAAAAATGTCTTCATAAAATCTGAAAAAACGCAGGAAAAGGCTCATAGCTCACTTCCTGTGAGGCAAAAAAATTTCAAAAAAATTGACAAAAAACTTCATAATGGCTACATTTGCCATATCGAATTTCGTGAGAATCCGAGCAATCGCGTTCCAAAACGGCCACGTGTTTGGTGGCGCTATAGAGCCACCGGGGCATGTCCAAGCACAAAAATAACAATACTTTGAAATTTTCACCATGACTGACGTCGCTGCAAATTTTTGTGAGTTTTCATGTATGGCAAGGCCCTCAAAAACGCGTTCTCGCAGCAGAATAAAAATAAAGAAGAAGAATAATATTAATAATAATAATAATAATAATCCCTTCAAAAACAATAGGTTCCTCGCACCTTCGGTGCCAGGACCCGTTCCGGGCCCTGGCACCGGTCGGTGCTCGGGCCCTAATAATAAACATTACAATTACAAGAGGGTCCTTGCACCGTTCGGTGCTCGGGCCCTAATAAACATTACAATTACAATAGGGTCCTCACACCATTCGGTGCTCGGGCCCTAAAAAGAGAAGAACAATAGGGTCCTCTGCCCAGGCCTTGCCTAGGGCTCGGACCCTTATAAAAATCCCATCAAAAACACTAGGTTCCTCGCACCTTCAGTGCGAGGACCCGTTCCAGGCCCTGGCACCGGTTGGTGCTTGGGCCCTAATAAACAGCGCGATTTCAATAGGGCCCTCCGCAGACGACTTGCAGTCGGCTCGGGCCCTAATAATAATAAACAGCGCGATTTCAATAGGGCCCTCCGCAGACGACTTGCAGTCGGCTTGGGCCCTAATAATAAACAGCACGATTTCAATAGGGTCCTCCGCGGACGACTTGCAGTCGTCGCTCGGGCCCTAATAAACAGCACGATTTCAATAGGGTCCTCCGCAGACGACTTGCTGTCGTCGCTCGGGCCCTAATTACAGCAACCACTATTTAATGTAATTATCTGAATCAGGACATAAATTATAGTATCTATATCGATTGTCCTGATGTCAGATTAAAGGCGGTTGGCACGCGTAATGGAAACTCCACCTGGCTTAATCAACGCAGCTTAATCTGTGATGCAAACTAACGACTTCACATCTTTCTCAGCCAACCACAAACTGCCTATATATATAATGCTTGCGTTCTATGCTCAGTAAAGCCGCTTGCACACTGGACGCGAAACGAATTTTTCGCACGACTGATTACAGTCAAAGTCAATGTAAAGACGCGAAAGTCGGACAGGGTTTTAATATATCTCCGTGTCCGAAAGTCATAAAAGTTCTAATTTTTCGAGTATTCCAGGAATTATTAGACGTGCACACTTGGCCATGTTTGTGTTCGACCTTCACAAAATGCAAATTGATAGCTATCGACTTTTCTTGGTCTTTTTATTTGTGTGTTTTCTTCCATTGAAGATAGACAACAGTCTTTATTCGGTCTCTCTTTTGAAAATTAGTCAGATGGATCGAACAGATTCACGCTTTATTTCCACACCAGAGATAAAATGGTTCTTGTAGTCAGTGAGCAAATCAATTCCATGACCATTGACAGTGTTTCGCATGCACGATCAAGACTGTCTGACGCGAAATGCAAAATACTCCATGTCCGGCAGCCAGCAAAAAGTAAAAGTATTGGTATGCGAACAGATTTATAACGAAATAAAGAATAATAAAAATATATCACCAACAAACAGAGCATCCAAAAAAGATGGCCCGCAAATAAATAAATTGCAGTGGTCATTGGATGTTCTGTTTGTTGTTAAAATGTTTCTTTTTATTCTTTATTTCGTTATCAATCTGTTCTAATCGTCCTCTTTTTTTTTTTGGCTGTCAGACACGGAGTATTTTGCATTTAATGTTCGACAGGCATTGTAGCCTACATTGTCCCGCGCCAATGTCGACTCACTTTATTGAGCAGAGCTTAAACAGAAACATTGATTGAAATTCTCGGTACTCATCTTGAAGAACTGAGCCCTCTTTTCAAAACATTCACGTTTAATATCTAAAACATTCAGTAGATTTGAAGAAATTAAAAACAATAATCGACTGTCGGACACGGAGTTATATTGAAACCATCCAACTGTCGGACAGGGAGATATATTAAAACCCTGTCAGACTTTCGGACACGTAGACACTGCGTTCAACGCAATCTGTCGTGCGAAAAATTCGTTTCGCGTCCAGTGTGTAAGCGGCTTAATACTAGGCTACTATTATTGTCACTTAGGTTTTATCGTTTTCAGTGGGGGAAAGGAATACAGCCTGATTGCTATGATCTCGTACTGAGTTAAGATCACGTATTAAAAATAAATGTGTAACGCATCTTGCATTGTTGTCCATGCATGTTAATCCCAAAATTTTAAGCAGCAACAGGGTGTAATAATAGGAACACGCTATCCATCGTTTCTCTTCCCAATGATGCAGGCAGAAGAAATAAATGAGCAACCGTCGTATTTCATTCCAACTTCATAAGTTTGAATGATCTGACGTAGTTTCGTTTTGAAATTCCATTCAAGTTCGCTGATGGTGATAATTCGCGAATGTCCTAGCTAGCCAGCTAACTCATATTCGTAATGCTTAATTATAGACGTAAGCGGTGCAGAAAACATGCCTGAAGCAGCAAAGTAAAATCCAACATTAACGCATCATGCAGATATAGGACAGAGGCTTCTATATTCCAACACATTAAAGGTGAGGAGAGGAGCTCATTTGATTGGTGAAGATTTGACTCGGCTGTGTTATACCCAAACACGCCTTCTCTCCTCCCTCTTTGCCACTTGCGCCGGCAGGAGGGACTGAGGCGGGACAGAGGAGTACTTGCGCCAGGCTACGCCGGGCACGAAATTGCAACATACGCCTGGACACACCCCGTTGGCACGGCGCGCCCCCAATTCGCCGCGCCTGCGCCTGGTCTACGAATTTAGAGCCCTATGTGTTTGTATGCATATAACAATATAAGTTTGTGTATTAATGTGTCTTTTTCTGTCTGGATGTATAGTGTTTAATGAGCCCATTCTAAAACTATTACTGTACATGCAAGCCCAGATAAATTTATACCTTCTGCATGCAAAAAGTCAATGAAGAAGTTGTTTTGAACTAATGTATTGGTATTTAGTGATAAGTGCAGATGTGCATGAAAATTATTAACAGATAAATTGTAATTATTTCCAGTGGATTTTCTAAGATGCCGCAGCCACACTGAACATTATGCTGCTTTTAATGATGCAGGGACTAATTGTGCTGTCAGTTCATACTCATTGATAGTCACCTGTCAGTCCTCTGTCCTTTCTGAAAGTCATGAAGATTACATTAGTCATTGCTGAATTGATAACTTAGATCCTCCATTTCCATGGATTAAAACCCCAAGCAAATAAAGAAATTGTAGAAAATTAAACAGAATTTTGAAACGTTCTTTCCCCTCCCTCTGCATAATAAACATTAGGATGGGATAAAACAAGCATTGTAGTCAAAAGCAAAAACCAAGAATTCAAAGCAATCGACAACAGGAACACGCTCTTTAGAATGACTAAATCTCGTTTTAGTCATCTTAATTATTTTAATAATTCTAAGGCACTAAAACTGCTCGAATACTGCATATATTGAGTGCAAATGTTCAACATTCTGCTGTTAAATGTAGCTTTTTCGCGGTTGTTTAACGTTGGGGTCACTTTAGTGAGACGGCAAACGTTCACTCAAGTCTAAAATATGTCAGCGAGGCAGAAATAACGCTATTTATTGACTAGTAATTCCCGAGAATTGCAGGTATGTCTCTTTGCAGGCTATTTGACAGACGCATTTAAATTGCCCGCCAGCGATTTCCTGGAACTATTCGCAGTCTCCATGAACCACGTGACAATCAAGAATTTTGGACTTCCGTTGACGCGACTCTCTCTCTACAGTGCCTGACAAAAGTCTTGTCACTTATCCAAGTCGTAGGAACAACAAATAATAACCTGACTAGTAGTTGATCAATTGGAATCAAAAATGGCTTATATGAAAGCCAAAGCCCTCTAGATTATGCGAAATATACCAAAATAGAGTTTTGTGTCATTGATTGAGTTTTATAATTTAATTTGTACAGAAAGGTCTGATTTTGCTTGGACAAAAGTCTTGTCGCATTGAAAAAAAATGTGGAAATTATACATACACTTCATTTTGAATACACAAATATGCCACTATAATATCAGAACATAAAGCCATGGTGCCTTGGAAAAAAGAATTAATATTGCGTATGACTCCCATGAGCTTGGAGGACTGCATCCATATGTCTTGGCAATGACTGAGATAACTTGATGATGAAATCATCTGGAATGGCATAGAAAGCAGTCTTGCAGGACTCCCAGAATTCATCAAGATTCTATGGTTTCATCTTCCAAGCCTCCTCCTTCATCTTACCCCTGAAATGCTCAATAATGTTCATGTCAGGTGACTGGGTTGCCAATCCTGGAGTACCTTCACCTTCTTCGCTTTCAGGAACTGTGACATGGAGGCAGAAGAATGAGAAGGAGCAGCAGTATAAGTAGGGCAGCAAGAACTTCTTGATATGTCAGGCTGTTGATGTTGCCATCCACTCTGCAGATCTTTCTCACACCCCCATGCTGGATGTAACAACAAACCATGATTTTTCCTCCACCAAACATGATTGTTTTCTGGGAGAATCTTGGGTCCATGAGGGTTCCAACAGGTCTCAAATGCGGCGACTGGCATGCAGTTCAATGGATGATTCACCAAAAAATAAACTTTCAGCCACTATTCCAGTATCAATCCTTTCTGCGAGCTGTGGGCCTTGGCAAATGCAATGCAGGTTTTTTGTTTTCAGTTTAATGCAGACTTCTGTGTACTAATTTGGCTATGAAAACCACTTTGAGAGAGAATTTGACAAACTCCTCTTGTAGATACCGGGATTTTTGGTGACATTTCCTCATGTAGCTTCGCTGTAGTTGAAGAAGGGCTAGCCTTGTACAGTTGAAGCAACAAACGGTCCTTTCAAACAGTTGTCATACCGGGTCTGTCTGACCTGCGCTTGCCATGAACGTCACCAGTTTCTTCAAATTTTTTCTCATCCCTCCACTTGACATTTGGATACATTAAAGATGTCTGCCACCTCAGCAGCAGACTCAGTCTTCAGGCTCTTGATGATCAGCACTTTGGTCTGTGGTTGAATCTTTGGTATGTTGTCAGAGGTCTAGTCGCACCTCATATGAAAGTCTGGTGTGCTGGGGTTATTTCTATACATATCTGGGAATGTGTTAATTACAGTATTTGTCATAGGTTAAACTCTAATCTGCGATTTGTTGCATCATCTGAAGAGACGACAAGATTTTTGTCCTGGCATAAACAGATGTTATGGGCTTAGCCAAGCCGTGAACATCAGAACACTTTTTGACGGTTTCATTTTGCACCAAATTATTAATGTGAAAGCCCTTGACATTAAAATGGACCATTTATTGTAACAATTGATTGGTTAGAAATAAAGTTATACGCTATTTTTAGTTACTATGTCCTTATGCGACAAGACTTTTGTCAGGCACTGTACATGGCTCTGATTGTAACATAACGGTGAGCCAATCAGAAGCAGAGTAGGGCAAGTCCATTCATTTGTCAGCAGGGGATGAACGGTTCCGGTGGCATGACACATGACTCACAGATACTTGCTGATTACTTGAGTAAGACCAGAGCCATCTCTCTACATGGCTCTGAGTAAGACGTACCCCCCGTCCAATTTTTTTTTTTTTTTTTTTTTTTTGCAGATCCACACGATTCACGTGAATGACCCGTCTCAATGTGAAAACGGCAAATTTCGCCGAAAGATGACAAGTTTGCACCGCTGCATTAAGGAACCACAATTCCTGTCTGTTTTGTATTGCTTTGTTCATGCCTTCTGCTGCACAGTAGGCATAATAAATACAACCAAGTCCATCCTTGCACCTGAGTCCAGTCCTCAACTGCCTGTCCTCAGTGCATCTGAACTGTGTACGAAGCACAACCCTTACAAAGAATAAGATCAGGTCTGCTTTGCTTTCTTTCTTTTTAAAATTTTTGTTGACATGGACACATGCCATTTTTACATTCTACAATGTTTAAAGGAAGAAGGCATCACGCCTCACACTGCACATTAATTTATCAATTCAATATTTTATATAGGCTATTTGAAGATTGTATTTTAACATTGACGATCTTGAATGTTGTCTTCATTCAAGACCATGGGCAAATATTTCTTGCTTTATGTGTTTTACAGAGTAAATGGAAAGCAAAATTGTCTCCTTTTTATCCATTTTGCTGCTCCGAAAAATTATCCGATCCGTGACTCAAGTGATATGATCCAAGCCGCCAGTTTTATGATCCGATGCACCGCTACTGCCAGTGCATGTCATTACCGATCGACATCATGGTTTTAAGATCAATCAATCAATAACCTTTATTGCAGGGAAGTCCCACTGAGACAGAGGTCTCTTTTGCAGGGGAGCCCTGATTACAATAAAACAATTACAATGGAAGGTTAAAGACAAACAGCACACATAAAATACACAAAAGTCGCAAACAACAATTTCAGATTAAAGGAATAACAAGTTTTAAGCTGGAATAAAACATAATAAAAATTAATTTAAAAAAAAATTATATATATATATATACACACATACACACACATACACATATAAATATATGTATATATATATATATATATATATATATATATATATACACACACATACACATATAAATATGTATGTATATATATATATATATATATATATATATATATACACACACACACACACATACATACATACACACATACATACATATAAATAAATGTCTAAGAACATAGGACAGAGAAAAATAAATGAGCAAATCCTACCATAAACTAAAAGCAAATACATCTGGCCTCCAGGAGCAATATATCCAACACTAATTTCTTGAAAGACACGAAGGG
The DNA here is from genome assembly GCA_029692085.1 of Gymnothorax javanicus. NCBI lineage: Eukaryota > Metazoa > Chordata > Actinopteri > Anguilliformes > Muraenidae > Gymnothorax > Gymnothorax javanicus. The sequence goes on from CM056201.1 coordinate 63,486,708, forward strand.
GATAAGGCAGTCTAGCTTCAAGGTGTCCTGGAAATTATTCCACATACAAGGAGCGAATGCACTAAAAGAGGTACCTCCCAAATTTGTTCTAGTCCTGGGAGCCTCTAACAAAAACCATTCTTGTGATCTGGTATGCTGACTTCTGATTTTGATGGAAAAGAGCTTAGTAAAATATAAGGGAAGTTTGCCTAGCAAGGCTTTATAAATAAATAAAATACAATGTAGCTTCCTTCTAAAATGAAGGGAAAACCACCCCACAGAATTATATAAAGCACAGTGATGGGTTCGGAAACCATCACCTGTGATGAAGCGCAATGCGCCATGATAGATTGCATCCAAGGATCTTAACGTACTAATAGAGGCATGCCTGTAGAGGACATCTCCGTAATCAAGTATGGGTAATATTGTTGCCTCTACAATCCTCTTCCTATTGTCCAAAGAAAAACAGGACCTGTTTCTGTAAAGAAACCCGATTTTTATTCTAAGTTTCTTGGACAGATTGGACACATGCGTCTTAAAAGAAAAGTCATGATCCAACCAGATACCCAGATATTTGTAAGACTGAACCTGCTCAAATTGAGCACCAGTCACTGAGAAAATGGAGTCACCTGACATAATTGCATTCTGTGCTGAAAAAGATCATGAACTTTGTTTTTATCAGCGTTTAAAACCAGTTTAAGATCAGCTAGAGCATGCTGTATAACGTTAAAAGCAGATTGTAAATATGTGAGGGCCTGTAAGCATGTTGGAGCAGAGGAATAAAGCACTGTGTCGTCAGCATAAAAATGAACCTTGCAATTCGTTACATTACGAGCAATGTCATTTATATAAATTGTGAATAAAACTGGACCAAGAATGGAACCTTGGGGTACACCTTTTGTCACCTTTAAAAATTGAGACTGGCATACCCAGAAATAATAGCTTGTGTTCTATTTGAGAGGTAGTCCTGGAACCATGAGCATGCTCTGTAACCAAGACCAATGGAGGACAACTTATTTAATAAGATATTATGGTCTACTGTGTCAAACGCTTTTGCTAAATCAATAAATAGGGCCGCACATTTTTGTTTACTATCCAAAGCTGTTACTAAATCATTTATAACCAATGAAGCTGCTGTAATGGTGCTATGTCCAGGCCTGAAACCAGATTGCTGTGACGTTAAAATGTTGTTGGAAGTTAAGAAATTGCAAAGTTGTTGTTTTACAAGAGATTCTAAAATCTGAGCCAGGCATGGCAATTTTGAGATGGGCCGATAGCTGTTTACTGAACTGGGATCACCCCCCTTAAATAAAGGAAAAACATGAGCCGCTTTCCATATACTGGGAATAGACCCGGTCGATAATGACAAGTTAAAAATATTAGTTATTGAATGAGCAATCATTGGGGCTGCAAGACGCAAAAGACTCGGGACTAAGTGATCCTCTCCAGTGGAATTATTTACATCTATACGATTTAATTCTAGAAGGACCTCATTCACGCTTAATTCCCTGAAAGACAACAATACTCTAGGATTTTGGGAATTAGTAAATGCACTAGAGCTAAGGTCAGACATATCTCCTATAGTGGATTGATTATTAAAATTTTCAAAAAGGTTTCCGGCCGCTATAAAATGTTCGTTAAAAAAGTCACAAATTTTGTGCTTATCAGTAATAGGACCAGAATCTGTGTGGATAGAATGAGGTAATGAAGAAGGAGGACTCTGATTCAGGGACTTGACAATTTTTTCAAAATTTTGCCGGATTACCTTGACATTTAGCCAATGACGTAATGAAATATTCAGATTTTGCCTTTTTTTATCAGTAAGCAGCATTTATTTCTTAGTTTTCTGAAAACCTGCCAGTCTGTGAGTGTCTGAGTTTCCCTAGCTTTAACCCAAGCTTCATCCCTTACGCGAAGATCATTGGATAAAGCAACCGAAAACCAAGGATTTCTTCTGTTTTTTACTCGGAATCTCTTGACCGGAGCATGCTTATCAACAGCACGATTAAACACAGAAGTAAAATGAGCTAACGCTAGGTCAGGGTCTGGAATAAAACCTGCAAAGCTTAAATCACTCCAGAAAATACCGTGGAGGAAGGCCTGTTCACAGAAATGTTTAAAATTTCTTTTAGTAATAAAACATGGGGGTGTCTTTGAAACTTTCATATCCCTAATACACGCTACTGGGCAGTGATCACTAACATCCAGGGGAAAGACACCGCTCAGAGCGTACTTGTCCGGTCTATTTGTTAAAATTAGATCAATTAAAGTTGACCGGGATAAATCTTTAAAATTTGGTCGCGTAGGCTCTGAGATAAGTTGCGACAGAATCAGTTCATCGCAGACTTCTTTGAAATGGTTTGAGGATGGCGATAGCCAATCGATATTGAAATCGCCCGCAACAACTAATTCAGCGTGAAAGATGAAAGCAAGTCTTGGGAGTGCTGCACGGACGTCGGCTCTCCGTCGCTTGTCCAGGGTGCTGAAGTCAATACCATCAAACAATACTAAAATGGGATTAATGAAAGATGTTTGCTTCGTGAAAAACTTACTTGCTCCGACATGAGAGTTGTCCTCTCCGGGAGCTGCCCATAAGCCCGTCTTTGATTTCTAATTCTGTAGTTCACGGCAGTTGACAACCATGGGCTAAAATCAGACAGCCAAACAAAGGTAATGGTCAGCATTGAAAGTCCTGCCTCCAAAGTCTCAAAAGTCGAATCAACAAGCGAGCACATATTGAAATTGCGAGCACATTTTGAAATTGAGAGCGCGTGTTGAAGTTGCCAGCAAGTGAGCGCGTTATAAAATTGAGTGTGTGTGTTGAAATTGCGCACATTTTGAAGTTGCAAGCGCATAGAGAGGGTCTTGCGCGCTCGGTTTTTATGCGCTCGAGTTTTGAGGCAAATTTAACACCAACTTCCGGTTCAAGTGAGGACCAAAGAATGAGGCATCGCCAAATAACAACAAATAAAATACATTCCAATCATTCATCTTGAAGAAGCGAGCATCTGCAATTGGCAATGAAATTAAAAAAATTGTGGGTGGGTCAGATTCAAAATCTCTGCAAGCACACTGGATGGATCTCAGAGAAATAGAAGTCCCATCCAAAATAATGTGGGAGTTAAGATTAGGTGAGGTATGACAAAGCTATTACAATTGAAGGGTTCTGTGGTATAACTTGATAAATGCCAATCTAATGTTTGACAAGACCTTATGAATTCTTGCTTTTATTAGCAATACTGCTACTACAACAGATTTAACCATATCCCTACTTCTTAATGTATTTTTGTCTTACTGACCTAGATATTTGCCAGGTGACTGAATCCAACACAGAAATGACTGTAAACCAGAAGTGGAGAGAATTGTTGCCATGGCAACCATAAGCCTCTCATCTTGCTTTCAACTATGAATGAGTCAATTTTTAAAAAGCGTTGTAAGATCCTTGCACAGAAAGTAACCAGCTGCAGCATGTCTTGATGCAAAAATTTGCTCTGCAGTGACCTTTATTAGCCTGCCTATGACAATAAAAATGTCATAATCAACAGGCAGGACTGAGGGGTGGAGCTGAATCACCATTTCTCCTCCCACACAGCTGGCATGAAGGTAGTCAAAGGGCTGGGCAAGAAAACAACAAACAATCGGTGTAAAAAAAAAAAAAAAAAAAAAACAGCCCCAGAAGCTCCCGCCGTTAAGATAAACAAAATGTTGAAGTTTTTGTTGACGGACGCACGCACGGACAGAGCCCGATACCATAGCTCCTGCGCCACTCGGGCGGCGGGAGGTAATTAGGAGCCTGTAACTGAAATAGTTGATAAGATAAAGCAAAATTTTGAAGTTTTTGGTGATATTTTTAGACCAGTGACCTTGAAAAATAGGCCAAGGTGACCTTCAGGCACGTCATTTGTTGGCCTTTATGAGATGCATGTCCAGCAAAAATTAGGAGCCTGTAACTGAAATAGTTGATAAGATAAAGAAAAATGTTGAAGTTTTTGGTGATATTTTTAGGCCAGTGACCTTTGAAAAATAGGCCAAGGTCACCTTTAGGCACGTCATTTGTAGGTCTTTATAAGATGCATGTCCAGTGAAAATTAGGAGCCTGTAACTGAAATAGTTGATGAGATAAAGCAAAATGTCAAAGTTTTTGGTGATATTTTTTGGCCAGTGACCTTGAAAAAATAGGCCAAGGTCACCTTTAGGCATGTCATTTGTAGGCATTTATGAGATGCGTGTCCAGTGAAAATTAGGAGGCTGTAACTGAAATAGCTGATGAGATAAAGCAAAATGTCGAAGTTTTGGTGATATTTTTTGGCCAGTGACCTTGAAAAAATAGGCCAAGGTCACCTTTAGGCATGTCATTTGTAGGCTTTTATGAGATGCGTGTCCAGTGAAAATTAGGAGGCTGTAACTGAAATGGCTGATGAGATAAAGCAAAATGTTGAAGTTTTTGTTGACGGATGCATGCACGCACACACGCACGCACGGACGGAGCCCGATACCATAGCTCCTGCGCTGCTCGGCGGCAGGAGCTAATAAATAGTAATTATGCAAGACAGGCCAGACATGACCTTGCAAGTACGCCTCTGGTCAAGAAGCATGTAGGTTAAAATAACCAGGGGTGCATTACCCGAACAACCACGGAAGTTAACTTTGAATGAACATGGTACGATGTATCGTTAAACTGAAGAAGAACAATTTCCAAAAACAGCGGCACCTTGTTCATACCACAGTAGTTTGAATCATGTTGGTTTGAATTATGTTGGTTTGAATGAATGTCGTTCTAGCTGCAATGTTTCCAGGAGCGCGCTGGTCTGACGTTCACAGCGGGAAACTTGCAAACTTTAAAATATTCTGCCTAAATACCACAGTTGTGATTGATCTTACGGCACTAACTGGTCGTTTTGGCAATTTATATTGTAATCATATACTGTCACAAGCGAAGACAACATTTATGAAATTATCATTCTGAATAAATAAAAATTAGAAGATAAAAAAATAGCTATAGCCTAATGATAGGCCTGATAGACAACGTTTCTGGCGTAAGAGAAAATTTGAATTATTAGCTATTTTAGTGCATTTAAATGGACTCCTCAATTTAAATGCTATGAAGAGTTAATCATTTTTAACCCTCACAGTGGCTCATTGGAACTGGCACGGTAACTAAACGCCCTCTTTGGATCGAACTGTGCTTTTTACACACCAATGTGGGTTTGCAGCTCGGGTGCGGATGCGTTTACAGTTAACATTTTTTTTCATTCCAGCAACAAAAGCTCTCGGTAATTCATAATTAATTAAATTACTTCAGAAATTTTTATGTTGTCCAAGTTGTCTCACTTTATATATGTTAATAGTAAAAACCACCTTTAGAATGCCTAATCATTGTAAGCCAAGAATCGCGTATGCACACATATAAAGGGAGTACTGGAAGAAAACACTAGCTGCTTACGAAGGCTCGACACTAGTTAAGTCCTCGTACTACCGGCCATATGCTTTAGGCACGCAGTAAAAATGGCATGAAAACCACCGTTTATGGCTAACAAACTACAACTGTTGTTTGATGAAGTCGACCAAAAAAAATTGATTTGATTCTCCACATTTAAAAATTCCGTCACAAATTCTGAGAAGAAAACATGGCAGGAAATAAAAGAAAAATAAATTCTGTTGGCCATGGATGGACACGAACGGCAGAGGATGTGAGGGGAAAGTGGAGGGATTATGCCAGCTTCACTAGGAGGAAGGCTGCAGCTCTCAGAAGGGAGCAACGGAGGACTGGTGGTGGCAGCACCAGTCTGCCTCCACTCACTCCAGAGAAGGCGAGGGCTTTGTCCATACTTAGAGTTCGAGCCCCAGCACGCTTCAATATCAAGCATCTCCACATTGGACCCCCCCCCGCATCAGGCATATACTGTATATCAGGCATGTCTATATTGGGCCCCTCTGCATCAGCCTCCCCCACATCAGGCCCTAATGCCCCAGTCATCCCCTCGCTGGGCCCTTCAACATCAGGTCCCATTCGGCATGGCCATCAGTCCCTCAGGGCTGCACTTTCCCCTCAGTCTGAGAGCTCATTCAGCTCCATTTGTTCAGCAGCCTCGCCACAGCGCCCCCCATGCACCCAGACCCGCTAATGCAGAAAAATCCACTGTCAGGGTAGCAAGGAGCTCCTCAGGTCTGAAGGGGAGAAGATCTGTCTTGAGGGGCATCATGGAGGAACTGGCAGCCCTGAGAGAACAAAATCTATGCCAGCATGAGGACACCATGGCACACCGGAAGGAGAAACTGGCCATACCGGCCCTACAGGTCCACAAGCCCAGTGTCATGATGCATCTCCCCACCTCTGAAAGTAAGTTCATTTTGTTTATTTGCATTATATAATGTGCTAGTTACATGAGGAGTAATTTTGTTTTCATTGAACAGATCCTGAGTGAGAAATCGCAATCCCTTCACGTGATTCCTTTCTGTAAAAAAAAAAAAATGGATGGGCCTGGAAATCAGGGATGGGCCTCCCAAAATCCAACACCTCGTCCTTGTCGTGGGAGGTGGAAACAGATGTAGTCTGGCAAATGGGACTCTGGTGAAGCAGTGATGCAAAATGTACCAAGTGATGTACATCTGTATCCATTAAAACACCAGTGTCAACTTTAGTTGAGTGATGTGGATTCAAATACTCATTGTAATTTCATCAACCTACTCCTTTCAGAGACCAAGTACTGGATTTTGATTATTATACTCCAAACTTAAGCTATAAAACAATTCTGGGACAAAATGAGAAATGCTACAGCTGGAAAACAAAACAAAACGCAGTGCTCTGGGAATTCCTATTCTGTTCCTTTAACGTTTATTGGTCAACCCACTACATTTATTTCCCAATGGTCACAAACAGTTCTAAAACAGCAGGAAAACAATATGAATGGTATGAGATTAAAAACAGGTTTGTTATCATGTCTTGATTTGGTACTTAAGACTTGTCTATCATAGGACAAAGTGTATAAAACACGTCTCAAATAATGGATGATTGAAATGGTCCAAAAAAAATTCTACCCATTAACTTCACAGTCACTGCTGCCAATAACAATTCCATATGACCTCCAATGAAAACTGACAATCAATTTATTCCAAGTGAGTGTGCCATTTCCTGCTCTCTATAAATGATGCGACAAGATTTGAGGCCCTTAGCACAATGGCAGTTTTACGGCGCATCATCACATTAAATCATCGCCAAAGGTGTCGTAGCGAGGTGGTATACGTGAATAGGTACACACGCACCACCTTTAACCCCCTCCGGGTCCTTTCAGATCCACCCATACTCCGAAAATGTTGCCTAAGTCGGGCCAGTATTGAGGAGTCGATTGCTTCTGTTCACCCTCACCAAGTGAGAGCCACTAGGCGTAACTGCCTTAAGCCCAACTGTGCAGCTTTTGGCTGCCCTGCATTTTTACGCCTCCAGCAGCTTCTTTGACGCGTTGGGAGATGGCTTTGGTCTCAGCAGGGCATTTATCAGTGGAGCTGTGACTGCTGTCATCCAAGTGCTGCTCTAGCTTACTGACAGAATGACCATCCCTACCACACCAAAAGAGATTGCATGAGCCAACCAAGGCTTCCACGCCATTGCTGAGGTTCCCCAGGGTCACTGATGTGATCGACGGCACTTTCGTTCCAATTGCAAGGCCATCCAACAATGTGCCAGCATACATCTGTCCGAAAGGCTATCCAGCGCGAAACGTCCAAGTCGTCTGCCACCATTGGGGTGTGTTCACTGACATTGTCGCAAAGTGGCCGAGCAGCACCCAAGACTCCTTCATCTAGTAGTTTGTAACTACGCTTTTGGGAGACGCACCCCAGAATGTTGAAGGTTATTGGTGACTGTTTTTGGGCGACAAATCCAGAATACTTCACTATGCCCTGGCACTACAGCTAGAAGGTACCCGCTCATTACCATTGCCCTATTTTTGGGAGCGCAACATAATTGGATACAGGGCTTGCAAGACTGAGGCCCTTAATTTGACAATAAGCACAGTCAAAAAACATGAGTGCTATCGGTATTACAGATAAACAATGGATGCCTCGAACTCCATTCTTGTAATATTGTGACAGGAGGCAATAACCCAACTGTGGCACCATTGTCAAAAGGATTGCTCAAAGACCATTTAATTACCTGTGAATGTGATGGGAGTTTGGTGCCAGAAAGGCTGTCATAATTCCCATTAAATCCAGTCCATTAACAGCGTAGCAAACTGGCAATTTTGTCAGATGAAAAACAAGCACCTATTTTGTGTTACTGCCACCTCCTTTCCAGTGCAGTAAGTGGTTCAATGAGGTGAAGAGGAAAGTGAAAAGCCTCTCACACCAGGCAATGTCATAGCGGCCTCTACCCACACAGAGCATTTTGCAGGCGGAAATGTGGGCCATTTAAATGGCACTCATGACATTAAATCAAGGGCAAAACATAAAGTAATCAACTGCATTTCCCCTAACACAAAGAAAATATTCACATGTAAATTCTACATCACCCTCCCCTTCTCATTAGACCCCACAGCCATTTTGTAGGCATAATTCATAGGATGCATAACAGAAGTGAAAATTAAGAAAAGGAAGGAAACAACAGCTCCACTGGCTGGGATTCAGTCCCATGAAACTCTGACAGAGCGACAGCATTTGCGTCAAAAGGTGGTCTGGATGAGTGAAAACGCCAACTGGGTCTGTGACACCACAGACTGTATGCGTTGACATACCTCCTTATGCTCTGATCAAGTCACTGAGATGCAAACATCTATATTGCAGTGCACTAAACTACCAAACTGGGCAAAGGCGATAAATATGCCATTTGCAATGGATGAAATTGTGAATAACACCATGCCACGCGTTCATTTTTGTGAAGGCACAAAATAGAGCCCTGAATCAGTAGGTTCATCAACTTCTGTACTCCACAGCATGATACTTACACTGCATTGGGTTAGAAAATACAAAACCATATACATGGACATTACATAAACTTAACTGGCTAGAGTCTAGTAAATCCATGTGGAACTGGTGGCACTGAGCATGCACTCACGAGGCCAGTGAGGCTGGCCACAGCATTAGTCACTGAGATTGTCCACATGGTATTGGTATTGGTGGCTTGTGTTGAGTTCACAGTGATGGCCTTTTGTGCAAAAGTACAAAAGAGACACATCTGTCTTAAAGCCTGGTCTAAGTGCAGGGCCTCCTTGGTGCAATAAGTGGATGGAGGAATATTGACCGATTCTCAACGACATAATTAACGTTAGTTGCTCCAGAGTTCTAACTGTCAAGTGTAACTGGGAACTTGACAAAAGACAACAATTTATTTAGTAAACAGTAGATTTACCAAGAGCCCAGCTTCCTTTTTTGTGTTTTTTTTTCCCCCCCAGGGATCCCTTCCCTTCTGACCACTTGGTCCATGGCTGCTGTTTTCCTGCCGTCCTGATCTCGTCCTGATCCAGTTATATACTATCCTTGCCTGGCCACTTTCTGGAGCTACAGGCGCCACTGCTTGGATGTTATGAGTTTTTCTTCATAGACTTTAATCCAACTTTATTAATTAGCCTGCCAGTGGAGGATGGGCTCCACTATAACTGGGTTCCTCCTGAGCTTTCTTCCCACAGGGGAGTTCTTTCACACCTCTGTTTGAGGTTTTCTTCTCCCAATTGGGATTTTTTTTTTTTTTTTTTTTTTTTTATTTGCTACTTAGGCTGGGCACTGCCCTTTTTGCTCTGTGAAGCAACTTTGTGATAGTCCTTCTGTGATAGGAACTATACAAAAAAAAATTGAATTGAACAGAAAAGCTGTTTACTGTAAGTCTCTAGATACAAGCATCTGCTATTTGCCTATGTTGGAAATGTAAATATTATACCACAGATTCCCTGATTGATGTAATTCCTCAATTGTTTTGAAGCCACAGGTAAGGTATCAATGCCCATGGCCCATTTCAATGGTCCTGGACCCAGAGCTAGCATGAATGGGTGTGGGATGAGGGTGGGGGGTGGATGTGTTCTTCTAAGCAAGATCCAGACAGGGGGCCTAGCACCCGGTGCATTAGCCACGAACTTTAACTGGCAATAGATCAATTGTAGTTTCTCTCTCCAGCCAAAATGGAAACAAATGCAGTATGCAGATGCACTATTTCCAGGGAATGGAACTTATACAAGTGCCATAATTGTACACAACAATTTTTTCTCCAGCCAGTCATTCTGAAAACAACAATAGAAGCCTGCAAAGAGACACTTAGTTGAGACAGTAATCCCAGGCTAGTCCATAAACATTCAAAATATCTCCACAATGCATGCTCTAATAAGAAATTGCACTACGGCTCAACAGTTTGGAATTGATAATAATTTCCAAATACTAACTGGATGAAACCCAAAACATAAATTCTGGATAGGAAATTACAAAATATGGATCAGCCAGCACAATCACCTGATTTAAACCTCAAATTGGCACTGTGTGATGGCCTGGATAAAGTTTGCGAAGTGTGCACATATTCAAAAGCACACCAATGGGAAATATTGCAATCCACTTTTGAATCAATTGAGAATGATAGCTTTGTATAATTAACCCCTCTTCGCAGATGGAGACGCCAGTGGACATGGGGCAGCTCCACTTATGCTTGCAGTTACACTATTCTATCAATAGATGGCACACCTGCACCATTTATTGAATATTCATGAGAAAGCCCAGCCTTTTATTGATTTAGCATATGGACGAGCCAAGTCCCCATTCCTGTTTACCAAGAATTTCATGAATTAAACTCCTCAGTCAAGCCTGATGTGCAAACTACCTAATATATTTGCCCATAGTATCTATCCAGCAGTTAATAAAAATGCTCTCCCGTGACATAAAAAAAATCACTGACCTTTGTTGAAACATTTCAGCAATAATAGGGTAAAGGCATCTCAACTGAGTAGTGAAAAAAAAAATCAGTTTTCTGAAGCAAAAATTCAACATGGCATTAATACTATATGATTCTAGAATCAATTATAGTCATCCAAAATTAGAAGCGCGTGATGCCCCACCATAGAATTACGCGTAAATTCACCCCGCAACAAATTCAGTTGTTCCTCACAACCTCATACTGTACCTCATTGATATCCAGTCTCTCTAATGTTTGCTCAGGCTTATCTGCATAAAGCACAGTGATAGTTCACCCCCACATGAAACTTTCCCGGTCATTGTGAATTTCCTCATGCTGTCAAATGGCAGCCTCTAGTGGTGAGGACACTCACAATGCCAGCTCAATCAAGGGCAATTGCTGACAGGTGTGTTACCTGCCAGTATATAAGGACTCTCCCTCAGACTTGCATTCACTCTGTTTTCCATCCAATCTGCCTGCCACACGTCCCAGAGAATGTAAGCTTAATTAATGTTTCTATTTACACTCCTTTGACTAGAAGTTGTATTCTAAGTGAATTTTAATTCAATCAAGCTGGTAATTAATTGTTTAATGTTTAGTTTGTTAAGTTTATTAATTATGTGTTATAAATTGTTTGCACTGCAGAAACCATGGCTTTGGGGGATGGAAAATAAACTCTGATGAGTCTTGGAAATTGCATCATGTGTCAAATCTCTATAATTTGCGACCTTCAGGCAGTCAGCTAATGTCCAGAACCTTTACAAACAGAAATCTAAAAGAAATATACAACACCGGTAATTACCCATTGATTGACACATTTTTTTATCCGATTCCAGACAGTGTGAATTTTCCTCAGTAAGTGACAGACATTGATCGGACCCTCAGAAAAGTACTTCAACACTTGCGCAACAGCAAATTAGCTTGTATTCTCTCAACTTTGCGCAGCTGAGAAGGACATGATTGCAGTGTTTTCCATGACGACTTTTAACATGTAAGCATGACAGGTTTGAAATTTTGCGCGATATGTTAAAAAAATAGGACCAAGGGTCCTGTAGCTTACCGGCACGCAGTGTTACAGCGATGATACAAGTTATGAAAATTTCATGTGAAGTTTGACATTTGAATTAGTGAAAATCTATGTCAAGGTCACTAAATAAAAGTTCATATACATTTATAAGACTTTCTGGAATACAATCCTAAGCTCTGAAGCAGTTTTGGTGATACAAGTCATTGAAACATGTCAATATGTATTCAATATGTCAATTATGAACTTTAAAGGTCACAGAATGTCAAGTTGTGGTCAGCAAATGGACTTCATATATGACTTTCTAAATGTCTCTATGGAAACCTTGGCACAATCTGTGACCATTTTGGTGGTACAAGTCATTGTAATTTCACTGTGGAGTTTGACCCTCAATGGTCACTAAATGAAAGTTCATATGCGACTTCCTAGATGTCAGTAACACAAACTTAGGCTCCATCTGTGACCATTTTAGTGATACAAGTCATTGAATTTTCACAAGGTCACATTTGACCTTTGAAGGTCAATACGAAAGTCACCAAATGAAAGTTCATACATGACTTCCTATATGTCTCTAATACAAACCTAGACTCCACCTGTGACCGTTTTGGCAAGACAAGTCATTGTAATTGTATTATGTCAAGTTTGACCTACAAATGTCACCAACATTCAAGTTGAATGTCACCAAATGAAAGTTCAAATGTGACTCCCAATGTCAGTAACACAAACCTAGGCTCCATCTGTGACCTTTTCAGTGACAGAAGTCATTGAATTTTCTCTTAGTCAAGTTTGACCTTCGAAGGTCAATAAGAGGGTCACCAAATGAAAGTTCATACATGACTTCCTAGATGTCTCCAATACAAACCTGCACTCAGTCTGTAACAATTTTGCTGCTATAATTCATTGAAATTTCACTGTATAGTTTGGTCATTGAAGGTCACTGAAGGTCAAGTTCAAGGCCACCCAATGAAACTTCATACATGACTTCCTATATGCCCACAATACAAACCTAACCTCTATCTCTAATAGTTTTCGTGAAAGAAGTCATTGAAATTTCACAATGTGAAGTTTGACCGTCGAAGGGCACCGAAGGTCAAGTTCAAGGTCACCAAATGAAAGTTCATGTCTGACTTCCAGCAAATCTCCAATACAAACCGAAACTATCTGTAACCATTTTGCTGATATAAGTCATTGAAATTTCATTGTGAAGTTTGGTCATTCAAGGTCACCGAAGGTCAAGTCCAAGGTCACCAAATGAAACTTCACACATGACTTCCTATATGCCCACAATAAAACCTAAGCTCTATCTGTAATAGTTTTGGTGATAGAAGTCATTGAAATTTCACTATGTGAAGTTTGACCTTCGAAGGTCGCTCAAGGTCAAGTTCAAGGCCACCAAATGAAAGTTCATACATGACTTCTTATAGGTGTTCAATGCACATATGTTCCCAATCTTCAATATTTTCAAGCCAAGAAGCCTTTGAAAATTGTAACATTTTGCTTGACCTCAAGTTTGACCTTTCAAGGTCATCTGAGGTCAACTTTAACACAGCCAAACTTTAGGTCATATGTAACTTCCTATATGTCTGTAATACAAACTTAATCTCTATCTGCAACCATTTAGCTTCCATAGGCAATTTGGCCCATTCTCCATAAGACCTAATGTTAAAGTACAGCGCCCCCACTAGACACACTTCCGTCAATTCAATCAAAATGGCAATCGCACTGTGCATAAAGTGTATCAAGGTGAGTTGATTGCCAGATTTAGAAAAAAAGTTAGACAGTTTTTGAGAAATAATTTTTTGAAATTTCAAGTCATATCTTCCAACAGCGTTAATATATTCCCTGACCTCGAGTTTGACCTTTCAAAGTCATCTGTGGTCAAATTTAATATTGCCAAAATAAAGATAATATATGGCTTCCTATATGTCGATAATACAAACTTAATCTCTATCTGCAACCATTTGGCCTCCACAGGCCATCTTGCAGATTCATAAAGTACAGGTAGACCCACTTCCGTCAATTCAATCAAAATGGCGCTCGCACTGTACATTGACGGTACCAAGGTAAGTTGATTGCCTGATTTAGAAAAAATTTTATCACGCAGTTTTTGAGAAATAATTTTTTAAAATTACTCAGTCCTATCTTTAACATTGGGGCCAAAATTTCAAGGGCCCATAAAACGGACAAAAAATGATTCAATCAAAAATCCGAGAGAGAAGACTGGAGATATGGTCTAGTAGTATGTTATTGCAAATTTACACGAAAATTCATCAGGCCAAAAAAAAGAAAAAATGTTCCGGACGACGGATGACAGACGCCACACCACGACAATAGCTTATCGGCCCATAGGGCCGGTAAGCTAAAAATTGGCGACGTGTTTAAAATCATGAGCGATAGGTTACAAAATAATGATTTTAAATAGGTCATCAACACAGACTGGCTCACAAATTTTCACAATCAAGACATACTAAAACCGTTATAGCAAACAAAAATACATACAGCTAAGTTTCAGTCACGTTAGGTAAAGCAGAAGAGACGAAAGCTCAAAAGAAATCCAGTAAACAAATAGCTCAAATGTGCGTGCTTTACCTCGGGGCTCCTGTTCACGTTCACGACAAGATAGCTGGACAAGTCGGGCAATGGAATGCTATCGTGCCGGTACTCCAAGCCGCATTGGGGTTCTTGAGGAGAAAAGAGACAGCCCGTTCGTAGCGTCGCATTCGTGGCGAGTCATTCTGAGCGCTAGCACCGTTAAATAGCTAGCTTGACCAACACACGTGTACGGTGTACATGTACTTTTAAAATTATATCGATCTGACTGTTCGTCAGATTTGACCCATAGAGCACCGTGATCCAGAGTTCTACGAGTCCAATCCGTGCACGCATACATAACTCCCATATCGTATTCGTATAGTGTGCAGTCACTGCGGTGAATGGTGGCCTTTAGTGATTGAGTAATTGTTCTGAAGTCCAACTTGATCATCAAATCATGGGGAAAAAAAAAACGGAAGCAGCTCACTTTAACAACCATTTTCAAGCGAAATGACCAGCAATGTCCAGATCCTCCTGAACATCCCGGTACATCTGGAACTGCCGGTGTTCTGTCAAATTTTGCTACATATCAAAATATGCTACCTCGCGGTTCTGCGAACCTACAATCTCGGGCTGTTTCTTCAATCATATCTCAAGTATCTTCAAAAATCATAAAATAGATTTTTTTTTTTAAACAGTGCGCCTTTCGACCTAGAAGCGTAAATAAATTTGCATGTACACGCTGAGTTTTCCTGTAAATGCAGAAATTAGATGATAATGGCGTATATGGGCATATATCTTCAAACAAACTTATCCAACTCATTACAACATCTGCTTATGTTATAATAAGCTAACAAATAACAAAGTTACTACTATAAACTGATTCATACTGCAATATTAAGGCGAAAACAAAGACTTCACGATCGCTTTACATGACGGTAGCACAAATTGTCAGAACACCGGCGCCGAGTCTATTTGAAGAGGCAAAGGGTGGATTTTTCGAAATCCTGGCTCAGTCGATATATCCTGGCTAGTATACGAGGAGGTAGCTGGTAAGTTTTCTTTTCTTCTTCCAATTATCACGAATCATATAAAGATTAATATCATTGTGCCTATTGAGCTAATAAAGGCCAATGAATACTCTAAGAAAAACACCACCTCGCCCCGTGAAAAAAGTAAGACGAGACAGATAATCAAATTAGGTAGGGGAGAGCCGGTGCGAAAGTAACGTGGGACCAAAGTGATACGGCGATTTACTCTCAGCCATCCGCACTTCGATGCGTCAAATTAGGTCAGCACGTCCAGCTCGCGACACTCTCTAGACCCGGAAAAAATCTTGAGGTTTAAATTGCTTCCCAAAAACAGACCCGGAAGACCATTTTCCACAGTGGTGAGTAAATTCAGACAAATGGTAAACTTTTTTGATTAAAAGATTATCTTTATCGCTCCATGTGTCATATTTATGATGAAATGATAAGTCATTTAGTTTTGCAACATATCCTGAAGTTCGAAATGTCAGACTTTTTCCACTTTAGAAGCAATCCTGGTTCAAATGTCAGGAGTCACTGTCGGGCGGTAGTAGCAACGGTTACGTTAATCCTTCTCTGCTAATCTTGGCCGAATTTTCTGTTCTAAAGCTCATTAAAAAATGTGTGTGTTATATTTTACCGACAGAAAATGCCAAGAGTTAGGGTCAGAACTAACCAGAGAGGAAAGGTTGACCAGCAGGTTTACGAAAAGGGCCTTTTTTTGATGTCCAAAGAGGCGAGAGTATAAGGAGGGCAGCAGAGGTGCGGGACGGAAGTACCAACGGTTACATTCGTCCCTCTCTGCTAATGCAGCCGCATTTTGTGTTTTAAAGCTCACTGAAAAATGTGTGTGTTATATTTTACCAACAAAAAATGCCAAGAGTTAGGGTCAGAACTACCTAGAGAGGAAAGGTTGACCAGCAGGTTTACGGAAGGGCCTTTTTTGATGTCCGAAGAGGCGAGAGTATAAGGAGGGCAGCAGAGGTGCATGGCGTTTGTCATGTCACCCTGTTCAGGTACTGCAAGAGGAGGGCAGAGGCAGGAGGGCAGCAGACCAGAGCCCCAGGGTACAGGGCTCATAACAAAGTCTTCACAGAAGAACAGGAGAAGAGACTGCAGGCATATATAAAGAGAGCAGCTGATATATATTTTGGCCTGAGTCCTAAAGAGGTTGGAGTAACACTGCATACAGAGCTACACCACTACCGCCATTTGCCTAAGATAGCAAGCACCTCCGCTCCGGATCTGCCCCGGCTCTGAGCCGGATCAGCTGGAGTCATCACAGAGCCGGGGCAGATCCAGAGCGGAGGTGCTTGCTATCTGGGAATTAACCTCTTTTTTCATGCTGTTTTAGGTGCAAAAGTTTGCATATGAGCTGGCCGAAAATATTGGCCTCAAAACTCCATGTTCATGGGAGAAAAACCAGATGGCAGGGAAGGATTGGCTCACCTCCTTCCTCGAGCGCAACAAAACCCTGTCCATCCATCGACCTCAAGCCACCAGCATGTCCCGTTCCACCAGCTTCAACAAGACTAACGTGACAGCGTTTTTTAAAAACCTAAAGACTGTCCTCACCCGCTATAATTTTGAAGCAAAGGACATCTGGAACAGGGATGAAACAGGTAAAAATTTATATTTAGATAAATTAAAAAGCAACAGTGATTTGCAACAGCAATAATTCATTTCATTTATTATTTCAGGTACCACAACGGTTCAAGTGCCAGACAAAATCATTGCCACCAAGGGCAGCGCCAGGTCGGTGCTGTGACCTCTGGGGAAAGAGGACATTGGTGACTGTTACCTTTGCTGCCAACGCACAAGGCAACTTTGTTCCCCCCTTACTTTATCTTCCCAAGGAAGAAGTTCCAGGACCACTTCATCCGGGATGGCCCCCTTGGCTGCACTGGTTCTGCCAATGGATCGGGGTGGATGCAGGAGACAGATTTCTTGGCATTTTTACAGCATTTTGCAAGACACACCCGCGTGACCCCAGAGTCATAGTTGCTGCTACTCTTGGACAATCATGCATCACACCTCTCTGTGGTAGCTATTGACTTTTGCAAGTCACATGGCATTGTACTCCTGTCTTTTCCACCCCACTGCTCCCACCATCTTCAGCCGCTAGACCGAAGTGTTTATGGTCCTCTGAAGCACTACATTAACAGTGCAGCAGACAATTGGATGTGAATGAACCCTGGAAGAACTTTGACCATCTACGACATCCCAAGTCTTGTGGCTAAAGCTCTGCCTCAAGTTGCGACAGCAAGCAGCATTTCATCTGGGTTTGAGTGTACCGGTATCTGGCCCTTGAATCCAGATATTTTCAGTGAGACAGACTTTGCTCCAGCTTTTGTGACCGACCGTCCTGCACCAGCACCAGCTCCATCCCCAGTGCCAGCTCCATCACCAGTGCCCTCCTCATCGCCAGCGCCAGCTCCATCACCAGCGCCTGCTCCATCACCAGCGCCAGCTCCATCACCAGCACCCTCTTCATCACCAGCGCCAGCTCCATCGCCAGCGCCCTCTTCATCACCAGTGCCAGTTCCATCACCAACTCCATCACCAGCGCCCTCTTCATCACCAGCGCCAGCTCCATCACCAGCTCCATCACCGGCGCCAAGCTCCATCACCAGCACCCTCTTCATCACCAATGTCCGCTTCATCACCAGCGCCCTCTTCATCCCCAATGTCCGCTCCATCACCAGCGCCCGCTCCCTTAAGACACCACCAAGCTAGCCAGAGCCCATTTGAGCTGCATCCCCATGAGTCTGCCATTCCTGTAGATGGTGAGAGTTTGTGTCTGTGTGCGTCTTTAAATGTGCATGTTGAGCCTTGCCAAGCATTTTTTTTTTTTTTAATATTATCTATCCAGGTATACAAAACCCAAAACCAGTGAAGTTGGCACGTTATGTAAATCGTAGATAAAAACAGAATACAATGATTTGCAAATCCTTTTCAACTTATATTCAATTGAATACACTGCAAAGACAAGATGTTTAATGTTCAAACTGAGAAACTTTATTTTTTTTTGCAAATAATCATTAACTTAGAATTTAAAGGCAGCAACACATTGCAAAAAAAAGTGGGCACAGGGGCTTTTTACCACTGTGTTTCATCACCTTTCCTTTTAACGACACTCAGTAAACGTTTGGGAACTGAGGAGACCAATTTTGAAGCTTTTCAGGTGGAACTCTTTCCCATTCTTGCTTGATGTACAGCTTAAGTTGTTCAACAGTCCGGGGTCTCCGTTGTCGTATTTTTTACGCTTCATAATGCGCCACACATTTTCAATGGGAGACAGGTCTGGACTACAGGCAGGCCAGTCTAGTACCCGCACTCTTTTACTACGGAGCCATGCTGTTGTAACACGTGCAGAATGTGGCTTGGCCTTGTCTTGCTGAAATAAGCAGGGGCGTCCATGAAAAAAAAAAAAAAAGACGTTGCTTGGATGGCAACATATGTTGCTCCAAAACCTGTATGTACCTTTCAGTATTAATAGTGCCTTCACATATGTGTAAGTTGCCCATGCCTTGGGCACTAATACACCCCCATACCATCACAGATGCTGGCTTTTGAACTTTGCGCCTATAACAGTCCGGATGGTTCTTTTCCTCTTTGGTCCGGAGGACACGACGTCCACAGTTTCCAAAAACAATTTGAAATGTGGACTCGTCAGACCACAGAACACTTTTCCACTTTGCATCAGTCCATCTTAGATGAGCTTGGGCCCAGCGAAGCCAGCGGCGTTTCTGGGTGCTGTTGATAAATGGCTTTAAGCTTTGCATTGTAGAGTTTTAACTTGCACTTGCAGATGTAGCGACGAACTGTAGTTACTGACAGTGGTTTTCTGAAGTGTTCCTGAGCCCATGTGGTGATGTCCTTTACACACTGATGTCGGTTTTTGATGCAGTACCGCCTGAGGGATCGAACGTCACAGGCATTCAATGTTGGTTTTCGGCCTTGTCGCTTACGTGCAGTGATTTCTCCAGATTCTCTGAACCTTTTGACGATATTACGGACCGTAGATGATGAAATCCCTAAATTTCTTGCAATAGCTCGATGAGGAATGTTGTTTTTAAACTGTTATACAATCAGCTCACGCATTTGTTCACTAAGTGGTGACCCTTGCCCCATCCTTGTTTGTGAATGACTGAGCATTTCAGGGAAGCTGCTTTTATACCCAATCATGGCACCCACCTGTTCCCAATTAGCCCGTTCACCTGTGGGATGTTCCAAATAAGTGTTTGATGAGCATTCCTCAACTCTCTCAGTCTTTTTTGCCACTTGTGCCAGCTTTTTTGAAACATGTTGCAGGCATCAAATTCCAAATGAGCTAATATTTGCAAAAAATTACAAAGTTTACCTGTTCGAACATTAAGTAACTTGTCTTTGCAGTGTATTCAATTGAATATAGGTTGAAAAGGATTTGCAAATCATTGTATTCTGTTTTTATTTACGATTTACACAACGTGCCAACTTCACTGGTTTTGGGTTTGTACTTGCGGTTCCAGGAAAATCTAGTGGTAAGCCAATACAGAGGTTCAGCCCAGAAAAGGTTTGCCCATATCCAAAGGCTGGCTCGAGGAAAGAAAATAAAAGAAGAGGCAGAAAGAGGTGAGCAGAGTGTCGTTTTTAACTTGTCTTGATTTTCTTGCTTGTATAAAAACAAGCTGATTCTGACTATCATCTCATTGAATGTTGCAGGTCAACAGCAATACTGACCGACACCCCAGTAAAAGCTGCTTTGGAGGGGAGAGTCGGCAGAGGGCCAGAAAAAACAGTCCTCTTCAAAACGCCCAAAGAAAACGTTGTTTAGTGGACACACTGCAACCAGAGTTTCTCAGGGCAATGATGAGGAATGTCTGGTTTGTGGGGAGACATTTGCCTCATCTTTGCCTGGAGAAGTGTGGGTGCGGTGCATCTTTTGTCTGCTGTGGTCACATGAGTCATGCACTCAGGGTGCAGCTCATTATATCTGTCACAACTGTGATAATGAGTAAAGTAATTTCATAATCTTTATAAATAGACCAATTGCATCCCAGATAGCAAGCACCTCCGCTCCGGATCTGCCCCGGCTCTGTGCCGACGCCAGCTGATCCGGCTCAGAGCCGGGGGAGATCCGGAGCGGAGATGCTTGCTATCTGGGACGTTAAACATGTTCACGTTTACTTTTGAAACATTTGAAGCAAATTAAAATGTTTAAAACAAATGTCTGATTGTTTTTGTTTCTGTTTTAACAACAGTAATTTAAAAGATTCCAGTTAATTTCATCACGTTACTTTCGTCCGGCCTGTGTGCTATTTTCATCCCGACTGGAGGGGTCGAAAGTAGCAATGCGCAACTTCCGTTCGACGTCAAACTATGCCGAAGACAATATATATTGGGATGGTTAAGCACCTGATATTGACAGAGCACACACGAAAGTAGTTAATCGCTCCGAAAATTTTTTTCGGTCTGTAACGTTATCTTTTAAAATGACGTCCATGTGAAAAATGTTACTTTCGTACCAGCTCTCCCCTATTATTTATAAGGCAGTTGCTACGGGTACGGCAGTTTTTCAATGCATGTCAATGGTGAGAGGTACGGCAGCCCCATTTCAAGCCCTGCCCTAACTTAACCCTAACCCCTAACCCCAACCCCTAACCCTTCCCCTAACCATAATCCCGAATCCTTATCCTAATCCCTTGAAATCGACTGCCGTACCAATAAAAACTGCCGTGTCTCTAGACACTGCGTATTTATAAAGTTAGGAATAAACTAGTCGAAGTGAGTGAGAGAGAGAGAGAGAGAGAGAGGCGGAATTGTCTGAAAAGCAGGCACAAATGGCTTTTCAGCTTCATATCCAGGCCGATATTTAAAATCTACTTATCCAAACTTGACCAAATATTAGCTGAATATTTTCAAGTAAACAATACGCATGAAATCTTTCACATTAATTTGAACGAGATCGGACCACAGGAATTAAGCGTGAGCTGCCAAACCTTCAAGCGAAAAAATAATGAATGTAGCGTATCCCAACGCTTACGCACGTTAGGGGTTACAGCACAGTTGACCAAAGGTCCGCGAGACCGAAAGTGTCTACTTTAAACAAAAATAAAGTTATTAGATTCGGCATTTATCATTTCCATTTTCAAATTCGAATGGATATGAGGTAATATTTCAACACTTTGCCGCATACATTACTTCATCCCATTATCTTAGCTAGCTGCTGGAAGCAACAATTTCATGAAAGTTATGCCTATCGTTTTTATGCAGACCTTCGGTCAACTGGGCTGACCCCGCACTAGGCCATGCAGGAAGATTTTAAACTGAATATGCAAACAAATGATAAAAGATTACATGAGCGGGGTTTTGTATTTTTTAAGCACACGTATTGCCCAGAAAAAAAAGGATGACTAATATTGTTAATAGTAATAAACTTTCACTTGTGACTTCGGGAGAAATTATGAACAAACTTTTCTCAAGTTATTTTATTATTTTTTTTTATAACCTTCAATATGTCTATTTGTATTGATCTTGATTCTTAATGTTTCAAAAATTGTACTAGGAAGAAGGAACTACTGAGAAATCTATTACACAGCCCTGCATGAAATTTGCTGAGTAAGAGCTAAAACCTGATTTTGGGGCGCTGAATCCAAATATCACATGAGTTTTTGGCTATGACGTCAGGTTTTGTCACAAACCACTGCCCTTGGTATAACTGTTGGTGCCTACAGAGAGACTGCCCCAAATGAAATTATTCCTGTAAATCAAAGAAAAGAAAATTTAATCCTTAGCTGCATTTTGTTTTATTACATCTTGCAGAATGTTTAAAATCTGTGTCATGTTGCTTTCATTTATCATTGTGTATTCTTAGATGTATCAATATGAAAAAATGAATTTGCGATTTGTCAAATAACCTGACATGATACACAAATTTTTAGGGCAAATTTGAAATCAGCGCCTTCACATTATATAAAATCAACACAGTTTATCAAATCAGCAGAGAAAAAGTTTCAAAATGCAGGGCTGTGTTATAAGTTTATCTCATTTATCAATCTTTATTTATCAATCTCATTTATGATCATTTATTGAAGAATCTATTTGTTATTGTCCAGGTGTGAATTACACATTCGCATAAAATTTGATCACTCAGAAAGAAAGTAATTCATTGCATCACATTTTAATGAGGAAAAATACATGAATTTGCAAAATTATTTCCTCATATCTTGATTCTTAATCCAACATATTGTGTTTAAAAATAGGTCTAGCGCCAGAGAGCATCTAGAAACCTTAGAGCTTCCAGGGTCCTTAAGCGGGCCCTGGACCTCGGCTGCAAGGACTTTGTGCTTTGCACTCTTGATGTCAACTGTTCATCAGCTTACATGTTTAAATTTTCAAGTGTGGAAAACCCTGCATGATTGCATAGAAAAAAAAAAAGACTTCCAGAACCATCCCTGGAGTGTTGAGGTTATATTAACGGGATGGAAATGGGATTCGGAGATGGAAAATGGCAGTTACTCAGAATGAAACAGACTGGAGGGCTGACAGCATTGATTTTTTGGAGAAGAAATTCAGTGACAGAGAGTTTTTCCTCTTGCAGTGTGAGTAGGACTGACTTAGTATGGAGTAGCTCTATCTTACTTCTAGCCAGCTAGCTAAATAGCCAGCCATTTCTTATTTTCGGTTTATTCCACCGTAATCACAGAGCTAGCTTGCCTCTCTGGCTAACAAGAGTAGCCCTTAACCTTTGCTAATAATACTGCATGTGCTGGAATTTTGCTTATTGAGGTGATCCGTTTTAGAATTTATACCACATTGAAAGAAATAGAATGCCTTGGATTTTCTCTCATTTAAAATGTGAACAGCTCGAAGACTTCAGTAAATACCCTGCTTAATTTGTTGCATCAACCACTGTTCAATCTAGGGTAGCAAATTGCCTGCTTTGTCCTGATGGTGGAATGTCAATTTTGTTCGAATAAGGTATATTTCAGATATTACTGTGTAATGAGTTATACTTGCTCCTTATAGGGTGTGAAAAGCATTTATACAAGTTTGTATTTTGCATGGATGATCAAAATTGTAAACAGCAAGCTTTCTGTCTCGGAGTGAACATTCTGACCATAAAATAAGCATTTCCTTTAATGAGTGTGTGCTTGCTGCTGCGGCTTTGCAGAAAAAAGGACAAAACTGAACTTTATCATGGACAAAAGGCATGTATTTGCTTTGGAGAGGTTACTGGTGACATTGATGTCCATCCACTCCTATATTGATAAATTCATGCTAAATTCTGCTACAAAATCATCGATTCATATTGAACTTCATGAGTGGAAAGTTGATTTGTGTTAAATGTATGATTATTTTATGATTTGACAGTGCACTATTTTGAGGGCTTTGACAGCATGGAGATCCACTTGGAGAGCTGTCTTATGTGGCTCATAGAGAGTAGATAATTTTGAAAAGCACTGTCAGGTGAAGTACACTTGTGGTCAAGGAATTTATGATCCCAGCAATGTATTGTTTTTACTCCCAGACATCTTTCAATTCCCAGTATTATTTTTTTTGTTATGATTTCATTGCTGAATTTTCATGAAGATTTTGTGTGTTTGTGGCCCTTACACTAAACTAAAATGATAAAATATGATGGAATTCTAAATGCTACAAGTATCTTATTTGGTTTCAGTCATTTTCCCCCTCTCCGTGAAGCTCGGATCTTGAATTATAAAGACTTAAATTGGATAACGCATAAATAGCCATGTTTGGCTTCTGAGCAAAGGTGTTAATGCCCAAATGATTAAATCTCATAGGGTACAGTTAGATGAAGAATCACTAAAATTGGTAACTGTGCTGGATTTAAAAACTTAGCCCCTAAATGCTTGAGATACAAACTAAACATCTTAAAATAGATTTTGGTGTTTGTTTCTTGCAGTTTAGAATTATACACACACTTTTACGGCATCATTTAGCAATAACTATAACATTGAAGGTGCTCCATACAAGATTTGGTGAGACTTGGAACATTTACCCCCATCGAGTATGTTAGGGGAGCACTGCAGTTGAGAACTGCTTGAAGCACACTCCCCCTCAACAGGTTGCCAGGTTATGGTGTTCTGTTGCATTTTAGTGTTGTCCAGGTCGCAGATAGTGAAATGAAAACAACATGACAAATCTTTCATGGTGAGTAATGAATTCATAAATAAATAAGTAACTTTGTGCTGCTGAGTTTCAAAATTCATGGAACTGTCCTACCATAAAACAGTTCATGTCTGGCTAAATATATCCATCTTAGGTAACGTAGCTGAGTTACTGCACATATTTACCCTGAATGAAGGAATAACTTTAGGTGCTGTAGTAATGAAATACGTAAGTGGTAAAGTGATTGCCAGCTAGCAAACTGGCAACCACAGGAATCCTGCTACGGAGATTGGCGTGGCTTCAATATCACAGTGCTATGGGTTCAGTGGTGCTGTTGCTGACCAAAATGAACTAAGGACTCATTTCCTAACCAACAAAAATGGGAAAATTAAAACTTAAATCAAAATAATTTTTGAGGTAAAGTAAGTACAGTGCCGTGAAAAGTATTTGCCCCCTTCCTGATTTCTTATTTTTTTGCATATTTGTCAGACTTAAATGTTTCGGATCATCAAACAAATTTTAATATAAGACAAAGACAACCCGAGTAAATACAAAATGCAGTTTTTAAATTGATGATTTCATTTATTAAGGGGAAAAAAGCTATCCAGACCTACTTGTCCCTAAAATCCTAATAACTGGTTGTGCTACCCTCGGCGACAACAACTGCAATGAAACGTTTGCGATAACTGGCAATGAGTCTTTTACATCGTTGTGGAAGAATTTTAGCCCACTCTTCTCTGCAGAATTGTTTTAATTCAACCACATTGGAGGGCTTTTGAGCATGAACGGCCTATTTAAGGTCATGCCACAGCATGTAAAGTGGATTTAAGTCTGGACTTTAACTAGTCCACTCCAAAATCTTCATTCTGTTTTTTTAAGCCATTCAGAGGTGGACTTGCTAGTGTGTTTCGGATCATTGTCCTGCTGCATAACCCAAGTGCGCTTGAGCTTGAGGTCACAAACTGATGGTTGGACATTGTCCTTCGGGATTTTCTGGAAGAGAGCAGAATTCATAGTTCCATCAGTTACGACAAGTCATCCAGGTCCTGAAGCAGCAAAGCAGCCCCAAACCATCACACTACCACCACCATGCTTGACTTTTGGTATGATGTTCTTTTTATGAAATGCTGTGTTTGTTTTACGCCTAATGTAACAGGACGCACACCTTCCAAAAACTTCAACTTTTGCCTCGTCAGTCCACAGAATATTTTCCCAAAAGTCTTGGGGATCATCAAGATGTATTTTGGCAAATGAGAGACGAGTCTTTGTGTTCTTTTTGGTCAGCAGTGGTTTTCGCCTTGGAACTCTCCCAGGGATGCCATTTTTGCCCAGTCTTTTTCTTCATGTTGAATCATGAACACTGACTTTAACTGAGGCAAGTGAGGCCTGCAGTTCTTCAGATGTTGTTCTGGGTTCTTTGTGACGTCCTTGATGAGTCGTCGATGTGCTCTTAGGCTGGCCACTCCTGGGAAGGTTCCACTGTTCCAAGTTCTCTCCATTTGTGGATAATGGCTCTCACCAGAGTCCTAAAGCCTTTGAAATGGTTTTGCAACTCTTTCCAGAGTGACAGATGTCATTTTCTTTATTTCTCATCTGTTCTTGAATTTCTTTAGTTCACGGCATGATGTGTTGCTTTTTGAGATGTTTTAGCTTACTTCACTTTGCCAACAGGTTCTATTGAAGCGATTTCTTGATTCAACAGGTCTGGCAGTAATCAGGCCTGGGTGTGGCTCGTGAAATTGGACTCAAACAATGTGGTTAATCACAGTTAATTCATGATTTGGGGGGGGAATTACTTTTTCACATAGGGCCAGGCTGGTTTGGATAGCTTTTTCCCCATAATAAATGGAATCATCATTTAAAAACTGCATTTTGCATTTACTTGGGTTATCTTCATCTTATATTAAAATTTGTTTGATGATCTGAAACATTAAAGAGTGAAAAATATGCAAAAAAGTAAGAAATCAGGAAGGGGGCAAATACTTTTTCACGGCACTGTATCTCTTCAGCACCTTTAAGAAAGCTCTATTGAAGTTTTTTTATTATTCATTTCAACATAAAATTTGTATCAAGTACCTTTAAAGACAGATGTTTCCAGACTTTTAACTAGTAGAGTAACAAGTGAAAATGGTAATTGAAAGCAGTGGTGTACTAGAATACCGCCAAAGAATTTTTCTAAACACTAACTCTTTGGGCAAAGAGCACTATGTACGATGCGTCCAGTCAGACATATTCAGGAATACAACGCACAATATGTGCAGTGAAAATGACATATACAAGCTGTTAGTCAGACTGAAAGGAAGTCATGGTGCCAGCAAGCCTTCTTTATAGTCCTATTAATCGTGAGTTCCTCAAGGGCAACCCTATCCTGTAACACCATCCCCTTTCCTGCCTGCTATGGGGTACCCACACAATCAATAACAAACTGACAGGTGTCAGTCTTGAGGGGACAGGAGGACCTAATCATACCGATGTTGTGGTGCTTCAGCAGACGACAGATACGGGCCTCACGCTCCAGCTTCTGGTGATCTGGAGATAAAAACAGACAAACAATATTGAGAAACCAGAAATATAGGAGTACCACGCATTATTGTTTGATCATGTAAAAGTATTTCTTACCACCTGCTAATGATAGTAAAAACACCCATGAAGTCCAGCTCACCAAACATTTCAACTTCACACAGACCTCTGATCAATGTTGATGGAGGTGAATATTTTGTTGATTAAGGGGAACAGAAATGAAAGTAACGATTCCTACACCTTTTCCTAAATCAAATTCAAGCACTTTTCCAGCATTTACAAGAAGCATTTTCAAGGTTTTCCAGCACTTTACAGTTGTGGTAAATTACATATTAATCAAACTACTCAGTCAAATAGCAATTTATTATGAAAGTATTATAATGAACTTTACAATTTTTTAAGGTTCACTAGGTCATTTCAGGCAAAAACAAACAATTACCTACACAAATATTTTAAAATTATGTACACTCGCATGAGGGGCCAAATAGCTTTTTATGCCAAAAATGAGCCATTTTATTCCACTAGGTACTAAGTCACCCTATCCACTTTCTTCATGACTTTGTGACGTTACCCATAAATCATAGCAGCTGCTGGTTCTTCTCTTCCGGCTGATGTGTTTGTTCGCAGTTGCATAGCTGGAAAAGCCAGCTTTAAGCTAATACAAATAGAAACAAAACGGAGGTGGATACACAGTACAGATGTTTTAGAAAGTCATGAGGACAATTCCGTTACAGTGCCTCACCTGTCACTTCTCACGGAGTGGGTAGATGACATGAAACAATGGCCCAATGTTAGCTACATCCACATAGTCGATTATTAACCTCCGCCAAACGAAGTTGGCAGGAGGTATATATGATCGGTGCCGTTTGTCTGTTTGTTCGTTTGTGAACAAAACAACTCAAAAAGTAATGAACGGATATCTCTGAAATCTTGTGGGTGGGTCGCTATTCCATCAGGGATGGAGCTTATTGATTTTGACGGCGATCGGTCAAACAATATGCCCACCACAGCAGCCATCGCAAAATCCTATGTTGCAGATATACAGATCTTACAAGAGTGGGCGTGTCATATGAAAGTTACTAAACGAGTTCAGTGAGTAACAAACCTAAAATTTACTCAATGACTTTCATAACTTTCTCATTCTGTTTATCACAAAACTGAATTGCGGAATTTCATGGAAAGCAAATGTAATTTCCCTTTGTGCCCAATGTATGTTAGCACTGTGCTGACTACATCGCTCTGCTTACCCAGTCTCTGAGTCACAGACATTCGTGGCTGAACGAGCAATGCTTTCTAAATTCAGTCAACTGAGTAGCTAGCTAATGTTAGCTCGCTGGGTACCAAATTAATATTGGTTTTGAAAAAGTATTACATGCACGCTACCTAGCTAAGTAATGTGAACATAGTTATGTCAGTGGCGCTCAACTAGCCTCCTGCATCGCTGAGCCATACCGAACCAACGCTACTCTCGGTATTCAGTTTGGCTTAGTAGAAACAGCAAGACATAACGCTGAGCAATTTCTTTCCCCCCACGCTCTCAGTCAATGCGATTTTTGCAAAAGTGAAATATAGGGTAATGTCAAAAATATGTCATGACCTGGGCTATGGGAAAGCTACTTCAGTTATGTGATAAACCTTAAATTTCTTAAGAGCCATTTTCACTTAGCAAGATTGCTACTGTGCTGCCTGCCTTGGCGGACGTTTGCACTCAAGGAGTGCCTCCAGTTACTTGTGTTTTCCGAAGGCATTGATGGCAAAGAATTGTGAAATTATAAAAGCATGGAGGCATAAGACTACCTGCATTGTAACAAAATAGGTACTGCTCAAGTCGACTGCTCGTGTACTGCCGGGTTAGAGAAATCATGTATTCATGCAGCAGCTATTCCGTGGAAGGCAGCGTTATTCATTAAACCCAGGGCTTGACATTAACTTTTTGAGGCACTTGTCCTTCGGACAAGTAAATTTACCTTTCACTTGTCCAGGCTCAAAAGTCACTTGTCCGGGTATAATTGACAAAAATGTACTTTTTATGCCCTCAGAATCGAAGATTCGGGGGCATATTGTTTTTGGCCTGCCCGTCTGTCTGTTTGTTATTATTATCCCCCCAGCATAATACAGGGGGATATAGTCATGAGTGCAGTTGTCTGTCCGTCCTTCCACCCGCCTGTCTGTGAACATTTCAGTTCTGGAGCGTAACTTGAAAACCGGTCAAGTTTTTTAACAAAACTTGGTGTGCACATTAATCATGACCTGAAGTGGTTCCTTTTGCTAATCCGAGGTTGATGAATTTTGTATTTTTTCGGGTTTCCATGGAAACATTTTGAACTTAGAATTTTAGGGGGTATGGTCTGTTTCCAGAGCAGGTGACATTTTCATTCTTTCAATATGTGGGGCCAGGGGGATATGCCATCTCCTGATGACTCCTGGTTGCTTGCCCCATGGGACAGCAGAGTGTCGTATCTAAAGGCACTTGTCCCTTTGACCAAGGAAGATGAGCTGAAATATTATAGGAATGATAGAGGTGACTATTGAGGTGTTTTAAAATTTTGTTACAGAAACATTTTGCAACATTTAAAACTGTGCTTAATGAAATGTTTCAGTCAATATAACTCCAATCTAACAAATCAGCAGTTATTAAAATGTGGCAAACATTATCTGGGAAACATGTTTATTCACTTTACATGGAGCTAAGATTGGTACTGAATCATAAAAAATGTTTGCCAAATGAGTTAGTGTATGTTTATGAGTTGTAAAACATAAATTATCTTGAAGAAGGAGTAGATATTTACCAGTAAGCTTGACTCCAATAACTAAGCAATATGTCAACAGATAGCAGTTGAAGACTTTTCCGATGGTATTTAAATAAATTTAACCCATAAAAATGTTTACTATTAAATTACATTTTAATGCAGGACTTATATTTTAATTAATTTATTTCTCAACGCTACGCTATTAACATCACAAAATTAAACACTTTTTTCCAACCAATCATTAGTGCACAGGTGTTATAGGCCAAACTACATAGTAAAAACTGGCATGTTTGGGTTGGTGCCTCTGCAAGAGTCATTTAAAATTTAAATTACTTATCCTAATAATTCATCTACCAATTTGTAGACTGACAGACCTGATCAGTGAGGTTCCGGAGGTGAAATCCCAATGACATTCAGCGACTGGGATTGCGATTATCAGATATAATGTCGTAAACATCGCGGGCAGACTGACCATGCTCTAGGAGACTGTAAAACAATATCTGCTCCTGTAGAAACTACAAGTCCGCATGAAATCAACCTTGTTTTGGGGAAAAAAAAAAAAAGTTTCATAAATGTCACGGAGAAGTACTACATTACCCACAATCCTACGATGTTACCTTGTACGTTAAATAAACCCGCGAATGTCTTCGTCAACTAGTGAGTTAGGTTAGTAACGAACGAAGCACTGGCCATGCCACTAAATACAAACAATATGAAACAGTAAATATACTCACAACACAAGCTAAATATTTTTACAATAAATTAAACAAGCAGCTTAACTATCGATGCTGCAGCAAGGTGGCATTGAATCACGTCTCTCTCACTCTGTCTCTTTTCGCACCGGTGCTATTACAGTTCATTTTTCCTTCATTGCACTGACCAAAGCATTCGAGTTGGACGCTGGTTAGACGTGTCGTGGGGAAAAAAGTTTTTGTTTCAAATTGGTATTCTGAATGTACTCATTTAGTGAATTGAATTCAGGGCATATAACGTGAAGACACTGTATTTTTTCAGCAACTTTTAACTTGTCCGGTGGGGCAAGTAAATTTCTCTTCCACTTGTCCGACAATAAAATCTACTTGTCCCGGACAAGCGGACAAGCGTTAATGTCGAGCCCTGATTAAACCAAAGCTCCCTTCAGTTATCCAAACATCGAAAAAATTAAATATATTTACAAAGCTGTTATTGTGCTTTTATTGCAGAAGATATATAAGCTCATGTCCAGCAGTGAGTGGTTAAATTATGAACATCCAATTGATTCATTGTTTCTGTTGTTTGGGCTAGCTGGCTGTTTGTTGCTGTCATTGGCATCAAGGCTACTGGAAAAACAAAGCCGGACAGCGGAAGTAGGTATTCTGTCATGGCAGCGCCCATGGGCTTCTGATGAAACTTGTGGATATGGAAACC
Organism: Gymnothorax javanicus; assembly: GCA_029692085.1. Classification (NCBI taxonomy): domain Eukaryota; kingdom Metazoa; phylum Chordata; class Actinopteri; order Anguilliformes; family Muraenidae; genus Gymnothorax; species Gymnothorax javanicus. Next base: position 63,517,926 of record CM056201.1, read on the forward strand.
ACCATGCTACAGCAAAAGCAACTGACTAACTTTCGCATCCGCATAAGAAGACAAGCTGTGCGATCCTAAACTTGCACTATAGGCTGTGCGTGCACGATTATGTCCTAGAGGTGCTGCTCGGAATCCTGTCTGGAATCCTGTGGCCAATTGGCATCGACTCTGCACCAGGAGTGCCAAATTTCCATTTGAATCAACAAAATAATAAAGATCATCATTATATTGCAGGGTCTGAAGCAGTCATACCCAAAAAGTGCAAGAAGTCTCATGCATTACAAACAACTTCAAACTTGCTTGCTTTCTGCTGGATAGGTAAGCAACATATTTAATATATTTTACATCCTCTGCCATATTCTGATGGGATTAATTTTACGGGGGGGTAACGTAATATTTACCAAAGCAGACCTGCCATTTGCATTTAGATCAAATTCACCATCTAGCCAACTTGAACAGATTGCTGCCCTCAAATTCTAGTGTCCCTTACCTGCTGTGAAATGATCAGAAATACCAAGTGAACTCATGCAGTTCAAATCCTCAAAAAGTTTTGTGTCACTCACTTGACTTGCAAATGCAAAACGAAGGTCCCCGATAGTCCTAAAAACTTAATCCTGTCCAAACAGGATTTTAGACTCCGGGAATGTTTCTGTTACATCAGTTGCTACATTGGCTTCTAATGGCACGCTAGTCTCATCTTTAGTGCTCACTATTTTAGCCATTTGTTTTGGTTGTAAGAGAAATAACGAATATACACAACAAAGCCTTGAGGCAAAATATCGGACAGTGGTCTGTTGAGAATAATAACGTTAGAAAATAAATACTAACAGATGTCACCAGGCCAATAAAGAGGTGTTGGTAAAGGTATTTCAGTGTCCTGAAAACCACTTTAGCCTGTTGGATGCCAGAGGAGCAAATTACATACGAGGACAAAGAAGAAAACTGCATTCCTGAGGTTCACGTTTCAACAACTGAGCAACAACGTCAATGACTAACAACAGTACGTCATCCCCCAATGTTTTTTGACTATTGTGTTTCTATTTAGTTCAAGCGGCAACCTCCAGGGCAGAAAAGCGAGGCCAGCACGGCAGAGCCAAAAACTGCAGTTCCTTGAATGGCCACTAGAGGCTGGCAACAAAAGCAAGTCATTCCCCATTGACCCCCATGTTGAAAAAGCCAAACTTTGCAGCAAAAATAAACATATTTACAGCCTGGTTCAAAAACGGCTTTAGTTTCTATAGTTAATTTACCCCTCCATGAAAACTCTGAGGGGGTGTTTTTTAAAACAAATAAAACTCACCCGTTTACATACATTATATTAAGGCTTAAAGTTCTGCATAATTAAAAGCAAGGCTGCTTTGATTGACAGGTGGCTATAAAGCTATACAAGAATATCATTTTGGATAATACAATCAGTAGGTGGCGGTGGTACGACGAAATGGCTGTCAATGCGTTTTAAACTCAATAGAAGAAGAGTGGATTCATTTTTATAGCTACTTAGTGCATAGTAGTTAGTAATACATCTGCATGCTCTGTTGAGTTCTGTTATGTATATATAAGCTATGGCAATATAAAATGTACACTTTTGTCACGCCGGAAAAGCCCATTTTGGATTTGAATGACAGGTTTGAGTCCCTGAATTTGCCCTCTAGGCTGAGTTTGTGACGAAAATTTTTCATTGAAATATTGGGAAAATAATGTCTCGCTGAGCGGTAGTGTTGAATGGTATACTGGTACTTAATAAGTACCACGGTACCAAAGCATTCGAAAAGATACTATACAGCGTTTGGAAAAAAACAGTACTCGTACTTATTCTTTACTGAGAACGCCTGCTTGACTCATCTCTGCTGCTGTGTGACGTTGCCGCAATTGACGCGTTGTAATATGAGCCGAGGCACACGGAAGTGGGAGACAGAGCTGAGAGTAGGCAAAGACAGTTTAGCGAGACTCCTTATCCCCCATAAATCCCCATTGTAAGAAATTGGTCACACTTCCTGCCTCCTAAGTGGGCGCGGTCGCAGAAGTGTTGCGCGCGTTGTATTTGCAGAATGAATGCTGACCGGGTTATCTGTCGCATCTTGTCAGAAGTGGTAACTAAGTGGGCGAGCAATTAAACGTTGGGATATATAAGTATCTATTTTATATCTGCAGGTTGCGTGTATATTTCCTTTAACTTTGCTACATCAGGCATTTTACAACACAGCTAACGGCTGTGCTCAGCATTACGAACATGAGTTAGCCGGCCAGCAACGACGTTCGCGAATGTTGGGTTTGTTAGGTTTTAAACAGGGTTGTTGGGTTTTAAACAGGATAATGTTTGGCCAGGTCTGTATTTTTTTTAATTTCAGTGGGACTCCCCGGTATAATAACGGCTAAATTAAATAATACTCAAATTACGTAAAGTATTTTACAGTAATTGGCATAGGCAACAGCTTGAAGGGCAATGCATCAGCTAGTTTAAACCTATGAAGCTGGTTTGTAATACGACAGTTACTCATTTATTCCTTACCTATCTGCATCCTTCGAAAAAGAAAAGATGGATAGCTTGTTCCCATTATCGCAACCTATTGCTGCACAAAGTTTGCCTTTTGAATGAGGATGGCCAACGCAAGATACGCTTCACAATTTGTGCGCCTTATTTTTCCGCTTTCCCCCGCTTGTTTAATATCTGATATCAATCCAGTACAAAATCATAGCGATCAAATATAATCGTTTTCCCCATTAAAAACGATTAAACATCGATGTCAATAATAGTATTACTGAACATATAAACACAAGCATTATTTCAGTTTTAAATTTTTATTCGTGGTTTCCCGCCGTCCATACTGTATTTCTATATTGCCAGATGTGACACGAGCGCTGCTGAGAGACACAGGTCTCGAACAACGTTCATTTTCTCCTGGGGCCGGTTGCATAAAATTAGACCCAGTCTTAGACTTAAATGTCATTTTAAGTCATACTTACTATAGACACTTAAATAAGCCTGTTGCATAAAACCTGTCTATGAGTGACTTATTTAAGACTGACTTAGATAGCCTGTCGCGCTATGTATCATGGGTAAAATAAGACACTTATCAGAGGAGGAAAACATGGCGGACACAACAGCGACACTCGGTGGCAGCGGGAGATCACCGCACTTAAGCGCAACAGAAAACCTTCGCTTGCTGGAGGAATATAATGCCAAAAAAGTCTTTTATTCAATAGTTTTAATCAAGCGAACGGAAATTTGACGCGTCATCAAGTTAAGGGAGAAAATTACAGAAAAGGCTAACAGTATCAACGGTCGTGAGAACCGTGAAAGATGTTCAAAAACGTTTTAAAAATATGGTGCAAGAATCAAAGGCCACTTTCACACCGGACGCGAAACGAATTTTTCTCACGACAGATTACATTCAAAGTCAATGCAAAGACGCGAATACACGCGAAACGTGTACTCGCATCTTTGCATTGACTTTGAATGTAATCTGTCGAGCGAAAAATTTGTTTCGCGTCCGGTGTGAAAGCAGTTTAAGAGGGAAATATGGAAGAGAAAAAAAATCCAGCCACCGGAGGAGGACCCCCTCCAAAACTACAAAAATAAATAAATAAAAATAAAAAACAGAGCTGATAATCCTGTTTCCAATGTAAAATTTTTTTTTTTTTCGTTTTTGGTAGAAAAACAATAAATACTGCTGTATCTTTGTATCCTCTAACAAGTGTTATAACAATGTGTTGCCGTGGCAACAAAGCTCTCATGTCAGGCTTAGCCAGGGGGAGAGGTGGCTAATTTTTCTGCCTCAAATTAAGTCAGTCTTGAGCTTTATGCAACAGACAGTCTTAATTAGACTACCAGTCTACCGTGAAAACCAGTCTTAAACTAAGTTTATGCAACTGGCCCCTGATCTGTTGGTCTTAAAATGCCATTGCAGCGCCAGAATATTTGGAAGATATGTGGACTGTGAAAAATAAGTCCAATATTTAATTCTGTGAAAATGGGGCAAAATAATCGGTGATAATCTGTGCTCACGTTCACTTCTCTCCATTGGAATCAATTCATTCAAGACCCGCCGCAAGTCTATCTGAAGGGGCGGGGCACCCACGCGACTGATACCACAAATTACTCCTCGGAGAGGAGTCTTCCTTCCTTTTTTGTCTTTGGAGTAGGCTAGTGGTATTAGAGAGAGAATGGCAGCTGAGGCAGCGACAGAAACACCACAACTCGCGGACAAGGAGGGCACCTGTAATGCCATATGGAAGCATTTTGGCTTCAAGGCCAACGAAAAGGGGGAACCAAACAACAATGAGACTCCTGTCTGCAAGAGATGTTTCAAACCCTGTCTCGCCAAGGGTGGCAACACTTCCAACATGGCGAAACATTTGAAAGACAGGCAGCCAAACCAGTTCAAAGAGTTTAAAGACAGACAGGTGATTAGTTGACTAATTCAGTCCCGTTATGCTCAAAAAATAGCCTTCAGAAAAGGCAAATATATCACGTTAGCCTACATTCTAGTGCTGAAACACAGCAGTAACTCAGGCTGTCTGAGTAACACAGGCTGTGTTAGGGCCCGTGTCCACAGACAGCATTTTTGTGCTGGAAGCGTCTATTATCCATACAAATTCAATGAAGTTCAGCGGTTTTATAAGAGTTTGTGTTAAAATAAAGAAAAATAATGCCATTTTTTGTATTTCACCTTTATTTTGAAAAGCATCGAGTAGTATCGAAAAGTATCGAAATTCATTTTGGTACCGATATTGAAACAAATTTTTTGGTATCAGGACAACACTACTGTGCGGTTAATTGTACGAACAGACCATCAAAGGAGTCTGCGCTCAGTTTTCTTTCATTGAGCAAAATTCTAATATTATTTCATATAAGAATATATGTTACCACTGAGTAGCAAGTGTCACTGTCAGCTTGTTCACTAGCCAATCGGCCAGCGAATGAATACAGTTAGCCTTAATTGAGCCTTCGCCCAAGATGCCCACCCATGCTAATGGGAGTGCATGCTTACCACAGTTATTTAACTGGCATGCACCAGAGTCACAGTGATAAAGAGAAGGGTCAGAATTTAGGGTCATCATACTATTGAAAAAAAGGTGTCTGTCAGAGGTTGTTAGCTAAAGAATTTGACCCACAATAGCATGCTACCAGATTACGTCGTCTCTCAGCTGCTTCCCAAGGGCATTGGAGGGCACATCCAGCGATAGTTGGAAAAATACTGTCAAGGGACGCACAAAACAAGAGATTGTCATGCAACAACTTCCGTCGCTTCCTTACAAATGAATTAGTTCCATCATCAGTCCGATTACCGATATGGTATATTAGAGAAAATATTCGGCGCTCATGGGATAAAAAAGTATATTAAAAAAAAATGTAAAGCTGGTGCTCTAGGAAGCGTGGGATGGGAGAGTAAACCAAAAATGTAAGAATTCCAGGCACTCAGAGAATAATTGGATCCGAAAGAAGCAAAAAAAGGGATAAAAAGCCTTTATTAAACCACGGCTAAACAGTTAAAAAAGCCGACATGTTTCAACCTATGCGGTCTTCGTCAGGGCGTAAAAAAGTGCCATAGGCCAAGGCAAACGTATATAGACATAACAACCAATAGGGAAGGTGAGACATGTCACCTGATGACCTAAATAGGTACAGAGGGATGTATGGTCTGAGAAAATAGATGGACAATAAATGCACAAAAAAGTAAATTCAAAAAGGAAATGTATATGAATATACATATGAACATATACAGATATGGAAAAACAAGATGTGCGGACATAAAAAACGAGAGATCACAACATAGAAAGAGAATTATAAAAAAAGACAAAAAATCAATATCCTCATTTAACCCTGGATAATTAAGGGCATCAAATGTATGAATCCAAAAGGCTTCCCATTGACAAAGCCTTTTAAATCTATTGCCGCCTCTGATAGGCGCTCTAATATGCTCAATGCCCTCGATTTTGAGAAGGGAATCATTGTTATTATGTGCCTCCGTAAAATGTCTGGCAGTGGGATACTCGTGATTCTTCTTGCGAATGGCGTATTATGTTCAACTAAGTGATCACGAAGACGTCTCTTAGTTCGGCCAATGTAAAAAATTCCCGGACAGGGACATGACAAGCGATAGACCACATAAACAGTGTTGCAATTAATAAAATCTGTATGCGTATATGTTTTCACAGTTTTGAAATCCGAGAAGGATTTAGTTTGGAGGATATTGTCACAATGATTGCAGTTATAACATTTAAAATTTCCAACAGGTTTACTCAGCCAATTGGAAGTACTTTCAGCAGGGAGATAACTGCGCACAAGTTTGTCCCTCAAGGTGGGTGCACGTTTAAAGGAAAACATTGGAGGTTCAGGGAAAACATTACGGAGGGTAAGGTCACTTTCAATTATAGGCTAATTGGATTTGATTATATTACGAATATGCACAGCCCGAGTACTATACTGGGTTACGAAATAGGGCCGAGTATGGGGGCGCTTCTGACGCTTACGTTTATGAAGGAGGTGACCCATACATCCCTCTGTACCTATTTAGGTCATCAGGTGACATGTCTCACCTTCCCTATTGGTTGTTATGTCTATATACGTTTGCCTTGGCCTATGGCACTTTTTACGCCCTGACGAAGACCGCATAGGTCGAAACATGTCGGCTTTTTTAACTGCTTAGCCATGGTTTAATAAAGGCTTTTTGTCCCCTTTTTTTGCTTCTTTCGGATCCAATTATTCTCTGAGTGCCTGGAATTCTTACATTTTTGGTTTACCGATATGGTATAACTGAAATTAGACAGGCTAGCTAGCTATATAATTAAACCTATCCCACATTATCTACCAAGCTAGCTAGCTGTCCCTCGTGTTTCTTCATGGAGTCATTCATTCGCAAGCTAGCTAGCCACATAAAAGTAATGTTACCAATGGCAACAAAAAATGATGTAGCTAGCATAGCTAGCTAATGTAGCCATATTACTGTTAATGTGATCTCAATTATTTGACATGTCTATAGTGCATTAAAGAGGAAAGGCGAGCTCTGCTAACTCTTCCCAGGGAATGATGTTACACAGTGAGCCAACCGCCACCACATCCAATGTACAGCACTCGTCTTGCAACCGCTTCACGGATATGAACAGAGTTTGACCCGCCATTGCATGCTATTCGCAGGTTCCATCCCTATCCTGGGGTAGATATGATCTAGCCTCTCGCCCATAGCAAACTATGTAACATCGAGCTAGATTAGTATGGTTCACAAAACCGAGCTTCTTTCGGCCTGTCTCAGCTCCGCCAATGCTTCACCTCTCCACTCATTTTTGGATCGGCTGAGAGTTGGGCGAAGTCAGACACTGCCAAGATGGCAACGACTGGGAGAACTGGCGAGCCATTGAATTGAGCTTCATTCTGGGTTTTCAGAACTCAGACAATGTAACGAAGGGCACTTCGTTACATAGTGGGTGGCTGTAGCCATGTAAATATTGCACCATGGGGTTTTATATATTGCACTTTTTAAACAAATAACTCTGCATCTTAATGGCACGTTGCACTTTGATAGCAGCATTGGCACTTTATTGACAAGATTTGCACAGAACATTTTGCACATTGCATATTTGCACATTTTTGTATCTTGTATTTATTGATGATATTTATTGAATATTTATTGTGGTATTTTTGAAACCTTTAAAAAAATAAACCCTTGATTGTGTTGTCTCAGCAGGTTCAGTAGTCAGCACATGGCTTGCCCTGGTAGAAAAGGGAAACTTTATTAGCTGGTGACAAAACAAACGCTTTTTAATTGTGAAACAACAATTATATGTGGGTTTTGTGCAAGATATCTGGCATGCTGAAATATTGTGCAATGAAGCGAGTGCTAGAGTACATTAATTTGAAAAGCAGTTAAAGGTTGTATCAGCGATTCTGAGCCAAAACATAATTTGTCACGTACAGGAGATATTTTCTCACAAACTGTTAGCAGCTCGTCTCATGAATGAGCGGTGAAAAAATCCGGTCTCTGTAGTCCACCTACAGCCAGGTAGACACTGAGAAAGATACACAAACTCGAGTGACCTACCCGCCTCCCAAAACATCAACAAAAATGTTCCAACGAATCGGAGGGCAGGGTGGGTCTTCTGCACCAGTTCCGTGCTCATGCACAACAAGTGGGTGGGACTGAGCGACGAAACGAACAAGCAGTGGCACTCATGTGAAGCATGGTGGAAGCTAAACCGAAAAAGAGACGCTCCAACGAGTGCATGTCGAGGAAAAAGGAATGCGATCGCAGCTATGCAAAGTCCCGAATAAACATAGGGAAAGCATACCAACGCTGGAGAGAATTCCGGGAGTTGAATGGTTTTAATTCTGACGCCCAGGTCGCCTTGTTTCTACTGGACAGGTGAGTAGAGCTGGTGCTAACTTGAATGGATGTGAATTGTAAATTGTCATCCCAAGCAAAATTGGGGAAAGACCATGTATTGTTTTAGTAAGGCTATCTTGCATAGATCATGCTGGTCAGAATGAATCAAACAGTAGAGAGATTGATATTTACTCTTTGGAGCGAGTTAGCAACCTTTGCTTACTCTCAGTTGGCAAGCTAGTGAGTTTTCTGATTCTGTCTGATCAAACCAGAGTTTGTGTTCGTGTAATAACATTTTTCCTCTGGTTAGTACTCAGAGTTGAAATTCGCTGATGAATGTATAATACCCCCATTCCACACAACCGTTCAAGCTACCGTTCCCATACCGATCAAGGAATGGTACCGGAACGGGAGAGGTCGGTAGGGAACCTTAATGGAGCCTTATTGGAACGGCACTGGACGTTAACGGAACTCCTTCGAATGGTAGGAACGGCTGGGACGGCTGAGGTCGGGCTGCATGTTCAAAATTTTGGCCGTTCCCCTCCCGCTCTGAATGAACGGTAATGGATCCTTAGCACATCGTTATGAGAACTGATGAGTCGTTAATGGAACGTAAGCAAGGGTAATGCAACGCTAATGCATCGGGAATGAACGGTCGCCAATATTCGCCCCGCACCCGTAACGTTCTCTTACCATTGCTACCATTCCCTACCATTCTCATACCGATCTGGTAACGTTCTAATACGACTCAATCTCTACCTCACCATTTCAACCAGATTGTTTTACGTTCCCCTAGCGTTGTATTAAGGTTCCAATAGCATTCCGATACCGTCCTAACCATTCCAATACCGATGCATTAGCGCTGCCGCACCGTGCCAGCCAATGTGTATATAGGTGTCACGTTCCAATACCAATCAGTTTATTTTCACACGAGCTAGAGCGCACATCGTCACAGAACAGAAAACAGGGGTGTCAACAATTATCATTTTTTTTTGGGTGGGGGACTTGTTTTCCGTGTTCTTTTTTATCTTTTCGTTCTTAAAAAAGGACACAAAGAAGGAATTGTAATTTGAACAACAATATTTATGCTCATTATTTGGCAAAGCTAAAGAATAAGCTCTTGCCTTACCTTGCGTAAAACGCAGTGCCTACGTGTCCGCAAGTCGGACAGAGTTTTAATATAACTCCGTGTCCGACTGTCGGATGGTTTCAACATAACTCCGTGTCCGACAGTCGATATTGTTTTTAATTTCTTAAAATCAAATGAATCTTTTAGACATTAAACGTGAATGTCAGTTCTTCAAGATGAGTACCGAGAATTTTAATCAATGTTTCTGTTTGAGCTCTGCTCAATATAGTGAGTCGACATTGGCGCGGGACTTTGTGCATTTATGACGAAGTTAGCGACTGCCGGACAGAGATCCTAAAATACTCTGTGTCCGAAAGTCATATAAGTTTTAATTTTTCGAGTATTCCAGCAATTATTAGACGTACAAACTTGGCCATGTTTGTGTTCGACCTTCACAAAATGCAAATTGATAGCTATCGACTTTTCTTGGTCTTTTTATTCGTCTGTTTTCTTTCATTGAAGATAGACAAGTTTTTATTCGGTCTCTCTTTTGAAAATTAGTCAGATGGATCGAACAGATTCACACTTTATTTCCACACCAGAGATAAAATAGTGCTTGTAGTCAGTGAGCAAAATCAATTCCAACGTTAGCACCCTCTCCTTCTGCCCTCCCAAAAATTATGAGAAACAAAAAAAAAGAATAAACATTTCCCCAGCGTGTCAGCTGGTTGAACAGAGTCCCAGGCTGCGACTCAAGTCATCATTATTTCATAAGGCTTATGAAACGGCATGCCATGAAACATTTTTATTCTAATGGGAGTGCTACGTGTAACAGTGCCGGTTTTTTAAATGGAAGTTTTAGGCACAAAATTAGGTTTCTTAATGAAAGTATTAGACACAATTGGCTACGTGCACAAGATGGCGCTAACTGCATTCTGAAATACGGAGGTGAACATAACAATTTTCTGTTTACTTCTGCTACTTATCTGTCTACCTCAGATGCTGAGTAAGTCACAAGTATATCATCCTGAAAATGGAATATTTGCTACAGCCGATATTCTCAAGATTACGCTCAATTAACCATAAATGATGTTCGCCAGATGTCTCCATTACCAGTTATCGTTACTGATGCTTATTCATTAGCACTCTTTATGAGACATTAGCTGCTCCCACCAGAAACTAGAGGGTTTCTACCTAGCATCACATTTCCAGCCATTCTCTCAGATGAGAGTGATGCCCTGGCTTTAAGCAACAGACAACTAATTTGAAAATCTGATAATTAATGTGTAAATACTCCATAACAATTTCAAAATACCGTTTCATAAATCTAATATTCAATCGACACATATTTGAATACTATCGATCCTCCATTTCCCAGTTAGTTTCAATGGAGTCATGAAAGAAGTAAACCGCTATCGCATATCAAGTAAAAAGTCCCCAACTTTAACAGCCTTTATCTCAAAATCATTAAGTGTCATGAAATGTCAATTTTTGCTTGATGCATTCACATATGAATCTGGACAAGCCATTCAGTGCAGTGTGGTATCACCACAGATGCTATTCAGTTTGAGCTGACATTGAAGCAGTTTCTGTATGTCAACAGTGTCTAATGACTGATTTCCTCCTGCCACTGATTGCATGACTTGCAGTCATGATGTTTTCCGCCATGGCCAATAACCACAATGCATGCCGTGAAAATGCCAGCCGCACAAAATTGATGCCATCAGGCAATGGCAGTAATCTGAGTGAATCTGAATGTACACGCATGTATTCATATGAGCCAAATACAAGCACGAACGCAAAACAGCAGACAGTGCTTTGTGCTCGAGTGATTCTATGAAATTAGAATGCTGAAATGCCGGCCGCAGGATAAAGAGGGCATAACAAGTTATGTTTCTTGATGATAAAAATTTTAATCACACAGAAACCATGAAAAATTGGTCACAGTGAAGGCATAAGTGAAAATAGTAGGGGGTAGCGGTATGCTACACGGCACAGAATGATTTTAACACTAGTATTGCATGACTGTGTTGACCAAAGTGAATAAACTGAGACTATAGGTATCCAAATCACACCTTCAAGGGGACCAGAACATGATCTGAGTATGGCTGAGAAAGAGATCGACACAGTTTGAGCCCCCTCCTAACTCTTAATTTCATACTCAGGGGCCTCGCCATAATTTGAATGAGGATAAAAATGCAGCATGATTCAATATTTCAATGGCCCATTTCAAAGTAACTCCTCTGAGAAACATTTTAAAAATGGGACAGCTATTTTCAATGCCTGTTTCCCCACTCTCCCAAACCGTCACCAGGTCCACTTAAATCTAGTTAACTCGACCGCTAATCTGCCAGTTGATTCAGTTTTAATGTGTCAAATAACATAGTGAGTCCAGTTGGAGAGACAGAGCCGTGTGCAATTTTTTGACCTCAGTTGAAAGGCAAGCGCCACAAAACAGGAGCAGTGGAGCCAGTGTATTACGGTTCAAATTCAGTTGCTTTAACAGCCAATCATGAAAATGGGGGCAGGTGTTGAGTATTCACATGTAATAGGTGCTACGTGGGAAAAGAGTCGTAGGAAACATATTGAATAAAAAACTTGTCCAGCCCAGAAAAAAAGTGTTGCATGTACAACCCTCATACCTGCCCTAATCTGAGCTCCAAGAAGAAGAATTTCACTGTAATCATGTTGAACATACAATAAGCTCGCTCGATATGAGCCAGGCCCACCCAAAATCGATAATCACGACCAGCGCACAATGAATGACAGATTTGTGTCCAGTCTGTCCCTGGGTGAAAGAGCTGATTAGTTCTTACTTTTGACCACACACCACGTTTGGTAGAAAATCCTAATTTTCTGTGTGATTGTGATATTTAACGCGAGATCGTGGTAGTCTCATGTCGCCCAATGAATGTTTAACCCACTCACGCCTGCATACAGAAATTTCTGTATTTTGCTAATGGACTTCCCTGCCCAAAAACAAATTTTTCTTTGTCTTTTGATTGCCTTCAGGTCCGCAATCTTATCCAGAAAGGCCCAGTGTGGGTGCAGGCTTTCGTTCCAACAAAGCAGTTGCACACCAAATTCTACTACTCAACGTCTTCAGCAAAGACTCAAACTCAAACAAATTTGTGATATTTTGCTGTAAATAAATGCATCTCATTTGTGCTGAAATGTACGAACCCCAATTCCAATGAAATTGGGACGTTGTGTAAAATGTGAATAAAAACAGAACACGATGATTTGCAAATCCTTTTCGAACTATATTCAATTGAGTACACCACAAAAACAAGATATTTAATGTTCAAATTGATAAACTTAATTGTTTTTTTGGAAATATTCACTCATTTTGAATTTAATGCCCAAAAAAGCTGGGAGAGGGGCATGCTTACCACTGTGTTACATCACCTCTCCTTTTAACAACACTCAATAAGCGTTTGGGAACTGAGGACACTAATTGTAGAAGCTTTGTAGGCGGAATTCTTTCTCATTGTTGCTTGATGTACGACTTCAGTTGCTCAACAGTTTGTCGTATTTTGCACTTCATAATGCACCACACATTTTCAATGGGAGACAGGTCTGGACTGCAGGCAGGCCAGCCTATTACCCGCACTCTTTTAATACTAAGCCACACTGTTTTAACACGTGCAGAATGCGGCTTGGCATTGTCTTGCTGAAATAAGCAGGGAAGTCCCTGTAAAAGACATGCTGCCATCCAAGCGACATGTCGCTCCAAAACCTGTATGTACCTTTCAGCATTAATGGTGCCTTCACAGATGTGCAAGTTACTCACTAACACATCCCCATACCATCACAGATGCTGGCTTTTGAACTTTGCGCTGATAACAATCAGGATGGTCCTTTTCCTCTTTAGCCTGGAGGACACGATGTCCATGATTTCCAAAAACAATTTGGAATGTGGACTCGTCAGATCACAGCACACTTTTCCACTTCGCGTCAGTCCATCTCAGATGAGCTCAGGCCCAGAGAAACTGGTGGCATTTCTGGGTGTTGCTGATATATGGCTTTCGCTTTGCATGGTAGAGTTTTAACTTGCACATGTAGATGTAGCGACAAACTGTGCTAATTGACAATGGTTTTCCGAGGTGCTCCTGACCCATATGGTAATATCCTTCACAGAATGATGCTGGTTTTTAATGCAGAGTGCTGCCTGAGGGACCGACGGTCATGAGCATTCAATGCTGGTTTTCAGCATGGCCGCTTACGTGTAGAGATTTCTCAGGATTCTCTGAATCTTTTGATGATATTATGTACTGTAGATGATGAAATCCCTAAATTCCTTGCATTTGCACATAGAGAAACGTTGTTCTAAAACTGTTGGACTATTTGCCCACACAGCTGTTCACAAAGTGGTGAACCTCACCCCATCCATGCTTGTGAATGACTGAGCCTTTCAGGGATGCTCCTTTTATACCTATTCATGACATTCACCTGTTTCCAATTAACCTGTTCACCTGTGGAATATTCCAAACAGGTGTTTTCTGAGCATTTATCAACTTTCCCAGACTTTGGTTGCCCCTGTCCCAGCTTTTTTGGAACGCGTTGCAGGCATCAAATTCAAAATGAGTGAATATTTCCAAAAAAACAATGTTTTTCAGTTTGAACATTAAATATCTTCTCTTTGTAGTGTACTCAATTGAATATAGGTCAAAAAGGATTTGCAAATCATTGTATTCTGTTTTTATTCACGTTTTACACAACGTCCCAACTTCATTGGAATTGGGGTTTGTATAAGCAACATTTAATTTTACAAATTCATACCAAGAAATGCTATGGAACTTGGAAAGAGCAGTCATGTTTGGTATTGTCAAAGCTGGGTGTCAAAGGGTTAATCTGTGAACAAACCAATCTTATGTGATCTATAATAATGAAGGCATCAGCAACATTTTCAAGGAGTGAATCGTCAATAAATTGATGCTCATCTTAATCATGACCACATTATTTATTGGCTTATTTCTTGACTTATTGTATTAATACTTTGCAATGGTAAATGCATGATAGTGACTGGATTGCTTGAATTATGATGGACTATTATGACTGTTTTTCCGGTGAAGTTACGCAATGTTGTACTTGCTGTCAGCGATTTGTTGGTTTTGTCATCGTTTCCACAGTAGGCAGCTTTGATGCCTTTACACATCAGGTGCTTTGCCTGGTCCTCCATTATCAATATTCTTATAATAATAGTTTCAGCATCTTTGTGGCCTCTGACCAGCAAATCACTGAAAGTTACCCAAATTTAGTAAATCAGACTTTTACTATAGCCCTTTGGCAAACAAGCAAGCTAGCCCACAGAATAAAGTGGCAAAACATAGCTTCTGAAGTGGTTTGAATTGCTGAACTCCAAGCCTACACTGTGAGTTTTCCTCAAAAAAGAAAAAAAAAAACTTTTAAATTTGCATCACTTGGTGCTGTAGCCATTTTACACTGGTTGGTTGCTCAACGTAATGCTAACCGATGTTTTTTTATTATTAAACCTTTATTTAACCAGGTAAGACTCATTGAGATTTAAAATCTCTTTTTCAAGAGTGACCTGGCCAAGAGGGCAGCATAAAAAGGACACATATAAGTTTCACTGTCAAGGACAATGACACACAGATATCAAAACATTAAAAAATAAATAAATAAATAAATGCATAAATAAGTAAATTAGGCACAGAGACAGTTTCTCAAGCTTTCACGTTCTAAATCCTTTAAAATTGAACCAAAAGCATTAACAGAAATCAGTTCTGACAATCTCAAGTCCTTCTGAAGGATGTTCCAGGCAGAGGGGGCAGCATATTTAAAAGCTTTTTTTCCAAGCTCCATGCGAGCACGCGGAACAGTCAAATGCAAAATATCTTGAGAACGGAGGTTGTAATGGCCTTCACTTCGAAAAAGATATATGGACAAGTAAGAAGGGACCAGCCCAAGGAGAGTTTTATAAATAAAATTCAACCAATGGGTACGCCTACGTACATACAAAGATGGCCACTCAGCCTTCGAATACAAAGTACAATGATGGGTAAGATTTTTAAAACCAGTAACAAACCGCAAGGCACAGTGATAGACAGTATCCAGGGACCGTAAACATTGTGCAGAAGCATTCATATATAATAAGTCACCGTAATCTAGCAAAGGCAGGAAAGTAGCTGACACAAGATATTTCCTAGCTGGAAAGGAGAAGCAGGATTTATTTCTAAAGTAAAAGCCTAGCTTTACCTTGAGCTTAATGACTAGATTTGCAATATGGGACTTAAAAGTTAGCTGACGATCAGTAAGAATACCTAAATACTTGTAACTTGAAACTAGTTCAATTACTCTTCCTTGAGCAGTGATTATGTTCGGAAGATTTGTTGGTATTGCACTACTGTTAGAGAACAGCATGAGTTTAGTTTTTTCTGTATTTAATACCAATTTTAGTTTCTGCAGGCGGGACTGAACAATATCAAATGCAGACTGTAGAAAGTTAATGACCTGTATAACAGATGATGAACAGCAATAAATAACGGTGTCATCAGCATAAAAATGATAATTAGCATTTGAAAGGTTTTCACATAGGTTATTAACATAAAGGGTAAACAGAATAGGTCCTAAAACAGAACCTTGCGGCACCCCTTTGGATACTGTTAAGAAAGAGGAGGTGGACCCTGCTATTTGAACACACTGCGTTCTAGCAGACAGATAATTGGAGAACCAAGCTACTGCTCGCTTAGACAATCCAATTTGGTGAAGCATGCCGACTAAAATGCTATGGTCAACTGTGTCGAAAGCTTTCGATAAATCAATAAAAAGTGCTGCACAATATTTTTTGCATTCTAATGCCTCAATAATGTCATTTGTGACTTTAAGAGCGGCAGTCATAGTGCTGTGTTTTTTCCTAAAACCAGACTGATAATTTGATAAAATGCCCTTAGAATCTAAAAATTCTTTAATTGATTGCTCACAAGCTTTTCAAATACTTTAGCTAGGACACAAAGTTTGGAGATCAGTCTATAGTTATTTAAGTCAAATGGTTGCCCCCCTTTCAAAAGAGGAAGAACAAAGGCAGATTTCCAGACTTTTGGGATCTCACTGCTAATAAAACTAAGATTAAAAATCAAAGACAAAGGTTCAGCAATGAAATCAGCAGCTAACTTAAGAAAATAAGGGTCCAGCTTATCAGGGCCTGCTGATTTCTTAGGGTCCAGGTGCCTTAACTATCTATGGACCTCAGCAACAGATACAGGCATAAGCTTAAATGTGCAATCAGTAGGCCTATATGAGCTTGTGGAAGTACTGTCTATTTGTACAACAGAGTTTATTTTTTCAGGAAACAAAGATTCAAATAAAAACCAGAAGAAATAAAATGCTCATTAAAACAATTAAGTATGGCTGACTTGTCAGTCAGAGTACAGGAATTGTGAACAATGTGAGTAGGAAGTTCACTAGATGGTACATGGCCAGAATTTTGTTTAATTATTTTCCAAAACTTTTTCGGGTCATTTAATGTTTTTGTAGTTTCAGAGAGGTAATAATCAGATTTAGCTTTTATTAAAAAATGTACACTTATTACGAAGCTGTCTAAAATGGAGCCAGTTTGTTTCTGTTTTAGATTTTCTTGCCCTGGCCCAGGCAACATCCCTTTCTTTAAGGAGACTGCTCAGCTCAGGAGAAAACCATAAATTATTTCGACCTTTCACTCTGAATTGGCGGAGCGGGGCATGTTTATTTACAATACTTGAAAAACCATCATAAAAGAACTTCCAGGCCAGTTCCACATCATCAATAAGTGAAATTTTATCCCAATCATAATGAGACAGATCACGAAAAAAGGCTTGTTCACAAAAATGTTTAAAATCTCTTTTAAGAATGAGTCGTGGCTTAGACTTTGGGAGTTTAGCCTTTCTAACTGCTCTATGACACAGTGGTCACTCATATCATTCGCAAAGATTCCCATGTCTGAGAATTTATGTGGGGCGTTCAAATTAATTAAAATCAAGCAAGGATGATCTCTCAGGACATTTAATATTAGGACGAGTTGGACCATCAATTAATTGAGTCAGATTAAAAGAATCACAGATAGATTTAAAGCTGTCTGAAGCCGTGGACAGCCAATCAATATTAAGATCTCCAACAAGAAGAAGCTCATTCGAACTAAATCTAGATAAGTGCTGAGTTAAAGAACCCAGGGCTTCTTTACAGGCTGATGGTGGTCTATAACACCCGATTACAATTATAAACTGACCTGGCATGAACTCAAGCTTCAGGGCAAGGAGCTCAAACTGCCTGCTAATAGATACAGCGGTTACAATGTTGCAATGGAATTTGTTTTTTATATACTGGACAAATAAAGTTAGGGATCATCCCAAATTTTGAATTTGAAATATTTGATAGTTTGTATTTTTTTCCATATCATATTTTAATATTGAAAAGTTGGGTGATCCCTAACTTTCTTTGTCCAGTATATAAATAGCGATGCCACCGCCCTTCCTGGGGCGATCGCAGCGAAAAACATTGTAACCCTTTATGAAAATATCCGTGTCCGAGATAGATTTGTTAAGCCATGTTTCAGATATAACAAAAATATCTGTGTCAGTTGAATTGACCCAAATTCTGACTCGATCAATTTGATGTGCTGAAAGGGGATATGCTTAGCAGCCAATAACTCCTCTCTGCTCAGTATTTCAGCGGATTCCCATTTCCAGTCCATGAATATCATAGCTTCACGCCAAAAGTTTTCGAAGCAGCCTGTTTTTATGCAAGAGATTCCAAGAACTCAGATTATTTTGACCTTATTACAATTTCAGTTTATTGCTATGCATGCTGTCCGTATACCCCTGGTTTTTCCAGTCAAACCCTGTAACATCTGATAACTAATTCCCCGTCAGATGCAACCTCCATGAAAACTACAGAATGCCTCCTTCAAACTCAGTGCACAGACAAAGCCTAAACAGACCCATCATAACTCAAGCAGGCTCCAAAAGATTAAAAACTGAGACAAGAATCAATACCTGCGCAGACTCAGAGGGGCCATTTAGCAAACATCAATAGGCTAAAAGCATTAAAACTGCAACAGACAAGTTATAAAATTTGAAAAGTCAAAAAATAATCTTGTATGGTTAGTAAACACATTTGGAAGCTTCCATCAATCACCAGATTTTCTACAGAGGCTTGATGTAAAAAGTACCAGCTTTTAACAGTCCCAGGAGCCCATACCCCACCATTAGAAGACTAAAGACAATATCAAATAGCAGTTCCCATCGTTGCCATGGAAGTAGATCATCTAACGCATTCAATCAAATGAATAAACTTATGGGGGTGCTCATACGCCCTCAAATGAAACTAGGCAGCGTGACAATGGCACCTCTGAGCACCCTAGCCTTATGAATATTTTAACGGATCAGAGGGCTTTCCTATCTGGAAGTAATCTAGATTCTTGTCTCCTGTCTCCATGGTAATGCCTCAGCATTCCTCTGTTAAGCAGCATTGTATGGACTGATGTTTTATGGATGATTTGAACATTTTACTGACTCTGGCCCGAGAACTCAAGGTTGACATGCAGAAGAGGTTAAGGAACAAGGCCTCCAATCCAAACGCTTGTAAGTACCATTTCCAAGGTACTTCCACTTAACTCCTTTCACTGATATTAGAATTATCACTTTATAGAAAATGGCATTACACAAATGACAAGTCAGGATAACAAATAAGATTATATACAGCAAATGAACAAATAGTAATGTGATGATCAGCTCCAGGCAGTTCAGCATTACTGAGCCAGTGAACAATACATATCACCAACATTATCACAAATGCAGTGCTCGCCATCAATACCTGAGACTAAAGAGTATTATACAGACAATCCTACGTGGGTCCAGGTATCCACCCATTTTGTACTAGCACAGCCGGGCATGTACGAGTTGTATATTATCCAACCTACAGAGGCACTAGTGCATGAACTTTGCATAAGATTTGCAAAAATAAATAGGAAGGTGACAAGAGTCAGGAGAGAGATGCACACTTTGGTTCGAATGGTATCAGATGACAAGCAGTGAATGTGTGTTACTGTGAGAGAACCTCAGAGTTATCATGGAAACATTAACAACGAAAACAAAAAGGGCCGTCACAGTCCTCACCCGTTTCAATGATGATACAGGTGACCCGTATTTTCTATATTTGAATTGTTCTCGCAGGTTTTGCTGAGAGATCTGTTTCACTGCAGGTTTGCGGCAGAACATCTGCAATTCAATTCAATTTTATTTAATTTAATGTAATTCAATTCAATTCAATTGTGCTTTATTGTCATGACCAAAGTTAAGTATTGCCATGAGTTCAGTATAGCCAAAGCATGACGCAAGTGAAGCAACAGATATTCAAATAATTTGGTTGTTAGTAAAATACTCTCACAACTAATTACCATATGGAAGGAAAAAAAATATACATTATATGTATATATATATATATATATATATATATATAAATAAATACACACACACACACACACACATAGTAGTGTGCAGTGATGATAATACACCACCACTTTTGTGTGAAGGGGGTCCCAATATATAACTGATGCAATTGCATTGAAAAATACTACTGTAGGCAATGAGAATAAAAAAATCATTCCCACAAATGTATCGAGGTAAAAATATTGGTTATAAACAAAAGCACTGAAAACATCAATTTTTTTACAACAATTGAAAGGTCACAATTTTTGTCTTTTTGACTCTTGCATGGCCTGAATGCATGTTTGAAGGCTCATTCCATGATGATTGATGCTAAAAAAAAAAAATTTGATTAAACTGTTTTGAGGCAACATAACCGCATAATTACCTCTGATGGTCACTTGTTCGAGGAGATAAGGTGACATGAACTTTGAGCAGTGTTAAACACGATGGCACGACGGTAGGAGCTCTTTGAGATTGTTCGTAGCCGCATTGTGCCCTAGCATGATGCTGAAGACATGAAACGTTGCTATAGCACTGTAAGAAACACCATCAAGCATTTCAAACTGGTTTGCTGAAAACTAGTAATAATAGATGTGCAAAATGGAAGTTAAATGCCTCTGATGTTCATTATCTATGTCAAAAAAGAAAAAAAAAATTGGTCGACAGCACAACAAATGCGTGATGATATTAATAGCACCAACAGTGAATAGATGAAAGTATCAAGATCTACTACACAATAGGCCAAATTATTACAACATCCTGCATTTTTCAGAATTTGGCCGGTTTTTTGTCATCTTAAAAGTTAATTTTGAGCAACAAACACACACAAAATGCCAAAGGGACGCTTATATTGACTAAAAATGTTGTGTCATAACAACTGTACATCTTGAAATTCAACTTGAGTTGCTGTGGGATGAGCTTGATTGGGCAGTCAGAGAAGTGCGCCCATCAAGGTCAAAAGAGCTCATGAAGGAACTCTTGAAAGACGAGAGTGAGTTACCAGGAATTTCTCTCCTTTTTGCTGGAACGAATGCCAAGGATATGTCAGGCTGTAATCAAGGCGAAGGGAAGGTTACTTTTTAGAAAGTCGAGATTGAATATGTACATCTCAGAGAAAATAATTTTGCACATTTCAAGTTAAGATATGCATTTCAATGTTATTCTGTTTTTTGTTGTTGCTGAAAATATACTTTAGGTTAAGAAAAAACATCCAAATTCTGAAAAATGTGGGGTGTTCATTATATTTTGGCCTGTAGTGTATTTCCAGGCCCCTGAGTAAAGATAGTCTGATCATCAAAAAAAGACTTCAGGGTCATTCCATATGAACTCAACCAAAGTGCAAGAATCTTCCATGGTCACAGACTCAGATTTGGCTCAAATGTATTTTTTTGAATACCTCTATATTCATAATGAACACATGCAATATTTCAGGGTCCTACTCCAAGGTGTTTCCGAGATAAGGCCCCCCAAAAATCAAGAGCCTTGCCCAAGCGAATCGCAAACGTTAATTTATAGGGATTTTGGAGGCCAATATTTTTGGAACAAATCATAGGTATGGATTGAAAATTGCTACCCAATTTGGGTCCATGCTTTCAGAATCTCTTGTCAAAATTTATCTCTTTTCATTTTCAAGATATTGGCCTCTCAAATATGAGATTTTTTATTGGTGAAAATCTAAAATTCTGTTTTCAAGGGCCCCCTATGAGGCCAGGATCTTTTCGAGAGGCTAAATTGTGCTGTATTCCTTCTATATGAGGACAGGTCTGTCTATACAAGGAAGATTGACCACATCCAGGGCATAATAGTGGAGTTAGGAGACCCTGAAAAAGAGTCCCAGCTGAAAAATTCACCTTTTTGCCAACTTTGGATTGGCAAGTTCATGTGGGAGGTTACCCATGGTAATGAAACTTGTTCTACGTTCATAAATTTATATATCTTGGCTTTATTTGTTCAAAATTACAACTTGTTTTCTTACCTCCTACACTATTTAATCATGTTATCAAGTATAGGCATTTTGGGGTAAAAACGCCCTTTATTATCCCCTTTGTTCTTCAACTAGAAGTTTTAAATTGACAGCGCCTACTCAAAGTCAAGTTCCACCATTTCCTTAAATAATCTTACATCTGACATGATGTTGCATTCCCTCCCTAGGATCTCCCAGGTATTGCATCATCTCTAGTTAAAACAATAGGGTAGCTAATTAATTAATTCACTGAAGCTTCAGCATGTCTTCTGACGGGTGCAAAATTGGGATTTCCTTGAATGAGGAATGCGACAAACATACATACTGTTGCATTCCTCATTCAAGGAAATCCCAATTTTGCACCTGTCAGAAGCCATGCTGAGGCTTCAGTGAATTTGTAAATTACCTACCCTATTGCATCATCTCTGATTAAAACAATACACATGGAAGATGATGCAATACATGGGAGATCCTAGGGAGGGAATGCAACAGCATGTCAGATGTCAGATTATCTTGGGAAATGATGTAACTTGAGTTTATAAGTAGGCATTGTCTATTTAAAACTCCTAGTTGCAGGACAAAGGGAATAATTATGGGCGTTTTCACCCCAAAATACCTATATTTGATAACATGATTAAACAGTGAAGGAGATGGAAAAACATGTTGTAATTTTGAACAAATAAAGCCAAGATATATACATTTCTGTAGAACAAGTCTCATTAGAATGGGTAACTGCCCACAGTGTATTTGCCAATCCAAAATTGGCAAAGAAAAAAAAAAAGAAGTTACTTTTTCAGATGGGTCCTTTTCAGGGTCTCCTAACTCCAGTATTATGCCTTGGATGCAGTCAATCTTCCTTGTTGAGACAGACCTGTTCAAATAGAAGGAATCCATCACAATTTAGCCTCGGTAAGGAATCCTGGCCTCATAGGGGGCCCTTGTAAACAGAATTTTTGATTTCCACCCATAAAAAGTTTCATATTTGAGAGGCCAATGTCTTGAAAATGAAAAGAGATAGATAAATTTTGAGATTCTGAAAGCATGGACCCAAATTACCATGGGTAGCAATTTTCAGCCCATACCTACGATTTGTTCCAAAAATATTGGCCTCCAAATTCCCTATAAATTAACATTTGCAATTAGCAAATGGCCCTTGATTTTTGGGGGGGCCATATCATGGAAAGTAGGACCCTAAAATTTTGCAAGTGTTCATTATGAATACAGAAGTACTCCAAAAATACATTTGAGCCAAATCTGAGTCAGTGACCCGGGGACCTCTGGTTGACTTCAGGGTTTCCCGCAGAAAATTGGTTAGTCAAGGTGGTGACCGGGGTGGGGGGGGGGGGGGCAACAGCCAGCGTTTATTTACTCTTTATAAATGAACAAAGCAGTTAAAGTGCAATAACAAGGTGAGAAAGTCAACAGTCTTCTAACTTAATTAGAAAGTTTTTATAGTGTAGCACTTGCTTGTACACAGTGTATTTTAGCCCTACTGTAAGAGCTGAGCTGTAATAACAAGATCAAATAAAAACACACAATCTTACCAAAATTCATGCTTACATGCATGAACACAGGCAAAATTGTCAAAAAAAAGAAGAAGAAGAATGAAAAGCGAATAAAATGTGCACAACCATCCCTAAGGGTTAAACGAAAATTAATGTAAGAACGGAAAATGTATTTGTTATCTGTTTTGACTTCAATTCCCCACATGCTTTGCGGTTGCGGTTATGTTTGGGGAGAGGAGAACGGTATTATGTACGCAAAACCCATTGCACTCACAGGATTAAAAAAATATATACACCTTATCCCGTAATTACGAGATCGTGAGAAAAGATTAATGGTACACTCACTGTGTTTTGTGTGATATAGCCAACCTGAATATTTTGGGTCCATAGCCCACTCTGAGTTCCACCCACTACCTTAATGTTTAGAGGACTGGGGCCGTGGCTGTGGGGGTGGTGGAGGAAGAGGCAGCGCAGATGGTGAAGTAGGCCGGGTTTCTGACAATTTGCGCTGCCTTGTCAAAAAATGCTACCGTAATACAAAGCAATCGTAAAGTCTTGGTTTTCGCCTAAATATTGCAATAAGAATCAGTTCACAGCAGTAACTTCATTTGTTAGCCAATTATAACATAAGCAGATGTTATAATGAGTTGGGTGAGTTTGTTTAAAGATATATGCCGCATGCCATTATCACCCAATGTCTGCGTTTTAAGGAAAACCCAGCGTGTACATGCAAATATGTATACACTTACAGGTCGAAAGGCGCACGAAAAAAGACGTATATTTATGATATTTGAAGATACTTGAGATGTGAGCGAAGAAATGGAGCCCAAGACTTTAGGTTTGCGCGAGCGCAGAAGCGCGAGGTAGCATATTTTGATAGGTAGCAAAACTTGACAGAACACTGGCTTCTTTGAGTAAAGTCCCCTGATATTTTTGACTGCTTTTTCCCATCTATTACTGTACACTAGAGAAAACCACGTGCAATCGTCAAACATAGCAGAAAGCCACGCGCAAACACATCGGTAGCCTTGATAAGAAACTAAACGAATTGCATATAGCCTATCTTAATGAAACAGAATATGTGGGCAAGCAGTTGATAGGAGACAATATTCAAATGTTTAGTTTAGATGAATAATTATCTTACCTCCACATGTCCTTCCCACAACGACGGCAGGTTATTGTATATCCGGATATTTAGCTTCTTCCCGACACAAAAAAATAACGTTGGCGTAGCAACAGGTGATAGATGGCGCCGTAACATATTTAACCAACAGATGCCGGCCGCTATTCGGCCTCATTGCGATGCGGCCTTATTTTACTGTCTATGCATGCATGGATGCAGCAGATTTTTTTTTTTTTTTTTTTTTTTCCCAGGAGGATGTAGTCAAGGCGGGGGGCATTTGTTGTCAAGGCGGCCGCCCTAGCTATAAAGCGCTGCGGGAAACCCTGGTTCACCAAGAAATTCAAGGATTGGACATCAATGGACTAGGAACAAGTCCCTTGGACTGATGACCCAAATTTGAAATTTTCTCACCCAAATATAATACTTATTGGCGTTGTAGAGTTAAAGAACATTTCAATTTATGACTTAAACCCCTTCAGTAAAACATGGAGTGATAACATTATGGTTTGGGGTTCAGTCCGCTCGAAAAGAGCCAATAATCTTATGAAAAGCAACAAAATCATGGATCAAAAGAAGTATCAAAGCCTCCTTGTGAGGCACGCATTGCCATCGGGAAAGAGTCTGATAGGTCATGGATTTTATTTTCAACAAGACATTGACTCTAAACACACTTCTAAGTTGTGCAAGAATCATCTCAGTCAGAAAGAAACATCTGGTGACATAAAAGTTATGCCTTGGCCTGCTCAAAGTCCAGACCTTAATCTGTTTGAGCAAAATCTGTTGTAACATCGAAAGAATCTCTTTGGAGTGAACTTCAAACCACATGGAATGGTTTAGTGAGTGAAGACATTTTTAAAAATGTGACAACTATGCCTGAAAGATGAAATGCTACTATTGAAGCAAAGGGTTGCCACACTACAGGGTGTATCAGAAAGAAGTAAATAAAAATTAAACTAAAATGTGAAGATGTTCAGAAAATCTGGTCATACGTGTTGATAGACCATGTAATTCTCCCATGATCGATACCAGTGTCGTGGTTCCATTTTCAGGCTTCAGTGAACACAGCTAATTTGAATTTTGCAAACTACAAATCTGTTAGGCATGGAAGTGCAAGGGTTTATATGAGAACTGTCACCATGGATGACAAGTTCCATTGGTGTTTTACGTGAATGCATAAAACAGGAAAAAAATAATTACGTTTACCCCCTACCCTTGACACAAAGATTTCACATATCAGTGAGATACTGAAAATTCTTAATTGTGTATTCCAAAATATTTACTTTATCAGGAAGTATTTTTGCTCGAAATTTAATTTGTGTTGGGGGATTTCTTTACACATATTTTCAAAATAGTTTTTCCAGATGTCTCAGTCTTCTCAAACCAATTCTTGTGGTTTTTTCAGTGCTGAATTTGTTCCACATTTCCTAGAACTGATTTCCTTCAACTGATTCTTCAATTTCATTTGAGTTTTGAATGTTTTTGTTTTTAATGCTTTCATGTTTGTTCGCAATTTTTGAAAGTTGCATAATATTTCAGATGCAAATCTTGGTTGTGTGGCTGCTGATGTTTTTCGTTTGATAATGTCCCCAGTTCTTTTCTTAAGTTTCTGCAGTCCATGTCCTACCATTTTTCATGATTTTTTTTTTGTTTCATTTTAGCTTGTTTTTCGCATGTTAGCTTTAATTGCAGCTTTTTGAAAGATTGTGGTAATATCTTAAGCAGCCAGATTTACGTCATATTTTAGTGGTCGATAACATTTCTAGTGAAACGAGTAATATTTTTAATTATTTCATTTGAACAGATGGCATTTTTAAAATCATCTGCACTGCTTGGAGCCCATCTGTATGATTGATTTATGTGGAACAGCTTACAGGGCTGTGAATGAGTGTTTCTGATTTTCTCAATTAGTTTCAAATGTACATTAATTTGATTATGGTCTGAAAGAGAGGTTGGCTGCCTGACGGTGAATGCAATGATATCAGAGGGGTCCCTGTCAGTGATTGCATAATCAACAACACTAGTCCCAGAACAATATGTAAACCTTCTTAAAGAGTGCCCTCTGATCCTGCCATTAAGGCCTAGGGCTTGGCAGAGATGCACTAACTCTATACCATTCTGATTTACTTTGCTATTTGGGTTGTTTCTCTTAATGAATGTTGGTGTGAAGTATAGGGGTTTCTGTCCGAATATATCTTTGTTGCCTTGTGTATTAATACAGTCAGCTTCTGTGCCTGTTCTGGCATCAAAGTCACCGCAGAGCAGCGCAATCGCCTGGGCCAGGAGGTGGCTGATCTGTGTTTGCAGGCTGTCGAAAAATTCTCAAAATAAGGACAATCTGATGGGGGACCGTAAGCCACACAGATATCGAATTCATTGTCATCAAAATTGAAGTTTTTATCCAATTTGAGCTAAAACGTTTTTCCTTTGGTAATTAGTGTGATGTGTCTGGACAGGTCCCTTTTGTATGAAACAAATATTCCCTTAGTCTCTACCTTGTCTTACAGTGCTCAGATTTGTTGTGAGAAATATGATTCCCTTCAGCCTGAGGGACAGTTAGCAGGCATGTGTTAATTATTTTCTTGGTCAACTGATGTCAAATAAATCCTGTCCTCATATATGCTTACCCTTCAACACCACCAGACTACATAAAAAGCATTCTCATAATAAATAAAAATAAAAAATGGTTTTTATGTTCTCCCTGTGTTCACGTGGGTTTCCTCCAAGTGGTCTGGTTTCCCTGACCCACAAAAACATTACCGGAACACTCCTACCGGTACCCCTGACCAAAGAACTGGCTTTAGAACTGGTGTTGGTCCCCGGGCTCTGCTCTGTGGCTGCCCACTGCTCCTAACCATAGGATGGGTGAAATGCAGAGGACAAATTACCCCATGGGGTTCAATAAAGTTGCCATCTATCAATCTATCTATCTATGAAGACCCTCCATTTCCAGTTCATCACAATTGTTTTCACAGACAATGCATCACTAAATGACCTGCCACACACAGACAGACCATTTCTTTAACGGACCATTCCACTTGATTAGCTGTCACCTTGTCACAGAATTTGTCTGCATCACTGGTAAGTCCCCATAAATAGTACACACTTGATTTTTGCCAACACAAAATGCTTTAACTAAGTTATTATACAACTACTGTGCTTCCAATGAGGCTGTATAGGTGGTGTGCCAACAGGAGATTTAATTAATTAATTATCGTTAATTTTAACGAGCCCTATCGAGGGAGGACCCAGTTTTTTGTTGACAACTTCTGCAGCTTTCAACAAATGAAGCAAAGTTTGTTGGCACTCAAAATTCTTGCACATTTTTTGAGAATCTGTTACTTTGTCCAAGTAACCTTTCCCAGCAAACAGAGCAGGCAGCTATGCTTGGGATCCGATATACATGACACATTAGGGGGCATCACCAATGGCGTGCTTGGAAAAGTCCCGGATTGAGTTAAATCCCAGTAATTATTATTATGAATCATATATAATTATTTAATCAATCAGTGAAGTCAAAGATGGCACTAACACATATAGTTTATATAATCGTACATTTTAAAATCTACAACCATACTTCAAAGAAGCCAAAATAAAACTAGTCCAACGTTGCAACCACAGTCTATCCCTGCTGAAAATTCCAGCTGTGGCCAGCTTGGATCCCAAGCTGCTTTACAATGATTCACACTTTATTTTGGGCACTTACGGCTTGTCATGTTGGGTATCTTGCTGGGCAAAGCTAGGTAAGCTAGTTTAGGTAGTAGAGCGCGCTGGTGGTGAGATTAGTGAATCAGTTGACTACACTGGCTGACCAGTGGGATTAACCCCTTAAACTGACTTCAGATGGAATTATCAGATGGAAAAAATAATCCATTTCATTTTCGGCATTATTTGCCGCTTTTCACATTAGTTTTATTTTACTTGCTTGAGGTGACATCTTGGATCCAAGGAGTTAATAGTGTATTCCCTAAAACTTCAGGTTTCCGAAAAAACAGTAAAAGGAGTAACCTGATACAAATTAACCATAATCATCCTTGATGATGCAGCTTGATAAAACACAATGTCAGTATTTTAGAGGTAGCCCTCAGTGACCGTTATCCTTAATTTTCTTGCATCCTCTGTATATACGAGTTTCCAAATCAGAGTTCTGTTGAATTGCTTGGCTTCAACAGTCAATCTCTTCTCAAAATAACGAGCACGATAAAAAAAACAAGATTTGGATGCGAAATGTAACATGAAAGGCTCTTATGACCCCTCGGCCTTGCAATTATATCAAACAGATTAGAATCATCACAAAGGTGCATATGAATACCTGATATAAAACCCTGCAGGTCACAGTGACCTCATTTTAACTTAACATTTTTTTTTTTCATAATTAGCATAAATAGGTCACAGTGACCCAAATTGAGCAAAACTTTTTTTTTTTTTTTTTTTGCATAATTACCACCTAGACAGAATCATGTCATTGCTCTGAAATCATAAATTCAGAGGTTTACTATTTTTGTGCAGGAATGAAAAAGTATTAAAGGTCATTATAAAAAGGTGAAACGTCAACTGTGGAACATAAGTAGATGAGGTACAGCTCCATCCACTGTATTTTATATGTGGCCAGTTCCACATTGCTATAATTAATTGTTGAGAAACAGCCTGCATAAAATTCCCAAGGTGAAGGTTACTGCATCTAGGTCAGATCCCCATATAAGTAGGTTGTAGCAAAACTACAGCCCAAGGTCCTTACACATGATAAGTATGAAGTGATAAATATTAATACCAAGTACTGGCCTGAACAAAATGTGGGACAGACAAATAGATACATATACAGACATCATCATAATGACAATACCCCATCTGCCACCGTAATAATGGCCGAGAGGTAGAAATGGACCCATCATTAATTTTTCTGATGCGAGATGGAAAACATTTATTAATTCAGTATTTTATGGACAGTTCTTGACACTGGTGAGCCTTGTGACAGAGGAGGCAGTGTAAGGATAATGGTGAACAGTCAACTTCGTGGAAGAAATGGGTCGGAGAAGACATGACTGATCCTGATCGGCGATCACCAAAATGCTCAGTGAAGTCTCATCATAAAAAAATCAACAGTAGAACTCATGGCTATGTTTAATTATGAAGCTAAGAGCATTTCTACATTCACAATGCAACATGAACTTGGAGGATTAGGACTAAACAGCTATGTGGCCACAAGAAAGCCACTTGTTAGTGAGGCTAATTGGGAAAAAAATTAGTTTGAAAAAGGAGGAGCATAAAGATTGGACTGAGGAGCGATGAAAAAAAGGTAATGCAGTCCAATGAGTCCAAATTTACCCTATTTCAGAGTGATGGTCACATCAGGGTAAGAAATGAAGCTCAAGAAGCGATGCACCCGTCATACATAGTGCCCACTGTACAAACCTCTGGAGGCAGTATCACAATGTGGGGTTGTTTAAATTGGTCAGGTCTAGGCTCAGCACTGCTCTGCAGCAATAAAATGAATTCAGCAGACTACCTGAATATACTGAATGACCAGTAACCCATCAATAGACTCTTTAATCCCTGATGGCACAAGCATATTCCAGGATGACAATTCCAAGATTCATCAGGCTCAAACTGTGAAAGAGTGGTTCATCAAGCTTGAGGAATCATATTCACACAAGAATTGGCCACCTCAGAGCCTAGCCCTTAACGGATTGATAGCTTTCAGCATGTGCTGGAGAAGGCTTACCAGAGTGGTTTGACTCACCCATTGTCAATGCAATATCTTGGTCAAAAATCAATGCAAATGTGGTCTGAAATCAATGCTGTAACACTATTTATGATTGTCGAGACAATACTATGACAAATGTGCGCCATGATCAAAGCCAAAGGTGGCCCAACAAAATATTAGGGTGAAACTTTTTTTGGACGGGCATAATATATGCGATATTGTATGGATGACAATTATACACGTAGTTAATTAAAGCAGCATTATGTAAGAATCTTACATTAAAATACAAGCCTCAAAATTATTTTTATTGTTCACTGGCTTATAGTAGGGAAAATGTTACCTCTTTCATACTTTCTCCATGTCCCACGCTTGTTCTAGCACTATGCAACTTTGAGTGATCGGGTCAGATTTCCTGGGAAAAGTGCAAAGCACTTTACTGCACTAGCAATGTCATACTGCCAACTATAGGTTTTTAGCAAACTATCCACCTTATTCCCACGTCCCATGATCCCTTGTGCGAATTCTGGGCGCAACTTCCACTGCATCCTGTCACTGAACTGTTTACCATGGCAGCGGCTCACACAAATCCTCTTTTTTTAAGCAATTGGAAAATAATATATGAGGGAACATCACCTTTTAGCCCTCAGA
The DNA here is from genome assembly GCA_029692085.1 of Gymnothorax javanicus. Lineage (NCBI taxonomy): Eukaryota > Metazoa > Chordata > Actinopteri > Anguilliformes > Muraenidae > Gymnothorax > Gymnothorax javanicus. Next base: position 63,548,671 of record CM056201.1, read on the forward strand.
CGGGATAAAATTACGGTACCGCTGCCTTCTACTATCGAAGAATGGCAGAGCGACCTGAAGCAGTGGCCACACTAGCGCATTTGGCTACATTAGCGACTCCGTTGCCACAGACTGCGAAGCTATGAACAATCTACAAAGCTCCGAAGCTTATGCAGTACCTCCACAGCAACAATGTCAGTCGCAGTTTGTTAAAGGAGGTAGTATACAACCATATGTACCTTAAAACACATATACAAGTACTTTCTGAGAATATTTATGAAGGAAACACTGTATTTCAGCTGTAAATATTGCTCTACATATGAAACGTAATGGATTGTTATACAGAGTAAATTAAGCCATCCGACAGTACGAGTCAAATTAGCTCTACTCCAGCCAACTACATTATACTGTATTAAGTTGCTAGCTAATCCAATACTATAACATGTAAAACATAGTGAATCCATTTTTCCCATACTTTTAATTTTAGTGAAATGAGGTTTGGAGTGCAAGACTATTGTTTGGAACAGAGTAGGCTATTTTCAAATTGTAGTAGACTATTGCTACTTCTACAGCCTCATCTTAAACTGTACAGGATGAAACATTAGTTACACTGACTGGCATTACCGGATGAATACAACAATTTTCTGTCCTCCCTACACGTGAAATCATACCTTGTGCTCTCCTGGCACTGCTGTCAAAATGCTTCTGAGGACCTGGCGTCTCCTCTGCGGCGGTCTGTCAGAGCCTAGCCATAAAGTAGGTATCGTTGTTTGTCGACATAATGAAATGAGCACCTAATATTTTCGGGGGTCTTTTCAAATTCAGGTTTTTCAGCCAAATTCTGGCCTCCTCTTCTGTCGGTAGGCAATGGAAACAGTTTCGCTGAACACAAGGACAATCCCCTATGTTCTGGGTGCGTGTTCAAAACACTGTTGATCAAACCATAAATTTAGCTTCCTCTGGTTGTTAGTTCAGCCTCGAACAGCACAATAGGAGCCAGAGCTCTGAGGGGACACTTTAAGAAAAGCAAGTTAATTTGTTAAAAAAACGAGCTGCAATCGCTAAGTTAACTGAAAGAAACGCCGCTGTTCTTGACTAGCCACTCGCTAAAAACTACTTCCGCCAGAAGTTGCACCCATGATCATATCTACAGTAGCGCCCTCAGGAATAAGGTGGATAAGATAAAACTAGCAGAGTATTCTCAGTCTAGCCTATGGAGATCTTGGCTGAGGCAAAGAGACCAAGGGGACAGTGGAAGCTAAGAAGAGAAAAAGAGAGAGTAACCAAGCAAAAGGTCGACAAATGTGGCTTTTAGTCAGAGTTACGCAAAATGAAAAGTTGTGGGACAGACTCCAAGCTTCTTGCTGTGAGTAACATTAGCTGGCCCGCTATGTCTTTCATTGTTGCACTCGCTTGATGTTCAGCTGTGTAAGCAAAGTTGTCCAATCATTTGTTTTTTGGTTTTTTTATATTTTCTATCACAATGTCAGCTCATTTTAACAAAGATTTCATCACTGGCTAAACCTCTACGCTGAACAGTAGCACACAGACCCTAAAAAATAACCCTCAACAAAATATAGCGATGTTTGTGTATCACACTTGTATGTATTCCAGCACATTTGTGTGTGAAGGGATGAGCATGAGTGTTTCACTTTATATATAAATGTGCAAGCAAGTCGCTGTAATTGAGTGTGTTTAATACATGAATAGACTGCAGGGCTAGATCTTCCCTATTTTTTCCCCCACTAGCCAGTCAAGCTTGTGACAGAAAAAAAGTCACTAGCCCACACAAGATTTCGTGGGCTGAGGATTAACTGGGCCTATCTCCACTTTTCATCAGAAATTATGTTCTACCATAGAAATAATCTCAGTATTAACAGGTACTATATCCTGATGTAATTTTTTCAATAATAGATGGCAGCTGGGAGAAACATCCAGAAAGTGCATAGTACTTTGTATGACTTTTCAGTCCACTTCAGTTGAAAAAGTTCTATGTCCACATTGTCCAATCAGAGAGCTGGATATAGGGTCACCTGATCAGGATGACAAGATCGCTGAGCAAAGGTTATATCCACTTTACCATTTCGAAGCAAAATCCCTCTAATGTACCAAATCGAAGGTTGTAAGATGATGAAACCTGGGATATTTTAGATACTGGTAGGTAGGTACTACAGCACTTGAATGAAGCATCTGTCTTAAAACCCCTGTCTTATTCCAGGGGTCCATTTAAGAGAGTACTACTTGATTTTCAATCTTACATTTCATGTATTGCAAGATGCATGTGAATGCACATGAACAAGTACAATGTGATGGACACAGTACTAGTTGAAACCAAGCCCAAGGCCAGAGTTTGTTTACTATGTAGTGTGCATCATGTCTGCGTTAAATGTACTCAGATGAACTTGTACTGGCTATAGAGATAGGAGCAGTTGACACTGAACACCCTTGAGACTCCATAGCTCATTTCAGTGTTACAAGATTTGTTTCCTTTTTATTTTCAGACAGGATGCGGCTGTCCATTTTCTGTGATTATTATTATCAGACACTGTTTTTCTTTAAAATTCAGTATTACCTTTTACCATGAACATGTAATTTGCAGATTTGGGTGGAGTCACATTGTTGTGTTCTTTTTTTAAAAAACACAAGGCAAGACAGAACTTTGTGGCTAAACATTTCTGAAAATACAAGGAGCTATCTAGGAGATAGAACCATATACCTGCAAAATTTATGACATTTTGAAAATTCCATAGGTCTATCTCCATTTACATTTTCCTAGATCCCCTATCTAAAATCATTCTACTAAAGGTATAGCTGCATGATATTATACCTTTCAGTCCCAATAACTCCCCTGAATATAAATATCTGAAAAGTATACTTGGAGTGAGAAATTATGATGCAGCAAAATTTCACATCCCATTTTCTTCATTTAGTAAAAAGTAGAGATCGGTCCAGTTAATTCTCAGCCCACGATTTGACAAGCCGGACTGAGAAAGACTAGAACATCACGTGAAATTTAATGGCACAGGTAGAAACTTTATTTCAACACTTTTAAATCAAAAAGAAATTTAAACAAATGAAAAACACAAACAGTTTAAATGAAACTCATATGTCTTGTGTTCATACACTGCCCGGCCAAAAAAAAGTCACCACCTGGATTTAACTAAGCAAAAAGGTAAGAGGCTTCCATTGAATAATAACCACAGTGAATCATACATTTCATCAGGCAACAAGTTATTTAACCCTTACCAATGCAGTTAGTAGCTTCTCATTTCTTAAACAACCATGTCAGATCATATTCTGTGGTCGTGGAAAAGACGTTACACTGTTTCAGAAGGGTCAAATTATTGGCCTGCATCAAGCTAAAATTTGTTTGAGAACAGCAGTTAAGAACTGTAAATTTAAATCTGGTCAGGAACTATAGCTATCAAAGCTTTCTACCCTGCCAAGACAACAGCCATTAGTGCTTTCTATTAGTATAGTCATACAATTGGGCAAAGAAGAGAAACAAAACTTCACTGTAAAGAGTTAGAGAATGATGTTGATCTAAAGCAATCGGCACTGTCCGACAAAGTGGACGAGCGTGAAACCCATTGCATAATCTGGAGTACCTATATTAGCTAGCCCCCTTTATAAAACCCTCAAGACTAAAAACGCTGACCTCAGATCTTGCTCACTAACTGAGACCGAACAAGTAACATTGCCAATGACCAGCAGAAAGTAGTGAACTCTGAAGGGCCACCTAACTTACATTGCATTTCATGTGTCAGTAAATGCTGTAGATGATTTATCAGACATAGCTAGCAAGCTAGCAGAAACTGGTTCGTTTAATTAGTAGCTACAGAACCAAATGCACCTCATAAAAGTAAATCCGTTCTGGTGGCGTATTTCAGCAGAGGGCATACTGGATATTAGTGAGTCCCCGTTAATCTGCATGTGCGCCAAGTACCGCCCCGGAAACACAATATTTCTTTGTTAGCAAGTTAAATAGGGGGTGTGTTGTTTAGCTAGTTTGGTTTTCATTGCCGTTTCTTACCCTCGAGGGTGTGCCATCACTGAGTGACTCCTGGTACTCTGAACCATTAGGCCATATGAAGTTAAAGTTCTACAGCTTTATTTAATAATTTTGCGTTTTACCAGCTAATGTTAGTTACGATTGTGTTACTTTTTCTAGCAATCTGTATGTGTTCATGCTTGTGTGAAAACATGTAGCTAGCAAGGCAATGCGTTTTTGCTCAGCCTTTTCGTAGGCTTCAGGTGTAAGGTAATTGTGTGCTACCCTGAAGAAACACAAGAAATTATAGAACACATTTGCTGATATGAGCAAGAAAGCTAATTCAAAGTTAACTGATGAAGATTATTATGATGTGCCTAAATAAATACGGTAAACTGATATAAAGCCAATGTTTTGGTAAATGTTTATTGTGCTGTTTTGGATACACTTACGCGGATTTGGAATCCACTTTGGACAGGAAACCATACGACCAATTTGGCAACAATGAGTAAGAAATGAAGATAAGAAGGTGGAATTCCCTTAAACTTCTGATGCGTGTATAAAGATCAATTTTACGGTAGATTGTATGAATATTCAATGAAGATCATGCAGAATTTTCACTCGCCGGCTGGGCAAGGAGTGTGAGCTTATCCAGTCGCCTCAACGAATTTTCAGTTGCCACAGATCCCTGAAGGGTGCAAAGATCGAGCCCTGCACTGTGTAGACAGAATCTGGTCATTAAGATCCTTAATTTAGATACTTTCGACACACAGGAAAGACACTAAGCAGCTGGGGACTCTTATTAGCCACTACGCCTCTAAACGCCAGGCACAACTTTTACATTCCTTCTCCTACAGTCTCCCTCTTCCTTCAAAAGTTCAAAAACACGTAAGTCAAATCAAATCAAATCAAACTTTATTTATATAGCACTTTTCATACAAATAAATGCAACGCAAAGTGCTGTACATAATAAAAACAACAGACAACAAACATCACTCCCACAACCCACCATTTAACCCCTCCCAACTTCATGATAAAATGCAATAAACAGACAATAAAGAGAAATTAACATAAGATTGCTTTGCAAATTAAAATTGACCACAAAAAGCAACAACCCACTACCCCTAAACCACCCATTTAACCATCCCCCCTCACAAAAATGACTAAAATGAGTAAAAAGAGTAAAATGAGGAAACGCCATCATAGAGGGCCGTCGGCGCCAGGAGCTGATGACAGACCACAGCTGCAAAGAACGCCCCCGCAGAGATCACCATGTCCCAGACCGAGAGAGGAGTCCACACCACAACCATAAAGCCGTGGACAGAACTCCCCCCTCAGCCAAAAGAGCAAGGATAACCCCCACGCCAGCATCTCTATAGCCAGAGCCAATCACAGCTCCCAGCACAGAGGGCCTGCCAGTGAGGAAACACTAGAGCTGGAGTAAAAGACTAAAGCTAGTGATAACAAGCCATATCATAAGAAGCCATATCTTCGGTTCTAATCGTCGTAGAGACTTCAAACCAAGTGCATATTGTTGAAAACGAAAGGTCTATCTTACTTGACCTAGGTAGTGCACTATTTCGGTGAATCGATGTCAAAGGTCAAGGTCACCTAAGCGGCGCTCTATTTTGGTTTATTTTTTCCTCTGTCTGTCTGTTTGTCTGTTTGTGTGCACTCTACAGGCCACTATTTTCACATTATCTTCACCAAACTTGGTGACAACATTGACTAGCCTTGTGGCTAGAAACCGGTCTCTTTTCGAGGTCAAAGGTCAAGGTCAAGCTCACCAGAAAGGTCAAAAACACATTTTGGTTCATAACTTCGCTACTATTACAGCTAGAGACTTGAAACCAACTCCATTCCGTTCATTCTGTTTCAGAGATCTGTGTATGATTCCGGCAAGTCATCATTCAATGAATGACCTTTCATTACTTGCCGGAATCTTGGATTCTGCAAGTATATTACTCTGTTCGTTTGTTTGTGGGTTTGTTTGTTTGTTTGTTTGCACCGTGGCGTCCACAGTTTCAGCTCAATTCTGCTCATATTTCATGATCAACATAGGACAGGCACTGCACTATTTTGGTGAATCTAGGTCAAAGGTCAAGGTCAAGGTCACACAAAAGGTCAAAAACACATAAGATGCCATATCTTTAGTTCTAATCGTCGTGCAGACTTCAAACCAAACCATGATTCCGGCAAGTCGTCATTCTATGAATGACCTTTCATTTATTTATTTATTTGTGTGTGTGTGTGTGTCTGTTTGCACTCTACAGGACACAATTCTGCACGGATTATCTTCAAATTTGGTAGGGACAATCCTTAGGCGGAAGGGAAGAAATTATTAGTTTTTGATGAAGATCTGGATCAAATCCTGGATTCTGGATCAGTTTGAAGATTTTTTTAATACTGGGAGATAGGGCAGACTTTCCACTGCTTATAACTTGAAACTGCTTGGAGAGAGGCATGTAGTTACTATTAATCACAAATAGGAAGTTGGGTATGGAGATTCTTTGACCACCAAATTTTATGACCTTAAGCGACCTTGAAAGGTCAAACTCAGCATCACCACTTTTCAGAGCGCTTTAGCAGCCAAACGGCTCAAGATAGACCCATACTTACTATTGAACACTAAGAGGCAGTCATATATGGGGATTCCACTGGCACCGTGATCTTCAGCTTCAACTGACCTTTAAAGGTCAAACTCAGCATCCCCACTTTTCCGAGTGCACTAGCAGCCAAACAATGCAAGATAGACCCATAGTTACTACTGAACACTAGGGATGTGAATCTCCACCACTGAGCCGATTCGATGCGCATCTCGATACGCTGCCAGCGATACGATACATTAATGATACAGTGAAGCCCCTTGCCGATACGATGCGATACGATTCACCCTTATTCACGATTAGATGCGATTCGGTTTGATACGATTCGATTCAGCACTATGCAAATAATTTATAAGCCCACATTTGGTTTCTTACCTCACCAGCACAATTATTCTTTCCTCTCTCTTTCCTTGTCGGGGATGTATTCAATACTTGATTGTTTTCTATTACCCAAACCAATAAATTCGATAAAATAAAACAAAAATGCAATTCAATATGGTACAGACAGAGGTCTCCTGGTCTATGTCGCTTCCCTCCATTTTGTTTGACTGCATATCCCTATCCGGCTTCCGTCCGAAAAAGGCGAAAGGTAATGGTGGTGCATTCAGGTAGGGATGAATATTTTTCCCGAAAATGAGACATTTTCTATCCCGGCAAAAGAAGCACATTTTCCCGGGAATCCCGGGAAATTAACTTGTTTTTAAGGTAGCCTATAATTTTGGCTACCGTTATATAACACTGGTCATAGTTCAGGAAACACTTAACAAAGAGACATGTGGGTCCCAAGCATGACTGATTTAATGTATTATCTGGTGGTATATATAATTATTGAGGCACAAAAACGTAATTTCAACATTAATCAATATTATAACAATATAAACTGCGCAAGCCACATGCAGCTTGACGTTCGCTCCAGATGAGAGGGAGAATTCGCATTCGGCTAAATAAAGTCAGCGATCACTCAAAGTTAAAAGGCGAAGTTACAAAACGCATCCACTCACTGGGTGGGAAGTTTCAGATGGATTCAGGAGATTTTTCTTTATTCAATGAGAGCCCCATTTCACTAAAGCCCGCTGCATCTCTGTCTGAAGGGTTTTGCATAAAGTATGAATTCAGTGTTCTTGTAGTTTTGAGCTTTCACCTGGAGTTTTGTCTGAGATTTTAAATGTTGCAGTGAACCGACAGTTGAGCCTCAGTCTTGCGCATTTGAGCCCTCCCTCAGACAGCGCAGCACGTCCTCATTATTAAATATTTTGAAGTAGGCTATTATGAAGTATTTCCACTCAGAGCTGATGTCAAAAATCGTGTTGTGTTAGTCTAATTCAGATTATAGACCCACAAGTTACTTAACTAACTGCGTTAACGGTCAGAAGTGTTTGAATTCAGGGCGTTTTGTGATTGTTAATCAATTAAGGCCGATGTTAATCGTGACTTACACGTGTGGCCAATGCTGAATTTTTTCTTGGCCACACTTACTCGCTGCGCCAGTTGATGACCATTCCAGTTTTTAGAAAGTACCGCTTAAAATAGCCTACGTTTGGCCAAGAAAAAAATTTTAACTTTGGACACACTTATTTTAAGTGTGGGCATTGGAGCAATGTGCATCTTGGCCACACTTATAAGTGCGTCTAACGCGAATTTCGATCAATTTTTGTGCTTGGACGCATTTAAATAAGTGTGAATAGTCAGTTCGATCAAGTTAAGTATTCTCTTCCCCTGCACGCACACACACACCCAGCTGTTCCGCCTGCGCACACACACAGCTGTTGAAAATGTTTTAAGAAAGTAAAATAGGCCTACATATTTTCTAAATATATTCCATTATCTTATGAATATTTTTAAAATGTTTTTTTCCCGGTTTCTCGTTTTTCTATTTTCCGGGAAACGGGAAATGGTTTGGAGGTCAAATCCCGGGAATCCCGTTTCCCGGGATTAAACCCTACATTCAGGGCGCCTAGGAAACACCTGAGCCAGGGGAATAAAACTTGAAATAATCGTGTAAACCACATGTTTTACCGATACAGGGACGTTAGGAACGATACATTGCGAATCAGCTGGCATTTGTGACCGATACACACTGAAGCTACCGATGCAGTCGCGCCAAACGTTTAATGTCGGACCACCGATACGCACCGGTGAATCTCTCCATCCCTACTGAACACTAATAGGAAGTCATATATGGGGAATCTAATGCCACTGTGACCTTGACCTTCAAGTGACCTTGAAAGGTCAAAATGGCCAACCTTCATATTTTCACGCTCTGTAACTGAGAAACTGCCAGAGATAGGCCCTCTGTTATGCTCAATCACAAATAGGAAACCAAATATGGGGCAGTGTTTCCCCTATGTGCATTCCATAGCGCGCACCACCGCTGCTGAATTCTCAGTGCCGCTGCAAAAAATAGCTGTGCTTGAAGTAACATGACGTTGACAATGTCGACCATTTGCTAGATTTCATTAAAACTGCTAGCAGCTAGCTAACCATGTCACTTGGCTTTGGCTTTAGTGTAGGCTAGGCTTCATACCACAACCCCCGCCTCCCCCATCATACACCACTGAAGCAAAAAGATGGGGGAAAAGAAACATTACGTGTCTCTGATTGGCGCTACTGTAGCTGATTGTCATCAAAGATCATAGAACGCTACGTTGTGGCGATGTGGACTTCTTTCCAATGATTTCTGGCTGTCAACTTGTTTGAAGAGGATCCTCAACATTCCCACAAAGAAACCAATCTAAGTGAAAAAAAATTATAATAACTACAGTAGAACTCGCCTAAACCGTCCTTGTATAAAAGGGAAACTGGCTCCTACCGGACAACAGCTAAAGTAATGTTTTCCCATTATATAAAATCTTGTTTATACGATGTTTATTTAACAGATTTTCGCTTACATCGGAAAAAATGTCCAGTCCCGTCATAATGCATTTCCATTCAAAAGCACTTGCGTATACCGGACAAGCTGGTTTGCACCATGCACATACGCAGTTGCAACAGAGCAACGAAATGAAGTTCGGCTTTCCTACACTGTTATAAACTGACTGAATTTAACCGTTAAGTTAACGCATTGTCTCTTTGTTATTTTAACTGTAAGAGGAGTCCTGCGCGCAATTTACTGTGTTTTACACTTAATATGGACGGAACTCTGTTGTAAACTTATTGTAAAATTACAGTTAAAATAACCGGCAAAAAGGTGCAAGTTTATAACGGTGTATTTGCTGAAACTGAAACTGGCGCGGTTTCATTTACATACTAGTTTTTTTGTCTTCATCATTGATCCCAGTTGGAGCAACACGCAGTATCATCCTGTTATCCATTGTGTCAGGGCAAAGACGGACTAAATGAAGACAAGTAGGTACGTGCACTTTGGAATGAAGTTGTTCCGATGTTCATACACAAAGCATATGTATAAATTCATACATGTATACAGTGGATATAATCTGTTATACGCATATTGCGGATATAATCTGTCTTATGCGTATAACGGATTTTGTCCGTTTTACACATATAGCGGATTTCGCTTATAACAGTCAAAATCAGCTGGTCCAATTGAATCCGTTTCTGCGAGTTTTACTGTATGTGTATATCATTATGTTTTATAAAGTCGTAGGTCATCGTTTATTGCGTTGTGGAGAGGTTAGCGGTATAATTTTTTTTTTTTTTTTTTTTTTTTAAATGGGAGCGACATTACCTATTGGCCTCGCTAAATCTCTTCAGCTCGTAACAAAGTGACTGACAGGCTAGTTTGGAAATTACTGAAGGTTACAGCCTTCCTATCTATTGTAACGTTAAGCATGATCATAAACAAAGTGTAATTCTGTGTTTATAGACGCGGTTCCCTAGCTAGCAGACACTCAGGAATCGGTCTAGTTAGCTCGCTGTGGCTCACTCTGACCACTTCAGTCGTGAATGTCAGTGAATGAGTTGACGTTAGAATTAATAATGTCAATCTAGCTGTGACTAGGCCAACTCTTTTGTTAATAGGGTAAGCTGTTCTTGAATGTAAGATTAAAATGTATATTAGGCCTACAACATTAACGATGTTGGTATTCCACCAGCTACCTTGTTGATGAACGTTTTCCAAATGAAAAGATCGCGAGTCATATCCTGATAGTAGGTTAATTAACACAAATGCAATACTCAGAGGACTCTCATAAACTGGTCAAAGAGAAAGGCAGACAGTGACCACGGAGGAGCTAAGTTTAGTGAAGGAAATTAGGGCAGACAACGTCAAATTGGCTTCAATAAATTTCTGTGTTAAGCCACCCCATATTGCCAGTATCTTTTGTTACAAAGAAAAGTTATGTTATGTTATGTTAAAAGCTTAAAATCAATACAAAAATGGTACTTTGTGACCAGTTCAAGTTTAACTATGGTCATGCTTTATAATCAGTATCTAGTGTCAGCAGATAACTTGAATCTGTTGATTGTTTGGCAAGTTGTCATTTGCCCAGAAATCTCACAAGAAGTCCTTATTTGAAGCGTAATTTTTCAAAATTTTCTTCCGAGGGAGAATTCCCCCGGGCCCCCCTACTGTTGCTAGGTTACCGACACATAGCACTGCTGCTACAAAAAAATTCTAGGGGAAACACTGTATGGGGACACCAATTCCACCATGACATTGACCTTCACGTGGCGTTGAGGGTGCTGGCAGCGTGATGTGGCCTTCTGGACACACCCTCTAGTTTTAATTATCTTTGTCAGGCACTGTCTGTATTGCTCTATTTTCAGTGGGTACGTTTACATGCACAGTATAGTCGAGCTACGGTAATAGCTTGATTAGGCCATTTAATCGGACTACTGTCCTTGTCCCAATATACATGCATGAGACGAAATCCGATTTATTAACCGAAGCATGTCCGTCTCCGCTACGATAGGTGGCAAAATGCCCCCTTTCAGCTTGTTTGTGTCAAACCTTTTTCTGGTTGACCTACTACGTCACAGACCAAACAATTGACAAACAATAGCTGGCGGCAAACTGGTAGCATCTCAAGTGGCGAGAACATGGACATCTTTACGGCTCTGTAAATTTCATACGGGTTGTGCACTACACTTTTCATACAGTTGAGATGCATGCCATCCCTGGTGGTTATGGCGCTAACGGAAACTTGGCAGCAACGTAGCTATGCTCTACATTGTGCCCTCTCTACTACCCCCGAGTGCGTTTCCCAGGAGCATAGTTACTTACTATGTTAGCAACTAACATAATTCATCCATTCAGTATGTGGTTCAGTTAGCATCTGTGCTTTCGAGAAACATACCCCCAGGCTTCCTGTGCTGGATGCAGGTCAGGGGTAAAGACTAGTGAGACAGTAGTTTTTCTGATGGCGAGTGGAAGGAAAATTTTCGCATGACGTTTAATAAATTATGCGGATTAATGGAAGAAGTTAAGGGGCCCCAAGACGTGACTGTTCAAGCACCAATACCCTTACAGAGGAGGACTGCTACTGTTCATCACAAACTCGCTAGCTGGGCAGAGCACGGAGTTGCTGCTAATCAGTTTGGTCAGTGAAGGCTCCAGTATCTTTGGTTTAGTGCGGTTGGGTGTTTACAAGTCCACAGCACTTCTGGGTCAAAGGCCAGCACGAAGGACTGAGGAGCATGAGAAGACCGCATAGTCCAATTCGGTTCAATTCAAGCGTATACATGCAGGAATAATGCGACTACTAACCGCATTATCAGGGTTTGTTAGCCCGAATATGAGAAATTTGATTTAGTATGATTCCTGTTGGACTAACATGTTTACATGGATTTTAAAAGTCCGGTTATAATTGGACTGACCCAATAATTCTATTTTTTCTAACATCATGTAAACGCACTCATTGACGCACACCTGGAGACCACATTCTGGATCAATTTCCAAATGTCCTTGAATGAGAGACCACGAATAGGGTGGGACATGACAGACAAGCCTCATACCTTTGATAAGCAGTGTGGCACGAATAGGGTGGGACATGACAGACAAGCCTCATATCTTTGATAAGCAGTGTGGCAGTGATCTCGATTTGCACACTCGAATGACGACAGCAAAGGGTGTTCAACCGCCAATCGAAGGCAATGAGTCAAACAAACATAAAAGGTGGGTGGATGGATGGAGGTGGGTCACAGAAAAGACTGTTTCTACTATTACTTTTGTCCTTATCTTACCTTGATTTCATCTACTCTGCTTCTTCTCATGGGATGGGCATAATTAATGGCAGCAGGGGCGTGTCAAATAGTCCTTTGTCGTAAGTGATCACTATCGTAGCATTTCGGGTAATCGAACAGGATTGGCCCCCTTGGAGTCCAACATGTCTAAGCAAAAGATGAACTTGCAGTCATGAGAAAAAGAAAGAACACCCTCTTTCAGTTCTATGGGTTTATGTATTAGGACGTAGTTTAAAAAATCAGCTGGTCCTAATCAGGTCCTACAATTATGTAAATCTAACCTTAGGTGTAAAACAACACACAACTAATTTCACCATGCCATTATTTATTTATTTATTTATTTTTAAATCAGCCAAATGCAGAAGCCAGGTGTGAAAAACTAAGCACACACTTTCGGCTTACATTAGAATTAAGAAGGTAATTAGCAGCCAGGTGTTGCTGATCAAATGCACTTGATTAAATGATCATCAGCAAGTGTGACCACTTCCATAAAATCAGAGGTTTTGGCACTTTGCTGGCCTGGGGCATTTAGGTGTGCGTTAACACAATGCCAAGAGGGAAAGACATCAGCAATCATCTTAGAGATACAACTGTTGCTGCCTATCAATCTGTGAAGGGTAATAAGGACATTTCCAAACAATCTGAAGTCCATCATTCTACAGTGAGGAAGATTCATTATTTACGTGTGGAAAAGATTCACGACAGTCGCCAATCTTCTCAGGAGTGGACGTCCCAGCAAATTCACCCTAAGGTCAGACCGCGCAATGCTCAGAGAAATAGCACAAAACCCAAGAACTACATCTAGGACTCTACAGGCCTTAGTTAGCGTGTTAAATGTTAAAGTTATGACAGCACAATTCGAAAAAGACTGAACAAGTATGGCTTGTTTGGAAGAGATACAAGGAGAAAGCCTCTTCTCTCCAATAAGAACATGACAGCATGGCTTAGGTTTGCAATGTTGCATCTGAATAAACCACAAGCCTTCTGAAACAATGTCCGTTGGACAGACAAGACCAAAGTGGAGCTGTGTGGCCATAATCCACAGCGCCATGTTCGCTGCAAACCAAACACAGCATATAAATGCAAACACCTCATACTAACTGTCAGACATGGTGGTGGAGGGGTGCTGATTTGGGCTTGTTCTGCAGCCATAGGACCTGGGCACCTTGTGGTCACAGAGTCGACCATGAACTCCTCTGTGTACCAAAGTATTCTAGAGTCAAATATGAAACCATCTGTACTACAGCAAAAGCTTGGCCGCAATTGGGTCATGCAATAGGACAATGATCCCAAGCACACCAGCACATCTACGACAGAATGGCTGGAAAAGAAAAAAAAAATAAAGGTGTTGCAAAGGCCAAGTCAAAGTCCAGACCGCAACCTGATTGAAATGCTTTGGCAGAACCTTAAGAAAGCTGTGCATAAACAAATGCCCACAAATATCAATAAAATGAGAAAATGTTGTAAAGAGGAGTGGGCCAAAATTCCTCCAACACGATGTGAGAGACTGATAAAATCATACAGAAAATGATTTGTTCAAGTTATTGCACCTAAAGGTGGTTCTACAAGCTGTTGAATCATGTGGTGTACGCTGGCGCGAATTAATGCACAGGCTGACCTAGGCTGCAGCCTAGGGACCTCACATGCGCAAAGGCCCCGGACTGGCCAGACTATTTCAATTATTTTAAATTTACCAAAGCAGAAACAAAAAAAAAAAAAAAACGTCTATTGACCCATAAAACAAGTATACAGCTGATTGGATAGACGTGATGTCTCATCTATGCAATCAGCTGCGGTGGTCACACGTCACTTATTTTGATAGACGTCACTGCTTCTGCTGGACAGCATAGCAGCAAAATGTTAGATAACGATTAAAAATATGACAGCGGAGCGCAAGAACGAAAACAACGATGTTTAAAAGAACAGCTCAACCAAGAGCTTTAAAAAAAGAAATCCCTAAATTGACGGATATTTCAAGCCTTCATCCAGTCAAAAAGAAGGCACAGAGGATGAAATCGCTCCGGTGCCCCAGCGGCGGAGCTAGAACTAGGAATTGGGGTGGCACAGACACGTCCCTTTATGACAACAGTTAGTCCTGGCTCGTTCTCAATCATTTTCCTTTATTGCCGCGTTTTCCAATTATCGTAATTGGCAACTGAAGACACGGTTTCTCTCCATATGCGATCTAACAGCGGTAAAATCATGGGCTAAATTCAGTACAGAAAAATAATTTACTTATTAACAGGCCAATGCTTCGCGCTGATTGAACTGGTCCGCGTTCCAATGAAATATCGCCTTTCACTCTCGGTATTGCATGGGTTTATTAAAAAAAATAAAAGTGGCACTCGGCAGTTAAATAGGCTATAAAAAGCGTGCGGCTCAAGCTATTTGCGTGAGAGTCGACAGGTATGCAATTTTGAATAATGCTGATTTAAATACTGCAAATACGCGTCCAGATGAATGATCATCGTCTTACCAAATCGCGGAGAACAAGCAGCACCTGCTAAGAGTTTAGTGCTCTCTGAGTGAACCTTTTGTTAATTATGAAAATGACTGAGAACAGGTCAGGACTAATAATTGTTTTAAACGGATGTTTTGTGCACACCAATTCTCAGTTCTGGCTCTGCCACTGCACTGAAAATAACACCCATGATTTCATCGCTGTTAGATCGCATATGGAGAGAAACCATAAGGGTACCAAGGTAGCTCACTGGTGACCGTTATCAATCGCTAGCATTTGTTGTTAGTCAGCGGTCTATTCAAGTCCATGGAACAGCTAATTAACTAGCAAGCATGAAACGTTTTATTACAGCCCTTCAAATGAGTATTGCTGCAAAAGACATGAGAATACAACTGCGTAGCTTTGTTTGATAAAAGTGCCTTCTGTAATATTCTTGTCTCATAAATTGTAATTATCTTGTGAGATTTATCACCAATGAAAAAGACACTAATTTCACAACTGTTTCAGATCTTTTTTTAATTAGTTTAAAAATACATTAAAAAGCTTATTATGGTTTTGGAAACGGAATGAATAACATGTCTTTAACACGGTCAGCATATCGACTGTCACTGTTGCATATCCCCCGCACACATTGTTTTACCATCGTCAGAAACCCAAAGTGCCTGGTTCAGATTTTTTAGTGAGACGGCTGCCTGAGGTGAAAGTTGTCCGAGGTTCGGTCAGACCCCTGCTTGCCCCATTGTGACGTAGCCGAAAACGGGCGGGGCTTGGGATCGGTCAATTGGGGGGGGCACAGACACATCGCTTTAAAACAATTATTAGTCCTGACTTGTGCTCAGTCATTTCCTAAATTAACAATAAATTCACTCCGACGTATCAGACGTTGCTAGTTCTCCCCATGAAAGTAAGGTGACTATCATTCATTTGGACACGCACTTTGGTGCATTTAAATCAGCGTTATTGAAAATTGCGAACAGGCGTTTCAAACGGTCTTTTATTTCATTTCAACTATTTTTTTTTTTTTCAATAAAATTGGCATCTCCAATCCCACCCGAATCTGGAGTGCCCAATCCGAGAACTGTGTACAAGACTTGCTCGTATGCAACCCCCTGTTGCCAGCTCAGGAGAGAGAGACAGTTCACGGCTCTCCTCCGAAGCACGCGCCTGTGAGCCCCCGCATCTTTACACTCATTGGTTGAAACTATCACAAATTCAGAGCGAGGGCAGAGGATACCCGAAAATGAGCGAGCTAAGAATCTCACTGACAAGCCCGGCTGGCCAACAGGAGGCGCTTGAGCAACAAACAAAGCAATCATTTTTAATTTCCTTTCCCAGCAGTCCCTTCCCAATTTGCATCCCTACAGCGCTTTAGCCAATTGTGCGCTGTTCTGACCACTGCTGGTTGGCATGACCGGGGATCAAACCCGCGCCATAGTAGTCACTACTGCTCCGCAAATGCGGCACCTTAACCGAGTGAGCTAACCCGGCAGCTCATTTCAACAATTTAAACAATCATGAAGCGCAGGTTAAATCGACTGATTGACTGAAAAAGAGGCGCAGAAGTTCCGGAGCAGTTTGTCTTTCATAAAGCATTGGCCTGTTTAAAAGTGAATTCTTTTTTCTGTACAGGAATTATCCTTTTTCTGTACTGAATGTAGTAAACAAAAAGAAGCATGTCAGCACCCGAAAATGTCCTTTGAAATAATTTTATTAGGCTATCAGACGAACCATAGTTTCTTTTGTCGTGCACCGAAATAATTTACTAGTTTGGAGGGTGCTCCTTTTTTTGCGTTTTTGATATTCTGTACTGAATGTAGCCCATTATTTTCTCGCTGTTAGAGAGAATCCCCTCAAATCCCAGTTCTGGTGCCGACACTGGGTGGCAGCCATGTTACTGAGGGATGGGACTGAACTTGTCAATATTCTAAACCGTGTTCGAGCTTGGCTTGCTTGTGAATATTCAATAACTGATCCGGGTCTGCCATTTAGTGATAGAATATTCTAACTGCGTGCATAAATTTGCAGCTCCAAGTCCGCTGGCGGACACATCTGCATAAAGGGGTTAAACGGCTACTTCTATGCACTGGGTCCTCTGCTTGTTTATAGTGTCTTGCTTGTAATGTTCTATTTTTCACTTTATCTAGCTGTGATGTGGTGGTAATTTTTTAACAGTGGCGGTCCAACCACTTGAATAAATGTAGAGGAAACACTGTAGTTTGGCTGTCTCTATGCGTGTGTATACCAGTTCACCTTAGTATTTGTGTGTGGGCTATTTCTGGCAATTAATTTTCCGGTAAGAGTTGGGGTGGGGTTGCAGGGGCCACACAAAGAGTAGCCTAGGGGCCCATGACCACCTTAATCCTCCTCTGGGTGTACTTAGTTTTTCACAGATGACTTCTAAATTTTGGCTAAATTTTGGTTTGATAAATAATGGCACCGTGGAATCTGTTGTGTGTTGTTTCACATCTGAGGTTAGATTTACCCAATTTTAGGACCTGATAAGAACCAGCTGATTTTTTTCATGTCCTGATATGTAAAACTACAGAACTGAAAGAAAGTGTACTTTTTCTCATGACTGTACATAAAGCCTACTGGCGGTGATGGGAAAGTTGCACCTGGACACAGTGACTAACATCAAGTATGCCCACTGACAACAGTGAGATGAGAGCAGGAGTGTGTCCTCCAACACACTTACCATAAATGCTATCCCCTGGAGAGAGACAGCTCCATAAAGCACAATAACTTTCATTATTGCAATGCCATCAGATGTGGCTGCAATCTGGGCTGAGTGGGAGAGGACAACACACCCTACCTTCATTTCTGAAAGAAAGCTGATGAGCGGAATGCACTGAATACCCTGCCTGCAAGCATAGTGCCCTAAATCTGCTGATTACAGAGCGCACCTCTACCTGTGAATAAATGAGCCACTGACTCCCAGTATAAGAGAATCACATGCTGCTGCCTCACTGAGAATATTTTAATGCAAATGTGACTCTTGTTCACACAAACAATCCCTAATTTAATTGGGTAGAGAGCATCCACGTGTAATCTGACAGTACCTGTTGTCTGAAGAGATGGCTGTCAAATGACAGAGTTAAAAGAGCTTAAATGTGATGGAAGTCAGCCAGAAACATAATATAAAATGTGCACAGCACTGATAAGCAATGATATTACTGACCATACATTCATAGCCAAAGAAGGTATCGAATGCCATGTAGCCTCCTAATGAAGGAGAACGTAACTGAAGCTACTGAATTCCCAATAAATTTTTATGCTCACATTCACATGAAGGAATGATGTGAGGTGGCCACCAAGCAGCTAGCAGCCAAGGCGTTTGTCTTGGAGCCCTGTGGTTGGGCATTTATATCCCAGCAACACTATTACCATAGATGCTCATGAGCCTTCAATTAGAATCAGAGAAGGCGGCACAGTGGAAGAAGTAGGCTGCAGGGCAGGCCAAAGGTGCACCGAGCGCTGCCACCACATACTTTTTCCCAGATTCCTCTACTTTATTATTCCCAGCTCGACAATTTAGCATACGAACGACTCGTTTATTGTGCGCAGGTACCTAGCTAGAACCCAGTTTTTGTATGAATTTCGCTGGTGATAGCTTATTAGACTATGGCTAGGTCACTCTTGAGCTAGCCATCCATCTACCCTGTAATAATGACACTAAAACTAGCTAATAACATGACATTCGCTCATGTTACTGAATAATAATTAGTGAAAAGTTTCATCATTATAAGTTTCCAATTTATTAGCCCAAATATAAATATATCCAAAAGAAACTTTGTATTAATCTGATCAAATATGTGTAATTTAACAATACTCGCATTGTACCCATGATTGTTGGAAATTAAACGAAAACTAAAGGCCCGAAGGGGAGTCAACAACGATTGTCCAAAATTGGATACAGTGTCTGCAGTTGGATACTGTTCAATGTCTACAATGGGACAATTTTGCTTTTTCAATGATGCGTGGTCATCATGAATTTTCGGGTTAAGTATTGTCCCTTGCATATCATGAAAAACTACGAATAAAGTGTCTCAATTAGTGCATTTCCACTGACACAGAACCGACACGGAGCCGGTTCCCGAACCTAATTTTGAACCGTTCCGTGCATTTCGACCAAAAATAAATACAAAACCCAAAACCAGTGAAGTTGGCACGTTATGTAAATCGTAGATAAAAACAGAATACAATGATTTGGAAATCCTTTTCAACTTATATTCAATTGAATACACTGCAAAGACAAGATGTTTAATGTTCAAACTGAGAAACTTTATTTTTTTTTGCAAATAATCATTAACTTAGAATTTAAAGGCAGCAACACATTGCAAAAAAGTTGGCACAGGGCCTTTTTACCACTGTGTTACATCACCTTTCCTTTTAACGACACTCAGTAAACGCTTTGGGAACTGAGGAGACCAATTTTTGAAGCTTTTCAGGTGGAACTCTTTCCCATTCTTGCTTGATGTACAGCTTAAGTTGTTCAACAGTCCGGGGTCTCCGTTGTCGTATTTTACGCTTCATAATGCGCCACACATTTTCAATGGGAGACAGGTCTGGACTACAGGCAGGCCAGTCTAGTACCCGCACTCTTTTACTACGGAGCCATGCTGTTGTAACACGCGCAGAATGTGGCTTGGCATTGTCTTGCTGAAATAAGCAGGGGCGTCCATGAAAAAGACGTTGCTTGGATGGCAACATATGTTGCTCCAAAACCTGTATGTACCTTTCAGCATTAATGGTGCCTTCACATATGTGTAAGTTGCCCATGCCTTGGGCACTAATACACCCCCATACCATCACAGATGCTGGCTTTTGAACTTTGCGCCTATAACAGTCCGGATGGTTCTTTTCCTCTTTGGTCCGGAGGACACGACGTCCACAGTTTCCAAAAACAATTTGAAATGTGGACTCGTCAGACCACAGAACACTTTTCCACTTTGCATCAGTCCATCTTAGTTGAGCTTGGGCCCAGCGAAGCCCGGGCGTTCTGGGTGCTGTTGATAAATGGCTTTCGCTTTGCATTGTAGAGTTTTAACTTGCACTTGCAGATGTAGCGACGAACTGTAGTTACTGACAGTGGTTTTCTGAAGTGTTCTTGAGCCCATGTGGTGATGTCCTTTACACACTGATGTCGGTTTTTGATGCAGTACCGCCTGAGGGATCGAAGGTCACGGGCATTCAATGTTGGTTTTCGACCTTGTAGCTTACGTGCAGTGATTTCTCCAGATTCTCTGAACCTTTTGACGATATTACGGACCGTAGATGATGAAATTCCTAAATTTCTTGCAATAGCTCGTTGAGGAATGTTGTTTTTAAACTGTTCGACAATCAGCTGACGCATTTTTTCACTAAGTGGTGATCCTCGCCCCATCCTTGTTTGTGAATGACTGAGCATTTCAGGGAAGCTGCTTTTATACCCAATCATGGCACCCACCTGTTCCCAATTAGCCCGTTCACCTGTGGGATGTTCCAAATAAGTGTTTGATGAGCACTCCTCAACTCTTTCAGTCTTTTTTGCCACTTGTGCCAGCTTTTTTGAAACATGTTGCAGGCATCAAATTCCAAATGAGCTAATATTTGCAAAAAATTACAAAGTTTACCTGTTCGAACATTAAGTAACTTGTCTTTGCAGTGTATTCAATTGAATATAGGTTGAAAAGGATTTGCAAATCATTGTATTCTGTTTTTATTTACGATTTACACAACGTGCCAACTTCACTGGTTTTGGCTTTTGTAGGTTCGGAACCCAAAAAGTTGGTTCCCAGCCAGAACCAAAAAATAGCTGGTTCTTTCAGCGAACCGTGATGACGTTGGCCACAGCATTGGTTTGTTGACATGGTTCAGCGGAAAGAATTCTGCATCCACCCTTGACTTTTTCGGTTTTTTATTCACCAGTACGATTTTAAAAGGTGGCGCCAATATGTACTGGGGGTTTTATTAGTGAGAATGGGGTCAGAAATGAGTCTTTAATATCGCGAACCCGCTGTGTGTAATCAGTAACGTGGACGTCACCACGTATAGCAGCACTAGAAATTAAACTCCAAATGTTCTTGACTGGATGTACGCTTGGTGTTTCTGCACACCTGAATGATTCTCCGGGTACCAAAACAACAAGGTAAGCCGAAAAAGTACTGATTTTACTAGTTACTGGCGAACGTGACATGCGGAATGCTTTCCCTTACGTTTGAATGTGTGTAGCCTCCAAAATATCATATTGTGTTGTATTGTTTCACCCGTTATAACAGTAGCTTATAACAGTTAGCTTGCCTAACGTCAGTTAACGTTTGGTGGTTGATATGGATCAATGAGGTCGTTGCAAGTTACGTACATGGTCACGTGATCCCCGAAGCAAAATGTACACAAAGCTTGATCGCAGCATAGTGAATATGGGGAAATCTTGTGCTGCTGTTGCTTGCACCAATAATAATGCCATTCAGTCCTCTGGAAAATACGGCCAAATTAGTTTCCAGCAATTTCCACAAAATAGTGAAGCCCTTTTGAAAGAGTGGCTTGTTAGATTAAGAAGAATTGACCGTGGACAGCCTTACAAACCAACAAAACATTCAGTTCTTTGCTCAAAGCACTTCGAGAAAAGCTGCTTCATGTACCAGAAGTTCACAAGTAAGTCAACGGTTTTGTTGCAATAAAAACTGGTTTTCAAGTGAAGATTTAAAGAAATTGGTGTTAAATATACAGCATATTATATACAAATATTAACCTTAAGCCTGAACGGCCCCATAACGGGGACAATGAATTTGCATAATAAATACTGCATGTTGCCTAATAGCGACCTTGTCATGCTTCATATCCTCTTAAAGCGAAGAAACTCGGCGAAAAGATTGTGATGACCGTTTTTACCTAAACCGAACGCAATTCAAGTACCAAGCAAGTAAATAAGCATCTAGCAAAACATTAAATAAAAATATAGCCGCAAGCGGCAATTCCGGGGTTCAATCCACGAAAGACCATTAGTAGTTGAAAGCTCTAACAGCTTAATTAACAAGTGTTGCCACTAAACGTGGCCATGTCCCCGCCAGGCGACGGAAATCGACTGGGGTCGACGTATCACAAAATTGCACATTGAAGCCAATGATGAATAAAATCGGTCAAAGCGTTCTCGAGATTTCGCGTTCACAACAAACGGGACGTGACGGACGGACGGATGGACTGATGGAGCTGAACACTATGTCCCCCGGCCCTAATACACCTTGACTCCAAAGATGAATGGAATCGGTCAAACCGTTCTTGAGATATTGCGTTCACAACAAACGGGATGGGACGGACGGACAGCCGGACGGATGGAGCTGAATTCTATATCCTCTGCCCCTAATACACCTTGACACCTAAGATGAATGGAATCGATCATACCGTTCTTGAGATATCGCGGTCACAACAAACAGGACATGACAGACAGACGAACGGGCGGACGGAGATGAATACTATGTCCCCCGCCCCTGATACACCTTGAAACCAAAGACAATTGGAATCGGTCAAACCGTTCTTGAGATATCACGTTCACAACAAACGGGACATGATGGATGGATGGACGGACGGACGGAGCTGAATAGTATGTCCCCCGCCCCAACACACCTTGACACCAAAGATGAATGGAATCGGTCGAACCGTTCTCGAGATATCATGTTGACAAGGAATTTGTAAGTGGTCAAATGGTCGTAATGACCTTGAGAATAATGGCAAGGTCACGTAAATCGAGTGGGCTGTGAGCACTCCCCTAATACACCTTGACACCAAAGATGAATGGAATCGGTCAAATCGTTCTTGAGATATCGCGTTCACAACAAACAGGACATGACGGACGGACGGACGGAGCTGAATACTATGTCCCCCGCCCCTAATACACCTTGATACCAAAGACGAATGGAATCGGTCAAACCGATCTTGAGATATCACGTTCACAACAAACGGGACGGGACAGACGGATGGAAGGCCGGGCGGACGGATGGAGCTGAATACTATGTCCCCCGCCCCAACACACCTTGACACCAAAGATGAATGGAATCGGTCGAACCGTTCTTGAGATATCATGTTGACAAGGAATTTGTAAGTGGTCAAATGATCGTAATGACCTTGAGAATAATGCCAATGTCACGGAAATCTACTGGGGTCGGCGTATCACGCCAACATACCTTAACACCAAAGATGAATGGAATCGGTCAAACCGTTCTTGAGATATCGCGTTCAGAACAAAAGGGACATGACGGACGGCGGACGGAGTGAATACTATATGTCCCCGCTCCGCTCGCTATCGTGGCGGGCGGGGGACAAAAACCACTTTAAGAGTGTGTTGCAGGTATTTATGTGGACCTATTTTGCCAGTGTAATGATTGGACCAACAACTTATGATGTATAGTCTGATTTGTGTTATGTTAGGCTATTTTGTGCATTTATGGCACCCCCTACTGGTCGATTTGATTGAAACTTTCAGGCTATGTTTCAGGTTCTTATGTGGACATATCCTGTGAGTTTTGTAATGATTGGAAAAACTATTTATGATTTATAGTCTGATTTGTGTTATACCACGCTGCTTTGTTTTGCATTTATAGCGCCCCCTATCAGTCAATTTGAATGAAATTTTCTGGGTATGTTTCAGGTACTTATATGAATATATCCTGTGAGTTTTATGGCTATAGAACAGACACCTGCTGATTTATAATCTGATTTGTGTTATACCATGCTGCTTTGTTTTGCATTTATAGCGCCCCCTATCAATCAATTTGTATGAAATTTTTAGAGTATGTTTCAAGTACTTATATGAATATATCCTGTGAGTTTTATGGCTATAGGACAAACAATTGCTGATTTATAGTCGGATTTGTGTTATACCATGCTGCCTTGTTTTGCAGTTATAGCGCCCCCTATGAGTCAATTTAAATGAAATTTGCTGGGTTTGTTTCAGGTACTTATGTGAATATATCCTGTGAGTTTTATGGCTATAGGACAAACAATTGCTGATTTATAGTCTGATTTGTGTTATAGCGCCCCCTATGGGCCGATTTGCATAAAACTGTCACGGTATGTTCCTGGTACTTATATGGACATATTCTGCAAGTTCTGTGATGATTGGCCCAATAATTGTTGAATTTTGTCCATTTTTGTGCTAAGCCACGCCCCTGCTGAAGTTCATTGGTCAATATCTTGGAAACAAAATGAGATTTCAACAAGCTTTATGCAATGTTTGATAAGCTTGGTCCACTGATGATCCACAGCAAATTTCGAAGGAATCGGACGTACGGCCTAGGAGGAGATGTCAAAAATGTGTTTTTCAAAGAATTCAAAATTTCGGAAAATCAAATATGGCAGATCTTAGAGGTCCTTACGGGAATGTTGTAGAGAATGGACCAAAGAATGTCTGTACCAAGTTTCGTGTGAATCGGACTTACAGCCTAGGAGTTATGACCTTTAAAGTGAAAACCTGTTTTTCTTGAATTATAGCGCCACCATCAGGCCTACTGAGTTAAAAATGCCTTGTTCAGCATTTACACACAACTTCCAACCAATATGCAAAATTTCAGGTCTCTACCATTTACCATCTCACGGGAATTTGCGAAAACATTTCTGAAGAAGAAGAAAAATAATAATAATAATAATAATAAATATAGCCATAGCGGCAATTCCGGGTTCAATCCACGAAAAGACCATTAGTAGTTGAAAGCTCTAACAGCTTAATTAACAAGTGTTGCCACTAACGTGGGCCATGTCCCCCCGCCAGGTGACAGAAATCGACCGGGGTCGGCGTATCACAAAATTACACATTGAAGCCAAAGATGAATTAAATTGGTCAAAGCGTTCTCGAGATTTCGCGTTCACAACAAATGGGACGTGATAGATGGACGGCCGGACGGATGGACTGATGGAGCTGAATACTATGTCCCCCGGCCTTAATACTCCTTGACCCCAAGGATGAATGGAATCAGTCAAACCGTTCTTGAGAAATCGCGTTCACAACAAAGGGGATGGGACGGATGCCAGCCGGACGGATGAAGCTGAATTCTATATCCTCCGCCCCTAATACACCTTGACACCAAAGATGAATGGAACCGGTCAAACTGTTCTTGAGATATCATGTTGACAAGGTATTTTTAACAAATGGTCAATGACCTTGAGAATAATGGCAAGGTCACGTAAATCGAGTGAGTTGTGAGCACCCCCCTAATACACCTTGACACCAAAGATGAATGGAATCGGTCAAACCTCTCGAGATATTGTGTTCACAACAAACGGGACATGACGGACAGACAGACGGGCGGACCCCCACCCCTAATACACCTTGAAACCAAAGACGAATGGAATCGGTCAAACCGTTCTTGAGATATCGCATTCACAACAAACGGGACATGACGGACAGACGGATGGGCGGACGGAGCTGAATACTATGTCCCCCACCCCAATACACCTTGACACCAAAGATGAATGGAATCGGTCGAACCGTTCTTGATATCACGTTCACACCAAACGGGACGGGACAGACGGACGGACGGCTGGGAGGACGGACGGAGCTGAATACTATGTCCCCCGCCGCTAATACACCTTGACACCATAGATGAATGGAATTGGTCAAACCGTTCTTGAGATATCGTGTTGACAAGGAAATTGTAAGTGGTCAAATGATTTTAATGACCTTGAGAATAATGCCAAGGTCACGGAAATCTACTGGGGTCGGCGTATCACACAAATATACCTTGACACCAAAGATGAATCGAATCGGTCAAACCGTTCTTGAGATATCGCATTCAGAACAAACGGGACATGACGGACGGCCGGACGGAGCTGAATACAATGTCCCCTGCTCCGCTCGCTATCGTGGCGGCAAGGGGCAAAATCCACTTTAAGGGTGTGTTGCAGGTTTTTATGTGGACCTATTTTGCCAGTGTAATGATAGGACAAACAACTAATGATGCATAGTCTGATTTGTGTTATGTTAGGCTATTTTGTGCATTTATGGCACCCCCTACTGGTCAATTTGATTGAAACTTTCAGGCTATATTTCAGGTTCTTATGTGGACATATCCTATGAGTTTTGTCATGATTGGAAAAACTATTTATGATTTATAGTCTGATTTGTGTTATACCACGTTGCTTTGTTCCGCATTTATAGCGCCCCCAATAGGACAATTTGAATGAAATTTTCAGAGTATGTTTCAAGTACTTTTATGAATATATCCTGCGAGTTTTATGGCTATAGGACAAACAACTGCTGATTTATAGTCAGATTTGTGTTATACCATGCTGCTTTGTTTTGCATTTATAGTGCCCCCTATCAGTCAATTTGAATGAAATTTTCTGGGTGTGTTTCAGGTACTTATATGAATATATCCTGTGAGTTTTATGGCTATAGAACAGACACCTGCTGATTTATAATCTGATTTGTGTTATACCATGCTGCTTTGTTTTGCATTTATAGCGCCCCCTATCAATCAATTTGAATGAAATTTTTAGAGTATGTTTCAAGTACTTATATGAATATATCCTGTGAGTTTTATGGCTATAGGACAAACAATTGCTGATTTATAGTCGGATTTGTGTTATACCATGCTGCCTTGTTTTGCATTTATAGCGCCCCCTATCTGTCAATTTAAATGAAATTTGCATAGTTTGTTTCAGGTACTTTTATTAATATATCCTGTAGTTTTATGGCTATAGGACAAACAACTGCTGATTTATAGTCAGATTTGTGTTATACCATGCTGCTTTGTTTTTGCATTTATAGTGCCCCCCCCTATCAGTCAATTTGAATGAAATTTTTCTGGTATGTTTCAGGTACTTATATGAATATATCCTGTGAGTTTTATGGCTATAGGACAAACAATTGTTGATTTATAGTCGTATTTGTGTTATACCATGCTGCTTTGTTTTGCATTTATAGCGCCCCCTGTGAGTCAATTTGAATGAAATTTTCAGAGTATGTTTCAAGTACTTATATGAATATATCCTGTGAGTTTTATGGCTATAGGACAAACAATTGCTGATTTATAGTCTGATTTGTGTTATAGCGCCCCCTATAGGCTGATTTGCATCAAACTGTCAAGGTATGTTCCTGGTAATTATATGGACATATTCTGCAAGTTCTGTGATGATTGGCCCAATGGTTGTTGAATTTTGTCCATTTTTGTGCTAAGCCACGCCCCTGTTGAAGTTCATTGGTCAATATCTGGGAAACGAAATGAGATTTCAACAAGCTTTATGCAACCTTTAATTATCTTGGTCCACTGATGATCCACAGCAAATTTCGAAGGAATCGGACCTACGGCCTAGGAGGAGATGTCAAAAATGTGTTTTTCAAAGAATTCAAAATTTCGGAAAATCAAATATGGCGGATCTTAGAGGTCCTTATTGCAAAGTTGTAGAGAATGGACCAAAGAATGTGTCTACCAAGTTTCGTGTGAATCGGACTTACAGCCTAGGAGATATGACCTTTAAAGTGAAAACTTGTTTTTCTTGAATTATAGCGCCACCATCAGGCCTACTGAGTTAAAAATGCTTTGGTCTGCATTTACACACAACTTCCAACCAATATGCAAAGTTTCAGGTCTCTACCATTTACCATCTCACAGGAATTTGCGAAAACATTTCTGAAGAAGAAGAAAAATAATAATAATAAATATAGCCGCAAGCGGCAATTTCGGGGTTCAAGCCACGAAAGACCATTAGTAGTTAAAGCTCTAACAGCTTAATTAACAAGTGTTGCCACTAAACGTGGCCATGTCCCCCCGCCAGGTGACGGAAATCGACTGGGGTCGGCGTATCACAAAATTACACATTGAAGCCAAAGATGAATTAAATCGGGTCAAAGCGTTCTCGAGATTTCGCGTTCACAACAAATGGGACGTGACAGACGGACGGCCGGACGGATGGACTGATGGAGCTGAATACTATGTCCCCCGGCCTTAATACTCCTTGACCCCAAGGATGAATGGAATCGGTCAAACCGTTCTTGAGATATCGCGTTCACAACAAATGGGATGGGACGGACGGACAGCCAGACGGATGGAGCTGAATTCTATATCCTCTGCCCCTAATACACCTTGACACCAAAGATGAATGGAACCGGTCAAACTGTTCTTGAGATATCATGTTGACAAGGTATTTGTAAGTGGTCAAATGGTCTTAATGGCCTTGAGAATAATGGCAAGGTCACCTAAATCAAGTGAGTTGTGAGCACCCCCCTGATACACCTTGACACCAAAGATGAATGGAATCAGTCAAACCTTTCTTGAGATATCATGTTTCACAACAAACGGGACATGACGGACAGACAGACGGGCAGACCCCACCCCTAATACAACTTGAAATCCAAAGATGAATGGAATCAGTCAAACCGTTCTTGAGATATCACGTTCACAACAAACGGACATGACGGACAGATGGACGACGCGGATGGAGCTGAATACTATGTCCCCCTCCCCTAATACACCTTGACACCAAAGATGAATGGAATCGCTCAAACCTTTCATGAGATATCGCGTTCACAACAAACGGGACATGACGGACAGACGGACAGGCGGACGGAGCTGAATACTATGTCCCCCGCCCCTAATACACCTTGACACCAAAGATGAATGGAATCGCTCAAACCTTTCATGAGATATCACGTTCACAACAAACGGGACATGACGGACAGACGGACAGGCGGATGGAGCTGAATACTATGTCCCCGGCCCCTAATACACCTTGACACCAAAGATGAATGGAATCGGTCGAACCGTTCTTGAGATATCACGTTTACAACAAACGGGACATGACGGACAGACGGACGGGCGGACGGAGCTGAATACTATGTCCCCCGCCCCTAATACACCTTGACATCAAAGATGAATGGAATCGGTCGAACAGTTCTTGAGATATCACGTTTACAACAAACGGGACAGGACGGATGGACAGACGGCCGGCGGATAGATGGAGCTGAATTCTATGTCCCCGCCCGCTAATACACCTTGACACCATAGATGAATGGAATTGGTCAAACCGTTCTTGAGATATCATGTTGACAAGGAATTTGTTAGTGGTCAAATGATCGTAATGACCTTGAGAATAATGCCAAGGTCACGGAAATCCACTGGGGTCACACAAATATACCTTAACACCAAAGATGAATGGAATCGGTCAAACCGTTCTTGAGATATCGCATTCAGAACAAACGGGACATGACGGACGGCCGGACGGAGCTGAATACACCCCCGCTCCGATCACAAAAACCAAAGAGGTTTTTATGTGGACCTATTTTGCCAGTGTAATGATTGAACTAACAACTAATGATGCATAGTCTGATTTGTGTTATGTTAGGCTATTTTTGTGCATTTATGGCACCCCCTACTGGTCAATTTGATTGAAACTTTCAGGCTATATTTCAGGTTCTTATGTGGACATATCCTATGAGTTTTGTAATGATTGGAAAAACTATTTATGATTTATAGTCTGATTTGTGTTATACCACGTTGCTTTGTTTTGCATTTATAGTCCCAATTGGACAATTTGAATGAAATTTTCAGAGTATGTTTCAAGTACTTTTATGAATATATCCTGTGAGTTTTATGGCTATAGGACAAACAACTGCTGATTCATAGTCTGATTTGTGCTCTACCACGCTGCTTTGTTTTGCATTTATAGCGCTCCCTATCAGTCAATTTGAAAGAAATTTTCTGGGTATGTTTCAGGTACTTATATGAATATATCCTGTGAGTTTTTTGGCTATAGGACAAACAATTGCTGATTTATAGTCTGATTTGTGTTATACCATGCTGCTTTGTTTTGCATTTATAGCGTCCCCTATCAATCAATTTGAATGAAATTTTCAGAGTACGTTTCAAGTACTTATATGAATATATCCTGTGATTTTTATGGCTATAGGACAAACAATTGCTGATTTATAGTCGGATTTGTGTTATACCATGCTGCTTTGTTTTGCAGTTATAGCGCCCCCTATCAGTCAATTTGAATGAAATTTGCTGGGTATGTTTCGGGTACTTATATGAATATATCCTGTGAGTTTTATGGCTATAGGACAAACAATTGCTGATTTATAGTCTGATTTGTGTTATAGCGCCCCCTATGGGCCGATTTGCATGAAACTGTCAAGGTATGTTCCTGGTACTTATATGGACATATTCTGCAAGTTCTGTGATGATTGGCCCAATGGTTGTTGAATTTTGTCCATTTTTGTGCTAAGCCACGCCCCTGCTGAAGTTCATTGGTCAATATCTTGGAAACGAAATGAGATTTCAACAAGCTTTATGCAGTCTTTGATAAGCTTGGTCCACTGATGATCCACAGCAAATTTCGAAGGAATCGGACCTACGGCCTAGGAGGAGATGTCAAAAATGTGTTTTTCAAAGAATTCAAAATTTCGGAAAATCAAATATGGCGGATCTTAGAGGTCCTAAGAGAATGGACCAAAGAATGTCTGTACCAAGTTTCGTGTGAATTGGACTTACAGCCTAGGAGTTATGACCTTTAAAGTGAAAACCTGTTTTTCTTGAATTATAGCGCCACCATCAGGCCTACTGAGTTAAAAATGCCTTGGTCAGCATTTACACACAACTTCCAACCAATGTGCAAAATTTCAGGTCTCTACCATTTACCATCTCACGGGAATTTGCGAAAACATTTCTGAAGAAGAAGAAAAATAATAATAATAATAATAAAAATAAACCAGCACAAAAACAATAGGGTTTCAGCCCTACGGGCTTGAACCCCTAATAATAATAAAAATAAACCAGCACAAAACAATAGGGTTTCAGCCCTACGGGCTTGAACCCCTAATAAACCAGCACAAAAACAATAGGGTTTCAGCCCTACGGGCTTGAACCCCTAATAATAATAAAAATAAACCAGCACAAAAACAATAGGGTTTCAGCCCTATGGGCTTGAACCCCTAATAATAATAATAATAATAATAATAATAATAAACCAGCACAAAAACAATAGGGTTTCAGCCCTACGGGCTTGAACCCCTAATAAGATCAGTGCTCTTTCGCAAGCATTTCTGCTGAATTTGTGCTATGCATACAAACGATACCTCAAATGAAAAAGAACAGTCCACAAATTCCAACGATATAAGCCTTGTCATTTTAAATTGTCACCATACTCAAAGAACAGCAGGCATACACTTTAAATGCTAAAGAGATGAGCAAAAAATTTTCTTACCTTTGATATTTTGTCATGAAATCTGTTTATGGGTAAATCTGCACTTGCTATTGTTTTAGCCAGTCTGAGAGTCCTCTCGCCATTGTGCTATGCACTGGAAGACCTCAGCAGTATAATTGCTTAAAATGGTTTGTTTTTTGTATTTTCGCGATAAATAACCGCTAAATATTCAACTGTTGTTTTCAAAGCCGGTTTATGACTGAGAATCCTTGCGCCAATGTGCTCAAGTTCAAACACAGCACAGCTATCAAGTGCTAAATCGACCAGTGAATATATAGTCTGTTGAATTAGTGTCGTGGATAAGGTGGAGCATTTGGACCTGAGGTTCAATATCCGGTTTACATGCGACCTTTCAGAGGAAGCAAATAATTTTTTTTTGTATCAATAAATAATAATTAATCGATGCATCCCCATTCAATCAAAGCTATCTTCCTGGGTTACTTGCTGCAGGGTGAAGTTGCCTTCAGCCGTCGACTTCCAGGCTGCTCAGCCTGTCAGGCTGCGTAAACACCGCCCCCAAGTACAGCCAATCATATCGCGAGCTTGAGTACAACCAATCCGCTCACGAGGCAGCCAATTCAATTCGAATTCCTCTCCTCAAAGCGGAGCGGGCTTAAGAACATCAATATTGTTAAAAACGAATGCATTTAATCGTCTTTTCTCATTAAAGAAACTGATTAGTAAGGTAAAGTTAGATATTTCAGCTATTTTGATTATGTTAACCAACGCAAACAAGTGCTTTTTTTTGTCTTACAGTTAACTTATAGACCTAACCTTAGCTAAACAGGTACTTGTTAACTTAAACACTTCTGCAATATAACTTCAAGTATGACTCTGTTTGAAACATAAAATTGGCCTACTTGTGAGATATTTTGTTCAATACGCTGTCTAGTTGAGCTTCTTAAAAACTTCAACTGCGAGTCTGTAACGTTAGCTGCCTTCAAGGCTGATTGTAGAGACTAGTGCCTTGCAGGCTGGTTAGAAGGCTAATGTTGATTTGATATTGTATAATCTTCAGTAGTATCGCCTCAGATGCCTTGCAGGCTGATTGTAGAGCACTAGTGCCTTCCAGGCTGACCGTAGAGACTAGTGCCTTGCAGGCTGGTTAGAAGGCTAATGTTGATTTCATATTGTATAATCTTCAATAATATCGCCTCAGATGCCTTCAAGGCTGATCGTAGAGCACAAGTGCCTTCCAGGCTGACCGTAGAGACTAGTGCCTTGCAGGCTGGTTAGAAGGTTAATGTTGATTTCATATTGTATAATCTTTAAAAGTATTCAGTCAGATGCCTTCAAGGCTGATTGTAGGAACTAGTGCCTTCCAGGTTGACCGTAGAGACTAGTGCCATGCAGGCTGGTTTGAAGGCTAATGTTAATTTCATATTGAATGATCTTTCATAGTATTCAGTCAGATGCCTTCAAGGCATCAGGGCCCGGGGTGGGTGCTGGGGCAGGTGCTGCTGCAGGACTATCAGGGCTCGGGGTGGGTGCTGGGGCGGGTGCTGCTGCAGGAGCATCAGGGCCCTGGGTGGGTGCTGGGGCAGTTTTTTTTTTTTTTTTTTTTTTTTTTTAGCAGGGCTGGTAGATAGGGCTCCACAACGGCGCCGAGACATCGTTTGAACTCCTAAAAAGAGTGTAAAAAGTCAAGACAACATCAATATGCAACAACACCTCGGTCAGTTTTCTGAGGTAACGTGGTTGGTTTCGAACTGTAATAAATCTATGGGCTGAAAAATAGAAGATTTTAAATTAGCCTTGGAACGCTCCAACTCAGTAGAGACTCCCAGTAGAGACCCCCTCAGTAATGCTGAGGGAGTCTCTACTGTCAGCCTTGAAGGCATCAGAATTGTACACACACACACACACACACACACACACACATATACATATACATATACATATGATGAAATCATCAGCCTACCAACCGGCCTGGAAGGCACTAGTCTCTACAATCAGCCTTGAAGGCATCTGACAATATTATCAAAGAATATACAATATGAAATCAACATTAGCCTTCTAACCAGCCCGCAAGGCACTAGTCTCTACGGTCAGCCTGGAAGGCACTAGTGCTCTACAATCAGCCTCGAAGGCATCTGAGGCAATACTATTGAAGATTATACAATATGAAATCAACATTAGCCTTCTAACCAGCCTGGAAGGCACTAGTGCTCTACAATCAGCCTCGAAGGCATCTGAGGCAATACTATTGAAGATTATACAATATCAAATCAACATTAGCCTTCTAACCAGCCTGCAAGGCACTAGTCTCTACAATCAGCCTTGAAGGCAGCTAACGTTACAGACTCGCAGTTGAAGTTTTTAAGAAGCTCAACTAGACAGCGTATTGAACAAAATATCTCACAAGTAGGCCAATTTTATGTTTCAAACAGAGTCATACTTGAAGTTATATTGCAGAAGTGTTTAAGTTAACAAGTACCTGTTTAGCTAAGGTTAGGTCTATAAGTTAACTGTAAGACAAAAATAGCTCTTGTTTGCATTGGTTAACATAATCAAAATAGCTGAAATATCTAACGTTACCTCACAAATCAGTTTCTTTAATGAGAAAACTCACGATTAAATGCATTCGTTTTTCACAATATTAATGTTCTTAGGCCCACTTACCGAGTAACGGCTTCCGAATCGAATTGGCTGCCTCGTGAGTGGATTGATTGTACTCTAGTTCGCGATCTGATTGGTTGTACTTGGGGGCTGCGTTTACGCAGCCTGACAGGCTGAGCAGCCTGGAAGTCGACGGCTGAAGGCAACGTCACCCTGCAGCGGGTTACTTCGGGGATCACGTGACTTATTCGACGGTTTCTGCATCCAGTGCAACGCCTCCATTGTTTGTCTACGCTTTTTTTTAATCGATTGTGATAAAACAAGTTTCACAAAGTCCAGGGTTATGCAACGTTTGCCAGTGGTATTCAGACAAGTTTGACCGTTTTAAGTTTTTCAACCAATCTGCAGTTGCGTGAAGTTTCACCGTAAGATATCATTAAGACGGTTAGTTGTTATTTCTACTTCACGTTTAAGCTAATTAACACCTGAAAACATTTACATACCAATCGTCTTGCACGTAACAGTCGCCTATGTCTTCTTATTGTGAATAACGGGGCCGTGTTTCTTGTCTGGATAAACAGAAAGACCTGTAGTAACAGGACAAACACTCGCCAATAATCTAAGTGCTCCGTCTTCCTGTGTTGCATTATATCAGTGGTTCTCAAACTCGGTCCTGGCGCCCCACTGTGTATGCTTGTTTTTGTTCTGACCAAAATTGCAATCTTAGGATTTTAACAAGCTGTTGATTGCCTTAATTAGGTGCATTTATGTTTAGAGCGGTTATTTGTCCTCTTAAGCCACATTAAAATCTGCACATGCCATGAAGAGTTAAAATGTCATATCCACAATGAGATATGTTAGAAACCAGTGTAAATAACTGCAGAGGGAAATTTGACCGAACCCTTAATCAACGTAAACAATCAATAGGTTCCTCATTGGTGAAACTGTCAACACAAGGTTGCAAAAACCAGCAATTTATTTGGCAAGTCACACCTGTTTCGTTTCACGTTCATTTTATGAAGTTCAGAAAAATTATTTTGAAAGAATTCAAAACACCTGTGTTCAGCAACCCAGTCTGGAGCTTACTGATTTTCTCAGTCTAATTTGATCTGTTTAGAAATGTTTTTAAAAATCCTCACAATATGGAAAAATAAGCATGACATGTTTGAGGGTTTTTATTCTTCGTGGCACAATGGACAATGGATATGTCCATAAAAATGCGGCTAAAGGTGGTTATTAACTGCTCTAAACGTGGATTGCAGCTAATTAAGACAAATCAACACCTTGTTAAAATCCTAAGATTACAGTTGTGGTTGGCACAAAAACCAGCATACACAATGGGGCGCCAGGAACGAGTTTAAGAACCACTGCATTCTATAGACTGACAGTTCATCTTCGCGTGCAGTACCAAATCAAGCACCCAGTTCACGTGTCCTTGTTGACAGCGGTTCCATTCAAAACTAGTGGAAACATGGGCCGGTTCACGACAAAGAACCAAGGTTCGGAGCATCTTGAACCGAACTGGTTCCGAACCAGAACCATTGTCAGTCAAAATGCACACAATGAGATACGAATACACATCTGGCCATTGCAGTGGTGGCCACGCTGTTGGCTGGTTCCTGCAACTTCCAGCTGGCAGTCGGTATGCACACTATGCCAGGCCACTGCTCTCCAATTATAACCAGTAATGCTTCTTGGCATTGTGTGGCAGATAATAATGATAAGAATACACGATAACATTTCAGGATTAAAAAAAAGTAAATCCAAAAAAAAAAAGATTTTACACATCTTGACAGCACCGCGATCAGTTGTCAGGGCATGACGGCTGGCTGTTTTCAGAATTGTCAACGCATAGTACCAGATATGACGTCACGTCGAACAGACGAATGTACAATTATGCCTACGGACACTGTCCTACATGCGTGCAAAACACTTAACACAAGAGATCCGCTACAAGCTTAATTACCTCGATAGAGAATAAAATAAATCTCGCTGCTAACGTT
The DNA here is from genome assembly GCA_029692085.1 of Gymnothorax javanicus. Classification (NCBI taxonomy): domain Eukaryota; kingdom Metazoa; phylum Chordata; class Actinopteri; order Anguilliformes; family Muraenidae; genus Gymnothorax; species Gymnothorax javanicus. The sequence goes on from CM056201.1 coordinate 63,584,584, forward strand.
ACTACAGAGATTCAAAACATTCGATCTGATAAAAATCTGATAAATTGCAGCATTAAAAATTAATACTTAACCAAGAATGAACTAGAAATGGCAGCTACCCTTTAAATAAAACCAGCAAAACCATTTTCTTTTGAGCCTCTCAGGTCACACAATTTCACATCACCTATGCTATGAGATGTCAAAAAACGGTGACAAAAAATCCATTTATCACATCGTTTGGTATTAGCTTGTTCCCAGTAAACATATTGTCATGGTTCTGGATGTTTGTGTGTGTGTTTTGGACTTTTCTTTGTGGCTCTCGTCCCAGGACGATATCGAATTCCTGTTCAATCGGATTCTTTACCAAGCTGGCTGATTGAACTGGGGCGGCGCTTCCCCGAACTCTATATAAAGCTGGATGGTCGCCACGCCTCTTTGCTAGAGTGTCTGTTTGTAGCTAAGCACTAAAGCCGAAGATATTTGTAGTCAGGTTATGTATGACTTTCTATCTTCTAATTATTGGAGTTTCTTCTCCTTTTTTCCATCTCGCTTTGCTTCCGTGGTTCGGACTATTGTACGTCCTTTGGAAGCGCGAGTACTTTCGTTTGGTCTGTATTATTCTCTGTGTTTGTTCTGTGTCCGTGCTCCTCTTTCTCTCTGGTCATTGCACCTGGCCTCCGTACTCTACCAGCCATTACACATATCTTTTATATTAGTCCTAAGATGGCAAGTTTGAGGACGAATTAATGAAAGTATCATCTGTTAAAGAAGTTATCATCTACTCCTTATGATTCATTACCCTTTAATATACCAACCAATCTCATAAAGACTCATCATACAGTAACGCTACCTGATCAAACGTCGATACAGGACAAAAAAGGAGACTTTTGGCATCCTTGTTTGACGTTTAGGCTTAGGGTTCGGGTTAAGGTTAAGGAATAGCAGGGGTTTGTTTTATATTGCGTCAAATAAGTGGTACACAGAATAATCAGGAAGCGAGTTTCTTGTCATATTTTTAAAGATGGAGTCTGGCTTTTTTCAAGCAGAAAACACATTTTTCGCCAAGCTTAGGATTTATTCTAAGGTAGACATATTGTATGAAACAAGAGCAATGCTAGGCGTGGCAAATGCCCCCGACTGAAACAGTTGAAGAACATGTACAGAAAGTGAGTGTTAGGTATCATCTGCTATGTATGACCATTCAGGTCACCAAAAAGCAAAAACGTCCGGCGAGTGCGCTAAAGGATTTCAAATGGCTGCTGTGGCTGCAATATTGGTTGGCGGAGTGAGCTGAAAATCGATAGGCATCATCCCCTATGTATGACCATTCACCCCAACAAAAATCATAAACCTCTGTCGAGCGGAATTCACGTTAGAGCGCGACAAAGGATTTCAAGATGGCCGCTGTGGTGGCCATATTGGTTAGTGGAGTGAGCTCAAAATCGATAGGCATCATCCTCCATGTATGACCATTCACCCCATCAAAAATCATAAACCTCCGTCTAGCGGTATTCACGTTAGAGCGCGACAAATGATTTCAAGATGCCTGCTGTGGCGGCCATATTGGTGGGGGAAGCGAGCTGAAAATCTATAGGCATCATCCCCTATGTATGTTCATTCACTTTACCAAAAATCATAAACCTCCGTCGAGCGGTATTCACGTTAGAGCGCGACAAAGGATTTCAAGATGGCTGCTGTGGCGGCCATACTGGTCCGTGGAGCAAGCTGAAAATCTATAAGCATCATCCCCTATGTATGTTCATTCATTCAACCAAAAATCATGAACCTCTGTCGAGCGGTATTCACGTTAGAGTGCAACAAATGATTTCAAGATGCCTGCTGTGGCGGCCATATTGGTTGGTGGAGCGAGCTAAAAATCTATAGGCAACATCCCCTATGTATGTTCATTCACTACACCAAAAATCATAAACCTCCGTCGAACGGTATTCACGTTAGAGCGCGACAAATGATTTCAAAATTCCTGCCGTGGCGGCCATATTGGTAGGCGGAGCGAGCTGAAAATCAATAGGCATCATCCCCTATGTATGACCATTCACCACACCAAAAATCATAAACCTCCGTCAAGCGGTGTTCACATTTAAGCGCGACAAAACAAAAGTTTACGACAGGACGCACGGACGGACGGACAGACCGGGTGAAAACACAATGCCCCCGACCGACTCTTTCGAGGTCGGGGGCATAATAAAAATGTTGTGATACGTGACCAAATTAGACCCAAAATAGGCAGCAGCATGGCTGTTATAGGTGGCAATATTGCCAGCTGCCTGCAACTAATAGGCAGGCTGCACATGTGCGAGGCAGCAATTGGCTCAGCTTCGCCGAGGATGATATAAATTAAGCCCATATGAGACAAACTTTGTCAGTCTCATCCCTCCCTAGCAACCATTCCTGGTCAGCCAAGAATATGTAAGCGTACAAGTAAAGTGCATGCTGACTACAACATCCATTCTACACCGTGCAATTGATGGTGCAACTGCCTAGTATAAAATAAGCATGGGCACGAGTCAAAGGAATCGCACGCCATGTAACATCCTCATGAGTGGATGGGAGCAGGACGGAGCAGTGGACGAACCATTTTGGCTGCGTGCAGGGAAAGGAGTCCCCTCTCTCCAAAAAAAGGAATGATGCGAGATGAATTTGGGACAATTTGGGATATCCAGTGCACGATGTAACTCTTTTCCAGCATTTTTTTGTCAGTCAAGATCCCTAGCAGCTCAGTGATTCGCACTGTGTTAGGACTGGAGTGTGAACCTGCAGGATGATCTCCCCGAAGAGCCCTGAAGTGAGGTATCATAGCTTGATTTTGTGTAGATGCAACCATATTCAATTTTTTCGTGTCCACAAAACACTGTATCTGGGGAAGATGTCTTCGCAAAACAAGTTCTTCTCTCTACTGTACCTGCAAATAATATGCTTCTCTTCTCAGGGATGTTAAAAAACACGAAAGTGTCATTGTTCTCTGTCAACACACTCAACTGAATAGCAATGCTAGTGCATATAGCAAATAAAGCACTTCGTCCCTCTTACCAGTGCTTAAATGGACATTTTCCACTCATTTTATTACATTGTAGGTTCTCAACCAACAAATGGCAAAAACATTTCCTGAGTGCTGACTCCAACTATCATTCACACACAAGCTCTAAGTTACCATGTTAAGGATGCATGCAAGTAGGCTTAGAGCATTTCACAATCTCACAATCAAACAAAGCATTCAAAAGAAGAGTCCCACTCTACGACGCCTGCTTTTTTCAGGAGTCATTTAGCTGCCGAGGTCACTGGCCAAAGCAACCAGACTCATTTCACATGGAGGGCTGCCGCATTATTTCGCAGAGGACAGGTCACTGAAACTAAAACGGTGCCTGCTGGGTCACAGCTTTACACATATAATAAGGCACAGCTAATGGGACATGTTTTTAAAGGCTCAACTGAAACTGTACCCACATAGTGAGTCCCATGGTTAAAAATACTAAAACATTAAAGGGGGAGGAAGAATGAATAAGAGTGGAAAATGCTCAAAATAAAACCATAACCTCCCCATCAATTGTATTTTGATGATGTGCAACCAATCCTGCTCTGAAGAATCCTGCATAAAGGAATGGAACAGAAAGAGGCAGCGGCTTATCAGCAGAGACTGTGAAAATCCTACGGTGCCATTAGCCTCGCTCTCAATCCTGTTCAGTATTGAGGCCCTGCCAGGGCCTTCTCTGGTAAAGCCCAATTAAACCGCACAACACCCACAGCTGTTCTCTCTGGGGGCAACTCTGTAAACATCGCCATTCAAACTCTTCATCGATTTTTGAGCAATACTCCACATTTTCAAAAGGGTCTTCCACTCAAAACTACTGCACTTGCCAGAAACAGGAGAGAAAGAAGAAGTTTTTTTGCCAGATCGACAGGAGCCAGGGTAATACAGTGGGCGGGGGGGTGTGCTGCAAACAAAACTTTCACCTTAAAATATGTATCTCATCATATGAAAGGCCTGTTACCACAGCAGCCAGTAATAATGAAGCAATTCAATCCCACATATTTGATTACCTTGCCACCTACATATAAAAGCAGGAAGAAGAGTTAGAGAGAAAGAGGGAGACAGGAAAAGGCTGAGAGCGAAGAAACAAAATGCAAGAGAGCTAGAAAGACAGGAGCACTGCCATCGCTGCAGAAAATACTGGGGTTTAAAATAGATCCAGCAGGAATAGAGAAATGTGGGTGTCTGCAAATGTGATAAGAGCTGAAAATAAATAGCTCCCAGAAATCGCAGCACGGACAGAAGAGGGTGCAGCACCGATTTAAAGGAGACACAGCTGCTGACGCACTGCCAAGCCAGAGAGAAATGGAAAGTCGTCAGGTTGAAGGACAGTGTGCCCTTTACTTCTTAAGCGGGCGAAGAGCCGGAATGCTGGACTCCTCATAGAGATCTCAGCACAAGGGGTAGAGAACACTGGTCACGGCCTTGGAAGTTTAAATTTTAGTCCAGGTTTCAGCAAATTCATTGTGAGATCCTAATTGTGAGCATTATATATCCCCTCAACTGACAGGGCCCATTGTAATGAAAATAATCACTGTTATCCAATGTACCCATCAGTGGTAATATTATTATGGCTGATCGGTGTATATAGTACAGTTTACCCAATTCACATTCTATTATATAGTATATATATATATATATATATATATATATATATATATATATATATATATATATATATATATATATATATACATATACACACACACACACACACTCATTCATCTCCCTCTCTTCACTGTTACTGTCCGTCGACTCCATTCTCTGTCACTTCTTCCTCTGTCACGATTTTCGCTCTCTTCTCACTCTCAGCTACATTAATGGGTCAGAGGATCTTCATGATTTTCATTATTATATATGGACTCAAAGTGTTCCCAAGAAATGGAAGTAGCAGGTTAAATGAAACAAGAGTCATCAGAAGATGACATATCCCCCCGGCCCCTGATTATTTGCGAAAGTCATGTCAATCCTACACCTTCAAAGAAATTCAAACAAGAATGTTGAGGTGATTTTCCTCCGGAATTATCTGGAAGTATGTACTGGCAATATCTACCAAAGGCTATGAACCACATGTTGACAAAGGCAATAATAAAACAAGAGTCATCAATGAACAGTGTTTTAGTTCTGCTCCGGAAACAAACCCATCCCTGCGACTGAGTCCAAATCCATCTTGCTTCCATGGAAAGGAAAAAAATAATAATTGTAGAAATTTGAAAATATGAAAAGGCACCACTTCAGTACTTGGGTAATGCACATACAAAGTTTCAGAAAGATATAATGAGCGGTTTTTGAGTTGTGCTCCAGAAACGAACCTATCTCTGTACAGAGTCCAAATGTAACTGGTTTCCATGGCAACAAAAAAAAAGATTTTCAGAAATCTGAAAATATCAAAAGGCACCACTTCAGTATGTGGGTAACACACATGCAAAGTTTCAGTAAGATATATTGAACGGTTTTTGAGTTCTGCTCCGGAAATGAACCTATCCCTGTACAGAGTCCAAATCCAAATTGTTTCCATGGAAACGAAAAAACATAAAATTTTCAGAAATCTGAAAATATCAAAAGGCACCACTTCAGTATATGGGTAATGCACATGCAAAGTTTCAGAAAGATAAAAAGAACGGTTTTTGAGTTGTGCTCCGGAAACAAACCTATCTCTGTACAGAGTCCAAATGCAACTGGTTTCCATGGAAACGAAAAAAAACAAGAGCCATCTGGCAATGGCATATCCCCCCGGCCCCCCACATTCATGGATTAACTGTTCAACTTACATGAGTAAATGTACTACAGTACTAAAGGACTTGATCTGATGTAATAAGGTAACAAACTCGCCTGACTATGAAATGGCAATCCAGACAATGCTGTGGTCAGACCACTACGTGTTGAGTGTCCCTGTGTCAATTGTCTGTCCAGGTATGTTGGTGTAGATGTGGTCAATCTGTGTTCTAGTGTCTGTCTGAGGACATTACCTGTAGAAGTTGTGGTTGTTTGTTGATCTTGCTGTTCATCTTACCGGCACTCAGTACGAGGAAGTGGGCTGCCACGAGTGCCAGGAGTTTCCTAGCTTCACATTTTATTTATATAAAAATAATGCCGGGGGGATAACAAACATTTCAAAAGACAATAAATGAAATTGAACATATGAAACTAAGTTTCACTGACTCTGGAGTAGTCGGAGATGGCTTTAGAGATATTGCCCAAACAAAATTATCAGTGAACTAAGTCCACCTTCACACACATTTGCATGAAATACGCAGAAAAGAATTTTTACAGACACTCCTAAATGTCAAAAGGCACACATAGAATCATGCTCAACATGTTAATCAAGCTTGGTCAAAATTATCAGTGAGCTTAGTCCAAATTCACCCATGTTTCCATGTTAAGTGCAAAAATCAAAAATTGTAGAAATTCCTAAGTATCAAAAGGCACATCTAGACATAATGCTTAACATATCTATTAAGTATGGTGAAGGTCGGATGTATAGTTTCTGAGATATGGCCCGGACAAGCTAAGTTCCAATTCAGAATTCACACAAGTTTCCATGGAAAGCGCAAAAATTAAAAATTTCAGAAATTCAAAGGCACCTGTAGAAATCATGCTCAACAAATCTGTCAAGTTTCGTGAAGGTCGGATGTATAGTTTCTGAGATATGGCTCGGACAAGCTAAGTTCCAGTTCACACAAGTTTCCATGGAAAACATAAAAAAAAAAAAAAAAATTCCAGAAATTCCTAAGTATCAAAAGGCACATCCAGACATCATGCTCAACATAGCTGTCAAGTTTTGTGAAAGTCGGATGTATAGTTTCTGAGATATGGTCCGGACAAGCTAAGTTCCAATTCACACAAGTTTCCATGGAAACGGCAAAAATAAAAAATTCCAGAGATTCCTAAGTATCAAAAGGCACATCCAGACATCATTCTCAACATATCTGTCAAGTTTCGTGAAGGTCAGATGCATAGTTTCTGAGATATGTCCCGGACAAGCTAAGTTCCATTTCACACAAATTTCCATGGAAACTGCAAAAATGAAAAATTCCAGAAATTCCTAAGTATCAAAAGGTACATTCAGACATCATGCTCAACAAATCTGTCAAGTTTCGTGAAGGCCAGATGTATAGTTTCTGAGATATGGCCCGGACAAGCTAAGTTCCAATTCACACAAGTTTCCATGGAAACCACCAAAATGAAAAATTCCAGAAATTCCTAAGTATCAAAAGGCATATCCAGACATCATGCTCAACAAATCTGTCAAGTTTCGTGAAGGTCGGATGTATAGTTTCTGAGATATGGCCCAGACAAGCTAAGTTCCATTTCACACAAGTTTCCATGGAAACTGCAAAAAAAAAATTCAGAAATTCCTAAGTATCAAAAGACACATCCAGACATCATGCTCAACATATCTGTCAAGTTTCATGAAGGTCGGATGTATAGTTTCCAGGATATGGCCCGGACAAGCTAAGTTCCATTTCACAGAAGTTTCCATGGAAACCGCAAAAATGAGAAATTCCAGAAATTCCTAAGTATCAAAAGACATATCTAAACATCATGCTCAACGTATCTGTGAAGTTGCGTGAAGATCGGATGTATAGTTTCCAAGATATGGCCCGGAAAAGATAAGATTACAGACGGACGCCCGGACGGACGGACACGCAGACACACTGATGACTATATCCCCCCTGCATTAATGCTGCCGGGGGGATAATAAGATTTTCAGAAATCTGAAAATATCAAAAGGCACCACTTCAGTATGTGGGTAATACACATGCATAGTTTCAGTGAGATATATTGAACGGTTTTGAAGTTCTGCTCCGGAAACGAACTAGGCCTGATATGCACTAAGTCCAGATTCGTTTCCATGGAAATGGCAAAAATAGTAATCTTGAAGTTTCCAAAGTAGCAAAGGCACATCTAGACGATACATAGAATACATGTACAAAGTTTGGTGCTGATATCTTACACAGTTTTTCAGTTCTGCTCAGGAAACGAACACAGTCTAATTTGCAGTAAGTCCAGATTTGTTTCCATGGAAACGACAAAAATAGGAATCCTGAAATTTCCAAAGTAGCAAAAGGAACATCTAGACTATACATAGAATACATGTGCCAAGTTTGGTGCTGATATCTTGTATAGTTTCTGAGTTCTGCTCCGGAAACAAAATGATTACGGACGGACGGACAGACAGACAAGGCACTGCCTATATCCCCCCGCATTTTATGCCAGGGGGATAATACAAAGTAGTCAGTCAAGAGTTACATTTGCGGCACACTGTCATTCCGCATCTAGGGGGTCCAAGAACATTTTTTTCCAATGGTGCTCCTTAGTGCATTCTAGTGGACCTGAGACAGCTTAATTCATCTATTTTTCAGTGAAAAGTTTTAGAATTTCCTAGTCAAATTTCACTTTTTTTTTTTGCTATTTAAAGTTGAACACCCTTACCTACATGCCACCATTTCATGAACAATATTAACTAGCACCACAAGCACAAGTACATTAAAAACTATAAGCAAGCATAAATCAACTCCAACACCACAGCAATTATTTCTTTGAAGCATTTTTTCTATATTATTACAATTTATTCCTTAACTCACATTGTTTGCCTGTCTTCTCCAGTTGTATTAGAAACTGTACAAAATAATTAACATCTCTTTACAATTATACATTTATTTCAATAGATCAGTCATTTAAATGTCTGAGGGTTTTCTTTTGGCACTGAATAATTAGCCATTTTCAACAGTCACTATGTTGACGGAAAAAATTATGGAATCACCATTTAATTGGCATTTATAAAATAAATATCGGCAAAAATCTGAATATGCAAATTGGTCTGCAGTTAAGAGAGTGCTTGCAGACTTTCATGAGGTGTTGAACTTTATTGGAATTAAGACGAAGCATGGCACCAACAACAAAGGAAGCATGACACCTACATAAGCCTATAATGATGAAAAAACTTAAATGGTAAAAAAGATCTCCGATAGGTAACACTGACATCATATACAATACATGTGGTATTAATAAAAAAATTACAGCTCTCATTTCAGCATTTTCGCAGCAATGTAATTTATTTTACGATTACACTTCACTTATTTAAAGTATTTTCAGAGTAAAAAGAAAACATTTAAATGAGAAACATTTTGAGCATATCGAATTATGAACATCGGTGCAAACGTCAGTTAAAGCCTAAGCCAGCTAAATATGTGCTGTCTCGCGAGCTACACGATTCAGAATATTCGAAAGACAATTCACGCTTCATGTCCTTGTTTAAGGCAAATGCGTGATAACTTTTTGATGAACTGAACAGAGTGTTAGTGAAAAACAATTTTACCAGTCGTTATACTGCGTGGTCTTTGCAAATGAGCAAATTAATGCATGGTTACGGATTAAATGTGATGAACGCATTAGCACTCTCCCAGCCAGGATGGGACAATATTTTTACAATTTACCAACGTTTCGACGCAAGTTTTCTTCGGGTCACCGTGAGTCGATTCAATGCCTTAAAAAGTTATGTTGAAAACGCTGGTAATTTAATACATTTGATTATCGCATAGTGGCAACAACTGTCCCCGGGTTGAACACAGGAGAATGTGGTAGTAGGTTTCTACTGCTCTGTATGAGCGTTTACTGTATTATCGCACATGGGCTGACCTCTGAGCGGAATTGCCTCATCAGTTCAGTTGATTGTGCTGAAATTACCTTTCTTTACGAAGGACATCATTAAAGGGGACCTATTTTGCTATTTTTCAAAGTTTATATTTTGGTCTTTGACTCCCCTAGAGTACTCCTGATCGCGCAAAGTAAAAAAAGGGTATTTATTTCGCTCATACTGCCATCCTCAAAAAACTGCATTTGTAGTATATTGTAGTCTCTGCCTGAAACGCCTCACTGGGGTGGCTCTTCCGCTATGGCCCCCACTCCCCGTGTGCCCACTTTCTTCTGACTTGCCAGCTCTGTGGAGGGCGGAGTTGGGCGGGACGAGGCTGCAGAACGCAGTTTTCCGTGTCCGGCTCCTCAGAGTGAAACCTGAGACACGTCTGCAATCTGATAAGGAAGCGGCGGGCAAATTCCGCAATCTAACGTTATGCTTGAATATAGATCTAATGACATGATCTTGTTCTAACAAACGCAGCGGCGAAAGTGGAGGAGGCAGTGCGAATATCTCTCAGCGCAAGCTCAAATTTGCTATCGGCTACAGTTTGCTACGGCAACAGTTGGTGAGTACCGCGGTTTTTCTAGTCCTAGCTAGGATGCAGGGGAAGCTAGAATCCACCCCATATAGACACATTTGTAGAACGGGTCGACATGCCCAAGTGTAGACCGGAGACCGTAGAAATCCGGTGGGTCTGAGTTTAGAGGGAAACATGGACAGTGAGGAGCAGCTAAAAGTGGACCAACAGCTTATGGACTGCTTCGGTGTGTATTAGGACCTGCTGGGTCGTGTGCATAGCTGTGGTGTGTTGTTAGCGTGGAGCAACGAACAGCTTCCGCGCTGGTATATGACGGAGGGGCGAAAGCTCCAGGCTAAACGGTCTTTTTCGAAATTGCCCGTGGTAATGGTTTACTTACTGCGTCCGGAATGACAAGCGTTCCTCGCGGAGAATGGGCGCGTTATGGATTGTCTTGAGAGCAAGCTAGAGCTCCGGTATTGTTATGTGCATAATACAGGTTTTACAGACCGTAAGTTCCGTCTGCGTGAACCGTCGCTTATGTGGAGCTAGCGAATCGATCACTTTTACAGGAAATAATTTAATATTCAGTCGCCGATTTAATATTCAATCGACAGCAATGCAGAGAAATCGTTTGTGATACACGCTATAGCCTGTGCTTTTCCCTATTGCTTTCACCGGTAGCATCAGAGAGCTTGCTCAGACATTGGGGATGTATCAGGCTGACCCCGGTCATGGATAAGTAAAGCGATCGTTTCACAAGCACCAAAAAACTCACCCCAAGCTTTGCAAAACCTACGTCTTGTCTAACTGCAGCCCAACTCGGCAGACACATACAGCACCTCTCCGGTTAGCTTCAACTGTAGAGGCTACAATCAGGCAACGTTATGATGAAACTGCCACATTGATGTTTACCGATGTAACACAAGCATACCGATCAGAATCGCTACATATAAGTTAACCAGGAGCGTTTTTAATTAGCAGAGCAGGGGAACTAACATGCAGTAGCTGATAAGTGGCCATGACTTTGAATGTAATCTGTCGCGCGAAAAATTCGTTTCGCGTCCGGTGTGAAAGCGGCTTGACATGCCCGTATTCGCGTCTTTGCATTGACTTTGAATGTAATCTGTTGCGCGAAAAATTCGTTTCGTGTCCGATGTGAAAGCAGCTTTATGGATAGTACGCGACAGCTAGAGAGAGCCCGGTTATGTTAGGAACATAATACAGGTTTTGCAAACCGTACTTTCCGTTAGGGTGGACAAGTCGCTTCTGTGGAGCTAGCGAATCGATCACTTCTACAGGAAAGAATTACCTATTTAATCTCCGCCTTTTTCGGCTTTTTATTAGCCACAACAATTTCTAAAGGGGGATGAAATTACGTCAAGGTAGTGCAGAGAATTCATTTGTAAACCGGTAGAGCTTCTGCGTTTCGCATTGCTTTCATGGTAGCACCAGAGAGCTTGCTCAGACATTTGTGAAGTATCCTGCTGATCCCGGTCATGGATAAGTGAAGCGATCACTAACTGTAGAGCCTACAATCGGGCAACGTTATGATGAAACTGCCACATTGATGCTTACCGAAGTAATACAAGCATACCGATCAGAATTACTGCATATAAGTTAACCAGGAGCATTTTTAAGTAGCACGACACGCAAACTAACATGCAGTAGCTGGTAACCGAGCGGTCATAACCACAGAGACAAACCCTTGCAATACAGGTTTTACAGACAGCAAGTTCTGTTACTGTGAACAGTTGTACCAAGCATCCAAATTACAAACAAGTATTAAAAGTTAGCTTCAAATTAGGTTTATGTTCACACACCTTCTGTAGAATTTCCCCTGATATCACTCTTGCATATTTAGGACACAAGCATTAGCAACAGTAACTTGGCTACGTTAGCCGCTGTGCTACAGCCACAATCAACTGGCTATCACGTCAGGTTGGCTTATGCAGTAAAAGCAACTTACAGCTTCTGTGTCTGTGAGTCATGGACAGTCGCGACCGATACAGGCTTTATCTTCAGATATTTTACCAAGCTTGCCTTTGAGGCCAGTTGTTAGTGCTAACTATCGCTAGCGGTCCTGCTAGCCACCCATAACACGTTAGCTTCACTTACATTATTTGCTGTTATATGGTTACTTACAGCTTGTGGCTCCGAGCGCTTGATCGATGCAGCTGCTTCAGGTTTGAGAAGCAGCTGAAACGCTTATCCTGTGTGGAATTATCCTTTATTGGCAAAGCTGTCTTTGGTGAAATGCTGAGCACAAACAGCTAACGCTCCATTTGGCCGTGGCTGTTTGCTGCCAGCAAACAAAAAAAGCTACCCACTGATTTCTGGCGGCATCGTCTTTTCGAAGAGAAATATTTGTTTTTCTTCGCGTCCAAAAGTAAACGGACAAGTAGCTTTGGGAGAGATACTAACAAAATTGCAGCTCAAATGATCTGCGGTTCTTCTTTTGTATTTCCAAAAGTGTCAACGCTATTGAGGCATAGTATGATCTGCCGTTGTTAGTGCCTGCTAGAATAGTTTCCGGTGTGGGCAGGTCCAGCGCCATGATTGGCTCTGGCTAGGTCTGTACTAATTGGATGGCAAAACCTGACGTCAGGTTTTACCCAGATCTCGTGAAGATCTCGGAAGGAGCTGTTTAGAGAGGAAATCACGCTCACGAAATCACGTTCTTGGATTACGGCAAAACCCCTGTATCTTATGTTTAGAAACTTTTCAGAGGTTGAGCATGGACAACCAACATTATAACATTACTAATATGTATTAAAAGAAGGATCAGCATAATAGGTCCCCTTTAATGTCTGCCCACTATTAGCCTTCATCTTCTTTTTGGGCGGCATCCCTACCAGCTACCACTCAAATTTCTAAGATTTTCAGACAATACAACGATGCGCAGATGATGGAAGTACTATTATTAGAGTTCGTATGACACGCAATATCATTGGATGTTGAAGTTATTTTCGAGTCAGCTTAGTCACAGCGTGGCTTAATATTTCAATACAGCGGCGAGAGACAGCAAACCAGTCAACTGAAAAGTGTCTCTCAAAACGCATCAAAAGTCGCCTTAGATATTTAAAATTGTCAGGAAAGTACCCGGCGGAGGAGGACTGAGTCGTCGGCGAAATCGCCGGCTGCCGGGGCTTGTGAAACATCCTGTGCACTGCTTATATAACTGCACAGGAGAGTGCAGTGACCTCTGTCCCTGGTGACCTTAGGGAGTCAACCTCATCAAACCAGAAAGAACTGACCTGCATGTCTCATATGCTATTTTGATTCTGCTCATGCATTTTTATGCAAAATGCAGAATTCATAATCTCAGTAATCAGCCTTATTAAAATAAGATCATTCCTGCATATATTGTTCATACCACTTGCTTCCTCCCATAGTGCTTGTGCACATGAATGACCACACGCACATACAAATACATACTCACACACGTACAGGCACACATGGAGTCCGATCAGTGTAGTCAGAGGGACACATTATGTCCACTGTGTAGTCAGCAGACTGAGATGACATCTCCAAGAACAAGACTAGGTGCAACCTAGTATACGGCTGGGCCGCCAAGTGCTGTATGAGAGTGTAGGCCCAAGAAAAGGGTGCTAAATGAGGCAAAGCTCACGCAATTATCTGAAGTGCAAGTTTAGTAATGAGCTGGAGCTGATAAATTATTTATAAAGTAGGTGGAGAGAGTGTAAGAGTGTGGGAGTGGGAGAGTGAGTGTGAAAGAGTGAGAGTGAGTGAGAATGTGTGAGTGAGGGAGTGGGATTGAGTGAGAGTGTGTGATGGAGTGGGAGGTGGGGGTGGTCTTGAGTAAGGAAAACATATCAAAAGCAAGTTATACATTTGAATAGACAAAGAGCTAGAGTGAGGGTAGCAGTTATCGATTTTGTGAATGTCAATTTAAGAGACAGCAGCAGCAGATGTAGATGGCAGTTAAAGTATGTATGTATGTATGTTCCTGAATCGCAATGAAACAATAAAGTTATCATTACAGTTGTGCTAATCGGGGACGTGACATCACTTTCGTGAACACATGGCAGTTCCTATATAGTGATGGTGTAAGAACGAACATCAAAGTTTTCTTTTTTCCCCATGTTTCTTCTTTGGGCATGTTATGGACAAAGAATCCCAGTTTTGCGGAAAAATGCTTAGCAAATATGTTTGAGTGAAGGAGTTGCCATGTGTTTGCATCAAGCGTTAGACGATATTGGTGATGGTTGAATATCGTTAAGTATGTGACCAAAAAAATTGAAATGAAATTAATTTTAATGAATTCATGACCTATTGAAAGCTCTTGAAAAGGCATTGTAGTTGACACCAAGATCATGAGAATTGACCGAGAAATAAGAAAGTTTTGGAATTTTATAGTGCCCCCAAATAGCGAATTGTTTGGTAATTATTTCAGTCACTGCGGATAAAAAAAGTGTACTGCGAAGTGAGCAATTTAGGTCAATTTTACCTCAAATATGGTAGATGGTCAAAAAAAAAGATGTAATCAATGTTTAAGGAAATGAAATAAAATACAAGAATTCAGGAAAGAAAGCATGAACAATTTTCATAAGTGACAGTTACAGCCTGACCGAGTATTGCACTTTGTTACATAGCAAATATGATAATCAGAGGACTATAAAGTACTGGAAAAAATAACTAAGTAAAAGTAGAAGTACCATTACTGAAAGTTACTTTTGGTAAAAGTTGAAGTCACCCATAAGAAAATTACTTGAGTAAAAGTCTTAAAGTAGCTCACATTAAATGTAATTAGGCACCAAAAGTATTTTGTGAAAGAATATACTTAAATATCAAAAGTGCGAGTATAAGTACAGAGTATTTTTCATAGTACGCATAGAAATAAGCAAAGCAACCACTCTTTGTTCTCTCCTTGTGCTCTTTAATCAATTTTCAGGTGAATGAAAGATACAGTATTCAAAAAACAAACAGGCAGTCACTCCTTTATATACTTCTTCTTCTTTGAGTTTACTGGCGGTTTTAAAAACCACTATAATTGACTATAATTAATAGTAGAATTACATAGTATCAACACCATGCCGAATTTTTGCTTCAGAAAAATGATTTTTCTTAACTACTAATTGGGATACCATTTGCTCACTGTAGCTGAAGTGGTTGCTGCAGAGGATAATGATCATTTCTGTAGCAAGAGATAATTTTTTTTTTGAACTGCTGGATAGATACTGTGGGCAAGTATACTGAGCAGTTTGCACATCAAGCTTAGCTGAGGACTTTTATTCAGGCAACTCCTGAAAAGCATGGATTGGAGTGAACTTGTCCACATTCCAAACCGTGTTCGAACTCCGCTTGCTTGTGAATATTAAATAACTGATCCGAGAGTGCCATCTAGTTGTAGAATATTGTAACTGCGCTCATAAATTTGCATCTCCATGTCCGCTGGCGGACACATCTGCACAAAGATACTCTGCCGAGCACCATTGTTCTTCTCAAAACACGCCAAATCCAGATAATCCTTAAATGATGAATTACATTCATCTTTTAATTTGCAACGAGTAAAAGAGTGGCCAGCGTCAAAGTAACAAAGTGAAAGTATACTTTTTATCTTTTAAATGTATAACCAATTCCGAAATAGTTGGGACAAAGTGTAAACTGTGAATAAAATCAAAACGCAATGACTTTCAAATCACACCAGCCAGTATTTTATTCACAATAGAACAGGGATAACATAGCAAATGTTGAAAATGAGAAATTTTACAATTTCATCCACAAAATGAGCTCATTTCAAATTTGATGGCTGCTACATGTCTCAGAAAGTTGGGACAGGGGCTTGTTTACCATGGTGTAGCATCCCCTCTTCTTTTTAACACAAAGTGGAGGCGTCTGGGCATTGAGGAGACAAGTTTCTTGAGTTTAGCCATTGGAATTTGATCCCACTCTTGTTTCATACAGGCTTCCAGCTGCTGGAGAGTTTTGGGTCTCCTTTGACGGACTTTTCATTTAATTATGTGCCAAATGTTCTCACTCGATGAAAGATCAGGACTGCAGACAGGCCAGTTCAGCAAACGTACTCTTCTACTACAAAGCCATGCTGTTGTAATAGCTGCAGTGCGTGGTTTTGCATTGTCCTGCGGAAATACACAAGGCCTTCCCTGGAATAGATGTCATCTGGAGGGGAGCATATGTTGCTCTAAAACCTTTATATACCTTTCAGCATTCATGGTGCTTTTTAAAACATGCAAGTGTCCCACATCATATGCACTAATGCATCCCCATACCATCAGAGATGCTGGCTTTTGAACTGAACGCTGATAACAGGAGGGGTGGTCTTTCTCCTCTTTAGCCCGGAGGACAGGACGCCCACGATATCCAACAAGAATGTCAAATTTGGACTCGTCTGACCACAGGACACTTTGCTACAGTCCATTTTAAATGAGCCTTGGCCCACAGAACATGGCGGTGCTTCTGGATCATGCTGAACAATGGCTTCCTTTTTGCATGATAGAGTTTTAGGTGGCATCTGTGGATGGCATGGCGGACTGTGTTTACAGACAGTGGTTTCTTGAATTATTCCTGGGCCCATTTAGTAATGTCAATGACAGAATCATGCCGGTGAGTGATGCAGTGGCGTCTGAGGGCCCGAAGATCACGGGCATCCAGTAAAGGTCTTCGGCCTTGTCCCTTACGCACAGAGATTTTTCCAGTTTTTCTGAATCTTCTGATGATGTTATGCACTGTCGATGATGAGACCTTCAAAGCCTTCGCAATTTGATCTTGACGAACACTGTTTTCAAAGTATTCCACAATTTTTTTACGCAAACCTTCATGGGTTGGAGAGCCTCTGGTCGTCTTTACTTCTGAGAGACTCAGCCTCTCCAAGACATCCCTTTTATAGCCAATCATGTTACACACCTGATGCCAGTTAACTTAATTACTTGCTAAATGTTTTTTCAGCTGATTCTCTTATATATTAATTGCTTTTTCAGCCCTTTTTTTACCTTTCTCCCAACTTTTTTGAGACCTGTTGCAGCCAGAAAATTTGAAATAAGCTCATTTTGTGGATAAAAATGTAAAATGTCTCAGTTTCAACATTTGAAATGTTATCTGTGTTCTATTGTAAATAACATATTGGCTCATGTGATCTGAAAGTCATCGCATTTTGATTTTATTCACAATTTACACTTCGTCCCAACTATTTCGGAATTGGGGTTGTAGTACAGAAAAAGTCCAGCTTTAAAAAAAAAAAACTCAAGTAAAGTAGCCTATAAATCCTCAAACTATTTAAATATACTGTAACGAAGTGCATGTACTTCGTTACTATACACCACTGATGATAGTGTATCCCAAGTCCCTTCATTCTACCCGTTTTCTCTCGTATCGGTTGCGAGATTCAATAGGAAGATGAAGGAAATAATCCTGGTACTGGCTACGAAATTCAAAAGGGAGATGAAGGAATGTAACACATCGGACCAATCTATCGTGAAAGAATCTTAACAATGGACGGAATGTGTTTTTAATTCCCCTATTCAACCTCGCAACCGATGCTGTCCTCCATGCTTGTTAACTATCGTATCGGTTGCGAGATTGAATAGGGAAATTAAAAACACATTCCGACCATTGTTATGATTCTTTAACGCTAGATTTGGTACGATGTGTTCCATTCCTCTATCTCTATGGAATCTTGCAACCGGTACCAGAGAAAACAAGCATGGAGGACTGAAACAAACCGAACCAAACTAGCGTGAAAGAAGATTAGCCTAATAATGGTCGGATTGTGCTCGTAATGCAACAAAATCGAATGGAACTTTTTAAAAGACCGGGATGCAAATTTTTTTTTTTCCTGAACCTTTCAGGCTATATGGTGGACTCTTGTCCAATCAGAGATTGGCGCGAACATGACGTCATGCATATTATACAAACATCAGAAGTTGTATGGCTTTGTATTTGACAGTTGTCCACTCTCAGGGCAAGAATAATCAAGTGGCAATTGAAGAGACGGCTTCTCTCCCCATGCGATCTAACAGCGACAAAATAATGGGCTACATTCAGTACAGAAAAATAATTTAATTATAAATACGTCTATGCACTGGCACTCAGCAACGGTATTTTTTTTTTTTTCCAGCGAGAGCGAATTTCAGAACTCTTTTTGCCAATGAAGGTAATTTCGCAATAAGTACGCACACCTGTTTTTGCAGCACGGTCACGCAACTTGCTGTAAAAATGGACAGCTGTCCGATTGGAAAATATAAACGGATTTAAACCACATACTAGTCACCAAAATTACCATCATTCGCTGAAGAGTTCTGAAATGAGTGCCAGTACATAGACCTAATTATAATTAAATTATTTTTCTGTACTGAATGTAGCCCGTTATTTGGTAGCTTTTAGATCGCATGGGGGAGAGAAGCCGTGTCTTCAATTGCCACTTGATTATTCTTGCCCTGTGAGTGGTCATCTGTCAAATACAACGCCATACAACTTCTGATATTTGAATAATATGCATGACGTCATGTTCGCGCCGACCTCTGATTGGACAAGAGTCTACCATACTGCCTGAAAGGTTCAGGAAAAAAAATTCGCGACCGGGATGCTAGCTAGGGCAAGCATATCATATGCATCCGCTATCTGAACATTTAATCCACCTTTTGCTGTCCATCAGAAGAAAATACGCATTAATTTTCGTAAAATGGCGACCAATATCGCCAAGAAACATTCATTGGCGTCAAAAATTGCACATTGTGAACATTCTATATGTACAAAATCTGTTTTAATTTAACAGTACATTTACCTGATCATTACAGTCTATTGCTAGACTGGATAAGTACTGGTCGTGTTACGTTTGTGTAGTGGGTACAACAACATAGTGGAGAAGTAGCTACTTCAATGACGGGATGTCCAATCCAGCTTGGTGCGATCTTTTAAACTTAATATTTTCTTAAATGTATTGTTTTCATTGGTGTCGGTTACAGTCGCTCTCATACAATCAAAGCGGCCACCACAACTGCTTCTGTTCGAGCGAACCAACTCATTAATTCTTCCGGCATTCTTGAAAATACTGAAACATAATAGTGCCGGCGCCGCTTCCACCATGTACGTAAATAGTCCATCACACGCATAAATGAGTGTGGCGCGTTCAATTCCACTTTTTAATTTCCATTTCTGCGGCAAACTCTCAAATCCAAGATCCAACAACAGCAAAGTATTCAGTTTCTGCTGCAATGTCTCAAAGCTGAAATTCCGAGATCCACGAATTTATAATGTAAATACAGACCAGTAAATGGGTCACTCCATACTAAACTGTACAAATGTGTTACAATGGTGATGAAAATTCAAATACGCCTTTTCTAAAGTTTTTCATTGCAGTGGTGAAACCCCATCCATAGGCATCACAAATAAGCAAGAAAGAAGATAAACCGAGTGATCACTTCATTTCGGTGGACCCCATAATGTGCTAAGGTGGCAGGCGTTGTGGGTGCAACGAGGACACAAAACAGATATTGAATTCCTGAAAATCAGATACATTTCAAAGTCAATTCTTTTGTATGATAAATGGCCTCAGTCTATCAGTAACATTTATGGACAATTACAATTGACAATATGGACAATATTTTTGATGCCTATTGTTCTCCAAGTTTCTATTCCGTTTACCTGGCTTCAGTGCAAAGCATTGTTAAAATTTTGTCACTGGTTACCTGTTGCTCTAAATCACCAAAGGAATATATTATTTTATTCACAAGAAGGCATTTCAAAGAATAAAAATGAAATGATAAATCAGGTGGCAAAGTAGGGTCATTTTCTCATAGACTTCAGTAGCATTGAACTTCTTTCTGCAACCACCGACGTCGCCATCTGCTGGCCATTAAATATAATGCAATTTTTTGAGATTTCCGCATCGGCCTCACTTTTTAGACCCGGGTGCTGGGTCCATCTTTTTATACAGTCTATGCACAGGACACAATCTACGCATTTTTCTTTATGTTGCTATGGCCGTAACACGATATTAGGACACGGAAATTTTTTCTTTTTTTCAATTATTATTTTTTAAAGCATGGTATATATGATTGTCTGACGCCTCGTGAAATTTTGATGCAGGAAGTGAGTACTTTATTTTGCCTAGGTCATCTTTACGCCATTTGCATACATTATGCAAATTAACCCACAGGTCTGGACTTAACACGTGAGGACGCAACTTGTTACGCCCATGACGGTCATTTCAAATTGCATTTCTGACCAGAGGAGTCCCAATAATTTAGTGCAGACAATTGAAACAGTTATTATGGGTGTTTCTCTGCAACCTTTCATTCTTTCTTTCGAAGTATCAACAGACATGTCATGAGCATTTCATGAAGTTGGCTGCCAAATTTTGTAACAAAATATGGCTTTCACAATGCCTTGGCTGACATCAGGACACCACTTTTTCTGCTGTCTTGTTGGATCGATGACTCTGTTTTTTTCTAATGTATATCTTCAATCGGGGAGTGAATCAATATGAACAATGCAAATCATGTAATTCTCTTAGGAAAAATTTTATTGACCATTCTTATACAACACAGTGAATTGTACAGTTGAGTATGGAGTGACCCATATACGAGTGAAGTCGACGCCCGGCCAGCCAGCCAGCCAATCGTTGGCCAACCAATCGTTGAAGTTCTTCCCCACCGGCCAACCAGTCGCTGAACAGCCAGCCAGTCAATTGTCGGCCAACCAGTCGTTGAAGTGCTTCCCATCCGGCTGACCAATCGCTGAACTTCTTCCCCACCGGCCAGCCAATTGTTGAACTTGATCACTCAGGCAGTCACTCACTCACTCACTCAGCGACATTCGCGTTTATTGGGGCCTGGCCGCTGCTTGGCCCAGCCCAAAATTAAGCTCATTGCTCAAAGCAGCAAAAACAACAAAGAAAAAAATAGGACCAAGGGTCCTGTAGCTTACCGGCAAGTGATCTTATAGTGATAATACAAATGATGAAAATTTCATGTGAAGTTTGACCTTCAAATTATTGAAGGTCAATGTGAAGATCACCAATTTAAAGTTTTAATACACTTATAAGACCTCCTATCAGGTCTCTTACTGTTTTTTTGGAGCCATGGGTTAGTGACTCTTGCGACTTTTTTTCAAGGGTCAACCCTCTGAACTCAGGGGTTATAAATGTTTTTTCACAACTTTTCAGGGGTCAAATATGGATGCACTTATCCCTCTTTCTTCATAAAGATTTCCTCACTTCTAGGGCAGTTTGCTTTGCTTTTGCATGTGCTTTGCTTTTTCAGTTAACCCGAATACAGCCTCAAGATCTTTTCAAGAGTAAAAGTGACTGAACACTCTGTTTCACACTATATCTAAAACGAAGTTATTGAAGTTGGACTTGGGTTTAGCATTGGTTTGCTTAAAGATTTAAATAACTCCAGCAACTAACCATTAGCCTACCAAAGGGCGATTCCATGCTAGAAATTGAAAAAATGCTTAATTTGAGAAATGTTTTTAACGGACTGGTGTATTATGATTTGTAACCCTGAATACCCAAGTCATTTAGAACATGTAAGTTTTCTCACTTACATGACTGCAGAATGGTGATTTGGGGCGGAATTAAAGGAGACATGAAATTTCATCAAATTTTCAATTTTACACAATTTTCAATCAATTGCCTTAATTTCCCGCTAATTGATATCACTCAAGTTCTTAGTCTTTACGAGTCACCTATTTAGAGCAAAGTCTGTCCACTTGCAAAGTGACAGTCACATGAACCTATGCTTGACGGAGAAAAATACGATAAATGACGGGATGTTTACTGTCATGTCCCGTACGACAGATTGAAGGCAAAAAGTTCTTGCCATTTTTTTATTTTTTGAGCTAGAAACTTTTTATTTCGAATCCTCCAATTTTAGATTAAAGGTACTAAAATGCTACCGTCTCCCCAAAATTATATTAATTAGTTTTCACATAATTAGCCGAAAAAGTATTGTCCCGTATGACAGATCATTTGTACAGTCCTTTAAAGAACTGCTTAAACCAAATCTCAAGGCAATTACTTCTCAGTTGGTAAGTTCTGCCTGAAAAACAACAGGTGTCTCTTTAATTCCTCACCTCTGAGACAATAGGGGGCATTAGTGAATGGAAAATTCCACTGAGGGAAGGCAAGTGGCTGTTTCAAGGGTATGCTAGTGGCTGTTCAGAGTTTCTTAATGGTATCAGTCACCGATTCAGGGGTAAGTAAAACATTGAAATTGTTTTGAAATTAAAGGAATTGTCAAAGATATTTGTGAAAGTAACATCTGCCATGTCTGTGTATTTCATTAGTTTTTTGCATTAGAAAGACAGAACAGAGTTGACTGTCTAATGCATGAACATGCACTGTGGTTGTGTACATTTTATACACTGTCAGACTGGCTGAATAATAACGTATAAAATGTAGTACATGTGATAAACCCCTCAAATGAGAAAAGAGCATAATACTTTGTCAACACTTGGGCAAGGACATTTTTGCCCCTGAAAACTCCAAAGGCCCTGAGCCTAAGGGCGCCTTCACACTAGGTACGATTGTTCCGTATCGTGCCACAGTACGATTGTCCCCCCTCCCCTCTCTCCCCGCTGGTCAGCTTTCACACTAGCGACGTTGTACCATGCCCGAGTACGGATTATTTTATCAAAATTCTGATACAGAAGGTAGCAGTATGCACCTAGATGGTTTTTAAGAGACAGTTTTTCTAAGAATCAGGCAGAGGGTGATATATGATGGTCTCAGATTTGCCTAAAATTGTTGTCGGTGAAAGATGGTTGGTTCAATAGAAAAATTACAAATTTTTAGGAGCAGATACCCTTTGGTTTCTTTTTTAGGTGTACCAGAAGGGCTAAGGATTCAGAGATGAGAAATGAACGCTGAAAAAAATTCAGTTTTCAAATGCAATTATATCATTGCGCCGGCAACAGCGCACATTTATTTTCACATACGTCAATCTACTGTGAGTAGGGCTCACAATAATCTGAAAATGTATGAGGGCTGTCGAGGGCGCGTCCTATAGGGGGCGCTGCTAGATGCTACTTTTGGTCATTTGAGCTGTAATAACATTTCCAGACTGTGCCCACAACAGCCCAAGATGTTTTATTCATAATATGATACCATAGCACGTCCTTTACGTAATCAACACAAATTAAGCGTGGGATGTTGAGGGCGCAAGAATATAGGTGGCACTTCAGTCAGGGAAAAAGTGAAATTTGGCATTTTGGGATGGCAAAGTTCTACATGTGCCCTTGTCCGATTTTGATGAAACCTTTTCTTTTGGGTAGCCCTATATGTCTACTAACTGTGATGAGGAGATTCGTCTGCCCAATTTCTTTGTTTCACCAGAGAAATCCTCTTGCCGCTATATGTGTCAGTACAAAAGATGAACAGACAGTAATTTGTGTTACTAGTAAGTGTGTTCCATGGTTCACATCTTGTCATTTCTCAATCATTCTGTGCTTTATCTACTTATTTGTGTATTGTTTGTTGTGGTAGAATTTCAAACTGTATTCTGAAGAAAAGAAGTTGGTAAATAACATAGGGCTGCGTGGGTGGACCGCACCTGTGCGGTCCGCGGGCCCCCGCAACCATGGGCCCCTGCGGGCCACCTACCAAAAAAGTATGCGGGTGCAGGGCGGTTGCGGGGGCAAGCATAAATTTACTGCGGTTGCAGGTGCGGGTACAAAAAAAATTTGCAGGTTAAGTGCGGTTTAAAAAAAAAAAAAATTGCTGGCCCACGGCAAATTTACAACCCGCGAGACGCGCATTCTTTATATCTCAAGCTCAAGTATGTCACATTCACAATAATAAATGTCATTCTATTCAATAAGTGAGCACAACAAAACAACCACTATGAGAAGTATATTAGCCCATATTGTGTGTTTAACTATTTTGTTGTCTTACCCACACAAATTAGGAAGGTACTCAACAAAATATGGTTTCTTCTTCTAATAGCCAGTATGGCTTCTTTTCAGAGTAGATGTCATAAATTGAGACGAACCTTAATGTTCTTTTTGCTCAGCAGTGGTTTTCGTCTTGGAACTCTGCCATGCAGGCCATTTTTGGCCAGTCTCTTTCTTATGGTGGAGTCATGAACACTGACCTTAACTGAGTCAAGTGAGGCCTGCAGTTCTTTGGATGTTGTTGTGGGGTCTTTTGTGACCTCTTGGATGAGTCGTCGCTGCGCTCTTGGGGTAATTTTGGTCGGCTGGCCAATCCTGGGAAGGTTCACCACTGTTCCATGTTTTCGCCATTTGTGGATAATGGCTCTCACTGTGGTTCGCTGGAGTCCCAAAGCTTTAGAAATGGCTTTATAACCTTTTCCAGACTGATAGATCTCAATTACTTTCTTTCTCATTTGTTCCTGAACTTCTTTAGATCTCGGCATGATGTCTAGCTTTTGAGGATCTTTTGGTCTACTTCACTTTGTCAGGCAGGTCCTATTTAAGTGATTTCTTGATTGAGAACAGGTGTGGCAGTAATCAGGCCTGGGTGTGGCTAGAGAAATTGAACTCAGGTATGATAAACCACAGTTAAGTTATGTTTTAACAGGGGGGGCAATCACTTTCACACAGGGCCATGTAGGTTTGGATTTTTTTTCTCCCTTAATAATAAAAACCTTCATTTAAAAACTGCATTTTGTGTTTACTTGTGTTGTCTTTGACTAATATTTAAATTTGTTTGATGATGTGAAACATTTAAGTGTGACAAACGTGCAAAAAAATAAGAAATCAGGAAGGGGGCAAACACTTTTTCACACAACTGTAAATATCATTAGTTATTTATGAATAAACAATTCAAATGAATCTTATCGTTGTCCATTTAAAAAAAACTCATATACAGGCATTCCATTAACTACGTAATGCATATGCGTGAGTTTAAGTGGGTAAGATTTTGAAACTGCGGGTAACCGTGGGTACAAAAGTCATGGTACATGCGGGTGTGGGCTAGTACTTGCGGGTGTGGGTTGGGTGTGGGCTCAAATCTTGAGAAAATGTGGGTGCGGGTGTGGGTGCAGGCTGAAAGCCCGCGGGTGTGGGGCGGAGTGGGGGTAGAGAAGTTGGCCCGCGCAGCCCTATGGTAAATAATGAGGCAGGAAAGGTTGATAGGTTTTTACAGATAATGGTTGTCCCGTACAACAGATATTTTGTCCCGTACGACGGGTGCAGAATTATCACAGGACCAGAGCTAACTGAGGGGACATGAATTGGTACAAAGTAATCAGTTATTATTTATTAGTGGGCAAGCTGGAAACTTGCACACTCATGTTCTTCCAACTCTTTATTTCTTTCTGTCTTTCTTTCTTTCTTACTTTCTTTATTTCTTTCTTTCATTGTTCTCCGGTTTTTGTGCTGACTAACTACTCCTACATACTTTCACCTAGAAACTTAATTCAAAACTTGAAGAAATTCAGCTTCTTCTGAATTATGTTGCTCGCATTCATCTTCTTGATAGCTTTCATACTTTTTGAGTTATTCATTTATATTTAAGTATTTTTGTCCCATAGGAAACAATGAAACAGATTTTTCAAAATTTAGCCATTTTCAGCTATTTTTTGCTCTGTATTACTTTTAGCTAGAAACATCATTCAAACTGGAATATAGGGCACTGGCGGCCCCAGAAGCTCCCGCCGTTATGATAAACAAAATGTTAGTTTTTGTTGACGGACGCACGCATGGACGGACGTACGCACGGATGGAGCCCGATACCGTAGCTCCCATGCCACTCGGGCGGCAGGAGCTAATTAGGAGCCTGTAACTAAAATGTTCATATGATAAAGCAAATTGTCAAAGTTTTTGGTGATATTTTTAGGCCAGTGGCCTTGAAAAAATAGGCCAAGGTCACCTTTAGGCACATCATTTGTAGGACTTTATGAGATGCATGTCCAATAAAAATTAGGAGCCTGTAACTGAAATAGTTGATGAGATGAAGCGAAATGTTGAAATTTTTGGTGATATTTTTAGGCCAGTGACCTTGGAAAAATAGGCCAAGGTCACCTTTAGGCACGTCATTTGTAGGCCTTTATGAGATGCATGTCCAGTAAGAATTAGGAGCCTGTAACCAAAATAGTTCATGAGATAAAGCAAAATGCCAAAGATTTTGGTGATATTTTTAGGCCAGTGACCTTGAAAAAATAGGTCAAGGTCACCATTCGGTATTTCGTTTATAGGCCTTTACGAGATGCATGTCCAGTAAAAATTAGGAGCCTGTGACTGAAATAGTTGATGACATACAGCAAAATGTTTTTTAAGTTTTTGGTGATATTTTTAGGCCAGTGACATTGAAAAAATAGGCCAAGGTCACCTTTAGGCACGTCATTTGTAGGCCTTTATGAGATGCATGTCCAGTAAAAATAAGGAGCCTGTAACTGAAATAGTTGATGAGATAAAGCAAAATGTTGACGTTTTTGGTGATATTTTAAGGCCAGTGACCTTGAAAAAATAGGTCAAGGTCACCTTTAGGCACGTCATTTGTAGGCCTTTATGAGTGCATGTCCAGTTAAAATTAGGAGCTTGTAAATGAAATGCTTGATGAGATACAGCAAAATGTCGAAGTTTTTGGTGATATTTTTAGAGCAGTGACCTTGAAAAAATAGGCCAAGGTCACCTTTAGGCATGTCATTTGTAGGGCTTTATGAGATGCATGTCCAGTAAAAACTTGGAGCCTGTAACTGAAATCGCTGATGAAATAAAGCAAAATGTGTTGACGGATGCACGCACACACGCACGCACGCACGGACGGAGCCCGACACCATAACTCCCGCACCGCGAGCGGCGGGAGCTAAAAATGTAATGCTAAGCTTGGATAATTTCTTTATTGTTCAACTTTTTTGTAATTTCTATAATTTTTAAATTATAATTTAAAATTTTTTATTTATTTTTTTTTTTTTACAATAAATTCTGGGAACTTAGAGTGTAGTGACATCATTGTTACAGTGGTGAATAGTAGCAAAACCGTCAAGAGGTCTTCTCTTAAACTTGCTCTAACTCCCACAGTTTTCACTCCACATAAATATTTTTATATCCAAGTTGTAGCAAAAGTTGTGCTGGTCACAAAAATGTAACGATGGAAGCAACTGGACAAACGGTTTTGGCTTTATGAGCCGAAAAGCGATGGGACCACTCACCGAAACTCCATTAACTCCAATGTTAAATCAGACCAGAAAATTCCAGTTGCGAAGGCGAAACGCAGTTTTCTAACTTGCCTGTGTTCCCACATTTCTGACACTACACTTGACAATTTTGACATATTTCACTCAACAGACTTTCCTATTTCATATGGTACCTCAATTTCGTAGATAAGACTTACCATCTTTGAGTTAGAAGTCACAATATGTAAGAAACACATTAGCTAAAATCTCCATTGGACTAAATGATGCAGCCATTAACTCAAATGGCTCTGCGTGACTCAGCGGAATCGTAGCATAGCAGTAGGGTGCATAATAGATATGGATCATTGGCGTTTGATTCTGCCCTCTGCTGGCCTTTTTCCAGGCCTCAACATTATCATTGTTTGTATTAAGATTGATACGACTGTAAACAAACACGTGACAGTAAAAATTGCAAAGCAGAAAAAAATTGCTCGAGATCCTATTGCAGTATATACTAGCAACTGTTTGCATTAGCTAAATATATTTATGATCTTGCATAAAATAGGCGAAACATTGGTATCAGAATAGAGTTAGTTAAGTACATGAAAATAAAAGTGATGTCCCCAGTTGCAATTTGTTCATCGCTTTTTACGACTTTTTCCTGAGTTTGAAAATAGCCGGGTTTAAGGGTGGAGTAAGCAGACTGTTATAAACTTGCTCCTTTTTTGCCAGTTATTTTAACTGGCACCTTTCTGTCTGTTATTTTAACTGTAATTTTATGATCAGTTCATAACAGAGGTTCTGTGAATGTGAACTGTAAACCACAGTTAAATGCGCGAAGGACTCTGCGTGCAGTTAACCCCTTGTAACTCCGACGTCAGGGAAGTTAAAAACAAGAACAGCTTTCAATTTAATTTGGGTACGCCTTGGATAGGCATTTTAGGCAAATGTTACCGGAGTGAGAAGGGTTTAAAATAACAAGGAGACAGTGCGTTAATTTAACTGATAAATGCAGTCCTTTGATAACAGTGCAGTAGCACCTCGTAATTCGGATTTCCATAAATGGATCAGTGTTGTCATCTAACGTTACTTGCTCAATTATTATTATTACTATTATTATTCGTACTTTTTACATTATCCCTTGACTTGCTGGAACACGAGATCAATCACTTTACGGAAGTTTCTACTGGTAAATAATAACACCCCAATTTACTGTGCTGCTCGTTGTTCTGGTCGTCTTGCCTATCTTGGCTATAATGTTATCTAATATAAATTGATTTAATCATTTATATGCCAGTTACTGACATTGGTCAAAATATTTGTTGGGCTTGATGATTCTGTAGCTATAAGCCTTTATTCAATTTGAAATGTGCTTTTGATTTTAAAATAATTCTGCTTTTTATTGAATGGAAAATAAGTGAACTCATTGGAAAAGTTCAACAACGTATAGCTTTTTGTTTAGCGTGTTTTTTTTTTTTTTGAGGAAGAGGCTATTCGCTCAGCAGTGCTTCCCGGCGAAACTTCAAAGAGTGGGGGAGATTATATTATTGGCCCAGCTGCTGGGCAAATAGCAGAAGTGCTTCTGTTATCCGCCATGCCGTAGTGCAAATAGCAGAACTGCTTCTCTTATCGGCCCCGCTGTGGGGCAGATAGCTGATGTATTTCCCTCAACTCACCCCGCTGCGGGGCGAATAGCCACTTCCTTTTTGGATGCCACACATAGTTTTTCTTAAGTAGCCCGCATATTTTTATGGCAATGTTTCAGTCTGCAACGTCATCAATTTATTTCAAATAAATATATGAAGCAGGTTTGATGTGTGGTAACGTTGCATGTTGCGGAGGTCTTCCTAAATAAGTGCTTTCATACAACGTTGTATGAGCGAAGCAAACCGCATAAGACGTCTGCAAAAGAGGCTAAGTAGCTAGCTACTGTAAGATGGGGAAAGGGGGTTGGAACACCACAGACGCTGATGAGTGGGGGAGCCCCAAGGCTGGAAGCGGCAAGTGGCTGACAGCACGGGAACTGGGCCTCAAGGAACTCCGGAGCCATGCAAGATAACAATAAAAGTTTTTGGACTTCCTCCGTTATGAGTGGGTCCAGGATGTTTGCTCAGCCTGTGAGTGGAAGGTGTTTATGGTCTTTCTGTGTCCTTGGTGTTACTCCATACAGGAGGGGTAGTTGCAAGGCCTAATGCCCCTGTGGAAGTCATTTTATTGTCCTCAGTCTTTTATAAAACTGGACCTCATCTTATCTATTTAAAATAATCTAAATCTCTGGGAACTTCACAATATGCTCATATGTTCAATATATTGCTATGAAATCACTTCTTTACTTATAACCCAACTTACCTGTATAATAATTCAGCTTAAGACTTTTTCATGACAGCTGCATCATATTAATACATTTTCTTGGCTTTTTTAGTATGTATGTTTTTGTTATAATTCCAGGAGTTGAATGCAATATATTTCATATCAAATGAAATTATAATGCATTCACTTTCAGAAACTCCCTAAAATTGGTTAAGGTAGAATCTCCTCTCGGGTAATAGTACTATTTGCTAAATTACTTTACGGCCTCCAGATGGGGAAAGCCCAAGTTTCAGTTTCGACCCCCCTTCCAGGCAATTTATGGCCATGCGCCTTCATCAAAGGACAAAGTAAGTTCAAAGGAGAGAAATAATCCATGCGGGGGAGATCGTATCCGATCTTTCCCCTGCGCACGTTAGCGCGTGTGTAGCGTATCTTCATCTGAAAGACTGCATTCGGTCTTTCCCGCATGGGCTCTGTTTGTGTGTCTCCAGGTATGACCTTTGTCTTAGTCTAAATTTGTGGTAACGTGTACTTGGTTTCTTAATTTAAGTTCTTGCCTACCTGGTGAATAAATTATTGTTATTCCTTTAAACTTGCGTGGTCTCCGTGACTCTGATCCTTTTACATTCTTTCTAGCCACGATACGACGGATACTTAGGGGTTTAATCCTAACCGAGGAACGACTGGCCAGCGGCCCGGTATGGTAATTGGTTTTATTAAGTTGGAGAGACAACCGCATTCTACTCATATAAAGGGTCTATGTAGCACCGGTTCTGGGAATTTAACCATAATGGAGCCCATGGACGAAAAGTCGGTTTCCGTTAAATTCCCTTTAGGAACCCATGGGTGTCTGCATAGACCTGGGTTCGTAGTCTCTGAGCAAAGATGCTATTGCTGCGGTGGTTCCTCCCATCCCCTGGTATTGCCAACAAACCTAAGATTCGGCAATAATGCTAAAACCCGGGGGGCATATATTGAGTAACGGAGGTTTTCATTTAAGAGTCCGAGGTGCAATCATCCCAAGATCCACGCATGTTTGCACTACATTCTAAAATCTAATTCTAATTGGAGTCAGATCTTGAATGGGCGCACATCTAATTTATTATGGAGTCAGATAAATTGTAACCGTTGTGCAAATTGTGCCCTGTTCTACGAACAGAGAAAATTGGTTCATTTTATGATTTACACCAACCAAAAAGTTCATGCACCAGCCAAAAGTTCGCGCTGAGCCTTCGCCTTCGGCAATTTACGTCGTTATTATTGCTGTGAGGTTTTACACTACATATCACGAAGCGTATAAGTGAGCAACGTACCTACATGGTTCGAACCATATGCAACTGTATCCAGTTCTATTCAAGCTTTTGGGAAATAAACATTCATTGGCTCAGTTGCTGACTATTCGCGATGTCTTTTAATCGTACTGGCACACCTTTCTGAGGTAACATAACGCTATACTAAGACTTGACATTTGCAATGACAGATTGCGGAAGTTCCAAGAAGACGGTTCTTCTAACTTGGCAACAATAAGCGCTGGAAGGGTGTGCCCTGAAAATAAGGTTATGGGCGCTTCCAGCTCAAAAAAAAAAAAAAAAAAAACTGCTTACTGGACACAAGCCCTTATGCTACCAACTGGCGACTTCAGAATAGAATAAGCTGAAGAGGGTGAGACAACAAGGAGAACAACGTGTACAGAGTTCATACAGATAAGTGAAGAGAGTGGGCAAGGAGTGGAAGCTGTGGAAACTCATGATTGACTGAATTATCAAAACATAACCATATGCCGGTCATGCTGCATTATGATGTCAGGATTGAAAGACACAGCACAGGATGACTATGCTGAATAAATTAACTTTCATTTGAGCACGTGGAATCGGGATATACTTCGACGGCGCCGTTTTACCATGCGCCTTTTCCCCACTCTGGCTGATCAAACAATTTTGTGCATCATTTCCTTATGGCCACGCATTAAACAGTGGAAAGGCTTAGAAAACTTTGCTGTGCACCATTTATTCAAGACGAGGGGGCAAAGCTCTTAAATATTCGTACGTTGCACTGACTGTTGCATTTTTCTATTGTGCGTCAAATCTTGATTTTGTGCGTATTTGACCTGAGACCTTGCGTCATCGAGAGGCCTGTCCTATATGTCTGTAATACAATCCTAAGCTCTGAAGCAGTTTTGGTGATACAAGCCATTAAAAATTCATAATGTCAATTGTGAACATTAAAGGTCACAGAAGGTCAAGTTGAAGTCACCAAATGGACTTTATATATGACTTTCTAAATGGCTCTAATTAAAACCTTGGCTCTCTCGGTGGCCATTTCGGTGATACAAGTCATTGTAATTTCAATATGTCGAGTTTGACCTTCGAAGGTCACCGACAGTAAAATTGAATGTCATCAAATTACGTCTCATATGCGACTTCCTAGACATCTGTAACACGAACCTAGCCTCCATCTGTGATACAAGTCGTTGAATTTCCACTAGGTCACATTTTACCTTCCAAGTTTCCCTGAAATTTCCCTGTAAAATTTGACTGTTGAAAGTCATCGAAGGTCAAGTTCAAGGTCACCAAATGAAAGTTCATATATGACTTCCGTGTTCAATATACAGTACCAGTCAAAAGTTTGGACACACCTTGCTAATGTCACAGCACTCTGTTACTAGAGAAATTTAAACGGCTTAACTTGTCTGCATAATCTCAAATGGAATCTGGTAAGAGGTAAACAGTCAGAAGTTAAAAGAGAATAATTTTCTTGTTTGAATAGAGTCCAAAATTTTGGAATTGTCAAAGAAGCAGCATTTTGTAAAGTAAACGGACAAACAAGCTCCTTCCATTATCCTATGGCTGAAATAACGTCAAGCCGTTTCAGGCCTTAGTGGGCAAAAAGGTCAATGAGAAGCAAACCGCAAGTGCAGCATATCTTTGGGAACTTCGATGGCCATGGAACTGCAAACGCATTATAGCCATATAGCTGCCCTGGTAATATGAGTAAGCTCAGAAAATATAACAACAACTGCTGGTTAGTTTGATGGATTTAAAAAAAAAAGGGAGCTTATTTATTTATTTAACATGTACTTAACGCCATTAAAAATGCAACGGTGAGGTATGTACTGTATTTGCAGCAAATTGAAGAATCTGTGGATTTTTATCGCTTTTCCAGTGAGGCACCGGTGGAAATAAAGAAAAACGCATGGTATTGTAATCCTGACCCGCTCCACGTAAATGCACCAGGCACTTCAGTAATAACAAACATTGAGCTGTTTGTGATGTATACAGTGACATTTGACTTGTTCTTTTGGATGTGGTCAATAGCCTACATAAAGCCAACAAAAAAAAAAAAAAAAAACGGAAAATGCTACTGATCAAGAAAATGGAACGGCTTGTGACACAGGAGAGAGAAAAAGAGCCATTGGCATGTTACGGGCAGGTCTCAGCCGCTGAGAAGTGGTGCGTCATTTGCACTGTCACCGTTCAACAATCAGTCGGCTGTCTATCCGAGAATGGAACTAAGGCACTGTCATTGACCGACCCCGCTTAGGGCAGCCATGAGTGACTATGGTAGCTCATTGCTGTAGTATTAAGTAATAATTGATCTTGAGTGATGGAAAAAAAAAATGGCAAAATTTCAAGGTCATATTACTTAGGCTACATATTAGGCAATTTTATGGAACTTTGCTGTTCCAGGACATTAAAGGGGACCTATTTTGCTATTTTCCCAAGTTTATATTTTGGTCTTTGACTCCCCTAGAGTACTCCTGATCGCGCAAAGTAAAAAAGGGGTATTTATTTCGCTCATACTGCCATCCTCAAAAAACTGCATTTGTAGTACATTGTAGCCTCTGCCTGAAACGCCTCACTGGGGTGGCTCTTCCGCTATGGCCCCCACTCCCCGTGTACCCACTTTCTTCTGACTGGCCAGCTCTGTGGAGGGCGGAGTTGGGCGGGACGAGGCTGCAGAACGCAGTTTTCCGTGTCCGGCTCCCCAGAGTGAAACCTGAGACACGTCTGCAATCTGATAAGGAAGCGGCGGGCAAATTCCGCAATCTAACGTTATACTTGAATATAGATCTAATGACATGATCTTGTTCTAACAAACGCAGCGGCGAAAGTGGAGGACGAAAGCGAATATCTGTCAGCGCAAGCTCAAATTTGCTATCGGCTACAGTTTGCTAGGGCAACAGTTGGTGAGTACCGCGGTTTTTCTACTCCTAGCTAGGATGCAGGGGAAGCTAGAATCCACCCCATATAGACACATTTGTCGAACGGGTCGACATGCCCAAGTGTAGACCGGAGACCGTAGAAAATCCGTGGGTCTGAGTTTAGAGGGAAACATGGACAGTGAGGAGCAGCTAAAAGTGGACCAACAGCTTATGGACTGCTTCGGTGTGTATTAGGACCTGCTGGGTCGTGTGCATAGCTGTGGTGTGTTGTTAGCGTGGAGCAACGAACAGCTTCCGCGCTGGTATATGACGGAGAGGCGAAAGCTCCAGGCTTAACGACCTTTTCGGAAATTGCCTGTGGTAATGGTTTACTTATTGCTTCGGAATGACAAGCGTTTCCTCGCAGAGAATGGGCGCGTTTTGGATTGTGCGCGAGAGCAAGCTAGAGCTCCGGTTATGTTATGAGCATAATGCAGGTTTTACAGACCGTAAGTTCCGTCTGCGTGAACCGTTGCTTATGTGGAGCTAGCGAATCGATCACTTTTACAGGAAATAATTTAATATTCAGTCGCCGATTTAATATTCAATCGACAGCAATGCAGAGAAATCGTTTGTGATACCATGCACGTTATAGCCTGTGCTTTTCCCTATTGCTTTCACCAGTAGCATCAAAGAGCTTGCTCAGACATTGGGGATGTATCAGGCTGACCCCGGTCATGGATAAGTAAAGCGATCGTTTCACAAGCACCCAAAAACTCACCCCAAGCTTTGCAAAACCTTCGTCTGGTCTAACTGCAGCCCAACTCGGCAGACACATACAGCACCTCTCCGGTTAGCTTCAACTGTAGTGGCTACAATCAGGCAACGTTATGATGAAACTGTCACATTGATGCTTACCGAAGTAACACAAGCATACCGATCAGAATCGCTGCATATAAGTTAACCAGGAGCGTTTTTAATTAGCAGAGCAGGGGAACTAACATGCAGTAGCTGATAAGTGGTCATGACTTTGAATGTAATCTGTCGCGTGAAAAATTCGTTTCACGTCCGGTGTGAAAGCGGCTTGACATGCCCGTATTCGAGTCTTTGCATTGACTTTGAATGTAATCTGTCGCGCGAAAAAATTTGTTTCGTGTCCGATGTGAAAGCAGCTTTATGGATAGTGCGCGACAGCTAGAGAGAGCTCGGTTATGTTATGAACATAATACAGTCGAGCTCGGTTATGTTATGAACATAATACAGGTTTTGCAGACCGTAAGTTCCGTTAGCGCGGACAAGTTGCTTATGTGGAGCTAGCGAATCGACCACTTCTACAGGAAAGAATTACCTATTTAATCTCCGCCTTTTTCGGCTTTTTATTAGCCACAACAATTTCTAAATGGGGATGAAATTTTGTCAAGGTAGTGCAGAGAAATCATTTGTAAACTGGTAGAGCTTCTGCGTTTTGCATTGCTTTCATGGTAGCACCAGAGAGCTTGCTCAGACATTTGTGAAGTATCCTGCTGATCCCGGTCATGGATAAGTGAAGCGATCACTAACTGTAGAGCCTACAATCGGGCAACGTTATGATGAAACTGCCACATTGATGCTTACCGAAGTAACACAAGCATACCGATCAGAATTACTGCATATAAGTTAACCAGGAGCATTTTTAATTAGCACGACACGCAAACTAACATGCAGTAGCTGGTAACCGAGCGGTCATAACCACAGAGACAAACCCTTGCAATACAGGTTTTACAGACAATAAGTTCTGTTACTGTGAACAGTTGTACCAAGCATCCAAATTACAAACAAGTATTAAAAGTTAGCTTCAAATGAGGTTTATGTTCAAACACGTTCTGTAGAATTTCCCCTGATATCACTCTTGCATATTTAGGACACAAACATTAACAAGAGTAACTTGGCTACGTTAGCCGCTGTGCTACAGCCACAATCAACTGGCTATCACGTCAGGTTGGCTTATGCAGTAAAAGCAACTTTCAGCTTCTGTGTCTGTGAGTCACGGACAGTCGCGACCGATACAGGCTTTATCTTCAGATATTTTACCAAGCCTGCGTTTGAGGCCAGTTGTTAGTGCTAACTATCGCTAGCGGTCCCGCTAGCCACCCGTAACACATTAGGTTCACTTACATTATTTGCTGTTTTTGGTTACTTACAGCGTGTGGCTCCGAGCGCTTGATCGATGCAGCTGCGTCAGGTTTGAGAAGCAGCTTAAACGCTTATCCTGTGTCGAATTATCCTTTTTT
The DNA here is from genome assembly GCA_029692085.1 of Gymnothorax javanicus. Lineage (NCBI taxonomy): Eukaryota > Metazoa > Chordata > Actinopteri > Anguilliformes > Muraenidae > Gymnothorax > Gymnothorax javanicus. Next base: position 63,620,553 of record CM056201.1, read on the forward strand.
GATAAAGCTGTCTTTGGTGAAATGCTGAGCACAATCAGCTAACGTTCCCTTTGGCCGTGGCTTTTTGCTGCCAGCAAACAAAAAAAGCTACCCACTGATTTCTGGTGGCATCGTCTTTTGGAAGAAAAATCGTTGTTTTTCTTCGCGTCCAAAAGTAAACGGACAAGCAGCTTTGGGAGAGATACTGACAAAATTGCACCTCAAATGATCTGCGGTTCTTCTTTTGTATTTCTAAAAGTGAAGATGCTACTAAGGCATAGTATGATCTGCCGTTGTTAGTGCCTGCTAGAATAGTTTCCGGTGTGGGCAGGTCCAGCGCCATGATTGGCTCTGGCTAGGTCTGTACTAATTGGATGGCACAACCTGACGTCAGGTTTTACCCAGATCTCGTGAAGATCTCGGGAGGAGCTGTTCAGAGAGGAAATCACTCTCACGAAATCACGTTCTTGGATTACGGCAAAACCCCTGTATCTTATGTTTAGAAACTTTTCAGAGGTTGAGCATGGACAACCAACATTATAACATTACTAATATGTATTAAAAGAAGGATCAGCATAATATGTCCCCTTTAATAAGTGAATTAATTTAGTATTTTTGGGCTGGGCTGAGCAGTGGCCAGGCCCCTATAAATGCGAATGTTACTGAGTACCTGAGTGACTGACTTAGTGAGTGAGTGATCAAGTTCAACGATTGGCTGGCCGGCGGGGATGGAGTTCAGCGATTGGTCGGCCGGCGGGGAAGAACTTCAACGATTGGTTGGCCGACGATTGGCTGGCCGGCGGGGAAGAAGTTCAGCGATTGGTCGGCCAGCGGGGAAGAACTTCAACGATTGGCTGTCCGACTACTGGTCTGTGCATTATAAATAGGCTACATGGGTCTTGGATTTCGGCACTGACGCTTTGCAGCAGCAACGGAATACTCTGCCGTTGGTGGATTTCGGAATTGAAACGGAGCGCCTACTTTGCTGTTGCTGGATTTTGGATTTGACCGGAGTTCTTTGCCGTTGGTGGATTTTGGATTTGTCTCTAGAACGCAAGTGAAATTTTCACTTTGCTGACTTACGAATGTGTGCCTGGGTGAAGCCAGACCATTCGAAATTCATGGCTTGAAAAAAGTTCACCCATTTAAAAACGGGGACATTTCATGAGTTAAGTCACAGTACGTGTTTGTTTGTTTAGGGCTTCTGCAGTCTGCAATGTTGCTCGAAAATTCAGTTAGCCAAGTCACAGTTGTGTTTGTTTGTTTAGGGCTTTTGCGGGTCCGCGATGTTGCTCGAAAATTAAGTTAAGCACCCAGTTTTATTCTCTTGCATAGGTATTTCATCATGAGTTAAGTTACAGTAGGCTACGGTGTTTGTTTGTTCGCAGTGTCTACGTGTCCGAAATCGGTGTTGCTCAAATTAAGTTAGCTACCCAGTTTTATTCTCTTGCATGGGCATTTCATCATGAGTTAAGTTACAGTACTACGTGTCTGTTCGCAGCATCTATGTGTCCGAAATCGGTGTTGCTCAAATTAAGTTAGCTACCCAGTTTCATTCTCTTACATGAGCATTTCATCATGACTTAAGTTACAGTAGGCTACGGTGTTTGTTTGTTCGCAGTGTCTACGTGTCCGAAATCAGTGTTGCTCAAATTAAGTTAGCTTCCCAGTTTTATTCTCTTGCATGGGCATTTCATCATGAGTTAAGTTACAGTACTACGTGTCTGTTCGCAGCATCTATGTGTCCGAAATCGGTGTTGCTCAAATTAAGTTAGCTACCCAGTTTTATTCTCTTACATGAGTATTTCATCATGACTTAAGTTACAGTAGGCTACGGTGTTTGTTTGTTCGCAGTGTCTATGTGTCCGAAATCGGTGTTGCTCAAATTAAGTTAGCTACCCAGTTTTATTCTCTTGCATGAGGTTCATGGCTTGAAAAAAAGTTAAAAAGTAAGTTATGAATTATTGAAAGCCATCCGACTGTCGGACACAGAGACACTTCGAAGCAGGGTCTACGTGTCCGAAAGTCGGACAGGGTTTTAATATAACTTCGTGTCCAACAGTCTGATGGTTTCAATATAAATCTTAATATAGCGGATGCATATGCTGCACTCGCCCTAGCTAGCATCCCGTTCTTTTAAAAAGTTCCATTCGATTTTTGATTATGTGCACAATCCAGCAGCCATACCACTATTCGATCTGCTCCAGCCGGGTGGCTGAAGCTAAGCAGGCGTGGGCTTGGTTAGTACTTGGATGGGAGACCACCTGGGAAAACCAAGTTGCAGCTGGAAGAGGTGTTGGTGGGCCAGTAGGTTGCGATCTTCCCTCTGGTGGAATAATCCGCAATGCCCCAGTGCAGTGATGGGGACACTGTACTGAAGGAGACGCCCACTTTCGGATGAGACGTCAAACCGAGGTCCTGACTCACTGTCGTCATTAAAGATCCTATGACACTCTTCGATAAGAGTAGGGGGTTCCCCGGTGTCATGGCTAAAGTCCCAACCTGGCTCTTTCGACCTGCCACCTAATCATCCCCTGATCTAATTGGCTGTGCAATTCCTCCTCTCCCTCCCCACCTCAACCCCCAGGGCTCCCTTGAAAAAGAGATTTCAATCTCAACGGGACTTCCCTGGTTAAATAAGGGTTAAATAAATAAATAAATAAAATCCGACCATTATTAGGCTAATCTTTTACGCTAGATTGGTTAGTTTTGTTTCAGTCCTCCATGCTCATTTTCTTTGGCACCGGTTGTGAGATTCCATAGAGATAGACGAATGTAACAAATCGTTCAAATCTAGCGTGAAAGAATCATAACAATAATTAGGAATGTGTTTTAATTTCCTATTCAATCTCGCAACCCGATACGACAGTTAACATGCATGGAGGACAGTATCGGTTGCGAGGTTGAATAGGGAAATAAAAAACACATTCCGACCATTGTTACGATTCTATTACGTTAGATTGGTACGATGTGTTACATTCCTCAATCTCCCTATTGAATTTCGCAGCTCGTACCAGAATCATTTCCTTAAGCTTTCTATTAGTGGCGGCTGGCCAATAGAGGGCGCTAGGGTGCCGCCCCACCACTGACCACTCACCACATTACCTTGAATAAGACACAAAAAAATAAATGAGATAAAAATGAAATAATAAAATAAAAATATTGTGAAATATATGTTTGTCTATTTTTATATGAGCAAGATAAATATTATATAGTTAATGATGAGTAAAGTTGTTTCGTTCATCTGTGTTGTCTGATTAGTGACATGTTTCCGGCCTGGGGCGCAAAAATCTTTGCCCATAGACTCTCGTTAAAAGTTGTTCGTGCGCAGTGGCTCCTCTTCAATACAAGAGATAGGGCCATGTTGGGGCGCACCTCACCTGCGCCCAGAGCTGAATGCAGCTGGACTTACACACCACCACCCTCCCGCCAGCGAAATTTTTTTCCCCACTAGAGTTGCGGACACCAACAGAAACTCATTTGCAAACAGCCAATCAGCAACCTTGTTCCGGACCACTGAAGGAGTGTCGTGAGACAGTTAAATTTTTCTGTCCTTACTAGCCTTGCACCGAGGTATGGTCTCGGAACTACTGACTGCACAGTTCAAGCCCAGAATACTGCGGTTACATCGTACATGCCTGCCTTACCCTCAGCATAACTGTTGGCCAAATCATTCGTCTAGCCTGCCATTTAGATAAATGAATTGTTATGAATGTATTTGTTCAAATAGTGAAGCTGGTAAAATGAGCTGGTTACAATCAATGTAGTCTAGCAATACCCAGCTCGCCGCTTTTTTATCCTACACTGATCTGGCATATTAACAATTAACTAGTTTGTGACACCGAACAAAATCCAATGAAAATAAAGTAGAAATAATGGGGATTGCGTCAGCTTATTCTCGAAAATATGAATGCCCTGTAGGCCGACAGATTATTTTTATCAAGCCGCGCTACTGAACGTTATAAACATATCGGCAGGTTTGGCAAGTGGTGTTAATGAATTGTATTCGCACTTTGCTGTCGGCTGTTAATATAGGTTGATTATGGTGCTTTCTTTCTGCATCATAGAAACATAATTTTAAGTAGAAGGCCATAGCTATACTCAGGCAGAGGGGTGTGGTACTGCTTAATGATTTTATACTTTGAAAGAGGTTTTGAATCATTGAATCTTCTTGTCCTCCATTTGAAAATGCAGTGGCCGTTTCCAAACCTGCCAATCATTTTTGATGTTTCCAGCTAGGATTGATAAAATCATCTGTTCAGAGCATTCATATTTTCTTGAATAAGCTGACGCAATCTCAGTTATTTTGACAATATTAGTGCAAGGCCAGTGAAGAGAGATAAAATTTAACTGTCTCGAGACACTCCTTCAGAAGTCCGCCACAAGGTCGCTGATTGGCTGCAAAATTTTTGTACAAAAAATAGAACACTACATGACATAATAATGTTGCTTTTGTTGTTTTCATTTATGTAAATACACTGGTGTGATACCTTAGTACATGTTTGCTTGCTTTTTGATATATGTCTATTTTGGAGTTATAGCCCCCCCTGGAGAAAACTCCACCAGCCGCCACTGCTTTCTATTGAATCTCGCAACCGATACGAGAGAAAACGGGTACAATGAAGGGATTTGGGATACATTATCATACAGAGGTGTACATGTACTTCGTTACAATACTTAAGTAGTTTTTTTTTTTTTTTTTTTTTTTGAATAGGCCTGTTTGTACTTTACTTGAGTTTTTTTTTAAACCGGGACTTTTACTCCACCACATTTAAAAGATTAAAATGTATACTTTCACTTTGTTACTTTGACACTGGCCACTTCGTTTCTCGTTACACATTAAAATATGAATGTAATTCATCATTTAAGGATTATCTGGATTTGGCGTGTTCGACAAGAACAACGGCGCTCGGCAGGGTATCTTAGCCGCTTTGTGCTGCAAATGGAGCTGCAAATTTATGCACGTAGTAACACTATTACATCACTAGATGGCACACCCGGATCAGTTATTGAATATTCACAAGCAAGCCCAGCTCTTAGGATATGGACGAGTTTACTCCAATTCCTGTTTTTCAGGACTTGCCTTAATTTAACTCCTCAGCTAAGCCTGATGTGCAAACTGCGCAATATACTTGCCCATAGCAGTTAAAAAAATCATAATAATAAAAATTATATACATATGATATCCCAATTAGAAGTTCAGATGAAGCAGTTTTCTGAAGCAAAAATTCAACATGGTATTGATACCATGAAATTCTATTAATTACAGTCAATTATTTAGGTTTTTTAATCCGCCAGTAAACTCAAAGAAGAAGAAGAAATGTATAAAGGAGAGACTGCCAGTTTGTTTTTTAAATACTGTATCTTTCATTCACCTGAAAATTCATTAAAGAGCACAAGGAGAGAACAATGCGTGGTTGCTTTGCTTCTTTCTATGCATGCTATGAAAAATACTTTGAACTTGCACTTTTGATACTAAATTATATTTTTTCACAAGATACTTTTGGTACTTAAGTACATTTAATGTGAGCTACTTTAAGACTTTTAAACAAATCATTTTCTGATGGGTGACTTCAACTCTTACCAAAGTAACTTTCAGTAATGGTACTTTTACTTTTTCGTAACTTTTTTTCCCAGTACTTTATACATCTTTGCTATCATATTAGCAATGTGACAAAGTGCAATACTTGATCAGGTTGTAACTGTCGCTTATGAAAATCGTACATGCTTTCTTTCCTGAATTCTTGTATTTCACTGCATTATTTTAAACATTGCTTATATCATTTCTTTGACTGTCTACCATATTTGAGGCAAAATTGACCTAAATTGCTCACTTCGCAACACACTTTTTTTTTCTTTATCCGCAGCGACTGAAATAAATACCAAACAATTCGCTATTTGGGGGCACTAAAAAATTTCAAAACTTTCTTATTTCTCAGCCAATTCTCATGATCTTGGTGTCAACTACAAGGCCTTTTCGAGAGCTTTCAATAGGTAATCAATTCATTAAAATTAATTGCATTTCAATTTTTTTGTCACATAGTTAACCATATTCAACCATCATCAATATCGAATAACGCTTTATGTAAACACACTTTCACACTCTCACTCTTCCACTCTCCTCACCCACTTTGTAAATAATTTATCAACTCCAGCTCATTACTAAACTTGCACTTCAGATAACAGAATGAGCTTTGCCTCATTTAGCACCCAAACAAAATAAAATTAGAATTAAAGGATATTCACACAATTCACAAATATAGTAGAAAAATAGGACCAAGGGTCCTGTAGCTTACCGGCAAGCAGTCTTAGAACGATGATACAAGTTATGAAAATTTCATGTGAAGTTTTACATTTTAATCAATGAAAATCAATGTCAAGGTCACTAAATAGAAGTTCACATACATTTATAAGACCTTCTGTAATACAACCCCAATTCCGAAATAGTTGGGACGAATTGTAAATTGTGAATAAAATCAAAATGCAATGACTTTCAGATCACATGAGCCAATATGTTATTTACAATAGAACACAGATGACATTTCAAATGTTGAAACGGAGACATTTTACATTTTTATCCACAAAGTGAGCTTATTTCAAATTTTCTGGCTGCAACAGGTCTCAAAAAAGTTGGGACACAGGCAAAAAAGGGCTGAAAAAGCAATTAATATATAAGAGAATCAGCTAAAAAACATTTAGCAAGTAATTAAGTTAACTGGCATCAGGTGTGTAACATGATTGGCTATAAAAGGGATGTCTTAGAGAGGCTGAGTCTCTCAGAAGTAAAGATGGCCAGAGGCTCTCCAACCTGTGAAGGCTTGTGTAAAAAAAATTGTGGAATACTTTAAAAACAATGTTCCTCAACGTCAAATTGCAAAGGCTTTGAAGGAATAATTCAAGAAACCACTGTCTGGGGCGCCCCGATGGCTCATCGGTCTAAGTGTGCGTATCATAAAGGCTGTGTCCTTCCCGCAGCGACCTGGGTTCGAATCCGGCTCGGGTCATTTGATGCATGTCTTCCCCCATTCTTCTCCCCAACTTTCCTGTCTCTCTACACTGTATAACTATCGAATAAAGGCAGGGTTCCCACACTTTTTTACCAGTGATTTTTCAAAACTTTTCCAAAACTTTTCCATAATATTTTACCTAATTTCCATGACTTAGTTTAAAATAGATAAGGCCTATAATAGCGAACACAGAGCGCCATAATGAGCTTCTACAGTGTGCTAAGCCCTAAGCAGTGTAGCACAAATGTAGCATGGAGAATGGAAGGCAAGTTGTGTCTATCAACCACCAATCCTAGGGCATCACACAATGGCATAAGGGCCTGTGGCACCATTCTTGTATTTTCTCAATTATATTTAACAAACAAACAAACAGCAATAAATAACCAAGTGCTACATTTAAATGCTCAAGAAGGCAAAAACATTGAAGAGGTAACAAACAGATGGCATTTAATATATTCTGAGACAGATGTTGGAACAATTACAAATTATTATTTAGAGTGTATTATCCTTGCTTGCGTGCATTGTTCGCAGAATCTGGGGGACGTCGTCGAGTTAGCGAAGTTTAAATGACACTGACATGACATGTAACCATTAAAGACTGTAACCGAGGAAAGGTTTCATAGAAAAGCTAACCGAGGAAGATTTTCATAGAATAGCTGTCTTTTAAGAGATTTTCTTTTTGTATGAGAGATATGCAAAATTGTCAGTGCATTCGTCTGTAGGAGGCCTAGTGCTTATCGCAGTACAGAAAAAAAATGTTTCTTACAAAGCTGCAAACTAATTGTTCTCAATAGCGTGCACATACTTTTTTGAGAATATTTTCATTTTTTAATATCTACACATCATACTTGTTCAGATGGAAAAATACTTGAACTGCCCTCAGAAAGTTTCTACGAAGTGACAATAAAGGATCCAGGTTTTGGCCCACGGCATAACGTACTTTTCTGGTGAGCACGGTGATATGGAAGCTTTCAGTGTACATGTAAAGAGAAAGTTACGGTCGACGTCCACCTTTTGACACCACAGTAGCCAGTAAATTTGATATTATTATCGAAGTGACTATTTGCGCTTATTTAAGTGCGTCCAAGCACAAAAATTGATTGAAATTTGCGGAAGACGCACTTATAAATAGATGCACATTGCTCCATTGCCCACACTTATTTTAAGCGTGTCCAAAGCTAAAATTTTTTCTTGGCCAAACTTATTTTAAGCGGTAATTTTTCTAAAAACTGGAATGGTCATCAACTGGCGCACTTATAAGTGTGGCCAAGAAAAAAAATTCAGCATTGGCCACACGTAGAAGTGCGAATAACATCGGCTTATTATTCAGTTGTGTGGGCCGAGTCCAATCAAATTAAGCTATCTGTCAATGACGTATGTTGTATTGTTACATTATATGAAAAGGAAATTTGAAAAAACGCAAATTGGTGGAGTTAATGAGGTTCCCCCGCCCCCGCCCCCCTCCCCCCCAAGATCATCAAAATCACTTTGTGCAAGTTTTCTCAAACGTAACAAATGCCACAGTCATGAACCATAGTGTATATTGTTTAAGATGTTGCGCATGTTCGTATAGAATTACCATTTTGAAATTTTGCGTGATTAGTGAAAAAATTAATGTGTTTTAAGCCAGAATTGGGGTCCTTTCCTTCACTTTTGGTCCCATTTTCTCGGAAAATCAAAAATCCGGCGTTTACACGAGCATGCATCACAATAATGTTGAAACAGACACGCTTTAAAAATACAGAAAATATGTTATTTGGAATGAGAAAAATTGCAGGAGAATTTCAAAGCAAATAGTGAAAGTATTTTTCGTACACTCCGTTCTGCCACAATTGGGAATCGGGTTTCTTTGCGGTCTAATCAATTTACTTGCATGACGTTCATCGACTTGAGAAAATCATTGAGTTTCACAAGCGAACCAGGGTGATCAAACAAAAAAAATGCCAGGATGGAAATGAAATATTTTTGAACAGTGTATAATGCAGGAAAATGACTTGGAGAGAAACCAATTGGGCCATCATAAATTTAAATAAAGTTGTGTGTTTATATTGAAATCTTATTATATTCACGTTATTTCATTCATTATTCTGATTGACATTGATGCTATTATTACACTAATTTGAAGCGAGGCAGTGGGAAAATTCAACTGGCGTCATTAGAAAAACGGTGCCCTTTAATTCGGCGAACAGCGTACCAAGTTACCACGTGCATGGAGGGTACAAGCCCATGTGCGTCAAAAGGTAAACAAAAGCATGTGCTCGATTCTTATTGGCTGTAATCTAATGAGATAAAGTTGGTATTAAGAAGTCCCATAGGAAAAAAATTTCACTGCCCGCCAACTGGCTGCATAATGTCAACTACGTATCATCCGAAACGTCATGTTAGTTTCAATGGTGTCGCGTTCGATTTTAATAGCTTGTAGTTTTGCGGTAAACTCGACATCTTTTGGGGATTTAGTGAACATATTATAAGCATTATGCAAAACAGTGTATTTTTCCAAACCTTTCCAAAACCGTTAGTTAATTCCATAACTTTTCCAGACTGGAAAACAGGTTTTTCAAATTCCATAACTTTTCCAGGAATTTCATGACCGCGGGAACCCTGTCAAGAGAAAATTCCCAAAAAATAATCTTTAAAAAAAAAAAGAAACCACTGTCTGTAAACACAGAAGGCCACGTAAAACTCTATCATGCAAAAAAGGAAGCCATTGTTGAGCATGATCCAGAAGCGCCGCCGTGTTCTGTGGGTCAAGGCTCATTTAAAATGGACTGTAGCAAAGTGGCAAAGTGTCCTGTGGTCAGACGAGTCCAAATTTGACATTCTTGTTGGAAATCATGGGCGTCCTGTCCTCCGGGCTTAAGAGGAGAAAGACCACCCCTCCTGTTATCAGCGTTCAGTTCAAAAGCCAGCATCTCTGATGGTATGGGGATGCATTAGTGCATATGGTGTGGGACACTTGCATGTTTTAAAAAGCACCATGAATGCTGAAAGGTATATAAAGGTTTTAGAGCAACATATGCTCCCCTCCAGACGACATCTATTCCAGGGAAGGCCTTGTGTATTTCAGCAGGACAATGCAAAACCACATACTGCAGCTATTACAACAGCATGGCTTCGTAGTAGAAGAGTCCGTGTGCTAAACTGGCCTGCCTGCAGCCCTGATCTTTCACCCATTGCGAACATTTGGCGCATAATTAAATGAAAAGTCCGTCAAAGGAGACCCAAAACTCTCCAGCAGCTGGAAGCCAGTATTAAACAAGAGTGGGATCAAATTCCAATGGCTAAACTCAAGAAACTTGTCTCCTCAATGCCCAGACGCCTCCACTCTGTGTTAAAAAGAAGAAGGGATGCTACACCATGGTAAACGGGCCCCTGTCCCAACTTTTTTGAGACCTGTAGCAGCCATCAAATTTGAAATTAGCTCATTTTGTGGATAAAATTGTAAAATTTCTCAGTTTCAACATTTACTGTGTTATCTCTGTTCTATTGTGAATAAAATACTGGCTGGTGAGATTTGAAAGTCATTGCGTTTTGATTTTATTCACAATTTACTTTGTCCCAACTATTTCGGAATTGGGGTTGTACAATCCTAAGCTCTGAAGCAGTTTTGGTGATACAAGTCATTTTAATATGTCAATATGTATTCAATATATCAATTGTGAACTTGAAAGGTCACAGAATGTCAAGTCGTGGTTAGGAAATGGATTTCATATACAACTTTCTAAATATCTCTATTCAAACCTTGGCTCCATCTGTGACCATTTTGGTGATAAAAGTCAGGGTAATTTCACTGCCGAGTTTGACCCTCAAAGGTCACTGACAGTAAAGTTGAATGTCACCAAATGAAAGTTCATATGTGACTTCCTAGATGTCAGTTACACAAACCTAGGCTCCATTTGTGACCGTTTTAGTGATACAAGTCACTGAATTTTCACTAGGTCACATTTGACCTTTGAAGGTCAATACGAAGGTCACCAAATGACAGTTCATATACAGCGCCCTCCATAATTGTTGGCACCCCAGGTTAAGATGTGTTAAAAGCCTTAAAATAAATTCAATTTTTATTGCAGAAGCATACTCTCACACTGAAAATTGTAACCTTCAACTCAAGTGAATTTTAAGGGAAAAAAAAATCCCCGACTAAGAAATAATTATTTTTCATAAAATCACCTGTTCCACAATTATTGGCACCCCTAACAATTCCTAGGAAATAAATGTAATTGAAGTATTTCTGTCATTTCTACAGTAGTTTACAAAGTTGATCAGAGTATCTAGGAACATATAATTAGTAATTCATCACTTCCTGTTTCCCTGGGGTATAAATATGATGTGACACAGAGGCCATTTCTCTTATCCACTCTTCAACATGGGAAAGACAAAGGAACACACCATTCAAGTAAGGCAGATGTGTGTCAACCTTCACAAGTCAGGCAATGGCTACAAGAAAATAGCCACTCGCCTGCACCTGCCCATATCTACTGTCAGAGGAATCATTAAGAAGTTTAAAACAACTGGAACAGTGGTAAACAAGCCTGGACGAGGATGCAAGGTTATTTTGCCACCACGCACAGTGAGGAGGATGGTAAGAGAAATAAAAAGTTCTCCAAAGCTCATTGTTAAAAAATTGCAACAAATGGTAGCATCTTGGGGTCACAAAGTCTCCAAAACAACCATCAGGCGCTATCTACACGCCAACAAGCTGTTTGGGAGGCATGCACGGAAAAAACCTTTTCTCACTCACAATCATAAACGCAAATGTCTGAAGTTCGCCAAGCGATACTGGGACTTCAACTGGGATCCTGTGCTTTGGTCAGATGAGACCAAGATAGAGCTTTTTGGCAACAAACACTCTAAGTGGGTCTGGCGGAACACAAAAGATGAGTATGCAGAAAAGCACCTCATGCCCACTGTGAAGTATAGGGGAGGATCGGTGATGCTGTGGGCCTGTTTCTCTTCCAGAGGCCCTGGGAATCTTGTTAGGGTGCATGGCATCATGAACGCTTTGAAATACCAGGACATTTTAAATCAAAATCTGGTGGCCTCTGCCCGAAAGCTGAAGATGGGTCGTCCCTGGGTCTTTCAGCAAGATAATGACCGCAAACATGTGGCCAAATCTACACAGAAATGGTTCACCAGACACAGAATCAAGCTCCTCCCATGGCCATCTCAGTCCCCAGACCTCAACCCCATTGAAAACCTGTGGAGTGAGCTGAAGAGGAGAGTGCAGAGGAGAGGACCCAGGTTGCTGGATGATTTAGAGAGATTGTGCAAAGAGGAATGGTCGAAGATCCCTCTTTCTGTATTCTCCCATCTTGTGAAACATTATAGGAGAAGATTAGGTGCTGTTTTGTTGGCAAAAGGGGGTTGTACAAAGTATTAACATCAGGGGTGCTAATAATTGTGGCACACATGATTTGATGTAAAAGAATTTTTTCTTTATGTGGGATTTTTTTCCCACTGAATAAATGCACTTGAATTAAAGGTTAGATTTTCCTCTTTTTTTCATTGTGGTCCTATATTATTTAGAAAAAAACTGAATTTATTAGAAGCTAAAGAACACATCTTAACCAGGGGTGCCAATAATTATGGAGGGCAGTGTATGACTTCCTATATGTCTCTAATACAAACCTAGACTCCATCTGTGACCGTTTTGGCAATGCAAGTCATTGTAATTGTATTATGTCAAGTTTTACCTTCAAATGTCATCAACAATCAGCTGGATGTCACCAAATGAAAGTTCATATGTGACTTCCTATGTCAGTAACACAAACCTCGGCTCCATCTCTGACCTTTTCAGTGACAGAGGTCATTGAATTTTCTCTATTCCTTCGAAGGTCAATATGAAGGTCACCAAATGAAAGTTCATACATGACTTCTCCAATACAGACCTACACTCCATCTGTAACGATTTTGCTGATATAAGTCATTGAAATTTCACTGTGAAGTTTGGGCATTCAAGGTCACTGAAGGTCAAGTTCAATGTCACCAAATGAAACTTTATACATGAGTTCCTATATGCCCGCAATACAAACCTAAGCTCTATATGTAATAGTTTTGGTGATAGAAGTCATTGAAATTTCACTATGTGAAGTTCGACCTTCGAAGGTCGCCGAAGGTCAAGTTCAAGGCCACCAAATGAAAGTTCACACATGACTTCTTTTAGTGTTCAATGCACATATGCTCCCAATCTTCAATATTTATAAGCCTAGAAACCTTTGAAAATTTTAACATTTTGCTTGACCTCAAGTTTGACCTTTCAAGGTCATCTGAGGTAAACTTTAACACAGCCAAAATATAGGTCATATATTACTTCCTATATGTCAGTAATACAAACTTAATCTCTATCTGCAACCATTTACCTTCCACAGGCGATTGGCCCATTCTCCATAAGACCCAATGTTAAAGTACAGCGCCCCCAGTAGACCCACTTCAGTCGATTCAATCAAAATGGCACTCCCACTGTACATAAAGTGTATCAAGGAAAGTTGATTGCCAGATTTAGAAAAAAGTTATCAGACCGTTTTTGAGAAATAATTTTTTGAAATTTCAAGTCATATCTTTTAACATTGTTAATATATTCCCTGACCTCAAATTTGACCTTTCAAAGTCATCTGTGGTCAAATTTAATATTGCCAAAATGTAGGTCATATTTGACTTCCTATATGTGGATAATACAAACTTAATCTCTATCTGCAACCATTTGGCCTCCATAGCCATCTTGCTTATTCATAAAGTACAGCGCCCCCAATAGACCCACTTTAAATGGATTCAATCAAAATGGCGCCTTTTTGTACATTGACGGTACCAAGGTAAGTTGATTGCCTGATTTAGAAAAAAATTTATCGCGCAGTTTTTGAGAAATAATTTTTTTTAAATTTCTCAGTCCTATCTTTAACATTGGTGCCAAAATTTCAAGGGCCCATAAAACGGACAAAAATGATTCAATCAAAAATCCGAGAAACACGTCTGGAGATATGGTCTAGTAGTATGTTATTGCAAATTTACACGAAAATTCATCATTCCAAAAAAAAGAAAAAAAAATGTTCCGGACGATGGACGCCACACCACAACAATAGCTTATCGGCCCATAGGGCCGGTAAGCTAAAAAGTAGAACCCACAATGCAGGGAAATGCAGGGAAATACTTATCAGCCAGCAGTTCATCCATTAAGCCAGATGTTTACTGGGACCCTTAGGGTTTAAGTGTTTTTGAAGTTTTTTTGCTACCCCATTTTGGTGAAAGCAAACATCTGTTATGAATCATAAAGTTGTGATTTTAATTATGAAGGACATCTTTGACCAGAAGCATTTTCACTATATGGCAACAGTTGCTAATAAGTGCATTTTGAAAAAATAGTGGCAAAGCCACTGCGCCCGCTTGGCAAAACGTGGCTAAAATGGAACGCCCCCTATTGGCCAAAGTATCGGTCCGGTTGGGCTCAAAATCGAACTTGGTATAGACCTTATGACCCTATAGACAAATATATGAAATATTAAAATATGAAAAATTGAAGATGCTAGAGCGCAGACAAGCCAAAAGTTTATGCATGCACACACGGACGCACGACAGACCACCCTAATGACCCTAAGCACAGCATAAGCCTGATTGGGCCTGTCGGCCAAGTGGGCTAAAAACTGGTCTGGTCATCATGGTCCTTGAGATAAAGACCTACATTTGAATAGGTGTATAGAGCCACAGTTTACACAAAATTGCTTATGTCCATCACATCGAGCACAAGTCATGGCACAATTTAAAAAAACCATTTGGTGAAAACTGATGGAATCATTTCAACATATTGGTAGCTTGTATCTGGGACAGGAATATGGGCATTTATACATCAGGGCTCGAATTAGGATTTGCATCCAGATTTTGAAAATGGGTGCACTCGTGCGTGTTTAGGTGCACAGTCTACAACTTGCTTAATTCAATAAAAAAAACCGCTTTGCAGCATTACAAAATGAATAATCAAATATTCTTAAACTCATATTCTTTGATATGCCATAGCACTACAGTAAATTTGCAGTGGTGTAACAGGTTAGGGTTATTGGTGGGATAAAATTTTATTAAAATCATGCTGTATATAAGAAAAATAATGGAAAAAAATACTAAAAAAAACACGAAGAAATCGGTAAAACTGAGTGTACTATTGTTATTTATCAGTCAGATAATATTCAATCTATAATTTAATTTCACTTTGTTTGACTTGGCCAAGACTTGGCACTGATGCTGCTTTTTGCTGTTTTTATATTTTTACATTCCTCACAACACCATAATTATACCCTCTCCTCCTAGATTATATTTAATCTAGAAGAATTTTTTTTTTTTGTAAGATTTAATTAATCACCTAGCAGCCACTTGCATTGCATCCAACGAGTAAGTGCATACACATTGTGCATACATCAACCAACATGAATGGATCTTCAAACATGAATCTCAATTACAATTTCCCAAGTGGGTGATTCTCACGAAACTGTCCTGACTTTTGCAAAAACAATTTTAGGTCAATTTTGCTAGTTTATTCTCTCATTAGGAGCAAGCAGGGTCTCAATTAACTGGCTGAATTAAAATAAGAGATCAATACGTTTTTTAATACATTTTCAGAATGTTTTACTGAGTCATTGACCAAATAAGTTCATTACTGTCACACATTTTCAATGGATGATAACTGAATATGAATGAAATGTAGACCTTTTATTTTTTTCATGTATGTTCTATTAATAGTTCAGAATAGCCACATAGTGTAAACATTCAGAAAAATGTTTATTGATAGTTCATTACCGTAACAAAATTATGTTTTACACTAAATTTTTCCTGTAGTGTAAATTTTACAAATAAAAAAAAATGTCAATTCAGTAATCTGAAAAGACTTGACAAATAGTTCCTGTGCAAAAATAAAATTTGAAGTTATCACTCATTCCCATCCAAATATTTACATCTTCAGCAAGTGTTACGGTAATGAAAAGCTGTTAAGGTAATGAAAAGCTTTGTTACGGTAATGACCTCACATGGCATTCATACATCATAGAAGCCATGTTTTTATTATTCACAAATTAGGCTATATGGTCCAATCTTTTTCACAGTTTATCATGTAAGGCTACATTAGAATTTTTGAATGATTAGATTGTCTTGGGTAATGACAAATTAAGCTTGACTTTACAAAAAAAAAAACAATGAATCAAGAGCAATTCATAACAGAATAACAGAGGGTTTAATGCAACTACAATCAATACAATGTATACAATAACATTTTCAATTAATTTAGAGCAATTCATAAAAAGTATACAAGATATTAAAAAATTGAATGGTAGCTGAATAGCTGAAAGTCTTGAGAGCATTTTAAAGTTTGAATGAAGTCTCTAGCTGAAAGTATGCTGAAGTAGTTGAAGTTTAAAGAGGCTGAAGATTTGAAGGATTTGAACATTCTCTCCATACATTTTGAATGAGGAAAATTTTTCAGAAGAATATTAATATTTTAAAAAGTATAAATAACTTCAAATAGTTGAATGGAAGCCCTAATGTCCTAAACAAGCTGAACGTTTTGATATTTGAATGGTTTTTCTAGCACAAAGTATGAAGGACTAGTTAGACTGCAAAAAAAACGACAGAAGAACTCAGAATAATAAGAACATATAAAGATTTGGATGACAATAGTGTGAATGCTGACTCAGCATTCACACTAATAACAGTGTTTCCCACAGAATTTTTGGAGAATATGGGGGCACGTGTGGTGGCTGACCGATGTCTTGGGGGTGTCATTCTCACTTTGTTGGGGGGGATCATTCTCATTTTGGTGGGGGGATTGCGAAATTCCGCTTCTTCCAGTACATTTCCTACTTTTCCGTGTAATTGTTTTTTTTTTTTAAATGTGCATGTATGCTCAACACGGCAAATTGCATATATTGAGATTATGGCGGCTGTAAATTAGACTATGGCGGGCCTCAAAAAAACGAGGGCAAACATCGAGGTAGCTTTTCCCAGGTGGACAGAGCTAATGAAGGAGAAAGACTTTCAAACGGACGCTGAAGTTGTCTGCTTTCTTCTCGAACAGTAAGTAAATGTTAATGTCTAAATTACAAGCTTTTTTCATTGCTTGGTTGTGTAATTCGTTATATAGGCAGCATAACAATAGAACATGTGTAGGTAATAGGGATGTCACAAGAACCGATACTTGCGATACCTTTCGATTCTTAAATGAAAAAACACCGACGATGCCTATTATTTTGAGGTACCGTAAGCACCGAGGCACGGTACGTTTTGGTGCTGTGACTATTCTGGAACTAATGGGGGCAGTATACGTTTCAGAGTGTTCCAGTTGATACTTGCATTTAGAAGGAGGTCACAAAGAAGTAGACCTCACATGTCGCAACAAACCCCATGTGAAAGATGGAAACTGCGGCTGCAGCACCCCGACTCCTTGACAAAGAAGGCACCAAACAGTGACGTGCGGTCGAAGGTTAGTTTGGTGAGGCAGAATCCTTCCCTTTGCTTGATTACCAATCAGACGATTAACTAGTTTAGTAAGACTATTCGGTAGAATGACGGGCCAGTGTAAGTTTCCGCGGCGTAATTCCTAGTGTATCGAACCTGAAATGCTCACTAGACAGCAGATTTGCGCGTACTTGCTCCCAGGAAGCCGAAGCAATGTCATCAACAAATATTAAAACAGTTCGACTTATGCACAGTTTAATGCTTAATCAATATACAACGTATTCTCCTTTAAATACGCGCTTTTACCCCCCCAAAAAAAAGCGGGCGTTTATTTTCAGTCTTCTTTCTTAATCCGTTTAACAAAATGTTTAAACGATATACAGAATTGCCGAGAGCCGAGAATTTTTCCTTATTGATTATTCAGATTTCCATCCTTGCAGTCTCGAATTGAAGCGTATACGTGAATGAATCTTTTTGTCTTTAGGCTATCTCCTCTATCAGTATACGGGCTTGCTATAGGCTTGGTCTTAATTGTTTTGATTGTCAATCAGGAATAGTTCGTGGGAACAGGTTCACAAAATCCTGATAAAAGTTTGGGTCACTGCCTCACCTCACCGCACGTCTCTGGCTTCCTGTAAGCAAGTACTCGCAAATCTGCAGTTTCGTGAGCATTTCAGGTTCGATGCAGCCTACTGAGTAATAACGCCGCGGAAACTGAAACTGGCCCGTCATTCTGCCGAATAGTCTTACTAAACTAGTTAATCATCTGATTGCTAATCAAGCAAAGGGTAGGATTCAGCCTCACCAAACTAACCTCCGACCGCACATCACCGACAACATCCAAATGTTTGAACGAATTATCGTTTTCTTTTTTTAATATGTCACACTGAAATACAGGTTACATGATGTTTGGGATGGCTCGCGGGCATGTGTTGCAATGCCTTATCCAGTGTTGTGCCTGAACATGTTCCTTTTTTTTTTTTTTTTGAAGAATGGGAACTGAACGCACCCCTCTTTGGCTGAATGAACTTTGAACTAAAAGAGTTTATTCTGAACGGAGTGAACGTGAACAAAAGAACGACGTTCTTTATGATAACTTCTTGTCAGATCGTGGGACTTTGTTGCTCGACTTTCTAGGCAAAAACGGTCGCGTTGCCATGTGATCTTTGAAAATCTTTTTTTTTTTTTTTTTTTTTTACTGTGGTATCGAATTGGCATCGAGAATCGTGTAATTTTACTGGTATTGGCACCGACTGCTGAATTTTTGGTATCGTGACATCTCTAGTAGGTAAACAGCGTCGTTGGTGAATAGGAGCATAGGCTTTGTTTGATGGAATAAGGGTTGCATTTCATCATGCCCACTACCTCCATCAGTGCATTTCTTAGGAAAATAGACAACGGTGGTAAATGATGGTCTCACGCCTGCCATCAAGTTGTAATTTTATTGTTTGACAGGCGTCTCCGGGCAAATCCAAGATGACAGGCTCTCGTTTGACAGTTGTATGAAGCAATTTTGATGATTTAGCAACTGAAATTCAGTCAAGAAAATTTCGAGTATAATTTCTTGTGCTGCTATATGTGGTAATCCATGTTACTGATGACACACCCGGTTGCTAGGGCACGCGCAGCACGCATTCATGATATCAATATTTAAAGCCCCCTCTCAATAATAAAATCCCCCAAAACATACTGGCGCCTCCTTTTAATATCGTACTGGCAAATAAAAAGCCAGAAAAAAGCGGAGATTGGATACGGAATTCTTTCTACGCAAGAGTTATCTACTCCTTCTTTCCGTATATTTCCCCATTTAAAACTACTAAGGTGGATACTGCAACGCGCTGTATTAGAATTTTGGCATACTCAGGTATGGTACGATATTACTAATGAGTAAGCTGACCAACGGGGAGAGGGGACAATCGCACTGTGGCACGGTACCGAACAATTGTACCTTGTGCGAAAGCGGTCTGAGAGTTTGTATTAAAAACAAACACTCCGCCCTAGACCACAGTTCAGTGTGGTATTGTGAAGTGGTATTGGATGACATGATGTCATAGCTTCTTGGTACATAACGGCTACCGTAGTTGCAACACACCTTTGAAAAAGCGAGGCGCTAGAGAGCACTATCCGTTTGAATGCAAAATACAATTTCACCGCTTGATGGGAGAAATTCCCACACAATGTACCTTTAAAAATCACAGGAATGGGTTACAGACTTACTGTTTTTTACATGCTCAGAAATAGTGATTTTTCAACTTCTCGTTTCGGCAAAATGAACGCTAACGTGGTGTTCAGCATAATTTCCCGAGCATGTTGAAAAAAAGTAAGTCTGTAACCCATTCCGGTAATTTTTTATGAATTTTTAAAGAAAAAAAACTAAATTAGCTAAAAAAAAAAAAAAAAAAAAAATAAATAAATAATAAAAAGAATGCTGCTACAGGGATACATTTGGAATGAGGAATTATTAGAAATATACTTGTATCAAGACTGGCGGTATGATTTAAATCCATTCAACTTTGCTTACTCTAGTCAATATAGTTTATCTCCTTTTCTGTCTACTGCTACTCCTATTACCAACCAACCCTTGGTAAACCAAACAACACCTAGTACCAACCAACCCCTACAGTATAACCCCTAGAAAACCAACCACAAAATTCGGAGCCCTGATTATACATATATAATAAATTACCGTAACACTTCATTTCATTACCCTAACAGCCTTGCATATGTTACGGTAATGAATGCAGAGCATTACGGTAATGAATGGCAGTCCCATGTTGCTAGCAATAATTAGCATAGCAAGCATGACTCAGCAGAAATAACTAACAGTTTGGCTCTATAAAAGTTACTTTTCCACAGAAAATAAAATAATTATCTTCAAAACTATTTTAAATATACCCTGTTATGGTAATGAACAGTAGAAGCGCACCAAGGGGTGTATATAATTACAATCTTTAACATTTCTACTGGAAGAACTTGAAAGATGATCTTACCTGGTAGCCATTTTGCAACTTCTCTTCCACACAATGTATCACGAGACAAAAAAACTTTATTTATTGGAACGCAGGGATTTTAATGGAGCCAAATATCTCTGTCATGAAAATGAACTGTTCATGCTCCGGACACATGTATTTGGGCCAGAAAATAATTATTCACAAATGGTTGGCCCAAAATGGTAACACTGCTAGTTAAAGGGTATAACCCCAACCATTTTTTGTATTTATATGTATATTAAATTATGGGGATGTATTGTGATAATTTTGGGTTTAAGGTGAAAAATAAAACATAACATGAATGGCAAGAACAGGCCGTTCAGCCCAACTAGGCTCGCCAGTTTCTTTATACTATTGTGAATATATCCCTTCAGATACTCCATCACTCAATGGTATCTAGCTTTAAGTCAAGCCTGCTCTTGAAAACCCCCAAGGTCTCTGCCTCAACAATATGGTCAGGCAAGCTATTCCACATCGAAATTACTCTTTGGGTGAAGAAATATTTCCGAATATCAGTGCTAAATTTACCTTTGGTCAACTTCCATTTGTGACCCCGAGTTCTACTAACAACACTTGGTTGAAGGAATCCTACATAATTCACTTTGTTAACAATCACTCCCAGATCTTTCTCGTGTGGAGCACATTCCAGTTTTAAACCTCCCATGAAGTAATCCCGTCTAATGTTTTTATTATCTACATGTACAACTTTACATTTCACTACATTAAATTTCATTTGCCACATTTCTGCCCAATTCTGGATTCTATCCAAATCATCCTGAATCACTTTAGTGGACTCTAAACTATTTGCCAAACCCCCCAATTTAGTATCATCTGCAAATTTAACTAATCTGCTCTCAATATTCCTATCAAGGTCATTAATGTAGATGAGGAACAGCAGGGGTCCCAACACCGATCCCTGGGGGACGCCACTCCCCACCATACCTAGCTCAGATGAGATACCATTGACCACCACTCTTTGTGTTCTGTCCTGTAACCAGTTTTGAATCCACTCCAGAATACCTCCTGTAACTCCAATGGAGCTCATTTTAAAAATTAGTCTCTTATAAGGTACTGTATCAAATGCTTTCTGAAAATCCAAGTATATGATGTCATAAGCCCTGCTCTGGTCATAAGTCTTGGTGGCCTCTTCAAAAAATTCCAGTAGGTTTGTCAGGCATGACCTTCCCTTACGGAAACCATGTTGGCTATCCCTCAAGATACTGTTACGTTCAAGAAATAAGTCCAGCTCATCTTTTATGATAGATTCCAATATTTTGCACGCAATGCAAGTTAAACTGACTGGCCTGTAATTTCCTGGCTCAGTACGGTCCCCTTTCTTATATATTGGCATTATATTGCCCTGTTTCCAATCATTTGGTATTTCTCCAGTTTCTAAAGACCGTCGGAAGATGGCGGATAGTGGCTTAAAGATGATCTCACCAACTTCCCTGAGCACTCTAGGATGTAAGCCATCAGGACCCGCCGCCTTATCTGCCTTTAGTTTATGCAACTTGTCTAATACTTCGTTATCCCTAACCTCAATTTCCGCTAAATAATCTTGAGCATTTAACATGCCCTCTGGCCGACTAAAGACCCACTCTGAGGTAAAATTCTCAACAAAGTAACTGTTTAAGGCATCCGCAATATCCTTGTTATCATATAGCAGCAATCCATTTTTATTCTTTATGCACTTAACCTGCTCTTTGACTTTCCTTTTTCTGCTACAGTACTGAAAGAAGCGCTTAGGGTTAGTTTTTGCCCTCTCTGCAATTTGTCTTTCATACAGTCTTCTAGCATTCCTCAGCTCTTTTTTGACAACAGCCCGCATTTTACAGTATTCAGCCTTAGTGTTCTCATTGTTATCCTTTATGTACATCTTATAAAGATTCCTCTTTTCCCTCAAAATCCTACGAATACTTTTGTTCATCCACTGAGGATTCTGCTTTTTCAGCTTACCTTTGGACACCTTTGTAATGAATTTGCATTGTGAATCAAGTAAAACCCCCTTAAATCTTTCCCACATCTCATTTAGACTCACAGTCCAGGAGTGTCTCACATTTTATTTCACTTAGATATGAGCGCATCCAGTCAAAGTTTGCTCGCCTAAAATTGAAAATTTTTGTTTTTGAATACACCTTTTTAACTTCCCATGAAACATCAAAATTAACAGCAGAGTGATCACTTGTCCCAAGTGGCTCCAGTACCTCAACATTGCTAATTCTATCTGGGTCATTACAGAGCACTAAGTCTAAAATTGCCTTCTCTCTTGTAGGTTTATTAACATACTGCACCAAAAAATTATCATTTATAACATCTAGAAATTCTTCCTCCCCCCCACCCTGTCCTTTCACCATTTCCCAATCGATATCAGGATAATTTAAGTCTCCCATAATAATAGTCCCTCCACCTCTATAAGCTTGCGTAATCCTCTTAAAAAGCATTTCATTGACTGTACTGTCCAAAGCTGGTGGTCGATAGCATACTCCTATGTTTAAACCTGTCTCATGTTTGCCAATGAGCCTGACCCAGATATCTTCACAGGGCAAGGAATGTTCAATTTTGGGAATTTCCTGTACATTTATGTTTTCGTTCACATAGATTGCTACGCCCCCTCCTCGCCTATTACATCTATCCTTCCTAAAGAGCTTATAACCTTCTATATAATATTCATCTCCATCCTCTTCACTAAGCCATGTCTCTGTAATCCCAACTATGTCATAGCCCTCACTAATCATAACGGCCTCAAGCTCTGGAAATTTATTTTTTATGCTTCTTGCATTTAAATAAAAACATTTCAGGTTATTACTAATACTCTTCCCCCTTGATTTCCCATGCGGCCGCTGCTTCAAGCCCCCCACTACGCTTTGTTGCTTTATAAGTATATCATCAATAGTGCAAGTAACGCCCTCAGCTTCCATCAGGGCAGTCTGCATTTCCCTATGTGTAACACTCACTAACCTCCCTGCCCCCCAAGTCCCTAGTTTAAATAATCCTGTGCTACCCTCAACATACGCTGACAAAGGCTGACATACGCAGTGCAAAGGTACCCCTCAGGTTCAGGTGCAGCCCGTCAGGCTTGAACAGGTCACCCCTGTCCCAGAAAAAGTTCCAGTGCCCCATAAACCAGTACCCCTCTTTCCTACACCAGGTTCGTAGCCACGTGTTAAACCTCCAGATAAAATTCTGCTTTCCTCTGCTTGCACGTGGTACCGGTAGAATCCCGGAGAACACTACCGTTGAGGATCTGCTCCTAAGCTTCTCAGCTAATTCCACAAATTTGCCTTGCAGAACCTCAAACCTACTCTTACCTATGGCGTTTGTCACAACATGGACCATGACAACTGGATCCCTCCCCGCTCTGGCCAGGAGCTTGTCCGCACGCTCCAGGAGGTCTCCCACCTGGGCACCAGGCAGGCAACACACCGTACGAGACTCCTTGTCGCACGAACAGACTAAACTGTCTATTCCTCTAAGTATTGAGTCCCCCACTATCACTAACTCTCTTTTCTGAGGGGTAGAGGCCAACTGGGTGCCCTGCTGCTCATCAGTCCCTTCACTCTCAGGGTCAGGGGCCAATTCGAGTTCCTGCAAGGGCCGGAATCGGTTGGACACCTCAACCACTGGAGGAGCTGTCACTGTACGGTGTGCACGCCCTTTCCTGTGCTGTCGACCTACAGTCACCCAACTTTCTCTCCCT
Organism: Gymnothorax javanicus; assembly: GCA_029692085.1. NCBI lineage: Eukaryota > Metazoa > Chordata > Actinopteri > Anguilliformes > Muraenidae > Gymnothorax > Gymnothorax javanicus. The sequence continues at coordinate 63,644,654 of CM056201.1, forward strand.
GCCTGCTCTGGGATCCCTGTACCACCCTGCTTTGGCGTACACACCATTTCTCTAAACGACATACTACTTAGTTCCTCTAGGAACTCTACTGATTGTGAACTATGTCGTGCTACCAACTGGCCCTGAAGATCAAGGATCTTGCTCTCCAGATGCTCACTTAGCTGGCACCGGTGGCAGACAAACCCACCCTGGAAATCTCTTACCAAAAGTGCGATCATCCTGCAACCGTCACATAGTTTTGGCCACATTTTGAACCCCCTACCTAATGACCTCGCTCACCCTAGATAAAAGAAAATTACTAATGCCGAGACAGAAGCTGAGGAACCACAATTTATTAATTTATTAACCTGAGAAGCCCTAAGCAGCAGTCACAATAGAAACCGTGGGGAAACTATGCAAATGGATTAGAAACCTCTTTTAACAGGGGCTTAGTTTCAGTTAACAGAAATGAAATACTAAATTGAGCCAAACTCTATATGTAATAAGCACTCCTAATAAGCCGACTTGAGTTTATCTAGTCCCAGTACTATTAATATACTAACCTAAAAATATCACAGGGCTTAGCTAAGAACCCAGATAAAAGAGACTGGCTACAACGCCCAGGAGAAACTGGAGGAAGGAGGAGGCGGAGCACTCCGGTAAAACTTACCGTTTAAATTCCAACCTCACCGAATGGACGACTCAAGTGACTGCTGCCCTACTAACTTAATACTAAATCTCAGATCCCCAGCCAAAAATGCAAACAGTACTTATCTAGCTAGCTAGCCACAAATACAACCAAGGGTAACCGAGAAAAGAGTAAAGCCCGGTTCCTTTAATTAAAACGGACCGAATAAACAAGTCGTTTACTATGTGAGCGAACTAAACACGGTACCTCCCCCAACAAGCTGTCCTAAGCACTCAAACAAGCAGTTTAACTTTAATCAGCTGATCAAGGCACAGCAACTGGAGGAAAATACAAAGATAGGGTAATTTACAATGTGTTTAATCAGAAGAGCCCTTCGGTAATAATAAAATGCGAAAAAGACAAGAACCCCGGTTCGCGTTAATATTCAAGCTTGGCAATGCGTTTATGCGGTAATACGGTCAGGATAGAGACCGAAGGGGACTAAAAAAACCCCGGTGAACGTCAATATTTATTGGCTAGAAGACTGTATGAAAGGCAAGCGACCAAGTATGAAACCAAGCCGGGTTATAGTTAGATATCCAGGTAATTCGACAATATTCTTGGCGTTGAGAGCTTGCTGGGGTTCGTTAGCTAAATCAGCTAAAGAAAAACCAGGTGACAGTACCTCAGTCCTAAAACAACTGTTTTACTTTGTATATCGCACAATTCACTAAGACAATTATTTAGCGTTTAAATTTATTTTACTTTACTTTGCTCCCGGGAGACTGAAACCCCCCCAAAAAACCCCAAAAAACCCCCGTCGCCTTTGTTTGACCAGATTAGCAACTTAATTTGGCTGTTTGCACACCGAGTTGTTGCGGGGGAAAAAGGGAAAAAAGAAGGAGGAAGATTCTCCCTGCCCCTATTGCGACAAAGGTTATACCTCGGGAGCAAATCGTCTTATCTCTATTACTGTTTGAGCCTTAACACACAAATTATTTTCAGAAAACCCCGTTTAACACAAGAGTAAATCTTCAGCTTCAATCCCACACGTCTTCCTCTGTCTCAACTCAAGCAGAATGATCACCAACGAACAGCGCTACAGCACAGCCAAGAGGTCAGCAACAGCAACAGCCCAAAAAAGTCCAGACACGTTACGATACTTTTTAGTTGAAATGTTGTCATAAAATATAGAGTAAACCATCAAATGCAAAGACAACAGTAGTCCTACAATTAGTACATACTATAGTTTGATATAAACTACAAAAGTATGATTGTTTTAGTAGTTTAGTCTATTAAATCCTTACGGACATGACAAAATGCAATTTCGTGAGAATCATCCAAGTGTCTACCCGAGTATGCGCATGCATAATTTCAAGTGTCCACCCAATCAGTGTAAAATGTCATTTATTTCGCCCGTTCGGCCGCAGTCCCATTGGTGCGGGTCGTGGTCTGTGTTGGCGGCGCCCCCTGGTGCCGCGGAGGGCAAATGTCCCACAAACTCCCTGATCCTGGATCAGGGAAGGGCTTTGATGAGAATTATACATTACGCGATCAGCCAATGATAACACATACGCGACCTCGGACCAGACGTGTTCCACAGTCTTGTAGTCCCATCGATTTTGTCATTAATTCTCGTCCCTTACCGATAAAAGGTCTAATTTCAGGTAAGGATGAGCGCATTTGTCGAAAGAGGATTTATTTGGGGTCAGACTTTCACTAGGTGCACACGGTGCATCCGACTTTAAATTTTGGGTGCACCAAACCGGGTGCATACATGCACCTATGCACCCGCTATTTCGAGCCCTGTACATATTATTTTGCCAAACCTAAAGTAACCCCAATGGGTCGAAATAGCATATTAACATAACCCCTCCTTTGTATGGCTTGGTTGTTGATGTAGTTAGCTAGCTAGTTGAGTCCCACTCTCAAAACTACTCAACTAGCTAGCTCAGAAGCATGCATGCATTACCTCTGTAATCATTTTGTAGTGCAAGCTAGCTACTGAATCGAATGTGAATCAAGAAACCATTGCTAGTTTAGGTAAAGACAATGTACGAGACACGTTGATTGGAAAAGATGGAACGGGTGACCATTTTCATGTAATTCAGTTGTTGAACAGTTGCCCAGCCATTCACAATACATGGAATGTTAGCTAACGGTTGCGACTATGTAAGCCACTGATCAATCTTAATTTTTGAGACTGAATTCCAAGTGAAGTTAATCTTTTACAGTAACTGCATGTTGCACCTCTCTGTAAATGTAACTACTATCCTTGCTTTGAAGGATTCAGAGGGGAAATTGAGGGATAAGTGAAGAAAGAGAGGGCACAAATATGGGGATAAAAAAAACAGGGAAATAAGAAAAGGTAAGTAAGATGTGAAGGAGAGGCATGCAAAAAATCTGGCAGGAATGGATGGAGGAATGCCTGAGGTACTTGTGCTATTTTGCCTGTCTGCACTTACTGATGTGTTTGGACAAGCCGAGTGCAGCAGAACTAAGCCTGGATAATAATGCAGTGGATGTGCCAGCAATATCACTCTAAAGCCCAGTATTTTCCTCTCATCCACTCTATTCCTCTTTCTTTCTGCCTCATTCTTTCTCACTCAGCAGTGGTGAACTGCCAACAGAAGGTCCAGCCCCTTGCTTTTCTCTGGCTCCTGCCCTTCCTTTGAAGCAAAGCTGAAAAGAACGAAGCAGAATGGACTAGTTTTTGTAGCAGAAATAAGCCAGCCACAGTTAGCAAGCATGCTACAGCTTTGGTGAACAGACAGCCATCTTTCACTTCTGCTTATTCTTAAACTAGGACTTCTTTAAAGCAGCTATTCTGAGAAACCTCCCACAGGTCAGCATGCAAATTTCCTCTGATGAAACAGGGACACATTCAAATGCTCTGGGAGCTATTTTTGCCTTGCTGCAAGATTTGTAGGCCTTAGCGTAAAGACGTTAAGAAATGTAGCACCACAACTAAGGGTAAGGTATGGCACAGGGCATGCTAAGACCTGCGTTTCTGAGCCCAGGTGTGCGAAAGCCGAGATACTAAGGATAACATGCGCCCATTTTGATGAGTGCACAACTCCAAACAACACTTTTAAAACCATGACCACCGGAGTTAAGCAGAAAAACAAGCACGTCATCCTGAAGCACTGGCATGCAGACGGCAGCACCACTAAGAATTAAGAGGCCTGTGCCGGCATATTGAAAGAAGACCTGCAGGTTCTGAAGCAAGAAAATTACACAACGGCGAGAGTCATGTGAAGGGTCCTGAGTGTTTAAACAAGGGGCAAATGGCACTTTTGTCGGAGTGCATAATGAGTGCGAGTAATGTCACCAAACTTGCCTCCCTGCAGACTGAGTTAGCAATGCTGATAAAGGACTGCCTTTCACAGGGCATTGACCCTGAAAACCTGAATGCACTCCCACTTGTGGATTTCGCGAAGCTCAAAACATTCTCACTTTCAGACTGTACACATTTTGACACAGTTCTAAGAATCAGAGGAACTGCCACCGTTTTGTTGTGTCCACACAACACAAGGGATGCAAATTGAAAGCACCTCCCTTAATTGATCACTGGTAAAAGTACCGACCAATCTGTCGACTAATTGTAAAACACATGAAAACACATTAAAAAGAAAAACAAATGTGTTTTTTCCACTCAAGCAAAGCTTTATTTTTGCATCAACATATTACGTATTTTCCAACAGTATTTCATCTACTGTCATCACGCCCTCTATTGGCATGCTCATTGCAACAGTCCTCTGACAGCTGCTGGAATGTAATAAGAGACAGTTGCTGTCAATATTTCAGATCCGCATTTTGAAAGATCGATTGAACCTCACCTGATCGAGAAAGTCTTCATGACCAATTAGTCGATCATCGATTAATTGTTATCATCCCTACTCCACACCATAGGAATGGTTTAGTTCCTAGAACGCTATCTTGACAGTCCTGTCAGCCCCAATTAGACAGGTACTCTTGTAGTGTAGGAAGAATTACAGAGCGTGATCTCATGATATGGCTACATCGGTGCTCGGACCACCTCCCTAGAGATCAAACATCCACATTATCGCCACAGAGTATCCAAATCCACAGATGTCTCCCCACCCCACCCTGTGTGTCTCGATGAGCTACACTGTAAAGAGCTATAACAAGATGAGTCCGTAGATGAGTCATTTCCAAGGATCAATTGAAAAGGCAAATACCTCGCAATTTAAGCTGGGTCAAATGTGGCAGTGACATTTACTGCCTTCAGTGTGCAGATCACTCCAAGGCATTAAGCTGAGTGGATTTACAGAGAAACGAGGATCCTGTGATCCAGTGATTTGACTACGGTGACATGAAACAAAGTGTCCTTATCTAAGGTGTCTATTTCAGGGCCTCGGCTTTGCGCATTCTGACTGACTGCAATGACCAGCACTCCTCCAGCTGTTGTCCTATTCTATCTCCACACTGTCGTTGCAACCCGGTGACGCAACACCTCCATAGCTGCATGTTCATCAACTATGACCCTGCCCATTTCTCCTTCCTTCCCTCCAACTGCTCAGTCATTCAGGCTTTGTAAACATCAAACAACCACAAAACAGATGAGATGCCCACAATGTTGACTGACAAGCTAAACAGCATAAATCTCAGGCTCTACGCCAGACAGGGTCTGGGATTTTTGATTAATGTGTAACATTATGACATTCTCAAGCAGAGGTCAGAGCTAAATGAGGCTTGCTTACTAGGTATGGCGATTCCCTCAGTAAATCTATGCAATTTGTCAACTTACCCAAAAAATAACACTGAGGGTAGAGGTGACCATCACGTTTCAGCTTTTCAGATGGATGAGAAACTCTGGCCGTAATGTGCTTATGTAACATCCAGATTTGGACCAGTGCCTCCGCTGCATAATGTTTATACTGGCCGAGACTCTGACGTAATAAACCAGTGGCACAAGACTGCTTATGAAAAATGCTTCACTGAAGTTACCAGTATCTCTCACAGCTCAGAATAACCAGTCCCCCAACTAAGCCGCTCCCACAGAGGGAAATGATCTTCTTCCTAATGAGCCGAGTCTAGCAGGATGCACACATAATTGGAGATCAATTTTCGCCTTAGAAATATATCCAGAGCCACCTTCCCAATTGGTTTCTCTACACTGCCTAGTGATTCCTAGATGCTTCATCTCTCTGATTATACCAGCCAATCAGTTTGGCAATTTGCACCTGCCACATGCTGGTCCCAAATTACTCCTGCCACTCCAAGGCGACTACCCCAACACCTGCCAAATTGTGATTCCTCTCACTGAACCGGCCTTCCAGGGAGCCTTCTAACCACTTTTCTGTCAGTTTTGGACAATCCTCTCCGCCCTCAAAATGGCTTATGTCAGGATGACTGCTATCTGGTAAAGGATGCAGGTCTAAAACCAGAGGAGGAGATTGTCAGGGGTAATGGTGTTAAAACATCGACAACCAGACACAAGGGGCAATTCACTTATGAACACACAGGGACAGGTCATAGACTGTAAAAAGATGTACGAAGCACCCATGACAACACCCATTGGTTTTACCATACCATTAAGGAAACCTTGATTTTGGCATTTTGAGCAGCGCCATTTTGTCATTTTGAAACCAGATGTAATTCCTATTGGACGAGAACGTGAATTAAAGATCCAGGGAGGAGCAAGGGGTGGATCTATGGGTGGGTCTGACTGTACTTGCCAAGGACCGGAGGATAGCCACGCCCCTAAAGCATATCTGGCTTTGTCTTTTATTCAAGCCTATTTGGGACCATATTCACAAAAATGAACATCATGATATATCAAAGGAGGCTTGAAACTTGTGATACACACCATTAAATATTTTTGAAATTTTTTCATTAATGAAATAAAACAGGTGGAAAAGTAGGGTCATTTCCTCATAGGCGTCCATAACATTGAACTTCTTTCTGCAACCCCCGACGTCGTCATCTGCTGGCCATTAAATGGAATGCAATTTTAAGAGATTTCCGCATTGGCTTCACTTTTCAGACCCGGGCGCTGCGTCCATCTTTTTATACATTCTCTGGGAGAGGAAGAATGTGCATCCACTTTCTGAACGAGAGCCTAAAGAGGTACTTTGGGATACCTGTGTCCAAAGCATTGGAATGTTTTTTCTGGTTTATGACCAAAGAATCCCTGAGGATTAACAAATAATTCCATCCATCTGTGACCAGAATGAGGAAAACTGCCTTCGCTACATTTTGGTCAGAACTTCCTTGCATGCATGGGCAGTCTATCTCCATTTTTCTTGGTCTCCCTATTTTAAACCGTAAAACTAATTTTTCGCCTAAATTTTGCCTTAGGTGGGTCCAAAGCCAGAAAAAGCTTTTTTTTTCATATTGTAGGACAATGCCACATACAAATTCTGTATCAGTTGGTTGTAGCTCTTCTTGAAAGCGACTGTACATTGCACTTATATTAAGAGAAATACTCAAACCCAGGATGGCCACAGCATTACATCAAATGGAAAATATCCAGATCTTGTATATTATTTTATACACATTTCCCTGTAATTCAGCAGGACACATTTGGGATTGTTGGAACCCTAGGCGTCTCAACTAAAATTCACAATAGGCCAGAAGTTCCACAGGTTTGAATACAGCAGCTGCATTTGGGTTAAATCTCTCACTCACTCCCAGTTGTGTTTACCGAAAGAAAAATGATCCCAACCTCTCTCTCTTACACCATACCACACACACATACCCACATGCGTCGTTAGTGACATAAGGGATGCTACCTCCTAAGGAACATCCAACAGGCAGCGGGTCTCAGTCAGGTGTGAGCCATACCCTTACAGCGTACCCTTCTTACACAGCAAAAGACAGCCCAACTACCAGCCATCTGTTGTCTAGCAACTTTTTCACCAATCACATCGCCCTCCACTCCACACCCCAGCACTGCAGTGGAACTAACCTTGCATGCCAATGTCTCCTCCTCACCTCACACCCTACTGTATTTTGCGAGGAGTTGTGAGGGAAAACTAAGATGAAATCAGACTAAAAAAAAAAAAAAAATACCAGTATTAAACAAATATTTAAAAACCAATACATTTTTACTCATGAGGAACAGCAGTACTGCCGAAAAACATTATCTTTCCCGTGCGAAAAATTGGTGAAGAGGATAGCACCAGCATGAGACATGCAGGCTGGCTACTTGAAAGACATTAACAGAGCACTGCTGAAAATGAACGTGTGTTTTCAACCAAGCTACCCCATATGATAGCTCAAAAATACATTAATTATTATAAAATAATAATAATAGTAATAATAATAAAAATTATTATTATTATTATTATTATTATTATCTCCGCCAAGGAGATAATGCGATCGAGTCGGTTTATTTATTTATTTATTTGTCCGTCCTTCTGTCTGTCTGTGGACAGGATTTCTCGGAAACTACTGGACGGATCTTCATGAAATTTTCACCAGAGGCAGATCTTGGGCCAGGGACGACTCCATTAAAATTTTGTGATGATCCGGATCCGGATCTGGATTCTGGATCCGGATCTGTATTTACAATCTTAGTGGCATATCTTGGAAACTACTGGACGGATCTTCATGAAATTTTCACCAGAGATAGATCTTGGTCAAGGGACGACTCCATTAAAATTGTGTCATGATCCAGATCCGGATTTGGATTCTGGATCCGGATCTGTATTTACAATCTCAGTGACATTTCTCCGAAACTACTGAACAGATTTTGATCAAATCAAGGTGGAAAGTGATTGCGCAATCACACCCGAGGGTAATTGTCCAGTCAGGCCACTGATTGCGCTATCACACCCGGCGGCCATTGTCCAATCACACGCCAGCGGCGGTGATTATCCAATCACACCACTGATTGCGCAATCATACACCGGCAGTGATTGTCCAATCACGGCCTGTGCAGTCACATCGATGCGATTAGCAATCACCACGATCATCACGTGACATCATGGTCACGTGATGATCATGTGATCCCTCTGTACTTTGATGACGGCTTTGGAGAATGGATGCTTCAAACATACAAAAATCCCATTTAAACTTGTCACATGGGTGGTCCTGAAATCTTCCAAAGAGAAAGATCTTGCATTTGTATCAACATCATCCCTTGGCGGAGATCAGAAATCTCGGATTGCTCTTGTTATTACAATTATTATTATTATTGATTCAAATATTAATAACAACAGGAAGCCGCATTAGAGCAGCATTGAACATTTCTCATGTCTGACCATTAGGTAAACACAAAGACCAAGGCACGAAGTGTTCGGCTCATGCAGCAGCCGCAAATATGTAGAAAAGGCTCAATACATTATCCCTATTTAAAGCGACAAAGGATGTCTAAAAGCCGGCTCAGCACAGACAGACAAGCCTGATTCAGCTTTGAGTCAGACTGACGCTCAGTTCTTTAATGGACCCAGAGCTCCGAAAGATAATGTTCACATTACTGCATATCACTATGAAAACCATGGGTATGATATAAAGCAATGTTCACCACTCTGTTCAATGCATATGTCAGGCTTTAATCTGTCACAGCAACTTTTACATCTTTGTCATGAGTTAAAAATATGGTATGCAAATGGCAAAATAATTGTGATAGAGTTGCCATGAAGTCTTTTGTCAATGTCTTAAATAATATCTTAGACAGTGACTGGGCAATGAACTGGTGCTGGTAAGCCGCAACACTCAAACCTCTGTGGATGCATGAGCTTACAGCTCAGCTGGATGATGATTCACACTCTATTCCCATAACATGACCATCCCCCCCCACCTCCTGCATGCAAGCTACAGTACTCTGCCAGCCTTAACTTGCCCCTCCTGTGTTCCTTCAATCAAACTGACCGTTTCGCAAAACTTTGTATGTACTCTCTGTGTCAGACAGTGCAGGCTTCCTACAGGTACTGGTCCCTTTTTCCTAATAAATTGCAACTCTGACAACCATGTTTCTGACAAAATAATGGGAATCTGAATTAGTCCCATTATTTTCTATTCTTAGCTTCCCAAAACAGTTAAAATGATAGGAACATTATGTCAACACAATAAACTGCCCGATTATTAAGCCTTAAAGCGCTAATCACTGCTATAGTTACAGAAGACGCAAAATACATGAAGATAAATTTCATATTTCAACCTTCAAAAGGTCAATTTTGTTAATTTTCAGTTGACAATGACCTTCAGAAGGAATTGCAGGGATCTGTGAGTCCTTCTGAAGGTCATTTGTCAACTAAATATTGAAAGATTACTAGTCGGCCATTGCTGGTCGACTGGCGGTTCCCTCACTCCGTTCTGGTGCTGCTCGCTCTCGTCTCTGGTCTGTTCTGGCCCCCACGTGGTGGAATGAGCTTCCCACAGAGGTCAGGACAGCAGAGACACTGACAGCCTTCAAGCATTGTCTGAAGACACATTTGTTCAGACTCCATCTCTCCCCGTGCCCTTAATGCTGCATTTGGTACTTTATTATTGACAGTATGGTGTAGGGCTGCATGATTAACCAAATCGCGATTATTTTAAGCGCAATAAAACTAACTGCCACTATGAGGCAGACAGACGAGTGTGCTTATTACCTTTTCTATGACACATACCTAATGCGGTCACTTGAAATGCTTCCAGGAAGAAAACTGTGATTTGAAGTCCGCTAATTACCAGCAAGGTTGGACAGCCTCCATCGCCTTTGCATAATTAGCTTACCATAAATTAATTACCCTGCACTTTGCCTAACTTGCAATCAAGCCATTTATTCAGCCAACTGACTAATCAAAACCAAAATGTGGCCTATAATGATTAGGAAGAGACAATGAGAAGCAGACGGGGGACTAACTAACGGGGGACTAAACGTGCAATACATCAAGTGAGTTCAGCGAGTGTTTTTGAATGTGTATGGAGGCTGAACAGGAGTACGGCGCTGATAACACTAGCGTGGCTTGTGCCATCTAGCCAGATAGCCCACTGCTTTGTTGATGGGGAAACTACCTCCGGGGGGCTAGTGTATAGCCGGACTGAACTGCTGGGCCTACAAGACCACGGAGCTCTACCACCGCCACGCCTGCTGGACGAGATGCGGAGGGAGTTGGTACGACAATACCGACCGGACCGTTGCCAGGGCAGGAGACTCAGGAAGCGTGGGAAGAGAGGTGGCGTGAGGCAATGCATCCGGGCGGCCACCAAGCTACCGCTGCCGCCCATGCTGCTCTGCAAGCCCCACTCACTTAAAAACAAACTGGATGAGTTGCGTTTACAAGCTGGAGCCTGCTACAAGTTCCGTGAGTCCGGATTAATGGCGTTTACAGAAACATGGTTCAGTGATGATGTACCGGACAGCCTCATACAAGTGGAGGGGTTTACACACATACGCCTGGACAGGAACACAAACTCCGGTAAGACACGGGGGGGTGGAGTTTGTTTATATATCAAAGACGGGTGGTGCGGAAACTTTGCTGCCAAAGGCAGACTATGCAACTCCGACCTTGAGCTCCTATGTGTAACCCTACGACCTTATTACCTTCCTCGAGAATTTACAAATATATTTGTGTGTGTAGTTCATATTGCACCAAGTGGAAATGCCACCAGAGCAGCTAGCCAGATTTCAGACTGTGTCCACTCTCATCTTCAAAACAAACCGGATGCTCCCATGTTTGTTCTTGGTGATCTAAATCACTGCAGTTTAAATAAATCCCTGCCTGGTTTCTATCAATATGTTCAGTGTAGCACCAGGAACAATAAGACTCCTGACAAGTGCTTTGGGAACATAAGAGATGCCTATATGGCCAGAGCCAGACCCCCCTCGGCAATTCGGATCACAACGTAGTCCAGCTCCTCCCCACCTATCGATCAGCTTTTAAATCCAGTAAACCTGAAGTCCACTCTGTCAAACTGTGGTCTGCTGACATAACAGAGGAGCTGAAAGGATGCTTTTTGTGTACGGATTGGGACATTTTCTTCCAAGATGCAGATATCAACTCTGCCACAGAAGCAATTACTAGTTGCATCTCTTTCTGTGTTGATTCAATCATTCCCCAAAAAACCATAAAGAAATACCCGAATAATAAATCTTACATAACACAGGAAATAAAGGAATGTATTAATAGGAAGAATACCGCCTTTAAATCAGGGGACACTGCAGGGGTCAGGGTTGCACAAAAAGACCTGAATCGGAGGATGAGCGGGGCTCGGCTGCAACATAAGGAGCGTGCAGAACGGGACCTCTCCAGGGTGAACAATAAGAGACTGTGGGACTCCATTCGTGGCATGACAAATATGGACACAAAAAGGAAACCCGTGGTTACCTATGATGAAACTGCAAAAGCCAATGAGCTGAATGATTTTTATCTGCGTTTTGAAAGTGATAACCAGGAAGAATGCAGGAAAATTTTAGAGGAGATTTGTATTTTGCATGAGGACAGAATCTTAGTTAACCCACAATCAGTCACTCGGGTTTTTAAATCAATGTATACTAACAAAGCGACAGGGCCAGATAATATGTCTGCTTTTCTTTTAAAAACATTTGCAGAGGAGCTCACTCCAGCTTGGCATCAACTCTTCCAGCTCTCCATTGACACTTATTCGGTACCTGAGCTCTGGAAAAGATCAGTTATTATTCCAGTCCCTAAGAAAGCATGCCCCCAAGTGAACAATGATTTTAGGCCGGTGGCTCTAACCTCTAATATAATGAAAGCATTGGAGAAACTGTTAATTCAGGAGCTTCATACAGAGGTGGAGCCACACCTGGATCAATATCAGTTCGCGTACAAAAGGAATTGGAGTACGAGTGATGCCATTCTATAATGCACTTAGTTTTAAAACATCTTGAGAGTTCCTCTGCATATGCCAAGTTAGTTTTTATTGATTTTAGCTCTGCTTTCAACTGCATTCAGTCACACAACCGTCTTCAAAAACTGACTCAGCTGAACGTGAACCCCTTCTTAATCAAGTGGTATCACTCGTTCCTGTCAAACAGGCCACAACAGGTGAGGCTTAACTCTGTTCTCTCATACTGCTTTAAGCAGCACTGGGCCCCCCCAGGGCTGTGTTAGTTCACCATTTTATTTACATTGTATACCAATGACTGTGTCAGCTCCCAGCCAAACCAGTATTTTGTTAAATTTTCAGACGACACTGTAATACTTAGTCTGCTGAAAACTAATGCCAATTTAAGCAGCCACAGATCTGGAGTAGACAGGTTTGTGAACTGGTGTGACGCTCACCAACTGCAGATTAATACGAATAGAACAGTGGAGATGCTAGTGGACCCCAGGTCCATTGGGGACCGTAGCTCGGTAGCCATACACGGACGTAATATTGAGCAGGTGGATTCATACAAATATCTAGGGGTTCACATTGATAACAACTTAAGCTGGCACACGCAAGTGGCAAGCGTTTGTGCCCGAATCCACTAGCGCATGCATTTTCTCCGTCGACTCAGAGTGTTTGGTGTACGTAGGAATATTATGTTGATTTTCTACAGAGCAACTATTGAGTCTGTATTACGGTACGGCATTACCAGCTGGTTCGGCAACTTAACTGTTAAATCAAAAACTCAAATGCTAAATCTGACAAAAACAGCAAGCAAAATCATTGGTATGGCAGTACCTGTAACTCCCCAAGACTTGTTTGAACAAACAGTCCTCAGACTTGCAGACAATATTCTATCGGATACGTCTCATGTACTGCACTCTGAATATGTTTTACTTAACTCAGGAAGGAGGTACAGAGTTCCCCTTTGTCAACATAACAGATACAAACACTCGTTCATCACTCGTTCAATTAGCCCATTGAGATCTAGGACCTCTTTCGCAAGGGAGACCTGGCCAAGAAAGGCAACACACGTCAGAACACCATTGGTGGTCATACAGAGCAATTTAACCGCACAACGGTACATTAACACCGTCCTCAGACCCCATGTAATTCCGTTCCTGCGCAATTACCGACGATTGACAATGTTTCAGCAGGACAATGCCCGTCCCCATGCAGCTCACGTTACTGCGGCCTACCTACAGAACGAGGACGTCAATGTGCTGCCCTGGCCTGCGTACTTACCTGATCTGAACCCAAAAGAGCATGTTTGGGATGATCTGAAGAGACGCTTGTCACAGCGGAACCCAAGCCCTGAAAATTAGCGAGGGCTGATCGCAGCGCTTCAGGAAGAGTGGGACAACATTCCACAGAACAGAATCCGTCGTCTCGTGTCCAGTATGAGGCGGAGAATCACAGCTTGCTTGGCTGCTGGTGGCGGATATACGCAGTATTGATGGACACCTTAATTTGAATTGAACACCTTTGAGGGGCATGTTTCGAATGAGTTGGCAGCCATCTTCTTTTGCTTTTTTATTTATTTTTTTCATGTCGATAGAGTAAACATCCATATTTACCGATTTCTGAAATGATGAATTGATATGACCAAAAATAATATTAAAAATAAGTGAAATATTTACCTATGCGTTTTCAATGCCTGTGAGTGTAAATAGTTAATTGAGCGAACCGACTGTTTGATTGCAAATTGAGCAAAGTAAATGGAAAGGGGCTGAGAGCAATTGTTAGGCAGAGGATGATGATTTTGCAGACCTTAACTTTGCTTTGTTGAGCACGTAATTTGCCTGAGTGTGTTTGATTATTTCTAGTTTTACATTTGGCCGCGTTGCATGCGAATGTGATAACAATTTACATGTCACGTTCGATACGCTTAAAGAAAATGTTTTCCACCTTCACTGTCACCTATTTAGACCCTCAAAAGAACCAAAATCAAGAGCTATGAATTACTTTATGTCAAATTAATCTTATTAATTAATCAATCATCAAATGAAAAAATGCTACAAATTTGCATTTACCTGAACGTGTTTGCCAAGTCTTTGCTGCATTTGTCTATTGTGTGCAGTGTGACAATCATTTCTCTCACTTCACGTTTGATATGCTCCACAAAGTGTTTTCCACTTCGCGTATATTTTGACGCGCTTCAAAACCAGGGCCATCTTAAAATGATTTTATTTAATCTTTTTAATGATATGTAAAAATTCTACGAGAGGTGGAATTCAGAGGTCTGCTGTTAATTCAGATTATTGACATTCTTTTAATCTAACACGGCAGCCTGGTTAGGTCGGTCTGCTTCTCATTATCTCTTCCTAATCATTATAGGCCACATTTTGGTTTTGATTAGTCAGTTGGCTGAATAAATGGCTTGATTACAAGTTAGGCAAAGTACATGGGAATTGATTTAAGGTAAGCTAATTATGCCAAGGCGATGGAGGCTGTCCAACCTCGCTGGTAATTAGCGGACTTCAAATCACAGTTTTCTTCCTGGAAGCATTTCAAATGACCGCATTAGGTATGTGTCATACAAAAGGTAATAAGCAAGCTCTTCTGTCTGCCGCATAGTGGCAGTTACTTTTATTGCGCTTAAAATAATCGCGATTCGGTTAATCGTGCAGCCCTAGTATGGTGTTTGACTTAATTATCTCCGCCAAGGAGATAATGCGATCGAGTCGGTTTATTTATTTATTTATTTGTCCGTCCTTCTGTCTGTCTGTGGACAGGATTTCTCGGAAACTACTGGACGGATCTTCATGAAATTTTCACCAGAGGCAGATCTTGGGCCAGGGACGACTCCATTAAAATTTTGTGATGATCCGGATCCGGATCTGGATTCTGGATCCGGATCTGTATTTACAATCTTAGTGGCATATCTTGGAAACTACTCGACGGATCTTCATGAAATTTTCACCAGAGATAGATCTTGGTCAAGGGACGACTCCATTAAAATTGTGTCATGATCCAGATCCGGATTTGGATTCTGGATCCGGATCTGTATGTACAATCTCAGTGACATTTCTAATGAACAGATTTTGATCAAATCAAGGTGGAAAGTGATTGCGCAATCACACCCGAGGGTAATTGTCCAGTCAGGCCACTGATTGCGCTATCACACCCGGCGGCCATTGTCCAATCACACGCCAGCGGCGGTGATTATCCAATCACACCACTGATTGCGCAATCATACACCGGCAGTGATTGTCCAATCACGGCCTGTGCAGTCACATCGATGCGATTGCGCAATCACACGATCATCACGTGACATCATGGTCACGTGATGATCATGTGATCGCTCTGTACTTTGATGACGGCTTTGGAGAATGGATGCTTCAAACATACAAAAATCCCATTTAAACTTGTCACATGGGTGGTCCTGAAATCTTCCAAAGAGAAAGATCTGCATTTGTATCAACATCATCCCTTGGCGGAGATCAGAAATCTCGGATTGCTCTTGTTGTTTATGGATTCATATTGCTCCAGGTACCTCACTGAGCTATGTCCTGTGTATTGGCACTTCTGGTATTTAAATGGTACTTCCCAATCGGGATTCTAAGCACTCCTTGTCCGGTCCAAGCACTTTGTCGTACGTCGCTCTGGATAAGAGCGTCTGCCAAATGACAATAATCTAATGGTGTCTTTCAGAGGGATAGGGTGAGTAAATTCAGCACTTTAAGGGTTTACATGTAAAAACAGAAGAAATAAGGCAGGGCACAAATACTTTTTTTCAGCATTGTATATTTTCATACTTAATAAGAGTTGACTAGGCCTAGTTCAAACCAATGTCATGAGTAATTTCTGTACTTCTGTGGAGCAATATCTTTCAAGATTGACTTGTCATGCTCCGTTATCTTCGAGTTAGTTGGTAAAAAACATATTTTGGATAGAACTGCTCCGACGAAGCAAAGGTCTCAGATTCAAATCCTGCAGGGCCACAGTGCCTGCTGGTTTTTGGATGTGCCTGCACTTAATTGCTTAAGTTAAGGGGCCTTCACAGGTTCACTTGATTTACCTTGTTCCAGCACAGTTTGGGGAATAATAACACTACAGTTTTTTACAAACCCCAATTCCAATGAAGTTGGGACGTTCTGTAAAACGTAAATAAAAACAGAAAACAATGATTTGCAAATCTCGTAAACCCACACTTCATTCACAACAGAGCATAGACAGCATATCAGATGTTAAAAGCGAGACATTTTACCATTTTATGAGAAATATTTGCTCATTTTGAATTTGATGGCAGCAACACGTCTCAAAAAAGTTGGGACAAGGCAATAAAAGGCTGGAAAAGTAAGTAAAGTGGTACTAATAAAAAAACAGCTGGAGAAGCATTTTGCAACTAATTAGGTTCATTGGCAACAGGTCAGAGGTCAGTAACATGACTCGGTATAACAAGAGCATTTCAGAGAGACAGTCTCTCTCAGAAGTAAAGATGGGCAGATGTTCACCAATCTGTAAAAAAACCGCATCTAAAAATTGTGGAACAATTTCAGAAAAATGTCCCTCAATGTAAAATTGCAAAGACGTTGAATCTCCCACCATCTACAGTACATGATATCATCAAAAGATTCAGAAAATCTGGAGAAATCTCTGTACACTACGGACAAAGCCGAAGGTCAATATTGGATGCTTGTGATCTTTGGGCCTTCAGGCAGCACTGAATTAACTAGAGTGCCAAGGGCCCTGAAGGTTGCCGGCAGTTACAGCTCCAACAGGGGAAAAGTAACTAGCATCAGTCCGTGTATTCAACAGCAAGCCAACACAAATTCTTGCGAAAGCAACACGTTGTCGACACGATATTGGCATTAAAAAGCTCCAGCTCGGGCATCCGCGAAAAAATTAAACAGGTTTAATTTCAGAGGTGATGGCGAATGGTCCCATACCACTGCGAATCAATTCACGGATCTTCAAATCAATTCTTCTATGCGAAAGAAGAGAACTGCGTCATCCGCACACTTCCGCGGGCCAACGCAGCTCAGTGAGAAAGGGGTTTTAGTTACCATTATCAGGCAACTCGACTGAGCAGTCACACTTTTTCATGAGTGACAGACAGCAACATTTCTGCCATTTAGCAAAAATATAATCTTTAAGAAATCTACATCATGAAATCCGATTAGGTTTTTTTTCTAACCTGAACTTTGACTGTCGTCTGCTGTCAATTTGTGAAGTGCGCAATCTTCTCAATTCACTTCTGGTTCTTGCTCTGCTTTCAGACAATGATTTTTTTTTTTACACAACAATGCCACTGAGTGGGTCTAATTAGTATTATTCTTTCTATTCCATGATGCTAATAGGAACAAACATCCAAAAATGGGTTTTGACCAGTTTTTATTGCCGCAATTGATCGTGAAAAAAGGTCGACCATGCTGTTACAATGGCCGTAAAGATTTTAATTATATATAGGTTAGTGCCTAATACATGCTAATTTCTATAGACATTATTAAACGAGGAAATAAATTGATTGATTTTGTCACATGACCTTGACCTTGAAGACCAAAGTCAAATCCAATATGGTGCGTTCGATCAGCATACATGATTTGTCATTAGTATCCAATACATACCGAAGATCTAAAGCCAACATTAAAGGACTTTTAGGCCGTTTTGTCATTACCTGGACCTTGCTGCCCAAGGTCAAATCCAGTATGTTGAAAACAACCAGCATACATGATTTGCTATTAGTGCCCTATACATACCTAAGCTTTACAAACAATATTAAACAAATATGGGCCATTTTTGTCACATAACCTTGACCTCGAGGCCCAACATCAGATTTTTTATTTTTATTTTTTTTTAATTTGGCATCTCCAATCCCACCCGAATCTGGAATGCCCAATTGGTGAACTATGTACAAAGCTTGCTCGTGTGCGACCCCTTGCTGCCAACTCAGGAGAGTGAAGACAGTTCACGGCTCTCCTCCAAAGCACGCGCCTGTCAGCCACTGCTTCTTATACATTCACTGGTTGAATCTTCGCAAGTTCAGAACGAGGCGGAGGATACCCGGACATGAACAGACTTAGAATCTTCCTAACGAGCGCCCGTCTGGCCAACAGGAGGCGCTTGAGCAACGAACAAAGCTATTTATTTATTTATTTCCCTTTTCCCGGCAGTCCCTTCCCAATTTGAAACCCTGTAGGGCGATGGCCAATTGTGCGCTACTCTGAAAAAGCTGCCGACCACTGCTGGTTGGTACGACCGGGGCTCGAACCCGCGACGTGATAGTCACTTCTGCACTGCAACGCAGTGTCTTAACCGAGTGAGCTATCCGGCAGTTCCAACATCAAATTTGACTGACTGCCTAAGAATGTTCAGCATACATGGTTTTCTATAGATGCCCCAAACATACCTGAGCTCTAATTGCCATATTCATCAAGTTATACTGTAGCAATTTTTGCCATTTGATCTTGACGCCCAATGTCATATTCAACTTGCCGAGAATGTCTGGCTTACATGATTCCCTATAGGGGCCTCACGCATACCTACGCTCTAAATGCCACATTAAGCTGTTATAACACATTTTTGCCATTTGACCTTCACCTTGAGGCTCAAGGTGAAATTCGAACTACCGAGAATCAGGGCTCGCGCTACCCGTTCGTCAATTCGCAATTGACGATCTCTCCGGCAGTTTGACGATCTGTAAGTCACATTTGACGATAAATTTGACGAAGACCTTTCAAAAGTGGGGTCACGAGATTTGCGCAAATCTGCAATAACATTTGGGGGGTTACTATACAATATGGGGTCGGCCAAGAAAACACAACTCACAAGCCGACTCTGGTTCTCCGACTCCGCCTACCGCACTCCGTCTCCCGTCCGGGGCGCAAGCTCCAGGAACGTCATGAAGAAGCGCGAAACGAACCGCGTGTAGCCTACTGTACCCTTATGCTGCGTTCAAAACAACTCGGAAGTCGGTAAAAAACGAGCTCCGAGTTATCAAAAATGAATTGAACGGCGTCGAACTCGGAAATTATAGGTCGGAAACTCGGGTATCATTTCAGAGCTCCAATTTTCCGACTTGACGTCACATTCACTGAAAAATGGCGGATGTGTACTTTACTTTTAAGCAAATATGGAAGTTTTTTTCTGATTAAAATACATATGTATGAAATCAATCATATTTCATGGATCACCTGATCGGTTTCGGTTGTTCTTCAGTGTCACGAAAAAACTGGAAACGGCTGTCAGTGTTTTCTTTAAACCCTCCGAGCATTTAAATACAACTCAGCGTCTTTGCAGCATCCATGTTTTTCCCACATTACGACTTCAAAGCACATGAACACAACGAAGTCGGAAGAACGATTTGCCGACTTGGGAACTCCGACCTTCCGACATCACATGAATGCAGCATTATTAGGACGGAATACTCCACCCACCAGCTCATGCTCGAGCCAATAGACTACGCAGCTGTTAGTGGTACTGATTACAGTTGTTGTTCCTTGAAGCTCAATGGACAGTAAATAACATTTGAAAGTACTTTGTTATCTATATTTGGTCCTTTGTACTGAATAAAAAGCAAGTTGATGTGGTTGAATTTATGCAACATGGTGATGTTGCACATGTAGTCCATGTTAATGTAATTTTACTAAGTCCAAGTGTTCAGTTCTCACTCAGCATAACACTACAGTTGTTCCTTGAAGCTCAATGGTCAGTAAAGAACATTTGAAAGTACTTTGTTATCAATATTTGGTCTTTTGTACTGAATAAAAAGCAAGTTGTTTTTTTGCATAAATCTTTTTTTTTATTTGCATTTCTTTCATAGGCAGTAGCTTCTTCTGTTTTGCCAAAGCCTTCTGACCCCCTTCCTCTTCTTCTGGACTTGGGACCAGCTTCTTTAATCTGTGTCAGTAACTTGCAGATTAAAAAAATAATTCATGCAAAAAGCAGACGGGGAATGAAGCAAGCGAAGGGAGAAAGTCCCAAGTGAGGTGGGGTTAATACTAAAAAAACCATGCTACTAGCACAGGAAACAAGGAAGGCGAGGCTAAGTCAGAAAGGACAGAGGAAAGCACACGGTCAGATAGGACATTTAACAGCACATTGTTGTAAGTAAAAGCATGATAAAAATAATACAACGACGGTGCAACAAAACCTACAAGAAATTGATTGGTATTAGAGACCCTCACAACTGGACATCAGATAAAAAAAAGTGACTAGGGGTAAAGTTATTTGACTAATTGACATTGCATTTTGGCTAATCATTTGACTAATAGGTTTCAGAAGCCAGCTCTAGCCCTGGAGAATGTTTGGCATACATGATTCCCTTTAGGTGCCTCGTACATAACTAAGCTCTAAATGTCATATTAAGCAAGTTATATCACATTTTTGCCATTTGGCCTTGACCTTAGGGCCCAAGGTCAAATGTGACTGTCTCACAATGTTCGGCATACCCGATTCTCTATAGGTGCCTCATACATACCTAAGCTCTAAATGCTATATTAAGAGAGTTATGGGGGGGCCCCTATACTGGAAGATGGCGCCAGTATGTTTGTCGGCGAGCCGTCACTTTTTACCTGTCCTGTCACTACCTGTCCTGCGTATACGTCTTTGTATGCCTGCTTATCTAGGAATTTCTAACAGTATCAGCGCTGCAATACAATCGCAATGCACTGTTATCTATCCGAACTGCTGTGGATTATGCTCACAAAACCGGTGGAGACCGAGGCTACCACCGGCGTCTCCCCAGAGACCTGGCCTGTGTCCGTGTCTTGCCCTGCTGCTCAACACTGACAAGGAAATGTCGGAGAAAGCGGGGAAGGCGAGCTGGTGTAAGAGTGAAGATGCGTCGACTCTGTCGCGATCAAAACCGCACTCACCTGGTGCTTCTTTGCCCGGGTCCACCGGCAGATCTTCCTGCCTATCCCGAACGGCGGAGGGTGTTTACACCCAGGAGAAGGGGCATCGGGCACCACAACCTGAGCCATCTACTACACCGATCCAGGATACCTGAACATTTCGTCGAAACAAGGAAAATGGCCTTGGAAAATGTAAGGTCAGTTAGAAATAAGGCTTTTATTTTAAACGATTTTTTTACTTCGAAAGAGCTGGACTTTTTATTCTTGGTGGAGACGTGGCTACGAGTGAATGACTTGAGTGCGTTCTCTGATCTGTGTCCTAAAAACTGTAGCTTCTTAAACTCTCCGCAAACTACTGGAAGAGGGGGAGGGATTGCAGTGGTTTTCAAAAAACGATTTAAATGTTCCGCCATCCTAACTGATTTATACAACAGCTTTGAATCCCTCGCATTCCGCGTACAGTCTACAGATCCATTGCTCTGTATTCTTATCTACAGGCCACCCAAAATAAATAAGGACTTTATAAAGGAGTTTGCCGACTTGCTGTCATCAGTAACAGTGCAGTATGATCGCATTCTGATCCTGGGAGACTTTAATATACACATTTGCTGTCCTAATAAACCTATGGTCAATGAACTAAATAATGTCCTGGAATCCTTCGATTTTATTCAGCATATTAAAGTCCCCACGCATGAACAGGGGCACACACTGGATCTGTTTATGTCACATGGTTTTAATATTGAGTATGTTGATATAGTAGAAACTGCTTTCTCTGACCATAAATCAATTACATTTGATGTAATATTTCCCTCACAATCTGTAGCTACTAAAGTCACTGAACACCTCTCTAGGAAGTTATGCCCATCTACAGCCACTCAGTTTAGCTGTGCTTACTCTAACCCTCCCTCTCTCTCTGATCAGAGTGTTGAGGAACTGGTTGCCTCTCTCAATGCCAGCTGTGCCTCTACACTAGACCTGATTGCCCCCCTTAGATCACGGAATCCCAAATTTAAATCGCAGCCTTGGCTGAACGATTCTATCAGAGGAATGTAGGAAGGCTGAACGCAGATGGAAGAGAGACAGACTTCATATATCACTAGAATTATTCAAGACACACCGATTCAGTTTTCAAGAACTGGCTAGATCTGCAAAGGCTGATTATTTTTCTGGGTTAATTTTTAAAAAATCTGCATAATCCTGCTTTTTTTATTGAAAACCATAAACTCAGTTTTGAATCCTAGCCCCTGCAATGGTCTTGAAGCATCATGTAAGAGCTGTGAGGATTTCCTTACATTTTTCATAAAAAAGGTTGAGAACATTAGAGCTAACATCACTATCGCTGGGACCAGGCCCTCAGTCTTTAAATCGGTCAATGCAGTTCTTGAACATTTTGACTTAATTTCTTTGTCAGACATATCCCTTGCCATCTCTCAGATGAAATGCTCTACCTCTGCAATGGATGTACTCCCATCTTGGTTTTTTAAAGAGGTTTTTGACACAATCAGCAATGATGTCCTAGCCATAATAAATTCCAGTTTAGCCACTGGTACAGTTCCTGACTGTTTTAAACAGGCTATAGTACAACCTCTTTTAAAGAAACAAAATCTGGATGCTAAGATACTGAGTAACTACCGGCCCATTTCAAAATTACCATTTCTAGGCAAGGTGTTAGAAAAAGTCATCTCCGTTCAACTCTCAACTTTTTTACAAAATAACAAGGTCTATGAGACTTTCCAATCAGGTTTCAGGGCTTTCCATAGCACTGAGACTGCCCTTCTGATGGTGACAAACGACCTGTTATTAAATGCTGACTCTGGAAACTGTTCTATCTTGGTTCTGTTGGACCTGAATGCAGCTTTTGATATTGTAGATCACAACCTACTCATTGAACGTCTGGAGCATTGGGTTGGAATTCGGGGCATGGCTCTGAATTGGTTTGTTTCACACATTAAGCACAGAACCTTCAGAATCAATATTGGGGCCTACTCCTCAGCACCTGCCATCATGTCATCAGGGGTCCATCTTGGGACTGCTACTGTTTTCTCTGTATATGCTCCCCCTGGGTCAGATTATTCAGAGATATAATATTTCATTTCATTGCTATGCTGATGATCTGCAACTGTATATACCTCTATCCCTTGGTAGTCAGTGCTCTATAACTGGGCTCAATGACTGCATCTTAGATATAAAGAATTGGATGGTGCATAGTTTCTTACAAATTAAATGAGGGCAAAACTGAGGTTATTCTTTTTGGTCCCCCTAAGCATACTGAACGTCTGAGGGGAAACCTGGGTCCTTTAATTCCTTTTACTAAAACACAGGTTAAAAATCTTGGGGTTTTGTTTGATGCCAAACTTCAGTTTGACAAGCAGATAAATGCTGTATTAAAGGGTAGCTTTTTCCAGCTCAGAACAGTTGCTAAACTAAAGTCATTTTTAACGGAATCAGACTTTGAGAAAGTTACACATGCTTTTATCACTACCAGACGTGATTATTGTTAAGACTCTATACTGGAGTCGGTGAATCTTCCCTTGCTCGTCTACAGCTGGTCCAAAATGCAGCAGCCAGGCTGCTCACTGGTACAAGAAAAAGTGAGCATATCACACCCATCCTAGCAGCTTTGCACTGGCTCCCTGTTAAATATAGAATCCAGTACAAAGTGGCACTGATTGTTTTTAAAGCCTTGAATGGTCTAGCGCCACCGTATGTTCTTGACATGCTGTGTCCATTCACCCCAACGCGATCCTTAAGGTCTGCTTCACAGTCACTTCTTAACATTCCACGGTCTCGCCTGGTACATAAAGGGGACCGTGCTTTTAGTGTGTTTGCTCCAAGGCTTTGGAACAGTCTACCAAACGAACTGAAATCTGCATCATCTGTGACTGGTTTTAAATCTTCACTTAAAACACACCTGTTCCGGCTTGCATTTGGCAGCCACTGATTTTGCATGTGATTTCCGGATGGAGGTGTCTTTCTCCTTGTACTGTATCATTGTCTTTGTCTTTGTCATTGTCCTTTGATATTCTATGTGCAGCTCTGGCTGAATCTTAATGTGTCTTTTATTTTGTTTTATATACTGATTGTAAAGTACTTTCATTGAAAATGTGCTATACAAATAAATTTTACTTACTTAAGCACATTTTTGCCATTTGATCTTGACCTTGAGGCCCAAGGTCAAATGTGACTGACTCACAATGTTCGGCATACCTGATTCCCTATAGATGCCTCATACATACCTAAGCTCTAAATGCTATATTAAGAGATTTATACTACATTTTTGCCATTTGACCTTGACCTTGAGGCCAAAGGTCAAACGTGACTGACTCACAATGTTTGGCATATCTGATTCCCTAAAGGTGCCTCACACATACCTAAGCTCTAAATGCTATACTAAGAGAGATAGGACATTTTTGCCATTTGACCTTGACCTTGAGGCCAAAGGTCAAAAGTGACTGACTCACAATATTCGGCATACCTGATTACCTGAAGTACCTCATACATACCTAAGCTCTAAATGCTATATTAAGAAAGTTATAGCACAAAACACCCCGAAAAATGATGTCCAGACATGTTGCCTAGGTGGCGTTGAAGCAGGTCATGATACTGATCCCATTGCTGCGATTAAAAAAAAAATTCATTGGACAGTTTTTGAGAAAATTGCATCTAAGTGCCAAAAATGGCCATTTTCGACATAAAAATGGCCACCAAGGCTAAACGAAGGATTCAATCAAAAAAATTTTTGCTCGCGCATTAACTTGATGACCGATTTGATCACATCCCCAAATAAAAAAAAAAAATTCATCAGACCGTTTTTGAGAACGGCTTTAAACGGACGACGCCGACGCCGCCGCTGGACGCAAAGTGACGACAATAGGTTACTGGCCTACGGCCGGCAACCTAAAAACAGGCATGATTCTGCACTGGAATACACTTCATGGTCTCAGGAACACTTCCAGAAATCATTGCCTGTGAACACAGTTTGCCATGCAATCTACAAATGCGAGTTAATGCTGTATCATGCAAAGAAGAAGCCATATGTAAACACGATCCAGAAATGCCACTGTCTTCTCTGGGCCAAAGTTCATTGAAAATGAACTGAGGCAGAATGGAAAACTGTTCAGTGGTCAGATGAATCAAAATCTTAAATTCTTTTTGGAAACCACAGATGCCGTGTTGTGCGGTCGAAAGAGGAGAGGGACCATCTAACTTGTTATTTGCGCACAGTTCAAAAGCCTGCATCTCTGATGGTCTGTGGTTGCATTAGTGCCTATGTCGTGAGCAGCTTACAGATCTGGAAAGGCACCATCAAGGCTGAAAACTATTAGTATGTAGAGGTTTAACAACAAAATATTGTCATATACAGACACCATCTCTTTTAGAGAAGGTCTTGCATATTTCAGCAAGACAATGCAAAACCACATACTGCATCCATCACAACAGCATGGCTTCACAGTAGAAGAGTCCGGGTGCTAAAATGGCCTGCCTGCAGTCCAGACTTTTCACCAATAGCAAACATTTGGCGCATCATAAATTGAAAAAATCCGGCAAAGAAGACCCAGGACTGTTCAGCAGCTAGAATCCTACATCTTACAAGAGTGGGACAACATTCCTCTCAGAAAACTCCAGCAACTGGTCTCCTCATTTCCCAGACTTTTACAGACTGTTGTTAAAAGAAAAGGGGATGTTACACAATAGTAAACACAGCCCTGTCCCAACTTTTTTGAGATGCGTTGCTGCCAACAAATTCAAAGTGAGCTAATATTTTTCATGAAATGGTAAAATGTCTCACTTTCAACATCTGAAATGTTGTCCATGTTCCATTGTTAATAAAATATGGGTTTATGAGATTTGCACATCATGGTATCCTGTTTTTATTCACGTTTTACACACGACCCAACTTCATTGGAATTGGGGTTTGTAGTTCAACACAAAAATGTACCTTTACATTGGTTTTTATTTATACTGCTACCATGGAATTGACGTTAATAAGCAAAATCACTGTCCGTGTTGTGGCAAGTCTTACTCCCTAACCACCCAACCAAATCACTTATATCTAACAGGGAAAAAAATAATTATGTCCTATATATGCAATCACATGAGGATTTTTCTATACATAGAGTATTTATTTTTTTTCCTAGTAATTTTCCAAAAAAATTAAAATTCCTTAAATGGGTCAGTTGGATGACACATTCACTCCCATGAAATCGATACCTTTGCCCTTATCAGAAAAAGCCATTGTGATTGCATGCAGAAATAACCAACAAGTCAAAATTTGAGGCAATTTGGTTGAAAAATAAAAAAGTTATCAGCGCTACAAGTGTTGAAAGTAACCAGATTTTAGCTGACTTATAAAATTATTTGAGGTGGGAGAGCTTCAAAAAGTCATTTTTTAACAAAATTGATTAAATTAATGACAAAATGTTTTGATTTTCTTAAAGTACACATCTAAGTGAACCTTAAAGGGAAAAAATAGCGCGCTGTCGCGAGCGGGACCCCTCAGCCTTGCGCTTTATTGGTGGCCATATTCAGGGCTCAACAATAAGGATTGCCTGATGGCCCGGGGCAAGTAAAATGCAACCCCGGGCATGTAAACCTAGCGACTAACTTGTCCGATTGGGCCAGTGCCAAAAAATAGTAAATGTTAAATAGGCAGCAAAACGCCTCGGAAGCGTCTACCTGCCGAAACCAATGAAGAAGTCTCAGACAAGATGGACCCGAAACTGAAATATGAACAAAAGCGTAAGCGAGTGTTTCAGGAGTCGTGGAAAAAAGAGTTTAGCTGGGTGGCATCAGAGTTGGGTGAAACTCCAATTATGTTCTGTGCAGTCTGCCACAGGTTTGAAAGTAAGGCCGACAAAACAAGCGCATTTTTTAAAGGAACGGCAAGCTTTCGCAAACAAATGCTCAAGAGCCACAAGAGAAGCAAGCAACGGT
This sequence comes from Gymnothorax javanicus, assembly GCA_029692085.1. Lineage (NCBI taxonomy): Eukaryota > Metazoa > Chordata > Actinopteri > Anguilliformes > Muraenidae > Gymnothorax > Gymnothorax javanicus. The sequence continues at coordinate 63,671,780 of CM056201.1, forward strand.
TGGCTTGTTAGTATCTGTCTAATGGAATATTGTAGTAACGTTAGCCAATGTTACACTATTTCACATAATAATTCAGTCAAACCTTGCGCACTTGGCTGTTTTTAAAGGGATAACGTAGTTTACTTTTTTGAAGGGGAGTTGGACTTTAGTTGTACTTAGTTAAAAATAACCATGAACAGATCAGAGCGCACATTTGTTGCGAGCAATAGCATGTGGCTGACGAACTTTATGCTATTTAGCTAGCTTTATATATTTAGCTAGCTAGCTCCATTGGTTATGTGGATTTAAAATCCGCAAATGTTCCTTCAAACGCAAATGAGTGGCAGAGTCACTGCATAAGCTTTAAGCAATAAGACCGCTGGTTTTTTGGGCTTGGGCTTATCAACTGTAAGCTCTTGAGCATATTTGCTTCTCAAGCTCAGGCTTGAGTGCACACCAGTTGCAGAAGGACACTTGCTAGGGGGAGGTGTGCTGTTCTAAACAGCTCTGTTTACAAACAAACAAATTTAATTTCCATGTGCGCCTTAGTGGTAGCAGATTCCCATTTGCTAGCTATTTCATAGCATTGCACTAGTTCCATGACTCCGCCACCCATTCGCGTTTGAAAGAATGTTTGCGGATTTTAAATCCACAGAAAACAGAATAATTAACTAACGGTAGCTTGTTTACAAATTAACTATATTAATTTTTTTTGGGGAGGTACTGAGTGTGCACTCGCGAGGTAGCTACCTAGCGAGTGCGTACTTAGTACCTCTGCATAACCAATGGAACTAGCTAAATAACGGTGTTTACTTAGAAATGAGAGTAATGTGCCGTATCAATATAATCAAGTCAGAAAATGAGACAACTGCACATGTGTACCGGAAGTCGTGGCCAAATAGCCGTAGAACAGTCAAACCTGTTCACGGCCAAATATACACTGCCTTCATTTAAAGTTTAGCATTTTGTGTTTTCACAGAAAATTGATTTTGTATTTTATCCATAGTAAATGAAATGAGATAGCAACTTCTGCACTGTTCTTTTCTTTGAGACATGACACATTAGAAAATATTCTGTTGTGTACAATTTAAAAATAGCTGTCGGCCATTTCTGTTCTACAAAAGGTGGCTGTCAGCAGGGCAGAGAGCACGTCACGTGTAGTTTCAGATGTGTAACCTGTACTTAGTTTGCCCATATACTTGCAAGCACGGCAAATACATTGTTTTTGTGAAAAAAAAAAAAACTTACAAAAAACATCAGTATAAATAAAGACTTCAAGTAAAAATTAACTGTAGTCTTTGTTTTTATTTCATAGCAGCTGAAATGAAACAATTATTATAGGGCAAGTAAAAACTGACTTCAGGCAAGTAGATGTCTGACCAACTTGCCCAACAGGGCAAGTGAAAAAAATCCTTAACATCAAACCCTGGGTGGCCATATTGATAATCAGAGCGGGACACAAATTGATAGGGAGCTTCCTCTATCCACCCCGAACATACAACCAAAAAATGAGAACATTTGGCCAAGGCGTTTTTCAGTTATCGTCCAGAAAGGAAAATCAAAATGGCTGCCGTGGTGGCCATATTGATTGTCGGAGCAGGACACAAATCGATAGGGAGCTTCCTCGAAGCACCCCCAATATACAAAAAAAAAAAAAAAAAAAGAGAACATTTGGCCAAGGCGTTTTTTCAGTTATCGTCCGAAACGAAAATCAAAATGGCTGCCGGGCGGCATACTGATTGCCGGAGCAGGACACAAATCGATAGGGAGCTTCCTCGAAGCACCCCCAAATAAAAAAAAAAAAAAAAAAAAAAGAACATTTGGCCAAGGCGTTTTTCAGTTATCGTCCGGAAACGAAAATCAAAATGGCTGCCGTGGCGGCCATACTGATTGCCGGAGCAGGACACAAATCGATAGGGAACTTCCTCTAACCACCCCCAATATACAAAAAAAAAAAGAGAACATTTGGCCAAGGCGTTTTCAGCTATCGTCCGGAAACGAAAAGTTTACGGACAGACGGACGGACACCGCTCACCACAACAATACCCTCCACGACTTTCGTCGGCTGAGGGGTAAAAAGAGAAAAATAGAAAAAAAAGAAAAATTTTGAACCTGGGAAGACCCCTTAAGCCAGTTATTGGCATAGGACACCCTGCTTATGAGGCCTGACATACAGTAGTTGCAGACTGAAAAATGTGTGGACACAGTGGCCCTCGAGGACATTTACTGGGCATGTGCCATGCACCAGGCCAGTGAATGAGATAATTTGGTTCTCTCAACAAAGGCACAGTGCTTTGTGCTTCACACACACTGGTCCACAGAAAATGTGACAGAAAAAAATGCAACAGAAGAATAAGAAGTAATACTGGTCTACTGCACAGTTAGACAAATCCTGTGATAGTAGTTGTATATCATTGCAGTGAAGCTTGCAGGGAAAAATGACAAAGAAAAAGAAAAAACAAAGTTTTTGCAACAACAATAGTAGCATATCCCTTGACAATCTAATCAAGGTCTGACTGTCTAGTTTCATCTTGTTCAAGGCCTGCTTCTTTGATGCAGCATTTTTTCCCTCTCTTTACTTCTCTTTTGGTTCTTACACAATGAGGTGAAACAGTCACCACTGCTAAAAGCCTTCTTTTCCATTGATTGAAAAATTCACAGCTGTTGTGTCATTTCATGGAAGACACAAGTTTTATTTTATGCAGTTACTATGTGGGCAGTAATTTGAAATATCCTCGTCAAAGGCTTAGTCAGTAGACCTTGTTCCGTGCCTCATGTCAATTGAGAGACACACCCATTATTTTACAGGGAGATTCATCGAAAGTCATCCACAGACTCTTGCGTGATACTGCTGTTCATTCTGTCAGAATACTGTACTGTTTCAGTCTAACAGCTTTTCCCTTTGGCTTACCACCGTTCATCAGTTCACTGTTGCTCACTGTGTTTGTTCCCTGTCCAACTGCTGTTCACTGAAACTCTCACTGCTGTCCAACATAGTATCTCTCTGCTGTTCGCTGCATCTGGCAACAGGTCACAATTCACTGGTTCACTGCTGTTGACTGAGATTCACTGCTGTCCACTTTGTTAGACTGTTGTTTGCTGTACCACAGACTTATTCACTTTGTCTCACAGCAGTTTATTCTGTTGTTCAGCAATTCACGCAGCCTCACATCTGTTCACTGCCTCACTACAGTTCACTGTATCTTTTGTTCACCGTGGCACTTTGCATTTTGCTCTTTACAGAGGCAATTCACTGCTATTCACAGCTGCACACCACGGCTCACAGCTATTTACACAATAAATATAGCATCCTTGTCACACAGACACTATGAAAACAAGATAAATTAAAGCTGCAAGCAGCGTTGAAAGGGCCCTCGCACCCTTCGTGCATGTTGGGGGTGGTGGCGAGATGTTGACGGGTGCAGGTGTGCATTCACATCCATTGGACACTGCTAGACTGTACAATGCGTTTTCCTGAGTTGAGTGCAAAAACCATTCCTGAAATCAATAGGTGGAGTACGTTAAAGTATGACGGCTGTTCATGAAAAAAAATTGAAATTTTAATTCAGAATAATGGACCTTCTGTTGGGTTCGCGTCATGGCATTTCATAATTTTTTTACAAGTCTTGGCATGTTTCATGTCTCCACCAAAGTTTGTTTATGTAGGTGAACTGAACCATGAGAATTGTTTTGTTGAAATTTTCTAGAGGCACTACGATGCCATTTTGACATTCCTGCGTGCCAAACCTATACCATAGTAATTCTAACACCAGGCTCCACAATTGTGTTGATTCTTGTCAGTTTTCAAGCATGCTGAGACCCTCAAAAGGGCAAATCTTTTGAAAAAATGATTAGGGGGCGCTACAGAGCCATTGTACCACATTATTTGGCAATTGGAATATCAAATCGAAGATCATAAGCCACTGACATTTTGTCCAACGTTTTGCAAGTTTTGGAATATTTGATGGCCTTAAAATGTGTTTTTGTAAAATTTGGAAAAACACAGGAAATGGCTCATAGCTCACTTCCTGTTTGGCCGAAAAATTTCTAAAAAGTTACCATAACCCTGCATGACAAATATAATAATCATGACAAATATCTTGAACATTCATGCACTATAATCCTAACATGGCAGTGGCTAGTGGGCGCTGTGGAGCCACCTGGCCACTCCCGATCTAATATCAGCATATATGTATACTTGAGAGGACACTTTTATCAAGCTTGTAAAGTTTCAGGCAAATCTCACAAAGTATGTGGGAGTAAAACCAACTTCTTGTTTCATGGCGGAACATCGAAATCCGCCGCAACACCACGGATACATCGTTAGATGAATCCAAAAAAGTTTCGCAATTTAACATCAGCAAGGTCTTTAGATGTCATACGCCAAATTTTAAGTTGATCCGATAAAATCTCTAGGAGGAGTTCGTTAAAGTACCACTCCTGTGAATGGCGAAAAATCAAAAAAAGTTGCAATTTCAATTAAAAATGGCGGACTTCCTGTTGATTCTAGGTCATGGCACCAAGAGACTTATTTTTAGGGCTTGGCATAATCTACATGGACACCGAATTTTGTACATGTAGGTTAAACACGCTGCGAGGGCTGCTTCATTGAAATTTTCTAGGTGGCGCTATAATGCCATTTTGCCATGCCCATCTGTAAACCCTATATCATAGTAAAACTTATGACCGGTTTTATAAGTTTGCAAAATTTCTTGAGTTTTCGAGCATGCTGAGGCCATCAAAAATGCAATTATCTATTAGGGGGCGCTATAGAGCCACCATGTCACACCCAGTGCCAAATGAGACATCAAATCGAAGAGATTCATGTTTTCAACCTATGAGCCAAGTTTGGCGAGTTTTTGAGTATTATAAGACCCTCAAAAATGTGTTTGTAAAATCTGAAAAAACGCAGGAAATGGCTCATAGCTCACTTCCTGTGAGGCAAAAAAATTTCAAAAAAATTGACAAGAAACTTCATATTGACTACTATGGCCATATCGAATTTCGTGAGAATCCGAGCAATTGCGTTCCAAATTGGCCACGTGTTTGGTGGCGCTATAGAGCCACTGGGCCATGTCCAAGCACAAAAATAACAAAACTTTGAAATTTTCAGCACGACTGACGTCTCTGCAAATTTTTGTGAGTTTGCGTGCATGGCAAGGTCCTCAAAAACGCGTTCTCGCAGCAGAATAAAAATAATAATAATAATTAAAGCTGCAAGCAGCGTTGAAAGGGCCCTCGCACCCCTCGTGCACGTTCAGGGTGGTGGCGAGATGTTGACAGGTGCAGGTGTGCATTCACAGCCCTTGGACACTGCGAGACTGTACAATCTGATTTCCTGAGTTGAGTGCAAACACCATCCTGAAATCAATAGGTGGAGTACCTTAAAGTATGACGGCTGTTCATGAAAAAAAAATTTAACTTTTAATTCAAAATAATGGGCTTCCTGTTGGGTACGGGTCATGGCACTTCATAATTTTTTTACAAGTCTTGGTATATTTCATGTTTCCACCAAAGTTTGTTTATGAAGGTGAACTGAACCATGAGAACTGTTTTGAGTTGAAATTTCTGGAGGCACTACGATGCCATTTTGACATTCCTGCGAGCCAAACCCATACCATAGTTATTCTAATACCAGGCTCCACGAGTGTGTTGATTTTTATATGTTTTCCAGCATGCTGAAACCCTAAAAAGGGCAAATCTTTTGAAAAAATGATTAGGGGGCGCTACAGAGCCATTGTACCACATTAATTGCCCATTGGAATATCAAATTGAAGATCATAAGACACTGACAATTGGTGCAATGTTTTGCAGGTTTTGGAGTATCCAAAGGCCTTAAAACGTGTGTTCGTAAAATTTGGAAAAACACAGGAAATGGCTCATAGCTCACTTCCTGTTTGGCCGAAAAATTTCTAAAAAGTTACCATAACCCTGCTTGACAAATCTAATGATCACACCAAATTTCATGAACATTCATGCACTTTTATTCTAACACAGCCGTGGCGAGTGGGCGCTGTGGAGCCACCTGGCCACTGCCGATCTAATATCAACATGGAAGTATACCTGGGAGGACACTTTTTTCAAGCTTGTAAAGTTTCAGGCAAATCTCACAAAGTATGTGGGATTAAGACCAACTTCCTGTTTCATGGCGGAACATCGAAATTCGTTGCGACGCCACGGATACATCGTGCGATGAATCCAAAAAAGCTTCGCAATTTAACATTGGCAAGGTCTTTAGATATCATTCGCCAAATTTTAAGTTGATCAGATAAAATCTCTAGGAGGAGTTTGTTAAAGTACGACGCCTGTGAATGGCGAAAAATCCAAAAAAGTTGCAATATCAATTAAAAATGGCGGACGTCCTGTTGAATCTAGGTCATGGCACCAAGAGACTTTTTTTTAGGTTTCGGCATAATCCACATGTCCTCTGAATTTCGTACATGTAGGTGAAAAGGACCCCGAGGGCTGCTTCATTAAAATTTTCTAGGTGGCGCTATAATGCTATTTTGCCACACTCATGCGTGATTTCAATATCCTAGTCAAAGGAATGACCGGCTTAATACGTGTGCAAAATTTCGTGAGTATTCAAGCATGTTTAGACAATCAAAAGGGCAATTGTTTTAAAAAAATGATTGGGGGCGCTGTAGAGCCATTGTCCAACATTAAGTTCCAATTGGTGTATCAAATTGAAGACCATAAGATATTTATAATTTCTGCAATGTTTTCCAAGTTTTGGAGTATTCTAAGGCCCTCAAACGTGTTCGTAAAATTTGGATAAACGCAGGAAATGGCTCATAGCTCACTTCCTGTTGGGCCAAAAAATTTCAGAAAAATTTCCATAACGCTGCATGACAAATTCAATGATCACACCAAATTTCATGAACATTCAAGCACTTTAATCTTTACATGGCCGTGGCTAGTGGGCGCTGTGGAGCCACCTGGCCACTCCCGATCTAAAACCAGCATATATTTATACTTGCGGGGACACTTTTATCAAGCTTGTAAAGTTTCAGGCAAATCTCACATAGTATGTGGGAGTAAAACCAACTTCCTGTTTCATGGCGGAACATCAAAATTTGCCGCAACGCCACGGATACATCGTTAGATGAATCCAAAAAAGCTTCGCAATTTAACATCGGCAAGGTCTTTAGATGTCATACGCCAAATTTTAACTTGATCGAATAAAATCTCTAGGAGGAGTTTGATAAAGTACAACGCCTGTGAATGGCGAAAAATCCAAAAAAGTTGCAGTTTCAATTAAAAATGGCGGACTTCCTGTTGAGTCTAGGTCATGGCACCAAGAGACTTTTTTTTAGGTCTCGGCATAGTCCACATGTACACCAAATTTCGTACATGTATGTTCAACGGGCTGCGAGGGCTGCTTCATTTTAATTTTCTAGGGGGCGCTATAATGCCATTTTGCCTCGAACATCTGTAAACCCTCTACAATTATTAATCTTATGACCAACTTAATAAGTGTTCAAAATTTTGTGAGTTTTTGAGCGTGTTGAGGCCCTCAAAAATGCAATAATGTATTAGGGGGCACTATAGAGCCACCATGTCACATCCAGTGCCAAATGGGATATCAAATCGAACAGCTTCATATGTTCAACCTCTGTGCAAAGTTTGGTGAGTTTTCAATTATACTAAGGCCCTCAAAAATATGTTTGTACAATCAGGAAAAACGCAGGAAATGGCTCACAGCTCACTTCCTGTGAGGTGAAAAAATTTCAAAAAAATTAACAAAACCCTTCATTATGACTTCTATGGCCCCACCAAATTTCGTGAGAATCCGAGCAAGTGGGTTCCAAAATTGCCGCTATATGGTGGCGCTATAGAGCCACTGGGGCAGGTACATATACGCTGCCAGCACAAAACTAAAATTTTCGCCAGGCCTGAGGTGCCTGCCAATTTTCATGAGTTTTTGACCATGTTAAAGCCCTCAAAAATGCAATTCATTTCAGTTAAAAATAATAATAATAATAATAATAATAATAATAAACATTACAATTACAATAGGGTCCTCACACCATTCGGTGCTAGGGCCCTAATAATAACTAAGAAGAAGAAGAAGAAGAAAAAGAAGAAGAATAAAAATCCCTTCAAAAACAATAGGTTCCTCGCACCTTCGGTGCCAGGACCCGTTCCGGGCCCTGGCACCGGTCGGTGCTCGGGCCCTAATAATAATTAAAGCTGCAAGCAGCGTTGAAAAGGCCCTCGCACCCCTCGTGCATGTTGGGGGTGGTGGCGAGATGTTGACGGGTGCAGGTGTGCATTCACATCCATTGGACACTGCTAAACTGTTCAATGTGTTTTCCTGAGTGGAGTGCAAACACCATTCCTTAAATCAATAGGTGGAGTACGCAAAAGTATGATAGCTGTTCATGAAAAAAAATTGAAATTTTAATTCAGAATAATGGACTTCCTGTTGGGTTCGCGTCATGGCACTTCATAATTTTTTTACAAGTCTTGGCATGTTTCATGTCTCCACCAAAGTTTGTTTATGTAGGTGAACTGAACCATGAGAACTGTTTTGTTGAAATTTTCTCGAGGCACTACGATGCCATTTTGACATTCCTGCGTGCCAAACCTATACCATAGTAATTGTAATACCAGGCTCCACGAGTGCGTTGATTCTTGTCAGTTTTCAAGCATGCTGAGACCCCCGAAAGGGTAATTCTTTTGAAAAAATTATTAGGGGGCGCCACAGAGCCATTGTGCCACATTAAGTGCCAATTGGGATATCAAATCGAAGATTATGAGACACTGACAATTTGTGCAACGTTTTGCAAGTTTTGGAATATCCGATGGCCTTAAAACGTGTTTTCGTAAAATTTGGAGAAACGCAGGAAATGGCTCATAGCTCACTTCCTGTTTGGCCGAAAAATTTCTAAAAAATTACCATCACCCTGCATGACAAATATAATGCTCATAACAAATATCATGAACATTCATGCACTTTTATCCTAACATGGCAGTGGCTAGTGGGCGCTGTGGAGCCACCTGGCCACTCCCGATCTAATATCAGCATATATGTATACTTCAGAGGACACTTTTATCAAGCTTGTAAAGTTTCAGGCAAATCTCACAAAGTATGTGGGAGTAAAACCAACTTCCTGTTTCATGGCGGAACATCGAATTTCGCTGCAACGCCACGGACACATCGTTCGATGAATCCAAAAAAGCTTCGCAATTTAACATCGGCAAGGTCATTAGATGTCATACGCTAAATTTTAAGTTGATCGGATAAAATCTCTAGGAGGAGTTTGTTAAAGTACAGCACCTGTAAATGGCGAAAAATCAAAAAAAGTTGCAATTTCAGTTAAAAATGGCGGACTTCCTGTTGTGTCTAGGTCACGGCACCAAGAGACTTTTTTTTAGGTTTCAGCATAATCCACATGTCCCCCGAATTTCGTATATGTAGGTGAAAATGACCCCGAGGGGTGCTTCGTTAAAATTTTCTAGGGGGCGCTATAATGCTATTTTGCCACACCCTTGCTTGATCCCAATATCTTTGTGAAAGGAATGACCGGCTTAATACGTGTGCAAAATTTCCTGAGTATTCAGGCATGTTTAGACAATCAAAAGAGCAATTGTTTTTAAAAAGTGATTAGGGGGCGCTATAGAGCCATTGTCCCTCATTAAGTTCCAATTGGTGCATCAAATTGCAGAGCATAATATAGTTATAATTTCTGCAACGTTTTCCAAGTTTTGGAGTATTCTAAGGCCCTCAAACGTGTTCGTAAAATTTGGAAAAACACAGGAAATGGCTCATAGCTCAGTTCCTCTTGGCCACTGATTTCTAAAACATTACCATAACCCTGCATGACAGATATAATCATCATAACAAATATCATGAACATTCATGCACTTTTATCCTAACATGGCAGTGGCTAGTGGGCGCTGTGGAGCAACCTGGCCACTCCCAATCTAATATCAGCATATATGTATACTTCAGAGGACACTTTTATCAAGCTTGTAAAGTTTCAGGCAAATCTCACAAAGTATGGGGGAGTAAAACCAACTTCTTGTTTCATGGCGGAACATCGAAATGCGTTGCGACGCCACGGACACATCGTTAGATGAATCCAATAACGCTTCGCAATTTAACATCGGCAAGGTCTTTAGTTATCATTCGCCAAATTTTAAGTTGATCGGATAAAATCTCTAGAAGGAGTTTGTTAAAGAACGACGCCTGTGAATGGCGAAAAATCCAAAAAAGTTGCAATTTCAATTAAAAATGGCGGACTTCCTGTTGAGTCTAGGTCACGGCACCAAGAGACTTTTTTTTAGGTTTCGGCATAATTCACATGTCCATCGAATTTCGTACATGTAGGTGAAAACGACCCCGAGGGCTGCTTCATGAAAATTTTCTAGAGGGCGCTATAATGCTATTTTGCCACACCAATGGGTGATTTCAATATCCTAGTCAAAGGAATGAACAGCTCAATACGTGTGCAAAATTTCATGAGTATTCAAGCATGTTTAGACAATCAAAAGGGCAATTGTTTTACAAAAATGATTGGGGGCGCTATAGAGCCATTGTCCCACATTAAGTTCCAATTGGTGTATCAAATTGATGAGCATAAGATAATTGTAATTTCTGCAACGTTTTCCAAGTTTTGGAGTATTCTGAGGCCCTCAAACGTGTGTTCGTAAAATTTGGATAAACGCAGGAAATGGCTCATAGCTCACTTCCTGTTTGGCCAAAAAATTTCAAAAAAATTACCCTAAACCTGCATGACAAATTCAATGATCACACCAAATTTCATGAACATTCAAGCACTTTTATCTTTACATGGCCGTGGCTAGTGGGCGCTGTGGAGCCACCTGGCCTCTCCCGATCTAATATCAGCACATATTTATACTTGGGAGGACACTATTATCAAGCTGGTAAAGTTTCAGGCAAATCTCACATAGTATGTGGGAGTAAAACCAACTTCCTGTTTCATGGCAGAACATCGAAATTCGCCGTAACGCCACGGATACTTCATCCGATGAATCCAAAAAAGCTTCGCAATTTAACATCGGCAAGGTGTTTAGATGTTATAAGCCAAATTTTAAATTGATCGGATAAAATCTCTAGGAGGAGTTCGTTAAAGTACGACGCCTGTGAATGGCGAAAAATCCAAAAAATGTGCAATTTCAATTAAAAATGGCGGACTTCCTGTTGGGTCTAGGTCATGGCACCAAGAGACTTTTTTTTTGGTCTTGGCATAATCTACATGGTCACCGAATTTCGTACTTGTAGGTTAAACTCGCTATGAGGGCTGCTTCATTGAAATTTTCTAGGTGGCGCTATAATGCGATTTTGCCATGCCCATCAGTAAACCCTATATCATAGTAAAACGTATGACAGGCTTAATAAGTGTGCAAAATTTTGTGAGTTTACGAGCATGTTGAGGCTTTCAAAAATGCAATTATGCATTAGGGGGCGCTATAGAGCCACCATGTCACATCCACTGGCAAATGGGACATCAAATCGAAGAAATTCATAATTTCAACCTATTAGCCAAGTTTGGCGAGTTTTTGACTATGATAAGGGCCTCAAAAATGCGTTCGTAAAATCTGAAAAACCGCAGGAAATGGCTCATAGCTCACTTCCTGTTTGGCAAAAAAATTTCAAAAAAATTGTCAAAAAACTTCATAATGACTACTATGGCCATATCGAATTTCGTGCGAATCCGAGCAATTGCGTTCCAAAATGGCCGCGTGTTTGGTGGCGCTAAAGAGCCACCGGGGCATGTCCAAGCACAAAAATAACAAAAATGTGAAATTTTTACCACGACTGACATCTCTGCAAATTTTTGTGAGTTTTCGTGCATGGCAAGGCCCTCAAAAACGCGTTCTCGCAGCAGAATGAAAATAGTAATAATAATAATTAAAGCTGCAAGCAGCATTGAAAGGGCCCTCGCCCCCCTCGTGCACGTTGGGGTGGTGCCGAGATGTTGACGGTTGCAGGTTTCCGTTCACAGCCATTGGACACTGCCATACTGTGTATAATGTGTTTCACTGAGTGGAGTGCAAACACCACTCCTGAAATCAATAGTTGGAGCACCTTAATGTATGACGCCTGTTCATGAATAAAAGTTGAAATTTTAATTCAAAATAATGCACTTCCTGTTGGGTTCGGGTCATGGCACTATATTATTTTTTTACAAGTCTTAGCACGTTTCATGTCTCCACCAAATTTTGTTCATGTAGGTGAACTGACCTATGAGAACTGTTTTGTTGAAATTTTCTGGAGGGCGCTATGATATCATTTTGACATGCCTGTGTGCAAAACCTATACCAAAGTAATTGTAATACCGAGCTCAACGAGTGTGTTGATTTTTGTAAATTTTCAATCATGTTGAGACCCTCAAAAGGGCAATTCTTTTGAAAAAAAATTAGATTGCACTATAGAGCCATTGTGCCACATTTAGTGCCAATTGATATATGAAATTAGAGACGATAAGACAATTATAATATAAGCAACGTTTTGCAATTTTTCGAGTATCTTAAGGCCTTCAAACGTGTGTTCGTAAAATTTGGAAAAACGCAGGAAATGGCTTATAGCTCACTTCCTGTTTGGCCAAAAAACTTTAAAAAAATGACCATAACCCTGGATGACAAATTCAATGATCACACCAAATTTCATGAACATTCAAGCACTTTTATCTTAAAATGGCCAGTGCTAGAGGGCGCTGTGGAGCCACCTGGCCACTCCCGATCTAAAAGTAGCATCTAATTATACTTGGGAGGAGAGTGTTATCAAGCTTGTAAAGTTTCGGGCAAATCTTACAAAGTATGTGGGAGTAAAACCAACTTCCTCTTTCATGGCGGAACATTTAAATTCGCCGCAACGCCATGGATACATCGTTCGCTGAATCCAAAAAAGCTTCGCAATTTAACATCGGCAAGGTCTTTAGATGTCATTTGCCAAATTTAAAGTTGATTGGATAAAACCTCAAAGAGGAGTTCGTTAAAGAACGAAGCCTGTTAATGGCAAAAAATCAAAAAAAGCTGCAATTTCAATTAAAAATGGCGGACTTCCTGTTCAGTCTAGGTACTGGCACCAAGAGACTTTTTTTTAGGGCTTGGCATAATCTACAAGGACACCCAATTTCGTAAATGTAGGTTAAACGGGCTGCGAGGGCAGCTTCATTGAAATTTTCTAGGGGGCGCTTTAATGCTATTTTGCCACACCCATGCATGTTCCCAATATCTTTGTTAAAGAAATGACCGGCATAATACGTATGCAAAATTTCGTGAGTATTCAAGCATGTTTAGACAATCAAAAGGGCAATTGTTTTAAAAAAAATAATTGGGGGCGCTATAGAGCCATTGTCCCACATTAAGTCCCAATTGGTGTATCAAATTGAAGAAAATAAGATAGTTATAATTTCTGCAACGTTTTCCAAGTTTTGGAGTATTCTAAGACCTTCAAACATGTGTTCGTATAATTTGGATAAACGCAGGAAATGGCTCATAGCTCACTTCCTGTTTGGCCAAAAAACTTCAAAAAAATTACCATAACCCTGGATGACAAATTCAATGATCACACCAAATTTCATGAACATTCAAGCACTTTTATCTTAAAATGGCTGTGGCTAGAGGGCGCTGTGGAACCACCTGGCCACAACCGATCTAATATCAGCATATATTTATACTTGGGAGGAGACTGTTATCAAGCCTGTAAAGTTTCAGGCAAATCTCACAAAGTAAGTGGGAGTAAAACCAACTTCCTGTTTCATGGCGGAACAACCCAGGGTATGTCACAAGAATGACGTGTGAATTTTTTCAGAATTTTAGGACATTGCGACCGGCCGTGGTGATTGCGAAAGCCCCATTTTGGCGTATTTAGGTGGCGCTAGAGAGCCATTTTGTCTCTTTGGTTGAGAATTTTCACATTGTAAAAATGTTTGAAGCAACTTTGAATTAATTGCAAAATTTTTTTGTTTCTGAGAATTTTTAAGGGGTTAAATTTAGGTTGGAAATCACTTACGCTTAGAAAAAAAGCAGTGATGGTGACTGCAGACTCCTACTTTGACGCCTCATAAAATCCAAACCGTTCGAGTTTTGACAAAGTTGTACAGTAGTTTTCATCGGCGGGGTCTCCTTTGTCATCTATTAGCATTTGGGGCCGATACGATGAACGGCCTTAAAGGAGTTCGCGTTTGTTCGAGGGCAAATTTAGGCAAAATTTAGGGGTGAATGGCAATTTTGATATGCAAATTGCGGACTTCCTGTTTGATTTAGGTCAGGGGTGTTGACGGTTGATTTTTAGGTCTTGATGAGATGAACAATGTAGTGTCGGTTCCATCTCTCTATGACTTTCCTACCGGTCGTGGTGGCCGTCTAAGTGCCAATTTAATGTGTCTGGGTGGCGCTAGAGAGCCATTTTGGCACCTATGGGGATAATGTTTACATTTTATAAAATTTTTCGCCAGACATGAGGTGCGTGCCAAATTTGGTGAGTTTTTGAGCATGTTTAGGGGGTCAAATTTAAGCTCAAAGAGGCGTAAGAAGAAAGAAAGAAAGAATAATTAAAACTGCAAGCAGTGTTGGGCGGGTCCTCGCCCACCCGCGCACATCGATGTGGGGGCGAGTTGATGGGGGGGCGAAACGCGGCCGGGCGCCGACGAGCATTCTCATTCGTTGGACAGTGCCAGACTGAGTAAAATGTTTTATCTTGAGTTGAGTGTAAACCCCTTTACTGAAAGAGATTTTTCTTTTGTAAATGGGAGTTTTGAGTCATGGGACCTGGTAAAAGTTTCTTTTGCAGATATTATCACTGCTGTGTATTGTGGAATCTTCCCCCATTCATGAACTAAGTGAAGGGAAATGAGCCATGTGATCCTGCTGCCACCCGGTGGTCAGAATGTGTAGCACCACATAGAAAAACACTGAAAATGAATAATAATCAAGAAATTAATAAATGGTTCTTCCACGTAAATCCGACACTGCTGAAATTTTGGGAGGTTGTTCACTGAACACAGACAAAACTTTCATACGCTGCAACCTATTGTGAATTCAGAAGTCCGTCACTCTATATTTTTCAAAATATTCATATTCATGACATGTCAATATCTCAGGAAATATTATTTGAAATAGGAGCATCCTTGGCATATAGTTTTATGATATAAAGCATATAAAGTGTACCAAAGGAAATTTAGATACGTGAAACGCTGTGTCCACAGCCATAAAGTATATATTACAGTACAGTGTACTATGAACATAAAATTTTTTATTTCAAAAAGTCTTCAATAAATTTTCACCAAAACAAGTGAAACGTTTTAGGATGGGACTGGAATGACGTGTGAATTTTTTCAGAATTTTAGGACATTGCGACAGGCCGTGGTGATTGCGAAAGCCCCATTATGGTGTATTTAGGTGGCGCTAGAGAGCCATTTTGTCTCTTTGGTGGAGAATTTCCACACTGTAAAAATGTTTGAAGCCACTTAGATTTAATTGCAAAATTTATTTCGTTTCTGAGCATGTTGAAGTGGTGAAATATAGGCTGGAAATCGCGTACGCATAGAAAAAAAGCAGTGATGGTGACTGCGGACTCCTACTTTGACGCCTCATAAAATCCAAACCGTTCGAGTTTTGACAAAGTTGTACAGTAGTTTTCATCGGCAGGGTGTGCTCTGTCATCTATTAGCATTTGGGGACGATACGATGAACGCCCTTAAAGGAGTTCGCGTTTGTTCGAGGGCAAATTTAGGCCAAATTTAGGGGCGAATGGCAATTTTGATATGCAAATTGCAAATTTCCTGTTCGATTTAGGTCAAGGGTGTTGGTTGTTAATTTTTAGGTCTTGATGAGATGAACAATATAGTGTTGGTTCCATCTCTCTTTGACTTTCCTACCGGTCGTGGTGGCCGTCTAAGTGCCAATTTAATGTTTCTGGGTGGCGCTAGAGAGCCATTTTGGGACCTATGGGGATAATGTTTACATTTTATCAAATTTTTCGCCAGACCGGAGGTGCCTGCCAAATTTGGTGAGTTTTTGAGCATGTTTAGGGGGTGAAATTTAAGCTCAAAGAGGCGTAAGAAGAAAGAAGAATAATAATAATAATAATAATAATAAAGAATAATAAACACGAGAAGAACAATAGGGTCCTTGCCAAGGCCTTGCAGGCCTGGAGGCTCGGACCCTAATAAACAGTACAATAACAATAGGGTCCTCTGCCCAGGCCTTGCCTAGGGCTCGGACTCTAATAAACACAAGAAGAACAATAGGGTCCTTGCCAAGGCCTTGCAGGCCTGGAGGCTCGGACCCTAATAAACACGAGAAAGAACAATAGGGTCCTTGCCAAGGCCTTGCAGGCCTGGAGGCTCGGACCCTAATTAAAACTGCAAGCAGTGTTGGGCGGGTCCTCGCCCACCCGCGCGCATCGATATGGGGGCGAGTCGATGTGAGGGCAAGACGCGGCCGGGCGCCTACGAGCATTCTCATTCGTTGGACAGTGCGAGACTGAGTAAAAAGTTTTATCTTCGGTTGAGTGCAAACCCCTTTACTGAAAGAGATTTTTCTTTTGTAAATTGCAGTTATGAGTCATGGGACCTGGTAAAACTTTCTTTTGCAGATATTATCACTGCTGTGTATTGTGGAATCTTTCCCCATTCATGAACTTAGTGAAGGGAGATGACCCATGTGATCCTGCTGCCACCCGGTGGTCAGAATGTGTAGCACCACATAGAGAAACACTGAAAATGAATAATAATAAAGAAATTAATAAATGGTT
Source organism: Gymnothorax javanicus (assembly GCA_029692085.1). Taxonomy (NCBI): domain Eukaryota; kingdom Metazoa; phylum Chordata; class Actinopteri; order Anguilliformes; family Muraenidae; genus Gymnothorax; species Gymnothorax javanicus. Next base: position 63,688,491 of record CM056201.1, read on the forward strand.
CTTCCACGTAAATCCTACACTGTTGAAATTTTGGGAGGTTGTTCACTGAATACAGATAAAACTTTCACACGCTGCAACCTATGGTGAATTCAGAAGTCCGTCACTCTATATTTTTCAAAATATGAATATTCATAACATGTCAATATCTCAGGAAAGATTTGTTGAAATAGGACCATCCTTTGCAAATAGTTTCTTGATATGAAGCTTATGAAGTATACCAAAGAACATTTAGATACGTGAAATGGTGTGTCCACAGCAAGAAAGTATATATTTCAGTACAGTGTACTATGAACATAAAATTTTTTATTTCAGAAAGTCTTCAATAAATTTTCACCAAAACAGGTGAAACATTATAGGATGAGACCGGAATGACGTGTGAATTTTTTCAGAATTTTAAGACATTGCAACAGGCCGTGGTGATTGCGAAAGCCCCATTTGAGTGTATTTAGGTGGCGCTAGAGAGCCATTTTTGCACTTTTGAGGAGATTTTTTATGTTTTAAAAATGAATGAACCCACTATGAATTAATTGCAAAATTGGGTTTATTTTAGAGCATGTTTTACGGGTCAAATTTAGCATGGAAATCGCGTACGCATAGAAAAAAAAAGCAGTCAAGGTGACTGCGGACTCCTGCTTTGACACCTCATAAAATCCAAACCGTTCGAGTAATGACAAAGTTGTACAGTAGTTTTCATCGGCAGTGTGTCCTTTGTCATCTATTAGCATTTGGAGCCGATACGATGAACGCCCTTAAAGGAGTTCGCGTTTGTTCGAGGGCAAATTTAGGCAAAATTTAGGGGCGAATGGCAATTTTGATATGCAAATTGCGGACTTCCTGTTTGATTTAGGTCAGGGGTGTTGATTGTTGATTTTTAGGTCTTGATGAGATGAACAATGTAGTGTTGGTTCCATCTCTCTGACTTTTCCTACCGGTCGTGGTGGGCATCTAAGTGTCAATTTAATGTTTCTGGGTGGTGCTAGAGAGCCATTTTGGGACCTATGGGGTAAATTTTTACGTTTTATAAAATTTTTCGCCAGACATGAGGCTCGTGCCAAATTTGGTGAGTTTTTGAGCATGTTTAGGGGGTGAAATTTAAGCTCAAAGAGGCGTAAGAAGAAAGAATAATAATAAAGAATTAAAGCTGCAAGCAGCGTTGGACGGGTCCTCGCCCACCCGCGCACGTCGATGCAGGGGCGAGACTCGGCCGGGCGCCGACAATCATTCTCAACCGTCGGACATTGCGAGACTGAGCAAAATGTTATATGTTGAGATAAGTGCAAACCGCTTTACTGAAAGACATTTTTTCTTTTGTAAATTGGAGTTATGACCCATGCGACCTGGTTAAAGTTTCTTTTGCAGATTTTATCACTGCTTTGTATTGTGGAATCTTCTCCCATTCATGAACATAGTGAAGGGAGAGGAACCATGTGATGCTACTGCCACCCGGTGGTCAGAATGTGTAGCACCACATAGAAAAACACTGAAAATGAATAATAATAAAGAAATCAATAAATGGTTCTTCCACGTAAATCTTAGACAGCTGAAATTTTGGGAGCATGTCCACTAAACACAGACAAAACTTTCATATGCTGCAACCTATGGTGAATTCAGAAGTCCGTCACTCTATATTTTTCAAAATATGAATATTCATAACATGTCAATATCCCGGCAAATATTCATTCAAAAGTTACCATGCTTGGCAATTTGTTTTTGCAAATGGAGTTTATGAAGTATACCAAAGGAAATTTTGATACTATCAACGGTGTGTCCAGAGCAAGAAAGTATATATTACTGTACAGCGTATTATGTACATAACATTTTTTATTTCAGAAAGTCTTGAATTAATTTTCACCAAAACAAATGACAACTCAGGTCATGTTACTGGAATGACGTGTGAATTTTTTCAGAATTTTATGACATTCCGACAGGCCGTGGTGATTGCGAAAGCCCCATTTTGGTGTATTTAGGTGGCGCTAGAGAGCCATTTTGTCGTTTGGGTGGAGAATTTTCACATTGTAAAAATGTATGAAGCCAGTTTGAATTAATTGCAAAATTGGGTTCATTTTTGAGCATGTTTAAGGGGTGAAATTTAGGTTGGAAATCGCGTACGCATAGAAAAAAAGCAGTCAAGGTGACTGCGGACTACTACTTTGACGGCTCATAAGATCCAAACCGTTCGAGTTTTGACAAAGTTGTACAGTAGTTTTTATCGGCAGGGTGTACTTTGTCATCTATTAGCATTTGGAGGCGTCGATGGGCGCCCTTAAAGGAGTTCGCGTTTGTTCGAATAAATTTAGGCCAAATTTAGGGGGAATGGCAATTTTGATATGCAAATTGCAGACTTCCTGTTCGATTTAGGTCAGGGGTGTTGATTGTTGATTTTTAGGTGTTGATGAGATGAACAATGTAGTGTTGGTTTCATCTCTCTATGACTTTCCTAGCGGTTGTGGTGGCCGTCTTTAATGTTTGATGGTGGCGCTAGAGAGCCATTTTGGCACCTATGGGGTTTAAGTTTACGTTTTATCAAATTTTTCGCCAGACTTGAGGTGCGTGCCAAATTTAGTGAGTTTTTGAGCATGTTTAGGGGGTCAAATTTAAGCTCAAAGAGGCGTATAGAGAAAGAATAAAGAAAGAATAATATTAATAATAATAATAATAATAAATAATACAATAACAATAGGGTCCTCTGCCCAGGCCTTGCCTAGGGCTCGGACCCTAATAATAAACGCGAGAAGAACAATAGGGTCCTTGCCAAGGCCTTGCAGGCCTGGAGGCTCGGACCCTAATAAAGAATTAAAACTGCAAGCAGTGTTGGGCGGGTCCTCACCCACCCGCGCACATCGATGTGGGGGCGAGTCGATGGGGGGGCGAGACGCGGCCGGGCGCCGACGAGCATTCTCATTCGTTGGACAGTGCCAGACTGAGTAAAATGTTTTATCTTGAGTTGAGTGCAAACCCCTTTACTGAAAGAGATTTTTCTTTTGTAAATGGGAGTTTTGAGTCATGGGACCTGGTAAAAGTTTCTTTTGCAGATATTATCACTGCTGTGTATTGTGGAATCTTCCCCCATTCATGAACTTAGTGAAGGGAAATGAGCCATGTGATCCTGCTGCCACCCGGTGGTCAGAATCTGTAGCACCACATAGAAAAACACAGAAAATGAATAATAATAAAGAAATCAATAAATGGTTCTTCCACGTAAATCCGACACTGCTGAAATTTTGGGAGGTTGTTCACTGAACACAGACAAAACTTTCATACACTGCAACCTATGGTGAATTCAGAAGTCCGTCACTCTATATTTTTCAAAATATGAAAAATCATAACATGTCAATATTTCGGCAAATATTCATTCAAATGGTACCACACTTGGCAAATAATTTCTGCAAATGCAGATGATAAAGTATTCCAAAGGACATTTTGATAAGATAAGGGGTGTGTCCACAGCAAGAAAGTATATATTACTGTACAGCGTATTATGTACATAACATTTTTTATTTCAGAAAGTCTTGAATTAATTTTCACCAAAACAAATGACAACTCAGGTCATGTTACTGGAATGACGTGTGAATTTTTTCAGAATTTTAGGACATTCCGACAGGCCGTGGTGATTGCGAAAGCCCCATTTTGGTGTATATAGGTGGCGCTAGAGAGCCATTTTGTCGTTTGGGTGGAGAATTTTCACATTGTAAAAATGTATGAAGCCAGTTTGAATGAATTGCCAAATTGGGTTCATTTTTGAGAATGTTTAAGGGGTGAAATTTAGGTTGGAAATCGCGTACGCATAGAAAAAAAGCAGTCAAGGTGACTGCGGACTCCTACTTTGACGGTTCATAAAATCCAAACCGTTCGAGTTTTGACAAAGTTGTACGCTAGTTTTCATCGGCAGAGTGTGCTTTGTCATCTATAAGCATTTGGGGCCAATACGATGAATGCCCTAAAAGGAGTTCGTGTTTGTTCGAGGGCAAATTTAGGCCAAATTTAGGGGAGAAGAGCAATTTTGATATGCAAATTGCGGACTTCCTGTTCAATTTAGATCATGGGTGTTGATTGTTAATTTTTAGGTCTTGATGAGATGAACAATATAGTGTTGGTTCCATCTCTCTATGACATGCCTACCGGACGTGGTGGCCGTCTAAGTGCCAATTTAATGTTTCTGGGTGGCGCTTGAGAGCCATTTTGGGACCTATGGGGATAATGTTTACGTTTTATTAAATTTTTCGCCAGACATGAGGCTCGTGCCAAATTTGGTGAGGTTTTTGAGCATGTTTAGGGGGTCAAATTTAAGCTCAAAGAGGCGTATAGAGAACGAAAGAAAGAAAGAAAGAAAGAAAGAAATAATAATAATAATAATAATAATAATAATAAACAGTACAAGAACAATAGGGTCCTTGCCTGGAGGCTCGGACCCTAAAAAACACAAGAAGAGCAATAGGGTCCTTGCCCAGGCCTTGCAGGCCTAGGGGCTCGGATCCTAATAATAAAGAATAATAATAATAAACACGAGAAGAACAATAGGGTCCTTGCCAAGGCCTTGCAGGCCTGGAGGCTGGGACCCTAATAATAAACAGTACAAGAACAATAGGGTCCTCTGCCCAGGCCTTGCCTAGGGCTCGGACCCTAATAATAAGAAACACGAGAAGAACAATAGGGTCCTCTGCCCGGGCCTTGCCTAGGGCTCGGATCCTAATAAGAAACACAAGAAGAGCAATAGGGTCTTTGTCAAGGCCTTGCAGGCCTGGAGGCTTGGACCCTAATAATAAACAGTACAAGAACAATAGGGTCCTTGCCAAGGCCTTGCAGGCCTGGAGGCTCGGACCCTAAAAATTTCCAGTGTAACAATGGCTCCTGAGACCAGAACATGAATCACAAAATCTCAGATAGCAGAATGCTTTTAATTTCCATCAACCCCAGTTATATATTCTGAGCAGAACACCGGCACTGAGGTAAAACCATAGGCCCCATTTTAACTATCTACAGTAAGCGCATGGACTGAACGCATGGCGCAAGTGCATCTTGGGTGTGTCCGCGCAGAAGCAACTAGATCATTCCTCTCTCACTGCACTGGCATTACTTTGGAAACAACGTAAACATCGCGCAACTAAACCATGATAGTACAGTAATAATATACTGAACAAAAATATAAACGCAACAGTTTAGTCCTTTCAATATTCCACATAATTATTTCTGAGGTTGGCTTAGTTGGGTTTATTTATGTGACCAAGGTTGTGTGCCACTAGTCTGTCTGCATTTCAGTCAGCTTCTCCATATTATTGCCAAGTTCATGCCCTTTGTCAAAATTGGCCTGTCAGACAGGTGGGGCCTGATCCAGAGCTATTGAAATCAGGTACAGTCAGCCCAGGCACATCCTGCACTCTGGTCAATATAAGGCCACCCCAAAAGTCCCAGTTCTGCCATTGTTCAAAATGCCATAAATGACTCGAGCCATCAGGGAGTGCGCCATTGGCATGCTCAATGCAGGAATGTTTCTCAGGGATGTTGAAAGGGCTCTTAATGTCCATGTTTCAACGGTAAGTCGCATAAAACACCTTTCTGAGGAATGTGGAGAGACAGCACACTGCCCACATGCATGACGACCATGTGTGACAACACCCGCCCAAGTCCGCCATATCTGGACTCTCCATCTCTGTGATCGTTTGAGACCAGTAACTCCCACTGCAGATGAGACAGATGGTCCCCACCATCACCCCATTTTTGCCGAAACCGTTAAAAATAATCTCCAGGAAGTCCATATCTTTACGTCTTTTGCCCTTTGTGGATTGGACCTCTCCTCAGCTCGATGAAAAAATTGGTTCGACTGAGTGAATAGACACGTTTGATGGCCAATGGCACAATGGAGGACTGTTTTCTTTACAGACAAGTCACGTTCCCAACTTCACAGAGCGGATGGATGGGGGATCGTTATGCTGACATCGTGGTGGTGCGCACGGTGGCACATGGTGGTGGAGTGCTGGTTTGGGTGGGAATATTTCAAGGACATTGCACCCAACTGCAGTTCAATAACAGCAACTTGAATGCAGTGTGATTTCACGATGAGATGCTGCTGCTTATCGTCCTACCATTCATCCATCAAAGCAATAACCATCCAGCATGACCATGCCAGACCCAAGTCACCCGTGTATGCACAGAATTCCTTGAGCCTGAAAACATTTGTGTCCTTGAATGGCTGGCTTATTCCTTGGATTTGTCCCCCTTCCAGCATCTTTGGGATGTCCACAAGCAACAAGTTCGTCATTGGTTCCCATTTTCGGCCAATAGCCGCCAACTCCGCACTGCTCTTGAAGAGAAGTGGGAACATGTCCCCCAAGTCACCATTGACCATTTGTTACAGTCCACACAGCAGAGATGTGTAGCAGTGCAGCAGGCCAAAGATGGACATACCCAATATTGATTTGTGAAATTTGGACAATAGACCCCATCCCCTTTATCATCACGCCATTGCGAGATTCTTGTTTGTCTTTTTAAATCATTGATCGAAATATATTGCAATATGGCCATACAATCTGTCAACACTCAATGAAAGTACAATGAGCTTCTGAACATGGTCCCATTTCTCACAATAAGAAGAGTTGCGTTTATATTTTTGTTCAGTGTAAATGACTCCTCAGCCGTGCATGGGATGCAGAAATTGGTACATATTATCGGAGGGCAGCTGGACTCCATGCTGAGCATCCAGCCGTGAGCTGCAGCAAAGAAAGATAATTAAGACCACTCAACACATGCCTTACGAAAGGTAAACTGCCGTGGAAGTTCCGCGCTACGTTTTTGGAACATCAGGCGATCTCAACTGCAATTCATGATTGTTTGCATTGTTTCAACTACATCAAAAGTCATTTTTCCATCTACACATTTTAGAGTGCATTTTGAATTTATGCTTCAAAAAACCTGAATGGAATTGCCCAAAATGCGCATCAACTGGAAATAGCACATCAATTTTTTATGTGCAAGAAGGAGGTGGAAAATTTGCAGTATCGATAAACATAAATTCGCTTTAGTGCAGCGGAAATGGGTAAGCAAACAAGTTATGCGAATAAATGATGACGTTTATAACTACGTCATTTTTGCTTGCCTACATTCCCATGTATGGGGAGGGCGACGAGACGCTGGTGTAGTGTAAAATCTGGTCCCCTCACGGCTGCGTGCATGTAGTATACTTAGCAAGCTAGCTAGCTAGTTTGCTACCTTGCTACACTGATGTGCTAGCTATAATGTGACAGTTTGTTATCACTTTAGCTAGCACGCTAGTGGTTATTACAGCAGAAGCGAACTGTAACCTTATTAGCAAGCTAGCAAGCAAGCTCGCTGCACTGGTGTGTTAGCTGTAACATTAAAACTTCGTAACCATCAGCTAGTTAACTAGCTAAAAAGATTATTGGGGCGAGCGCAGCGAGTCCCTTATTAGTCAGCTCAATGCGCGCCCTGTTTGTATGTATGTATGTATGTATGTAGGCCTATGTATGTATGTCTGTCTGTCTGTCATCAACCGACTGGCTGCTCTGCTCGAAATTGCCAACAGAGGGTGCACTGAGCTGACCAATGACCTGACCAATAAGGGACTCGCTGCGCTCGCCCCACACATGCTCTGCATGCTACTAGTTTTCATTTGTTTTCGCCACCAGCTTTCCCGTTTGTTTGTCGCTCTGACGTCGTTGCGTGCACCATCTTCTTCTGCAGAGACGATGGCAACTGACTCGAGAATTTGTACCACCAAATGGGTCCTACGGCTTATCTAATGAAACAAAAGCGCATAACTGTAGTGGATGGAAACACGCACAAATGCGCATTTTCTTATGCCGCATTTACGAAAATTCACCTAAGATTTGCAATTTGCAATTGGAGTCCAATTCCGCTTTATTCTGCTTTCTAAATTTAGCATTTTTCACGTTCATTCTTTCCGTGTAAACAGGTGAGTAACGTTGGTATTACATGTCTGCTTTGCATAGCTATAATAGTAATAAACACGTCCAATTATTGATTTTGCATTATTAGTGTACAACACCATTTGGCTGTTACACTGATGTATTGTACTCGGAGATTAAAAATAAGATGAAATGAAATATAAACTTTGAAAATTTGTATGAATACAACATTGGTAGATAGTCCGAATAAAATCCAAGAAAGGCTGCTTTTAGACCGAGTGTGAAACAAATTTTTTCGCACGACAGATGACATTCAAAGTCAATGCGAAGACGTGAATACACGTGAAACAGGAGGGAAACGGCGGCAAAATTGTTAACCTTTCCTGCTGCAGCTCCCCGACTGTGGTCAAGAAGCACAGGGCTAGCTTGGGGCTAACTCCCTTCGTTCTGACAGTGGTAGCGTAAAATCAACACGCGGAGGCTCCGCTTTGGTCTTGCTTGTTTATTTGAATAATTGCGGCCAGTCGTACTGCATCTCCTTCTCTTACGCCACTCCACACGCACGGAACGCACACGCTGCCCCGCCTCCCAAGGGAGCACGCCACTCTTGAAACAAAATTTTACTTTTAAGGTGATATTTACTTGTATGTGAGATTAGCATTAAAAAGGAGTTGTCATACCAAACTTGGAGTGCTTTTGTTTTGGTTGTAAAACGTTTGTTGAAAGAGTTCTATTTATTTTGGGATATCAAAATGTTTTTTTTTTAAACATTATAGTTTTTAACATTTTTGAATAGTAAATGTTCATTGATATTCTTAAGCATGTACTTGCATTATTATGTTTATCATTATAGCTCTGGCACAAAAATTTCTTTGAAATATATATTTTTTTAAATAAAATGACAATAGTATTGTTAATCGTGATAATTTCTGGGACAATACAGTGGATATAAAAAGTCTATACACCCCTGTTAAAATGCTAAGTTTTTGTGATGTAAAAAAAATGAGATCAAGATAAATAATTTCAGAACTTTTTCTACTTTGAATGTGACCTATAACCTGAACAACTTAATTGAACAACAAAGTGAAATCTTTTAGGGGGGGTGGAAGTAAGAATAAAAAACTGAAAAAATGTGGTTGCACAAGTGTGCACACCCTCTTATAACTGGGGATGTGGCTGTGTTCAGAATTAACTAATCACATTCAAACTCCTGTTAAATAGGAGTCAGTACACACCTGCCATCATTTAAAGTGCCTCTGATTAACCTCAAATAAAGTCCAGCTGTTCTAGTAGGCTTTCCTGACATTTTCTAAGTCACATCTTACAGCAAAAGCCATGGTCCGCAGAGAGCTTCCAAAGCATCAGAGGGATCTCATTGTTAAAAGGTATCAGTCAGGAGAAGGGTACAAAAGAATTTCCAAGGCATTAGATATACCATGGAACACAGTGAAGACGGTCATCATCAAGTGGAGAAAATATGGCACAACAGTGACATTGCCAAGAACTGGACATCCCTCCAAAATTGATGAAAAGACAAGAAGAAAACTGGTCAGGGAGGCTGCCAAGAGGCCTACAGCAACATTAAAGGAGTTGCAGGAATTTCTGGCAAGTACTGGCTGTGTAGTACATGTGACAATCTCCCGTATTCTTCATATGTCTGGGCTATGGGGTAGGGTGGCAAGACGGAAGCCTTTTCTTACGAAGAAAAACATCCAAGCCCAGCTACATTTTGCAAAAATGCATTTGAAGTCTCCCAAAAGCACGCGGCAAAATGTGTTATGGTCTGATGAAACCAAGGTTGAACTCTTTGGCCGTAATTCCAAAAGGAATGTTTGGTGAAAACAAAACACTGCGCATCACCAAAAGAACACCATACCCACAGTGAAGCATGGTGGTGGCAGCATCATGCTTTGGGGCTGTTTTTCTTCAGCTGGAACTGGGGCCTTAGTCAAAGTGGAGAGAACTATGAACAGTTCCAAATACCAGTCAGTGTTGGCACAAAATCTTCTGGCTTTTGCAAGAAAGCTGAAGATGAAGAGGAACTTCATCTTTCAGCACGACAACGACCCAAAGCATACATCCAAATCAACAAGAGAATGGCTTCACCAGAAGAAGATTAAAGTTTTGGAATGGCCCAGCCAGAGCCCAGACCTGAATCCGATTGAAAATCTGTGGGGTGATCTGAAGAGGGCTGTGCACAGGAGATGCCCTCGCAATCTGTCAGATTTGGAGCATTTTTGCAAAGAGGTGTGGGCAAATATTGCCAAGTCAAGATGTGCCATGCTGATAGACTCCTTCCCAAAAAGACTGAGTGCTGTGATAAAAGCAAGAAGTGCTTCAACAAAGTATTAACTTTAGGGTGTGCATATTTATGCAACCAGGTTATTGGAAGTTTATTTATTTTTTTCCCCCAAAAAGATTTGTTTGTTTCTCAATTGAGTTGTACAGGTTATAGTTCACATTAAAGGTGGAAAAAGTTCTGAAATGATTTATCTTGGTCTCATTTTTTTCCATCACAAAAACCTGGCATTTTAACAGGGGTGTGTAGACTTTTTATATCCACTGTATATCGAGTAACAAAAAAAGTTATCGTGACAGGCCTAATCCCATTGAAACAATTATTAGTCCTTGCTTGTTTTCAATCATTTTTCCTAATCAAGAACAAATTTACTTCTCTCCGAAAACACTCTACACTATCAGATATTGCCAATTCCCTCATTCTAGGAAAATGACAATCATTCATTTGTACACACAATTTGGAGCGTTTCAATCAGCCTTATTAAAAATTGTGAGAAGGTGTTTCAAATCTCTGTCTTTGATTGAATTTAAATGATCATGAAGCACAGGTTATATTGCCTGATGTGCTAAAAAAGGCAGCACAGAGTTCCAGAGCAGTTTACCTTTCGTAAGGCATATTGTTAGTAGCCTAAATTATCTTTTTGAACTGAATGAGCCGACTAGTTCATCGCTCTTAGATCGCATTAAGACAGAAGCTGTCCTTAATTGCTAATGGATAATTCTTGTAACTGGCAAACATGTTAATAAAGGAAAATGGCAGAGAACTAAGCACTAATGATTGTTATAAAGGGATTTTCTGTATCAACCTAATTTTCAGTTCTGGCTATGCCACTGGAAGTAAAATTATATCATGCTGCTCAGCTGCAGCTGCATCGACAAATCGCTTAGTCAGTTAATAGCGAGCCAGACTGACTCTTGTAGATGTGCTCGTAACAGATAGGAACAATCGCATGATTATAGGGTTTACAACCCGATAAACTATATTTTCTTTACTGATGGGGGAAAAGAAAATAAGCAGACTTAAATTAGCAGAAGCACTAATTTACTGAAAGAAAAAGTTATCTTCGCAAATTAGCAGTCAACTGATTCCCGGAACCATGCCCACCACTGGTATCAGTGCCCTTTTATGAGTATGAGCACGAGCACACGCAAACAGTATCGGATCGGTGCATCTCTATTTGAAATCCTTGAACACAAATGTAAATCTACTTCCTCCAAACAACAATCCTCTTTTTCAACTCCAACTCCCGTCAACAGCAGCCCAAAGCAACAGAGTGCAGAGCAGAGCCAGCAACAGAGCATAGTTTGAGAGCTCGGGGAATGGTGGGGGATGGTACTACAAAACATAAAGGTCAACACTGCTCACCATATGTGGCTATGGGCATACATGGAAACGGGGGGTGGCAGTACCAGTGCCATCAACACTGACTAAGAAAAACACTGGAATGTAGGTCATAAATGTGGCCACACTTCGCATTAAACTTCTACTATAACAAACACACAGTCCTCAAATTAAAAACAGGAAATGAAATGACATCAGGTCAGAATAATGTGAAATTATTTACTTGTCAACAACAAAATGCAGGCTGTCGATGACACTGACCGATTTTGAACACAATGCTTTTAACGTGCTTCTCACTTTCTTTAGAGCAGGGTTGTGAATGTGGCACACACACACGCGAAATACTCCATTAGAGTGCGGGTGGGAGGTAAATCCAGACATCTGGACTTTAAAAACACACAACTGTTGGCCTTCCTGTCTTACCCCGCGAGACTGGGATTGCACTACCTCCAAATCCAGTGCGTCCAAATATTATCGTAGTCCAGTGCACACTTTTTACAGGTGCAGGATCAAATGATAGCCGGCACAAGGATTCAAACACATAAATACATTTAGTGCTTATGTATTAACAAAGTGAAATATACTGCAAATGAACACAGTAAATATTAATAGAGTGTGTTAGATTTTGTAGCTGTGCCCGTGTACATGCATGTATGAGCACATACATTTGTATATAAGAGTATGTCAACATTGCAAAGTAATCTCCATTTAGGTATAATGTTTCCAAAAACAAGGGGAAAAAGATTTCAGACTGAGCAATGAAACAGATCTTCTGCCTCATCCTTAAATATTTGCCCGGCAGCCCTTATAAACCACAAAAAAGGAGGAAGCCCGTTCGCGAACAAGGACAAATCATTCTTTATTTCTACATTTAAGTCAGAGTTAATAAATCATTTCAGCCATTACCTTCCATTACACAATACTACTTCAGATGATTCAAGATGCAAGCAAAAAAGCTGATGAAATTACTTGAGCAATGGTTTCAGAAAAGGCAGTCCTGATTCATGACAACAGGACATGGTAAAGAACCTTGATATTTTTTTGAAACGCATTTGTCTTTGAATATAAAATGTGCGCTCTGAAGGCTTGCATATTAACTGTTAAAACTATTACCTGGTGCATCAGTATAAAAATATCGTAATCCTGATTTTCGCTTGAATTTCCCCCAGGGTATGATCAAAGTCAGAAAATGCTTTTTTTTCCCCCCATATAGGATCGTGTTGAATACATATTCTGTATCTGCTTACACTGTATATTTCTGTTCAACCTCCTCAAATTACTTTTAGACATCCACATAATCTTAGAGATTGGCTAGTCCATTCTGACATTCGTACACCTCCCCTCTCTTCCTGGCTTCCTACTTAACCTATAGGTTTTTACCGCTGTAGGCATTGCACCCACTGCTCAAACTCCTCCAACATTAAATAATTCACTCACTCGCACTGGGGCAAAAATTTAAAATCAATTCCTTTATCAACTGCAAGAGCACTCACGTTAATTACATGTTAAAATGCCCGTGTGGTTTAGTGTCTGTGGGACAAACCAAGCATCCTCTTAAGGACAGAGCAGCCAAATCCAAGACAGCTATCTGCACAAAAAACCTTTGACTATGAGATAGCACGTTATTAGGAACAGGCTAAACGTGTCAGTGACTTCTCTAAAATTTTGGGGGATAGAGAAAATCACGCCATCACCAAGAGGCGGAGATATTGCCAACAAACTCATCCACAGAGAAGCCTTTTTTGTCCGTTTCCTGTAATTGTTTTCTACTGCTTTATGTATTCCTGTGTGAGATTGTATTACTTTTAATTCATAGCGCAAACTTTTCTCCCACCAATGAGATGATGTTGTTTGGTAATGGGAGGGGCTTTCTTACCTGTTCATTCATTCTTGAGTGTGGGTGCGTGTTAGGGTCATTGGCTATATTATTTGAATGTATTCCCTTTGTCCAATGAGATTTTGCCACCACTCTGCAGAGGTATATTTAGCTGTTTTTTTTTCAGGTCTTGGCCTTGTTTGACTCTGAAGAAGACCGTGTCAAAACGTCAGTCACCTGCACCACAATAAATCGCCTATTATAACTGCGTGCTCCAGGACTCTTTCCTTTGATATTTAAAAAAAGAAACTACTCATAACTCCAGCTGACTGATACTGGGTTTGTTGAAATGAGTAATACTAGGTTGGAGTGGCATTGAAGAATCATCACTTTGGTATATCCATTGAGTGATGCTTCCAGATAAACTACGCTTATTCAGGGAATCCTGAAATCCCCAAATTCCAGTCATGCAATGTTGCCAATTCATATATAAAATAACTCAGCTGCATTTCAAAACGTAATGTAAACATGTAATATACACAGAAAACAAAGTATTATTGGCTCTTATGACATATTTTGAGACTGCTAAAAAGCAATGCATATTTTTATTCAAGGATACTGTGCCTGTTCATGGGCAAATGAGCATAAATGGGTAGAGTTGGAAGCAGCTGGCATGTGTTCACGAGATTGACTGCGTCAAAGCTTCGTGTGCGTACCTGCATGTGCGCTCGTCCGGCAGTAATGGCTAAAGCGAAAACCTCACCCTTCATTACTGTATGTTGTGTTTTTGTTTGGCGGTCATCATCAAAAGCAACTACAGCAAAGGCTGACTGATCTGAGTGACTCGTGTCTGCTGCAAGGAAGCCACGGAATGCTAACTGAATCATACACCTCTGGCAGTTGCTCAATGAACGTATCTTTTTTTCTGGAGGGACACTTATTTTAGCCTCTGCAGCTCAGAGCCCCCTTCTCTCGCCTCGCTTACCTCTCCTCAAAAAAAATCTTGTTTTCTTTCCAACATCTGTTCCTCTGCTGCTGTAAACAGTGTATGCCAGGAAGGGGGTGGAACAGGACGGTTTCTATGGTGATGGCTGACGAATATGCGAGCGTCCTCAACCATTTAGCATGGGGGAAGCCAGAGTTCTCCCTCTTAGCGCTGCAGAGACGCCACTCTATTCCTGCAACAGACACCATGGCGGAGACAGGTCTGCTTTAGGCCTCTAGATAGACCTGGTTTTGACCTTTGCAGTTTGTAGCAGCAAAGGAACAGCAAGAATTCGCAGCACTTCTCAGTCCCCTCATTACAAACACCGCCCACACTAGGTCATTTTCCTGCCATGGAAGACTAATCCACTCCACATACAGAGAGGAGGGGGGACGGGGGCAAGAGAAGGACATGACAGACAGGTGGAACAAGAGAGGGAGGGAGGCAGCAGAGAAAGAGCATGTTGGGACTTTATTTGATGAAACTGATGCTCATTTTATGTGAGTGGTTAATGAGTTTATAATCCATGCTAATCAATGTGCTAAATATTGAGTTAAAAGAGGACGACACCTTTCATTTGAATAATTGATTTGTGAAGTAATAATCACAGAAGATCAGTTGGAGGCCAGATGCCTTATGCTATATTCAGCAGACTTTATTACCCACAATACTTTGCACAGGAAGTGAGGCAATGTTTTGGGAAGAATCCAGTCAGCTTTGGTTTTAGTTAGCAGCCAAGTCTGTACTCCTGGTCATTACACGCTGACATGTAAAACCCCTTTTCTGCAGTAGAGTGTTCAGTTTACAGTCCAGGATCTTGTCTCATCATTTTTGAAAGTAGTCAAGATAAGCTCCAACAGAGCAAAGGTGTGTTTGAACAGGAGGTGTCTCGCCCACGGTTGGGGTGCATGGTGCATTGCTTGAAACAAGACTGTGGAAAAGCAAGGTGGGAAAAGGGGTTTGTTAGGATGTCAAATAGCCCAATTTTATAAACATGCTGTTCCAATCATGAGCACAAAGCATATGATGCGCCAGCAACTTCAGTTATGAAACACTTCCGCTGAGTAAAATTTGATCTCTGTTTACTTTTTATATCATAAGCCACCCCAGGTACTTTTCCCCAGCCAGCACCACAGCACTCTTGGAAGAGTGCCCGTCCCACCCAGATTTAGATTTGCAATTCATATTTTTTTCAGCCTGGTGATGTTTCTATTGTTCCCCTGTTTTGACAGAGGGCAGGAAAATGTGCGAGAGGGATCCCACCGCAGCTTTTCGCAGTCTATTTCGAGGACGCAACCTTCATAGTGAAAGCCAGAGCATTGTGGGCTTCAATTAACCAGTGGTCTTTTGTCAGCGCTCCCTTGTGCGCCTTCTAAAAAAAAATAGAAAATAAACTCTGTGGGTCAAGTGCTCAAATCGCAGCTTCCTTCTTCGATTGGTGGATGCTTTGCCTTCCTTTTCAAAGTCACATTGACAGACGTTAGGCACAATATATTTTTTTTCATAAAATTTAATGTTTTATGTAAAGAGAGGAGCTTCCCTCCATCTGAGTTCTGACATAAGGATAAAGGAGACACAGAGCCCTGTGAACTGAAGCCTTCACATTGTCATGTTTTATACTGTAGTCTTTTCACAGATATTGTGACAAGTGACAAGTTTATTTTTTGCATTTAGGGCCACGTGACCCATATTGCCAGTACAGAAAAACTGCACACAGTGCGCATCACAATATACATATTATCAAATTGGCAAGTTTCTTTTTAAATACAACGACAAAGATTTAATAAGTTTTGCATTTGTGGATGATAACAGCTGATAGATTTTTAAAGCAGACGGATTATTACAATAATATGCAGGTAAAAACTGTTGTCTGCTTGTCTTATAATAGGGACAAATAAATAAAAAGTGGAACTCGTCTTCAATACAATCTAGACTACATTTTGTACATAACAAAGCATTGGTATTATTGTAACATTTAAATCTAGATAACTGAACTTTCAATTTATGTGATGCACAACGGAACTTACAAAATAGCCTCAACAAGTCCTTTTCTGGAAACTGTTCTAGAATATACTTTTCAACACCCAGAATAGATTTAAAACCACTATAATGTTTAAGAAATGAAGACCCTGAGATTTTACAGTGCCAATTTTGGAATTATATGTCCTTACATCTTTGTGAAAACAATTCCTTAAAAACATTTATACTCCCACAATCTTGTGCGAGCCATGCATACGAAAAACCAGTTTCAAACAATAATATTCAAATATGTGAAACCCAACATACTTTATTCTGATCATCAAATTGTTTCAACATTTCATAACAAGCCCTTGGATATCTTGACCTTTCCATATGAATGAGTCTACACCAGTAACTAATACAACGAGTATAATACTTAACACACAAGTAACTTCCGCCAGCATCTCCAAGAATAGCGTTACTTGATGTTCGTCTAGAGACCCCAAGACACCTCTTGAAGAAATCAAATTAGACCTTTTCTATTGACTCTCTGAAAGTATGACCCCATATCTCTGCACCGTATAATAGTATTGGAGAAACTTTAAAATCGAATATTTTAGTGATAGTATGAAATGGTAACGAAGGAAATGATTTCATTAATCTATAAACCGGAAAGATCGCCTTCCTCGCCTGAATAGAGATAGTTTCACAAGCTCTGGACCAAATCAGTCTTGAAGAAAATATGAGTCCCAAATACTTATAATACGAAACACACTTTAATTCTGTTCCAGCATAAAACCACCGTTCTGTCCTTTTTAATAAACCACCATTTCTAAACACTACAACATTTGACTTTTCCAGATTCACTTCAAAACCCCATTTAATACAAGCTTTTTCAAGAAAGTCTAATTTTCTTTGCAAACCTATAATTGTATCATCCACCAAAGCAAGATCATCTGCAAATAAAATTAGTAATATTTCCTTTATATTTTCCTGAACAAATGTGCCCCTAAGGTCACTTTGATCAAATTCAGACACTAGCTCATTAATAAAAAGGATGAAAAGAATTGGGTTTAACATACAACCCTGACGAACGCCAGCAGAAGTACTAAAAATATCTGTACACATTCCTTAACTTTAACACAAGCCTTGACCTTTGAATACATGTCGCAGAGAACATTAAAAAGTTTACCACATATACCCTTTTGATGAAGAACCTACAAGAGTTTTTGACGATTAACCAAATCAAAAGCTTTGCGGAAATCTATGAAAGCTACATAAAAACGATGTCTTGGCTTTCTTAAATATTTTTCACACAATGACTGCAAAGTGAATTGTTACGGGAATCGTGATGCGGTTGGATTTTCTGTGTGCCGTTTTTTGTGTGTTGCGGTGTCTTTTTGTCGTTTCCCCCTTCAGGTGGCGCCTCCCTGTAATTCCGGCCATCATATCGGTCTCACTACTCCCGCATCTTCAACTCCCGCCTCCCTATGACGTCATCCGCCTATGACGTCACCCAATTTCTGTCCGGCCAATGGATTCTTGCCCCGTCTTGTCCCGCGCTATATAGACCATGCTTGTAACTCCATCTCGAGTTGTTGTTGTTGTTCTGTTTTTTTTTTTTGGTCTGAGTATTTCTGGTTTGGGGGGGGAACAAATTGGTCGAGAATAGACGGGGGCCCTCATACATTGGATTACACGTAGGTTGTATTCATTGTTAGATTCATTAGTTTAAAGACAGCTGCCACCCATTGTATTTTATGTGATGGAATATTGAGCGTAGTTAGGAGGTTTCTTTTTTTTGTTGGTAGTGTTGTTGAGTTGGTATTTTTCTTTCTTAGCAATGTTTGGTTTTGTTGTTTTTTTTTTTTATTTGGCAGTGTCTCCTCGACCCTTTTGTTTTCCCCTGGTCAGCCATTTGGTGAATGGCTTTGTTTTGTGCATACTGTAAATATCGTCTCTATCACTTCTGTTTGTGTTCCCATGTAAATATACACCAATATATCCGAGCTTGCAAGCATTCAGTTCCCTGTCTATTCCTTTCCCCACAGCGCTGTTATTTCACATACTACCCCAATCATCCACTAAGGACGTAACATGAATATATTATCAATGGTCGAATAATTGCTCCAAAAACCTGCTTGTGATTCATAGATAATATCATTTAATTCAACCCATTTCCTGATTCTGTCTTCTAAAACCGAGGTAAAAACTTCACCTAGAACATTTAATAAAGAAATGCCACGATAGTTATTGGGATCCAGAGCCTCACCTTTCTTAAATAAAGTAACAA
Organism: Gymnothorax javanicus; assembly: GCA_029692085.1. NCBI lineage: Eukaryota > Metazoa > Chordata > Actinopteri > Anguilliformes > Muraenidae > Gymnothorax > Gymnothorax javanicus. The sequence continues at coordinate 63,707,064 of CM056201.1, forward strand.
CCATGCCAGTATTCCAACTGTCTGGGAAAACACCACTATCTAGAACTGAGTTAAACAATATTTCAAAGTATGGAACAAAAACTATAGCCTTTTTAATAAACTCAGGAGGGATACCATCCACACCGGCAGATTTGCCTTTCTTAATTGAATTCAAAGCTTTCATTATCTCAGCTTGTGAAATTGGATCAGATAATGAAAAAGAGTTATTACAACTACAACTATTACAACTTTCAATATCATGATTGGTTATGAAATTAGCAACAGATTCATCAAAACTAGAAAGACAATTTGCGTTAACAGGATTCAGTAAATTCTTAAAATACTCAAACCAAGTATCAACAGCAATAAGCGATTCCTTCCCCTTAACACTCAAAGATTTCAGTTTATGCCAAAACTGTTTACAATCCTTTTCAGCAGTAGCCAATTTAATTTCCTCAACAAGGTGATCCTTATATATCTGCTTCTTATTATGACACAGAGTTCGAAATTCCTTTCTGCAATTCAAATAACTTTTCAGATTACTATCAGATTTACATCTACGAAATAAATTCAGATATGCGTATTTCTTTTGTTATACAGTTGCACATTCACTGTCAAACCAAACAGGTTGTTTACAAGATCCACTTCTCACATGAGATATGACTCTGAACTGTTCACCAACAAAATAAAAAATATTTACTAACTTATCTACAGCACAGTTGATGTCAACATGAGCAACGTGAAAAAAATCCTCCAACATTTCACTGACTTTTGGTGACTCAAGTCATTCTAAATACAAATTCTCACCACCTTCTTTCCATCTATACTTAATTACAGGGTTCGCACATATCGTAGAACTTACAGAGTCAATATTATTTGCAAATGATAACTCAACTCGACAAGTCACAGGAAGGTGATCGGATTCTGTTCTGGAAACAATCACAAGATCAAGTATCTTTTCAAATAAACATGAGGAGGCTAACATAATCAACTAAACTAGTTCCGTTGAGAGTTATGCACGTAAACACGCCTCTAATGTCTCCTGGCTTGCGTCCATTAACAATGTGAATTCCCCACTCACGACAAATGTCTAACATTTCCAGTCCAAAGCGGTTTGTCACTGTATCTTGCGTTGCACGAGGTGCACGAAACGTGTCAATTTCGTACAGGTCACCAAGCTGTAGAATGTCAACATCCGACTCGTCATCGATGATAAAGTCATCGTTCGCTCCAGTTCGGGCATTAAAATCCCCGAATAACATGAAATCTGTGTCATTACCAAATTCCTGTTTGAGAGTTGATATATACTGATCTAATAAATCTATACCATTATTATCGAGTTCATATAGAGGTGAATTTTCAGGCAGAATGTAAACAAATCCCATTACAAACACACTAAAACTCGTAGATTTAACAATGAAAAATACACAGTTAATCCAGTTTTCATGAATTCTATGAAAAAGATGGGAAATGGAATTACGGATATACACCGCAACTCCACCTGAAAAACGTCCAGCATTCTTAAGGCGCCTCGCCACAGTTCCGAAACATGAATAATCCCGAATAAGATCACTTACAAGCAAATTATCATTATGCATTGTTTCTACTAGACCTACAATATCAAAATAACTTAGATATCATTGGAATTCAACATCCTCACACAATGAATGGATACCATGAATGTTCCAACTGCACACATTTACATACCCCCTTAGATGTAGACATTCGTTACTGTCCTGTGTGTTTTCAGAAGCATATGGGTCACTGCCAAGCCCATGTCTCTTTATATGGTCCCCAATCAGCTTGCTTTGTATGTTGCATGAATAAATGTGGTCGACGTCAAAGGAATTTGACATTTAAAAAGCAGCGATTTCCTAAAAATCTCCAAATCTGCAAATCCAAGCTTGTTTCCCAATGGTCTAGCCTACATGTTCATTTGGTTTAATGAGAGCCCACACTTGAAATTCATTCCATTGCGGGATAGGGCAGTGGGAACTCTAAAGTCTTTCATACGCTGTATAAGGATTGTACCCGTCTGGTCTGCGGTGTTACTGTGTCAATGACCCAATTCTATGCACTAACTGTATGCTGTTTCGGATAAAAGCGTCTGCCACATAAATGTAATGTGTTTCATGAGCTCTCTTTGAATCTCTGCTTTTGTTGACAGAAAATATGCATATTTACTGCAATGAACAACTCTAGCCCATCTGGTGATTTTCCTCAGTGCCACATATACTTGGCCTCAGAAATGTTAAATAGTTCAATGCTGGAAAGAATAAATAATCTTCTCTCCATACCATCTGACCAGACCTGAAAGAGTGAGCCTTCAGCTATCAGGCCTTTCTCAAAAAAAAAAAAAAAAAAAAAAAAATAGGACCAAGGGTCCTGTAGCTTACCAGCAAGCAGTCTTACAGCGATGATACAAGTTATGAAAATTTCAAGTGAAGTTTGATATTTGAATCAATGAAAATCAATGTCAATGTCACTCAATAAAAGTTCACATACATTTATAAAACCTTCTGTAATACAATCCTAAGCTCTGAAGCAGTTTTGCTAATACAAGTCATTATAATACTTCAATATGTATTCCATATGTCAATAGTGAACTTTAAAGTTCATAGAATGTCAAGTTGTGGTCAGCAAATGGACTTCATATACGACTTTCTAAATATCTCTATTCAAACCTTGGCTCCATCTGTGACCATTTTGGTGATACAAGTCATTGTAATTTCACTGTTGAGTTTGACCCTCAAAGGTCACTGACAGTCAAGTTGAATGTCACCAAATAACATAACATAACAAAACATAACATGAATGGCGAGAACAGGCCGTTCAGCCCAACTACGCTCGCCAGTTTCTTTATACTATTGTGAATATATCCCTTCAGATACTCAATGACTCAATGGTATCTAACTTTAAGTCAAGCCTGCTCTTGAAAACCCCCAAGGTCTCTGCCTCAACAATATAGTCAGGCAAGCTATTCCACATCGAAATTACTATTTGGGTGAAGAAATATGTCCGAATATCAGTGCTAAATTTACCTTTGGTCAACTTCCATTTGTGACCCCGAGTTCTACTAACAACACTTGGTCGAAGGAATCCTACATAATTCACTTTGTTAATCCCTTTAACATATTTAAAGACCTCAATCAAATCACCCCTTAGTCTCCTTTTTTCTAAGACTAAAGAGATTAAGGATCTTCAGCCTCTTCTCATAGCTTTCATGTTTTATACCTGGAATTAGCTTAGTGGCTCTTCACTGAACTTTCCCTAGAGCCTCAATATCTTTCTTAAAGTATGGTCCCCAGAACTGTACACAATACTCCAGATGTGGTCTGACGAATGTGTTGTACAAAAGCAGCATCAACTCCTTAGATTTGTACTCAATACTTTTGGCAATGTATCCCAGCATCCGATTGGCTTTTTTTTAACTGCTACGGCACAATGGCTAGAGCCTGTGAGGGTTTGGTCAACAATCACTCCCAGATCTTTCTCATGTGGAGCACATTCCAGTTTTAAACCTCCCATGAAGTAATCCCGTCTAATGTTTTTATTACCTACATGCACAACTTTACATTTCACTACATTAAATTTCATTTGCACATTTCTGCCCAATTCTGGATTCTATCCAAATCATCCTGAATCACTTTAGTGGACTCTAAACTATTTGCCAAACCCCCCAATTTAGCATCATCTTCTCAGATGAGATACCATTGACCACCACTCTTTGTGTTCTGTCCTGTAACCAGTTTTGAATCCACTCCAGAATACCTCCTGTAACTCCAATGGAGCTCATTTTAAAAATTAGTCTCTTATAAGGTAATGTATCAAATGCTTTCTGAAAATCCAAGTATATGATGTCATAAGCCCTGCTCTGGTCATAAGTCTTGGTGGCCTCTTCAAAAAATTCCAGAAGGTTTGTCAGGCATGACCTTCCCTTACGGAAACCATGTTGGCTATCCCTCAAGATACTGTTACGTTCAAGAAATAAGTCCAGCTCATCTTTTATGATAGATTCCAATATTTTGCACGCAATGCAAGTTAAACTGACTGGCCTGTAATTTCCTGGCTCAGTACGGTCCCCTTTCTTATATATTGGTATTATATTGCCCTGTTTCCAATCATTTGGTATTTCTCCAGTTTCTAAAGACCGTCTGAAGATAGCGGATAGTGGCTTAAAGATGATCTCACCAACTTCCCTGAGCACTCTAGGATATAAGCCATCAGGACCCGCCGCCTTATCTGCCTTTAGTTTATGCAACTTGTCTAATACTTTGTTATCCCTAACCTCAATTTCCGCTAAATAATCTTGAGCATTTAACATGCCCTCTGGCCGAATGAAAACCCACTCTGAGGTAAAATTCTCAACAAAGTAACTGTTTAAGGCATCCGCAATATCCTTGTTATCATATAGCAGCGATCCATTTTTATTCTTAATGCACTTAACCTGCTCTTTGACTTTCCTTTCTCTGCTACAGTACTGAGAGAAGCGCTTAGGGTTAGTTTTTGCCCCCTCTGCAATTTGTCTTTCATACAGTCTTCTAACATTCCTCAGCTCCTTTTTGACCACAGCCCGCATTTTACAGTATTCAGCCTTAGTGTTCTCATTGTTATCCTTTATGTACATCTTATAAAGATTCCTCTTTTCCCTCAAAATCCTACTAATACTTTTGGTCATCCACTGAGGATTCTGCTTTTTCAGCTTACTTTTACATAGATTGCTACGCCCCCTCCTCGCCTATTACATCTATCCTTCCTAAAGAGCTTATAACCTTCTATATAATATTCATCTCCATCCTCTTCACTAAGCCATGTCTCTGTAATCCCAACTATGTCATAGCCCTCACTAATCATAACGGCCTCAAGCTCCGGAAATTAATTTTTTATGCTTCTTGCATTTAAATAAAAACATTTCAGGTTATTACTAATGCTCTTCCCCCTTGATTTCTCATGCGGCCGCTGCTTCAAGCCCCCCACTACGCTTTGTTGCTTTAAAAGTATATCATCAATAGTGCGTGTAACGCCCTCAGCTTCCATCAGGGCAGTCTACATTTCCTTATGTGTAACACTCACTAACCTCCCTGCCCCCCAAGTCCCTAGTTAAAATAATCCTGTGCTACCCTCAACATACGCTGACCCAGTGCAAAGGTACCCCTCCGGTTCAGGTGCAGCCCATCAGGCTTGAACAGGTCACCCCTGTCCCAGAAAAAGTTCCAGTGCCCCATAAACCTGTACCCCTCTTTCCTACACCAGGTTGGTAGCCACGTGTTAAACCTCAAGGTAAAATTCTGCTTTCCTCTGCTTGCACGTGGTACCGGTAGAATCCCGGAGAACACTACCGTTGAGGATCTGCTCCTAAGCTTCTCAGCTAATTCCACAAATTTGCCTTGCAGAACCTCAAACCGACCCTTACCTATGTCATTTGTCCCAACATGGACCATGACAACTGGATCCCTCCCCGCTCTGGCCAGGAGCTTGTCCGCACGCTCCAGGAGGTCTCCTACCTGGGCACCAGGCAGGCAACACACCGTACGAGACTCCTTGTTGCGCAAACAGACTAAGCTATCTATTCCTCTAAGTATTGAGTCCCCCACTATCAATAACTCTCTTTTCTGAGGGGTAGAGGCCAACAGGGTGCCCTGCTGCTCATCAGTCCCTTCACTCTCAGGGTCAGGGGCCAATTCGAGTTCCTGCAAGGGCCGGAATCGGTTGGACACCTCAACCACTGGAGGAGCTGTCGCTGTATGGCCTTTACGCCCTTTCCTGTGCTGTCGACCTACAGTCACCCAACTTTCTCTCCCTGCCTGCTCTGGGATCCCTGTACCACCCTGCTTTGGCGTACACACCATTTCTCTAAATGACATACAGCTTAGTTCCTCTAGGAACTCTACTGATTGTGAACTATGTCGTGCCGCCAACTGGCCCTGAAGATCAAGGATCTTGCTCTCCAGATGCTCAATTAGCTGGCACCGGTGGCAGACAAACCCACCCTGGAAATCCCTTTCCAAAAGAGCGATCATCCTGCAACAGTCACATAGTTTTGGCCACATTTTGAACCCCCTACCTAATGACCTCGCTCACCCTAGATAAAAGAAAATTACTAATGCCACACAGAAGCTGAGGAACCACAATTTATTAATTTATTAACCTAAGAAGCCCTAAGCAGCAGTCACAATAGAAACCGTGGGGAAACTATGTAAATGGATTATAAGCCTCTTTTAAGAGGGGCTTAGCTTCAGTTAACAGAAATGAAATACCAAATTGAGCCAAACTCTATATGTAATAAGCACTCCTAATAAGCCGACTTGAGTTTATCTAGTCCCAGTACTATTAATATACTAACCTAAAAATATCTCGGGCTTAGCTGAGAATCCAGATAAAACAGACTGACTACAACGCCCAGGAGAAACTGAAGGACGTTCATATGTGACTTCCTAGATGGCAGTAACACAAACCGAGGCTCCATCTGTGACCGTTTTAGCAATACAAGTCACTGAATTTTCAATAGGTCACATTTGACCTTTGAAGGTCAATATAAAGGTCACCAAATGAAAGTTCATATATGACTTCCTATATGTCTCTAATACAAACCTAGACTCCATCTGTGACCATTTTGGCAATACAAGTCATTGTAATTGTATTATGTCAAGTTTGACCTTCAAATGTCATCAACAGTCAGGCTGAATGTCACCAAATGTAAGTTCATACGTGATTTCCTATGTCAGTAACACAAACCTGGGCTCCATCTGTGACCTTTTCAGTGACAGAAATCATTCAATTTTCTCTAGGTCAAGTTAGACCTTCGAAGATCAATATGAAGGTCACCAAATGAAAGTTCATACATGACTTCCTCTACGTCTCCAATACAAACCTGCACTCAATCTGTAACGATTTTGCTGACATAATCATTGAAATTTCACTGTATAGTTTGGCCGTTGAAGGTCACTGAAGGTCAAGTTCAAGGTCATCCAATGAAACTTCATACATTACTTTCTATATGACCACAATAAAAACCTAAGCTCTATCTGTAATAGTTTTGGTGATAAAAGTCATTGAAATTTCACTGTGAAGTTTGGGCATTCAAGGTCACTGAAGGTCAAGTTGAAGGCCACCAAATGAAAGTTCATACATGACTTCCTACAAGTGTTCAATGCACATATGTTCCCAATCTTCAATATTTTCAAGCCTAGAAACCTTTGAAAATTGTAACATTTTGCTTGACCTCAAATTTGACCTTTAAAGGTCATCTGAGGTCAACTTTAACACAGCCAAAATATAGGTCATACATTACTTCCTATATGTCAGAAATACAGACTTAATCTCTATCTGCAACCATTTAGCTTCCACAGGTGATTTGGCCCATTCTCCATAAGACCCAATGTTAAAGTACAGTGCCCCCACTAGACCCACTTCCGTCGATTCAATCAAAATGGCAATCACACTGTACAAGAAGTGTATCAAGGTGAGTTGATTGCCAGATTTAGAAAAAAAGTTATCGGACAGTTTCTGAGAAAATTTTTTTTGAAATTTCAAGTCATATCTTTTAACATTGTTAATATATTCCCTGACCTCGAGTTTGACCTTTCACAGTCATCAGAGGTCAAATTTAACATTGCCAAAATATAGGTCATATTTGACTTCCTATATGTCGATAATACAAACTTAATCTCTATCTGCAACCATTTGGCCTCCACAGGCCATCTTGCATATTCATACAGTACAGCGCCCCCAATAGACCCACTTCCGTCGATTCAATCAAAATGGCGCTCACACTGTACATTGACGGTACCAAGGTAAGTTGATTGCCTGATTTAGAAAAAAATTTATCGCGCAGTTTTTGAGAAATAATTTTTTAAAATTTCTCAGTCCTATCTTTAGCATTGGAGCCAAAATTTCAAGGGCCCATGAAACGGACAAAAATGATTCAATCAAAAATCCGAGAAAAACGCCTGGAGATATGGTCTAGTAGTATGTTATTGCAAATTTACAAGAAAATTCATCAGGCCAAAAAAAAGATTAAAAATGTTCTGGACGACGGACGATGGACGACAGACGACGGATGCCACACCACTACAATAGCTTATTGGCCCATCGGGCCGGAAAGCTAAAAAAGTGAAATCAAAGTCATCAGTGCATTTTAATCAACGAGTCCAGGAGCATGTATAAATTCTAATCGTCAAAATTTATCTATCGCTTTTCATTTTCAAGATATTGGACTCTGAAATATGAAATTCTTTAAGAGAGGAAATCAAAAATTTTCAAGGGCCCCCTATGAGGCCAGGATCCTTTACAGAGGATAAATTGTACTGGATTCCTTCTATTTGAGGATAGGTCTGTATGTACAAGGAAGATTGACTGCACCCAAGGCATTACCGTGGAGTTAGGAGACCCTGAAAAGAGTCCCAACTTTAAAAAGTCACTTTTTTGCCAATTTTGAATTGGCAAGTTCACCATGAGGGCAGTTACCGATGGCAATGAAACTTGTTCTACATAAATGTATATATCTTGGCTTTATTTGTTCAAAATTACAACTTGTTTTCTCATCTCCTTCACTATTTAATCATGTTATGAAATATAGGCGTTTTGGGGTAAAACACATTATTATCACATTTGTTCTGCAACTAGTTTTAAATAGACAGTACCTACTCATAAACTCAAGTTACATCATTTCCTAAGATAATCTGACATCTGTAATATGATCCCTTTGGGGTTGATGAATTTCATAAGACAACTTTGCCCATTTTTGATCGTTTGTTTTGCTGGCTAACAATGAGTTGCCAGAGCCTTGCACTTCAGTGGTTAAACTTACTAGGCTTTCAACTGGACAGTGAATTGCCTTTGCTAACATAATCAACCAGTTTAAAGCAAGGGCATCCCCATGAGTATTTGGCTTTCCCGGAAGGTCCTCAAACCCCAGAGTACCCACGGGATCGGCGCCTATGCCAGAGACACATTGTGCAGGGCTGGCTCATGAAGTCTGATGTTAGCCTACAAGTGGTCAGGGGAACACTGCGGCAGGCAAAAAAATAAATCACTTGTGGAATAGAATTTCTTGTCGAGAATATACCACAAGTAAAATTTTAAGACAAGTGTTGCCACTAAACATGGCCATGTCCCCCGCCAGGTCACGGAAATCGACTAAGGGTCGGCGTATCACACTAATACACATTGAAGCCAAAGATGAATGAAATCGGTCAAACCGTTCTTGAGATATCGCGTTCACAACAAACGGGACGTGACGGACGGACGGAGCTGAATACTATGTCCCCCGCTCCGCTCACTACCACGGCGGCGAGGGACAAAAAGATCATTGGAACAATGAATAATGTTATTTACCGGTTATTTAAAATTAAGAATAGCATTATCACTCCGGAACAACTGAAATGGCTTTGGTCCCCGGTGTTGATAACATTCATCTGAAAATCATGTTCATTTTCAGTTTTGATTTTATTCTGTGAACTGTTTCTAATTCCTGGTTCTAATACCCAGCTAGCTAACTAAGGTGACCTGTTAAAGAATCTTGCTTTACTAGCAAGCTAGATAACTGATTTAAGCTTGCAGACAAGCAAGCAAGATTCAGTCACTTTAGTGGGCAAGGAAAATCAATAGCAAAAAGCTCTTTGCCAAGAAAATAGCTAGCATTGCTGTTTACAGTACATTATGCTATGCTCAAAGCAAAGAACATTTTACCATCGATTTTCCTTGCTACCCAAGGTGACCTGTAAAAAAAATCTTGCTTTACTAACTAGGTAGCTAGCAAACAGATTTTAGCTAGTAAGATTCAGTGCTAACGATTTTTTCTAACGATTTTTATTGCCATCCAAGGTGACCTGTTGTAGAATCTTGCTTAACAAGTAAGGTATCTGGTTTTACTTTTCAAGAATGGCATTGCTGCGAACAGGGGATCACGCTGTGTTCAGACCAAAGACCTTTTCACTGCCAATTTTTGTTGGATTTTCAAAATCACTATGGGTTATTACAGTTGTTCTGGGACCTAACAAAACATGCATGAGTAAGATCAATTTATAGCTTGCAAAGTACTAAGGCTGAATAATTCGGGAAAATAATCCAATTGCGATTTTTTTAGACCAATACTGCGATTGCAATTTAACATGCAATTTATTTTAAATGTTCCTCATCTTCTGTATTATTCACTGAACAGGAGCAAAAAACACAGTAAAATGCTGTAAGCACTCAGAATTTTACTGCGCAGACCAGACACATACATTATGATAAAATGAGAAAACTGATGCATGAATTCATATGAATGGCATATTGTTATTTAACTACTGAATTGCAAAAACCTTCAATAACAGTAGTGAATTGACAGACTGATTTAACTTCGAGCCTTGTGGACATATAATAATCATCATGGCTTAACTTTACAATGAAATCTGAGAAAGGAACCGCAAAGCACTGCAGAAAAATAGGCTTTGTGAAAATGAAAAATAAATTCAAATCTTACTGATCACCAGTCAGTAACAAATCACACAAACCTAAGTGCAGAAATACAAAAAAGAAAAAAATTTCTGGCTCTGCCATTGAAAATATTCTAATGACCCTTAGTTGTTCTCAAAAGGTCACAAAAAACTGAGATTTTCTAACACAAATTCTAAAGTGAAGACTTTTTAAAATCCGGGTTTCTGTGAATCCACATAGACTACGGAGGTAAATTCCCATCTTTATTCAAGAGTGGCATTTCAACTTGAGCAGACATCAATTTCATGCATAGATTTTGCAAAGTTTTTCCCCAAAATTCTACTCTTGCACTCAAATAGGTTCTGTTTGTGCTTGGATCTGCTGCTTCTTGGACAGATTTTTTGCGCGCAAACTTCAACCTTTTCTCCTTGCACACAAAACTGCTTCTGTGTGCTTCAAACATTTCTACTTGCACTTGGAACATTTTTGCTTGCACTTGGATGTCTTTTCGTGATACACTCCTGTCAGAAATCGCCAACCGACAGAATGCCAGGCTTCCTGTTGACCAATTAAATTGTCCCTGCCTCATTGCAGGCCCCTCTGTTTTACAGTTTACTCGGTTATTAGGTTCATAGGTTCCTTCCCTTCTGGGCTACATATGTACTTCCATTGCTTTCTTCAAGACTTTGGAATGAAAGTCTAGTTTATATATTTATACACTGGTGCTCATACTTTTCCTGTACCATAATAGCTACATAGCTTCAGTCGTATTTATTCCTTACATTCATTGCATTCATACTGTTCAATTCAATTCAATTTCATTTATTCACCATAAGGACAAACATGAGTAACACAAATGGAGCATACAGACAGTGTGGCGGGAATAAACCTTAATATTGTTTATAAAGGCTAAGCCTATACTTGAAGCCCCTGAGGGGTTGCTAGACGAGCACCTAATTGACGCGCTTAACATTAGCCACTGAGTTACGTGTCTATGAAGATGAACAGACTCTTACGCATAATACGTTGGTGTATTTATTGCACCTCTCCACAATGCTTCAGTAATCCAGTGTTCGTACATGCATACAGTCCGATACATCAACATTCAACATAGCCAGCCCCGAGTGGCCTACACAACAACAGTGCAACGTTGAAGCGGTCAAAAAACTGCGTGTGCTCCCCTCCGTCAGGCAACACCTGTTCACTGAACGATTGTTCCCACCTATATTGGCATGACCCCCAATTACATCAGACTGCCACCTAGTGGGCAAATAAAATCTTACAGGGGAGAGGCCAAATGGCTCCTACACCCCAGCCCCTAATTGTAATGGCATACAGACATAACAATTTTCATACAAAACAAAAGGAGCCAAAAGAAAACTACACATAATAAGCACACACATTTAAGCAATACACCATTATGTTGCACACATTAACCCAGAGGGGACATTTAAGCGAGGAAATATGTTAACCTGCTAACCTGGCTCATGCAGTAAGCAAAGTTTGGTCACAGGCCTTTCAATGATGTTATTCTTTGTCTGGAGGCGTACTGAACGCACAAGCCCTTTGGCTCTACCCATCTGGAATGCAACATGCATGGCATTTTTGCTGCTTTGCATCCTGAGGTAAGTGACTGCCCCATATCCTGACTCGCTAGCATCTGAAAAGTGATGGAGCTGTGCTTGTATGAGGTTTCCAAAACCTTTAGGCTTGATGTACCTGTTGATCTGAAACTTGGACAGCTTATTCAACTCCTCTAGCCACTGCGTCCAATGATGCAGCAGATCTTGGGGCACAGTTTCATCCCATCCAAAGTTTCTTCTGCATAGTTCCTGCAGTATGATCTTAGCAGGCAGCAGTACTGGTGCAAGAAAACCCAGTGGATCATACACAAGGTCAGATGTTTGACCATTAATACAGCTTCCTCTTCAGACGCCAAACTTTTCAGGCAGTCGTCCACATAAAAGTTTTCCTTCACGGTTTGGATAACCTCTGCTGGAAAGTCAGCCTGGTGGTCGTCAGCCGTTTTTCTCACAGCGAAGATGGCACAGCTCAGAGACGACACAGCGCCAAACAAATGGACAGTCATGCGAAACTCTGATACCTCCTTGGTGAGATCTCCTTCAGGCCACCACAGGAACCGCAGGAAGTCTCTGTCTGCTTCTGGGACCTTGACATGATGGTACATTGCTTCTACATTGCCCATGAATGCCACAGGTTCCTGCCTAAACCTCAGAAGAACTCCAAGCAACGTACTGTTGAGGTTAGGACCCTGCAAGAGTTGCTGATTTAGTGATGTTGCCTTGAATGCAGCGGCACAGTCAAACACCACCCGCAGAGTTTTCTTCCTGGGATGATACACCCCAGGGTGAGGGATAGACCACACCTTGCCGTGGTCACCACTCAGCTGCTGGGGAGGTACTTCCTTTGCATTGCCTTTACTTCTCATCTCATTGATGTTGGCACTGTACTCCTTAAAGCAGTGTTCGCTCTTTAGGAACTTCCTTTTCAGGCTTGCTACCCTTTGTTTTGCCACAGAGAAGTTATTGGGCAGGCACACATCTTTCTTAAAAGGCAATTTCAGTTGATAATGGTTGTCCTTAAGAGTTGCGGACCACAACCTCCATGAACTTCCTGTCTTCTCTTGATAACCCTCTCTCTTCAGTAGCTCATTCATTGAAGTCCTGATTGTACTGGTTACTCAGCACTTCCTCCAGCTTACGTACAGAAATCCTGTTAACCAGGGCTGACGTGCACTCGGCATTAAGACTGGAGTCGTCTCTGTGCAAAGGGCCATTAATGACTCATCCTAATGCTGTTCTTATAGCATATGGGCCATTCCCGCTGCTATTGATGACCTCCCAAGGTTCCAACAACTTGGGTGCATTGCTTCCTATCAACAGGTCAACGTTAGCTTTTATCCTGGGGATTTCTAGCCTTGCCAGATATAGCCACTTTGCCAAGTCATCAGCAGCTACAATGTTGTCAGCACTTACAGGCATTTTCTTCTGAGTGAGGGTTTGTGGAAGTTCATAGAAAACATCATTATTAATAGCAGACACTTCCAAGCCTACAAGTGAGTATGCTGGCACCACTCTTTCTTGCCCCATAGTGTGTAAGAGGAACTGGGTTCGCTTACCAGTAAGACGAAGCCTTTGCATAAGCTGCTCAGAGCAAAAGGGGGCTGAACTGCGAGGATCTAAGCAGCCGTATGTCTGTATTACTTGGTCACCTTTAACAGACTTAACTTGGACTGGCAGGATGGACAACAGACAGTGATCCATTCCAGCCCCTGTATGTCCACAAGTCTCAGATGATGCAGATGGATTTGCCCCTAACTTCTTGTCGGGTTCTGTGGAGGTGCTGGCCGTAGCCGTAGCGCGCCCTGTGCGTGTGTCGGTGGTGTCATTCTTGTCAACATGAAGTACAGTATGTTTTGCAGATTAAACGTTCCTCACAGTTCCGACTCCTGTGCCCAGCTTGCAGGCAGCCGGAGCAAAGCTCTTTCTCCTTTACAAAGTTCATCTTGTTTCTGTGTTTCTTACGTTTAAATTGTTGACAATGCTCTAGTGGATGACGTTGAGCACAGCATGCACAGTCTGAAACCACTGTAGAGTTACACCTAGGTGAAACGGCCCTCATGTCTCTGACACTTTGAGATTCCACAGGTGCAACTGTAGTAGCAAAACTTTCTCCTCTCACTCTCTGGTCTGGATGTGACCTTAGCCTATTAACAACCCTTGGTCCAGACATTCCAGATGGTGAGTCACTAATGTTACCATACAAAGGATCAGATAGAATTTGAACATGTCTGTCAATTACTTTAACTAGGTCTTTGAATAGGGCTCTGTGCTCTGTCGCTTCCAGTATATCATGCGCAACAGTTCTCCATCGCTCTCTGAGCTTGAATGGCAGTTTGGAAACAATTGCTCTTATATTACTCGGTATGTCCAGTTCTTGCATATACTGAAGCTCCTCCATGACATTGCGGCAGCCTTGTAAAAAGAGGGAGTAGGCTTGCAAAGCATTGACATCTTCATTTTTTATTGGAGACCAGGACAATGCCTTTTCAGTGTATGCCACAGCAATCTTATATTTACTTCCAAAGTGTTTCTGCAACAGCTGCTTTGCTTTAACATAGCCCACATCAGGAGTCATATGTAGACAGCTACAAACAAGCTCCCTTGGCTGCCCCCTGGTGAACTGTTCCAGATAGTACAGGCAGTCACTCTTGCTGGCCTTATCTTCTACTCCCTGTTCAAACGCTCTCCTGAAAGAGATGTACTGAAGAGGATCTCAATCGAACAAAGGGATGTCTCTTGCTGGCAATGACAGTAGGCGTTGTTGTTGAACGAGGAATGATGTTATTTCATTTTGCTTGTGAAGCACTGAGAAGAGATCTCCAGTTTGCCTTTGGTCCATTGCTAGCGCATTGACTTGGAATGGTTGCTGCTCTGTTTCCGGGGCATGCTGATAATTCTGCCTATTTGAACCAGTCCACTCGTTTGATCTACATATGGGCTGTTGACTAGCTCTATGATGTAGCGCACCAGTTGATATTGGTTGGTTGGCTGACACTGACCACTCCTGCGTTTGCTGTGGTTTACGCTGAGGTGCATAGTTAAATTCTTTGGCCATTGGATCCAGTCTGTGTGTTGGTGCTGATTTTTGCACTTCTTTCTCCAAGTAAGAATTCATTGCGTAGATGCTTTAGCACAGCTTTGGCTTTCAGAGGCCCGTAACACTGCGAGTTTAGCAGCAGATTCAGCGAGCATCGTTTCTAACTCTTGTTGCTCCCTTTTTCTCCTTATCTGCTGCTCTTGTTCCTCCAATGCATGCTTATCCTTCAAAGCTGCGATACGAGCGAGCAATACAGCCTTCTCAGCTTCTGCCTTAATTCTTGAGGAAGTAGTGCTGGACCTACTGCTACCCGCACTCTTCCGAGAACGTTTACTGGCTACATTTGAAATACTGTCCTCTGGGTTAATACCATCATCAACATTGCTAACCGCAGAATCAAAAATTACACTTTGATCAGCACTGGATACCCATAATTGCACCTGAGAAATAAAATTGTTATTAACAGTCATTTTGGCTTTAACCCACACATCATGTTTCTTTTGTTCAGCATCAGGCAAAATAACCATCATAGACTCATGAACACCTTTTGCTTTGTAACATAATTTCACCAAGTCATTAAAAACAGATTGAACCTGTGATTTATCTTTTTCTTTCATGAGACCTTCCAACACATCTCTTAATTTGCCAGTTTTGCTTAACTTAGTTTTCCTTTCAGTTTGCAAACGTTCAAGTTTTTCAGCAAATGCCTAAGCAGTCAATTTAACAGTACGCTTTTCTTTGTCCTTTTGCCTATCAACGCCATGTTCAACATCGTTCAACTCGGCGGACGGCCCAGAAGGCCTGTCCACGATTTCACTCATCTCCATAAGTTACCTTAGTTCGAAAGTTCGCAACGAGTTCGCAACAAAGTATCAACGCAGAAGAATTGCAACAAAGTAGCGACGTCAATTACCCGCCCGTAGTGTCACCAATGCATTGGATTTTGCCCCGCTATGTGTGCACACAAACTGAATGGCCATTCATTCCTTAGTAGCGCTATATTTAGGCCTACCTCGCGTTGGGCGCCATCGGTGAATACGTAGGCTTTAGGTGAGTGTCACAGCGTTGTCCCCTGCGGTGCTGATGTCTGTTATAATCCAAGCAAGCGAACTCCCAAGCATTACGTAGACCCGCCGTCCTCGGTCAGTAAACGGAGCAAGCTGTTTCTGTAGCTCCCATCCAAACGCGAACGGCTTTAATCCACTTGGGCGTGTGATCAAACTCCTTCAGCGTTGGTAACATGAAGCAACAGTTTTTTGACTCAAATATAAAGGCTAAGCCAATACTTGAAGCCCCTGAGGGGTTGCTAGACGAGCACCTAATTGACACGCTTAACATTAGCCACCGAGTTACGTGTCTATGAAGATGAACAGACTCTTACGCATAACACGTTGGTGTATTTATTGCACCTCTCCATAATGCTCCAGGAATCCAGTGTTCGTACATGGATACAATCCGATACATCAACATCAAACATAGCCAGCCCCGAGTGGCCTACACAACAACAGTGCAACGTTGAAGCGGTCAAAAAACTGCATGTGCTCCCCTCCGTCAGGCAATACCTGTTCACTGAACGATTGTTCCCACCTATATTGGCATGACCCCCAATTACATCAGACTGCCACCTAGTGGGCAAATAAAATCTTACAGGGGAGAGGCCAAACGGCTCCTACATTGTTCATGGTAACAATGTGAGCATAGAGCAAAGAATGTGACTTTTTTCTGGCACGTGAATGACATAACCAGTGGATGGATAAGGTCTGCGATGATGCCCTGAATATCACTCCTCTGTCCATTCTCTATTGTTCATCTATTGCCATTACGCTGTGCTCATTCGCATTTAGGATGATGGCTCAAATGAGCGGGCATTTGTTTCCGCTCTCAACATTAAAAATGTGCCTTGTTTTTTCTGGTTTATCCAAAGTTGCCTACCCCATCTTTAAGATTAAGTCACTAAGTATAATTATCTCTGAATTTTAATATGGAGCTAAAAGATAAATTATCTCAGGAATAGCTGAGGTCAAAGCAGTCAGAGGTCTGTGTACTCCAACCACAATGAGTATTATTTTGCACAGTACGCATTTCGGGGCCAAATATTCAAAGCATTTTTCTACTGTGACTGCATTAAGAACAGTACTAATAAAACAAGCTCCAGTGCAAACGGCCACACCTCCTTCTCTTGAATTTCTATCCATTCAACAAAGGTTGTAATCATCCAAGGTCACCTCCGAATCAGTCACAGTGTTTTTTTTTTTTTTTTGACCAAGTTTCAGATAACACCACAATATCAGGATCTGTTTCTGTCACAAAGATTTTCAGTTGATTCAATTTTTCGAGCTGAATATGTTCCTAATATGCAAATGAAAAAAAGCCCAAACCATTCCTGTTATTAAAATGTAAGGGATTAATTATAGGGTGAGGAGATTCAGACTTTAAAGAAGCAGTGGGGTCAGACTTGAAGATATTTGAGGCTGAGGAAGACTTAGATGTACAAACTTGTAAAGGTGAGTTAGGCTGGGTATGACTGTGGTTCCAAACAGGAGTTCTTAAATCATGTGAGTTTAGTAATTTCGTGGAGGTATTCAGCACCTAATAAAACCTATCGGGTAGAGGTCATGTGCCTAAGTCAGTGGATCGTTCCATCATTTCTAAAGAAAGAAGGATGATTCCAGAAAAGATTTAAATTATCAATAATAAAAACTAGATTATCCTTACCCTCGCAGTATGATTTCCCTCGTCAAATTTTTGCCAAATTGAGATATCAGCTGCCTGTTCTTTCATGTTGGCTAAAAAAAAGCATTTTTTCCTTTTCTCTCAAAACCTTAAAAAAATTTTTAAAAATCAATTCTCTTAAATAATGAAAAAAATAAACGAAAAAACAAAAAAAGGTGGGCAATTATGCTATGAGGCTAACATTATGTGAAGGGGAGGTCTCCTGAAGCCAACTGTGCAGTCTTAAAGTGGGACTAAAGCACCTAGATCCTCTTCCAAAAGATAAAATAGGCCAGAAATAAAGACCATTTTCCTGCACAATAGAAGAAATAAAACTAAAAAGCTTGTAAAAATCCTGTTGTGTATCACTGCCCTTTGGTCCAGGATGTCATTACACCCCACACATTCACCTCATGCACAAACAAACTTTTATCCATATTATAACATAATATGAAAATGAAAGTTCAAATATGACTTCCTATAGGTCTCAAACACAAACCTAGGCTCCATCTGTGACTGTTTTGGCAAGACAAGTCATTGTACTTGTATTATGTCAAGTCTGACCTTCAAAGGTCATCAACAGTCAAGATGAAGGTCACCAAATTAAATATGTTACTTCTTATATGTTTCTAATACAAACCTAGGCTCCATCTGTGACCGTTTTGGCAATACAAGTCATTGTAATTGTATTATATCAAGTTTGACCTTCAAAGGTCACCAAGTCAAGTTGAATGTCTCCAAATGAAAGTTCGTATGTGACTTCCTATGTCAGTAACACAAACCTAGACTCCATCTCTGACCTTTTCAGTGACAGAAATCATTGAATTCTCTCTAGGTCAAGTTTGACCTTCGAAGGTCAATATGAAGGTCACCAAATGAAAGTTCATTCATGACTTCCTATACGTCTCCAATACAAACCTACACTCAATCTGTAACGATTTTGCTGATATAAGTCATTGAAATTTCACTGTATAGTCTGACCATTGAAGGTCAATGAAGGTCAAGTTCAAGGTCACCAAATGAAACTTCATACATGACTTCCTATATGCCCACAATACAAACCGAAGCTCTATCTGTAATTGTTTTGATGATAGAAGTCATTGAAATTTCACTATGGGAAGTTTGACCTTTGAAGGTCACCGAAGGTCAAATACAAGGCCACTAAATGAAAGTTCAAAAATGACTTCCTACAAGTGTTCAAAACACAAATGTACCCAATCTTCAATATTTTCAAGCCTAGAAGCCTTTGAAAATTGTAACATTTTGCTTGACCTCAAGTTTGACATTTCAAGGTCATCTGAGGTCAACTTTAACATAGCCAAACTACAAGTCATATGCGACTTCCTATATATTGATAATACAAACTTAATCTCTATCTGCAACCATTTGGCCTCCAGAGGCCGTCTTGCATATTCTCTATAAGATCGGATTAAAGTACAGCGCCCCCAGTAGACCCACTTCTGTCGATTCAATCAAAATGGCGCTCGCACTGTACATTGACAGTACCGAGAAAAGTTGATTGCCGGATTCAGAAAAAAATTATCCCGCTGTTTTTGAGAAATAATTTTTTAAAAGGAGGTTTTGGAGGGTTTTGGTAAATTTGCCCAGAGCCCAATTTGAACCATCTTCTGGTTATATGTACCTACTTGTGGGACTGTCCAGAAAATAGATTTGAAACGTGAAATTTGCATACAGGAAGTGAACTGTGACCTATTTAGTGATTTCAAGATTTTTGTGGGGCAAGGCCTCGAGAAGTCCATATTTAAACCCATCAATGATTGTTCTGAAAAACCAGATGATTTTTAATGGCTTCACAAGAACATGACAAACATTTTGATACCAAACATAAGTATATATGATATGTGAAAAACTGAAGAAGTTTCAGACAATTTTCCATTGAAAAATGCATCTGTCTTGACCAAAATTGATGCAAAACGTGAAGTTCATCTTGAAAAACAAACAGGTTCCTATAAAAACACACCTAAGATATTTTCACAAAAGTTGACTCATATAGTTGGCTAAATATTGTGCGAGTGTCGTTAAATTGCGAGACCAGTAACATGGATCCGGACTGCGAAAATTGGAACCACCCCTGTATTTAGAAATTATTACTATCTCCTTTGGGTGTCAAAATAGGTCACTATATAATAAACATGGAATGCTTGTTATAGATACTTCTCCAAATTAAGAGTCTTAGAGTATATGTACATGATTTACAAGATATTACCCTTCCGGATCATTCTGGATCATAACTACAATACATCTGAAACACATTTGTCCTTTAAAGATTAGACAAATATAGATTGTTACGATATAGTTTATAGTTGTATGTTAATTTATTAGGATATAATAACACTTTCAGGATCACCTGTAATTATGATAAGATCAAATAACGGTGGTGTATTCAAGCCATTTTTATTATATACTACATATTTCTCAGAAAAGCCATCTAGATGTTTTCATAAACTGTTGTACATTGCATAGGTTCTACATCTACCAGGCCTTGTTTTTACTCCTCTGAGCAAAGCGTAGTCTGCGCTTGTGGTAACGCTTCAATGATTTTGTGAACCACAAAGTATTCAACATTGTTGGATGTCAGGGGTAGGGAACCTTCTCCAGAAAGAGCCACTGTGGGTGCAGGCTTTCATACCAACCAAGCTGCTACACACCGGATTCTACTAATCAAGGCTCTTAACAAACATTCCAGAAGTTGATTAGTAGAATCAGGTGTGTAGCAGCTTGGTTGTATACAAATGTATACATATAAATATCCGATTGATTCAAATGTAAATTGATTGAAATTGCGAGGGTTGACATTGCTCATGAGAAGATCCAACTATAATGGGATGATTTCATGAGGACCCGGAGCTGATCTCCATTTTCTGCCGTGTGAGCCAAATTCTCCCTGAGGAGGCCTGTCTCAGCCTGAAAGTCATTAAATGGAGGAGAGTCCAGGGGAAGACAAATACAGAGAATAATCAGGTTACAAACTGTTCTGCCAGAGCTCTATTGAAACTTTCTGGGAATATGAGGGCTCGCTGTGTTAACTCCCTGAAAGTCGAGTGTTCCATTTTATACAGTGAGCACCATAACCCATCGGACAGTGACAATTTTTGGTTTACTGTGCACTAGGACTTAAGGGTTTGGAAAAGATACTTTGAAAATGTGGTTGAAGCACAGACAGCCAACTTTAATTTACTGGAGTTTTCATCCAAATTTGATGAACTGTTTTGAAATGACAGCACCTTTTATAGATAGTCTCAAACAATATTGGATAGTTCAACATAATGTGCAATATCATAATAATTTTTTTACATTTGGCCACATATCTCTGGCATGCGTTGACAGCTTGATGTCTTCGATGCACATACATCACCAAACACTGGATATCTTCCCCGTTCATGCTCTGCCAGGCTTGAGCTGCAGCTGTCTTCAGTTCATGCTTGTTTTGGGGACTTTTTGCCTTTAACCTCCTTTTAGACATGTAAAATGCATGTTCAATGAGATTGAGGTCAGGTGACTGCCTCAGCCAACAGAATCAAAATGTATCACTGTCCAATAAATTATGGTGCTCACTATATATAGGATCTGTGCAGACTCACTTGCAAGCAGAATAACAGAAAAAGAAGCTCAGCTATGGGATATACAGAATAAACAAATCCTACGGTTTAAACCTCTGCTGACATGCCCTACTGTGCTCATCTTCACACTGAAAGTGCATTACTATGCTAAGTGATGACAGACTTCAGAGGACTCAATCAGTTCTCAAGCAAGACATGTTGCTTGTTCTTCATGCCAGCATGCCAGAAAAAGTGAAGTTTAGCATTAATATTTGACCTGAATGAAACACTAAATTGAAATTACAGCTGTTAGATGCAGATCACAGATGGAAGAAAATGCAATTTTAGCCAACAGTGAGATGGATATGGAATACAGTAAACTGGGCCTTGGGTTAGGAGAAGTCCACACACATTTTGCAGACATAAACACTTACAAGACCAAAGACTGAAATGCCCTCAGTTTCCTAGTAATACATATGGGACATGAAGCAATTCTACTTCTGAGCTCTCTTGCACTCTCTTTCTCTTTCACTCCGACTATCTCCTGCGCTGCCAATAATGCTGCTAAATTTGTTTCATTCCTCTGAAAACAGCAGTCCTGCAAAGGTCATATGATAACTAATAAAGGGCTGCCTGTGCCACAGTACCCATACCCCTTTTCCACCGAGCTGGTTCCAGTGCTAGTTCGGAGCCAGAGCCTGACTTAGCACCAGTTCTTTGCTTTTCCACAGCCTAAGCACCAGCTCCTGGCTCTCAAAACAAGCACCAACTCTTTGCTGGTCTAGAGCCAAGTATCGATTATGTGGGGCAAAGTTAAGTGACCAACAAGACCAGCGCGGTCACGGAAGTATTTTGAGCGTTCTGCTCGCAGTAATATACAAGCGTCTGTCTTATATCTGCATGATGCGTTTATATTCTTACTTTTCTCCTTCAGGCATTTTTTTCTACGCCACTAACGTCTACATTAAGCATTACGAATATGAGTTGGCTGGTTAGCTAGGGCATTCGCGAATTATTTAAATTGCCATCAGCGAGCTTGATGAGCATTTCAAAATGAAACGGCATTAGATCATTCGAAACTTTTGAAGCTGGAAAGAAATATGACAGTTGCTCATTTATTTCTTACCTGTCTACATCTTTGGGTAAAGAAAAGATGGATAGCGTGTTCCTATTATTACAACCTATTAATGCACAAGGTTTCGGTATTTTTAACATGCACGGACAACAACGCAAGATACGGTACACATTTAATGTTTGCGCCTTATTTTGCTGCTTTTTTAAACATCTGATATCAGCCCAGCGCAAGATCATAGCAATCTGATGGGCTATATTCCCTTTCCCCTCGAAAAATGATGCAATCTCAGTGACAATAATAGTATTAATGAGCATAGAAACACAAGCATTATTTTAGTTTTAAATGTTTATTCATGGTTTCCCGCGGTCTGAACTGTATTTCTGCATTGCCGGATGTTCCATGAGCGATGCTGAGAGACCTAAGTCTCGACCAAAGTTCATTTTCTCCTGATCAGTTGGTCGTAAAATTATGGTGACGTAATCGCTGGCTCTGAGTTCTCCTCAGCGATGGAAAAGCAAACAGGGTCTTAAGAGGTTCATGGGACGAACCAACTAAGCACTGGCACTAGCACCAGAACGGCACTAACACCAGGTTCTTTTTGGTGGAAAAGGGGTATGAGACTGCAGTGGTGTCTGGGGGACCTTTTTACCACTAAGGGGGGAGAGTAAGTGAAGGGCCAATACCCCCATTTGAAAAATAAAAAGGAGGTGAAAGACTGCCGTTACTTCTTTACCTCTACATACTGTGTGTGTGTGTGCGCAAGTTAGTGTGTGTGTGTGTGCGCAAGTTAGTGTGTGTGTGTGTGTGTGTGTGTGTGTGTGCGTGCGTGTGTGCGTGTATGTGTGTGGACTCATAGGACTAAAATCTTAGGATTTTAACAAGCTGTTGATTTGTCTTAATTAGGTGCATTTATGTTCAGAGCAGGTATTTATCCTCTTAATCATATTTGAAAAATCTATACATGCCATGAGAAATACAAATTTCACATCCACATTGAGATATATTGGAAACTAGTATAAATAACTGCAGACGGAAACAATTTAACCGAACATTTAATTAACAGAAACAATTAAGAGGTTCCTCATTGGTGAAACTGTCGAAACATGGTTGCAAAAACCAACAATTTATTGGGCAAACAATAGAGTCATACCTGTTTCGTTTCATGTTCATTTTATTAAGTTCAGGTAAATTATTTTGAAAGAATTCAAAACACCTATGTTCAGAAACCCAATTTGGAACTCGCTTATTTTCTCAGTCTGATTCGATTTGTTCAGAAATGTTTTTACCTGAAAATCCTCACAATATAGAAAAATAAGCACAATATATTTGGGGATTTTTAGTCTTTTTGGCATGGTACCACGGATATGTCCATCAAAATGTGGCTTACGATGGTAAACTGCTCTAAACATGGAATGCAGCTAATTATGAAAAACTGACTGCTTGTTAGAATCCTGAGATTGCAATTGTGGTAGGAACAAAGATCAGCATACTCAGTGGATACCAGGACCGAGTTTGAGAACCACTGCAGTAGGCTGCTGGCATGCTTCATAACGTCAGCAGTTTTACTGAAGCATAAACTCAAGAAATTAAACCATAAGCAATAAATTGCCAGAATGAAAAAAGAGATGACTTTTTGTACCAACCCCAAGGGTCAACTGTACAATTCACAGTGTTGTATAAGAATGGTCAATATTTTTTTTTCTAGGAGAATTAAATGATTTGCATTGTTCATATTTATTCACTCCCGGATTGAAGATATACATAAGAAAAAACCAGAGTCATCGGTCCAACAACATTGCAGAAAAAGTGGTGTCCTGATGTCAGCCAAGGCATTGTGAAGGACATATTTTGTGACAAAATTTGACAGCCAACTTCATTAAATGCTCATGACATATCTGTTGATACTTCAAACGAAAGTGAAATGAAACATTGCAGAGAAATACCCATAATAACGGTTTCAATTGTATGCACTAAATTACCGGGACTCGTCTGATCAGAAACGCAATTTGAAATGACCGTCGTGGGCGTAACCAGTCGTCCTCACGTGTTACGTCCATCCCTGTGGGTTAATTTGCATAATATATGCAAATAGCGTAAAGATGACCTCCGCAAAATAAGGTAGTCACTTCCTGCCTCAAAATTTCACAAGGCGTCAGACAATCATATATACCATGTTTTTAAAAGTAATGAAAATTTTTCCGTGCCCTAATATTGTGTTACGCCCATAAAAACAAACAATCTGTGTGCTATCGCCATAAACTGTATAAAAAGATGGACGCAGCGCCCGGGTCTGAAAAGTGAGACCAATGCGGAATTTGAATTCCATTTAATGGCCAGCAGATGGCGACGTCGGTGGTTGCAGAATTGGAAAAGGCGTGTTTGAATTTTCATGATCACTGTAACACATTTGTACAGTTTAGGATGGAATGAGCCTTATCCTTTATTCAATGTTATTTCCATTTTACATCTGTTTGAGAGACACTATCTGAGTCCATGAGAATTTTAGGCTCTTGCAGAAGAGATTTTAATTCCCAGTGAGACCAACCAGGTTTATTATAACATAGCCTATGCATTAGAATGTATTATGTTTTGGTCAAATAAAAGCAACACCTTCAAGTGCAACAGCAGAATCTGCAAGAGCAGCATGAAGAGGCGGCTCTGAACCGGTTCAAAAAATTTTGACTAATCAACCCATTGCAAAAAAACGGCCGACTGCTGGTTGACCAAGATTTGCTTAAGTCGAGAACAGCCCTAGTAAATATGCCATAATCTTTTCTCCTTTTGTTTTTGGCTGTGGCAAGAAGAATAGAAGTGCACACACTCCTCAAAGCTCCAATGAATAGGCGTATGGTCACTCTAACCAATGCGGAGACTGATTAAGAACAGCCCATCTCTGCTCATCAGTGCCCTACAGGGCAAAATAGGATTTAGACAGATACCCTTGGTATCTGCGTCTCAGCTCTATACGCTGGATTATTATTATTTTTTTAATCAATAAAGTGCAGTCTACATGATCTACTCACAAGCTCTTGGCTTTTTCAGCCCACAGCCGGTGGTCATCAGTGCAATTTTTTTTTGCCGCAGCCAGTTTTTTTGCAGCCAATGATGCCTGCATCTAAAGCAAATCAATTCTGTGAATACTAGTAGATTATACTTTGGAAGTCTGGGCTATGGAGGACAGTTGTGTGTAAGCATAATACACTGCCCTCCATAATTATTGGCACCCCTGGTTCAGATGTGTTCTTTAGCTTCTAATAAATTCAGTTTTTTTTTCTAAATAATATAATATAGGACCACAATGAAAAAAAGAGGAAAATCCAACCTTTAATTCAAGTGCATTTATTCAGTGGGAAAAAAATCCCACATTAAGAAATAATTCTTTTACATCAAATCATGTGTGCCACAATTATTAGCACCCCTGATGTTAATACTTTGTACAACCCCCTTTTGCCAACAAAACAGCACCTAATATTCTCCTATAATGTTTCACAAGATGGGACAATACAGAAAGAGGGATCTTCGACCATTCCTCTTTGCACAATCTCTCTAAATCATCCAGCGACCTGGGTCCTCTCCTCTGCACTCTCCTCTTCAGCTCACTCCACAGGTTTTCAATGGGGTTGAGGTCTGGGGACTGAGATGGCCATGGGAGGAGCTTGATTCTGTGTCTGGTGAACCATTTCTGTGTAGATTTGGCCACATGTTTAGGGTCATTATCTTGCTGAAAGACCCAGTGATGACCCATCCTCAGCTTTCGGGCAGAGGCCACCAGATTTTGATTTAAAATGTCCTGGTATTTCAAAGCGTTCATGATGCCATGCACCCTAACAAGGTTCCCAGGGCCTCTGGAAGAGAAACAGGCCCACAGCATCACCGATCCTCCCCCATACTTCACAGTGGGCACGAGGTGCTTTTCTGCATACTCATCTTTTGTGTTCCGCCAGACCCACTTAGAGTGTTTGTTGCCAAAAGGCTCTATCTTGGTCTCATCTGACCAAAGCACACGGTCCCAGTTAAAGTCCCAGTACCGCTTAGCGAACTCCAGACGTTTGCGTTTATGATTGTGAGTGAGAAAAGGTTTTTTCCGTGCATGCCTCCCAAACAGCTTGTTGGCGTGTAGATAGTGCCTGATGGTTGTTTTGGTGACTTTGTGACCCCAAGATGCTACCATTTGTTGCAATTCTTTAACAGTGAGCTTTGGAGAACTTTATATTTCTCTTACCATCCTCCTCACTGTGCGTGGTGGCAAAATAACCTTGCATCCTCGTCCAGGCTTGTTTACCACTGTTCCAGTCGTTTTAAACTTCTTAATGATTCCTCTGACAGTAGATATGGGCAGGTGCAGGCGAGTGGCTATTTTCTTGTAGCCATTGCCTGACTTGTGAAGGTCGACACACATCTGCCTTACTTAAATGGTGTGTTCCTTTGTCTTTCCCATGTTGAAGAGTAGATAAGAGAAATGGCCTCTGTGTCACGTCATATTTATACCTCAGGGAAACAGGAAGTGATGAATTACGAATTAAATGTTCCTAGATACTCTGATCAACTTTGTAAACTACTGTAGAAATGACAGAAATACTTCAATTACATTTATTTCCTAGGAATTGTTAGGGGTGCCAATAATTAGGGAACAGGTGATTTTATGAAAAATAATTATTCCTTAGTCAGGGACTTTTTTTTCCCCTTAAAATTCACTTGAGTTGAAGGTTACATTTTTCTACAATTTTCTGTGTGAGAGTATGCTTCTACAATAAAAATTGAATTTATTTTAAGGCTTTTAACACATCTTAACCAGGGGTGCCAATAATTATGGAGGGCGCTGTAAGTGTTTCATTTCATTGAGGGCTTATGTTCATCACCCACATCTTATGTTCATCACCCACATCTGGATAAACAGCACTAATTAAGAATCTGGGACAGTGTTTAAAAGACTGTATCAGAAAAGTAATATGCAAATTGAAAAGTTTCAAGGAATCTATGTTTTGCTTGCCTGAAGACAAATTCATTTTAGTCTGTTTTTCAAAAAAGTAACTTCAGAGCTGTTTTGATGCATGAATTCACCAGGTCACCATAAAAGCTCATATTTCAGCTTTACCAGATTGGGGAAAAGGCAATAAATCTAATTTTCTTGAACAAATATTGATTTTTGTTGATTCGGAAAGAAAAGATCATTAATCGTAATAAAAGCCAGGCATCCCCTTGTCCCCAACTCTGGTGGCCATCCTCAGGGAATACTTGTCAGGAATGAAAACAGCGAAAATGAACTGACTCAAGCCGGCTCAGGATGAACAGCAACAGGAGTGCCGAAATGCATTCGCAAGAATGCATATAAATAATATATAAATAATAATCTGGTTCCTTTTCCCAATTTATTTTTTTTTAATGTTAAAAAAACATACTTAGCAAACTGGTGACTATTTTAGTAAGTAAAAGGTTGGGGGGAACTTGTTCTTGATTAAGAAAACACATTAAACATCAGCATATACTAGGCCTGTCATGATAACTTTTTTTGTTACTCGATATATTGTCCCAGAAATTATCACAATTAACGATACTATTGTCATTTTATTTAAAAAATATATATATATTTTTAAGAAATTTTTGTGCCAGAGCTATAATGATAAACATAATAATGCAAGTACACGATTTAGAATATCAATGAACATTTATTATTCAAAAATATTAAAAACTATAATGTTTAAAAAAAACATTTTAATAACCCAAAATAAATAACTCTTTCAAAAAACGTTTCACAACCAAAACAACAAAAGCACTCCAAGTTTGGCTCTGTAAGGCAAAATTGAAACGAAATATATGAAGCATTTGGCATAGAAGCGCAAAATAAAATAAAGATTAAGTAAAATAGTTATTATACAACAACTAAACTCAAAATGGAGAACAGACTCTTGTGGTCAATTCACACAATTGCACTTCTTCGAAAAAAACAGCTACGGCCCTGCAGGTGAAAGAATCTCCCCTGTGCTTCTTGACCACGGTCGGGGAGCCGCAGCAGGAAAAGGTAACAATTTAGTCGCCGTTTCCCTTCCATTTCGCGTGTATTCATGTCTTCGCATTGACTTTGAATGTTATCTGTCGCGTGAAAAAATTCGTTTCGTGTTCGGTGTAAAAGCAGCCTTACTTGGATTTTATTCGGATTCATGTATAAAATCCATGAATTCATGGATTCATTCATATCTACCAATGTTGGATTCATGCAAATTTTCCAAGTTTATATTTCATTTCATCTTATTTTTCATCTCTGAGTGCAATACAACAATGTAACAGCCCAGTAGTGTAGTCCACTAATAATGCAAAATCAATAATAGGACGTGTTTATTACTACTATAGCTTAGCAAAGCAGACATGTAATACCATCTTTACTCACCTGTTTACACCGAAAGAATGAACATGAAAAATGCTACATTTAGAAAGCAGAATAAGGCGGAATTTGACTTTCAAGGGATATTTCAACATTTTGGGAAATTGGCCTATTGCCATAATCCCTATAGTTACGTGAGTAGGTACATTACCTTTAGTTATCCGCCCCTGTTGTTTTGAGATTCGGGGGGGGGGGGCGGGGGCGAGATGCTCAGCAAACATAATGAAAGTGAACGGTACAGGTTCCTCGCTCCTTCAAAACTCATCAAATACGCAATCCAGCAGCTCCAAAACGCTCTCGTGGAAAAACTGTGATCTGCACATTCACCAAACTATGGAATAATGATGTATAATTATGTAACATTATGACACATGAAGCAAATATTCGGAACTACTTTCTTGAGTAACCCGCTGGGCGAATTGACACAGTGCGCAGTGTGCACCTCAGACGTTGCGAGTAGCTGCAGTAAACATATTCTTTTGAAATCACTCCGCCCAGCCGGGATGTATGGAATGTAGTTCCGGTTATATATTTGCCTTGAAAATAACTCTGTCTTGTAATTATACATCATTATTTTATAGCGTGGTGAATGTGCAGGTCACAACTTGTCCACGAGAGCGTTTTGGAGCTGCTGGATTGCGTATTTGATGAGTTTTGAAGGAGCTAGGGACCTGTACCGTTCACTTTCGTTATGTTCGCTGAGCAACTCGCATCCCCCCCCCCCCGAATCTCAAAACAACGGGCACGGATAACTAAAGGTAATGTCCCTACTCATATGACTACAGGGATAATGGCAATAGGCCAATTTGTTGAAATATCCCTTTAAGAAAGCATAAAGTTCTGGACCTTAATCTGTGTGTAAAGACACTGCACGCATCACCTGCTTTCCTCCGCCCATCCCCCATGTGTCAATCAGAGACATGGGCGAGGAGAGCGGAAAGAAAGTGAACTGCAGCGGATCCTGTAAAATACTTAGCATCGTTTTTCTTAAGAAAATAACCACAAATTAATTGCAGCAATTAATCGTGGTCAGGAAAATGATCGCAATCATTTACACTAATTGTAAGATAGGGCGATTAATTGACTTTCACGACGGGCCTAGCATATACCACATTGAGAATTTCAGTTTACCATCTTTGCCCTTCGTCTTTAAAACTGAAAGACAAAATACATGTAGTAAGTCTGCAGAAAATAAGACCAGTGCCTCATTTAATAAATGGCAACTACAGTGAGATTACCAATGCTACTGTAGGAGCCATTTCAATATAGTTGTTTATGTTTGTGTATATCTTATTTTTGACCACTAGGGGTAGTATAAGTTTTGTTAGTTTGGCTCATGTGGTGTCAGGAAGCACAGGCACAGGTGTTCTTAATGAGTTTACCACCACACGGTTCTCAACGTACCCCAGTTTTTCCATTCATCTGCAATACCTCAGTTGTGGTAAATCATCGTTTATGTCAAACTTTCAACCCTTGCAATAAATGGGAACATCACCCAAAGATAATGGATTTTCGGACATTGTTTATTGGAAGGTACGAATAATGGGCATTCCTCTAACCATCTACCGTGACTAATGTAACTGGTTTTTGGATAGTCACTACACAAGTAAGAACTGTCCTGAAAGGAGGACTGGACGGTGTTTGGAAGGAGGCAGTTGCTTGGACTGGAATCGCAGGAGTCAGAGGGAACTGCGGTAAATTCCTCTCTTCTCAAAACAGCGCTGTAAATAGGAAAAGGCGAGGTAAGCGAGACACGGCGAACTATCAGTCTGTTTTACGCTGCCTTTGTCTGAATTGGAGCAGTGTGGAAGCCACGCACACCTGAATGATTGCCGATTTATAAGGAAATTGGAAGGCATTGTTGCTTTGGGTTGTGGTGCTGGATAACGTTGATGGCTGGGATATTCCTCTGAGTTTGGTATGGAAAGTGGAAAAATTGGAGAATTTGTCTGCAGTTTGTGAATGAATGATATTGTTTGCTGACGCCACAATTTCTTGGAAATGGATGAAAATGCTGATGAAATTGCTGTGGCTACTGATGATCTTGAAACTGCAAATGATGATATTCTTTTTGAGACTGCAGAAACTAATGTTGAAAAAAGAGAGAAAAATGACTGCAAAAGGTACTATGCTTCTGGTGGAAAATATACAAAGGAACCGAAAGTTAATCCTAAATCAAGCCTCTAAAGTCAAGCGACAGATTGATAATCTGCTCTCTTTAAATGTAACAGCTGATGTGGTTTGCAATGTTGTTAAACTTTTAATGGAATTTACTAAGTTGTGTGATGATGCTGCGGAAACCCACAACTCATTATTGGAAATTCCATTGCGTGATGAACAATACAAAAGGCAACAAACTTGGTTTGAACAAAGGAAGAAAGTAAATGAGCATTTCATGCATAGTATAAAGAAATGGTAGATGGATGCTAAAAAATATGAAATGGTGAATGAAAATGAAAAACATCCCAGTGACAGTATTTCAAATGTTTCTTCACATGGTAAAAGTCGTCCCTCATCGAAAGCCTCCTCCACAAATTCTGCACGTTTAAAAGTAAAAGCTGAAAGGCAGCACTAATACAGCATATGGCTGCTATGGAGAAGAAACATGAGTTGGAAGCTCAAGAGGAAATTTTGCATTTGGAGCAAGCACCACTGAGAAGCAAAAAGGAGCAACTGTGAATGGAAACTATACTAGCTGCTGCTACAGCTAAATTAGCCATACTTGAAAGCAGTGAAGCAGGAAGCAGCACCACCCCATCTGATGGAATGAATTCATATTACAATAAAGCAATGGAGTCCCAATCAGAGAAAAAAAAAAAAATGCCTCAAATGGATCCATCAACACAACAGCCATTATCAGAAGCAGTGAGTGTACATCCTAAAGAAAGAAAACATGCACAAACACAACTAACAGACTTCAATCCATTGCAGCAGGTACAATCCACCCACAGGTCAATAAGAGGTACTGCAACCTTTGTAAATTCACAACAAGAGCAAAGGACAAGCAATGTTAACACAACTCGGGCTTCAAGGGAAAATGGAGTTCAGGACATTGGCAACATCATCCAAAGACAAATAGAAATCACTGCTCAGTTGGTTCAACAACAGCAGTCAGCATCTCTTCCACCAAGAGTAATACCCACATTTGATGGTGACCCTTGACAGTATGGCTCTTTTATCATGGCATTTGAACAGGGGACTGAAAGCAAAACAACTAATCTCCAAGACTGTTTGTACTACCTAGAGCAGTACACCAGAGGGCAGCCAAGAGAATTGGTCAGAAGCGGCTATCATATGCCAGGCAATCAAGGCTATGAAAGAGCCAAACATTTTCTGAAGGAACACCTTGGCAATGAAATGAAAATAGGAGCAGCTTATATGGAAAAAGCCTGAAGTTGGCCAACAATAAAGTCAGAGGATGTTGGCTCTTTTCAAACGTTTTTGCTGTTTTTGAGAGGATGCCAGACTTTCCACCGTTTACAAATGTAGGAGTGGAGTATTTTGGACCAGTTGAAGTTCAAAGAAGTCGCAATTTAATCAAGAGATACGGAGTTATATTCACATGCATGGCTAGTTGTGCAGTGCATCTTGAGGTTGCCTACTCGCTGGATACTGATTCATGCATAAATGCTATTTGTCGGTTTATGTGTCAACGTGGACAAGTTTCCAACATCAGGTTAGACAATGGAACGAATGTTGTTGGAGCTGAGCGAGAACTAAGGGAAGCTCTCAGAAAGCTGGATCATAACAAAATACAAAGTGCCTTGGCGCAGAAAGAAATAAAATGGCCATTGGTCGTTTATGTCACACTTTCAACCCTTGCAATAAATGGGAACATCACCCAAAGAAAATGATTCTCGGACATTGTTTATTGGAAGGTACGAGTAAAGGGCATTCCTCTAACCACCAACCGTGACTAATTTAACTGGTTTTTGGATAGTCACTACAGCTACCTTACACATTGCAGATGGCCATCTGATGTAAGGAAGTCTCAGCAGATCCACAGATCTACAGTCATTCTGAGCAGTTTTATTTTTCAGTTTCAACCAAGATACAAAAAAACAACCGTTCATGAACTTCTTATGTTGTCCGGGCAAATCAGAAGACAAGGAGCCATGTTGCAAAACGCACAAACTCTGCATTCAAAACATACGTGGTCACAAAAGGCAGGCTGCACCCAATGTCACTTGATGGCAAATGTCGTAAAATTAACACGCGTATGAAAATATTAATATTAATTAGGCTTGAACTTTAAGATCCTAAATTAATTCTAAGAAAGGAGGATTGTAGAGTCCATGAATCAAACAGGAGTTGAGTAAGAAAAATTACATTACAGGCACTCACAACATTCTTTTTTTGAAGATTAAATTCAGCAATTACAGAGCTCATATGGAGAATTCAAATAACTATGCTAGAATGGAAATCACTCAGTTGCAATTCTTCAAAAAAGTCACATTTAGAGGTCACTGAACAGTCAAAATAGAGTTTTCGCTAAGGAATACAACATCAATTAAGAATAACTCCTCAATGTATAAGAGTCTATTCAAATTGACTTTAAACAAAATACAAACCATTAATAACATTGAACAAGTTCAGGGTTAAAATGCTAACAAATAATTCCAGAGCTTTAGCACAGCTCAGATAATCAGAAAGTCATCAAAATTTAAGAACGGTGTCCATTTCAACAAAGAGCACCATTACAATACTGTGGTTAGTGACACAGTTAATTGGCACAAACTGGGAAGTTACAGTTCCAAGTTCCAAGTCTTTAAAAAGAACAGGCATGTTTCTCAGGCTGGATCATCGGCGGGTTGGATCTAGTGGTTTTAGACACAATTTCAGTGATTGAGAGTCAGCAACTGGATTCACTGGGCGTCACTAACGGGATTTCAGATTCAACTTCATCCTACTCCTTTAGAGAATCATTTTCATCTGGTAAATAAGCAATGATAGGTTTGAGAGAGGAAGGGTTTCTCGGAATTTTGTGTTTTCTATAGGATGCTGTGAGCATGCTGCCGTTCTGAGCACAAATTTTGTTGGGTACAGGACTGAATGGTGTGGAGAGTTCTCTTTGGTTGAGAGATAAGAACAGAGTCGCCGATTGCAATAATTCTTCGCGTCGCATGTCATCTTTTGTCTGCACAAATCTTAATTTCAGACTTGCAAAAAGAGTCATTCAGTGATAGTTGCATGTCAGCAGAGTCAGTTAGCAGAGGAAACTTTTTATGCTGAATACCTGTAGGTTATTTTAATTTTTCGACCAAATAGAGAGCTCCAAACGGAGACATGTTGATTGAAGAATGGGTCATTGATCTGTATTAATGCAAAAATAAAGATGAAGTTTGTTTCCCAATGCAACCTCCTACTGTTCATGCTCTGATTGGTTTGTTCAGTGTGCCCATAAGTCGCTCTGCTTTTGCATTGGCTTCAGGCAACAGAGGTGTAATTCACTGATATTGGAATCCAAGGTGACAAGCAAAGTTTCTGAAAGCTTAATTTGTGAACAGAGGGCCATTGTCAGATTTGAGTACATGGGGAATGCCTTGTCTTCCGAAGATGCCATCAAGTTTGGGCATCACTGTATCAGCAGAAGTTGATGAAACTATTTCAGTTGCAGGACAGCGTCTGTATCCATCGACAATAACAAGTAGATACTCACCAGGGGTGGGCTGCACCTACGAGGCGCTCGAGAAACGCCTGGCGTTTTGTATTCATAAATCCAAATACCGATTGCATCAATGCAGCGTATGGCATCTCGGGTTGTATTTGTGGTCGTATACATTTACGCTACCTCCAGAGCAGGTGTATAGGCATACACCGGAGGTATTAAATGCATTTATCATAGGCGCCGCATGATATTCATGGCTGTAGGCCCTGCCCCGCCGGTATTGGCGCCTATATATAAAACAAAATTACAAATGGGTATCAAATAAGCCAAACTAAAAAAAAACAAGTGAAAAAGTAAGCAGAGCTTACTAATACTCCCAACGTCCCCAATCATGCTTTTTCCATTGGTGATTATAGAAATTATCGCATTGCGAAAATCAATTTTGACAAATATAACAACACATCTATGACACGTAGCACTGCACCTCTCCATATGTTAGAAACTATGTGTGCCAAATTTGAAAAGAATCCAATGTATAATATTTGCGATATCGATGGGACAAATCAACATTGAACCCACTCGAAAATGTCCAAGTCCAAAAACAGGAAAACGGCAATATTTTTGATAGAAATCATCCCAGATGGCCAACACCTTGCACTGCACCTCTACCTGTGGTGGAGAATGTGTGTGCCAAATTTGAGAAGAATCCAATGTATACTATTTGCGATATCGATCGGACAAATTGACATTGAACCCACTTGAAAATGTGTGAGTCCAAAAACAGGAAAACGGCAATATTTTTTATATAAAATCATCCCAGATGGCAGATACTTTGCACTGCACCTCTCCCTGTGGTAGAGAATATGTGTGCCAAATTTGAGAAGAATCCAATGTATAATATTTGCGATATCGATCGGACAAATTGACATTGAACCCACTTGAAAATGTCTAAGTCCAAAAACAGGAAAACGGCGGTATTTTTGTGAAAAATCATCCCAGATGGCCGACACTTTGCACCGCACCTCTCCCTGTGGTAGAGAATATGTGTGCCAAATTTGAAAAGAATCGAATGAATAATATTCGAGATATCGATCAAACAAATAATGTCTTCGGACGGAATGACAGATGGACGGACGGTCCCAGATGGCCGACACTTTGCACCGCACCTCTCCCTGTGGTAGACAATGTGTGTGCCAAATTTGAAAAGAATCCAATGAATAATATTCGAGATATCGATCGGCCAAATAACGTCTTCGGACGAAATGACGGACGGACGGACGGTCCCAGATGGCCAACACTTTGCACTGCACCTCTCCCTGTGGTAGAGAATATGTGCGCCAAGTTTGAAAAGAATCCAATGAATAATATTCGAGATATCGATCAGACAAATAATATCTTCGGACAGAATGAGGGACGGTCCCAGATGGCCGACACTTTGCACTGCACCTGTCCCTGTGGTAGAGAATATGTGTGCCAAATTTGAAAAGAATCCAATGAATAATATTCGAGATATCGATTGGACAAATAATGTCTTCGGACAGAACGAGGGACGGTCCCAGATGGCCAACACTTTGCACTGCACCTGTCCCTGTGGTAGAGAATATGTGTGCCAAATTTGAAAAGAATCCAATGAATAATATTCGAGATATCGATCGGACAAATAATGTGACGGAATGACGGACGGACGGACGGTCCCAGATGGCCGACACTTTGCACTGGACCTCTCCCTGTGGTAGAGAATATGTGTGCCAAATTTGAAAAGAATCCAATGAATAATATTCGAGATATCGATCGAACAAATAATGCGACGGAATGACCAACAGACGGACGGTCCCAGATTGCCGACACTTTGCACTGCACCTGTCCGTGTGGTAGAGAATATGTGTGCCAAATTTGAAGAGAATCCAATGAATAATATTTGAGATATCGATCGGACAAATAATGTGACGGAATAACGGACGGACGGACTGTCCTAGATGGCTGACACTTTGCACTGGACCTCTCCCTGTGGTAGAGAATATGTGTGCCAAATTTGAAAAGAATCCAATGAATAATATTCGAGATATTGATCGAACAAATAATGTGACGGAATGACCAACAGACGGACGGTCCTAGATGGCCGACACTTTGCACTGCACCTCTCGCTGTGGTAGAGAATATGTGTGGCAAATTTGAAAAGAATCCAATGAATAATATTCGAGATATCGATCGGACAAAGAATGTCTTCGGACGGAATGACGGACGGAATTCTTGGTATATAACTATGTACCCCCGACATTTCGTCGTCGGTGGTATAATAAACATCTTGTCTGTTGTACCACACATTATTGACTGCATCTCAATTTATCAGAATGGTTTCATGTACGGAGGGCAGGGGGAAATGACAATAAAACATTTCATTTTTGTTTCAAATCCAGGGAATTTTTTTGCGCTGACAGATTCGCAAAACAGAAATAAAGTTTTCATGTAGGCTGATCCATAAAACAACTGGCATCAAAAACATTAGCCTTAACTGAAATAATTAAGCACCATTTACAGCCTTGCAAAATGCTCAAGAACATGATGAACCAAACAAATACTAATAATGTCATTGCGAACACTTTCATCTTCATTCAAAGCAAGTTCCTCTGTGTGATATATCATTCATTTGTTATGCAAAACAAGCACTGCCGCCATGACTGCATAGGATATATCCAGATAAAGGTGCATGCATGCTCAGGAGTCATGCACAGACCAGAATGCAAGCAGGTCCACCGTTTCTTTAGTTCGACACACCTCTCTACTGTGCTGCACCATACTATCAGAGCACGAGTGAAACTAATTTCACCGTCTAACCTGGGATTTTAAAAAGACACCATTGGCCATGGTTTTTGAGGGTAAGCACTGTCCTCCAGAAAATATGACCCCGCATAGATAAATTATGGAAATTAGCAAATTTATGTAAATTTGCAAAATGTCTAACATTTCATAGTGACGTACAAACACCAAAGGAATTCTATATCGGTGAAATCGATGTCAGTGGGAATAACACGCTCGGCATTTCCAGAGCCAGCATTTACCATTTATGACGGCGCACAAACGCCTCCTTGGTGCAACCCACCCCAGATTGCAACAAACTGGCAAGATCAACTGACACTTCATCCAACGGAGCTGATCATAAAGGGCTCATTTTGAAAGGTGCTCTGGTCTTTAGAGTACTGGTTGAAGCTTGACAAGGAATGCAGAATTTGATACAGTTTTCGGCCATTTTGTCAATGTCCAGGAACCAGGCTTTCTCTCATTGTAAGCGTTTTGTCTTCACAATTCCCTGACAATCAACATGCACCAACTGGATTGCTTGATTTCTGAAAGATTATGTAATTACAAGGTGGATACCTCATGATACAACACCATGTTGAATTGCAAGTTCATTTTTCAAATTAACAAAGTCTTTGACTTGTGGATCTTTCCAATTACCACAGATGATTGATTGGGGAAGTTGCTGAATCTTTTCCGCTTTCATTTTGCACTTCTGCATACGTCTTAGCATTGGGAACAGCAGTTGGAACGATATATTAGACATAGGCTTCAGTCACCAAATCATGTAAGCCTCGTTTTTTTGGGTGTCTACTGATGAAGTCAGCTGGGTTGAGTTCATCTTTGCCAGGTCTATATGCAACGGAGAACAAATACTTTGACAGTGTTTGATTCTTTCAGAAGTCAGTTTCTGGCTGTTGAAGATTCCAATCAAGGGTTTGTGATCAGTGATGATTCAGAGAGCAGAAACAAGTAATACAGGAGAAAAGGTTCAGCTCCATATTCAAAATTCATCTAGCATTTCCTCTGACTGGGAGTAACATTGCTCTGTTCCAGTGAGTGCTGGACTTGCAAAGCCAATTATTTTACCATCTTGAGACAATATGGCACCGAGACCTAGCGGACTAGCGTCAACAAGAGCGTCAATAGGTTTCCTGAAATCAAAATAGCATGATAGATGTGCCTGATGTTTTTAGTATTTTTGCTTTCCGCTCCAATAGTATCACTAACTTTTAGTACAGGGCAAGCATCAGGTATTTCCGCTCATGTCAGATTTTCTCGTAATGCACGTCTGTGTTGTTGCCGTGATTTACGTATGAAAATTATCTGTCTTGCAATTTCATTATCAACATCAGGAAAGTCAGGTTTTGGCCAACTGTCTAAGTTGGTGATATGAGTCTAATGTTTCTTTGTTACCTTGTTTTGCATCAGGAAAATTGTATGCTTCTTATGCAGTGTTTACTTAACCCTTTATAGGGCACTAAAAATACCCTAAGAAGCACATTGTAAAAAAGTACCGTGCCTTGGGCGTATGTCCATAAATAGTCTTACCATCACTTGCTGGGTCAGTCCATATCTAAGCATCCAGACCCTCCCAGATGACCCCCTCAGAAATTTCTCAAAAAATTCATATGGGTACCTCTGGTGGACTTATGAAATAATACCAAGTATTAGACCAATATCCCTAATAGTTTTGAAGTGATGGCCTGTCACAATTTTAAGTATTTTTTATTAATTTTGACGAAATAGTGTTTCGTCCAACTTTGGGCTTCCACTGCTCCTCTATTATTTAACCTACAGATCAGATTTTTGGTTTCCCTGGCCAACTTTTCCCCTAGAATCAGAATTTCTGGTCAGATTAGGTGTATCTACCTTGGTTGCTCCACAATAGGGCTCCAAAGTTGGCCAAAAAGCCAAAAATCGCAAAAATTGCTGTACTTTTTAAATTCTACAGATCATAAAGTTTAGGGAATTCAAGCTTGTTTGTTTCATTTATCTTTCTTGACCTACGCACCTGTCTCACACTAGGTGTGCATCAGCCCCACCCAACTAGGGAATTCAAGCTTGAAATTTTTTTTTGTGACCATTCCTAATACCTCTCATGGGTAATCCACTTTAATCTTGTTTGTATCTTGGCAGGAATGAGAAGAAAATTTTTTTTTTTTTTTTTGCTCGTTTTTCATTTTACGGAAAAAATAGCAATTTTGAAGTCCATGGTTCACCATGTGCGCAATTGACCACATCCTTCAAATCTTTACCATAGATTGCTATAGTTGTCAACTTCATCTGACAAAAAAATTGGGATGGTGTTCAGCCTAGTTTATTTTATGTGAATTTTTCAATAGACACACCATATTGGCCATTTAAACGCACCATCGTACGTCATAAAATGCTATAGATTTGTTGAAAGTATAAATATTAAGTAATTTTCAGTTCATCATGTTAAAACTTGAACAAATAATGAAATCTTGAGACAAGCACAAACTTGTTTCATCTTACATCATCATTAAATCTGCAATCTCAGGTAAGTGAAGTGTGATGACTTGATCCATAATTCATCTGAACTCGTTTTGGTATTGCGTAATGATGACCAGTATAAAAGAGCTCCAATGATCAGATTATCATAATCACTCAAAACATGGAGGGTAAGAAGGATTTACCACAGTGCGAATTAGGCACCAAATTGGGTGATGAATGTCACAATACACGTATGGCAAGAAAAACTGGCTTCTTCAGAGTGGATACCTTAACCAATGAGGATCAAGAATTGCTCGCCTGGAGATCTGGAGTTATGCTTGAGGAAATTGAGCAAATTTGTTTTCATCATGAGAAGATGTTTTTATCTCGGTTCATGAGTGAACAGCGTACATGTGCAGATCCAGGAAATATTCATACCAAACAGATTTCACGTAAGTGTAATTTCCATGTTTTGGTGTAGCAATTGTTTAAGTTTATCCTGATTCCATTACAGATTTGCATAATGTGTGATTTTTAGTCCTCTAAGTTCCTGGAAGTGAATGTAAATTTGATAGTTAGCAATGTTAGCAAAAATTACATAATGAGATTAAAAGCAGCATTCTTATGGTTTCTAAAAAAACCACGTGAACCATTCCAATGTAGTAGTCGTACATGTAATCCATTGTTAAGCCTCAAATAAAACAATGATTTTGCTTGAAAATTTGTATTGAAGTTATTTTTTGCATGTATTTAGCGGTTTCAAAGAGCCTAGATGTGGCAAATGTGCTGAATTTGGCAACTGATGCTACATGA
This sequence comes from Gymnothorax javanicus, assembly GCA_029692085.1. Classification (NCBI taxonomy): domain Eukaryota; kingdom Metazoa; phylum Chordata; class Actinopteri; order Anguilliformes; family Muraenidae; genus Gymnothorax; species Gymnothorax javanicus. Next base: position 63,747,482 of record CM056201.1, read on the forward strand.
TGCTGAATTTTCATCAATATCTGCTCGAAATGGGTAACATCATTCAAAAAATTGCAGTAAAAAAACTAGGCTGAACACCATCCCAATTTTTTTGTCAGATGAAGTTGACAACTATAGCAATCTATGGTAAAGATTTGAAGGATGTGGTCAATTGCGCACATGTTGAACCATGGACTTCAAAATTGCTATTTTTTCCATAAAATGAAAAACGAGCAAAATAAAAAAAAAAATTTTCTTCTCATTCCTGCCAAGATACAAACAAGATTAAAGTGGATTACCTATGAGAGGTATCAGGAATGGTCACAAAAAAAATTTCAAGCTTGAATTCCCGAAACTTTCTGATCTGTAGCATTTAAAAAGTACAGCAATTTTTGCGATTTTTGGCTTTTCAGCCAACTTTGGAGCCCTATTGTGGAGCAACCAAGGTAGATACACCTAATCTGACCAGAAATTCTGATTCTAGGGGAAAAGTTGGCCAGGGAGACCAAAAATCTGATCTGTAGGTCAAATAATAGAGGAGCAGTGGAAGCCCAAAACTTGAAACACAAATTCATCAAAATTTAAAAAAAATACTTAAAATTGTGACAGGCCATCACTTCAAAACTATTAGGGATATTGGTCTAATACTTGGTATTATTTCATAAGTCCACCAGAGGTACCTATATGAATTTTTTGAGAAATTTCTGAGGGGGTGAGCCAGGAATTCTCTGATTTTCTGGATGCCTTCACTTGGACTGACCCTGCTGTACTGTTTTTCAGCTTATGGGTATCAAGCACTACAAGCAGGACCTCTCAACATTTTAAAACTGAATTACTCCTAAAGTTATCGTCATACAGTAATCAATCAATTATATGTTTAATGTACCGAATCTAAACTAAATGTTTATGTGTAAATATTTATGTTTTTTAAAATAATTTTTTATATTTTAAGGTGTTTTTTGCCCCAAAACTGTTATTTTAGCATTCTACGCTGTAACACGAGGCTCAAACTAAATAGTAAATATCTTAAAAATACTATTTACTAAAAATAGTAAATGGTAATTATCTTAACATTTTTGGACAGATAAGAAGGTAAGTAAAACAGCTATATCAAATTTGCCATCAGTTGGTGTGTATCTAGCAATTTATAACAATTTGTAATCAAGATGTCTGTTTCTCCATTTCACATGAGGTCCAGACCCCTTGGGTCTGTTGGCCATCACCCTGACAACCAGATTATAGATAAAGACACATGGAGTTGATAATCTGGAAGCACTTTGCCTAAACTAACTTTGTGTACAGTTTCATTGATAAAGATGCATATTTTCTGGGTAAACTAGGCACCTTTAGGAATCTCACAGTGTGTAATTGCCAGTCAGTTGGAGAAGGTCATTTTGCCCAACTTGAGCTGCAGATGACTTTCTTCATATCTAAAAGTAGGTTTTCTTCTATTAAAGTTATATATTCTGAAAACACTTTTTGAGAACTACACTTTTATTAAAATTCTGACTTTGAAAAGTTAAATACAGCATTTTGGTAGCCTTTTTCTTTGAATCTCCTCCTCTGTAATTATTAGGCAGTCAGAGGCTTGAGGCAGGCTGCTAGCGGGATAGGTCAGCAGAACAACAGGCCTCTATTCTGCTGAACTTTAATATTTTCTCATGAAAATTATATGGTTAGAAACACTTTTTGAGAACTACATTTTGATCAAAATTATAACTTTGAAATGTAAAAATAAGCAGATTTCTTTTTCTTGAATCTCCTTGTTTGTAATTGTTAGACCAGGGATACTTTTCCAGAATGAGCCGCAGTGGGTGCAGGCTTTCATTCTAACCATGCAGTTACACACCTGATTCTACTTATCAAGGGTCTATGGCAAAAGCTTTTAGGGTTGATTAGTAGAATCAGGTGTGCGACAGGTTGGATAGAGTGAAAGCTTGCACCCACTGTGGCTCATTCTGGAAAAGAGTGAGTATCCCTGTGTTAGACATTCAGACTTGAGGCAGGCTGCTAGCAGCAAATGCTCTAGAGTAGAGGCTGCTTGCTGATGTCACTTCTCATAGCCTATTACACATGTGTACCCCAAAAGCTGAAAAACAGTGCGTAGACTTATATGAAAAGGGTGTATGATCAAATGTGACCTCACCACCAAATTTTTTGTTTTTCACGCAAAATTTCACCGATTTCTAGAAATCCTACACAAAAAACACCTCTCAACTTTTAGCAAACCTTTTTAACTTTATAATGCGTGAGTTTTCATCAGTTTTCTTTCGTGAGTTCTGATGTTAGGTCCTTGTGAGTGGGACTAGGTAAGGGCACACAACCGCACTGTGAGAGGCCTGGAGAAGAAAAGAAGTTTGAGATGCTCTAGGGCACTGCTGATTGGTCGAGCACCCTGATGTCACTGCCTGTGATATAGCTTGACTTTCTCTCATTGGCTGGGAGAAATCACCACTGGTCTACTGCCTCACGGAGAGGCATGAGGGCGCCACTTTGGATGCCGATTGAAGTTACCAAATATGGTTCCTCGCCCGATAAAGGGTTAAGGGGAGAAATGTGCGCTCAGAGCAGTCATTGAAGTATCAATGTAGTCGTCATCACCAGTGTCTAGTAGCGTGCCGAAAATTTAATCTAAATCAGGTGAAGCATCGTATAACACAATTCTGGCCTTCTCTTATCTTCAGTATTCACCGCTTTTGTCAAGCGATCGAAACAGACAAGCTACTTTGACCAACAAGGACCAACGTTACCATCTTAAGGCACATGGAACAAAGGAAATAGTGGTAAACCTCCAGCCATCTTGTCTTCTAGTATTAGGTGTATCTGACAAACAGTCTATGGATGTAGTTTGAGTTGGGGATGTATAAACAGATTGTGAAAATATCCTTAAACGACTACTTTCACTTCCACTACAACATACATACGAGGCCCGAAAATCTCAGAGCAACAAAGCGTCCACTTTTTCTTGCAACTTAAGATCGTACGGACCTCTTTCTGCTTTTTTCCTTTGAAAAAGTTTGAGTTTCATCCGTACCTAGCGTTGTCAACCAATGTTTACCCTCCTCGCCATGATGTTATGTCGTTCAGGTAAATTATGAGACAAAGGTCCCTGTTGCAAAGCACCATAACTTTAACTGCATTCCAAATGCATGTGGTTACTAAACATAGGCTGCAGTGCTGTCACTTGACGGCAGATGTCCTTGAACAAACATTTGAATATGAATATAAATTAGGCTTGAACATTTCAGGACCCTAATAATTTTTTTTCTGTTATATACTGTTCTAAGTCATATTCCTTAAATTTAAACCGAATAGCTTTCATAATTCTTTTCTTGTTTAGTTAAAATAAAGCCTTGGTTGTAAAAGAAGATTGCATCATCAGTAGCCTGCCTCATATAAGTTAAGCAACTAAGTACACTGTACGAGACCATACTGATGGCAGAAACCATCTACACTATAATGTTCTTGACAAGGCATGTGTGAGAACCTTAATGAGCTGTTGTTCCTGCTGATCTAAGCTATTTTATGTATTTATTTATTTATTTATTTTGGGGGGGGGGGTTCCCCTCTATTAGACAGTTCTCAGTGGAGAGAGACTGGAAAGGTGGGACGAGAATGGGGATGACATGCGGCAGACAGGCCCGAGCCAGAATCAAACCCGGGCCGCCGCGGGAAGGACTCAGCCCCTCGTGGTGCGCGCACCTAGACCGATATGCTACCGCGGCACAATCTAAGCTATTTTTAGGCTGTCCTTGTCAGCTTGCTGTGTGCCATCATGGAGCTCTACTGCACATCAGGCCCGCTGTCCAACCCTGCTGAGCACTGAGCAAATTTCAATGGTCTACTGCAGCAGCGTTTACCCAGGGCTCTTAGCGCTATCTGAGGCGCAGGTGCACAAGCCAAGCTCTTTGCACATCGTTAACCTCATGACATAATTGCCCAAGTCACATTTTCGCCAGATTGAGATATTGGCTGCCTGTTCTTTTGTGTTGGCAAAAAAAAAATGCATTTTTTCCTTTTTTTCTCAAAACCTTAAAAAATAAAGAAAAGGTAAAATCCATTCTCTTAAATATAAAAAAATGAAAAATACATTAAAAAATTTTAAAAAACAGTAAAAATGAGATAGGCAATTATACTATGGGGCTGACGACATGCAATCTGAGGAGTCCTCTGCTGCGCCGACTGAAGACCGGCTATTCCCCTTACTTCAGCCTCAGTCACCAGGCAGGCTGTCAGAGCAGGGTTCATCGCACAGCCAAAGCCCTAATTAAGTCCAGAATATCCAAAGAATGAGGAAATGAAAATGAGTTGTGTGGATGCCATTTAGTTAACACGCAGCACATAATCATGAGGACAGATGCAGTGAGTGTTTCTGAGTGTGACCGTCTGTGTGTGCATGTGCATGTGCGTGTGTGTGTATGTGTGTGCACACATGCACTTTTTTTAAGCTATTGAAGACCTTCTCCGGTGCAAGCACTGACCTTGACGAACCAGAAGTCCGTATGAGGACCAAAGCCCGATCCTAAAGCGGCAAAACATCATTCATGTGGTCATGGTTAAGGTTAGTGGTCAGGTGTGAATTGAGGTTATGTTGAGGTTGGGGTTAGGCCCGATGGGGTTATGGTTAGGGTTAGCCTGTCCACAATGAATGAAAATCAATGGAATGTCTTAAAAAGGATTGCTGCAAAAACTTTCGTTAGTGTGTGTGCGTGCGCGCGTGTTTGCGTGTGTGTGTGTGTGTGTGTGTGTGTGTGTGTGTGTGTGCGCGCGCGCATGCGTGTGTGTGTGCGAATGTGTGCATGTCTGTCCGCACTTGTGGATAAGTATTCCCACTTGTGGGGATATTTGGCGACGGAAAACCAGATTTCTAGATCCTTAATGCAACATTTTTTTTGTCTGCACAAGGTAACCATTTTAGAGTTCAGGATTAAGTTTAGGGTTAGGGTGAGGCTTTTAGTGTTCATGGTGAAGGGTCAGGGTAAAATGTAAGGGAAAGAATTTTAAGTTTATGGAACATCCCCACAAAACATGAAAACACAATGTGTGTTTGTGAATATATGACGAAGCGTGAATGTGTGTGTTACTAATTGTGTGTGCGTGTGTGTGTGTTTTTGCGCAAATGTAAGCACGTGCTCACAGGCACAGACATGCGCGCACATATACACACAGCTGACCCCCAGTATCGAAAAAACAAGGCTTAGATAGGTTTATGATGCAAATGACAGCTTTGCTTTTAGGCAAATCCATTCAGATTTACAGAAGCAAGGATATTAACAGAAAAAAGGGAGGAGGAAAACTCCATCTGTTCCTATCTGGTGACACACATTCTGCTTATAGCTCAATATAGGGCTGAAGAGACAGCTGTGCGCACACACGTGCACAGATACACACTCATACATGCATACACACGCACACATGCGCGCACACACACACACACACACACACACACACGCGCACGCACGCACACACACACACACGCACGCACACACACACACACACACACACACGCATACAAATGCGCATGCACACACCTGATCACTGTGTAACAATGCGTTACGAAACTTGTTCTTCATTAATACATTAATGTTAGGCATCAATGCAGGCATCTGCATTATTTCAACATTTCGACAAGTGCCATGAAGGTAGGATATATCTTGGAAACATTAATTTTAAAAATTATTGAAAAACCTCATGCATAACATGGAAATAAAATAAACAGATCTTCTATGCAACAACTGGGCAGACAGAGATAGAGAGAGCGTGAGAGAAATGGATCATCTCTCAATGCAGTATTAAGGGAATGAGAGCCATTTCTGACTCAGAGGTCGATCTGTGAGCCGACTAACAGGACCGGGCTCCTTCTGATGGGACTCAACTGTTCAATCAAAAGTTGAGGATTTGCCACAGCATGACCATCTGGTTCCAACGAACCCTCGGCCCTCTTGCACTTGGGAGGGCTAAAATAAGCCCCTCTCCCGACTCCAACCCTTGCCTATCAAATACGGGAAGCTCAACATGGTCCAGTGGCAGTGCTTAGTGCTAAAGTAAGCTAAGCACTGTCCCAGATATTGATGAGTCCTGTATGGGCGAAATCTCAAAGTATCCTCAGATAGGAGGCAGCATAACTGTATAATATCTACAAGTGACACTGACAGGGGTAAGACTAAATACAGCACTACCAAACAGTCCAGGCCTCAAGACAAAATCAGGGTTCTTATTTCATCACCAAAAAAAAAAAAAAAAAAAACAAGATAGAATATCACAGTAAGTGTTGTGCCCCATGTCCTAGCAAGGAATAGTAGAGAAAATGCACCTTGTGCGCCTTTTCCTGGTATGGCGTGACTCGAGAGTAGTTCCACTGTGATATTTTCAGGTGTGTTCAAATAATGTTTTAGAGTATAGCCCACTTGGCAGGAATCACCTTCCTGTTTTCACACCTCAAACATCAAGTTATTGTACTGAATACAATAAACTAACCGTGGGTCATTCCCTCTCAAATCAGACAGAATTCGGGAAATGCGTTACTCACAAACTCAGATTTAGTTCAAACTTTTTGAACACGTTATTTGGGAAATTTGTAATTTTCATACTACTAAAAGCGTCTTACAGTGCAAGAGCATTAGCTAGGTAGGCGGAAAAAAATTGTAGAAAGCTGAAATTTTCAGGGAAGTTGCATCTATGCCCCCTTTATTTATTCCCATAAAGTCCCCAAAAATCCCCCTGGTGCTTTTTCCAGAAATCCAAGATGGCTGCCAACAACACCAGTAATTGGCGTTTAATAATTTTTGGCATATACCAAATATACTGTTGTACAATACAACTTTTCCTGCTAATTTTAGAGTGTAGAATTCAATGGAACAATTTTTTTTTTTTTTTTTTTTACAATTCTAGGTCATCTATTTTGGGAATCCAAGATGGCGACCAGTGAAGACCTGAAAAAAAATCAACAGACTTCTGATGTTGAACTGAATTGTGCTGTAAACGGCATCATTTAGAATTGTATGATTTGCAAATGAATGAAAGTGTGTCTTTAAATATGTTTTTGTGCCATTGTCAAGGGATGTAGCCAGTTGGATGATTGGTGGAGTGGAGGCAGATGGTTCAAGTGGGCCTATGAAGGCTGTCTTTAAACCAGCACCACGTGCTTTCCTATACCTCTGTATCGGTATCTTACTGAACTGGCCTAGTTGCATGGCAGTACGAACCTGAGTAGGCCTCTGTATCGTTGGTTCAGATGGCTCACTTGACGGCGGTGTACTGGCTGCAATACCTCCCATGACATGCCACGTGTCTGAACCTGTCAATGTGGGAATGTTTACATCAGCAATGTCAAAGACAAACTGGTGAAAATCTCCTATCATTTTCAAGCTCTCTTTCTCAGTAGGCATCAAGCCGTCATGTAGTCTTAACAGCTCCCGGTAATCATCTGCGAATGATAGGCTGCTGAGCACGTCTACCAACTCACGGGATTCAAGCTTGGTGTTGACATATGTGGATATATCTAAGAGTACGGGTGATATAAATGACCGAGGACGGGTTGCAGCAATTATAGAGTGAGAAATGACAGTGCGTCTTCTCTCAACTGATTTTGTAGTACCTGCTGCAGAGGATCTGGATTTTATCACACCCTTCATCCATCGACCCAAGACCTCAGGTACCAAGTCACCGGATGATATGTTTTAAAAACTTGGGTAGTGCTGCCGGATAGCTCACTCGGTAAAGCATCGCGTTGCGAAGCAGAAGTGTCTATCACGTCGCGGGTTCGAGCCCCGCTTCGTACCAGCCGGCAGTGGTCGGCAGCTTTTTCAGAGTAGCGCACAATTGGCTATTACGCTACAGGGTTTCAAATTGGGAAGGGACTGCCGGGAAGGGATTATAATAGTTGCCTTGTTCGTTGCTCAAGCGCCTCCTGTTGGCCAGACATGCGCTTGGCAGGAAGATTCTAAGCCTGGTCATGTCCGGGTATCCTCCGCCCTCGTTCTGAACTTGCGAAGATTCAACCAATGAGTGTATAAGAAGCGGTGGTTGACAGGCGCGTGCTTCGGAGGAGAGCCGCGAACTGTCTACACTCTCCTGAATTGGCAGCAAGGGGTCGCATACGAGCAAGCCTTGTACATAGTTCACCAATTAGGTATTCCAGATTCGGGTGGGATTGGAGATGCCAAATTTATAAGAAAAAAAAAAAAAAAAAACTTGGGTAGTTGGACAGATCATATATCTTGCAATTTATTTCACTGGAAATAATCATAGCGCACATGTCTATGATGCCTTCTTTGCTTAAACCACTATCAGGGTAATGTTGACGCAATATTCTCTTGCTGGTGTCCAGGAGTGTGTAAATTGTTTGTTTACCAAGGTCATCCGTGATAACCAGTTCATCACCATAATGGTCTATGAGCTTTTACTTGAACCTTCTGTCAGATTAAGAGTCACCACCTTCTTCTGTGAAACTGTGCAACAGAGCAAGAAGTTGGGGCATAGTGAACTGTGTGTCATCATGAGAGTCAAGATAATTACATAGTTTGAGAAAGGCCTCCTGTTTGCCACTGCCAACAATTCCTACAGTCCGACCAACTCCTTATTTGTCGAGTGGGCGGCCTAGATTAAAGCAGACCTGGCACTGGTGATGATACTTTGCCTCCTCTGCTATGAAGTCACCACTGGACTTGAATGAGGTAATCCTGTATAGGGCCTCTCTTCCCCATTCATCATTTCGCTCTTTGGCTCTTGCAAGTACTGAAGCAACTAGTTCCTTTGTTGCCACTCTGTGCCCATCTCGCTGAAGTAGACAAGTTTACTGTTTAAGTCATCTGGTGTACTTTCAGAACAATTCTCAAAGCAGGTCACTACTTTGGTGCAGTAAAAGCAATGTGTTCTGAAGTTGAATTGAGGAACTTGTGATCGACGAACACACCTATCACTTTGCCGATCTTGTGATTCTAGTCTCTTTCGTTTGGCCCTCACTAGGGCTGGGGCGATTCTGAATCGATTCTTTTTTAAGGCGTAGTACCACCGCCTGCTGCCATGGGGCGAACATTCGAGCTTTTCTTTCTCCTTTATTAAACCCGACGCAGGTTGAACGAAAGTGCCATACGTCAAAGGGCATGTGAAATGCTTCCGGAAAAAAACTCGTCTGACATCAGTATTTTTCGGCGGCATGCTGCACGGAGCCAAGTAAAGGACTACAGAATACTCTCCTAATAACCAATTAGGCTACTCTAGGAAAAGTAAGCTGTTCCAGTTTACTTGCTTGATTAGCAATCAAATGGTGGATGCGTTTACTCTCGAAGTTGAATGAGTAGAGCTGTTTATTAAGACAGCATGTTTGATTACTGCATTTTGAAATTTGAATGGCCATAGAACAGCACAACATGAACACGATTTCCATTGCCACGGCATTTCGTGCGACTGTGATAATTTATATCTCACATTCACGTTTCATCCGCTTTACAGAATGTTTTCCACCTTGTGTATTTTTTAGACGCTTGAAATGCAGGGCGATCTGAAAACAAATCTCTTTATTTTTATTTTATCATTATAGATCTCCTAAAAATACTACAATGAGAGATGAAATGCAGAGTTGGGATATGGTGATGTTGAACGAGGATTTTTTTTTATAAGCGTGATAAGACCACTTGCCGTCATGGGGTCGCGTGTAATTTCTTGAAACATACACACCTGAAGCGGCTTAAACGATTTAAAATGCCGTCGGGAAGAAGCCTGAGTTTAGATTTCGCTAATTGCAGGTGCTCCGCCCTTCCCTAAATCTGCTACCGTGTACTTGTCCTAAATAACAATCAAGCGATATATAGCCTATAACGATTAAGATGTGAAGGTGAAAAGCAGACAAACCTAACTGGGCTACGGTGTTAGAATGAAAGAATGCCAATAATTAAATAAAAAATCTTCCTCTGAATTGCATCTCTAATCGTAGCATTTTAGGACATTAAAGATTAATTTAAAACAGATTTGTTATAAGATCGCCCTGGATTTTAAGCGTCTAAAAAAAAATACACAAGGTGGAAAACATTCTGAAAAGCGGATGAAACGTGAATGTGAGATATAAATTATCACAGTCGCACGAAATGCGTGGCAATGGAAATCGTGTTCATGCTGTGCTGTTCTATGGCCATTTAAATTTCAAAATGCAGCAATCAAACATGCTGTTTTAATAAACAGCTCTGTTCATTCAACTTCGAGAGTAAACGCATCCACCATTTGATTGCTAATCAAGCAAAGTAAACTGGAACAGCTTACTTTTCTTAGAGTAGCCTAATTGGTTAATAGGAGACGATTCTGTAGTCCTTTATTTGGCTCCGTGCAGCATGTCGCCGAAAAATACTGATGTCAGTCAAGTTTTTTTCCGGAAGCATTTCACATGCCCTTTGATGTTTGGCGCTTTCGTTCAACCTGCGTCGGATTTAATATAGGAGAAGGGAAAGCTCGGATGTTCGCCCCACGGCAGCAGGTAGTGGTACTACGCCTCACAAAAAAATCGATTCAGAATCGCCCCAGCCCTAGCCCTCACAGTTGATGGTTTAGTATAAGTGTTTCTGCAGCCACTATGGATAGGAATAGGAATGGATAGAAATGGATAGAAATCTTTTTGAGAAATTTATCGCCCAGGCCATCATCAATATCTTTGCTAATTTTCAGGATGGTTTCAAGGCCCTTCTCTCCAAGAAATCCACTGCCTGATGATATTACCTTGTCACATATGCCACACCTCTCCATTCTGAAATGAGAAAAATATATTTGACATGTATAAAATATCATTAAGATTCTTTGCTTATACCTATGTGTGCCCAGGGTCAGCAGCGACCACCTTGGATTCCCCAAAGTAGATGACCTAAAATTGTAAAAAAATTGTTCCATTGAATTCTGCACTCTAAAATTAGCGGGAAAAGTGGTATTGTACAACAGTATATGCCTTTAATATACAACAGTATATTTGGTATATGCCAAAAATAATTAAACGTCAATTACTGGTGTTGTCGGCAGCCATCTTGGATTTCTGGAAAACGCACCAGGGGGATTTTTGGGGACTTTATGGGATTAAATAAAGGGGGCACAGAAGCAACTTCCCTGAAAATTTCAGCTTTCAACAATTTTTTTCCGGGTTCATATAGATCTGTGACCTAATGCTCTTGTACGAATAGCTCAGAAGTCATTTTTAAAGCAACACTATGTAGTATTTGCCGGATTCGCTCGCAGTGTCCCCCTACAGTTGATGAACGGTATCGTCTGTAACAACTTTCGTAAAATCTGCCCACACGTGTATTTGTTGACAAGCCCACGACACCAGCGAACTTTCTGAAGCAGGACATGCAGGACATGTAATGTGCAATCCGATCCACCATGTCTTCAGACCAGGTAAGGGACAATTAAAAATCGGTCTAACTCACGTAGATGGCGAAGTCCACACTACCACTATAAAAACAATGATAATGGCAAACGACATCGTTGCAGTCAATTTCAGAGTCGCCATGCACAGAACCGATTAGCTTGAGCAATATAACAAGAGGGCGGCGGGGAGTTGACAGAAAATCCCTGAAACGACATGAGTACATGCCAACCCAGATCATTACCTTATCCTTCTGAAATAAAACACCACAAATCTTTTACCTTTAGTACTCTATACGGGAGTGAAGTACACGTTGATGATCAAACATTTTGACTGGCGACTAGTTTAGCAATGTTTGCCAGCTAGTGATAGCATGACAACTAGCTAGCATGTCAGATACCAGCTAGCTAGATAAATCGCTGTGAAGGATTATTTGACTGAGCATAAACAGAGTACTAGATGATTTCAATGACACAGCCAGACACAAAGCAAGTTCAAACGCACTAGAACTAGATCTAGAATGAAAGTACTTGTCCAAAAGTAACAACGCCAGGTCGCCATCAGTCAGGCATCCCTCCTCCTCATTCAGCTCTCGTCAACGATTGAAAGCTGGTCCAATGTTGACCCTAGTCCTGGCTCTTATTTTATCGCTTACTCGTTTTCTTTTAAATGTCTCCTCAGACAATACCTTTGCCTTCTTCGGTTTCCTCGCTGCTTCAGCCATTACAACAACTTCCAACTCTGCTTCATTCTACATTCGCTCGCTGGTCTTGAGAGACGTGGGGGAGGGGGATTGTGTGACGTATGCCGTAAAGCAGTAAGTGAGTTTTGTAGTTCTTGTTGGGCCTGGGTTCCTAACAAAAACCTGAATTTACATAGTGCCAGTGAAAGCGATGCAGGCGCGATCGAGCCATGACAAAGTTGTCATTCAACCTATTGTGAGTTGATGTATCACCAGAATGATCTTGGAAATATAGTTTGAGAGTGAAAAAAACTACACAGTGTTGCTTTAAGGCTCAATATCTCCAGGAATATAATCCCTTGAGTCCTGAAATTTGATGCAGATGTCAAGCTCTTAGCTATGGTGTTGGCAAGATGTTTCAAGTTAGTCCTGTTAAAAATTACTTCCACAGACCAAACAGGGTTTGTTAAGGATGGACATTCTTTTCATGACATAAAATGGCTTTTTAAGGGGAGGAGAAACCTTTTGGAAAATAATTGTCATTTTTGGATAGAAATCATTCATACTTGGTGTATTGACAGTATATGACCTGAAATACACAAAATATGAATTTGACCTAATTTGCATAATTAGGTCATGTGATTCAAGATGGCCGCCACCCCGATTTCACCATTATTTCTTTGCCTTATATCCCAGGACTGAAGCAAGATATTTGAATCAGGTTTTTTTTATTAGATTTAGTTATGTTTACACCTTCTTCTGAACAAGAATAAAGCATTTACACATAATACTAGAGATTTAGTGGGGTAAAAGAGGATTTTGCCATTTTTCGCCCCCTCAATATGAAATATAAATCACCATAACTCACAGACCCAAAGTGCTAAACCAAAACTTTTAGTTCAGTAGACTTCCTGATATGTACACAGACTTCTGTCAAAATGTCATGAGAAAAGCTCCACAAATAAGTGAGATATAGTGCCTTAAATGATAGCAATCGGGGCAAAAATCAGGTTTTGAGAAAATCCAGGTTAAAGTCAAAGTACACCTACAAATCATTGTAACAGTCAACTTAGAACATTAAAATGCCCCTGAAGCATAAACTTCTCCCTCCTGCTCCCTCTGATTGTCCTGTTCTTGAGCAGATTGAAGTGATTTGCTCTTTCTTTTGGCTTTTTCAGAGTCTAGGTTGGCCTTCTCTGCCCCCCTAACGCGCGACGCTTCCACCTGCTCTTAATTATGAATGATTCAACTTTTAATTAAGACCAAAATTAAAATTGATAAAAATTGTGAAACATAACACGTTGCTGAATACCCCTCGGCCCGGACACAATTTCCTGCCTCAACGTCACAGCGTTAAGGTCAAAGGTCAAATCCAGCAAAAAAGGTGACGATGCACATCTATGTGTCACAGTGAGTTACCATACCAAATTTGGTGAAGCTGCGATCAGTAATTGCTGAGTACTGACCCATATAAGATTTCCTGCCTCAAGGTCACAGCGCAAAGGTCAAAGGTGAAATCCAGCAAAAAACATGACATTGCACACATGTGTGTGATAGTGAGTTATCATACCAAATTTGGTGAAGCTGCGAGAATTAGTTGCCGAGTACTGACCCGGACAAGATTTCCACAGTCAAGGGCACAGAGCTAAGGTCAAAGGTCAAATCCAGCAAAAAACCTGGCATTGCACATCTATGGGTCATAGTGAGTTACCATACCAAATTTGGTGAAGCTGCGAGAATTTGTTGCTGAGTACTGACCCGGACAAGATTTCCAGGGTCAAGGTCACAGAGCTTAGGTCAAAGGTCAAATCCAACAAAAAACCTGACGATGCACATCTATGGGTCATAGTGAGTTACCATACCAAATTTGGTGAAGCTGCGATCATTAGTTGCTGAGTACTGGCCCGGAAAATGTCACCCGGACAAGATTTCCAGGGTCAAGGTCACAGCGCTAAGGTCAACAGTGAAATCCAGCAAGAAACCTAACGTTGCACATCTATGGGTCATAATGAGTCACCATACCAAATTTGGTGAAGCTGTGATAATTAGTTGCCCAGTACTGACCCGGACAAGATTTCCGGGGTCAAGGTCACAGAGCTTAGGTCAAAGGTCAAATCCAACAAAAAACCTGACGATGCACATCTATGGGTCATAGTGAGTTACCATACCAAATTTGGTGAAGCTGCGATGATTAGTTGCCGAGTTCTGACCCGGGCAAGATTTCCAGGGTCAAGGTTGCAGCGCTAAGGTGAAAGGTCAAATCCAGCAAAAAATGTGACGTTGCACATCTATGGGTCATAGTGAGTTACCATACCAAATTTGGTGAAGCTGCGATCATTAGTTGCTGAGTACTGGCCCGGAAAATGTCACCCAGACAAGATTTCCAGGGTCAAGGTCACAGCGCTAAGGTCAACAGTGAAATCCAGCAAAAAACCTAACGTTGCACATCTATGGGTCATAATGAGTTACCATACCAAATTTGGTGAAGCTGCGATAATTAGTTGCCCAGTACTGACCCGGACAAGATTTCCAGGCTCAAGGTCACAGCGCTAAGGTCAAAGTTCAAATCCAGCAAAAAACCTGACGTTGCACATCTATGGGTCATAGTGAGTTACCATACCAAATTTGGTGAAGCTGCGATCATTAGTTGCCGAGTACTGGCCCGGACAAAATCATGGACGGACGACGGACGACAGACGACGGACAATGGACGGCAGACGGACACGCAGGTGACGACAATACCCCTCCGGGCCGGAGTCGGCCGAGGGGTAAAAACCATTTTTTTGGATTTCTCCTCCCCTTAATATATTACAGTCACCCTCAACTCTCGATATCCAAGAATTCATTCTTTCAACGGACACTGAGAAGGCATCTGATTGTGTTGAGTGGACAGATTTGTTTCACACATTCAAAAGATTTGGATTCGGCGACAAATTTATTTCATGTATTAACCCCTTTCTGCAGATATAGACGCTTGCGTCTATGGAACTGCAAATTTAAGCACGCAGTTACTGTACTTGATCACTAGATAGCACCCCCGGATCAGTTATTGAATATTCACAAGCAAGCAGAGTTCGAACGCGATTTTGAATATGGGGAAGTTCACTCCACTCCCTGTTTTTCTAGAGTTGCATGAATTAAACTCCTCAGCTAAGCCTGATGTGCAAACTGGTCAATATCCTTGCCCATAGTATCGATCCAGCAGTTAAAAAAAAATGATCTCTTGCGACAGAAAAAAAAAAATCACTGTCCTCTCTAGCAACCACTTTAGCTACAGTGAGCCAACGGTATTCCAATTAGTGGTTCAGAAAAATCAGTTTTCTGAAGCAAAAAATTCGACAAGGTATTGATTCTCTCACATTCTACTGTCAATTACAGTATTCTCATACAAAAAATGCGTAGTTCCCTACCGTGGATTTACATGTAGATTCCTTCATTGACAAATTCAGCGCTTCCTTATGTCCACCCAAGTGCTGGTGTTGATAGCCAATCACTCAATTATACACTCAGGCTCTTCTGCGTAACTGCACAGTTATAGTTCACGCCCTCGTGAAACTAGCCCGGTAACAATGTATTGATTGGCTCGTTTCTTATCCAATTCCCGAATGTTTAAACGTTCCACAGTAAGTGAAACACATTGACTGGACAAACATAAGAGCATACAAGCCTGTGCGTATCAGCAAGCTCGGTTGTATCCTGTCTACGTTGCGCACATTGCGCGGCTGAAATAGACACGATTTATAGAAAAAAAGACTCACAAAACTGGCCTTGAAGTGTTCAGTTACATTTACAGGGTTTAAATGAGATAAGGACATGGTCAATGGGAATTATTTCGAATGAAACAGGACCGGAGGGTTCCTTCTACTGGACACATCGGTCTGTGGAGGAGGGATTCAATGAAAAAGGCTAGTCTGCTACTTTTGCTTTTTGTTTTGGAATGTATACCGTATTCAACAAAGTCGAATGCCAACGTTTTTTTCCTGTTTAAAATGTGAACTGCCCATGCATTTGGGTTGACCCCCTGGTACGTTCATTGCTCCGTTCTGTTGAATCTAGGGAGGCATATATTGTTTGATCTTCCCTGAAAGTGGAATGTCTGTTTTGTTAAAATAAGGTATATTTCAGAATTCAGATATTACTGAGTTAGTGAGTTGTACTTGTTCCTTATAAGTGTTGAAATGAGTTTGTGAGCTCTGAAGTGGGAACTAGTAGCTTTCATTGCAGGGTGAATGTTCTGACCATTTGATCAGCAGTTTATCAGCAGTATGTGTGCTGAAGAAAAATGGACAAAACTTTATTATGGAGAAAAGGCATGTTTTGTGTTTGGAGAGGTTGCTGGTGACCACTGATGTTCAACTGCACCGATATTGATAAATTCATGCTAAACTCAACCAGAAAATCATTAGTTCATATTAAATTTCATGCCTCAAAACTTTATTTGAGTTAAATACATGATTATTTTATGATTTGAGAGTGCACCATTTTGAGGGATCCAAGACTTTGGGGAGCCACTTGCATAGCTGTATAATTTGGCTAATAGCATGTAGGTAATCTAGAATGTAATGTTGAAGATGAATTCTACTTGTGGTCAAGGAGTTTGTGATCCCAGAAATGTATACATTTAAGCCCCAGCAGTTTTTCAATTCTCGGTATTATTTTTTTTTGCAATTTTAATGGTGAATTCTCATGATGATTTTTTATGTTTGCAGCCCATTTTCTCTGCCAAAATCATGAAAATAAACTGAAATACGATGTAATTCTAAATGCTGTAAGTGTCTTTTCTGAGTTGAGCCACACTTTTCCTCTTTATGAAGCTTAAATCTTGAATTATAAAGCATTAAATTGGGTAACCCATAAATAGCCAAATTTGGCTTCTGCGCAAAGGGGTTAAGCTTTTATATACATCTCCTTTGGTTTGTGGCCCCACAAACAATGATTACTCTTAGTATTTTCCCCTGAATCGTGGAACTCTGCCGCGTTGCCGACTTACCCCATTATTGTTTGCCATTGCTAATGAACCTCTGGAGGTGGCTCTCAGGTCCAGTCAGATGTTAAGAAATTTCAAGAAGGGGCACCCAGCATAAACTAGCTTTATACGCTAATGATTTTTTACAGTTTATCTCCAACTAGCATCTTTACATCAACGGAACTCTTGCATCTTTTGATCAGTTAGCTCAGGTATTCAACTTCCCAAGAACCCACTTACAAAATTTACAAGCTCAGATATTGTCCATGACAATTTCCGTAGTTTCCCTGCTATTCCTCCTGCTACCCTCACTGACACTATTTTTATTATCAGTCCTTTAAGGTACCATCTCAAGGCTACTCAATATCATTTTTGCATACCAGACTTCGGCTTCTGAATAATTGTACATAACTTGGCCTGACGATTTCAACACAGATATAAATACTATGGACTAACAGTCAGTTCTGAAACGGGTTCATACGTCCTCTATTTGTGCCCGTCACAAGGTCTTCCAATGCAAAGAGTCCACTGGTCTAAAGCCAAATTAGCCTGTATCTATTCTGGCACTGACCGTAAGTGTGACAAATGTCACCTAGGATCAGCTTATATCGCCCACGTTTTGAACTTGTCCTGCACTATTTCTATACTGGAAATCTGTTTTCACTGTGCTCCCATTGTAGCTTTTCTTACTTTAAAAGTGAGGCATGCTATTTTGATGTACTGAAAGAGCCCTCATCCCCCCTCTCATACTAAGTGAATGAATGGATGCCCTGCCCTTCATTAAATTAAAAATCAATCAAATACCTTAACGCAAAACTTACCTAAATTTGGCTATCCTTTATGAAAACTTGTCAGATCCCTCCAGTTGGAGGCTGTACCCATTGACTGACTGACCTCTGGTACTTTTCCTCGCCAACTTTACGCACCTCCTGGATGAGTCCAGTTTTTCCATTACTAATAGCACATGGTATGCATAGTATATAACTTATTTTTTTCAAATGTCCCTTATACCCCATTTTTTCCTTCTCCATTTTTTCTTTTTTGTTCTCCCTTTTCCAGATTGTTGTATTGTATGTTATCAATCCAGATATTGTGCAAGGGGTTTTTGTATTGTGCAGCCATTGCTTTTATATGTGTTGAAAGCTTAAATGTTAAAAATGCCAAAATAAATCATACATTAAAAGAATGCTTCTGAGTGGTAAAAAATAGCCTGGTAAAACCAAACTCTGCTACTTCGCTTTGCTTCATACACAGTCTGGACAGTCGTCATTGACAAGTGTTTACTTCCTGGTGGGTGGGCGCTTGTCTGAAGTTTAAAATCATTGGTGTACCCGTAAATTAATCACTAACGTTTGGCGATGACGTATGTTATGCACCGGCTCAGCCGCCTAGTACTTCCACAGCAAACACAGTCCTTCATACCAGGCATGCAGCGAAAACAAACTGATCAGTACATTAAAGTTAATACTGTACCCATACATATGCCCATCTACCAAATTTTAGCCTTCTCTCATTCACTTAAAAGAACCAAAGGTGCTCTTTCTGTTCTCCTTACAAGAAACAAACTGTTGAGCTATCATTTCTCCTGCTGATACTGCTGCTATTTAAAAAAAAAATGTAAGAGACCCGAAACCAAAGGCAGAATCGGCAAGGATAACGCATTATTTACATCAAGACGAAATCTGCGTTGACACGAAGGGCTCTAAATTCGTAGACCAGGCGCAGGCGCAGGCGCGGCGCAGGCGCGGCGAATGGGGGTTGCGCCGCGCCAACGGGGTGTGTCCAGGCGTATGTTGCAATTTCGTGCGCGGCGTAGCCTGGCGCAAGTCCTCCTCTGTCCCGCCTCGGTCCCTCCTGCCGGCGCAAGTGGCAAAGAAGGCGTGTTTGGGTATAACACAGCCGAGTCAAATCTTCACCAATCAAATGAGCTCCTCTCCTCACCTTTAATGTGTTGGAATACAGAAGCCTCTCTCCTATGTCTGCATGATGCGTTAATGTTGCATTTTACTTTGCTGCTTCAGGCATGTTTTCTGCACCGCTTACGTCTATATTAAGCATTACGAATATGAGTTAGCTGGCTAGCAAGGGCATTCGCGAATTATTACCATTAGCGAACTAGAATGGAATTTCAAAACGAAACTACGTCACATCATTCAAACTTATGAAGTTGGAATGAAATACGACGGTTGCTCATTTATTTCTTCTGCCTGCATCATTGGGAAGAGAAACGATGGATAGCCCTATTATTACACCCTGTTGCTGCTTAAAATTTTGGGATTAACATGCATGGACAACAATGCAAGATACGTTACACATTTATTTTTTATATGTGATCTTAACTCAGTACGAGATCATAGCAATCAGGCTGTTTTCCTTTCCCCCACTAAAAACGATAAAACCTAAGTGACAATAATAGTATTACGCCGCTTGCACACTGGACCTTGAAAGCGAATTTTCAAGACGAGACAGATTACATTCAAAGTCAATGCAAAGACGCGAATACACGCGTGTATTCGCGTCTTTGCATTGACTTTGAATGTATTCAGTCGTGCGAAAAATTCGTCACGCGTCCGGTGTGAAAGCAGCTGAAGGACACATACCCACATAGCCGACACACGCACTCGCGCCCGCATGCACACATCTCTCTCTCTCTCTCTCTCTTTGATCTGACATCAGGACAATCGATAAAGATGCTATAATTAATGTGCTGATTCGGATAGTTACATTAAATAGTGGTTGCTGTAATCATTTATTGCATTGAAATGCAGGGCCGTCGCAGGGGGGGTGCGAGGCCCTGTGCCGACTTACGTGCACGCGCATTAATCATGTTAGGCTGCAAGCACATAGCTGTTCTAGTTACACCCGGTGAAATGACATGCATTTTTAGACTAAAACAGCATTATTGTGGCAATAATTTCAACTCTGATTTTTTGGATATCATAATCTTTCAAAGGAAAAAAATTAACTGCACAACGATTGGCTTTTATCATCAAATTAGCTCAGCTGTCCCATTATATTGGCATATTGAAGTATGAAAGTGCGACCCGAATTACAATTCAACAAACAACACTAATATCTAATGGCTCACACTCACTGGTGACAGTCGCTTATTTTGACTCATTTCTATGGAAAAAATCTCAGATTAACAAAGGCGTAGTATCCGCTGACACCCGCGACAGTTAACACTTGATTACGATGCAGTATATTTTCTCATACAAGTCAGTCACAAACGCTCTGCTGCAGCATAACTTAAAAACATCAGATTCCCGCTCACCATTCATTGATTAGGTGATGGTAACTTTCCTTGCCTTTTGGGCCGCAAACTCAGCAATTAAATCCTTATAATCCAGCCTGGATGCAACGTCTTTTTTTTTTTTTTTTCGATAGACAGAAGGGCGAGCCCGCATAGTCTCTCCTGCGACATGGAGGTCCGAAAATAGTTTTAAATTTGTTTTAACTTTGAAAAGCTTCGCTACCCCGATGCCAATTATTGATATCGTCAATGAGACCCTGAGAGCAATCTCGCAGTTGGGAAAGACGAGTGAGCAGCGAGACAGAGCATATGTTACGTATGACGACATAAAATAAATAAATTTAAAAAAAAAATCTGGGTAAGCTTTTATCGAGATGAAATGGTAAAGAATGAAACTGACACAGAGAATTGGCATTTTAGGAGCATGGTGAGTCAAGTGCAGTGATGCAAAATATGTATTAATTTATTTTTAAAAAATAATAAATCACACACCAGCCGCGATGCCCCCCAAAAGCGCGAGGCCCTCTCTGCGGTCGCACACACTTCGACAGCCCATGCGACGGCTCTGTTGAAATGTGCCTGACATTCTGGAAACCTGCCTGTGAGGTTTCGGTGACGTATCGCACTGTGTGCCCGGTCAGCCAAATTACCACTGCACAGAATGTAAACCAGGTTGGAGCTGGCGAGCTCTCAGCGCACGTGCGGCGGACGCTTTATCCACGAAATTGTCACTGCGTCTTGATGAATATGTGACACCTCCCCCTACTACGCCGCCACACCCATCTCGGCGCACGTCCGTCTACCAAATTGCCAAAGTGGCTGCGCACGGTGTTGCACCGCACGAAATTACCACTGCGCGGGCTGCGCCGGACGAAATTACCACTGCGTGGGCTACGCCACGCTGCGCCACGAAATTAGAGCCCGAAAACTGAACCGTTAACCATACTTGCGCGAACATCATACTAAGCTCGCTATCTAACTTTATAGTAACATAGTTTGGCTCTAAGCGTTTGGCTGTCTCAGACAGCCATTTCATTCATGGATAATGACAACATAACACTGAGACAGCAAATAGGTCTTGTGACATGAACAAAAACACGGCTTTTGAAAAGTTTGCTGCTAACTTAAATAGTGTGAAATTCGCGGGCAATGTAACACGAGAAGCTACAAGCTAGCTGAGGTGGTTCGGCTGTCTCTCACAGAGATGAACAGGGTGCCTATTTCAGATGTTTCATGTTGGATATTAAGTAGATATGACAACTTTTCTTGAAACCTGTAGGGAGTAGCGCAACAATCTCATTTCCATTCAAAAAAACTCAAACATTCACCTTGTTGCTGCTACAAGTTGCTGATACCCGGGATTTTCTCCACGACAGAGCGAATGGCCTCCCGTGTCCCCATGTCCGTGGCCATTGTTGGTTTTGGAGACTACAATTTCAAACTCGGCGCAGCGGCTACATCATGGCTCTCGGCCACGCCTTCTGATCATTGCTTGGTCCGGTGTCTTTTCTGCCGAGGAAAACGAGGCAGAGCTCCAAGTGACCAGATTGAGTAATGAAGCGAAATGAAATTAAGCGGAAATACGAAGGCTGGCAGAGTCAGGCCAGGTTAAAGAGGCTCTGAGGTCAGAAGTACCCCATAAATTAACCCTCAGCATGGCTTGCATCATACCAAGATTTAACTCAGGAAGGATTTCTTAAACTATGGGTGGAGACCCAAATTGGGTCATGAATGCGGTAGGTCCCAGAGTGAGCCAGGACTCCTCCAGGCTATGCTAATATGAGACTACAAAAAAGTATTAAATCTCCAACTTAGGTCCCAATATTACAAAGTTTATGAATCACTGCCTCAAAGGCTTAAAGGAACAGCTAAAGCAGTCGGGTAAAAAATATTCTGTTTATATATATATATATATATACATACATATACACATATACATACACACACACACACAGGGTTCCCCCTGGGTTCTGAAAAATATTCTTCACTTTCTCCCTCGAGAAATAAAGTCGAAAAAAAATTCTTCACTTTATCATAGTCGTCATTTTTTATTAGTCACTCGTGGACTTTATAAAATTTTGAAAAGCCTTCAAAGCAGACAAAGTACATGCAGCATGAACAAGGTCAAACCTCAAATATTTGCGTTATAACAGATCTCTCCATTATACTTTTGATTGTATATATAATTTTGGGTCCATTCAAGTTCAACCACTAATAATGGGGACCCTGTGGACCATAAAAGCTAAATTAAAACCTCTTGAGCATTGAGCATGGAATTTATTCAAAAGACTGAAAATAGGAATCTCTTTAAACCCTTAATTTCATTATTTTTTTCCTTAACATTTTTATCAATGCAGCCATTTTTGGCATCCCAAAATTAAAAAGGGACACACCCTTGAAGGGCAATAGAGAGGCCTGACAAAAATGCTAAATTGGATTTGGGGTGAGCTCAAAATTTTGTGCGTTGGAATCAGAATTAGTGGAATTGTCAAATGTTTATTTAAAATGTTTAACTTTTCAGATTTCCATCAACTGATTCGAAATTGAACTTTAGGTGAGTTCAATGTTTTGTGCACAATTTATCGGAATCCTTAATGTAAATCTCAAATGTTTAGGGTTTCAAATCTGAAACATCTCAGATAATCACTAACTCTGATGCCAGCAACAAACAAGTCTCAGTACTGGCACCCTCATCCACTTCTCTCTAGGGAGTGCTTTCTGGTTACTGTACTGTCCTAAACCACCTTGTGATGCTAAACTGCTAAAGCCAAACCCCCCCAGCGGTAGCAAGCGCCATGGGATTTTCATAATTCAGTCATAATTACAACACCACGCCTAGCGGATTAACTTGTATTGTTATTGGTCAAAAGCTTGGCGTCCATTCGGTCATAGGGTGTTGTCTATTTTTACAAACACATTGCTGTTACTTGCGCTGAGTTTTTGAAAATCATTGAATGCATAGCCGTTTCAGTCATAATAGAGTTTAAAAGTGTGAAACGCGCCTCTAACATTATAGGCCGCTCGTTAAGAAAAATAATTGCTTGGAGCTCGTTAAAATTCTGTGATAGCAATTCCAGTTGGAGCAAAAACCATCGCACACAGCTTTCACCCCAGAACCGAGTTTGAGAACTGTTCAGTTAGGCTTAAGCAAACTACCTAACTGGCTAACTATCGCACTGGCCTGAACATACAACCCCAATTCCGAAACAGTTAAAACAAAGTGAAAATTTTGAATAAAATCAAAAAGCAATGACTTTCAAATCACACCAGCCAGTATTTTATTCACAATAGAACAGTGATATCATAGCAAATGTTGAGACTGAGAAATTTTACAATTTTATCCACAAAATGAGCTCATCTCAAATTTGATGACTGCTACAGGTCTCAAAAAAGTTGTGACAGGGGCCTGTTTACCATGATGTAGCATCCCCTCTTCTTTTTAACACAGAGGCGTCTGGGCATTGAGGAGACAAGTTTCTTGAGTTTAGCCATTGGAATTTGATCCCACTCTTGTTTAATACAGGCTTCCAGCTGCTGGAGAGTTTTGGGTCGCCTTTGACGGACTTTTTGTTTAATTATGCGCCAAATGTTCTCAATTGGTGAAAGATCAGGACTGCAGGCAGGCCAGTTCAGCACATGGACTCTTCTACTATGAAGCCATGCTGTTGTAATAGCTGCAGTATGTGGTTTTGCATTGTCCTGCTGAAATACAAAAGGCCTTCCCAGGAATAGATGTCATCAGGAGGGAAGCATATGTTGCTCTAAAACCTTTATATACCTTTCAGCATTCATGGTGCTTTTTAAAACATGCAAGTGTCCCAGACCATATGCACTGGAGATATGGTCTAGTAGCATGTTATGGCAAATTTACAGAAAAATTCATCTGGCCAAAAAAAAGATAAAAAATATTCCGGACGACGGACACCACACCTCGACAATAGCTTATCGGCCCATAGGGCCGGTAAGCTAAAAACAATGTTCCTCAACGTCAAATTTCAAAGGCTTTGAAGGTCTCATCATCCACAGTGCATAACATCATCAAAAGATTCAGTGAAACTGGAAAAATCTCTGTGCGTAAGGGACAAGGCCGAAGACCTTTACTGGATACCCGTAATCTTCGGACCCTCAGACGCCACTGCATCACTCACCGGCATAATTCTGTCATTGACATTACTAAATAGGCCCAGGAATACTTCAAGAAACCACTGTCTGTAAACACAGTCCGCCGTGCCATCCACAGATGCCACCTAAAACTCTATAATGCAAAAAGGAATCCATTGTTTAGCATGATCCATTAGCACCGCTGTGTTCTGTGGGCCAAGGCTCATTTAAAATGGACTGTAGCAGAGTGGCAAAGTGTCCTGTGGTCAGACGAGTCCAAATTTGACATTCTTGTTGGAAATCATGGGCGTCGTGTCCTCCGGGCTAAAGAGGAGAAAGACCACCCCTCCTGTGATCAGCCTTTAGTTCAAAAGCCAGCATCTCTGATGGTATGGGGATGCATTAGTGCACATGGTGAGGGACACTTGCATGTTTTAAAAAGCACCATGAATGCTGAAAGGTATATAAAGGTTTTAGAGCAACATATGCTCCGCTCCAGACGACATCTATTCCATGGAAGGTCTTGGGTATTTCTGCAGGACAATGCAAAACCACATACTGCAGCCATTACAACAGCATGGCTTCATAGTAGAAGAGTCCGTGTGCTGAACTGGCCTGCCTGCAGTCCTGATCTTTCACCGATTGAGAACATTTGGCGCATAATTAAACAAAAAAGTCCGTCAAAAGAGACCCAAAACTCTCCAGCAGCTGGAAGCCTGTATTAAACAAGAGTGGGATCAAATTCCAATGGCTAAACTCAAGAAACTTGTCTTCTCAATGCCCAGACGCCTCCAATCCATGTTGAAAAGAAGAGGGGATGCTACACCATGGTAAACAGGCCCCTGTCCCAACTTTTTTGAGACCTGTAGCAGCCATCAAATTGTGGATAAAATTGTAAAATTTCTCAGTTTCAACATTTGCAATGTTATCTCTGTTCTATTGTGAATAAAATACTGGCTGGTGTGGTTTGAAAGTCATTGCGTTTTGATTTTATTCACAATTTATACTCTGTCCCAACTATTTTGGAATTGAGGTTGTAGTGCGGAGGTCATTTGCCCAGGGCAATAATGTGGCAAATTAGAACAGGTGGGATTCGATGGCGGTAATTTCCACAGATTTGTACAGCAGTGGCCTCTAGTGACATCGCAGATCAGAAAAATAGAGCGCTGTCGCGAGCCGGACCCCTCAGACTTGCACTTTATTGGTTGCCATATTGATAATCGGAGCGGGACACAAATCGATTGGGAGCTTCATCTAACCACTGCCAACATACCGCAAAAAAATGAGAACATTTGGCCAAGGTGTTTTTCAGTCATCGTATGGAAAGTAAAATCAAGATGGCTGCCGTGGCGGCCATATTGATTATCGGAGCAGGACACAAATCAATAGGGAACTGTCCTGTAACCACCCCCAACATACCACCAAAAAATAGGACCAAGGGTCCAGTAGCTTACCGGCAAGCAGTCTTACAGCGATGATACAAGTGATGAAAATTTCATGTAAAGTGTGACATTAGAATCAATGAAAATTAATGTCAAGGTCACTAAATAAAAGTTCACATAGATTTATAAGACCTTCTGTTATACAGTCCTAAGCTCTGAAGCAGTTTTGGTGATACAAGTCATTAAAATATGTCAATATGTATTCAGTATGTCAATTGCGAACATTAAAGGTCACAGAATGTCAAGTTGTGGTCAGCAAATGGACTTCATATATGACTTTCTAAATGTCTCTATAGAAACCTTGGCACAATCTGTGACCATTTTGGTGGTACAAGTCATTGTAATTTCACTGTGGAGTTTGACCCTCAATGGTCACTGAATGAAAGTTCATATGCGACTTCCTAGATGTCAGTAACACAAACTTAGGCTCCATCTGTGACCGTTTTAGTGATACAAGTCATTGAATTTTCACTCGGTCACATTTGACCTTTGAAGGTCAATACGAAGGTCACCAAATGAAAGTTCATATATGACTTCCTATATGTCTGTACTACTCTGTCTGCCTCATAGTGGCAGTTACTTTTATTGCGCTTGCGATAACCGCGATTCCGTATATCGTGCAGCCCTAGCCAAAATATAGGTCATATATTACACTTCCTATATGTCAGTAATACAAACTTAATCTCTATCTGCAACCATTTTGCCTCCACAGGCCATCTTGCATATTCATAAAGCACAGCGCCCCCAATAGACCCACTTCCGTCGATTCAATCAAAATGGCACTCGCACTGTACATTGATGGTACCAAGGTAAGTTGATTGCCTGATTTAGAAAAAAATTTATCACGCAGTTTTTGAGAAATGATTTTTTAAAATTTCTCAGTCCTATCTTTAACATTGGAGCCAAAACGTCAAGGGCCCATAAAACAGACAAAAATGATTCAATCAAAAATATGAGAAAAACACTGGAGATATGGTCTAGTAGTATGTTATTGCAAATTTACACGAAAATTCATCAGGCCAAAAAAAAAGATAAAAAATAGGACCAAGGGTCCTGTAGCTTACCGGCAAGCAGTCTTACAGCGATGATACAAGTTATGAAAATTTAATGTAAAGTGTGACATTTGAATCAATGAAAATCAATGTCAAGGTCACTAAATAAAAGTTCAAAGATTTATAAGACCTTCTGTTATACAATCCTAAGCTCTGAAGCAGTTTTGGTGATACAAGTCATTAAAACATGTCAATATGTATTCAATATGTCAATTGCGAACTTTAAAGGTCACAGAATGTCAGGTTGTGGTCAGCAAATGGACTTCATATATGACTTTCTAAATGTCTCTATACAAACCTTGGCTCAATCTGTGACCATTTTGGTGGTACAAGTCATTGTAATTTCACTGTGGAGTTTGACCCTCAATGGTCACTGACAGTCAAGTTGAATGTCACCAAATGAAAGTTCATATGTGACTTCCTAGATGTCAGTATCACAAACTTAGGCTCCATCTGTGACCGTTTTAGTGATACAAGTCATTGAATTTTCATTAGGTCACATTTGACCTTTGAAGGTCAATACGAAGGTCACCAAATGAAAGTTCGTATATGACTTCCTATATGTCTGTAATACAAACCTAGACTCCATCTGTGACCGTTTCAGCAAGACAAGTCATTGTAATTGTATTATGTCAAGTTTGACCTTCAAATGTCATCAACAGTCAAGCTGAATGTCACCAAATGAAAGTTCATATGTGACTTCCTATGTCAGTAACACAAACCTAGGCTCCATCTGTGACCTTTTCAGTGATAGAAGTCATTGAATTTTCTCTAGGTCAAGTTAGACCTTCGTAGGTCAATATGAAGGTCACCAAATGAAAGTTCATACATGACTTGCTATACTTCTCCAATACAAACCTGTACTCAATCTGTAACGATTTTGCTGATATAAGTCATTGAAATTTCACTGTAAATTTTGGCCATTGAAGGTCAAGTTCAAGGCCACCCAATGAAACTTCATACATGACTTCCTATATGGTCACAATACAAACCTAAGCTCGATCTGTAATAGTTTTGGTGGTAGAAGTCATTGAAATTTCACTATGTGAAATATGACCTTCAAAAGGTCACCGAAGGTCAAGCTCAAGGCCACCAAATGAAAGTTGATGTATGACTTCCTATACATCTACAATACACACCGAAACCATCTGTAACCATTTTGCTGATATAAGTCATTGAAATTTCACTGTGACGTTTGGGCATTCAAGGTCACCAAATGAAACTTCATACCTGACTTCCTATATGCCCGCAATACAAACCTAAGCTCTATCTGTAATAGTTTTGGTGATAGAAGTCATTGAAATTTCACTATATGAAGTTTGACCTTCGAAGGTCGCCGAAGGTCAAATTGAAGGCCACCAAATGAAACTTCATGCATGACTTCCTATAAGTGTTCAATGCAAATATGTTTCCAATCTTCAATATTTTCAAACCTAGAAACATTTAAAAATTCTAACATTTTGCTTGACCTCAAGTTTGACATTTCAAGGTCATCTGAGGTCAACATTAGCACAGCCAAAATATAGGTCATATATGACTTCCTATATGTCAGTACTACAAACTTAATCTCTATCTGCAAACATTTGGCCTCCACAGGCCATCTTGCATTTTCATAAAGTACAGCGCCCCCAACAGACCCACTTCCGTTGATTCAATCAAAATGGCGCTCGCACTGTACATTGACGGTACCAAGGTAAGTTGATTGCCTGATTTAGAAAAAAATTTATCACGCAGTTTTTGAGAAATGATTTTTTTTTTTATTTCTCAGTCCTATCTTTAACATTGGAGCCAAAACTTCAAGGGCCCATAAAATGGACAAAAATGATTCAATCAAAAATCCGAGAAAAACACCTGGAGATATGGTCTAGTGGTATGTTATTGCAAATTTACACGAAAATTCATCAGGCCAAAAAAGATTAAAAATGTTCCGGACGACGGACGACGGACACCACATCACGACAATAGCTAAAAAATGTTAGCATAGGGCCGGTAAGCTAAAAATGAGAACATTTGGCCAAGGCGTTTTTCAGTTATCGTCTGGAAAAGAAAATTAAGATGGCTGCCGTGGCGGCCATATTGATTATCAGAGCGGGACACAAATTGATAGTGAGCTTCCTCTACCACCTCCAACATACCACCAAAAAATGAGAACATTTGGCAAAGGTGTTTTTCAGTTATCGTCTGGAAACGAAAATGAAGATGGCTGCCGTGGCGGCCATATTGATTATGGGAGCGGGACACAAATCGATAGGGAGCTTCCTGAAACCACCTCCAACATACCACCAAAAAATGAGAACATTTGGCCAAGGCGTTTTATAGTTATTGTCCGGAAACGAAAATGAAGGTGGCTGCCGTGGCGGCCATACTGATTATCGGAGCGGGACACAAATCGATAGAGAGCTTCCTCTAACCATGCCCAACATACCACCAAAAAATGAGAACATTTGGCCAAGGCATTTTTCAGTTATCGTCCGGTAATGAAAATGAAGATGGCTGCTGTGGCGGCCATATTGATTATCAGAGCGGGACATAATTCAATAGGGAGCTTCATCTAACCACCCCCAACATACCACCAAAAAATGAGAACATTTGGCCGAGGTGTTTTTCAGCTATCGTCCGAAAACGAAAAGTTTACGGACAGACAGACGGATGCCGCTCGCCACGACAATACCCCTCTACGACTTTCGTCGGCTGAGGGGTAAAAATGAGTCTTCTTATTCTACTTCCAAGAATATAAAGAACACAATCGGTTTTCTTATGTTGAAGGGCCACATTTCAGGAAAAATCTACTCCATTTGAATGGCTGAAATCCTGCCAAACGTGAAGCCTAGCGTGTGCCAGTTCCTTTATTCTCTCTAGTTTCACAAATGGAAAAATAGCGCCATGGGTAGTGTAGTTCAGTTTGTTTATTTCAAGCTTTAGTGTTATGTACACTCACAAGCGGTAGGATTTTTTATGCTTGGATCAAAAATGAAGAAACCTTTTGAAATTTGTGTAGGAAAAAAACTAAAATTTCAAGCAAAATTTGGAATCATGGTTTGATGTTTGATCATGTCTTTTTTTTTTTCATCGCGCAGCTCCATTTAAATATCAAGCCCCAGACACCAGATCATTGTACCCAGCATTATATACTGAGGAGTTAACCAGTTGGCAGTTGGGCTTAAGAGTGTTGCTCAAGGGAGTAGTACTGCAGCAAATTAAGAGCTAAGCTTTCTATTTTTCTACCCTCAAAAGTATGTGTGTACAAAGTTCCAGCATTGTAGCTGCTTTCAAATGCTCTCCAGCATAATATAGTGCAATCTTACATGTTGAGTTTCGACCTCTCAAACAAATTTTAATCTCTACAATCATATGAACTTCCCCACCAAATTTCACATTAATCCAATTTTCTCCATTAAAGCCGGCAGCTGGCCATTTACGTACGGCTGTTTTCCATTGCACCGCCAGGTGTTTTTGTCAGTCTCAACAAAAAAAAAAAAAAAAAAAAAAAAAAAACGAGAGTGCCAAGGGCCCTGAAGGTTGCCGGCAGTTACAGCTCAAACAGAAGAAAAGTAACTAGCATCAGTCCACAGATTCAACAGCAAGCCAACACGAATTCTTGCGAAAGCAACACGTTGTCTACACGATATTGCTGTTAAAAAGCTCCAGCTCGGACATCCGCGATTTTCGCAAA
Organism: Gymnothorax javanicus; assembly: GCA_029692085.1. Classification (NCBI taxonomy): domain Eukaryota; kingdom Metazoa; phylum Chordata; class Actinopteri; order Anguilliformes; family Muraenidae; genus Gymnothorax; species Gymnothorax javanicus. The sequence continues at coordinate 63,777,974 of CM056201.1, forward strand.
TTTTGGTGGTGATGGCGAATGGTCCGTACCACTGCAAATCAATTCACGGTTCTTCGAATCAATTCTTCTCTGCAAAAGAAGAGAACCGTTTCATCCGCACACTTCCGCGGGTCAACGCAGCTCAGTGAGAAAGGGGTTTTAGTTACCATTATCGGGCAACTCGACTGAGCAGTCACACTTTTTCATGAGTGACAGACAGCAACATTTCTGCCATGCAGCAAACATATAATCTTTAAGAAGTCCACATCATGAAGGCCGAGTAGATTTTTTTCTAACCTGAACTTTCACTGTTGTCTGCTGTCAATTTGTGAAGTGCGCCATCTTCTCAATTCACTTCTGGTTCTTGCTCTGCTTTCAGACAATGATTTTTTTTTTTTTTTTTTTTTTTTTTTTTACACAACACTGCCACCGAGTGGGTCTAATTAGTATTATTCTTTCTATTCCATGATGCTAATAGGAACAAACATCCAAAAATGGGTTTTGACCAGTTTTTATTGCCGCAATTGATCGTGAAAAAAGGTCGACCATGCGGTTACAATGCCCATAAAAATTTTAATTATATATAGGTTAGTGCCTAATACATAGTAATCTCTAAAGACATTATTAAATGAGGAAATAAATAGATTGATTTTGTCACATGACCTTGACCGTGAAGACCAAAGTCAAATCCAATATGGTGTGTTAGATCAGCATACATGATTTGTCATTAGTATCCAATACATACCGAAGATCTAAAGCCAACACTAAAGGACTTTTAGGCCGTTTTGTCATTACCTGGACCTTGTTGCCCAAGGTCAAATCCAATATGTCGAAAACAACCAGCATACATGATTTGCTATTAGTGCCCAATACATACCTAAGCTCCACAAACAATATTTAACAAATATGGGCCATTTTTGTCATATAACCTTGACCTTGAGGCCCAACATCAAATCTGACTGACTGCCTAAGAATGTTCAGCATACATGGTTTCCTATAGATGCCCCAAACATACCTGAGCTCCAATTGCCATTATTCAGCAAGTTATAGCAATTTTTGCAATTTGATGTTGACGCCCAATGTCATATTCAACTTGCCGAGAATGTCTGGCTTACATGATTCCCTATAGGTGCCTCACACATACCTAAGCTCTAAATGCCACATTAAGCTGTTATAACACATTTTTGCCATTTGACCTTCACCTTGCGGCTCAAGGTGAAATTCGAACAACCGAGAATGTTTGGCATACATGATTCCCTTTAGGTGCCTCATACATATCTAAGCTCTAAATGTCATATTAAGCAAGTTATAGCACATTTTTACCATTTGGCCTTGACCTTGAGGCCCAAGGTCAAATGTGACTGACTCACAATGTTCGGCATACCTGATTCCCTATAGGTGCCTCATACATACCTAAGCTCTAAATGCTATATAAAGAGTGTTATAGCACATTTTTGCCATTTGACCTTGACCTGGAGGTCCAAGGTCAAATGTGACTGACTCACAATGTTCGGCATACCTGATTCCCTGTAAGTCGCTCATAGATACGTAAGCTCTAAATGCTATATTAAGAGAGTTACAGTACATTTTTGCCATTTGACCTTGAGGCCCAAGGTCAAATGTGACTGACTCACAATGTTCGGCATACCTGATTACCTAAAGGTGCCTGATACATACCTAAGCTCTAAATGCTATGTTAAGAGAGTTTTAGCACAAAACACCCCGAAAAAGTCCAGACACATTGCCTAGGTGGCGCTATGAAGGAGCGATTCAATCAAAACGCCATTTACACTGTTGAAGCAGGTCATGATACTGATTCCATTGCTGCGATTAAAAAAAATTCATCAGACAGTTTTTGAGAAAATTTGACATAAAAATGGCCGCCAAGTCTAAACGAACGATTCAATCAAAAAAATTTTTGGCATCAACTCGGGCATTAACTTGATGACCGATTTGATCACATCCCCAAATAAAAAAAAAAAATTAATCAGACCGTTTTTGAGATACGGCTTTAAACGGACAACGCCGACGCCGCCGCCGGACACAAAGTGACGACAATAGGTTACTGGCCTATGGCCGGCAACCTAAAAAAAGGCCTCCGTTTCAAACGAATACATGGAAATGTATTCCAGTGTAGCCTCACACGCAGGAAATTACGCAGTTAACAATACTGGCTAGGTAGCTCAGAGCTAAAGGTCTTGAAATGTTAAGAGAAGCTCGTGAACTGATGGCATAACTTCAAAATCAAATTGCTTACAATCTCTGAGATGTCTGAGAATACATTTCCAAGTGTCTCGACATCCTGGTGGCTGGGGGCCACAGGCCCCAGATCCCCGCCCCCCTCGGCTAATTTTTCACCATGTTGCACTCGGCAGGCACCTACGATTTACAGTACGGAGAGGTAATTTCAAAAGTGTGGAGGACCCTGATTGATCCCTTCAGTGGTTTGGCAGAAGAAGATTAAAGTTAACTCAGACGGCAACGCATGATCCCGTAACCCCCCTTTGATCCACTGGTCCAAGTGAGCTAAAAATCGACAATTCTATCCTGAATATTGACTCCATTTGTGCTTCCAGTTGAATTCACCATTCAAAGGCAGCATAAAATGTTTTGCTACTGATATTTTTCAAGAATGAAACTTAATCTCATTGCAAAGAAAATGATTCCTCTGTAATTAATCACAGCTCCACACTTTTCCTTCTTGCATCACTGGACCATAGCATGAAGAAAAACATACAGACAATTGCACAAAACCCAACTGTACCCTTCACATCATAAAAATATCGCAAAAATGATAGAAATGTTGATAATAATGTCAGTCCAGGGGCCTCATTTATCATTGTGGATACACCTTTTTTTACACCCTTTTCCCCCCCATTTTGTGCGCATGCACTTTTCTCCGCCAAATTTGGAATCTATCAAACCCAAACCTGACCGGAAAAAGTGCGGTCATTTACGCCCTTTTTGACCATGGCGTACTGTGATTTACACCCTTTTTGAAGAACAGGAGGAATTGGCGACGCAGCTGCTGAGTAAGAGAATAGCAGTGTGCGAGGGAGAGAGGAGCGCGGATTATAGCTTATTTAAAAGAACAATCAAAGCCGAGGCAATGTCCGATTTTCCTAATGTAACTGGAGCCATTGACTGCACTCACATCATGATTAGGGCACCATCGGTGAATGAATTCGTATATGTGAATCGCAAAAACGTGCATACGATCAATACCCAAATCATATGTGACGCCAACGTGCTCATAACGAATGTAGTGGCACGGTGGCCTGGCTCTACACATGATTCATTCACCCTGATGCACAGCAGTGTGGGGCGAGACTGGGGGCAGGCGCTGCGCGTGGCGGCTGGCTTCTTGGCGAGTGCATGTACACAGTATACTCATTCATTGAAAGCTGCTGCTTATAATCATCAATTCAAGGCTGATACTCACCCCATCGTTGTGACTTACAGGTGACAGTGGCTACTTCCTGGGGGAGTGGCTATTAGTTCCCATCCCGGACCCACAGGGTGGCCAGGAAACCCAGTATAATGAGGTCCATGCCCCTGCGCGCTGCGTTGTGGAGCACGCCATCGGGCTCCTGGAAGGCCGTTGGCACTGCCTGGAAGTGTCGGGTGGTGGGCTCCTCTACCACCCGAAAAAGGTCTGCAGGATCATCCGGGCCTGTGCCATCCTGCACAACGTGGCAGTGAGGCATGGGGTTGCGCTGTCGCCGGGTCTCCCTCCACCCCAGCACGTGGACCCGGACCCACAGCCCCCTCCGCGTCATGAGGGTTTTCAACGGGGACTAAGGACACGAGCTGCGGTGATGCAGCGGTTGTGAAGCCGCCCCGCAACTCTCTTCCCTCATGTTGAGCTAAAGAATGTGTGTATATAGTCTACGAGTTTCTCAGTTTCAGTCTTGCAAAGTTGTGTTTCGTTTTCAGTATTGCAAGAACCTCATATTTCATTCCTCGTACATTTGATGTCCACAAGTTGAGACAGAAATAAATTCATGTATATCAAACACGACATTGTAATTTTTGTCCCTCTATGCAACTGAAACAAAACACACACCTACTGCATTTGACAAAAGATTCGACAAGAAGGTTTTTTTTTTTTTTTTTTTTTTATTGCCTCTGTAAGACTTGTGACCGCAGCACTCGGCGGTTTTAAGCTTGTTGGTGAGGCCGGGGCTGTGGCTGATTAGATGAGATTGTTTTAATTTCCGGAGGAGAAATTGTTTGGTCCAACATTATGTGTTCATTTCTGTTGTGATTCTCTACGTGTTCTTAGTTATATGTTCTTGTTCCTAAATAAACCACAAGACGAAGTGATCATACAGAATTAGTGCAAATACCTGCCGAAGAGGACTTTTTTCCTCGCCTGCACCTCATTAACAAGCACGTGTATCTCAGTCTCTGAGAAGTTTCGCTTTTTTCCACGTTTCCCATCCATGTTTCACCGTCTTCCACTGACGTCACTCCACAAATCCGCAGAGCGCACATGGCTACTTCATATGCAGGTGCTCATTTGCATTGAACATATATGGTTGTGTCTGGGCGTGTAGTGGGCAGGATATGAGGCGCGTTCACGTCTGCAATTTTCTTGGGTCCGGTGCGATTTATCAATGGAAATTGCGGAGAGCTGTGCGTACACACAGTTTGATAGATCTGAAAAGGGTGTAAATATTTTGGGTGTATGCCATTTTTGGCTTTTCGCCGTACGTGAAAATTTAGTAGCACTTTTACACCCTTTTTTGATAAATGAGGCCCCAGGTCAGCTGAATGGGAAGAAATAGCCCTACTTCTTTCCACAGAGGATGATGGGAGGTGAAGTCAACGGCTTGAGGTCATGTAGACCAGTGGTTCTCAACGGCGGTCATGGGGACCCCATGTGTGTGCTGGCTTTTGTTCCTACCACAATTGCAATTGTAGAACTTTAACAAGCTGTGACTGTCTTAATTAGGTGCTTTTCATGTTCAGAGTTGTTTACATATCTCTTTAGTCAAATGTTACATATGAACATCCATACATGCAATGAAGAATAAAACACCCTTGAAGATAGTGTGTTTATTGCAATACTGCAAGTAATGTCAAGTAACATAACATGTCAAACAGATCAAATTATACACTGAGGAAATCAATAAACCCCAGATTAGGCTGCTGGACACAACTGTTTCAAGTTCTTTCAAAAAGCTTCGGGTGAACTTAATCAGATCAACAGAACACAAAACTGGTTCGTTTGTGGACTACATTTGTCATGATGAGCCAAGTAGTTTTCACTAATTAGGAGCCATCTACATCATTAATTTGATTGGTTACATTGTTTTCTCTCCTTTTATGCTGTTATTTCCGATATACTGCAATGTGCAAATATTATTTTTGAAATTCTTGATGGCAAATAGATATTTCTGTTAAGTTGTGGGTTAAGAGGGCAAATAACTGCTCTAAACATTAAATGCACATAATTAAGACAAATTAGCAGCTTGTTAAAATCCTATGATTGCAATTGTGGTTGAACAAAAGCCAGCACACACATGGGGTCCCCAGGACTGACGTTGAGAACCACTGATGTAGACTGTCAAATTAACTGCTGTACCCAAGTCTGTGCCTCTCTGTAGGTTTTGCGGCGCTCCAACCCCCAGAGTGCGCATTAATATTCCTGCCAGCAAAATTTGCATCTGCTTAATTAGTGCACATTTTCAGCGAGACAGCGAGACTTTTCCAACATAACTAAAAACTTTATTACTTTACAAAATAACTTGGGGGGGGAATTAGTTATACGCGTTGGCCGTGTGGAAAATGCCATCCTTCATTCACCAGTTAAAGACACCTATTGCCCCACCCCCAAAATATACTCTTCCAAGAGATGCAAAAGGCCTAGCAAAGATAAATAAACAGTTCAGCAGATGGGAAAAGATGGTCATAAAGCAGGATTTAGTTGCTCCAGTACAGGAATTGAATACCTATTCTTGGGGATGCACCGGCATCCGGGTGAATTTAGCGTGAACGTAATGAGGCCAGTGTCCCACATGATGTTTCCTTCAAGGACTGATCAGGGACGGAGAGCAGAACCTGAAGGAGACACTGATCTAAAACTCATCCGTCCTGGCGTTGTGGCACACATGAGAAGGGAGAACTGGAGCACTCAACTTTCAGCCAATTGCTAGCTATTTAAAAAAAAAAAAAAATCCCAGCAGGCACCAGAAAATTAAAGTTTCACTTCTGGAGGAGAAGATGAGCAGGATAGCAGAAATAAGCCCTCAGTCAGGACCATTCCAGTAATCTAAAACAGCATTTTTATCATCTTAACCCATTAAGACCTTGGAAGTCCTCTTAAGAAGCATTCTAAAACCTAAGGTATTGTTTGAATAATACTACACTAGGGATTTTTGAAAAACCCGACAGGATTGTCAATTTTCACTAAAACCTTTATTTTTCAGCCTCTGTAGACTATAGAGCCATAAAATAAAAAATCATTTGAGATCATAAACCATTGGCTTTTATTGAAAATAAGTGCCTGAATATTCATTTGAAGGGGACCTATTATGCTACATTTCCAAATTTATATTTTGATCTTAGTACTCCCCTAGAGTACTCCTGATCGTTCAAAGTCCAAAAAAGGGTCCTTATTTAGCTCATACTGCCATCCTCAAAAAACCCCATTTGTAATCCATTGTAGTCTCTGCCTGAAACGCCTAATTTGGGTGGCTCTTCCACACAGCCCCCCCCCTCCCCGTGTGCCCACTTTCTTCTGATTGGCCAGCTCTGTGGAGGGCAGAGCTGGGCGGGACTCAGCAGAACTCAGTTTTCCGGGTCTGCCTCCCTAGTGTGAAACGTGAGACACGTCTGCCATCTGAGCTAAGGAATCGGCGGGGAAATTCCGCAATCAAACGCAGTACATGTGTATAGATCTAATGAAGTGAACTTGTTCTAATAAAAGGCAGCGGCGAAAGTGGAGGATGCAGTGCGAAAGTCTGGCAGCTCAAGCTCGAATTTGCTATCTACGTGAGTACACCGGTGTTTCTACTCTAGAGCAAGGATTGAGGGAAAGCTAAAATCCACCCCATATAGACAAATTTGTAGAACGGGTGGACATACCCAAGTGTAGACCGTAGACCGTAGAAATCCAGTGGGTCTGAGTTTAGAGGGAAAAATGGACAGTGAGAAGCAGCAAAAATTGGACCAACAACTTATGGACTGCTTAGGAGTGTATTATAAGGACCTGCTGGTTCGTGTGCATAACTGTGGTGTGTCGTTAGCATGGAGTAACGAACAGCTTCTGCGCAGGTGACAGAGGGGCGAAAGCTCCAGGCTAAACGGCCTTTTCGGAAATTGCCCATGGTAATGGTTTACGGAATGACCAGCATTTGCTCGCGGAAAATGGGCACGATAAGCTGCTTTCAAACCGGACGCGATACGAATTTTTCTCGCGACAGATTACATTGAAAGTCAGTGCATTTTCTTTGTATCGACTTTGAATGTAATCTGTCGCGCGAAAAATTTGTTTCGCGCCCAGTGTGAAAGCGGCTTAACGCGCCCATAACGCATGTATTCGCGTCTTTGCATTGACTTTGAATGTAATCTGTCGCGTGAAAAATTCATTTCACGTCCGGTGTGAAAGCGGCTTACCACGCCCATAACGCGTGTATTCGCGTCTTTGCATTGATTTTGAATGTAATCTGTCGCGCGAAAAATTTGTTTCGCGTCCGATGTGAAAGCAGCTTTATGGATAGTACGCGACAGCTAGAGAGCGCTCCGGTTATGTTATGAAGATAATACAGGTTTTACAGACCGTAAGTTCCGTTAGCGTGAACAGTTGTTTATGTGGAGCTGGCGAATCGATCACTTCTACAGGAAAGAATTTCCTACTCAATCTCCGCCTTTTTCAGCTTTTTATTAGCCAGAACAATTTCTAAAGGGGGATAAAATTATGCCACAATGCATAATGCAGAGAAATCGTTTGTTATACCAGACACGTTAGAGCTTGTGCGTTTCGCGCTTTTACGGTAACGTCAGAGAGCAAGCCGAGATATTGGTGAAGTATCCATCTGACCAAGGCCATGGATAAGTGAAGCGATCACAAGCAGCCGTAAACAAACCCAAACACGTATCCCAAGCTCTGCAAAACCTACGTCTGGTCTAACTGCAGCCTTTTCAGCCCAACTTTGCAGACACATACAGCACCTCTCCGGTCAGCTTCAACTGTAGTGGCTACAATCAGGCAACGTTGTGATGAAACTGCCACATTGATGCTTACCAAAGTAACACAAGCATACCGATCAGAATTACTGCATATAAGTTAAGCTGGAGCATTTCTAATTAGCACGGCGGCACGCAAACTAACATGCAGTAGCTGGTAAACGAGCATTCATAACAACCACAGAGACAAACCCTTGCAATACAGGTCTTACAGACAGCAAGTTCCGTTACCGCGGACAGTTGTGCCAAGCATCCAAATTACAAACAAGTATAAAAAGTTAGCTTCAAATGAGGTTTATGTTCACACACCTTCTGTTGAATTTGCCCTGATATTACTCTTGCATATCTAGGACACAAACATTAGCAACAGTAACTTGGCTACGTTAGCCGCAGTGCTACAGCCACAATCAACAAGCTATCACGTTATATAGGCTTATGCAGTAAAGCAACTTACAGCTTCTGCGTCTGTGAGTCACAGACAGTTGCGACCGATCCAGGCTTTATCTTCAGATATTTTACAAAGCCTGCGTTTGAGGCCAGTTGTTAGTGCTAACTATCGTTAGCGGTCCTGCTAGCCACCTGTAACACGTTTGCTTCACTTACATTATTTGCAGTTATATCGTTACTTTTAGCTTGTGGCTTCGAGTCCTTGATCGATGCAACTGCTTCAGGTTTGAGAAGCAGCTGAAACGCTTGTCCTGTGTCGAATTATCCTTTATTGACAAAGCTGTCTTTCGTGAAATGCTGAGCACAAACAGCTAACGTTCCCTTTGTCCGTGCCTGTTTGCTGCCAGCAAACAAAAAAAGCTCCCCACTGATTTCTGGTGGCATCGTCTTTTGGAAGAGAAATAGATGCTTTTCTTTGCATCCAAAAGTAAACGGACAAGCAGCTTTGGGAGAGATACCGACAAAAGTGCACCTCAAATGATCTGCGGTTCTTCTTTTGTATTTCCAAAAGTGTAGATGCTACTAAGGCATGGTATGATCCGCGGATGTTTGTGCCTGCTAGAATAGTTTCCGGTGTGGGCAGATCCAGCACCGTGATTGGCTCTGGCTAGGTTTGTATTAATTGGACAGCACAACCTGACGTCAGGTTTTGCCCAGATCTCATGAAGATCTCGGGATGAGCTGTTCAGAGAGGAAATCACGTTCACGAAATCACGTTCTTGGATTACGGCAAAACCCCCGTATCTTATGTTTAGAAACTTTTCAGAGGTTGAGTATGGACATCCAACATTATAACATTACTTATATGTATTAAAAGAAGGATCAGCATAATAGGTCCCCTTTAAATTTAAAAAAAAAAAACAAAACAAAAATCAAAATATTGAAAAAACAAAAATTTCCAAGCGATTTATGTGAAAGTGGCAGTTTACAAAATAAGTAGCGCTGTAATAAAAAGTCAATTTTGCTCGCTTCGATCAGGTCTTCAGCCATTTCCAGTGACTGAAGTGCAGCTTAGGAAACTATTTTGTGATCCACACAAAGCCTAAAAAAATAAAATAAAATAAAACACAAACCCCATAATGCATTTAGGCTTCCTCACTTGTATTTTAGTGAATCACAATGCACTTTATCGGTCACATTTCGTGAAGATGATGGCATCATCTAAAATGTGCTCACGTCGCATCAGGTCTTAAAGGGAGAAGTACGTAGACTTCGCATCAGGTCTTAATGGGTTAAAAGAAAGCTCAATACTGATAATAGCAGTGAAAGCAAAGCCAAACATACCATTAAGAATTTGCAAATTTCCCAAACAAAACCAAAAATGCTATTGTCAGAACTGACAGTACACAGTCCAGCTCACACAGAAAGAGGCATTAATTACCAACAATTAGCGCAGTAAAAAATGCAAATCAGTATTTAATATAGGCATGGGCAAAACAAATGAATAAAATGACAACATTTCTTGAGTTGCTGAGAAAAAAGTTTTTATTATTTTCTAATGATTTTTTGCAGGTAAGTACAGAAGACACAGACGAAGAGTTTGCCACAAGTCCAACGCCTTTACAGGAAAGGGTCTCAGAGCCACAGGGCCCCAAAAATGGCTGATTTCGGCATTTATCAACAAAACCCATTGTGAAAATTGGGGGTGAAGCCTGAGGGCATTTTCGAAAAATGCAGTCTACTCAGAAATAAACCTGGCCAAATTATCCATTAGGGTACCCTAACAGAAATAATTGATGCTAAAGTCATCAACCCCTTTTCTGAAGTACAGCAGCACCCCCTAGGCCCTTTTTAATGGAAAATGAATTGAATTTCACCCAATTATGTTCAACAAACATTAGGTTTTGCGTTGATATTAAAAAATGGTATGAATGGGTTGCCTGTGAAGTTTTTTTTTTTTTTTTTGGATCAATGGCCTGCAAAAATGTCAAAATTATCGGTGGGAGGGCAAACATTAACGCTACTCGCCCATTACTATATAAAATGCAGTGAAGTCGCTGATGCCAGCAGTTGTTTGCCCTCCCACTGCTACGAAATGAATCAAACGTTCCCCCTTCAATAACCCGTGGTGATAAAAAAAAAAAACCTTTGCACTGTTTTTTACAATTTCCATATACCCTCCTCCCATGATAGTTTCAATGAGCTACTGCGAATAATTCATAGTAAAACACAGTGACGTGCAGTCGGAGGTTAGTTTGGAGAGGCAGAAACCTCCCTTTGCTTGATTAGCAATCAGACGATTAACTAGTTTAGTAAGACTATTCGGCAGAATGACGGGCCAGTTTAAGTTTCCGCGGCGTTATTACTCAGTACATCGAACCTGAAATGCTCACTAGACAGCAGATTTGCGCGTACTTGCTTCCAGGAAGCCGAAGCAATGTCATCAACAAATATTAAAACAGTTCGACTAATGCAGAGTTCAATGCTTAATCAATATACAATGTATTCTCCTTTAAATACGCGCTGTTACACCCAAACAAAAAGCGGGCGCTTATTTTCAGTCTTCTTTCATAATCCGATTAACAAAATGTTTAAACGATATACAGAATTACCGAGAGCCGAGAATTTTTCCTAATTGATTATTCAGATTTCCATCCTCGCAGTCTCGAATTGAAGGGTATAAGTGAATGAATCTTGTGACCGGTGTTCGCGAGGTGGCATAGGTAGCAAAATTTGTCAGAACGGCGTTTGCCACAATTTTAGATAACATTGTTTTTTGCTGGAATCATATTCTTACTCCCTCTAGCTACATGCCGATGAAATATCTGAGCTATGTGGCTTACACCAAAGCCTCTATATCGTATGTTGTAAACACTGTCAATGAGTCTTTGTTACTGACTCCGGGCAATAATGGCTTATGCCACAAGCCACGGTTGGCATTTAAACTTTGACAAATCAGATCCAGTGGCGGGTCTAGAACTGGGAATTGGGGTGGCACAGACACGTCCCTTTTAGTCCTGGCAAGTTCTCAATCATTTTGCTGTATTGACGCGTTTTCCAATTATCGCAATTGGCAACAGAAGACAGTTTCTCTCCATATGCGATCTCACAGCGATGAAATCATGGGCTAAATTCAGTTGGCTACAGTGGCGAAGCCAGAACTGAGAATTGGGTGCACAAAAAATCCATTTAAAACAATTATTAGTCCTGACCTGTTCTCAGTCATTTTCATAATTAACAAAAGGTTCACTCCGAGAGCACTCCACATTTAACAGGTGCTGCTTGTTCTCCCCAATTAGGTAAGATGACAATCATTCATCTGCACGCGTTTGCTGTATTTAAATCAACGTTGTTCAAAATTGCATACCTGTCGACTCTCAAGCAAATAGCTTGAGCCGCAGGCATTTTATAGCCTATTTAACTGCCGAGTGCCACTTTTTCATTTTATCAACCCACACAATACAGAGAGTGAAAGGCAATATTTCATTGGAACGCGGACCAGTTCAATCAACGCAAAGCATTGGCTTATTAATAAGTAAATTATTTTTCTTTACTGAAGTTAGCCCACGATTTCATCGCTGTTAGATCGCATATGGAGAGAAACTGTGTCTTCAGTTGTCAATTACGATAATTGGAAAACGCGTCAATAAAGGAAAATGATTGTCAACTTGCCAGGACTAAAAGGGACGTGTCTGTGCCACCCCAATTCCCAGTTCTAGACCCGCCACTGATCAGATCACTCCTTAGTCCACAGTGCAAGATAGTAAATGGTAGCTAATGAAACAGTAGAAATATTAAATAAATAGTTATTTAAGTATGTGATGTTTTCGTTGCTGTTAAATCATTCTTAGAGTTTAGTACTTTTTCGGCATTCTGATCATTGATTACTACCTCTAAAAAATGATTATCTTTAGTATTTGCAGAAATATGGCTGAATGTACTATCATTAAAATGCATATATGCATAAAACTGATATTTTGCACATTATATGAATGGTTCACAAAATTTTGAAAAGTCAAATGTCTCGAAAAGTTCCTACAGTGGCATAAGCCGTTATTGCTGAGCCACACAGTTCATTATTATACTCTTGTTATCCCTTGCTGTTGTTTTATTGGTTGTTTTCGTCACATGACAGAGTCAGGTGATCATTCAGAGACTTCAGTCAGGAAATGCTTCAGTTGTGACATGGTCAGCTTGCAACTACAGCAACCTTATCCTTTCCTTCCTCTGTTGTGTCTTGGAAAGCACCGCTTGTAAGTAAAATGTTGACAGTAAATTATAAGCATCATGTAAAGTATTCTGTGAAGCATTATATGTATTTGAATGTTTCAACGAGCTTAAACTAGCTATCCGATAGCTTTCCTGCTGCAAGCATGCCAGTACAGTTCGAGTTGACAGTTTTAGTGTTTTTAAGCTTGTGGACTTCATGCATAAGATGTTTGCAGGATATTTACAAGTTGTTTACAGCTATTTACATATCATTGAATGTGGTATTTGTACATTATTTTGGAGCTGTCATTTGCACCATTTTATGTCAATTTATGTATCATGTTGTGTAAATAGCATCAAGTAATTGATGCCATCTTTCTGCATCATTTCAGTTTTACAAAACAAATCCTGTCATGAGAATGACGACAACAGTAAAGGGCATTCCACTTTACTCCAGCCTCCGACTTACTCTTGATGAATGTTAGCCATCTGTCGATTTGTGTTCAGACATACACATTGAGGACAGAATAGTAAAAAAAGCGACTTCACGGTGGGCACTAAAACATCAGGAAAAAAATAAGGTACTGTTCAAGCACATCTACCCCACGCACCCAAAAGCCTCCATACTTGCCTCTTCTCATACATCTTTAGAGGATGGCAATTCAGGATGTCAAATACTAGTGAAGCTGGATTAGAACAACCCACTGATAGTGACGTCACAGAACAGCACCTTGCACATGAAACAAGATCACAGCATTCCAATTCATCGACCTCGTCCAAGTCCTCTTCAGCTAGCAGGGCCGCAACCAAGGCTCGTGCTAAAGTCGAAGCTGCCCGTGCACGTGCTGCTTTGGTTCAGCGAGAAGTTGAATTAAAGATGGAAGAAGCTCATCTAGCAGCTGATTTGAAAGTCAAAGAGGCACGCATCACAGTTGAGGCAGGGTTCGAAATACTTTTCCAAGCCAGGTCGCCCAGGGGGCAACTTAGGCCAAAAGCTATGTTGCCCATCAATATTTCAGGTTGCCCCAGTTTTAAGGCCATAATTTCTGCATATTTTCACCAGTTGACAAGGAATATATAAAAACCAAAATTAAACTATTAACACACAAGCCCTCAAGTAGAAGAATACATTTATTGCAAACAATAGGCTATTGATAATCACATTCTTGGTTGTACCGTGCTTACCAATCAGCAAAATAGCCTGGAACATGGGAGAAACTCTTACATGAAGCTTAATAAATATTATACGAAAGTTGTTCATGTTCGTTAGAGAACACGCATCATGTCAAAATAGCATAACAAGACAACCCTTAAGAAATGCTTCGTTGTCATTTCACTTCACGACATGAGTCCGAGGACTTAAGGGTGCTGGTTTAAACCACTCACTGCGCACCCCCGATTGCGCGCCTGCCTGGTGCTCATTCATTCATTCATTCATTAAGAGTTAAATGTAGCTTTCATAAATATATCACCTAAATCGCTGCAATCCGGACGCTAAAATATATCTGATTTCGTTTTTAGAGTTGTATACGTGCTGCTTATCGTGCCGCTTATTCTCTGTCAAAAGGGATTATGAGGCATCCATAATTGTTTTTTTTTTTTCTTCCTTGATCTAGAGTCACAAGACCGTAACGTATATCAGTGTCTCCAACGACCGAATTAAAAATTTATTTTAAATGCCATTCCAAAACGGAAACAAAGTGGAAAGCCATAAGGTTGTAAATGATTTTAAGAAGAACACGGCCACTTTCATCCAATTACAAGAGCGCTGATCATTTTTTTTTTCCTCTGTTCGTAATGAACAGCAAAAGTTGTAAAACCTTTTCAAACGGTAACGGATATGCTGGTTACGTGGTTGGTGAAGCTCACAGCGCACAAATGCGTGATGATTACCATTAATGTAATGTGTGGAAACACCACTCCAAAAAAATCACTGCGATGGCATGGCACGTTTGTCTGAGTGGTAAAGAATCAACCGCATCCAAAAAGGGGCACACAGATATTTTAAATAGTTTTGTGCTGCGTCGCTATGATGACCAGCTACACTGAGGCTGTACTATCCTCTAAAAGAAAAAAGATACCCCAGAAAAGTACCCGGCACCAAGGCGGGTGGAGTAGAGTAGAGCAGAGCTGGTGGAAATGAGGCATTAAAGGAGCCGTATGTAAGTTTGTGGCTAAAACTGGTACAGTAATCATATTCAAAATACTGCAGAGCGCAGTATCCCCTCCCCCTCTTCCCCAGACGAGAGGTTGCCAGCTCGGTTGCCGGATCCTGCAAGAACGTCTACTACAAGGACTCATTTGACCGATGACCTGTCTCAATTACATGTCATATTGCCATAATGGCTGTGCTGTTGGAACGGTTTCCACAGCGTCTCAGCACAATGCCAGAGAAACGGACTCTAATAACGTATAGCAATGACGAGTCACGGTTTTTATTTCTCAAACAATTTGTTACCTACAGTGGGTTGACCGATCCGCAATTTGACCGATTCCGCAATTTGCAGAAATCAAACTTCATTTGCGGGAAAACGACTTCGCTGTCAGCCTTGAGTTTGACACCAATGGAACGGCAAATTATTGTGGATTTAACTGTTAACTATCGTTTCGAGATATTCGGCTTGATAGAGAAATAAATGCCCGATAACTGTTGCTGGCCGTTGCAGCAGTACCAAATCAACGCTTGTGATAAGACGCACTGTGCAGTGTGTGGCCGTTAAACACGTGTATTCCCGGGATTCATCACATGCTATTAGTGTCATTATGATCGGAAATTATCGTATATTTGACCATATAAATCCCAATTTCGTACTCTTGATACTTTTTCATCAACACCCATTAGAGTGACTGCTTGTCATTTGACTAGTTTCGCAAACGCCATTTTGTAGGTTTTCAAACTTGTAATTTATGAGACATGTTTATTCCTGTTTATTTTTCTGAAAGAATTGCATTAAAGTTTAATGTAGTCAATGTGAAATAAAACATTTTTTCCCCCCCACCATAACTTTTTCTGTGGCTCAACGGGCTGATCATTACTCATGTCCTGTGTTAATCTGGACTTGTAGTCTCATCCTGATAATTTTAATGTATACTTGGTATGTACTACTTGAATTGGAAAGAGTAGAAAGAATCATCCATAGTCGCTGATAGCGGTTGAATATCGATGGATGTACAAGTCGTCTTGAACTGAGGCCAGCGCACGTGGATTCCAGCTGACACAATGTCGACACACGGAACAATTAGCCATACATTTGACTAATTATTGTGATATACCCTGCAGAGTAATGTTGGCTAAAATTGGTGGAAAATACATGTGTCTGTTCCTTTGTGGCCAGGGGCACGCAATTATGCCAATAAACAAAGAATATCATAAGTTCGGCCTGACAAAGGGTGCTGTTTGCGAAACTGGAAATTATTTGCAGAACCAGTCAAAGGACGTGCCACTGAAAAATGACTGTGCAAGGTTTTATTCCTAATGACTGAAGAAAACTAATTGATCCACAAAGTGCGTGAGTAATTTCCGCAAATTCGTGACCAGATAACTTTCCGCCGCCGAATTCTGTATCGATACCAGACACTTCAGACAAATTCCGTTTGCGGAACCGGTCAACGTACTGTAGTCAATTCGATGACCCACCTGCATAACGTACCATGAACGAACATGCATAACGTTATTCGACTGTAGAGAATATTTGAAATGTCCGTGCCTGCATTAAATAGAATTAAGTTAGCCAAACTTAGCTGAATCTTACCTGTCCAGGAGAAAATGAGCAACTTCAGCGTCGGTCTTCAAATTCTTCTCCGCTTTCAGCCGTCTCCATCTTTCAAAGGCATGTCCTATACAGATCCTTGTTTTGTTTCTGACTTTGTCACGACATATTTCGGAATCATAACGAGGCCTTTTAGGTTAAGTAACGTCAGACGTGTGTGCTCCAAAACGCTGGTAGCTGCAGCTCAGTGGTAACTGGCAGCCTGGATGCCGAAATGCTACTGACTTCGTAATTGGGAGATAGGTTGAGGGTGGCGCAACAGTCCAAAACACAAAATGCCAACATCAACATTAGTTGTGGGCTGCAACTTTGCTTTTGTAATGAGAATATTCTGGCTGGACTACTGTTGTCAGTGATATAAGTATTTGAAATTAACATCATTCCGTAATGTCTGGTGATATATCAGGGCCGTTTTATGATTAATCTCCATGCATTTCTTACATATAGCTCCTTTAAGGCCGAATTCGGCGAGGTCTCAGGCAAGGATAAAACTTTTTGGTTAACCAGGAATTCACTTGCGCTTGCCCGACAGGCTACCATTCATCTTAGAATTTTGCAAGCCCTGACGCCCCTCGCTCAGAGTGGGCCTTTTAGCAAGCCCAGTTTACATTGGTGTTCGCCGAGTCAATACTTTCACTTTCCAGGCACAAGATCCGTTTGGTTTGGGCTCAGCCCCACTTTACTGACCAGCACATTTCCCCTGTTCTCACGAGCAAGGACCCCACACGGGTTGAATGATAGGATATTAATCCCTTTCTGGCCCGTTCGGAGACTTCAGAAAAGAAATTTGCCTGGTTGAACATGGCAACTGGCTCGGCCATGTCTACAGTGTACTGCATGTGATTTTGTTATGTTTGGACCCGGAAACAGCATTATCACGATGCGTTACATCAGACTTAACAAGAGGACAGACCTATCAGTCAAGCGGGGGCGAAGTATGTCCCGCACAAGGGAACAGACGGACCGCTCGCATGAGGTATGCGCCCAAAACTAGCTTGCGTGCTGCGCTACCTGAGTTTGTGAACAAGTTGCCCCAAACAAAATATGGTCTCGTGGCGAGATAACGCAACCTATATTTCGAACCCTGTGAGTTATCAGCATTCAGGCACCAGAGAGAGGTAGCAGTGGCCTTAGCAGAGGCTGAAGTTCTTGAAGCAGCTGCAGTGAACCGAAGTAGAGAGGGCAGTAGGAGTCACCACGATACAGTTCATGTCGCCATTCAGCGCACCCACGACTATGTTGAACACCACTCCCAGCCACATCTTAGTGATGCAAAGCCACCCACACTTACACCATATATGCCATCTCTGTTGCCGCTCCAATCAGATGCACAGGAGGATGCACCCACTCTTGACAGCATCAAACCCAATGTCCAGGCAGATAAAGAAGAGCCTTCCCCTGGTCTTAACAGCAGCGCATCTCACTTCTTACCCAAGGAGGATGTTCATGCAACACAGCAGCCTGAGTCAGCAACGCCAGCAGTTCATCACTACCCCCTTACTCAACCCCACTTTGCCCAGGCGCGTTCTCCCTCTTTCAACAGAGCCTTATTACAGCCGAATACTGATGACAAGTCTGGTATGAGTGACATCGCAAAGTACTTAGTGCATAAGTGAGCTTGTGAATGCCGGCCTCATCAAGTTTCACGATCGCCCAGAAAATTTTTGGGCATGGAAGTCCTCATTCCTTAATGCCATCGAGGGACTAAACTTGACTGCCAGCGAGGAGCTTGACCTCTTAACAAAGTGGTTGGGAAATCAGTCCTCGGAGCACGTAAAAAGGATCCGTTCTGTGCATGTCGCCAGCCCTGCCATAGGCTTAAGAATGGCCTGGGATCGCCTCGAGGAATGCTATGGCTACCCTGAAGTGATTGAGAGAGATCTCTTTGAGAGGTTAGAGAACTTTCCTAAAAATCAAACCCAAGAACCCTTTAAAGCTCAGGGAATTGGG
Source organism: Gymnothorax javanicus (assembly GCA_029692085.1). Lineage (NCBI taxonomy): Eukaryota > Metazoa > Chordata > Actinopteri > Anguilliformes > Muraenidae > Gymnothorax > Gymnothorax javanicus. Next base: position 63,796,462 of record CM056201.1, read on the forward strand.
AGACCTGTTAAGGGAGTTAGAGTCTGCCAAATCTGAGGGCTACTTGCCTGGGCTCTCATATCTAGACACTGTCAGGGGTGTCAACCCTATCGTTGAGAAGTTGCCATTTGGTCTGAAAGAGAGGTGGTTAGCTTAAGGCTCTCAGTACAAAGAGGAGCACGGTGTCTCTTTTCCTCCATTTACATTCTTCATAAACTTCTTATGTAATGAAGCATGCAGAAGAAATGACCCCAGCTTCACTCTCTCAACAGTCTCTACAGCTCAATCAAACAGTTTCAACAGATTCTCTACACATCCATCGAAGCCTGAACGAGTGGAAAGAAGATCAGAATATGTCAAAAGTCACATCTCTGCTCACAAGACTGAAGTTGCATCACGTCGATCAGCTTCTCAGTCAAACAGCAAGCTGGGTGACATTGACAGGCAATGCCCTATCCACCAAATACCCCATCCTCTAAAAAAGTGTAGAAGTTGTCGGAGCAAGCCACTTGAAGAGCGTAAAGCCCTTCTTAAAGAGAATGGTATCTGTTTTAGGTGTTGCTCTTCTACAACTCACCTGCCAAAGAACTGTAAGGCAGCTTTGAAGTGCAGGAAATGTGAGAGTGACGGTCACCTTGCAGCACTTCACCCAGGACCCCCTCCATGGAGCATAGGAGAGCCCTCCTCAGAGCATGAAGGGGAGGGTGAAGAGGAGACACTTCATTCCAGCAGTCACCTCCAGGTGTGCGGAAGTCTGTGACAAAGGCAAAGAGCCTAGATCCTGTTCTAAGATCTGCCTGGTGAAGATCTATCCTAAGGGACCCCAGACAAAACCACTAAAGTCTATGTTATTCTGGATGACCAGAGTAACAGGTCACTTGCCAGGTCCGAATTCTTCAACCTCTTCCAAATAAGAGGGCCAGACTCACCATACACTCTCCGCACGTGTGCGGGGGTCACTGAAACATCCGGGAGAAGATCCACAGGGTTCATCGCAGAGTCATTGGATGGAACCACAAGCGTGATCCTCCCCATGCTCATCGAGTGCAATCACATGCCAGATGACCAGTCGGAGATTCCTACGCTAGCGGTTGCACAGCACCACCCCCACTTGAAGTCCATCACTCACAGAATACCACCCCTAGATCCAGAGGCTCAGATACTCCTACTACTGGGACGCAACACCCTTCAGGTTCACAAAGTCAGAGAGCATCGCAACGGACCTCCCAACGCTCCCTATGCCCAAAGACTAGACCTTGGCTGGTTTGTTGTAGGCGACGTCTGCTTGGGCTCAGCCAACAAGCCAATAGCTGTGACTTCCTTCCGGACCAACGTGCTTGAAAATGGACGTCCATCTCTCCTCACTCCATGCCCCAATCATCTTCAAGTCAAGGAGAAGTTCAACAGCAGGCCTGTTCCATGTTAACTGGGTACGAAAAATGAACTTCTGGACATTGGTGGCTCTTAATTTCCTTGTCCTTGTAACTATTTGTATAGACATATGAACATTTCCCAAAAGTCAAATATTAGGACCATCAGCAAATCCCCTAGGATTTTATGGCCTTCTAAAGTTCTACCCCTCGTGTGGCAAGTTCTACCCCTGCATACCATTTCTTTCATTCAATATCTCAGCGGCTATTTACGCCACATGGCTGAAATTTCTAGCACATAACAAGCTATACCCAAGTGTTTTTATCAACCAGAAGAGTGGGCCATTAACCCTTTACTTTCTGAATAATACAGCCTCAGAAGTTGCCAAAATTTAGGTTTTTTCACATATTTTGGCAATTTGCCAACCTCATAAATTGGCAACGGGTCAGAATTTTTTAAATGGTGTCTTTTTTGTTTAATAGTGACCAGAGTGCTTGACTGATCCATTGTAAAAGAACATTTGATCCCTGCTCTGATATTTTTTTTAATAGGGCCCAAAGACGGTCACAACTCAAAAGTGACCCCCCTTCAGGGGTCAAAAGTCAAGTGGGGATTATTCCAAATTTGAATTTGATAACCCATACTGAAGTCTTATGGCCTTGTCTTGACAGGGGAAGAGGGTAGAAATGTGTTTGAAGCCTCCTTTTATGTGTATTTTCATCTAGAAGATTGCCTATGTTGGGGTTCTGACCCACTTACATATTGTACACAAGCAATGTACACAAATGTACAGCAAGTATACAGGAGTGGAGACAATTCCAGCAATCTATCAGAACTAAAAGAAAATCTTATTTGTTTTATCCCAAGAGAGCCGCTCTGAACTGAATGGTCTTGGGCATGGACTGTACAGTGATGGGGCTAGGCCTTTCCATGAGAAGGGGTTGGACAGTTCAGCCTCTGAGACTTTGCAATCGTTCTCAGATTTGTGAGTGATTGCAAAGTCTCAGAGGCTGAACTTTCCAACCCCTTCTCATGGAAAGGCCTAGCCTCATCACTGTACAGTGTACAGTACACTGTAAACAAATAAGATTTTCTTTTAGTTCATAAAATCCTAGGGAATTTGCTGATGGTCCTAAAATTTTGCATGTGGGCATTTTTTAGTTCCATATACACAGGATTAAAATTGGAATTGAATCGGGGCAACGCAATGTCCTACCCCGTACCCAGTTGACAGGGAACAGGCCAGCAGAGCACAGCACTGCACCACTCCTCACGGCCTTGCACACGACACCCCAGTCCTCGATGACTGCAGCCTCGGCAGCACGATTTTTGAGAGAACCAAGGATGACGACAAAGTAAGGTCTCTCCATCAAACACTAGCTTTTCCTGGTTCTCATGAACAAAGAGATGTTTATAGACAACACCAACAGTAGGGTGGCACCCCTTCCATTTCGATCCCCTCAGCGTCGGCTCCCAAACAATTGAGAACAGGCCCTCAGTCGCCTTACTTCTCTCCACCGCACCCTAGAAAGGAAGCCTGAGCTGAAAACTCACTTTGTGAACTACATGCAAAAGATTTTTGATCACAACCAGGCCGAGTCAGCTCCACCGCTGTCTGAGGGAGAAGAATGATGGAACTTACCCATCTTTGGCGTATACCATCCTCAAAAGCCAAATCAGATCAGAGTCGTCTTTGACTCTAGTGCTCAGCACCACGGCATCTCCCTGAATGATGTGTTACTAACCGGCCCGGATCTGAACAACAGCTTACTTGGAGTCTTGCTGCGTTTCCGAAGAGAAAGAGTGGCTGTGATAGCGGACATCAAACAGATGTTTCACAGTTTTACTGTCAGAGAAGACCACCGAGATTTCCCTCCATTTCTATGATTCCAAGATAACGAGCCCAGCAAGGAGATTGTTGAATACAGAATGAGAGTCCATGTACTGTATTTGGCAACAGTCCGTCACCGGCAGTAGCCACCTATGGTCTTCATCGTGCAGCACAAGATGGAGCAAGCGAATATGGCATGGATGCTAAACGCTTTGTAGGGCGCGACTTCTACGTCGACGACAGCCTCAAGTCAGTCCCATCAGCTGCTGAAGCCAGTGACCAGCTGAAAAGGACGCAGGAGATGTTGCGCCTTCAACTTACGGCTCCATAAGATAGCATCGAACCACTCTGACGTCTTGGAGGCCTTCCCGCCAGAGGACCATGCAAAGGGTCAGCAGAACCTGGACTTCGATGACAACTCAGCCCTCATCCAACGCAGTTTAGGGCTCAGCTGGGATCTCAAACATGACATCTTCACCTTCAAAGTGGTTGCTACAGAGAAGCCCTTCTCTCATAGAAGTGTTCTAGCCACAGTGAATAGTGAGTTCGACCCTCTCGGACTTGTTGCACCGATCACCTTTCAAGGGAAGTTCCTGCTGCGAGAACTCACAGTGAGGCCCACGACTGGGATAGCCCTCTTCCGGAGGAAAAGGAAGCTGAATAGAGGATGTGGAAAGACTCCTTACAAGACCTGAGCAAGTTCAAGATACCAAGAGCTTACACCGCTACCACCCTTGCTGCCGCTCAAAGGAGAGAGCTCCACATCTTCTAAGATGCCTCAGTGAAGGCCATTGCCGCTGTAACTTACCTAAAGGTGATCAACAGTGACGGAGAATGTCACATAGGGTTCGTCCTGGGAAAGGCAAAGCTCGCGCCCCCAGCTGCCCACACTATTCGGAGGTAGGAGCTAGGTGCAGCTGTACTGGCAGTGGAAATAGCAGAGGTGGTAGAGAGTGAGTTGGACACCAGTGTAGACACATTGCAGTTCTACACGGACAGCAAGGTCGTCTTGGGATACATATACAACCAGACCAGACGGTTCCATGTGTATGTTTGCAACAGGGTACAGCGTATCAGGAAGTCCACCAAACCCGAGCAGTGGCACTATGTCTGCACCACTCAGAATCCAGCGGACCATGCTACATGATCTGTACCTGCAGCTGAGCTAGCTAACACGACATGGCTTACAGGACCCCTGTTCCTGTCCCTGCCTCAAGGGGTGTCCGCTTCAGAAGAGGAGTCACATGAACTCATCGACCCAGAATCCGACACGGAGGTGCGTTCTCATGTCACTAGTCTCTCTGTTCCTACATCTAATTTGGGATCTCATCGCTTTGAGCAGTTTTCTTCTTGGAGGTCTCTGATGCGAGCCATAACATCTCTGACGCACACTGTACAGTCTCAAAGAAGTGCAACAAAAGCCAAGCATGAGATTTGCAGTGGGTGGCATCAGTGCAAAAAGCCCCACACAGCAGAAGAACTATCCAAAGCAGAAACTCTCATCATCAGGTGTGTGCAAAGAGAGGCCTACAGAAAAGAGCTCACCTGCCTGGCTGCCAGAAAGGACATCCCAAAAGACAGTCCTCTGAGAAAGCTGAGCCCCTGTGTGGATGAAGAGGGCCTTCTGAGAATAGGAGGTAGGCTTAACCATGCCGTATTCGACGCAAGAGAGAAGTTCCCTCTCATCAGTCCAGGCCGCAGTCACATCGCAACACTGCTCGTGAGGCATTACCATGAAAAGGTCAAGCACCAAGGTCGTGTCTTCACAGAAGGGTCAGTCCGCTGCGACCGCGGGTTCGGTCGCTAACGTCCGATAGAGCTTCTACACACGTAAACCACAGGCAGCACTCGCATACACTCATACATACATCGCGGATGTAGCACTCGTGTCTGTGTCCAAGCGTGGAGTTTTGTTTCCCTTTTCTTTAGCAGTAACATATTTGTCTTGGTTAGTGGGTGCACACATTAACCAACTCAAATATACATGACAGTTTCATTTACACAAATATATATATATCGTATACAGCTCTAAACACAACACATACACTTATTGACTAGTTAGATGCACCTTTTATTTCACTTATCGTAGGGTTTCGGTTATCCATAACATCCGTGTTATTTGTTGTCTGCTTTCGGTTCCACGTCTTCTGTGTTTGTCTTACGTTTCCGTGTTTCCCGACCGAAGTATCAGGACCCAAACTGAGGCAACGTACTGAGGTGTCTTTTCAAGTGCCTGAAATTGCGACGCCTGCGCACTTGCTCTGCAGTAGGGAGCAACCATGTGTGGGGGTGGATGCATTAATAAAACGCCTTAAACATAAAAAGGGGACACTTGTAAAAGTTTTTAAATGTATTATACGAAGCCAAAATTGTGGTCCAATGATGGGAGATAAGGGGAATGTTTTATCATGCTGGATTAAATAATTTGTAATTATGTTATGTTGGTATTGCTTGCTGAGGGAGGGGCTTTCCATTCAAGAGGGGCTCTGGTTCGAGCAACCAAGAGAGTCTGGGTTGGTTTGGGCCACGGTGTAGGTGGCGGTAACTGGCCTACCCAGTTAAGTGTGAAATATGTGTTTGGGTTATGACATTTTTTTGTTTGTGTGTCTGTTGTTGGCTTTGTGGGTAACCAGAATAAACCATCTTTTTGCACCAAAGTGCTGTCTGCGACTGCGCCATCATTTTTGAAAAAATCGTTTTGAGGCCTACGGACTCTCAGCCCAGAAAGTGGGTGTGACATCCGCACAGCAGGATTTTGGATCGTTGGGGTCAAGAAATGCATCAACAGCATCAACCTTCTTCAGCCAAGAAATTCCTGACATTGGGCTCTTCAGGATCAGTGAGGAGTATGTGCAATTCTTTGCTCTGCGTAGACCTCCTGAGCAAATCCGTTCCGACTGTGGAACCAACTTCACGGGTGCCTGCAAGAAATTGCACATACTCCTCGCTGATCCTGAAGAGCCCAATGTCAGGAATTACTTGGCTGAAGAAGGTTGCTCCTGGGGCTTCAACCCTGCTCATTCCTCCCACATGGGAGGAGTTTGGGAGCGAATGATTGGCATCTCGAGGCGCATACTCCAGGCGCAGGACGTGCGGCCTAATTTCAAGAAATGGGACCTGGTCCTGCTTAAGGATAAACAGGTGAAGCGGAACGAGTGGCCCATGGCTCTGGTCACGAGGACATTCCCTGACCAAGATGGAAAAGTCAGGAAGATCAAACTCAAGGTCACAAGATCTGGGTCAGTGAAGACCATTCTGAGGCTTGTCTCTGAGGTGGTCCTTCTCAAAAGTGCTAAGGAAACAGACTGAATTTAGTTCTCCCTGTTATTCAGACATGTTCTAGTTATTCAGATAATGGTATTTAATCAGTACCAGGCGGGAAGTGTCATGTTCTGTACAAACTTTACATTCATTTTTAGTATTTTCTTTCCGCTAGTGGTTTTTTGGGAGTAATTCATTATTATACTCTTGTTATTCCCTGCTGTTGTTTTATTAGTTGTTTTAGTCACATGACAGAGTCAGGTGATCATTCAGAGACTTCAGTCAGGAAATGCTTCAGTTGTGACTTGTGGTCAGCTTGCAACTACAGCTACCTTTTCCTTTCCTTCCTCTGTTGTGTCTTGGAAAGCACCGCTTGTAAGTAAAATGTTGACAGTCAATTATAAGCATCATGTAAAGTATTCTGTGAAGTATTATATGTATTTGAATGTTTCAACTAGCTTAAACTAGCTATCTGATAGCTTTCCTACCGCAAGCATGCCAGTGCAGTTTAAGTTGACAGTTTTAGTGTTTTTAAGCTTGTGTACTTCATGCACAACATGTTTACAGGATATTTACAAGTTGTTTACAGCTATTTACATATCATTCAATGTGGTATTTGCACATTATTTTGTAGCTGTCATTTCCACCATTTTATGTCAATTTATGTATCATGTTGTGTAAATAGCATCAAGTAATTGATGCCATCTTTCTGCATCATTTCAATTTTACAAAACAAATCCTGTCATGGGAATGACGACAACAGTGAAGGGCATTCCACTTTACTCCAGCCTCCAACTTTCTCTTAATGAATATTTGACATCTGTCGTTTTGTGTTCAGACATACACATTGAGGACAGAATATTCAATCCATGAAAAAATTATTTTTTCCAGTGGATATTCTACAACCCAATTCCGAAATAGTTGGGACAAAGTGTAAATTGTGAATAAAATCAAAACACAATGACTTTCAAATCACACCAGCCAGTATTTTATTCGCAATAGAACAGAGATAACATAGCAAATGTCGAAACTGAGAAATTTTACAATTTTAACCACAAAATGAGCTCATTTCAAATTTGATGGCTGCTACAGGTCTCAAAAAAGTTGGGACAGGGGCCTGTTTACCATGGTATAGCATCCATTCTTCTTTTTAACACAGAGTGGAGGCGTCTGGGCATTGAGGAGACAAGTTTCTTGAGTTAGCCACTGGAATTTGATCCCACTCTTGTTTAATACAGGATTCCAGCTGCTGGAGAGTTTTGGGTCTCCTTTGACGGACTTTTTGTTTAATTATGTGCCAAATGTTCTCAATCGGTGAAAGGTCAGGACTGCAGGCAGGCCAGTTCAGCACATGTACTCTTCTACTATGAAGCCATGCTGTTGTAATAGCTGCAGTATGTAGTTTTGCATTGTCCTGCTGAAATACACAAGGCCTTCGCTGAAATAGATGTCGTCTGGAGGGGAGCAAATGTTTCTCCAAAATCTTTATATACCTTTCAGCATTCATGGTGCTTTTTAAAACATGCAAATGTCCCACACCACGTGCACTAATGCATCCCCATACCATCAGAGATGCTGGCTTTTGAACTGAACGCTGATAACAGGAGGGGTGGCCTTTCTCCTCTTTAGCCCGGAGGACACAAAGCCCATGATTTCCAACAAGAATGTCAAATTTGGACTCGTCTGATCACAGGACACTTTGCCACTTTGCTACAGTCCATTTTAAATGAGCCTTGGCCCACAGAACAAGGCAGGGCTTCTGGATCATGCTCAACAATGGCTTCCTTTTTGCATGATAGAGTTTTAGGTAGCATCTGTGGATGGCACGGCGGACTGTGTTTACAGACAGTGGTTTCTGGAAGTATTCCTGGGCCCATTTAGTAATGTCCATGACAGAATCATGCTGTGAGTGATGCAGTGGCGTCTGAGGGCCTGAAGATCATGTTATGCACCGTCGATGATGAGACCTTCAAAGCCTTTGCAATTTGACATCAAGGAACATAGTTTTTAAAGTATTCCACAATTTTTTTTAGGCAAGCCTTCACAGGTTGGAGAATCTCTGGCCATCTGTACTTTTGAGAGACTCAGCCTCTCAAAGACATCCCTTTTATAGCCAATCAAGTTACACACCTGATGCCAGTTTACTTAATTGCTAAAAGTTCTTTCAGTTGATTCTCTTATATATTAATTGCTTTTTTAGCCCTTTTTTGCCTGTGTCCCAACTTTTTTGAGACCTGTTTCAGCCAAAAAATTTGAAATAAGCTCATTTTGTGGATAAAAATGTAAAATGTCTCAGTTTCAACATTTGAAATGTTATCTATGTTCTATTGTAAATAACATATTGGCTCATGTGATCTGAAAGTCATTGCATTTTGATTTTATTCACAATTTACACTTTGTCCCAACTATTTCAGAATTGGGGTTGTACAAGTTAAATGTAAATTCAGATCACATACTGCAAAACAAAAGAGTAGGCTCCGCATGAAGCGCAGCAGTGCATTATACAGCATGTGCACGCATGTAAATAATCAGGAAAGGCCTCTGAAGATTTAGTAAAAATAATGCAATGTAATTTGCCAATGTGACATGAGCTTGATTTCATAACGTTTTTCCCATAAAGTGGTGGCATTAAGTTTAAGCTCCTTTTGTAGTCCTAAATGAATCCATGACTCTGTGCACATTTACACTCGATTTTAACATGCTTTTTGGGTTGATCGGATCATAAGTGGTCAGGCGAGACATACACTATCCTCGACTTACCACTTCCTGGAGCTACCGATGCCACTGTTCAGATGGACTTAAATGGAACTCTTTTGCCATTTCATTCTATTTTACTTTTCTGTTATTAATTAGCTAGCCCGCAGAGGATGGGCTTCCCCACTATAGCCGGGTTCCTCCTGAGATTTCTTCCCACTGGGGAGTTTTTTCTCACCACTGTTCGAGGATTTTTCTCCCTACTGGGAGTTTTTTGCCTCATTTGCTGTAGTGGGGAATAGGCTGGGCACTGCCCTTTCATTTATTTAAACTCTCACTGTAAAGCATCTTTGTGACAGTCTCTGTGAAAAGCGCTATACAAAATAAATTGAATTGAATTGAATTGAATACTGCTGCTTACACTTGGTGTTAAGCTGACAACTTGTGATCAGATTTCGTTGCTTATTATGTAGTTTCCGCTAAAACCCACCACGGAGTTAATATGTCACATAACAAGAATAGTTGTCGTTCCCGCCAGACGAAGCAGAGATTTTGACCCCATTTCACGTTGTTTTTTTTTGGGCCAGCTAACATGTTTCTGCCTATAGCTTACACGTTCGGATCATTTCAGAAACTGAAATCAGCCGGACAGGCGCATTGGCAACTTGCAGGAGCATGCAGGACCACACGGAGAGGCCTCTGTTTGTTGAGGACAAGCATATGATGGCGTACCAGCTATGCAGGGTCAATGATCAAGTGTGACAACACGTCCAAGACAAGAGAAACCTGCAGCTGTTCCCGACCACTGCTTGGCACACTCACTAAACCTCAGATTTCGAGATACTTGTAAAAAGATAATGGCCATCTTCGATGCAATGGACATTTTGAAAGAGATCAAACTGATCAACTACTCTCCAAAGAGGGAGACCTTGTTCTCTGCCAAGGTTGCTGAACATGATGAGGAGGGGAAGTACAATCAAGCCTCTTTGTCCAACAACTTGGACCGTGTGTACAGCAGCATTGGAGAGTAAACTCAGCCAATTAGTTAGTCATGGACACAATGCAGGTAGTCAGTGAGACAACCAAAGATGAGTATGGCCTCAAAGCTGGTGGTGTTCTCGCTGCACTAGAGAAGTTAAACACTTGGTTTGACCTTTGTCTTGGCCAGCTTCTTTTTCTGCAGCTGAGGAGATTTCCAAAGCCTAACAAGGGAAGGACACCAGAATGCAAGAAGCCCTTTCCTGTGTTGATGCTCTCAAATTGTGCCTTCATTGTCAGATGATGGATAAGGCATTTGAGTGCTTCCATCACACCACTAAGACGGTTGCCAGAGAGCTTAAAATTGGTCAGCAATCCCTGCTTCAACATCGCCATCAGCAAAGACAACTAGAGGATTACTGCCATGGAAGCGATCCACACAGGCATAACTCTAATGAAGAACTCTCCTGCCAGGTCTACTTTGAAGCATGTGACGTGCTCATAGGAGAGCTTACTGAGAGATTTGCCAGGAGTAAATAGAGCCATTCATTGCCATGGAGAAGCTCTTAAAATGCTGCTAATGGTTGTGACTTCTGAGAGCACAAGGATAAAGTCAAGTCATCCGAGTTTGGAATAGTCCTGGACTTTGCTAAACTCACTCGTCATTTCTCGATGCTACCAGACATCTTGAAACAGGCATTTCCAAAAGTGGAGAAGGTTTCCAGCATTAGAATGATTTGCACTGCGATGGTCAGCAACTTAAACTGCTCAGAAATACACAAGCTTCTGAGACAGTATCCAACAGTCCCCATTGCGTCAGCAACAGCAAAGAGAGCATTCTCAACATTGAAGACACTGCTGAATTGGGCTGCAAGATTAACCAAATCACAATTATTTTAAGTGCAATAAAAGTAACTGCCACTATGAGGCAGACAGACGAGCGTGCTTATAACCTTTTCTATGACACAGCTAATGCAGTCATTTGAAATGCTTCCGGGAAGAAATCTGATTTGAAGTCCGCTAATAACCAGCAAGGTTGGACAGCCTCCGTCGCCTTGGCATAATTAGCTTACCTAAAATCAATTCCCGTGTACTTTGCCTGACTTGCAATCAAGCCATTTATTCAGCCAACTGTTTAATCAAAACCAAAATGTGGCCTATAATGATAAAGAAGAAGAGAAGCAGACAGACCTAACCAGGCTGCTGTGTTAGATTGGAAGAATGTCAATAATCTGAATTAACAGCAGACCTCTGAATTCCACCTCTCGTAGAATTTTTACATATCATTAAAAAGATTTCTTAAAAATAAAATCATTTTAAGATGGCCCTGGTTTTTAAGCATTTCAAAATATACGGCAAGTGGAAAGCATTTTGTGAAGCACATCGAACGTGAAGTGAGAGAAATTATTTTTGCATTGCACATAATAGACAAATGCAGCGAAGACTTGACAAACACGTTCAGGAAAACGCAAATTTGTAGCATTTTATTTGATAATTGATCAAGATTAATTTGAAATAAAGAAATTCATAGCTCTTGATTTTGGAATACTTTTGAGCGTCTAAACAGCCGGCAGTAAAGGTGGAAAACATTTTGTTTACGCATATCAAACGTGACATGTAAATTGTTATCACATTCGTACGCAGCGCGGCCACATGTAAAACTAGAAATAATCTAGCAAACACATTCAGGCAAATTACGTGCAGAACAAAGCGAAGTTAAGGTCTGCAAAATCATCATCCTCTACCCGACAATTGCTCTCAGCCCCTTCCCATTTACTTTGCTCAATTTGCAATCAAACAGTTGATTCGCTCAATTAATGATTTAAATTAGACAGTCTGATTTATTTAGATATAATTTTTGTTTGTCACATTTTGACATTTAAATGACCATGAAACATGACAGATTTGCCTGAATATGTTTGCTAGATTATTTCTAGTTTTACATTCGGCCGCGCTGTGTGCCAATGCGTTAACAATTTAAATGTCACGTTCGATACGCTTACACAAAATGTTTCCCACCTTCACTGTCGGCTAAATGACGTTCAAAAGAAACCAAAATCGAGAACTATGAATTACTTTATCCTAAATTAATCTTGTTCAATTATCAAATAAAAAAATGCCACAAATTTGCGGCACGGATTCGCCTGAACGTATTTACCTAATCTTCGGTGCATTTGACTACTGCGTGCAGTGCAAAAATAATTTCTCTCACATTCACATTCGAAATGCTTCACAAAACGTTTTCCACTTCACGTATATTTTTAAACGCTTAAAACCAGGGCCATCTTAAAATGATTTTATTTTTAAGAAATATTTTTAATTATACATAAAAATTCTCAGATGAGAGGTAGAATTCAGAGGTCAGCTATTTATTCAAATCACTGAAATTCTTTCAATCTAACACAGTAGCCTGGTTAGGTCTGTCTGCTTCTCACTATCTCTTCCTCATCATTATAGGCCACATTCTGGTTTTGATTAGTCAGTTGGCTGAAAAAATGGCTTGATTACAAGTTGGGCAAAGTACACGGGAATTGATTTAAGGTAAGCTAATTATGCAAAGACGATGGAGGCTGTCCAACCTCGCTGGTAATTAGCGGACTTCGAATCACAGTTTTCTTCCCGGAAGCATTTCAAATGACCGCATTTGGTATGTGTCATAGAAAAGGTAATAAGCACACTCATCTGTCTGCCTCATAGTGGCAGTTACTTTTATTGCGCTTAAAATAATCGTGATTCGGTTAATTAGTTAGTTGGTTGGGGGTATACTTAGGGCTGTTACACCAGGACACTACTAAACTTCAGCTTTATTATGAGCCCAGAGGGCACGAGTGGCCGGGCGCGAACATGCCTGCACTCAAACCTGCACCATCCGAATAAAACTTCCTTCTGCTCTGGGCTCCATCCCTCTGTCATTAAAATATTACGATCAATAAACCCTACTGTTGGATTGTACCATGACTATGCATTTAGTTCCTGGCTTGGATCATCACACTAATGAGTAAATATTTTAATATTTTCCACCTGTGCACAAAAAAAAAAAAAAAAAATCAAGATAATTACCAGGCAAATTCAGTCAACCTTTCCGCTCTGACTCTGAAAGAGACTTGCTGTTGAATGTGGTAGTATGATGAAATACATTTCCTTTAAAGGAATTTACAAAAGAATAAAATGAAAAAGGGCAAAGGTTGCAAAGAAGCACCAAGGGTATTTTCAGTGAAGCCGCACATCTAATGAAGCCGCACATCTAGCCCTGCAACCATTCATTCCTCCGTGAAGATGTCAGTCTCAATCAAGGCCCGTATTCACAAAGCATCTTAGCGCTAAAAGTAGGTCCTAAGTGCCAGATTTAGGATAAACTCCTAAAATAAATGGGCAAGTCAGTCGTTAATAAAAACAATTAGGAGTCAGTCCTAAATTAAGTGTTATTCACAAAGCATTTTAGGCCTAAAAGTAGCTTTTAAGTCTGGGAGAGCTTAAAAGTACTCAAGAGGACTCCTACCTCGCTAAAAGCTATTCACAAAGAATCGGAAAATGGCTGCTGCTGTCGAAAGACGGAATGACTTGGAAATTCTGAATGATGCGCAGTTGTTGAAAAGATATCGGATCGACCGTGAGGGATTTTATTTGTTGTTGACTTGGTGAGGGAGAGAATTACGTCTCCAACCATGAGAAACAACCCAATAAGCCCCGAAATAAAATATTTGACAACACTTTGTTACTTGGCCACCGGAAAAATGCAACTTTCCAATGCGGACAATTTAGGGATTTCATAATCATCTGTCGGCGCTCAATTCAACAAACAATCAATGCGCTCTGTGAACCTCATATCATCCGACAGTTTATCCAGTTTCCAATGGACATTCGCCAACAACACAGAATCAAACATGAATTCATGCCCATCTCAGGTATGCCCGGTATCATCGGCGCTGTTGACGGGACCCATATTCTAATTATTTCTCCAACCCAAGAAGAGGTATTTGTAAACAGAAAAAAATTTAATTCCATCAACACCTAGATAGTATTTGATGCCGAGTACAATATTTTGGGCATTGTTGCGAAATGGCCAGGATCCATGCACGTACGACTCTCGCATTTTAATGGAAAGCAACTCATGCCAATCATTTGGCAGGCATTATGTGCCTGCAGGATGCGACTTGCTAGGGGACAGTGGCTTTGCTGCTGTACCTCTTCCTGCTATGCATGAATTAGTTCATTAGGCTATTGAGTGAGGGTTACATTTAATAGATCATCTTAATAATACCAGCCTATGTCATATTTTGTATCCATATTTAAATTGTAGGCTATAAATTACAAACAAGCTTTGTATGCCTTCCTGTTTGAATGATAGCCCGTTTATAGGCTGCAATCTCGGACCTCCCCTGCGACTGCAGCCCATACCACCGCTTCTCGCAGTCGTCTGCCATCCGAGACTTCGAGGGGAATGCAGCATTGATCTATAGGCTGATTATTATCCCATGCATCCCGCTTGGGTTTGCTGTTCAACCCCGAGCCAAATTTCCCTTTGATTACATGCTTTCGCTCCAGCACCAACTGGGCAAGCAGCAGTAACTGGTCGTGGCTCCAGTTGGGCTTTCGCGTCCTTTTTGAACTTTCATCCATGACAGTTTAGGGCAAACAAACTTGAACGGCCCGACTTTTAAATGATCGCAAAACACTCTCATTGGGTAATAAGTTGCTAATTATTGTTGGGGCAAATGACGCGTTTCATTATTGACTCGTTTTATGCTATTGGCATTTTTCAACTCTCTCTTTCCTATGTATGTTTATTTGCCTAGAGCGTGATATGTGGGGACTGCGCATAGTGCATTTTCAGGAGTGCTCAACTTATTATTTTATGGGACAAACCAGCCGCTTGGACTATTTCCTCATTTTTACCTCCATGGGTTGTATGTGGGATATTTTTTTCAATAGGCCGCCCTGTCACCAAACAACCAATCACGGTGCTCATTGTCCCAAGACTTGTGCATGAGCACTGACGTCATCCATAGCAACGGAGATTTACTCCCACCTGTCTCAGAGCTACTCCTAGTCTAGGAGTTACCAGTTTTCTTAGCAAAAAGTTGCTCTCAGCGGCTTTGTGAATAACTTTTAAGATTTTACTCCTACATAAAATGTTTTAGCGCGATTTAGGAATACTCCTAGCGGTAAGATAAGATGCTTTGTGAATACGGGCCCAGGGCATTAGAGCATGCAGTTCAGCAGGTCTTTAGCACTGAAAATTTTGAAATAAAATGAAACCTGAAAATGAATGAGGATACATGGAAATTTTTCATCCCATCAATGACAGTGGAGAATGTTCATAATCTCTCCAGTATGACTGAACAAACAGCTCACGGCTTGCTGAAGGCATGCAGCAGTCTTCCTAGTGATGACCCATTTCCAGGATTCTCGAGAGGACTGGAGACGGCCTTGGTGTTCCTCAATTTAAAATCTCTTAATAATCAGAGCAGGTAAGAAATCAGGAGTTGCAGGAGCCAATCACGCCATTAGGAACACAATGAAACAGATTCAGTGTTTTTTTTTTTTTTTCAGTTGCAATAATTCAGGGTGCAGAGAGGGGGAATTTGGCATTACAGTGCATGCATTCCCCAACTCTTTAGCAGTGAGTATTGATCACAGAGTGCAGTCAAGAGCCTGACTCACATATCCAGAGGCAAGAGGGGTGTCTTATACTACACTTCACATTAGGAACCCACTGTTTTTGAACACAGATAAAAACTGAAGGGGAAGGGTGGCTGGGGGGTTTACCCCATCGGGATGACCTTCAACAGGGGGTGATTTTTCCTCCCTCTTCTTTGCTATTTCGCGGTCTCTGCCTCCCCCACTCGAACTGACTCTCTGCCTCTCTCAATCTCTTGCACTTTCTTCCCCACTCTCTTCCTTCCCTACTCTTCTTTTCAGTTTCTTCCACCTTCTTCTTTCCTTTCCTTATTCCTAAACATCTCCCCTCCATTACAGCCACTCCCTTCTCTCTACTACAGCCCATCTCTTTCTTCCTCCAACTAAAACCACTTTCCTCCCATTCTTTGCCTAGTGTTTTCCTCCCCCTTCTACACAAGACAAGGCGGGCACTGCGCCACCAGCTGACAACGCATTTCCCACCTGCCGTGATGGCGCTCTGTACCGCTGCAGCCGACAGGCGAGGAATCCCCCTCCCCACACCCTCCCGTTGGCAGGTCTGCAGCCATAAGCCGGCCCATTAAGGATTCTGTACAAATCAATCAGCAGTGTTGCAGAGGCTGCCGGCCCATCCCACACTTCCCCTCTACAAAACTAGGCACTACTCAGCTGCTACAGAAAGAAAATAACCATTTCCTGGTTTAGGCTGACATCACAGAGCATAACTCAGAGCACAAAAATGAAGGCTAGGATAAGCTAATCGAGGCTGAGAGTCTGGAAAATGCCAAAGTAATACCATGGTAAACAGCCAGCTCCACAATTGTGAAAATGCTTGTTTTCAATCAATTTCATCTGAAAATACGATGGATGCCATTTGATAGCTTTGTATGGAGGTGAATGCACGATGTAACAGTTTGCTCAGCCGTGGTATTTACGAGTAGCTCCGGAAGAGATAACATTAAAAGATTCCTCCACACAATGTGCTATGTGGTTCTCTAGGTGCAACAGATAACCTGGGGCTTAAGTAGGATCCCGTGCTCTAGCATTCACACCCAATTTGCTGATTTACAAAATTTGCAATAGAGATTTTGGGGATAGTCTTCATACTGTAAGTGTTTGAGAAATGGGGGGCATTTTTCAAGCAGTAACCTCACATGCAAAGCAAATGAGAAACAGTGGGCACTGTTCCCATCAAATAAATACCAACTGCTAACACATACTGCACCCAACAAATCACAATCATCCCCCTATTAAATTGCAGGGGAAAAAAATTCACACAATCATCTATGTGCAAAACAAAGAAGATTAGATTCTACAATAGGCTGTATGGTGCCTTGGAAAGAGAGAATCAACGCCTTGTCCGACCGATTCCCAGCCTTACACAGAATCTGCGCCTCTGAACCCTTGTTCTTACACTAGTATGGGCAAGGGTCAGACAACAACCTGAATACATATATTTTGCTCAGAAATTTTAGAGAACATACCCCGAGCTGAGAGCTTCTTAGTGTTGATGATTTTGGCAGCGTACTCCTGTCCAGAGGAGATCTTCATACATCTCCTCACCACAGAGAATGCACCCCTGTAGGGAAAAAAATGACAAAATCTGAAATTAAGTACTCTTGAAATTATGCTCATCTCGCAGCATGCACCTGTGTTAGTAATGGGATGTCATTTTTTTCCTTTCAGTCGAGCAATGACAAGATCAAAGGGTGACATAATTTAAGAATGATTATGCCTTTGGCAACCTTTATGGAAATAGCACATCAAAGGCCGCTGCCCTCTCGGCTCCCGGAAACCAGCATTTAAGCACCACCGTTCGCTATCTGCAGACACCCTGGTTTTCTCAAAGAATGTTAAGTGTTAACCATTTATCGATGCGTTTCTTCAATCAGCTGGATGAAAAACTTCAAGCTAAAGAGCAGCGGTTTAAATATTTCAGTATCATACACCCAGTTTGAAACACAATGCTGCACACAAGATTGAGCAGGGGATGGGTGACAAGAGGCGCTGAAAGTGTCTCTTGACTGTTCTCAGCACTTTAGCTGTAAATAGCTCTGCAGAAAGCATAGCCTAAGTACAAAGGACCCAATCGCATTCTCCTACAATTAAAGTGTCAACAGACCATAATTATATTCGTCTTAAATAAATAGCTGGATATTGCTGTTTACCTATTTATTTATTTATTTAATTATTATTATCATCGTCATCAACAACAACATTCCTGGGCAGGTTGATGAAAACTACAGCGTGAAGCAAATGTGTAGGCCTACCGATCTCCTCAGTAATTCGTTTCGAGACTGCAGAACGAGTCGTGTGGTTTGCGAAGAAAATCTTCTGGCCACCTTGAGGAAGTTAATTCCGAAAAATTGGGAAGGAATTGGACAGAATATTCAATGATCTTCCTCCCTTAATCAAGGTTACCCATCTCACGGCAAAAGCGAGCAAGTAATGACAATAAGCAACAAAAAGGATCTGAAAATAGAAATCTGGTCATCTGCAGAGGTTGCTAAAGTATTGCATTCTAGCTTACCAAGAAAAACCCGTTTTCAGCAAAATAAACTTCAAGACGCGGAGGCGGCCGCTTTAACGAATCACTGCCTTAAAGAAAACAAGTTTAATTCTACCCGAGACTGCGGCACAGCATTCACTTGCTTTTGACTCAGTTGCTGGTTGCGAAATAATTAGGAGGGGAGAAAAACTAAATGTTGGCTGTGTTCGTTCACACTTGTTAAATCATCAATTCAACCTTCAGGCTTTTCATTTCATATCCAGACGTGACAGCGGGATATAGCACAACGCAGTTCATTACCTAATACTGGCACATAAGCAAACGATAATGAATAAGAAAAACACGACTGCTTACTTCCCAAGCTCCTCGTAAAGTTGATATTCGTCAGTAAACCTGGTACAGGTTGTTGAAGCCATGTTCATGCGGACTAGACGGGGGGGAAAAGTCTTCTTGCTCCAGAGCTTACTCCGGATGGTCACCCTTATTCGTTTTTAAGTGAAAGCTTGATTAGGCCCACGAAAAAAATCAATACTGCGAATGGTCCACGGTGGAGGTCACTGCACTGTACCTACAATCGCGGTCACTGACTCACAGAGATTCCAAACGCCACGGTATTTTCCAACCAGCAGGTCTGTCTTCTCTGGCGTAAGACACAGCGCGCGGTACTATTTCTACAGAGCGCTTCCTGGTCTCAACCACTGCGCGACACCTCCCCCTAGCCGTGTAGTCTATATGTCTGAGTGGAAATTACAGTGCCACGAGACAAGTAATCATTGTTCTATATTATTTTCCCCAGCAAGAGTTAAATTTTGAAATGTTATGTGCTGCATTGTAAATGAAATGTAAACGGTGGCTCGGAACAAACTCTTGAATGCAGAACACATGTTCATCGGAGATGGTTTGAATGCTATCACGCTCACTTCAGAGTTTTTTTTATGAATGCCGAACACTTAGCTTATTTCCAATTAGGAAGGTAATTTCCTGGTGGGCTCCTGGGGTAATTAATGAAATATTACACCTTAATTTTACATTAGGCCATATAAAAAAAAAAGTTGGTGATCGTCCTCTTGGGCATAAAAAAGTGAGGCTGGGGGGGAGGGGTTTTTTTTTTACTATTTTTTTAAAGACTGCAACTGGTGGAAACGCGTTGAAACTGAAGACTGTTTGGATATTTGCGCAT
This sequence comes from Gymnothorax javanicus, assembly GCA_029692085.1. Lineage (NCBI taxonomy): Eukaryota > Metazoa > Chordata > Actinopteri > Anguilliformes > Muraenidae > Gymnothorax > Gymnothorax javanicus. Next base: position 63,815,905 of record CM056201.1, read on the forward strand.
GCGCGGCGTGGTTCAACAAACGCTCGCTAGAGGGCCGGTTAGTCATCCCAATTGAATGGAAATACCGCGAAGTTTGAATCACTGACGCACCGTTTTTCACGTTTTTACGATGGAAAAAAAACCAATTTTTTTTAAATACGTAAATAAAAAATTGGGTCGGCACCGTTTTTGCCAGTCGGGCGGGAATGATCACCAACTAATTTGAAGTAAGCACACTCTAGTGATGGGTCACACAATACCGGTGTAGTGAATGACTTTTAACCCCATGTTCCTTTTAGCCCCGGTAAATGGAACATATGTCCGATTTACCCCAGGGTAAAAAGAACATAGGTTAGAATTACCCTCTTTCTATGTTACTTGTACCCCCCTTATGCTAAAATAATGATATATAAAACAATGTATGTGTTTTGAACATTCATAATTTAATTCAAATAAATGATAAAACAGTAAAAATATTTACTGGCGTTTATCTGATGTGATAAAATGAAACGATCTTGACACAAACATAGAACACTATATTTTGTATGCATATAACCCTAACCCCTAACCTTATGTTCAGCAGCGGCCTTTGGCATCAGGAGACCCGTTTCAATACTTAATATGGGGCCCTACCACCAAAAACATATACATAATTATGTTTGCCACGTCCTGTGTCCGTGACGCATTAAAAGCTGAAAGAACATAAACTCACTATCCATGCGTCCCAGGGACGCACACATTTTCCCATGTAAAACAATTCATTGTGACAACGTGTTAAAATCATTACCAGGACAAGAAACCAGGACTCAGCAGAAAAGGCAAGGACTCAGGTTGGTTTGCAATAAATAGCTAAGTATACGGATACTTTATTGTCCCTTAAAATCCCCTCAACTTAAATTAATAACAAAAACAATGAGTGCTCCGCGTTATTTTTGTCCAGTTTTGGTCAGAGCAATCGTTTGCTTTCTGCATTGCATTGTGGAATAATAAATAGCCTATAGCCTGGAATACTGATTTTTTAGGCTGAGACTGAAGTTCAAAAAAATCAACAATATTTCACCCAATACTAAACATTAATGAACACTTAAGCTGCTTCTACACCGGACACAAAACTTTTTTTTTCCCGAACAGATTACATTCAAAGCGAAAAAAAATTTTCGCGTCCGGTGTAAATGCAGCCTTAACATGAACAATAGTTCTACGATATCCTCAGATTTAGTAACAAAACAAATGTAACCAAGATGTACTGAGCAGGATGTTTTACATTTGAAAAATAAACTTGTCAGTGTTCCTGGATGGCCGAAGTACAAGGGTCATTCAAAAAGTTCTGAGCCTCGCCCAGAAAGAGTCACAGGACAAAGGCAGTTTTTCGTTATTTTTCAATATAGTCTCCTTTAACTTCAATGCATTTGGTCCAACGATGCTCAAGCATTGCTATCCCATCACGGAAGAAGGCAGCGTCCTGGTCGTCCAAAAACTCCTCCACAGCACGTATGACTTCATCATTGCAGGTGGGGTTTGAGTTTAGGGAACAGGTAGAAGTCAGATGGAGCTAAGTCTGGTGAGTAAGGGGCATGAGGCAACAATTCAAAGCCACAGTGGCTGCTTCAGCCACTGCCACCTGTGCAGTGTGAACGGGCGCATTGTCCTGGAGCAAGAGCACACCCGCCCGCAGCTTTCCTCTGCGTTTCTCCTTGATTGCTTTCTTCAGTTCTCGCAATTCTGATGCATAATACTGCACATTAATAGTTTTACCCCTCTCCAAGTAGTCTATCATGATAACACCTTCAGAATCCCAGAAAACAGAGGCCATCATCTTGCCGACAGATGCTGTTTGCTTGACTTTCTTTGGGGCTGGAGAACCATAGTGTTTCCACTGTTTGAACCTAAATCAAAGCTTCAAAGCAAAGTGGTGAACCCATGTTTCATCTTAGGTCACTAGTCTTCGTTGGAAATTCTCTGGGTCAGCGAGGAAGTGAATCAGAAGTGTCCTGGAAATGTCCACTCTTTTCAGCTTCTGTTCTGGTGTCAGCATTCTCGGTACCCATCTTGCAGACAGCTTGTTCATCCCCAATATCTCAGTTAAAACAGTATGCACTGAACCAGCACTGATGCCTGTGGCTTTAGCTATCTGTTGGACAGTCAGACGTCTGTCATCCAAAACCAAGCGGTGAATGGCATCAACTTGTTCATCAGTGGTTGATGTTTTTGGGCGTCCTGACCGAGGGTCATCTTCTGTGCTGTCCCTGCCCCGCTTGAATTCAGCAGCCCACTTTTTAACAGTGGAATAGGAAGGGGAGTCCTCACTAAGTGTCTTTACCATGTCCTCATGGATTTCCTTGGGTGTCATACCTTTCTTTTGCAGATACTTTATCACTGCTCAGGCTTCTTTTTTGTCCATTTTCACATTTTTCTTGCACTTGTCAACTCTCTGAAGGTCTCACTTGCACTGGCATAAAGACAAAAATCTGATTCCTTGTTTCTAGTCTTATATGAAGTTGTAGCTTGTTACCACAACAAAAAGGTTCAGCTGTTGCTCGTCCTCCTGGGCAGGGCTTAGAACTTTTTGAATGACCCTCGTATGTTCATGACCTCAAACCTACTTTCTGCACTGGATGTAGAGGCATGGAAGTATGTCAGTCAATCACCTGTGGTGTGGGTGTGTCTGTCTGGAGATGTGGGTGTGTCATCAGTGTGTGGGGTGGAGGTCTATTCACCTGTGCCTATATGTGCATACGTGTCCTTGCAGGTGTTTGTAAGTTTGCACTGAGAGAGGGTATGTCGGGGTGCCGATATTTCTGTTGACCGCAAGTGTGTTGTCATCGCATTTTAAAGTTGTTTTTTTATCATTCTTTACAGAAGCAATAGTTTTCATTTGCTATGATCAATTAAACATTGTTAAATATACTCACGGATTCCTGCTCGTTCGTCAAATGCAGCGTGTCGGACAGATCTCCCTGTTCAAGCCCTCTCATTCAGCGACTTAATTAGCTTCTTTTAGATAAGTCGCGTTACATTGTTAACAGAAAGGCTATAGATCACACGCAACTTCATTGGATTGCGCTTGTAATTTACGGATCACTCAGAAGGACGCGGTGCAAGGAACGTGGGTAAAAAGAAACGTGAATGAATGGGATGCTACAGCCTACGCCTACGGTAGGAGAAATCGGTTTATTCCTTCTGCGAGTTATTGCTTAGAGGCAGTTGTAGCTGCCTGGTTATCGCTGCATATGGATATGGCTGCTGATTGAGTCATTGCTGGTGCTCAAGTTTACTTTGGAATGAGTGGATCACTCACTTGCGCACATTAAGTGGCGAAGTTGAACGTGGGTATTGCCGCGTTTATTGTTGTTGTTCAGTGTTGCTCAAACGTTACATTGCTCTTGAAGTTTGTGGATGCATAACACGGAAGCGGATTGTGACATATGGTTTGCTCTGAAGTTTTCCTGCGTGCTGACTGGTTGATGTCAAAATGAGCGGGTCACGTGCTGGTTCACTTGCGAATAAGTCAGTTGCTGGTTCAAATGTCAATGATGCTTGTGATGATGAAACTGTAAAAAGGAAAAGGATTCCTACTGAAAAGGGCTTGGCAAATAAAATTGAGACTGTTCAAAAGGAACGCAAAGTCAAAGTGAATAAAATAAAAGCTGTCATTACTGTCTTGAAAGAGCTCATGCAAAATGATGATAATGTTTCACATGTACAAGTTCAGCTGGATACTTTGATTCAATTGCAAAGGGAAACAATTTTATTACATGATTCATTGTTGCCTTTATTACCTCCTGAGGAGCAGTGGAAACAAAATGAGTGGTTTTCAAGTGTCAATAAATATAACAATGGATTTATCAGAGATGTGAATCACTGGCTCTCTGAAACTGGGTTGGACACTGACAAACTGGTCTCACAACATGCAATGGAACGTAACTTAAAAGAACTGCCTCGAAACAAGGGTTCTTCCAATTCTTTATATTTGGGATTGGATGAGCCATATCTCAATAAAGTGCACTTGAACATGGAGCAGGATGAAATTGAGCCAGGTGACAGCATTTCCAATGTAAGCAGCAAAAGGTATGGTTTGAAGTCTGGGGCCTCCAGGACTTCAAGTAGCTCCAGCTCCTCTTGTGTTAGAGCAGAAGCTAAAATGGCTGCTCTTCTCACGCGTCAAAAACTGCTTTAACAAAAACAGGATCTGGACAAGCAGGAAGAGGAAATAAAAAGGAAGAAGGAACAATTTGACCTCGAAGTGGAAATTGCAGCCACACAGACTAAAATGGATGTCTTAAGGGCCTCTTCAAGAAGCAGTGTGAGAAGCCCCATGTCCAAAAAACTTGATGAGAAGTTGCACTGTATCGATATGGAGAGGGGGGCCAGTGCTGCTCTCAATGCAAATGCTGATTCGTATGTGCCTCGCAGTCAAGGAAGTCATGACCATCAAAACACAATGAAGTTTGCTCCAGATGACAGAAAAAACACTGTCAATGTTGTATCTCAAGTAGTCCAGCAGAGACCGCCCAGTCGTGGGACAGCTCATAATGTGAATACTGTATCAACATCTTCACGTACAGCCAGTACACATGCTCATGTATCAGTCACAGGTGACAATAACAATTTGTTGTCAATAATGGCAAAGCAAAATGAAACCACTGCTATGCTGGTGCAGCTACAACAGGCGTCATCTTTACCAAACAGGGAAATCCAAGTGTTTGATGGAGATCCTCTTCTGTATCATGCATTTATGAGAGTTTTTGAGCACAATACTGAGGAGAGAGCAGCTGATGCAAGCGACTGTCTGCACTACCTCGCACAGTACACCAGGGGGCAACCACAAGAACTAGTTCGAAGCTGTCAACAAATGCCTGCAGATATCGGATATTGCAAGGCAAAGGCTCTACTAGAAGAACATTTTGGAAATCACCAGAAAATTGCATCAGCTTATCTGGACAAAGCATTCTCTTGGCCAGCAGTGAAAGCGGAGGATGTCAAGGCTCTCCAAGCTTATGGTCTATTTTTGAGGGGCTGTTGCAATGCGATGAATGAAATCGAGTATATGTCTGAGCTCAATATGCCTGCAAATATGCTGACAGTCATAAAGAAGTTGCCGTACAAGCTAAGAGACAGATGGAGAACAGTGGCTTGTGACATACAAGAGAGATGTCATCAAAGAGCTACCTTTTCTGACATTGTGGATTTTATTGAGCGCCAGATTAAAATTATAGCTGATCCTGTGTTTGGCAACATACAGGATACTCCAAGCGCAGTGCGAAGCAAGGCTGGCCGTAAAGACAATTACCAGTATCATACAAGAAATCAAGGAAGTAGTTTTGCTACTACAGTCATTTCAGTGGATGGAATGGACCACGTTGGAGAGGAACAAGGTTCACTGAACAAAATGACCTGCCTATGCTGCGATGGAGAACATGCTCTCAAATTGTGCCCTCTTTTGGAAAAGAAGTCACATGATGACAAGATTGCTTTCTTGAAAGATCACGGAATTTGTTTTGGATGTTGGGCAGAGGGCACGTAAGTAAGGACTGCAGGAGGCTACTGTCATGTTCGGTATGTGGTTCTAGACATCCTACCATTCTTCACATTTACCCAAGGGACAAAGAGGCAGAGACACCACCAGTGGACAGTGCTATAGTAACAGTGCAAACTAGTAGTCTCACTGGGGCCGGCGACAAAGACTGTAAACTTTCCATAGTCCCAGTCAAGATTAAATCAAAAAAGGGTCAGAAAATTGTGGAGACTTATGCCTTTTTGGACCAAGGGAGCTCTGGTTCATTCTGCACAACAAGTCTAATGAATAGACTGAATATTCCAGGAAGAGGAAGCAAAATTTTGTAATGCACTATGGGTCAAGAAAAGGTTGTGGGATGTTGCATTGTCTCTGATTTGGAAGTAGCCGGCCTGGACAGTGAATTTAACTGTGAGTTGCCAGATGTCTTCACCCAGAAGAAAATGCCTGTCAGTAGGAACAATATTCCCAGACAGCAAGATTTGTACAGATGGCCATACTTGCATGGAGTGCAACTGTCTGAAATTGATGAAGATGTTGAGCTTCTCATTGGCTTGAATGTACCAAGGGCCCTGGAGCCTATTGAAGTCATTCCAAGTGAAGATGGAGGACCATACGCTGTGCGGACCATCCTGGGATGGACTGTTAATGGACCATTGTCTGGAGGAGTGGACTGTTCTAGCATCACTGTTAACCACATCTCTGCGGTGAAATTGGATGATCTCTGGAAGCAGCAGTTTCAAGTAGACTTCCTTGAGTGCGGCAATGGTGAACAGCTGGGTCTGTCAAGAGAAGATTGCCAGTTATGCAAATGGTTGAATCTACAGTTCAGCTGGTGGACGGTCACTACACTGTTGGCCTACCTCTAAAGAGAGGAGATGTATGCATGCCTGATAACCGCCGGCTTGCTGAGCAGCGTGCCTTGGGTTTGAAAAAGAGGTTCCAGAGGGATGTCTCATTTCATGGTGATTATGCCACCTTCATGCACAAGATTATTGCCTGTGGGTATGCTGAGAAAGTGCCAACTGAAGATCTGACATGCAGTCCTGGTAGAACCCGGTACATTCCCCATCATGGTGTATATCATCCTCAGAAAAAGAAGATCAGAGTGGTGTTTGACTGTGCCGCATCATTTCAGGGCGTCTCACTGAACACACAGTTGTTGCAAGGACCTGATCTTACCAGTTCATTGATTGGCGTCATCACCAGATTCAGAAAAGAACCCATTGTTTTCATGGCAGACATTGAGGCAATGTATCATCAGGTGCGTGTGCCAGCTGAAGATTTTAACCTGCTAAGGTTTCTCTGGTGGCCCAGGGGAGATTTCTCTCAACCGCTAGATGAGTACAGGATGCTTGTCCATCTTTTTGGAGCAACTTCATCGCCAAGTTGCGCAAACTTTGCTCTCAGAAAATGTGCCATGGATAACAAAGACTTCTTCAGTCAGCAGGCAGTGGATACCATTATGAACAATTTCTATGTGGATGACTGTCTTGTCTCAGTGCCTGCTGAGTCTCAAGCTGTGGCTCTCTATCACGACCTTTGAGCCATTTGTTCTAGAGGGGGCTTTCAGCTAAAGAAGTGGATAAGCAACAGTCAAAATGTGTTGGCTGCAATTCCTGAAGAGGATAGGGCAGTGGATGTGAAAGTACTGGATTTGGACTATGAAGCAGCCCCTGTAGAAAGAGTTCTGGGTGTTCACTGGTGTGTGCAATCTGATGCATTCACGTTTAAGATCTCAATTCAAGATCGACCTTTGACACATAGAGGGATCTTGTCTGTGGTCAGTTCAATCTACGACCCACTTGGAGTGTTAGTACCAGTTGTGTTAAAGGCAAAACTCCTCTTGCAAGATCTGTGTAGGAGAGGTCTTGGGTGGGATGACATCATACCGGCACCTGTTGCACTGGAGTGGAAAAGGTGGGTACAAAAGCTCCACCTGCTGGAAGATCTCAAGGTCAGTAGATGTTTCAAACCTGTGAATTTTGGAACTGTAGCTTCTGCCCAGTTGCATCATTTTGCAGATGCCAGTGAGGTGGGTTATGGAGTAGTCACCTACCTGCTGTTGTACAACACTGATGCAAAGCCATGCAGTGCCTTTGTCATGGGAAAAGCTAGGGTGACTCCTCTAAAACCGGTTACCATTCCCAGATTGGAGCTTACTGCAGCAGTCGTTGCAGCACGTATGGACAGAGTGTGGAGAAAAGAGTTGCAGTCTCCTCTACTTGACTCTGTTTTTTGGACAGACAGCACCTCAGTGCTGAAATATGTCAAAAACAAAACTTCCAGGTTCATTCGTGGCCAACCGTCTTTCAGAAATTCTTGAAACTACCTATGCAGCTCAGTGGAGACATTTGAGCACCTCATGCAACCCTGCAGATCTGGCTTCCAGGGGACTTGGTGCCGACTTGTTTCTCAAGGAAGAAGGATGGATCTCCGGCCCACAGTTTCTGATGCTGCCTGAGGAGCAATGGCCTAAAAGTCCAGATGCTTTGACGGAACAATTGGAACAGGACGATCCTGAGGTCAAGTTAAGCATCTTGGCTAATGCGGTTTGTGCTGTAGAAGAGGTGGATTTGATGTCTCAGTTGATCAGTCGTACCTCATGCTGGAACCGTCTGAGAAGGACAATGGGTTGGATCTTACGATTTAAGAAAAGACTCTTAATTCTCTGGAAGAAGAGGAAAGAGGTCAGTGTGATGCTGTCTCACTCAAATTTAGATGAGACTGGACAGAAGGACATGCTGAAGAAAGAGCTGCAGTGTGTTAAAGATTCATTTGATGCTTCTCTTACAGTGGAGGAAGTTGAAGAGGCAGAGCTTGAAATAGTTCGGTCCTGCCAAAGGATGAAATTCCCAGAGGATCTTTCCAGACTACAAAGGAGTCAAGATGTGAAACGGACAAGCCAAATATACAGATTGAACCCGGTGCTTGACAATGGTATTTTGAGAGTCGGTGGCAGGCTAAGCAGGTCAGCCATGCCTGAAGAGTCCAAGCATCCAATCATACTGACTAAAGATCTACATGTCTCAGATCTAATTCTAAAACTGATACATAAAGAAGTCGGCCATAATGGTAGGACCCATATGTTGGCACGGCTACGCCAGAGGCATTGGATTACTGGGGCCGGTGTGGCTATTAAGAAGATCCTGGCAAAATGTGTGGTGTGCTGACGAGTACGGGGAGTCCCGGGGAGCCAAGAGATGGCAGATTTGCCAATCAGCAGGATAACACCTGATGAACCACCATTTACTTCAGTGGGAGTAGATTGCTTTGGTCCATTTGAGGTGAAGCGAGGAAGATGTCGAGTCAAAAGATATGGAGTGATATTCACCTGTTTGGCTTTAAGAGCTGTGCATATTGAGGTAGCAGCATCTTTGGACACGGATTCCTTCCTCAATGCGTAGCGTCGTTTCATAGCAAGACGAGACCAAGTCAAAGAACTCTGCTCAGATAATGGTACAAATTTCGTGGGTGCTGACCGAGAGCTGAAAAGACCCATGCAACAGTGGAATCAGTCTCAAATCCACGAGGAACTCCTACAGAGGGGTATTAAGTGGAAGTTTAATCCACCTACTGGATCCCATCACGGAGGAGTATGGGAGAGACTAATTCATTCAATCAGGAAAGTTCTGAACTCGACATTACAAGTACAGTCTCTGGACGATGAAGGTCTCCAGACAGTGTTGTGTGAGGCGGAAGCCATTCTAAATAGCAGATCAATAACAAGGATATCCAATGATCCTAATGACCTGGAGGCTCTGACCCCCAACCACCTTCTCCTTCTCAAAGGTCAGCCATCTCTTCCACCTGGTCTCTTCCAGAAAGAGGACGTATATGCTGTCCGCAGATGGAAACAAGTGCAGTATATGGCTAATTTGTTCTGGAGAAGATGGGTAAAAGAGTATCTACTGCAGCTTCAGGAACGCCAAAAGTGGAACAGAGTTGAACGCAACTTTCAGCCTGGAGATATCGTTCTTGTTGTGGATGATACTGCTCCACGTAATTCTTGGATCATGGGAAGAGTTGTTGAAGCTATTCAAGATAAAAGAGGGTTTGTCAGACAAGTGAAGATTAAGACCAAGACAAGCAGTCTGGACAGGCCTGTCACAAAGATTTGTCTCCTTCAGGAGGCTGGGGGGACCTGACTTGTTGACTTGGTTCATGACTTTGGACTTGACTTTAAGAGTGGTGACAAGCTCACTCTATCTAGGCTCCGAAAGTTCTGGAACCTCTGGCTTAGTGACACTTGACGCTTAATGTGCTTGGACGTTCGGAACATTGGAGTTGGACTTTATGCATCTTCAAGGATGAATATAGAGACACTAACAAAGACATTGAATTATTCATGTTGTTTATTTGCATGTATTCTACATAGGATTTTTCTGCATTGTGATTGTTGTTTGTAATTATTCTGTCGTGAATAATTAGGGGCCGGAATGTAGAGGCATGGAAGTATGTCAGTCAATCACCTGTGGTGTGGGTGTGTCTGTCTGGAGATGTGGGTGTGTCATCAGTGTGTGGGGTGGAGGTCTATTCACCTGTGCCTATATGTGCATACGTGTCCTTGCAGGTGTTTGTAAGTTTGCACTGAGAGAGGGTATGTCGGGGTGCCGATATTTCTGTTGACTGCAATTGTGTTGTCATCGCATTTTAAAGTTGTTTTTTTATCATTCTGTACAGAAGCAATAGTTTTTGTTTGCTATGATCAATTAAACATTGTTAAATATACTCACGGATTCCTGCTCGTTCGTCAAATGCAGCGTGTCGGACAGATCTCCCTGTTCAAGCCCTCTCATTCAGCGACTTAATTAGCTTCTTTTAGATAAGTCGCATTACACTGGATATATTGTTACTTATAGGCGGACATATACAGCAACAGATTTATCGCTGTAGCTCTGATAGTGTCGATCACTGCAAAGCTAAAAAATATTGATTTTGTTTGTTCATATGCGGCCGCTGGCGTTACATGAGTGGGCGGCAGCCGTAGCTGTAGTCGGTGCAGCTGTTACAGATGCAGGACCAAAGTAAGAGGTCACTTTTGGTAGACTACTCACAGCTTTCCTTTTGTTTTCTGCTCTTTTTTTTGCATTTTTCAGCACCACTCTGTTACGTGCGCTTCATTTTTTGGTTGGGATGTTTGCTAGCTAGTTAGGTGGTGGCAGGTAGTGATTTATTATTGTGAGTCTGCCTTGCGGCATTTATTTTTTGTCTGTCAGCTGGGGGCCCCCTGGTGGCCGGGGCCCGTTTCAACTGAAACGGTTGAAACATAGGTAAGGCCGCCTATGCTTATGTTCATACAAAACCAACATAGAGTTATATTAGAAGTGGAATTGTTCTAAAACAGGTGATAATTACATGCTTGAGTCGAGTTCGAAAGGGGGTAAATCTAACATGGCGGGGGTAAACCTAACATATGTCAGGTGTACCCCCGGGGGTATAACGAGCATATGTTATTTTTACCGGGGGATAATAGGAACATATATTACTTTTACCGGGGGTAAAAAAATGAGGGGGTAAAACAACACATGACACCGTCGGTGCGTCTATCAAGCACAAAGAGCGATAACCCGTGTCGGTATGCATATCGCCTTAAGAAAAATCACGTGACCGACACAGTCGCTGTATCGCTTGGCAGACGAGCTTAATTAGTAATTGTATTGTTGTTTTCTTGCAAGTCATGCCATTTGTAATTAATGGCTAACAAAGTATTGTATTGTTTTCTTAGATAACAACCTGTGGCAGCAGCTGGATATGGAAGTTGCGGGGAGCAGAGGGAATTGCAACACACCCGCAAATGCCATCATTGAAGTGAAGTGATATCTGTCAGAGAACAACATATCCAGAACAATACTTTGCAATACTGGCAGAATCAAAAACACACCTATCCACACCTCTACAATCTGGCTCTAAAATTTTATGTGCTCCGGCCTCATCTGTACCATGTGAAAGAATTTTTTCCAAAGTAGGAGAACTGGTCTCAAAGAGATGAAATCGCCTTGGCCCCAACATGCTACAAAAACCGCTGTTTCTTGATAAAAATGTGTAAACCCTGTCTTCTCTCCTCACATGTTATGTAAACAGGACCATTCATCACTCATTTGGTGTCCATGTATCGGCATGAATGAACCCTCTTTCGTTCAGTCCAACTACACACTCAATATCCAGGTTGCCTGCACTGATTTTTGAAATTCAGCAGATGTCGCTACTGAGCAATACACCAACACAGTGTCAACGCAGTTAGGGAAATGTGCCACACACTCAATGAGGCATCATCTGCCCATCACTAGCACACTCTATTCTCTTATTTCTTCTCCTTCTTCTTCTTATTCTTTTTCTTCTTCTTTCTAAATTTGGCCGACTAACTCCTCCTACACCCTTTAAGCTATTGATTCCATTCAAACTTTAAAAAATTCAGCTTGATCTGAATTACGTTGCATCTTTACAGATTTTGGATTTTCTATCTAGCTTTTGAGATATTTAATTTTAAATGTTTTTGTTTTGGGATCCTATCAAATCAAGTCATTTTTGTGTGTGCTGATTCAGTAGATTCAACTATTTTCTGCCTTTTTTTTTTAACTTTGTCATACTTCTAGCAAGAAATGTCATTCATACTGCAAAATGTTATGTTAAGCTTGTATAATTTCTTCACTGCTCAAAATTTTAGTAACTTCTATAATTTTTTTTAATTTTTTTTTTTTAAATTTCAGTTACAAAAAATTCTGGGAACTAACAGTGTGGTGACGTCACTGTTAGAGTGGCGAACAGCTGTAAAATCGTCTAGAAGTCTTCTCTTAAACTTCCTCTAACTCCCACAGTTTTCCCTCCACATAAATATTTTTATATCCAAGTTGTAGCAAAAGTTGTGCTGGTAACAAAAATGTAACCATGCAAGCAATCGGACAGACGGTTTTGGCAGCATGAGCCGAAAAGCGACAGGAGCACTAACCAAAACTCCATTTCCTATATTAACTTAGACAAGAAAATTCCGGTTGGGAAGCTGAAAAACACAGTTTTATAACTTGCTCGTGTTCCCACATTTTTGGCACTACATACACAATTTTGACATATTTTGCTCAGAAGACTCCCCTCTTCAGTATGTTACCTCCATTTCGTAGATTGGACTTACTATCTTTGAGGTCGAGGCAGTAGTATGTAAGAGACGCCTTAGCTAAAATCTCTGTTGGACCAAGTGCTTTAACCATTAACTCAAATGGCTCAGAGTGATTCAGCGAAATTGGGGCATAGCAGTATTTTGGTTCAATTCTGCCCTCTGCTGGACTTTTTCCTGGCCTTAGCATTATCATTTTTTGGATTTAGATTCATATGACTGTTAGACAAATCTCATTCTTCTGCCTCAAACTCAGTGAAAGAATTTTGGTATCGTCGTTTGTACAGTCGCTCCAAGAGAGCACATTTAGGGCAGCAAAGACCGGTCTTTTTGCAGGGCAGATCCATGAGAACACATGTTACAGTAAAAAAATTGCAAAGCAGAAAAGAATTGCTTGAGCTCCTATTCCAGTATATATAAGCAACTGTTCGCACTAGCTAGATACGTATATTTACGATCATATCTAAAACAGGCAAAATATTGGTATCAAAATGACCGTAACTGCCCATCCTTGCTCAGCCAGCAGACGTAACTTTTCCATACTCATTGAGTACAACCCCAATTCCGAAATAGTTGGGACAAAGTGTAAATTGTGAATAAAATCAAAAAGGCACAAGACAGTGCCAACCAATATCTGATTCATCATCAATAATGATTAAAACTTCGTATTGACAACAAACTGTTCCTACACGGCTGAGTTGGTTGTCTGTGAACTCATCGCTGTTAAAATACAACCCCAATTCTGAAATAGTTGGGACAAAGTGTGAATTGTGAATAAAATCAAAATGCAATGACTTTCAGATCACGAGTCAACGTGTTATTTACAATAGAACATAGATAACATTTCAAATGTTGAAACTGAGACATCTTACATTTTTATCCACAAAATGAGCTTATTTCAAATTTTCTGGCTGCAACAGGTCTCAAAAAAGTTGGGACACAGGCAAAAAAGAGCTGAAAAAGCAATTAATATATAAGAGAATCAGCTGAAAGAACATTTAGCAAGCAATTAAATTGACTGGCATCAGGTGTGTAACATGATTGGCTATAAAAAGGGATGTCTTAGAGAGGCTGAGTCTCTCAGAAGTAAAGCTGGCCAGAGGCTCTCCAACCTGTGAGGGCTTGCGTAAAAAAATAGTGGAATACTTTAAAAACAATATTCCTCAACGTCAAATTGCAAAGGCTTTGAAGGTCTGATCATCGACAGTGCATAACAGTGGCGGGCGGTGGACAGAGAACAAGGAGGGCGATAAACATGTCTTTAAACTGCTTATTAGTCTTGATCTGTTTTCAGTCAATTTCCCTAGTAAAAGACACTTGAACTCTCCCCTCTCAGGTATAGATAATTGTCTTCGCTAAGACGAGAAATCAAACGCACCAGTTGAACGCAAAAAAGAGCGCGTTTCAATCTTTTTCAATTAAACAATCATTACGCACAGGTTTGACGACTTGCTTAGGATGTGACAAAATTTAACGCGGAAAATCCACAGGGGTTTTTTCGTGAAGAGTTGCCTATTAAGGCATGTGAATTAAACATTTTACAGAATTTATCATTCACTCGCCAAAACATTTCATTATAAGGGAAACTAACATGTTGACCCAGAACAATGACTGAAATCGGGTCACTAATCTCATCCGTTTCAAGGGATGTTTTCTGCCCCACCAGTTTTCCGTCCACCGCCCGCCACTGGTGCATAACATCATCAAAAGATTCAGAGATACTGGAAAAATCTTTGTGTGTAAGGGACAAGGCCGAAGACCTTTACTGGATGCCCGTGATCTTCGGGCCCTCAGACGCCACTCACCAGCATGATTCTGTCATTGACATAACTAATGGGCCCAGGAATACTTCAAGAAACCACTGCCTGTCATAGGGCCGCGTGGGTGGGCCCCCGCAACCATGGGCCCCCGCGGGCCACCCACCAAAAACGTATGCGGGTGCGAGGCGGTTGCGGGGGCAAGCATAAATTTAGTGCGGTTGCGGGTGTGGGTACAAAAAAAAATTGCGGGTTTAAAAAAAAAAATTTGCAGGCCCTCGGCAAACTTACAACCCGCGAGACGCGCGTTCTTTATAACTCAAGCTCAAGTATGTCACAATCACAACAATAAATGTCACTCTGTTCAATAAGGGGTCTATTCTCCCATGCGCGTAAGTCGAAAAAAGCGCGTGGTACGCGCTTTTCAGCCTACGCGTATTCTCCCCTTGACTTAAGTCTGTGCATTGCGCGCCCCGAAGGCAGTTACGCACTTCGGGGCATATTCTCCCGTTTGCGCTTAAGCGCTTTTTTACGCGCTTCCAGTTACACGTTTTTGAACTGCGCGCATTCTCCCATCCCGAGTTCTGACATACCCACCGCGCGTAAGTTCAAGTTCAAGGCGGTCTTATAAAAAGAGGCGTAATCCATCGATACGGAGGCTGACCCAACCATGAGCTCATTGATTTCGGCTGTCGGGAAATCATGGACCAAGGATTTTTCCTTAGCCTTGTGAATGTCATTAAAGTCCATGAAAAACTGCAAATATACTTTAAATTTGAAAAGGGCTCATACTCTGAAGGGTAGCAGGTTTTTAAAATGCTATATTGAATAAATCCAAAATCCAATAACACTGGTGCATGAACACAATCCGCTATCTTAGAATAAAGGTCGACATTTTCGTCAAGAGTTACATATTTACGCAGATATAACCTGTGAACATTTGTAAATGTGTATGGGCGTTTTAATCAGAAAACAAAGGTTCTATCTACAAAGTTGCAATGGCCTGTTGCGATTTGTACACTTTCGAAGAGCGAAGAGGCATTGACCAATGGGTAAAGGCATAAGCGCTTCTGGAAGGAGAAATGGTCAAATCGAACGGTCGGAAGAGCGTGCTTCCTCTTCTGGAATTGCAAATCGCACCGGGCCAATGCTAAAACTTTAAACCTCAATATCTCAAAACTGATCTGAACGCAGATAGAACCTTGAGGTAGCAAATCGCTGATGAAAAGTGTGGTGCTCCCGAAGTACACTAAAAACTGATCAATGGTTAGGGTAGAGGACCCAAAATGTATATATTTTTGTAAAATCTGACACATGCTTATTTTCTAATAGCTGAGAATTACATCAATTTACTTCAATATCGTTTTTCCTGAATAATTTTGTCAAATTTGATGTGACTGGTAAAATATTTGATATATTTCACTTGTGTCATCTTAGAAATATCCTCCTATGGGAAGTATAACCATATTATGTTCACAGGAGGAATTGCAGGGGGGGGGCGTCTTACCCTCGGGGGGCGTCTTTGGGTCCTCTACCCTACTCAAAATTATGGCAAAGTGACACATAAGATAAGCTTTGATTTAAATGTATTGAAAAATTTATGTTACAAAATGCACTGGGCAGAAGGTGACTGAAAAATAAAATCTAAATTTTTTGCACGTTTGACGTACCTGATACTATCCTCCTCATTGTGGGACAGCTGATTTAACCACAACTGTGTAAATTGCAATCAATTTATCAAATTAGTTGATTTTAGCGCAATTTGATTTCAAACTGCACGTATGCAGTAATGAACAAGTTACTGCTATGCAATAAATACTAACCCCAATCCCAGTTTTTACAGTGTTAGTTTTACTTCACCTCGTGCTCATTATTGAAATCAATAAGGCTTAGACCAAGTTCCAGAAACAAATTATGCATCATTTAACCGATTGAAAACTGGCAACACTATTGCCATTGGCTAGATTAGTCTAAAATGACACTTGTAAGGAATGGGATTTGTGAAGGGACTAAGATGGCGAAATCAAGTGGAAAAAAAAAAAGAGAAAGCCGAATTTTACCGAGGAAGAGCTGCAGGTGTTGGTGCACGGTGTAACCCAGAACCATGCGGTTTTGTTTGGCACGGGACTTCTTAAAAATGAGCCGCGGAAAAAAAATGCTATCTGGACCCAGATTGCCCGGGATGTCGCTGCCGTGGGGAATTGCCAGAGGAACATTCCTGACCTTAAACACAAATGGAGGGATTTATGGACTGCCGTGAAGAATGGGCTCTCCGCGTATCATAAACACCAGTGAGAAACTGGAGGTGGGTCCGCGTGTTCGCCGCTCAACTTCTCGGCAATGGAGGAGGAGGTGGCATCCACTCTCCACAGTGGACGTGCTCGGAGAGACGCGTGGAGTGGATACAGATGCATGTAAGTAAATACCCAGCACTTCGGCTACTTTTAATTGTCCAATTCTGTAGTAAAATGTACAAACGAAGACTTGAACAAAGTTTCAGGAAATGTTTTTTATTTAATAGTGTCCGCCCCAAGCCATGGGATGCCTGGAACAAGCCATGCGGTGCCTGGGCGTGTGGTGTCCTCGTCTCCACAGCACACAAGGGGTGAGTGGGCCATACGATGTCGATTGAGTGCTCCCTCTGTGGAAAACAAAATGCAGATTTTTAATTTTACAGATCCGCAACCTTTAGACTTGTCTGCCGGAGCTGGGATGACTGAGGGCAGAACTCCTGAGTCTGTGGAGCCAGAGCCGGAACCGGAACCAGAACCCGAGACTGAGCCAGAGCTGCAGCCAGATCTGGAGTCAGACCCAGAGCACGAGCAACAGGAGCCCGAGCACGCACGCTACAGGCAAAGACCCAGAGATGACCCAGGCGCAAAGTATTGCCGCCTGGTCCAAATGGAGGAAGGACGGATGGAAGGGATGGGCGTGGGAAACGGCCCGGCACACCCGGCGGTCGCCGGACCAATATTTTTCCGCATACGCCCCTCCCCCTCCTCTACCCTCATGTTATGTCAGTCTTACATCCCTTTCACACTGGACGCGAGACGATTTTTTCGCACGCAGATCACATTCAATGGCGTAACACTAGGTCGTGCAGAGCCTGCAACGGCGCTAGGGCCCAGCGAAAGGAGGGGTCCCGCAATATTTTATTATCATCGAAGGGCTCTTCTGATTAAACACATTGCAAATTACGTTATCTTTGTATTTTCCTCCGGTTTGCGGTGCCTTGATCAGCTGATTAAAGTTTAACTGCTTGTTTGAGTGCTCAGCGACAGCTTGTTGGGGAGATACCGTATAGTTCGCTCACGAAGTAAACGACTTGTTTATTCGGTCCGTTTAATTAAAGGAACCGAGGCTTAACTCTTATCTCGGTTACTCTTGGTTGTATTTGTGGCTGGCTAGCTAGATAGTTACTGTTTGCTTTTTGGCTGGGGATCTGAGATTTAGTATTTAGTCAATAGGACAGCAGTCACTTTAGTCGTCTGCTCGGGTTACCCTTGAATTTAAACGAAAGCTTTTACCGGAGTGCTCCGCCTCCCCCTCCTCCAGTTTCTCCTGGGCGTATAGCCAGTCTTTTATCTGGGTTCTCAGCTAAGCCCTGTGAGACTTTTGGGTTAGTATATTAATAGTAGCGGTCTAGATAAATTCAAGTTGGCTTATTAGGAGTGCTTATTATCGATAGAGTTTCTCAATTTGGTATTTCATTTCTGTTCACTAAAACTAAGCCCCTGTTAAAAGAGGCTTATTATCCATTCACATAGTTTCCCCACGGTTTCTATTTTGACTGCTGCTTAGGGCTTCTCAGGTTAATTAATTAATAAATTGTGGTTCCTGAGCTTCTGTCTCGCATTAGTAATTTTCTTTTGTTATCTAGGGTGAGCGAGGTCATTAGGTAGGGGGTTCAAAATGTGGCCAAAACTATGTGACGGTTGCAGGATGATCGCACTTTTGGAAGGAGATTTCCAGGGTGGGTTTGTCTGTCACCGGTGCCAGCTAATTGAGCATCTGGAGAGCAAGATCCTTGTTCTTCAGGGCCAGTTGGCGGCACGACATAGTTCGCAATCAGTAGAGTTCCTAGAGGAACTAAGTAGTATGTCGTTTAGAGAAATGGTCTGTACGCCAAAGCAGGGTGGTGTGGGGACCCCAGAGCAGGCAGGGGAGAGAAAGTTGGGTGACGGTAGGACGTCAGCGCAGGAAAGGGCGTGCACACCGTGACAGCGACAGCTCCTCCAGTGGTTGAGGTGTCCAACCGATTCCGCCCTTGCAGGAACTCGAATTGGCCCCTGACCCTGAGAGTGAGGGGGGACTGATGAGCAGCAGGGCACCCTGTTGGCCTCTACCCCTCAGAAAAGAGAGTTATTGATAGTGGGGACTCAATACTTAGAGGAATAGACAGTTTAGTCTGTTCGCGACAAGGAGTCTCAGACGGTGTGTTGCCTGCCTGGTGCCCAGGTAGGAGACCTCCTGAGCTGCAGGCGGACAAGCTCCTGGCCAGAGCGGGAGGGATCCAGTTGTCATGGTCCATGTTGGGACTAATGACATAGGTAAGGGTAGGTTTGAGGTTCTGCAAAGCAAATTTGTTGAATTAGCTGAAAAGCTTAGGAGCAGATCCTCCACGGTAGTGTTCTCCGGGATTCTACCGTACCACGTGCAAGCAGAGGGAAGCAGAATTTTATCTGGAGGTTTAACACGTGGCTACTTAACCTGGTGTAGGAAAGAGGGGTATAGGTTTATGGGGCACTGAACTACTTCTGGGACAGGGGTGACCTGTTCAAGCCGGATGGGCTACACCTGAACCGGAGGGGTACCTTTGCACTGGGTCAGCGATGTTGAGGGTAGCAGAGAGTTATTTAAACTAGGGACTTGGGGGGCAGGGAGGTTACAGAGTGTTACACAGAGGGAAATGCAGACTGCCCTGATGGAAGCTGACAGCGTTACATGCACTATTGATGATATATTTTTAAAGCAAAAAAAAGCATGGTGAGGGGCTTTGAGCAGCAGGCGATGGGAAATCCAAGGGGAAGAGCGCTCATGATAACCTGAAATGTTTTTATCTAAATGCAAGAAGCATTAAAAATAAATTTCAAGAACTTGAGGCCGTTATGATTAGTGAAGGCTATGACATAGTTGGGATTACAGAGACATGGCTTAGTGAAGAGGATGGAGATGAATATAATGTAGAAGGTTATAAGCTCTTTAGGAAGGATAGATGTAATAGGCGAGGAGGGGGTGTAGCACTCTATGTGAACGAAAAAACATAAATGTGCAGGAAATTCCTGAAATTGAATATTCCGTGCCTTGTGAAGATATCTGGGTCAGGCTCACTGGCAAACACGAGACTGGTTTAAACATAGGTGTATGCTATCGACCACCAGCTTTGGACAGTACAGTCAATGAAATGCTCCTTAAGAGGATTACGCAAGCTTGTAGAGGAGGAGGGACTATTATTATGGGAGACTTAAATTATCCTGGTATTGATTGGGAAATTGTGAAAGGACAGGGTAGGGGGAGGAAGAATTTCTAGATGTCATAAATGATAATTTTTGGTGCAGTATGTTAATAAACCTACAAGAGAGAAGGCAATTTTAGATTTGCTGCTCTGTAATGACCCAGATAGAATTAGCAATGTTGAGGTACTGGAGCCACTTGGGACAAGTGATCACTCTACTATTAATTTTGAGGTTTCATGGGAAGTTAAAAAGGTGTCTCCAAAAGCAAAAATTTTTAATTTTAGGCGAGCAAACTTTGACAGGATGCGGTCATATCTAAGTGAAACAAAATGGGAGACACTCCTGGACTGTGAGTCTAAATGAGATGTGGGAAAGATTTAAGGGGGTTTTACTTGATTCACAATGTAAATTCATTCCAAAGGTGTCCAAAAGTAAGCTGAAAAAGCAGAATCCTCAGGGGATGACAGCAGCTATTCGTAGGAGTTTGAGGGAAAAGAGGAATCTTTATAAGATGTACATAGAGGATAACAATGAGATTACTAAGGCCGAATTCTGTAAAATGCGGGCTGTGGTCAAAAAAAAGAGCTGAGGAATGCTAGAAGACTGTATGAAAGACAAATTGCAGAGGGGGCAAAAACTAACCCTAAGCGCTTCTTTCAGTACTGTAGCAGAAAAAGGAAAGTCAAAGAGCAGGTTAAGTGCATAAAGAATAAAAATGGATCGCTGCTATATGATAATAAGGATATTATGGACACCTTAAACGGTTACTTTGTTGAGAATTTTACCTTAGAGCGGGTCTTTATTCGCCAGAGGGCTTGTCCAATGCTCAAGATTATTTAGCGGAAATTGAGGTTAGGGATAACGTCGATAGACAAGTTGCATCAACTAAAGGCAGATAAGGCGGCGGGTCCTGATGGCTTATATCCTAGAGTGCTCAGGGAAGTTAGTGAGATCATCTTTAAGCCGCTATCTGCCATCTTTAGACGGTCTTCAGAAACTGGAGAAATACCAAATGATTGGAAACAGGGCAATATAATACCAATATATAAAAAAGGGGACCGTATTGAGCCAGGTAATTACAGGCCAGTCAGTTTAACTTGCATTATGTGCAAAATATTGGAATCTATCATAAAAGATGAGCTGGACTTATTTCTTGAACGTAATAATATCTTGAGGGATAGCCAACATGGTTTTCAAAGGAAGGTCATGCCTGACAAACCTTCTGGAATTTTTTTGAAGAGGCCACCAAGACTTATGACCAGAGCAGGGCTTATGACATCATATATTTGGATTTTCAGAAAGCATTTGACACAGTACCGCATAAGAGACTAATTTTTAAAATGAGCTCCATTGGAGTTACAGGAGGTATTCTGAAGTGGATTCATAACTGGTTGCAGGACAGAACACAAAGAGTGGTGGTCAGTGGTATATCATCTGAGCTAGGTAGGGTGGGGGAGTGGCATCCCCAGGGATCGGTGTTGGGACCCCTGCTGTTCCTCATCTACATTAATGACCTTGATAGGAATATTGAGAGCAGATTAGTGAAATTTGCAGATGATACTAAATTGGGGGGCTTGGCAAATAGTTTAGAGTCCACTAAAGTGATTCAGGATGATTTGGATAGAATCCAGAATTGGGCAGAAATGTGGCAAATGAAATTTAATGTAGCGAAATGTAAAGTAGTACATGCAGGTAATAAAAACATTAGACGGGATTACTTCATGGGAGGTTTTAAACTGGAATGTGCTCCACAAGAGAAAGATCTGGGAGTGATTGTTGACCAAACCCTCACAGGCTCTAGCCATTGTGCCGTAGCTGTTAAAAAAAAGCCAATCGGATGCTGGGATACATTGCCAAAAGTATTGAGTTCAAATCCAAGGAGGTGATGCTTTTTTGTACAACACATTCGTCAGACCACATCTAGAGTATTGTGTACAGTTCTGGGGACCATACTTTAAGAAAGACATAGAGGCTTTAGAGAAAGTTCAGAGAAGAGCCACTAAGCTAATTCCGGGTATTAAAGATGAAAGCTATGAGAAAAGGCTGAAGATCCTTAATCTCTTTTTAGTCTTAGGAAAAGGAGACTAAGGGGTGATTTGATTGAGGTCTTTAAATATGTTAAAGGGATTAACAAAGTGAATTATGTAGGATTCCTTCAACCAAGTGTTGTTAGCAGAACTCGGGGTCACAAATGGAAGCTGACTAAAGGTAAATTTAGCACTGATATTCGGAAATATTTCTTCACCCAAAGAGTAATTTCAGTGTGGAACAGCTTGCCTGACCATATTGTTGAGGCAGAGACCTTGGGAGTTTTCAAGAGCAGACTTGACTTAAAGCTAGATACCATTGAGTCATTGAGTATCTGAAGTGATATATTCACGATGGTACAAAGAAACTGGCGAGCCTAGTTGGGCTGAACGGCCTGTTCTCGCCATTCATATTATGTTATGTTAATATGGTTGGACTTAGGAACGACAGCAATTCAAGCAGTTTATTAAGTTTAAGCGCTCATACCAGTCAAAGTCTGTAATTAATCATTCCTTCTCCTGTGCTAATAGATATTTATACACTGCAATTGCATTCATTTCTCAGTCATGGGGCTGGCAAGTCAATGTCATCATGGTATATTTTTCATCATTTAAATTGAACATAATTCGTTATAACATGAAATAATTTAGATTTCTTTATGGAAAATGCTTAATAAAACAATGATAATTTTATTCTGTTGTTGATATCGTCATTGAGACAGCAAGTATTTCTGGGTAATGTCCAACATTCCACCAGTGTTTCCCAAACTGTGTGCCGTGAGAGCTTCCTAGGTGGGCCGCGAGAAAACCCACTTACTGTTTTTTTTTTTTTTTTTCCTGATAGCCTAATAATATAAAACGGCTGAACTCACAGGGTATAAAAACAACAATTCATGTCATTATCAATTCATTCAATTCAGTTTATTAAAATGCCTATTTAAAATTCCTTCTCGATATTTCCGCATCATGTATATTCTACTGTACAATTCCTTCTCGTGATTGGCCAATCACACATCGTCTAACGCGAAAAATTAAACATTCCCCGGTAAAACTCAGCTAAAACAGCAGTGTAGGCTAGTTGAAACGAAACAACGAAAATTGATAAATTCCTTATCAAAATCTCGAAAAGGCCGTCCGACTAAGACCCTGAACCACCTCACTCTTGCTGCCCTGGCCAGGAAAAGAAAATCAAAGCGGTGAGCAGACTTTACAGTGAGGAATATCTGACTTATGGGTTTACATTCACCGGAGATCCCGCTACCCCAATACCACTGTGTCTTGCTTGGCGAACGAAGCTATCGTGCCAAATAAATTAAAAAGACACCTTTCAACCAAACACCCTTCTCTCGCAAAAAAAAAAAAAGACCGTGAATATTTAATGCGGTTGAGAAGCCAGACGAACATACAAGCTAGTTTCATGATGAAAGTCGCTAGTGTCAGAAAAAGCATTAGAAGCTAGCTATCTGGTCGCAGAACTAGTAGCAAAATCAAAGACGTCTCACACAATTGCCGAATCTCGTATCCTGCCAGCACGCAATGCGATCGTCGGGACCATGTTGGGTCAAAACGCTGCCAATAGGCGTGTTTCCACTGGGTACTTTTTGGAAAGCGGCTGAGTGTTTTGGCTACACACACTTTTCAGTTCCTCTCGGCCCTCCATTCCCATTAGGTACTTTAGTAGCGGCTCACCAACGGAGTTGGAGTGTGACGCTAATACTCCCCCAGTAGACGAGGAAGGCCTGGACCTCGCAGTCAACCCACTTGTCGGCGGTCTTTCTTTGAACTTTTTCCATTATTGTCTTTCTATTCTTGAATTCGATTCTCTCAAATGTTGCTCTACTCATTTCTTGGCGATGTTTATGTTGCGGTTTGTGTCGAGTTCTACTTACGTCATATCCCGTCTCAACAGTATCCAATCAGCATCGACTAGTGAGTTGCGGCTCAGAAAGCGGCTGACAAAGTTTACTTTCTGAGCCGCTTCGTGAGCCGCTTATCGGTGAATGTGGGCGGATCTTGGTTGGATCCTCTCTCCCAAGCCACACCCATAGCGGCTCACGAGGGCAAAAAGTACCTAGTGGAAACGCGCCTAATGAAATATCGAAGGTTCCTCTCTCAAACAGTACAATTAGCAGACGAATGTCGGCAGATACAGAGGACGTTGTAATGGAGAAAATAAAAGGGAGTGGGAAATTTGCGCTGCAGGTGGATAAAACAACCGATGTCAGTGGACATGCACAATTACTGGCAGATATGTCGATGGAGAGACAATTAAAAAAAATAACTTTTTTTATTTACTAATGCTACTGCACACTCTCATAAATTAAGATCCAGTGCAAAAAACTTTCTTATTTATTTTAAGTTCTTAATTTCCGCGCGATTTTGGCATTACAGGGCTTTGGTTGGTGACCTCACGCGCTTGTTTAATGCATTCAATTTACATCGAGAGCGATGGTTTACTAATTTATTTAGACAGTTTTGGCCCTGAGATAAGGACTATGCTTGAAGGGCTGTCAGTTTCTCGGTGCTCACCTAAAATTGCTAAACTGCCTTCCTCGCATTGCAACAGACAATCACAGAGTGCAATGTTATTTTAATTCGAATGTCATGGATTATTTACCAGACCTAAGCAGCGCAAACTATCGTTATCCCCATATTTGCAGTTAACTGCTTAATCTGGATGCACTTCCTTGTATGAAGAGCTCCCTTTCAATTTTTTTTTTCCATTTTAATTTTTAATTGATTTTTTATGACTAATCCCCCACCAAGCGCCGGCTGGCATCTGTGATTAGCGTATATGCTGCTCAGATCTTTTCAAATTGCTGGCAATCACGGATGCGCACTGAAAACCGAATGCTTTGGAGGCGCGCTGTGCTTTTAGAAGGGCCACATGTCCGAAAGAAATGATTTTTTTACGCGGCCCAAGCTTGGTGGAGGGCGCGAGTGAGATGGGGCTTGTGTGCGGAAGCAGTGTATTCTAAGTGCGTCTAAGAAAGCTCACGAAATCCTCTCTCTTTATATTAACTAGGTTAAAAACTAATTGTTGCTAACACGTTTTAAACAGTTCATCCTGAACTGTGTTTGTGGGTATCCACCTTCCGAGTTCACACAGTTATCAGCTCCACGCCTTGGTTGTGCCCCTACATTCCCGGTAAGATTTCAATCCGCACAATATTAATGCAGCTTATGTCCTGCATGTGTTTTTACTTCGTATTTCTAGAGCGAGGGGTTAGTTCCCTGCATGCGCATCGCATGTCCAAATATGATATCTAAAGTAGCCTATGACGGGATTTACCCGTTCTTGGTAATCTTGTGTCAAGTGTTTTATAATTTTTTTTCTTAGATAGGTGGCCTAATTGCATTATATGGGATGACATAAATAAGGTAAATCAGATAAATCAGTAAATGTAAAAAAGCAAGGGACAAAAAGAACATAAGGAAACTGACAGTCAGTTTCTATGGGTGGATAACCCTGACACCATTACTCTGGACGTCACCTTCTTTCATATATCTCAATTTATAAGGTATTCTATAAGCCTCTAATTCATTGCTTGAACACTGTCTCAAAGGTTTATATCAAGTTCATGGATGAAATGCTTCAAACTGCTAATGCTGGAAAGTGCATACAAAAGACCACAGACTGAACTAATCTGTGCTGTTGTGTCGTGACCAGAAACACCACCCAAAAGTTGAAACTGTTGAGGCTTAAGATGAGTCTTGATGCTACCACAGCTAACCAAATCAATCCCCAGTTTCAAAAAATTTTCTAATGATGGAAGGGGGGACACCCCCTTCCATACCATCCCCCCAGCGCCGTCTGCCGGACCAATATGAATTTGCTTCCTACGCCCCTGTTTTAATGTGCTTTTTTTTTTTTTTTGGATCAAATTGCGACCTCCTCTTCTACTGTTGTAGGCTACTGTAGGCAGTGGCGCCCCCAGAACATTTTCATAGGGGTGGCCAGATGGGGCCAGTGTAAATCTTAGGGTGGCACACCAAATCAGTCCTCCTTGTGTAACCCCGATTCAGTTCCAGCCCGTGGTCATGTACTGCATGCCTCCCTCCCCCCCCAGGACATAGCCTAGGAAACATATGATGTTTCCTAGGCTATGTCCTTGACTCCTTTTCATTAAAAAGACAATATGCATCCGACACATTTGCCTCATGTTTCAGAAAAACACACAAACATTTCCAATAGTTTTCAATACAGCTTTTTTTTTTTAGGAACAACTATGATAATAATAATAATTCAAATAGTATGAGTAGTAAGGGTTCTCCATTGTAATTAAATTTGTAATATTGGCCAATGAACATTTCTATTCAGTCTATTCTTAGTCTCAACTACTGACAAAGGTAAATCAAAGGTTTAATATAATTACCATGAAAATGCCTCACTCACTGTAGACCATAACCACAGATTTATCCAAATGATTTTACCCTGTAGCCATCCATTTCATTGTCAAGGACACACTGATAAATTCACCTGTTGGTCCAGAGACAGGTTAGTAGGGGCTGGCCTAAATCTAGCTGAGTCTTCACCAGTCTCTGTGGCTGTGGCTGTGACTGAGGCTGCCGCCTGTTCCACACGTTCGTGCAAAGTTTATGTCTCCTGTAGTTCCTCCCTTGTAGGGATGTATTCATGTTCTGGCTCGGAGTCTCTTCTCCTTTCATGTTATCTTGCTGCAAATGCAACAATTACCGCTGCTTCGCCGTTCTAAAATTCGCCAAAAAAATCGCTTGATATGAAATGGAAACTCGACTATTGACATAAAACATAAAATACGCTCATGCATGTGATGGTAGCGTTTCACCAAAAGTGAAAACATTAATTTATGTCATTGTCCCCACCACTTCTCAAAACGCACTCATTCTGATAGTTATCGTCCCCCCCACTTTTCAAAACAAACTGACGCCCATGGTCTGTGCCAATTACAAGAAGTAATGCAGACATCTCTTTTTTATTTCTAAAACAGGGAATTGGGGGGGGGGCACGGACATGTCCCTTTATGACAATTAGGATAGTCCTGGCTAGTTCTCAATTATTTTCCTTTATTGACGTGTTTTCCAATTATCGTAATTGGAAACTGAAGACACGGTTTCTCTCCATAAGTGATGTAACAGCGATGAAATCATGGGCTAAATTCAGTAGAACTGAGAACTGGGGAGGACAAAACATCCGTTTTAAACAATTATTTGTCCTGACCTGTTCTCAGTCATTTTTATGATTAACAAAAGGTTCTCTCCGAGAGCACTTCACACTTAACAGGTGTTGCTTGTTCTCCCCGATTAGGTAGGACCACAATCGTTCATCTGGACGCGTATTTGTTGAATTTAAATCAACGTTATTAAACACTCTTGTTTAATACACGAGGCCGATATATGCGTGGTCGTCTTCGAGCCCGGCGCGCTCCTCTTACTCATTCCCACTCACGCAAGAGTGCAAGCAAATGCAGGACTGGCATTTTGGTTTTAGATTTTGAGGGCATGGCAGAATGATGGAGAGCAGGCTGTTGCGTAATATCATGTGATGATTTTGTTTGATAATTTATTATGGTTATGAGAAATGTAGTTTAGAAATAAGGATGAACAATCGAATATTGAATGTCTCAACCTTTACCATGTTAAATAAAATAAAATAAATGTTAACATGCGGCCTATAACCGACATCAAACGCAATATTCTATTTCGCCTCATACTGGCGCTTGACCTTAAGGGCCGGTTCATACTCTACGCAAGGTACGCGAGCGCGAACGCAAGGCAACGCATCGAGCAACGCAAGGTAGCCATCTTGCGTCCTTACGTAGCAAAGTGTGTCGTCCAAATTTCTGTAACGCGACGCATCGACGCGTGTATTTCCGTGAGATTCCAATAGGGGAGATAAAGCAAATAATGCACCATACGCTGTGTTCAACACACTAAAAAGAAAAAAGAAGGAGGAGAAGGAGAAGACTTTGCTACCCCCTATTGCATGAGCAGTGTACTGCTTTATAACGAGGCACCGCGCAGCAAGGGACGCGTGTTTAGGCTTCTCTGTGAACTGAATGGAACGGACCTGTGCTCGCGTTCGCTCGCGTACCTTGCGTAGAGTATGAACCGGCCCCAAAAGTGCTTAACAGAAAAAGCGCGCAAGCCAGGGGGAGAATACGCGTAAGTGTTATTTGCTTGAGAAACGCCCACATTTTGGCCTTGCTCCGCCCGAAGTGCGTAACTGCCTTCGGGGCGCGTAATGCACAGACTTCAGTCAAGGGGAGAATACGCGCTGGCTGAAAAGCGCGTAGCTACGCGCTTTTTTCGACTTATGCTACCCACACACCAGAAGACTTTGAAAAGACTTAGAGAAGACTCTAAAAGACTATCAGCTCACATCTAAAGACTAGTGTTTAGAGTTTTTAGTCCCAGACTAGTCTCAGACTAAAGATTTTACAAAGACTGTGAATCTTGTAGGGTAACTATTTACAAGACTACAACTAGATTTTTTTGCTTTTTTTCCCATCATGCAATTTTTTGTTTGTTATTGACTGTCTGGTTTCCTGTTTCCGCTTTTGTCAGTGCTCATCTATTGGTTGTTGTGTTACGTCACTGCGACTTGCGATAATACTAAACACGTTTGACATGATCCGCAAGCCCAAGACTAGGGAAAGACTGGTATGAAACGCGGTCGCAGACTGCAGATTACCACCTTAAACTTAACGATCGAGATGACGGGAGCGCGCCGAGACTCCAGTTAGACTCCTAAAGACAGTCTGTTTTTAGTCTGGGACTGTGAAAATCGTTTGGTGTAAGCCCAGCATTACGCGCATGGGAGAATAGACCCCTATGAGAAGTATATTAGCCCATATTGTGTATTTCACTATTTTGTTGTCTTACCCACACAAATTAGGAAGGTACTCAACAAAATATGACTTCTTCTTCTAATAGCCAGTATGGCTTCTTTTCAGAGTAGATGTCATAAATGAGTGCTAAATACTACTTATATCTATTGTCAATTGCAATCATAATTACAATTAGCCACCCCATTGCTGTCAGCTGTAACTCCTTTCCATTTGTAAACAATTATGTCAATTGCAATTCTCCTTTCTTGGTTGCATCTTGGTTGAATATCAGTTTTCTTTCTTGATCTTGAACTTTTTGTCAAATGTAGCCAAAAATGAATTTACAATCTACCAATCATGAATGCTAATGCTTGATTTATTTATTGAGATATCAGAGTACTTGATACACTGTAAACCCAGATAAGTTCACAGTACTCAAAATGTTTGACGTAACTGATTACCTAAATATATTTAAGTAATGGTTTTGATTTTTTTGAGTAAGTACTAATTTAAAAAATATATATTCAGTAAACTAATTATTTAATTTTTTATTATATTATTTATTAATATTGTTATTATATATTATTTGAGTAAACTAAATATATATTTTTTTTAATTAAATTTGATTTCTCTTAACTTATAAAAAATATTTTTATTTTCTAATAGTTTTAATTTCTGCATACTAAATTCACTTGAGTGAAACTTAAAAAAATCACATTCTTTACTTGTTAAATTGAAGTATCACGACTCAAAGCCTGGGAAAAATCTACTTAAAAAAGTAAATTGCGCAAAACTCAAATGTTGATGAAAACCTACTCAAAAAATTGCAACTCGATGACTCAAAATACAGATAGCAAAGAATACAACTCTAATTTAACAATGCACATTTTTTATTAATCAATAAAAAACCTTTCAAACACATAACAGCAATTCAAAACATGTAGCAAACATTTTGTATTCATATCAACTGCATATTTCTCAGACATAACCCCAACAGTTGACAGTGTAAAAATGTTTGACACTTGACAACAAATTCCCACATCTGGCCTCGAAATACTGAAACATGTTTCGTCTTACGTGATAAATGTAAACAAAATGTCAAAACAAGAAGTCTTAAGTCAGTACCCTGGGTTTGAGAACATCGTAAAGACCAGGTCAAACAATAATTCAGTGCAGCCTTAATATCACAGGCAGTATATTAAAAATAAAAGCTAAATTGCAATGGCCTGATTTACTTTAAACCACAATTAGTCAAAAACTTAAAACCTCTGCAGTTTTAAAAATATATATTTTAACAGTAAAGTCCTGAGAGCTGAACCAACTTGCCCTTTATTACCTGCATCTTTTGAGAAAGTGACAATGCATATTCAATTAGCAGCAAAAATGCTTGAATATAAAGTGCATACATTAAACTGTAATAAAAGAACACGTAGTTATGAATTAAAGAAAAAAGACAAGTCTTAAGGCATCAAAAACAAATAAAGCTCACCCATGATGGTGTTATGCATTTCTTCAAAGTAAACAGTAATAAACATTACAGTTTGGAAAAGTTGCTAAGTGAGGTAGATGATGCAATGGAACATTTAAAAAAAGTGTTGAAAATATCCCTCACTGCAAGCTTGTAGAAAACATACTATGTACACGGATGGCGGTTCAAAAGTGCTTAAAGAGCTGCATATGCAACCTTGGTAACAAGAGATCACAGGAGTTCTTCAAATATTAGAATGTAATACTAAAAAACATTAAAATTTAAGGGGTCTTCAGGGTAAAAATTTCAAATTTTTTTTTTTTTTTGTTGAAAATTTCAGTATTTTTTACATAAATAAAATAAAGGAATGCAGTGAGATGCCAGTAAACACCAAGAATCTATGTTTTTCCTCTGCCTCAATCGTTACTAGTGACTTTAAATGCATATTACTGAAAATCACAATTTTGACTGATTTTCAACCCTGTGGCATTCATAAAATCATTAATATTCATCTGGTTGACTTGAAATTTGGACTGAAGTTGTATCTGTTGGAGATCTATGAAATGACATGGGATTTTCTAGATAGGTGCATCCCTAGGGGGTTAATTTTGAAAATGAAGCAAGTTGATGATAGCGATTTTCGTAATGGTTACACAACAGAGCTCATTAAATATTCATAAATGTTCCAAACAACAAAATCCTACATCACTTCATAGAACTATGTTAAACCTTTCACATGAGACCAATTTGAGTAAAATCTGACCATGGGTTATTGAAATATTAGTGCCGAAAAATATTTTCAGATTTTGTCATTAAAGTGCTGTTTCCATGGCAACCATGTAAATTATTTTCAAAATAATACATTTTATGAGGTTAAAATCATGCTGAGTATGTTCATTTCTTAGTTTTTACATTAATATGGTTATTTCTCCACTTTAACCTGAAGACCCCTTAAATATCTCAGTTGTAAACTTAAAAACCGAGTGCAGTGATGTTGCTTTAAACATCCTTGAACAATGTCACTGAGCCTGACTACAGCACATAACTGGATGGACTGTTAAACACTGCTATGTTCACTCCTTAAACAAGGAATTTTTCAGATTAAGTAGACATGGTTTCAGTGGTTTGTTATCATCCAGGCACATTATTATTTTCTGAATGAAGGTGAATGTGTGAATGACTTTCTTTGGGTAGTCTAAATGCAATGCATAGACCAAGCCAAAGAGGAGTACAAATGCATCAGCCAACTGGGGGAGATTGCTGGCAACAATTTCATCTTCAACGACAACAGAAACGCTGTCAGGGCTGAAGTGGACCACATCAGAAGCGCTGTTAGTGACCATTGTGAGAAGAGCCACAGGAGTGTTGGCAATATCTGGGTCTTCTTCCCGCTGCAAAATACAAACAATCCAATTATGAAAATCTTTCCAGATGCAAGGGTTGCAAACCATGCAGTGTATGTTCATCTGTACTCACCAAAGATAGTTCATATTTTTCAAAGTCTGTATTGATACAACACTCATGTCAATTACGCATACTCATTTTGATTTTTTTTTTTTTTGCCGCAGATAGCAACCGATAGAGAAACTATTCTGAAGAGGTCGAGGCAGAAAGAGTTTGGGAACCACTGCCACAGTTTTATGCCAACCCTGAAGTGACTGATACTGACATTCATGCACGTAGCACTTACATTGCATGTCTTGAAGAACTCAGAGTCATCCTCACGCAGGTAGACTGAGAGGGCACGAAGAGCTAGGGTCCGTCTCATGTGGACATCATGTCGTTCCTAGAATAAAAAAAAATCATTATTCTAGTATTTTTCTAGCACATTAAGGGCTCTATCTTTCACACTGCCCTACCCGTTGCCACTACCCGCTACCCGTGAATTACGCATTTAGCAGCTTCCACTATCCCTGAACCGTATCTTGCGGCCACACTACCCGCTATACATTATGCCGAATCCTTTATGTACGCCTGGAGGTGTGCCCGTGGGCGTGTTTATGCGCTTTCCCTACAATTGCTATCTTGACCACACAGGTTAGGGAAAGCGTATAGCGGGTCCTCAAACCACCCGCTACCCCTTTGGCTATTGAAGACACGGCTTCTCTCCCCCTATGCGATCGAACAGCGACAAATGAGCTACATTCAGTTCAGAAAAATAATTAATTATAATTAGGTCTATGCACTGGCACTCACCGACGTAACTTTTTTTTTTTTTCCCAGCGAGAGCGGCATTTCAGAACTCTTCAGCGAATGAAGGTAATTCTGGTGACAAGTACGTGGTTTCGTCCGTTTACATTTTCCAGTCGGACAGCTGTCTATTTTTTTTTTTTACAGCAAGTTGCGTGACCGTGCTGCAAAAACAGGTGTGCGTACTTGTCGCTGAAATTACCTTAATTCGCAAAAGAGTTCTGAAATTCCGCTCTCGCTGGAAAAAAAAAAAAAAAATTACCGTTGCTGAGTGCCAGCATAGACCTATTTCTAATTAGATAATTTTCTGTACTGAATGTAGCCCAATATTTTGTCGCTGTTAGATCGCATGGGGGAGAGAAGCCGTGTCTTCAATTGCCACTTGATTATTCTTGAATTGGAAAACGTGTTAATAAGAGAAAACCAAATAGAATTAGCCAGGACTAATGGTAGTCAATAAAGGAATGGATATTTTCTCCCAAACTTTCAGGTCTAGCGCCGGCCCTGAGTATTATTTCCCACAGAACGAGAATGCGTGACAAAACTGCGCCTCTCCGCCAGGCAGTGACGGAATTATGTCACCTGGTAGCGGATGATGTATACACCGCTGCCAGCTGTCCGTATGCCTTGCCCGTTGCTTTTAGGGTTACTGTGGCGCAATTTTTCTATGCTAGTGGGTCATTCCAACACCCACTCAGCTCAATTGGAGGCATGACCCAATCATGGCGAAACGCATTTTTTCTCTTTTTTTTTGAAGTTTCCATCACAAAAGGGGTTGGCTTGATGTTTTTTTTTTATTATAAAACAAACATTAAACAATAAGTCAATGTCAAATAATAATAATAATAATAATAATAATACAATTCATGATTAACTTAACAAAAATAGATCCGCCACTGTCTGGATTTGACCTCATGCACGAGGAATTTAACTTTGTCAACGGACAAACGTGGCGACCTTTCTCTCTCCATCACAGGTTTCGGTTTGAGGATTTGGGATAGCGCAGCCTGCTCCTCAAGGCAATGGCACCTGGCACACTGATTGGTTTAACTGGCGTAACGCCCAAACCACGCCTATGCATAATATAACGGGTAGCGCTGGAGTTTTAGGGATATAGGCAGGTGTGCAAGATAGCAACTTTTGCGGGGGAACGCCTCTTACACAATGCTAAATCCCCAAATAACGGGTTTAGGGACTCTGGCATAAGATAGGGCCCTAAGTGCCAAACAGTCCAAAAATACTACCATTGAGATTTCTAGACAATTCACCCCCTCCAGCTGTAAATACCTTGAGAAGTCAAATTTATAAAAAAGTAAAGAGGCTCACTCCGACCTTAAACATGACAATCCAAGGGATTAGGAAAATAGTGCAGTAGTTTAATGCCAAAACACTGTGCCCAGACCAAATTCATCTCACACTTGCCTGAAGGTCATAAATCCTTAAAATCTCCCGCAGGGCCTCTGCTGTCTTGCCTGTCCGTGAGGCCTTCAGTCTGTACAAGGCGACCAATTGCAGTGTGTGTCTGTCAAGGTCGCAGTAAAACTGGTTGCGTAGATTCACGTTTGTGATGCGATGGAACTCTGCGAACACCTGCAGACACAAATGTAAAAAAAAGATCTTGTTTTCAACCAGGATCATGTGATTTGTCAATTAATCTAGGCCACATCGTTGGCCATATGATAAAGCATAAATTAGATGGTGGCAGTGTAAAGTGCCTGTGTGTGTGGAAAGTGATGGGGGAAAATGTTGAGGCGCGATTTTGCAATGTGATGAGGGGCAGGCAAAAAAAAAAAAAGTTTTCACCTGTGACTCCATTCGTAGAGCTGGCCAGCTCTCCAAGAAGTCGATAACCTGTGGATCTCCCTGAACAATTTCTTTACGACGAAGGGTAAAGGTTGTCTGCATGAGCTTCTCAATCAATAACTGGTCTCTCTCTGACTTTTCAACCTCTTGTATGATTTGTAATTTCATTTGTTCCAGAGTGGCTTGGTTCTCTCCTTTGGGGAAGTTTGGAAGGTAGTTAACCTCAGCATGTCGGGCTCTCTTTATGTTGGAATGAGGATGTTCCTTCTCCGGGTCGGTTTGTTTCCTCTTGCCTGTGTTGACGGAGACCTCTGCACACCCAGATCTGGCCAACTTGGCTCTATAATTCCCCATCTTGAACTTCAAATGGACTTTCCACCCATACCAGCCACTGTCACTTCCATATTCTCTGAGGCTTGGATGAGCTGTGATTAGGGCTTCAGCTGCCTTACCAACTTCCCTGTCATTTGGGTAGGGTTTGAAGCTGTGCATTGTTTCAGCCATTTTTTCCAGGATATTGTGCATTTGGGCCCTTGTCAACTTTAGAGTCTTTCCAGATCTTTCAAAAACATTGTTCCCTTCTTCCAGTACATGCTCCACTTCATAAGAAAAAGTAGGCACAGGAAAAGTATCAGGCCAGTTCTTCTGACGCTGTGTTAAAGGTACATGTGGAAGTATGTCAGTGTCTGAACTTGCAGTTGAGGTGGCATCACTTTCACTTCTTGTGACCTTCAGTGTACCCTTCTCTGGCAACTCCATAATGTCCACAAGGACACTGAGTTGTCCATCAAAATCAGGATCCTCATACTGCAGAGTGAAGTCACCATCTAGTCTTGGCCTGAATTTGTCTTGCATTATATTCTTCAGCTCTTCTGCTGACTTTGGTCGCTCAGTAAGGGTGAGCTTCATTGCAACATCACTGGCAACATACACACTTAGCACAAACCTCTGGGAAGCAGCCATCTTCTTATCTTGTAGTGATGCTTTATATTCTGTAGTGCACGCAAAAACAAGTTTATGAAGTTAAATAATGATTATCAATCATTCTCTTTCCATCTCTCTCATCTACCCTGCACCCCAATTCTCTCCCCATCTCTCTTCCCCGTCTCTGCATTTTGATTTTATTCACAATTTACACTTTGTCCCAACTATTTTGGAATTGGGGTTGTACATAACACAAACATAAAGCTGAATCAGTCTTTCCCCTCGGACCACATGTTTAAAACTGGCGCTAAAAATCCACTGGGCTACATTTAAGGAACAAAGCAATCTACTTTCACTGAAGTAATTTAAATTGTTTCGGAGTTAGGAGCAGTCTTCCATCTGTGTTGTATGCAGAGAGAGGTGCCATGTCATTGAGCTCTGATGCCGTGTGAACAGTCAAATTCCCAGGTGAAAGTTCATAGGATCTTAGGTGTTCAATGCAGTACGATCTGTGCTCTCGGCAAAGAAAGACAACCTGGTTGTTTACAAGGAGAATCTGTTCAATTTTGCAAAACTGAGGTAGTCCTCCCTCCTGCCCCAGAGACACAAACATTCCTGCATCATAATCTGCTCCATCAATGCTGACCTTTGATGTGCTGTAAATGATGTTACTGTCAGTTATTTGTTCAATGTATGCCCTTGCAACATTGGAGAGTGCCGATACCATCACAGAAGAGACATTTGATGTCTGCTGGTGAGGTTTAAAGAATGATGGGGCACTGAGATGGTATGCCACCATGTTCTGATGCCGGTCTGCCAGAGTTTTTAACACATTCTTAAAATTTTGTGTGTCATGTATAACACGCTTGAAAAAGCGGTGTTTTCCCTCAAATCTGATTATCCACAAGTGGACAAGGGGTCCAAAACAATGTATGAGGTCTGGGTAATGTTCAATGTAGTGATGTTTGGGGCGGAGTGTGTAATCAGGAAAAACCTCCTGCAGCATATGCCTATGATCCTGTATCTTCATCTGTAAGTACTGGATGGATTCTTCTGTAAATGTGGGGCAAAGGACCAACTCAGCAACCTCCTGCAAATCCATCAATACAATCCACGCTCCATCTCCCTCAGGAACCATGTCACCAATGATCAAAGGAAGAAGTCTAAGCAATGTAGCATTTTCATGACCATTGCCACCACTGATGCTTTTCACAGCAAAGGTCTTTGGAATAGGTTTAGGTCTGTCAACTTTGCGTGCTTGTATGGAAAAGACACAATTTTCCCATTTAAATACTCAAGGGTAAAGTATTTTCAACTGATCATTCCCCTGATACACAAGGCAAGCGCTACAGGCACAATGCCCTCAAAAAGATCATGCAAGATATCAGGTGGGAAACCAGCGACTGTATGAAAATACTCTAGACTCTGGCTCAGAACACGGTCTCCCTGAACACCAAACCTATCTGTATAGTCTCCCTCTATGACATCATGCACATCACTGTCATGGCTGGATTTTGTCCTCTGACCAAATGTTTTACTCCCATCATTATGAGACTGGATTTCATCTTGAGTAGCTTTGCAGAATCTGCAAAAATATTTGGCCCTGAAACACTTTGTAAAGCCTGCTAATGCATGGGCTGCAAGATTATCTGACACCACAGACAAGACTGTACCACGAAGTACCTTACCAATTGACTCAATGAATACACCATCTTGCTCAAGAGTATGGATATCTCTCAACAGAGGACCAAGTGCTCTTTCGTATCCAAACTTCTGAATGTCAGACACTTTACATAATGCTGCAAGCTGAATTACATGCAAGGCTGATCTGTATTTACTGGGTAGATCAGCTGGTACCCAGTACACGCAACAGAGCTTGAGGATTTTTCGTGATGTGCCAAGTGGATTTGCTATTTCAAGATCATCAATGTACAAAAGGAGTGGTAGCTTTAGTTCGTCTGTGGGAGACAGTAATTCATTCTCTTAAAAGTACGAGCCATCTTGGTGGCTTCCATAATGACCTTCTTGTGCCACCTTTGTTTCTTGAATTCTGTCCAGAATGTCAGTATGTCTGAACATTTTCTGGATCATCTCAAGAATGGGAACATGCACCGTTGTGCGTCCTGGCTCTAGCACATACTGTACCGGCATCACTACTGGGTAGTTTTTCTCAACAAAGGATTTCCTTCTTTTGGTTGACGATAACTCCTCACCTTTAGCTGTGGCACTGACAAGAATGTTACTCTCCATAACAGCCCTTACTACTTCATCAAGAGTAGTTTCAGTCACAGACATATCATGACTATTTAAAACTTCTCTAATTGTCTTTCTGAGAAGTGGTTCAGACAAGGAAAATATGTGTGTCAACTGCTCAAGTATTTCCTGAGATGCCATGTCTGATACATGAAGAATGGTTTCAATCTTTAGGAATAATGATGCTAATTTAAGGTGCAACTGGGCTTTTAAACTGTCAATGTCACTTTGACTCTCAGACTGATCAAATGTATCTGGACCCTCACACTGAGCAGGTACCTCACCGACACGTTCCGCAGTAGTTATGACTATAACACCATCATTGTCTGCTGATACAACTTTATCATCTAAGTTCAAACTTCCTAAATGTTTTCTACTTTTGTGCGCATTGAATGATGAATACACATTTGTGCTGTAATTACAGTCCTTAAAAGGACACGTTACCAACTCATGACTTCTTAAATGACTCCTCAGATGACAGAATAGTGTTACCTCGGAAAAAGGCTGCTTAAAATCACACAAGAGACAAGTGAATAATGTATTTATAGCATGTACTCCTATTTTGCCTGTATCATTATGATACCGTGACACATGAGTTTTCAAAGCATTAAATGAGGGAAAAGTACAGATACAATCACTGTAGGGACATGGCAGAGGGCTGACTCTTGAGTAATGGCTATGCTGCAAACGGTAGTGCCTAAATAACTTTGCCCGCATGTCTGAGGATACTGAACACAACTTGCACTTCCAATCCATTGAATGATCCACGCCTGCAATGTAAATAAGACTTGTTTTAGGCTAGGTTAGCATATAAAAGGACAGCTACATGGACCTCTCCCCATTGACACAGTGCAGGTGCTAATGTCTTCCTGCAAAAAAAAAAGGAACAATTTCTTCATTTATCTTCTGCATCAAAAAAAAAAAACCTAACAAAGAAATGAGGCAGAGGATAGAAATGGTTTTGCTTTGTGTGTGTTCAGTATGCACCAACTTCCAGGTTAGTCAAATCTTGACCAGAATAATTAACTGTTGTGCATTAATTTTTGGCTTTTTTTTTTTTTTTTGGCAAAACTCATGTATCAAACTCTCAACCTGGACAAACTTTATCATATTTAATCATCTGGAGGTGGTAACCTGAAAGAAAATAGCCCCATCAACGCACACTATTTCAAAGCAGTGCCATTTTTGGTCTAACCAGGATTAAGACAGAATTTCAGTCAGGCAGCAAGACCATAAAGTCATCAATCAATCATCTCATCATTTCTTTAACACACTGTGCAGTGAAATCTATGCAGTCAAACGTTTAGTAGTTCTGAAGTTTAAGGATTGCAGTTCATTGTCAATGATTCTTAAACATTTTCAAAAAGCAGGTCAACTTTTAAATAATATTAGCGGACATAATCATTATAATAGTTTTTAAATAACATTAAAAAAAGAGAAAAAAATGTCTTCTCCCTAAAACAGTGCAATATGCCAAATGAACTTGGGCTCAAATATTGCCTCTTTAATGTGAAAATTCATCCACTCTGAAATGCTTCTATACAAGCAATGTAGTTTTTAGTTTTATCCCAGTATTATTTCAATTACCAAACCCATTTACTTTAAATTGACATTTCCTAACAAGCAAACGGTTTTGTTTATTATGCATATTTCAGTAATTAAATTGCTTAAAAGGGGAGGAAGAGGTGCTTACTTTGTGTTTGATAATCCTTGGATTAATGCTGGCTGTATGGTTAAATGCCTGTACTTAAGTTTTTAAATACATGCAGTAAGAAAGTATAAAGTCTTCATACCCTTGATTAATTCGAAAGAAATGTATAACTTCTGGTGCAAACATATGCACATTGAAAACATACCTTGGATTGCTGCACAAAGCGGTTCACTGTGGATACTCGAGTTGATCTGCAGCAAAAGATTCATAAACAATGTAAACAATCCATTATTCTAATGAACAAGAACAACATAATTAAATTGATTTTTTAAAATACAAAAGTAGCCATTTATCTGACTCACCAGTACAATTGGCAATACAGCTGCTTTCTGGTGATTGAGCAGCAGACTCTTTTGTCCTCCTTGCCAACACAATAAAATGAAGGCAAACTTTTGATTAGTGTACCAAAAAATGACCATCTGAAAACTTGTTACATAAATTTCATATTGAAGGGATTCATACTGTAAGTATTTTATTTATTTTTGATTTTTAAAATTCATTTTGTTGTCAATTAATTAGGTAGACCCTTGCAAAAACTAATGAAGGCTTATTGTTTCCAAAGCTGCTGCTTCAAATATAAATAATAATATTTACAAATTAAAATAAATAAATACAAATATAAATTCATAGGCTGTAGTTTATGACATGGTTTAATTAAATTACATTATACTAATAGGTGTCTATTATTTTGTACACTTCATGTATATTACTGAGAACAAGTTAACAACAATTCTCTGTATAATGCAATACAGTTTAATGGTACCACACACTCCATTCCTCTAATGTTTATTCAAATGGAATCAACACCTCTCTAAAACGGTTTTCACAAAGACTGAACATTATAATCTTCATGATAATATTTACATATGAGACAACATATCAGACTACACTGGTTCAGGCTATGTGTTCATAATAAACTGGTAACTGAATGCAGATGTATAGCCCAGTTTTTAATGTAATATCTAAACAACTGAAACCTTTACAATTTACAAAAAGGTGAAGAAAATATAATCCGTAGGAAATTAAAAGGCAGAAACCCCTTCAGATCAGGCAACCAGTTTCTGCCATTGAGGGTTGGAGGGAATCCATTGCATCACTCCTAAATGTAAGACACAAACATAATTTCAGGACACATCATACCTGGGTGTTTTCAAAGCTTTGGGAAACTCGGCGCTCACCCTCCACTTGATCCTACAATGAAAGATAAGTTACAACATAAGTAAGCGTAAAATAAATAAGGCACTTATAAAAACAGATGCACACAGTTTGATATTAACTTGTTTAGTTGCGCTATTTATATGCAAAGGTAATCTCACATCAATTTAGTTGAAGTACTTATGTGTGAGTATTAACTCAACTGTTGTATCTGAGTGCATCTTTAGGGCACTTATAACGTTACCTTTACTTAATGTTGAATGTTCCTTCAATCTTTCAT
The DNA here is from genome assembly GCA_029692085.1 of Gymnothorax javanicus. NCBI lineage: Eukaryota > Metazoa > Chordata > Actinopteri > Anguilliformes > Muraenidae > Gymnothorax > Gymnothorax javanicus. Next base: position 63,856,343 of record CM056201.1, read on the forward strand.
ATTCGCTTTAGTAAAACTGCCATGCAATTCCGACATTGTTATCTAAAATGTCAAAAATCCCCTAAACTGGAGGCACATGGCTCTGACCTGCAAGTAGACATAGCACTGATCTTTTTACATTTTATTTAGAAGGCAGTGTATATTTTACCGTGAACCGGTTTTTTTTACATTTCTACCGCTATTTGGCCGCGGCCTCCTGTACACATGCGCAGTTGTATTATTTTTGGACTTAAAAACAGGAATCAATAGAGTATCTCAAGATTATTTTTCGGGATTTTCTCCTTTATTTGAAAGATGCATTCACACCGGACGCGAAACGAATTTTCCGCGCGACAGATTACATCCAAAGTCAATGCAAACACGCGAATACACGCAAAATGCGTGTATTCGCGTCTTTGCATGCGTTCCCCAGAAGATGATTGGGTGGTATGCAAATAAGGAACATCATTTTCAAGCCAATCAAAGTTGTGAAAACTTCTCCTACAGCTATGTGGTTCGGGAATTCGGAAGTTCGCAGGCCAGTCTGAGTCGGGATACATGAAATATCAAGATTTTTTGAATCGTATTTTTTTTTTGGCTAAGGGATTGTTATGATGATTAGCATTTCGTCAAAACTGCTGGAATATATTGAGGGACAAAAAGAGGGCCAAAAAAAAAACCTCGACAAAAAGGGCACCTACTGGCAGGGGTCGAAAGGGGCAGGTGCTCAAGCCCCCTGCGCCCACCCACCCCCTGCACGTGCCTGCTCCCACCTGTAGCAGGGGATGATGCTGCCTTTTTTACACTTAACAATTGCTTATTAATCAGAATGTAATATATATCAGCTAAAAGTAGCAGAATTTTTTTAATGGGCCCCACCCCATTACGAGTATGAGTAGGTGGGCCTTGGAGTAGAAAAGGTTGAGAACCCCTGCATTAGTGCATATGGTGTGGGACACTTGCAGGTTTTAAAAATTAGCATGAATGCTGAAAGGTATATAAAGGTTTTAGAGCAACATATGCTCCCCTCCAGACGACATCTATTCCAGGGAAGGCCTTGTGTATTTCAGCAGGACAATGCAAAACCACATACTGAAGCTATTACAACAGCATGGCTTCGTAGTAAAAGAGAATACACGCTTTTTGCGTGTATTCGCGTGTTTGCATTGACTTTGAAAGTAATCTGTCGTGTTTCGCGTCCGGTGTGAAAGCGGCTTTAGCTGGCAACCTTTTTATTCTGCGCATTTTAATGCCAGAAAATGCTCGCGGTGCAACTCCAGCCAAATTAGTTCGCATAATAATGGCTATACGCATTTTAAATTGACTAAATTTAAATTCATTAAATATAACGTTAGCGAGCTAGCAAGAGAGCCTTTATGCCAACTTAGCTAGCCATCTTTAATGTATGTATATGCGAGCTAGGTGCCTAAATGGCGAGGTTATAACTATTCACTATTATCCATTGATTTCTGAGCAAGTCCAAAAATAATACAACTGCGCATGTATACCGGAGGGAACGGCGAAATAGCCGTTGAAATGTAAAAACGATTCACCGGCAAAACATACACTTCGTATTTAGAATAACTGTACTTAATCACCAGTAACAGTAACACTTGACGCTTAACGTTACAGTTTCTTGTTGCTTTGCACAACTCAATAAACTAACGTGACATAAACCCTGGGCTTGACTGCCTCCGCAGTGACCGTCTTCGTGGTGACGGTCTCTGCTGTGACGGTCCAACCCGGTCTCACGCCCATTCGTGATATAGTCACGAAGCTTAATCTATTGATTCGTGCACTTAAGCACGAATTCTACCATTTTTTCGTGCTCCTACAGCACGAATTTAAAATCAATGTATTTCAAATGAGAAAGCGTTTCGTGGCACCCTCACGTCTTATTGCCATGTTTCGCCGGTCTCCCGGGCTTTCTCTCATTGCGCTCCAACCACTCTACAGGTAAGTTGTGTGGCTAATGTCTGCTGACAAGTTTTGCCTAAATCTTAAAATCGATGGCTTCCTTTGTCATTACTCGCATATTTTTTACGTAGGGCAACCATTTAAAGCATGAAAGTGGTTTTGGCATTATCAGAGGAGGGGAAAAAATCGTGCTGCTTGGCTGGCTGGCTGGCTGGCTAGCTAACATCGAAAATAAGCTAACGCCGGTTAAAGTTAACTTATATAGGCTGAAGTGTTAGCATGGAGCATTAATAAAACGTTTGGTTTTAATCAATTTTAGGGATGCAAACTAGTCTGTGTTTTAGGTGAAAGTCACCTTTTTTATTCCAAACGGGGGTACATATATTTAAATCATTTTTGTACCCGTCACCTTTTTTGTCCTGCCATCAGTTTGCATCTCTGAATTTCCGCCTGACGTTACAGAAATTACACACGCACACTTACTCAATAAGTTAACTGCGGGAGCTTCATAGATCTTGTCATTTTCTTTCAATAGAATGTATCAGAAACGAAAGACGTTTTTATTTAGTTTATACTTATTAATCTTATTCTTGGCAAAATGGTAAAACAGAATTCCTCTTTTAGGATAATGGTTACACTTTTTAAACCAATGTAATTTTAAATAGCTATACTACATGATTTTAGTATTAATTACTCTTCTGTTCTCCCTGCAGCTCCTGTTAAGCCCGTCCATTAGCAGATTATTTGTTTCATTAATTGAGTAACCCCAAAGGCACTTTTAAGAGCCAACCTCTCATCTATCTATCTATCTATCTATCTACCCATCCACCCATCCATCATCCCTCCCTCCCTCTGTCCCTCCCTTCCTGTCTCCTTCTCTGTATATCTGTTGTACGCGTTTGTCTGTCCATCTGTCTGTCTGCCTGTATCTGTCTGCATTGCAATGGCTACAGGGCGACGATATAAACTCGACCGCAAAAATCCCCACTACCAGGAGGGATTACGCATGGTTGCTGAACTTGAATTAGACCATTTTCTAGCAGAAGCCAAGGTTAGTGTGTGTGTGTGTGTGTGTGAATTTGGAGAAACATGAGTGCCCAAACAGGTGTAATGCACGGTGCAATTGCAGTTTTTCTCAGTTGCTTTGGTGCATTTCTCTGATCAGAATTAAAATTCTCACAACTATTAGTTCAACCTCCACAACATTTAGTCAATTGTGCACATCATAGTAGCAATTACTTGTTCCTTTGAACAAATTGCGAATGCTTTTGGACATGCATCAATTGCTTTCATACAATTCTCTACTGTTTTATAACAGTATCATTTGCTTATGTCATGTCAGTCAGAATGAACTATACTTATGAATGGTGAACAGTCATTCCCTATAAAACTAATAGTCCTCATTTCATTGCTTGAGTCATTCCATACAAACATGTTGAACTAGTTGTCAAAGTCTGTCAAGCAATTGCATTGCAAGGGATGATATTCTCTGTGATGTAGATGAAAATATATGGCCAGACAGACAGGAGCGTCTGGATGTGCAGGAATGATTTACAGTACTCTGTATGTCCAGTTACAGTATGTTCTGCAATATTGTTTACAGTTGTGCACAGCTCTACCCAAAGGGTGTTTCTTATGTTTGTTGTAAATACAGTTTTTCTCAGTCGCTTTGGTGCATTTCTCAGATCAGAATGAAAGTTCTCACAACTATTAGTTCAACCTCCACAACATTGAGTCATTTGTGCACATCATCGTAGCAGTTTCTCATTCCTCTGAACAAATTGCAAATGCTCTTGGACATGTATCAGTTACTTTCATACAATTCTCTGCTGTTTTATAACATTATCATTTGCTTATGTCATGTCAGTCAAAATGAAACATACTTATGAATGCTGAATAGTCATTCCCTCTAAAAATAATAGTCCTCATTTCATTGCTTGAGTCATTACATACAAAATTGTTGAACTAGTTGTCAAAATCTGTCAAGCTAATTTCATACATTCCTTTATCATTTTTTTCTCAGAAAATGTCTCCTAAATTGATCAATTGCTCTCAGGTGAACCTCAGCTTTCACTCATGAGGAGGTGTGTGAAGCATTAGTTGTAACCAATGACAAGCCACTTGTCCACAGTCACTCAGAGCTGAATCCCATGAACCCTCGCTTGGCAAGCATATATAAACCAAGCAGGACATAGTGTGTACCATTTCTACAATTCTGTGACACAAAAATGGAAGGTCAGCGTCGTGGAGGAGGGGTGAGAATGCGGGGAGGAAGGGGAAGGGGAAGGGGACAAAACAGGGGCAGAGGAAGAAGAGGTGAAGTACATAGGCAAATCCCTGATGAAATTAGGGCTACACTTGTGGACCATGTTATCAATCACGGCCTCACTATGGCTGAGGCTGGTCGACGGGTGCAACCAAATGTAGGGAGAACCACTGTGAATTCCATCATTCAAACATTTCGTAGGGAAAACAGGTATGTATAGTATTGGACAGTAATCCAATACCTTGTTGTATCTCATATTTACTGTACATTACTATAATTTTACTCTGCAACACACAGGACTGCAAGACAACCTCGCAGAGGTGGAAGGGGGCCCGTTTTTACTCCACAACAAGAGGAAGCCATTTGTGCAATGGTGATTGCAAACAATGCAATAAGATTGAGAGAGATTCAAAGCGCTGTTATAGAGGATGACAATATCTTTGGCAATATTGAATCTGTTTCAATCGCAACAATTGACCGAGTGCTCAGGAGGAATGAAATGCGAATGAAACAACTTTACAAGGTGCCATTTGAAAGGAACAGTGAAAGAGTGAAGGAGACCCGTCACCAGTATGTTCAGGTAAAGCTTGAGTGTGCTTTCTATGCATACTCTAATGTTCAGAACTGTAAACTGTTTTACTTTGTGTAGTTCCATGCAGTTAACTTACTGTAACAGTTCTGTATATTCACAGTAGGCTACATACTGTACACTATGTTGTCAAAAATGCATTATGTTACACAGGGAAAGTTCTTTCAATTGTTTTTTTTTCTCTCTCCCTCTCTTCTGGGATAAAGCGTACACTGGAGCTAGAGGCCAGGGAACCACTGCACACATTCATTTACATCGATGAGGCAGGTTTCAATCTGGCCAAAGGCAGAAGGCGTGGAAGAAACAGAATTGGACAGAGAGCAACGATTGATGTCCCAGGCCAACGAGGGGGGAATGTCACAATGTGTGCAGCCATCTCGGAAAATGGTGTCCTCACCCATAGCCCCCTTCTCGGTCCTTACAACACACAACATCTTCTTACTTTTCTAGACACTCTTTACAGAACCATAGTCCCTGAGAATGAGAGGGGTCTAACTGGAGACCATCTGAGCAAGTATGTTGTCGTGTGGGATAATGTGAGCTTTCACCACTCACATCTGGTCAGAGAGTGGTTTGCAGCACATGGCAGGATGCTGGTTGAATATCTCCCCCCCTACTCCCCATTCCTTAATCCAGTAGAAGATGAAAATATGTGGCCAGACAGACAGGAAGGTCTGGATGTCCAGGAATAATTTATGTGCTCTGTTTACCAGTTACAATATGTACTGTTATATTGTTTACATTTTGTGCACAGTTCTACCCAAAATGGTGTTTCTTATGTTTGTTGTAAATATGTGACTAGCTTTTTTTTTTTTTTTTTGCACAATGCTGTGAACAAATTAGAAAAAGAGCATATGCAGTAAATATGTGAAACATACATATTCAGTGTTGTGTGCTCAGTTTCCCCACTAAATACAGTAATGTGTAACTTTACTGTAGTTTTCAAATGGCTATACAGGTAATGTATAGTGTATAGTGCTGTCTTGAGCATTTTCAGGTAGCGTCACCAAGATCTGACTTTCTTGCACTGGAAAACAGAGTAAACTGTCATAATGAAAACATGACAAAGCCATTTGACTATCTTGCTCATAAACAATGGTGTCAGGACTTATCATTTTGATGACACTGACAGTTTCATTGACATGAATGCTTGCTTTTGAGGAATAAACTATGCATTTTGAGCAAGTGACACGCTTTTGCAGGTTATCAACTAGGTTTTGCAGTTTGCACTAATTGTTTTGAGAAATGCATTAACTATTGTGCAAATGTTAATAGTGATGTGAGAAATGCACCAAAGTGACTGAGAAAAACTGTAAGCAATTAACATCCTGTCATGCCCAGTGAAATACATAAAAATGCAGTGCATGCCCAATTTTTTTTATTTTAGATCAAAGGGAAAAGATTGATGTGAATCTGAAAATTTACAGTAATTAAGTAAATAGGTTCATAAAAATGCAGTGCAATTGCAAAATTTACTGTAATTAAGTAAATAGGTTCAGAAATTGCAGCCGAAAGCATGATGGCCATGATGATTGTGCATCACTGAGATATGTAAGGAAAAACCAGAAGAGCAAAACTAACTTAGAATACTAAGAATGTCAATGCATGATACGATCAAACATTGTCTTTCCCTTGATGTAAATCTTGTGTGTGAGTATATATGCATATATATATTATGGACTTTGCAGTCAGCGCATTTCAATCCAGTAGAACACCTCAGAAGAATATGGCTCATTCCATACTAAACTGTACAAATGTGTTACAATGGTAATGAAAATTCAAATACACCTTTTCCAATTCTGCAACCACCGACGTCGCCAGTTGCTGGCCATTAAATGGAATTCAATTTCCGCATTGGCCTCACATTTCAAACCCGGGTGCTGCGTCTGTCTTTTTAAACAGTCTGTGGTGATAGCGCACAGATTGTTTATGTTTTTATGGTCGTAACACAATATTAGGACACGGAAAAATTTTCATTATTTTTAAATATTAGGACAAGGAAAAATTTTATTATTTTTAAAAGCATGGTATATATGATTGTCTGATGCCTTGTGAAAATTTGCTGCAGGAAGTGAGTGATTTTGCCGAGGTCATCTTTACCTTTGCATTTTTAACCCACAGGATGGATCTTTGTGAGGACGCCTGGTTTGCATACATTTCAAATTAAATTTCTGATCAATGAATCCCATAATTTAGTGCATGGAAACCGTTATTATGGGTATTTCTCTGGATTTCATTTCACTTTCTTTTGAAGTTCAACAGACATGTCATGAGCATTTCATGATGTTGGCAAATTTCAAAATATGGAGCTTGGCGTTTCTGATCAGATGAATATAGGAGCTGCTTCTCGAGCTTGAGAATTGAGTGCAGACATCTGATTTGCTGTCACATGAAATTGATATGCTAGTTTATTATTCTGGCAGAGGCTATTCCCTCCTCCTCCCCATCCTCCCGTCGATTTTTAGCATTCTGCAATCCTGTTCATTTATGACTAAAAGTTGTCAACAATGACATTGTTGCATAGGCTCTGTTCTGTGAAGGGGTTATTTCATGATGTTGGAGCCATGCCAAACTTGTATGCTTGTAAATAAATATTCAAAATCATGTCCTTCAAAATGCCTTGGCTGACATCAGGAAACCACTTTTTCTGCTGTGTTGTTGGACCGATTACTCTGTTTTTTTTCTTATGCATATCTTCAATCCGGGAGTGAATAAATATGAACAATGCAAATCATTTAATTCTCTGAGAAAAAATTTTATTGACCATTCTTATACAACACAGTGAATTGTGCAGTTTAGTATGGAGTGACCCAAATATCATCAGATATCTTTTAGAAACATGGAGCCGCACCTCTCCAGGCAAGTTACACCTAACCAACACTATTTTAGGTTTTCCTTTGATTTATCACCTGTCTGTTTTCAGTACCACTGTAACATCAGTCTAAGAAGTCTTTTTACTTTTAACACAGAGATCAGCAGAGGAGGCGAAACGAGCGCTCTCGGAGGAGAGAGCCTTCACAGATCTCTAAAAGGGTCTGTGCAGGACAAGGCAAGCCGAGGGGGAGACGTGGAGGACGACGCCAAGCCTCAGCTAAAGGTTGATATCTGAATTATTTGATGTTTGCACAAATGTACTGAGCAAGTGGTTGACCAAATTATATTAAAGTGCACACTGTAAGTCAGGGCTATTCAACATTATCCTGCAAGGGCCAGGGTGGTGGGTGCAGGCTTTTATTCCAACCAAGCACTTACACACCTGATTTTACTGATCAAGCTCATTAGCAAAGACTCTTGGGGTTGATCAGTAGAATCAGGTGTGTAGCTGCTTGGCTGGAGTGAAAGCCTGCACCCACAGTGGCCCTTTCTGGACACGGTTGAATAGCCCTGCTGTAAGTCATGGTTTAATTTTTTCTTTACAAAAAAAAATCTTTCACTAACACTACAGTAGAAGACATTACCAAGACATTACCATTTAATAGGACTGTATTATTTCTGATTTCATAAATTAATAATCCGTATATAGGTTAAAAAAAAAAACTTGATTGCCAGTGATTGCCAAAACTGTGTTCTTTGTTCTTTTATGTATTGTTTTACAGTCACATACCCCCTGGCTGAGTGCCCCCTGCCCTCCCATGTGGAGGTTCTTACTGTAACCTCAGCGAAACTCAGTCCTCAGGAGGAATTTGGTAAATCGCAGTGAAGAATTTAAGTTTACATATAAAATATACTTGTAATTTAGTTATCTGTGAAAACAAATAACTGACAGTTCAGTATATTGGATTTGATTTGATATACTTTATTGTCTGTTTACACAGAAATTTGTCTCGAATTGCTAGAAATTGCAAGTACATGGATTAAGAACACAATTTAGTAGATTCAGTTCAGTTTCCTACTGAATCATGAAATGTTTTTTGATAGTCATTTAGAGTTCTGGTCAATGTTTTCTTCACATCAGTATTTTCTGCACAGAAATAAATATGCAGAGGCTTTCAGCCACTTTGGCCTCCTGTCCTCCTGCTGAGCCTCCAAGAAGCTCTGCGTCATCATGGTCATTCCGGCAGCAGAGAGCCTCAGAGCGCTGGAGAGAAGCGAGGCCATACCACCTCAAGTGCCTTATTGAAAAAAGAGGCTGTTGGTCATCGCTTGTGTTGCGTCTGCCAGGAGCCTGCTGTTATTAGGTTTGATCTCATTTATATTATGCTTTATTTACCTGGGGTAGACTTGTTGAGCATTAATACTCAATGCTCTGCTATTTAGGATTTAGGATTTAGGATGCATTTCTTTTGACCTGGTAGAAAACTTGAATTCTGAGAGGAAACCCAGGTGAATGTGAAAAGTAAATGTAGTCGGACCCTCTTACCGTTAGACAGTAAGAAGTGTCAGTCCCAAACACATGGTGGTGTCGTAAACACCACCATACAACCCCATAACAAATCTAGTATTTGATTCAGAATGTATAGCACTTTATAGTAGTTATTTACTGAAGTACTTCATTTCAGAATTTGAGAATGATTTTGCAATTCTTTCCTGTCTAGGTGCAGAGAGTGTCTCCCAGAGGAGTGGTTCTGTGGGGATTGTGATGTAATGCATCACAGAAAACAACCACTGCATAACAGGGAAGGTGTGATTGATGGGTTCTTTAAAGCCATTCCCCCAACAACCTGTATAATCAGAGGGGAGGGTGGATGTTGCACCCACGAGCAAGGTATGTTCTCACGAAAGCCTTCATTTTGCTGTTGACTTGTCTGCACCCAGTTGTAAATCATATTAATAATTTCTTCTTCATTTTTTTTTTTTTTTTTCAGCTTGCATTTTGCCAACTGTCAAGGTGTCAAACTGCTCCTGTGAAGGAAGAACCATCACTGTCTCACCAGGAAAACCAGTAATTTTGATCACCATCAATGGTAAAAATAATGCAATATCTAGATTTACATGATACATTTTATCATTTTGCATTGTGCCTCCAGATACAGTATCTATATGATATAGTGTACCGTATTATCACGTCCAGTCGACACAGATTTTTGGAATTTGGTGAATTAGACAAATATAATCAATACAGGCATGATACTACTCAAGAGGATTGGTGTGAGCGCTATAAAATGATTATGTAAATGTTTATTAATTTTTTTTTTTTTTTTTTTTTTTTTTTTTTTTTTCCAAGGGCGTTATGACTTGTATACACCACTGTATGCATGTCAAGTGTGCCAGCAGCAGTGGAGCCCTGATCAGAAAGACCTCCTTGCGAGCGGATATTGGCCGGGCTCTCCAAACACTGCCACACTCTACACGGTGGACCTCCTGAACTCTTTTCAGGAGCTCAAGGTCATCGCTCCGGGATTCTCCAGACAGGCCTTCGCAAAGTTGCTGGAGCATCGCACAAAGTGTGGAGGAAGAGTAAGTTTGATTGTTCTTCACCATATAGTAAAATGTATTTTCAACAGCAGGCAATATTACATAGACTTTGATTCCATATATCTTGCAGTCTGGAAGGATAAATGGTGATGCACTTCAGCGCAGCTTCCTGGAGTTCTCATACTCTATGTTTGAAGAAGACCAGCTTTGCAGTGATGCTGTTTTCACCTGCCCAGCCTGCACGCCGGAGATGCTGGCTGTTTCTGCAGACGGAAATAGGAAACTGTATCGCTTTCGCAGAAATGGAAGGTGCTCTTTGTTTTTTGTTCTTTGCATTCTTGTTTATCGATTTATTTACTTATTGATGTAATGGATGAATTTTCTCTTTTTCTTTCTTCAGCTCTGATGATACTCTGATTATTGATGTAATGGATGAATTTTCTCTTTTTCTTTCTTCAGCTCTGATGATACTGCCTTTTTTGAGGGGCTGTTTGTTGCCAAAGACAGCGCTGTGTCAGAATTTGTCGACACTGTACAGAAAGCGGTGAAAAATGCAAGTCTTAACCTATATTTTTCAAAATAGTAGTGTCACTAAAATAGCTATATGCATCTAGTTCCACCTACTGAAGAATATAAGTCATATATTGTTGGATAACAATGCCATTGGTTTTAGTTAAATTATGTGTCTTTCGTGTGTCACAGACTCAGGGAAGAGGCACATGTGGGGACTCTCAGTGGACAGCGGCAAGGGAGACCTCCAGGAAGGCAAGGAAACTGGATGAAGAGGGGATGGAGGTTGCTGTGTGTCGCCATGGTGTCCTCCTGAAGGGTCTGAACATGTACAGGGGGGAGATATTTGCCTACCCCCTGTATCTGCAGAGAGAACTTATGCCAGCAAAGGCAAAGTTCTTTGCCATGGATGTGGCATGCAAATACTGGCCTTACCTCGAGAAAGCAGCCAGAGCGCTCCCTGCTCTACAAGAGCTTATGGAAATGAAGCCCTTTCTCAGTGTCATGCACGCCAGAGCCCATGCCACTAAGTGTGAGGTATGTATCAAATTTTTGGTATTTTGCATTTTTAATGTTTACAAGTGAATTAATAATGCAAAACAGAAGTTCATGTCTAAGTAGCCCTTAGAATCACCTATTCATCCATTCTTTACTAACAGATTAAATGGAGTGGTAGGAACCAGGAGGGAGCAGGGACAACTGCTGGAGAGGAGGTGGAACAAGTCAACAGCTTCCTCTCCCGTTGTGCCCTGACAACAAAGTACATGTCAAAAGCAGGTGATTAAACTGTTTACCATACTCTTGAATACTTTTTTTTTTTTTTTTTTTTAGATTGCACATCATAACCACATTGTTTGCTTTAAACAGCACGGGTGGACATGCTTACCTTGCATGCCATTGGATGGAACAAAAAAAAAAGGGACACTCTACATCAGGCTATTTCCACAAGATATGTGAAGGTACATTTCCCATAAATTTAGTTTTTTGGTGTACTTTGCCTTTTGTTAATCATAAAAAGTTTTAATCTTATCATATAAAACTGTATGTCAGACTTGTCAGAGGCTCAAGGAAGAGACCGATAATCTAACCGAGCTGAAGAAGACGCTACACTGCTCTGAAGAAGAGACATCACGATGGATTGTGATGTGAAGGAATGGGCAGCTAATGGTATGTATGACCAGCATGACACTAAAAAAGCAACATCTACTTTTTCCTGAAGTATTGTAATGGTTTAGATTTAATATTAAAACTGCTGTAGGCAGTTACAACATACACAATGTAAAACCTTCCACCTCTCACTCTGTTGCCTTGAACCACACCACTAAACCCCTCCACCACATTATGCATCAGAAAATCTGTGGATTACAACAAATGGTGATATCACCTGCCACCAGCGACCAGCCACTTATGTATCCAAGTTCCACTTATGTATGTTATGCAATGTTTAAGTCAGTTTTCCTGTAGAAAGTGCACATACCAAGTTGTATAGTCAAGTTGAGTTGAAATGTGTTTTACCTTTAAAAAAAATAAATTGAATTAAAAGTGTTATGTGTTGTGTTGTATCTAAGTTCATTTTATTATTATTTCTACAGAGACACCAGACACATCTCATCCTTCCCAGAGCACACAAACAGCTCTTCAGCAGTCGATTGAGGGGCTTTACCTGAGTGTGAAGCAGCGAAAGCAAACCCTCTACCGTCAGAATGGTATAATAATGTTATTTAAAATGGTGATAAATGCAAGCTACTGCATTTAATAATTTTGTTAACACCCCACCATCAAATACATGGAGTGAACACATTTAGTGTCAAGTCAACTGCTGCTCACTACTTTCACTTTTTTGGTACAACACAATTTTTAAAAATTAATGTTGTAGTAGTAGTAGTAGTAGTAGTAGTAAAAAAAAGAAAAAAGTTGTCACAAAACTGTAGTCCTCTACTTAATGTCCTTCTAGACAGCAACAAGCTTCGCCACCGTCTGCGAAAAAAGCTGGGTGAAGAAAAAAGACTCCTTCTTCAGGAAGTGCAAAAATACAACACCCTGCAACCTGACCCTGCTACTCATGTTGATGTTGATTTGGTGGAGCATTCCCTGTCAGAAGAAAGCACTGTGTCCCAAATATGGCCATGGGAGGCTCATGACAGTGGTATGTTGGTTGTTAGATGGTTCATGAGAAATTTATTTGAGTTGTGATAAGTATAGCATATAGAACAAAGTAATGCAAGTAACATATTGGGTGTTTCAATTCTCTTAATTTATGGGAGTACTTTGAGTTTTCTTTTATGTGAATTAAATAAAAAATAAATGCTTGTAGTTGTAAGAATTTTGAAATTCTAATATGAAAGACTGTGTCTTGTTATTCATTTTTAGCAAACATTGCCACCAAGAAGCAAATGCATGACCAAGTGATGCTAACACTGCGACTCCAAGAAGAAAGAGGTGTTCTGGTTTTAGAGATGGCGCAGCACTGTACATGGCTGCAGAACCTGGCAGAGCTTCTCAAAAACAAGGTCGCTGAGGAGGGTGAGTTAAAGCAAAAACTTATCTATCCATTTAAAGTGAGATTCACACCAAATTAGTATGACCTAGGAACTGCTGGTAATTTGCAATAATTGTGGAGGTCGTCTGTTATCATAATCCCAAATGAATCGGCCATGTCCATAATTTGTAAATGAAACTTCCTAGCACAGCATGGACACCCACTTACGGAAAGAGTAAGCAGTAATCAATATGAAGACATGAAATGACATGCAGAATGCAGTACATGCCATTTTTTTTTTCTATTTGATTAGGCTTAGTTGTGTGACAGTACATGGAGCCCTGACATAATGCCATCAAATTCAAGTTAAATCTAGGCCTGCAAATGTGCTGCATGAAGAAGGGTGGTGGTGGTGGTGCTACACTGCCTGCTGTGGCCATTTGGCTTTTATAAAATAGCCATTGTAGTTGTTATTGAACCTTGTCAGTTAAGACTGTAAATGATCATACTTGCTTGTTAGATGTTTGGGCATATTGTACTGTAGCTCTAACCTTGAAACAGATATTCATAAAAGAATCTGTGAACTCATGTTTAATGTGACCATTGTTAATGCCACTTTGGAATTGAAAAAAAACTGAGTTTCCAGACTCAATGACATTTGCATATCGGTGATGCCAGGCAAATTAGCCCCTCCAATCAACATAAAAGTAGCTGGACAGAAGCCGTCAAAACACTGAAATTCCTAGAGACGGGTGAATAATCTAGTGGTACTTGAACGAGTGCCGGACAAATAAAGGATAAACGTTAACAAAGAAAGTACAGACTAGAGACTGTAATAATGCCCCCCAATCTGTTTATTGTGTAATGATCAGGAGGTACTGATGAAAATCTGAAAGATCAAACCGTTGATCATTATACAATGAATGGATTGAGGAACATTATTACAATGTGCAGACTTCAATTTCTTTGTTCACTGCTGTTCTCTTGCCCTATGAAACAATATTACTATGTGTTATGTCTCAGGCACAGAAAATGAAGGACTTTGCTGTCTGTTGAAAAGACGACTGTCTGAGGTGTCAGGGAGGCTGCAGATGGTCCTCCAGCAGTACAGGACTGCTTTGGGCCCTGAGGCCTCTGTCCTTCTGCAAGTGGATGAGGAAGAAAGTGGCCTTAGCAGTGCAGACACCAGTGAGGATGAAGAGGAAAATACAACTTAGGTTATTTTATTATGCATGTTTGTTTATGCATTTTGTTTATTTATTTTTTTGATTTGCAACTCTAGATCTGTTAATGTTACACTGCAAGAGTCGTTTGTGTATTTAATAATGCTTTATTCACCACGCCAGTTCTTCTTCAGCCCCTGATTTTACCTCGTTTTTTTAGATGTATTTTTTCAATCCAAGCTGAAGCTTGTCATTTTCCATTTCTTCAAGGATGCCTGGCAGATTCCCTCGCCGACTCGCAGGTGGTTCAGGGTTTTCCAGACTACCCGGGGTTGGTCATGGCTGGTGGGAAGGCATTCATGAGGGATGACCTCTCTCAATCCTTTGGGCTGTCTGGCTGCCCAGTCTGTTCCATTCTTTGAGCCATTCGCTGTCCCTGGCGTAGGCTGGGCTGGCTCCAGGACATCTGCAGTGTCCAAAAACTGCTCCTGGATCTTAGACGTTTATAGACAACAAAGTGCTCATGGAGTAGGTGTCATTGGCTTGCTTTGTCTGCTCAACTTTGGTGGTAACTGCTCTGTGGGTGTTAGGGGGAATTTGCCTGAGAGAGCATGAAGACAGGGTACTGGAGTTGTTTAAATGCACCCACTAACTATCCTGCAGGTCTCGTTTAGGCTAGGGTCTATTTTCTGTGCATGGTAGGATGTGCCCCATACTGGACAGGCGTAATTGGCAGTGGAATGGCACAGGGTTAAAATGCTGTTGTCCGCAGTGTGCTTGGTTGAGCCCCCCACTTTTAGTTTGTTAGTCGTCGTAGTAGACTGTTTCTGGTGGAGACTTTGGCTTTCGTCTTCTGGACGTATTCTCTGTTACTCAGGGTATAGTCTAATGTCACTCCCAGATAGACCAGATACTAGGTGTTTTCAAGCCTTCATGCCGTCCCAGGTTATGTTAAGTTCTCATTGTGCTTGGATGGAAGCTGCAGGTTGTATTGGGTTATGTTAAGTAATTGTCCTGTGCATGGCTTTTTAGGTCTAAAGCCAGCTTGGTTGTTTATTAGCTGGGCATCTATCTGAGGGGATAGTCAAGTTAGGAGTAGTCTCTGGAACAGTTTGTACAACCCCAATTCCGAAATAGCTGGGACAAAGTGTCAATTGTGAATAAAATCAAAACGCAATGACTTTCAAATCACAGCAGCCAGTATTTTATTCACAATAGAAAAGAGATAACATAGCAAATGTTGAAACTGAGAGATTTTGCAATTTTATCCACAAAATGAGCTCATTTCAAATTTGATGGCTGCTACAGGTCTCAAAAAAGTTGGGGCAGGGGCATTTTTACCATGGTGTAGCATCCCCTCTTCTTAACAGAGTGGAGGCCTCTGGGCATTGAGGAGACAAGTTTCTTGTGTTTGGCCATTGGAATTTTATCCCACTCTTGTTTAATACAGGCTTCCAGCTGCTGGAGAGTTTTGGGTCTCCTTTAATGGACTTTTCGTGTAATTATGCGCCAAATGTCAATTGGTGAAAGATCAGGACTGCAGGCAGGCCAGTTCAGCACACGGACTCTTCTACTACGAAGCTATGATGTTGTAATAGCTGCAGTATGTGGTTTTGCATTGTCCTGCTAAAATACACAAGGCCTTCCCTGGAATAGATGTCTTCTGGAGGGGAGCATATGTTGCTCTAAAACCTTTATATACCTTTCAGCATTCGTGGTGCTTTTGAAAACATGCTAGTGTCCCACACCATATGTACTAATGCATCCCCATACCATCAGAGATGCTGGGTTTTGAACTGAACGCTGATAACAGGAGGGGTAGTCTTTCTCCTCTTTAGCCCGGAGGACACGACGCCCATGATTTCCAACAAGAATGTCAAATTTGGATTCGTTTGACCACAGGACAACTTTGCCACTTTGCTACAGTCCATTTTAAATGAGCCTTGGCCCACATAACGCGGCGGCATTTCTGGATCATGCTCAACAGTGGCTTCCTTTTTTGCATGAAAGAGTTTTAGGTGGCATCTGTGGATGGCACGGCGAACTGTGTTTACAGACATTGGTTTCTTGAAGTATTCCTGGGCCCATTCAGCAATGTCAATGACAGAATCATGCCGGTGAGTGATGCAGTGGCATCTGAGGGCCCGAACATCACGGGCATCTAGTAAAAGTCTTCAGCCTTGTCCCTTACGCACAGAGATTTTTCCAGTTTCTCTGAATCTTTTGATGATGTTGTGCACTGTTGATGATCAAACCTTCAAAGCCTTTGCAATTTGATGTTGAGGATTCCACAATTTTTTTACGCAAGCCTTCACAGGTTGGAGAGCTTCTGGCCATCTCTGAGAGACTCAGCCTCTCTAAGACATCCCTTTTATGGCCAATCATGTTGCACACCTGATGCCAGTTAACTTAATTACTTGCTAAATGTTCTTTCAGTTGCTTCTCTTATATATTAATGGCTTTTCCGGCCCTTTTTACCAATGTCCTTTTCTGAGACCTGTTGCAACCAGAAAATTAGAAATGAGCTCATTTTGTGGATAAAAATGTAAAATGTCTGAGTTTCAACATTTGAAATGTTATCTATGTTCTATTGTTAATAACATATAGGCTCATGTGATCTGAAAGTCATTGCATTTTGATTTTACTCACAATTTACACTTCGTCCCAACTATTTTGGAATTGGGGTTGTAGAAGAGGCATACTAGTAAGGAGAGGCCAGTAGCTTTTTGGAAGGTCGGGGTCTTTTCCAGGTTTGAGCAGGGCGATGATGATGATGATAGCTTTCCTCCAGATAGCGGGGATATGCTGGGTCTGAAGGCATGTGACTTCATGATTAGCACTGCAACTGCACATCAAGAGGGTCCTAAGACCGTTAACACCAGCCAGCCAGCGAACCACAGTCCTGTCTGTGATTAGTTTGCACAGAAAGGACCCGCAGTCCAAAACACATGCATTGCAGGTGAATTGGAGACTCTAAACTGCACTTTGATATGAATGTGTCTGCCTTATGATGGACTGGTGATCTGTTCAGGGTCTTTCCCGGCCTTCTGCCCCATGACAGCTAGGATAGACCCCAGCACCCTGCGACCCTAAACTAGCATAAGGAGGTTGGAAAATGAATGAATGATTCGATTTTGCTCTATTTATGTATACTGTTTTCTTAGGAGTACTCTAGTATTAACCCTCTGGTACGCTTTATAAAAACTTACGCCCTATTTCCTAAAACAATCTCTCAGAAATATAAAAACAACTTCGAAATAAAATGTAGAGGAGACTTCATTCTGGTCAGGGACTGCATTTACAATGGACAAAGGCCAGGTTGTGACAGATGATGTCCGATCAATCTTTTCCTTTCACTGCCTGTCTTTTGATCTCTTTCCTTTTTTTGCCCATGGACATCCCATCCCATTCCTTGATCCAACAACATTGAAATCTTGGAGTAACCGTGGCACCGTCTTACACCTTATGTGATTTACTTATTGAATAAAGTTGCTCAAGTGAGATTCTGCACAGAGAGCCATTTTTAGCAAAGGAACAAGCCAATGTTTGTGAGGGAAAACTTGGATCCAATACAAAGGGAATCTTAAACATCAATAATTGTATAATATGAATTTTATGTATTATGTAACATAAAAAGAACACATCATACTTTATTTATTATATGGTTCTATATCTGGTATACATGTGAAATTTGTATTTGAATTTTTATGGTACACTTTATGTAGCCAGCGGGCTATTATATATTTGTTGGAAATGGGTTTTAGTTTTTTCTTTAACTGGTTAAAAGAATATAATATTTTGTCAACTCTTTTCTTTCATGATTTTGTTGACTTTACAAATTGTTCTGTTTTGTTTACATATTCAAAATTAAAATGAAAAAGAAATCATGTGTTAATACATGACTGGATTCAATATATTTTTGTCACTTGCATTGTTGTGAAGCACAAACAGACTAAGTATATGAGAATGTTTTTGTCTTTACTTGTACATGCATCCTACTATTTAAACATAACACAGTGACAGTTTCCTTATGGTCGATAAAAGGCAAAGGCTTGTTATGTTGAAGAAATTCAGCATTAAGGGGTTTGCTCAGTGCGCCAGTTGAGGGGCACAGAAGAACAGAAAAGTGGGAACTGGATTCGGAATGTCGAAGATGGATGGGTTTATTATGCCTTCTAATAACCCAGCAATGCAGGAGCATAAAAGTAAGACAAACTCCAAGCAGACTCTAAGGAAGCAGGGTTCTGGATAGTAACACCAGTAATACCGCGAACTGTGACTACTGTGCAGTGCTTAACCCTCCTGTTGTCGGTCCAAATCCTGACCGGTTACAAGTTTGTCTCCAAAAAATGCAGTTAATTTCATCTGACATCATGGACTCCATGACTTTGTTCACATGGCATCTGAACACATAAAATAAATCTGGAGAATTTTACATGAAATTTTGTGTGTTTTATTGAACATATACACCTGTGGTGATTTCCTACTGGTCAAAATGACCGGTCATTAGAAATGAATGGGTAAGACCACAATTAGTGTATAAAATAGAGTTCAAGCACATTCCCACACTCCTTTCCCACACCCCAACATGCAGGTGTCTTTGAGCAGACACACACACACACACACACACACACACACACACAGCTTCCATGGCAACCCCCACGGGAACCTATCTCCAATAGAATTTTTATGGCCATGGTGGAACCCCTCATGCAAAGGCGGCAGCACCTTCCCCGAACACCATCCTCTGCTGCATTGGTGAGAGACATGCAAGCATCAGCACCAACACCAACCAGAGGAGGAGGACACAAAAAGGAAGAGGTGTCAGCTGTGCGCTGCAGATAGAAAAAACAAAGCAGTCTTACCATAAATGCAGTGCATACATTTGCCAGGAACATGCAACAGCCACAATCCATTGCCCAACATGTTCATGAGAAGACAAAATGTAAGTGATTGACATATTGGAATTTTGTTGTTATGATTGTTGACCAGATTGTGAAGATTTTGTTTCTGTTATCAATGAGTGTTATTGTTGATCTTCAAAAGAATGAAAACAGTTGTAGAGCTAAGGAGGTGAGCAAGATGATTATGATGCAACACTGAGGAACACTGGAATAACACTTTTTGTGCTACCTGTTTTGTTTTAAAGAGGATGCATGGGAAAATATTTGTTAATGTGTTTGTAACATGGTTAGTTTAAGTTTTTTGAATTTGGCCCATAATTTCGCCGCTGTTCCATCGCATATGGAGAGAAACCGTGTCTTCAGTTGCCAATTACGATAATTGGAAAACGCGTCAGTAAAGGAAAATGATTCAGAACTAGCCAGGACTAATTGTCATAAAGGGACTTGTCTGCGCGCCCTCCCCATCCCAGTTCTAGAACCGCCACTGATAAGGAAACGAGGTTCCTGGTTCCAATTAGAGAGCGCTGAACATTAAACACAAAAAAACAGCGCTTAATGAGGGAGTTTTACAAATAAACGCGAATATGAGGGATCTAAGTAAACAATACTACAGTTGAAAAACAGGCTTGTGAGGCTAAGGAGACTTCGCACCGAATGAGTGTGAAGCTCTGCCTTATATAGGGAAACGCTATTGCAGGTAGGCAATAGAGGACAGATGTAGACAATCACTGAGAGTGTGGAATGCGGTTCATATGCAACCCAAACCATGCTGTTTTAGTCCTTTTCTTAATTACTAAAACAAATGGTTTTGACGTTACATTTCTTCTTTCTTTGTTGAATGAGTCATTTTCGGCATTTTCTTAAGATATTGACTGGATAACCACACCCTGGTATGTTGTGAACGACCACAGAGTAGACAATGTGATCAAAATAAACTTTATTTGTTGCAAACCTGCATACCATTCAGGTCATTACAGATAACTAGATAGATCTAACCCTAACCCTAACCCCTTCACGGTAAGGATGAAATGATCCTAATCAGAGATAGATCTAACCCTAACCCTAACTCCTTCACGGTTGGGATGAAAAGTCCTGATCATTGATAGGTAACCTAACCCTAATAATCCCTTCATGGTTAGAATCAAAAGATCCTGATCAGTGATAGATGTAACCCTAACCCTAACCCTTCACGCTTAGGATGAAAAGATCCTGATCAGTGATAGATGTAACCCTAACCCTAACCCTTCACACTTAGGATGAAAAAATCCTGATCAGTGATAGAAACCTAACCTAACCTCTTCACGGTTAGGATGAAAAGATCCTGATCAGCAATAGATGTAACCCTAACCTTAACCCTTCACGCTTAGGATGAAAAGATCCTGATCAGTGATAGATGTAACCCTAACCCTAACCCCTTCATGGTTAGGATGAAAAGATCCTGATCAGTGATAGATCTTAACCCTAACTACTAATCCCTTCACGGTTGGGATCAAAAATCCTGATCAAATGGAGAAATAAACTTTAAGTTAGCAAATTGTTTGGTAGCTTGCAAATTAGTCAAGAGCATGATTAATACAAGAGATTTGTGTGTGGCTAATTTTAAAAAGAGCAACACACAGACCCAAAAAACTAATATGCTCTAATTTTCTATGCTAAGGATCCTAAAGGCTCTCTGAAACTATACTTGGGCAAAGGGCAGACTATTAAATGTGAACATTAAAACTTTGTCATAGAACCAAACCAAATATATCGTTGGAGAGGTCTCAACCTGGAGAGTAACATATGTCAGTTTTAAGATTTGAAATGGCCTCTGCTTTTAGATACTGACCTTTGAACCTTGACAGCAATTTGCATTTTGGGAGGCTGCCGTTCAGCAATGGAAGGGCTACAGACATGGAACCAACTGTTATAAAGCTCTTGACCTCAACTATTAGACTATGTCACTTAGCTATAATTACCACATTAGAAGTAGCTGTCAACTATTATTTAAAATTAATTTCATGCATTAATCAATTGCAAATTTAAAATCTGATCATCCATGTGTGTTTCCCATCCACTGAAACCCCCATACTGTACTTTTTCAATTCAGTAGTTTTGGCTTTGAAATATCAGAAATAAATCAATATTACTTAAAACTGCAAGTCCTATAGCCTGCGCCATAGAGCCAGAAATAAATTAGCGCCATATTTGTAGTTCTTCGAATTAGGAAAAATTAGGGTTAACTGGGTTAGCTAGGGTTGTGAAAACGTATATCTAATGAATATATGAATAATTTATTACAGCACAACAAGTAAGAATACAACATGTAGTTGAAGTGTGGTAAGAAAAGGTAAAGATGTCGGTTTATTCAGCCATTTTAGCTAGTATTATAAGAAAGCTGTCTGCAAATTAGGTTTGTAGTATAGGGTCTTTAAAACATGTATTTATGAAATATATTCAATATTTCATACAGTATTTCCGTTGCAACGTTAATGGCTCGCACGAACGGCGCGAATGCGCGAAATTCGCATTTACCCCCACTTCGAAATATCCTTCTTCGAAAAATTCGCGCGAGTTGAGCAGTGCTCTGAATAGCATCGTCGCTAGCCAGGTAGCTAGCGAGCTAGCTGTGTCAAATAACCAATGAATCTCAGTTTCACAGCAAAATAGTGCTATAGTTCAACATTGGATATGTCAACATAATCAGTTTGGTGAATATTTTTATTCTCAAGCCGGCAGTGTTCGTGAAGTGAAATGTTTGTGACGTTTGCATAGCAACATTAGCGTTGCCATTAGTTTGGTGATTTTTTTTGGAAATTGCAGGAATGACAGCCCCCTGAATGTAAACAAGGCTCAACTGGCATAGGCGGTACTAATTCGCGAGGCAATCCTCTGTCAGATTGCCAAACTCACGCGAATAAGCGAGGAGAAATTCGCGTTCGGCGGAAAAGCGGCTTAAGATGGGGCTGTGGGGAACGTCATATTGGTCTATGGTCTATGCCAGTGTTGAACACTAGCCTACCTGAAATCAATCAATCAATGAATCCATCAATGATCCATCTATCCCAACGCTTCTTGAGTGTTGTTTAAAGGAAAGGTGATGTAATACAGTGATAGAAATGACCCAATCTCAGCTTTTTTGGGATGTATTGCAGGCATCAAATACAAAATGAGATATTTCCAAAATAAATAAAGTTTATCAGTTTGAACGTTAAAAATCTTGTCTTCGTAGTGTGCTCAACTGAATAAAAAGGTGAAAAAGCATTGCAAAAATCATTGTATTGAGCATATTCACGTTTTTACTAGCGTCCCCCAACTTCTAATGGAATTGCGGGGTTTCTATAGGTCAATCTATTGACCACCGCCTACCAACCTATCCATCTATCTATCTATCCAGATTCCTAAGTATGATTTATCGGAAGTATTATGATAGGGTTTACCTTTGTGTTAGTAAATAATTGCTGTCACCGCATTATAAACCCATGAAGATAAAGAAATGTCTGCATTAAGTTAAAAACTGCAATAAATACTTACTGATGAAGATGTCTGCATTTAACGGGGCCATGTAGCTAAAATCTCTGTTGTCCAAAAACCTTTTCAAATATCCAGTTGTTTGTGCACCTTCGAGCAGCACTGGTAGAAAAACAAACGCCCAGCAATACCTTAATTACTTATCCTCTCCATATCCAGTTGTTAATACTTTTAATTACACTGAACAAAAATTTAAACGCACAAAGTGATTTTTTTCAAATTATTTTCAATCGGGAAATATTTCAACAAAATAATTATTTTATGCGCGCTTAATATTAGAGAGCAACAGAAATATGACAACTAACCATTTACTGCATACAATTCATGAGTTATCACAGCCTGAACCCAACAGGGGTCAGCGGGCAGAGTTCACAGCACTCAGTAACGAGTGTGTCCACCGTAGGCATCACGTAAAGCAGTACACCTCCGGCGCATGGAGTTCACAAGGTTGTCAATGGTGGCCTGTAGAGATGTCATTCACTCCCTGCAATTGCAACTTTCGGGCTGGCATCAGCGTAACAGTAGCACCGTCGCCATACGCGTTGTCTGCCATCAGCGGTACAGTTGGAATCCGCGATTCGTAAGCTGGTCTTACCGTCACTCACCCATTAAGAAATAAAAGATTGGTGCTCCAGATTTCGCAGAAAGCTAATTTCAATCTGCAGTTCTTGGCAATGTTTGGCCAAGTTTGGACAAATGTTGACAGTAAACTCTGAGGTTAAGTTAAAAAGCATCAACAACAGAACAAGGAGTCATGTTCTATGTCAAATAATGCTAATAACATGCATTATATGTTGTAATTTAAACAAAAAATATCCAATCGTAAAATATAAAAAATAAATGTTTCTCAGAAA
Organism: Gymnothorax javanicus; assembly: GCA_029692085.1. Lineage (NCBI taxonomy): Eukaryota > Metazoa > Chordata > Actinopteri > Anguilliformes > Muraenidae > Gymnothorax > Gymnothorax javanicus. The sequence continues at coordinate 63,879,869 of CM056201.1, forward strand.
TGTGACAAGGACAATGGGTTGGATTCATGTTTTATAATTAGGCCTACCTAATTAAATTCAGTTAAATTCAAAATTTAGTTAGGACACAGCTCATGGAGGGTCCATGGCATTAACTCTATATTTCAACATAGCTGAACGTTATCAATGATCTGCACTGGAAAAAGATGTGACATGAACTGGGGAAGCAGCATAGAAACAAGATAATGTTATTCAGAGACAAATGATGAAGTCCAAGTTTTCACATCACACATTTATTTTTAGGAAGTTGAATACCATGGGACTGGCTGCAAAAATTTGAGATGTCACAAAATGTGCTTTGAAGCCCGCCTTTTTAAAAAAGGAGTCTGGATAAACATTTTACCATCAAGAGCAACAGCCTCCAGTATCAAATATTGCACATACATTATTTTTTAGACAATGAACCTCAGACATTCAACTGTAACAGCAAAACAATGTTTGAGTGGAATGGGTCTCAGAGCAGTTATGAAGAATGTTTTGGTTGCCAGGAAGGGGTCAGTCTTCGCCACTGAAAACAAGATTTTTCCGTGGTTACAGTTACAGTTCATCTTACACTTCACTGTTACATGCACTTGTTGAGCGTCTACAATAAACATAAACCTTTTCAACATGTCAAGGACCCATCATTTCAGAGCTTATCTTTTATAACTAATTAAATTTCTATTAAGGACCAGCCCCTTTTTGAAATGAACAAAGTTTTCCCTTTTCGACATAGTAAAATGTCCTGTTTTGCATCCAAAAACTGGCAACCAGGGGATGAAATGAAGGAGAAAAAAGAGCGAGAGACATACCACACTGGACAGGAGCTGCCAGTCAACCAAGGCTGCTTCTTCTTTGCCCTATCACAGAAAAAAAGGAAAAATTAATTCCACTCTTAGAGTAACAATATTAATTTTTGGTTGGTAATTGTTAATATGTACAGTATTTTATAATGGATTTTTAAGGTCAAATTTTGAAAATGTAATTCAGAAAGACCCATTAGATAGAAATGTGGTAACAATAATGGTACAGAAATTACTGACAATATAACAGGGTACATTCTCAATCCTACAACACACTATATGCGCTTCTTTTATGCCTGTCTAACCTTTCTCACTCTCTTTTTTAAAATACTCTTGATTGGAAAGACCTCAAGGGTAGTATGGTAGGAGCAATCTGTGAACATGAAAAAGAGGTTATAAATTTCTTATCAATCACATAGCCCCCGCCCCACCCCCACCAGCACTCCAGAGACAGGGAACAGTGTGCACAGTGGGAAACCAAATCTAAGACCTGGGACTTACAAACGTATTCCAGACTGTGTTAATGTAACGGAGGAAAAAATCCATAGTATTTAGTTTACGGAACATAGTAAAATTTGTGTTTTTTTTTTTTTTTTTACAGTAGCATTGCATTAACAAACTGGCATTCAAAGGGTCCAAATCATGAAAATGAACTAATATTTTTTTTTTTCCTTTTTAAATCTGCCATCTCCAATCCCACCGGAATCTGGAATGTCAAATTAGGAAACTATGTACAAGGCTTTTTCGCATATGCGGCCCCCTGTTGCCAACTCAGGAAGTGAAGCAGCTCCTTGGCTCCCTATGAGCTGCAGCGCCCGCCATACGCTTCTTATACCACACTCATTAGCCAGCCCGCAAGCTCAGAGCAGGAGATACCCGAACATGAACGAGCTTGGAAGCCTCCTAGCAGCCGATCTGGCCAGCAAGGAGGCATTACAATGCCCTGTCCCAGCAGACCCTTCCCAATTTGCATCCCTGCAGCGCAGTAGCCAATTGCACGCTACTCTGAAAAGAGCTGCCGCTGGCACAAGCTGGTACGAGGCGGGGATCGAACCCGCGCCGTGATGGTCAGTTCTGCTTCACAGCGCGATTCTTTAGCGAGTGAGCTATCCGGCAGCCCAAAAATTAATGAATACTTTACTGTGATGGGGAGTTCTGACGTCAGTTAAAGCAATTAATCAATTGAGTCGAAAGTAATCATATATATGTGAAATTATGCCCTATCATCGCCCTCAGTACAAAAATTGTACCAAGGGACCCAACGCATAGTGTTTTAAAGGGATTCCAGAGGTTAATGCAGCTCATTTCGCCTCCATGTATCATATCAATGTCCATGCATTTGGATAGGTCTACGTTCATGTGAACTCCGACTACTGGTAAACAGCAGAAATAGCTAAATGACCTCAATTTAAATACCGGCAGATGTGGTCTTAGCAGGCAGAGTCACAAGCGCAGTGTCAGGTCACAAATCTGTCACCAGTGTTCCACTGCAGAAGCATATCTTTATCAACAGAACCCCTGCCGAGCCACTTCACTCGACCCGGTGCAGACGGGTTCATGTTTAGACATTATAACTGCAACTTGGCACAAACACAGAAGAAAGCACCTTGTGTTGTACCAAATTGCAAATGCAAAAACTAGGGCCCATAGTGTTATCAAAATACCAATTCAATTCATCAAAAATATTACAACCACCCTAATCACAGTATATACATACCAGATTTTTTCTTTTTTCGAGTCATACTTCGAAGTGTGCCAGTGGCGGCCTCAGTGGAGAGAACTGGGGGTTTGGAAAACAAAAATGACTCATATACCTAATTGACTACTAATTTCCTCCAATAATGGAAGATGAAAAAATCCCACAAATGGGGTAGTACGTGTACTGAATGGTACATGAAGGACTAAAAGTACATGCTAATTTATGACTAAAACTGAGTTTTTATTTCTGTGTTTTGGAACAGTGTGACTGTTCAGCAGCACCAGCCAAGAATCAGCAATGATCCTGACAGATGCAGGTGAGCATTCAGAGCATGTAACATTGGTTTGTTTTATGTCAGCGAACACATTACAGCACTCCAGAAATTTTTCAACCTTCTAAGAACATGAGTGCTGAGGACATAGCATTTATTATTGAGCTTTCTGTCACATAATGAGTTGTTGTCAAACTCAGAAATGTTACCGACCTAGTATGACCATAAATGTTAGCAAAACGCAGTAGAGACTGAGAAACCAGTGCACATAAATTAGGTAAATAACAAAAAAAAATATTTTGCCTCTTTTGGGGTTGCATGAGGTTTTTGGAATGGGGGTGAACTACAGCTGCAGGAATCCCACACTAACCGCTGACAGCTAAAGCAAACAGCTGACTCATTTCAGGTTATGTGGTTGGTGATTAGTTGGACTTACGTTGGTTGTTTGGAAGTTAATTGATGAATGGACCCCTAATGTATCGTGCTCTTAAACTGGACTAAATTATGTTAAACCAACTATGTGACTCAGTCCTAATTACCTTGCCCTGCTGTGGTACTCTCCTCCTCCAGATGACTGATCCATGCCTCCTTCACCAGCCCCTCCATGGTCCCTGGCTCCTCCACATGGGGCTGCTTTATTATGGCAAAAATCACAACTATTCTGGTCAGTAATGACATCAAGATTATCTTAGACAATTAATCATTGACTGAGCTTGGGCTTTTATGGAGGAGATAAAATAGAGGGGCGAAAATGCACCACTGCAAAGGAAAATAATGTGCTGCATTTAAAATACAGGAGCGGCAGGAAAAATACTAAGTAACAAATCTTGGCACAACAATTTTGTTTTGAATATCTTTTCTTCACAGTCATGTGCGAAACCAAAACTGTAACTGAAAATACAATTTGATTGATTGCTTAGTCCTACCTCCACATCTGTTGGATTTGCAGCTAGTTGTATGATGATGATCTCATCCACCTGCCCCTCAGTAATCCTGGCCTCTACCACAGAAGGCTGCTTAAATATGGCAAAAATCAAACATTTAGCGTACAGCTTTAAAAAAGAAATCATGTTTTTTAACACTTTTAATTCTGTGGCGCAGCACATAGCCTGTTAAAACTATCCTGATCACAGACCTCACATTTAATTTCAGGGTCTTTGGTTAGTCCACGGACACCTCAGTGTCCTTCTACAGAGCCTCCATCGAAAGCATACTAACATACTGCACATGCATCTGGTACACCAGCTGTACAGTAGCTCAGAGGAAAGCACTCCAGAGAGTCATCAACACCGCCCAAAGGATTGTTGGCTGCCCTCTCCCCACGCTGGAAGACCTACACAGCTCCCGCTGTCTCAAAAAAGCCCAGAACATTATAAAAGACACTTCACACCCAGGCCACTCCCTGTTTGAACTGTTGCCTTCAGGTAGACGGTACAGATCAATCAAAACAAGAACAAACAGACTCAAAAACAGTTTTTACCCAACAGCAATAACCACACTCAATGCAGCTACAAAATAACTGACACTGTGTAATCTGTATTTAATAATGGACCAATGCAACTCTTCTTAGGATGGGTGTGTGTGTACTACTGCTGCAATAATTCTTAACCTGCTACAATAATGGGCTCTGTGGCAGCTGCTCATGGAACTATACATGGCTGATATGTGGCAGACAACTGTGTGAGATACATGTCTTTGCACGGGCTGGAATGGCATGACATGCAGCTGTGGCAGGCACCTGTCTTAGGTATATTTACCTAAGTAAAATTACCTTCTCATGAGAAATAGACTCAATAACATCTCCTAATAAAAGGATAGGGAAAAATTCTGGCATTTTTACCTAGGAGTCCTATCCTATGATTTGGGCTTCTGGATAAAAAAAAAAATTGGGAATCAGTCAATATAGAGAGAATATGATCCAGCGAGAACTAACCCATAAAATGGGGCAAGTGGGTCGTCCACTAAAACATGTATTTAAGCTACCAACAGGCTCCAAATAAGCTATTTTTATTTTGACAACATTATGGAAAGGATCTAACCCTACAGATTTGAACCGCTGTGTTAGATTTTGCTTTTTCAGTCTTTGTTTGCTTCCTTTGTACATGGAGCTACATATACAACATTAATAACTGTACTGGCTTACTGAATGATTGTTTTGGTCTGTCATGCTTTCGTGTACTGATGCCATCTCAACATAATCACTTTGGCAAACAAAATTAGCTTACTTCCACCCTGTCTGCAGCATCCGTGTTATGGTTCTGTTATGTTCTGTGTTATGGCACTTTGTGTTCTCATGAACTTATGTTAGATTCTTGTTTGCTGTTATAGATTCATGGCTTAAGCTCTGTCACTTGTATTTTGTCTTCTCTCATGTGTTACCGTACCTAAGTCTTGTGTTATTTTCCTTACTCAAATGTCTTCTATCTGTCCTCTTTAGCCCATGCCCCAGTGTTTCATCCCTACCACACCATACATTATCTCTATTATCCATCAATGTCTCCCTCATTCAGTTCCTACCCGTCCAGCTGTGTCTTGTCCTGAAATCAGCCCCGTATGTATTTCTTTGATTGTGTTTCAGTCTCCCTTGTCAGATCATCGTCTGTTTACCTTTGTGTTCCTGCTTGCTGGTTTGTTAATAAATATAGAGGACAATTCCTCAGTTCCTTTTCCTGCCTGTTTCCTCTGCCTACATTTAGGTTTGCCCTCACTGATTATATTCCACCATCCATATTAGACTGATTCCTATTTTTTTTTTTCTTCCAGTTAATCAGAGGCCAAAACATAGTAAAATAGACCCCGGGTTCAAAAATACCAGAATTTTCCTTTAACGTTACTTGCTCAGAGAAACGCCATTACTGTTTTGAAAACAGCGGCTGTATGCACGTCAATGGATACGACATAGATGACTCAGCCAATCACTGACTATCTATCACAACACAGTTCTGAATTAATGTGAATTCTATGATCCAGGATAGCTACTGAAACAAAAAGCGTACCAAAAGCTTTTGTGTAATTTAATTAGCACAAAGCATTGAGCAATCAAATGCAGCACAAAAGCTTTGTGCAATCAAATGCAGCACAAAAGCATTGTGCAATCAAATGCAGCACAAAAGCATTGTGCAATCAAATGCAGCACAAAAGCATTGTGCAATCAAATGCAGCAGAAAATTTGTTTAATCTAGATTATGTTGATGCTGTACTTACTAGAAACCAAAATTGTAAATGAAAATAAAATTCAATTAACTGTCCAGACCCACCTCCACATAAGTATTCCTCGCCTCGTCCTCGTCCACCTGCCCCGCTGTATTCCTCGCCTCGTCCTCGTCCACCTGCCCCACTGTATTCCTCGCCTCGTCCACCTGCCCCACTGCATTCCTCGCCTCGTCCTCGTCCACCTGCCCTGTATTCCTCGCCTTCGTCCTCGTCCACCTGCCCCGCTGTATTCCTCGCCTCGTTCACCTGCCCCGCTGTATTCCTCGCCTGGAATCCCACCTGCACATTCCTCGCCTCGTCCATGTCCACCTGCCCCACTGTATTCCTCGCCTCGTCCTCGTTCACCTGCCCCTCTGTGGTCCAACCTATGAAAGTTAAACAAATGTTGCATTTTACTAAGTCTAACCAACTTAACTCATTTAGCAAGCCAAATTGCAAATTTATTATGGGGTTCCCAATTTAATGCTTTATAATTCAAGATTTAAGCTTCATAAAGGAGACGAATGTGGCTCAACTCAGGTAAGACACTTACAGCATTTAGAGTCCCATCGTATTTCAGTTTATTTTCATGATTTTGGTAGAGAAAATGGGCTGCAAACATAAAAAAATCTTCATGAGAATTCACCATTGAAATAGTAAAAAAAATAATAATAATTCTGAGGATTGAAAAATGGCTGGGGGTTAAAACAATACATTTCTGGGATAATAAACTCCTAGACCACAAGTACTCCTCATCTGAAAATGAAATATTAAATTGTCTACTTTTCATAAGCCAAATAAGACAGCTATCCAGGTGGCTTCCCAAACTCTCAGAGCCTTGAAAATGGCGCACTTTCAATTAATAAAATAATCATATTTTTAACGCAAGTCAACTTTGTACTCATAAAGTTCAATATGAATGGATGATTTTCTGTGTGGTTAGCAGGGATTTATGAATATAGGTGCAGCTGGACATTAATAGTCTCTACTGACCTCCTCAAACCAAAAACGTACCTTTTCTTCCGTGATTAAGTTCAGAGTTTCGTCCATTTATCTACAAAGCCGCATCAGCAAGCACACACACTCATTAGAGGAACTGTATATTTCATGGTCAGAATGTTCACTCAGGCGGAAAGCTTGCTGTTTACAATTCCGATCATCCCAGCGAAACGCAAGCTTGTAGCAACGTTTTTCACACCCTCTATGGAACAAGTATGACTCAGGTCACAGTAATAACTGTTCGCATTTTAAAAGAGCGAAAATGCAAGGCATTCCATTTCAGTGAATGTGGTATAAATTCAAAAACTGATCACCAAGTTAAGAAAAATGCCAGCACGCTGCAGTATGGGCCTCTTTGTTGTTACCCAATGTAATAAATAGCTCTATGATCAGGGTGGTAAACCCAAAAATAAAAGAAATAGCCAGCTAGATTGTAAGAAGCAGGCTAAAAAAGGAAATCAGAAGCTGCACCATACAAGATGGCTTTCCCTCACTTTTCAGGAGAATTATTGAGCTGCTCCTCAAAAGTATCAATGCTGTCAGCCCTCCTATCTGTTCCATTCAGAATAACTGTGATTTTCCATATCAGAATCGCATTTCCATCCCACAAATAAGCTCAGCTTTCCAGGCTCAGTTCTGGAAGTTTCTTGTTCCCATGCAACCATGTCAGTCTGAACTGCGTGAAGTTTCGAAAATATAACGTAACCGTATTACGCAAATATTTTAATATGTTTTTTAGGGTCCAATCAATGTCTTTCACTTACTGGGGAAAGCTTATACTGTCCGCAATTGGATAAAAATCGTGTCAACCAACTCGTAATTACCGGGAGAATTTCACGTGGGCGTAAACTACAGCTGGGCATTCACGCAAATACCACTGAATCACCATTAAAGTGATTGGATTTCCGTGAGAGCTTGTATGAGGCTCTAAAAGACAGCTAAATTCTTCAACCGACAGATCTACGCGTTAATCCACAATAGGAAATTGCACGTTTTTAGTATGTGATGACTGAAATTGATAGTAGAATGACATAGTGTCAATACCATAGCAAATTTTTGCCTAAGGAAACTGATTTTTTTTTCCAACTACTTGGATTACCATTGGGTCACTGTAACTGAAGTGGTTGCTGCAGAGGACAACGATTTTTTCTGTCGCAAGAGATCATTTTTTTAAACTGCTGGATAGATACTATGGGCAAGTATATGCCTGAGCAGTTTGCACATCAGGCTTAGCTGAGGAGTTTAATTCATGCAACTCCTAAAAACAGAGATAGGAGTGAACAGATCCAATATTCTAAACTGTGTTCCTTTCGACTTTGCTTGTGAATATTCAATATTGATCGAAGTGCCATCCTAGTGATTTAGTAGAGCAACTGCGTCCATAAAAAGAGATGCTCCATGCCCGCTGGCGTCTACATCCGCAGAAAGGGGTTAATCATGCATATGTTACACCTGTTAAGTTTTTGTTTGTGAAATGATTTAGTTCAATTCTTCTCAATCAGATTTGTGGTCACTTACAGGAGGATTGATAGTCTACCAAGCATAGAGCAAATCTGTTGCGATTTTTCTGCAACTATAAAAACAGAATATATTGTTTATACAGGAAACAAACGCACAGAGAACTCATAATATCTATTCAGATAATAATGCAGTTCACCCCCCGCTGAACAAGAATGAACTGTCGAAACATTATCTCCCAAATGGGAAGAAAAGTCAGAAAAGTAAGTAGAAAGTAAGCAAGCATGTGTCACCTTCTACAAATATTGCTAGATGAAATAGGCCTGGATTTGTTGAGGCAGTCCTCACACTGAGGTCTGCAACGATGAGTCAACTTCGCAGTTATATATAGCCCTTTACTGCGTCCTCTTCCCCAGAAGCGAGAGTACTGACTTATAGCCAATGGCATTATTGAGTTCTCAAGCTGTAAGAGAACATTATGTATTTCCTATGTTATTGCCATTCAGTGATCTTAACTTCATGGTAAATATAGTTTTTGTACAACCAAACATGTGCAAACATGAAAGGCTCATATACAGTATAAGCTGAAACCTATGTACTTTTCTATTCAGAAAAAAAAATCACTTTTCTGAGTTCAAGTTGCTTTGATGGACATTGACACCATCAGGCTCTCAACCACAGTGTAAATAAGCATTTACACTGCAGGCCCACAATGGGAAATAAGCATTACCTATAAATATTTAATTGTGAAGATATTTTTGTCAGATTTGTAGCACAGGTTTGGCACCTACATACATGTCATGTGTAGCTATTGTGCAACAATCTATACATTTATTCCAAATAAAGGTTGCGCCATTGTGATTCTAAGACGGCACGACTAGTGAATTAAAGTAGTTATCAACTACTTCCAAAACTAGTCGAAAGATACATTTTTTTTTCTTTTCTCGCCAATAACAATAATTATTTCTCTTCCAAAAGGTCTCAAATACAACCAGTGAAAGGTTAACTCATATAGGTGCTACCAACTGAGGAAATAGCAAAGTCCTGCATTGGGTCTTAGAGGCTTACAAATAAACAACAATCTGATGGGACCATAGCTGTTATCACCAGCTCTGGTCTGGACTAAACCCCTGTGAGCTGTCTAAACTGCAGTAACAAACTGACTGTAACTATGTGATAGTGGGAGTCTTTCCTTCTCTAAATATTCATTTAGATTCGCACAGAGTTTGTAGCAACATTTTGACATCTGTCACAAGTGACTCAACTGATCAAGGCCTCTACTTTATCAGACTCATCAATCCACACTGACCTGTGGGTCTTATGGAGACATCATTTTAGGGTTCAAGTCTATGTTTCAATTTGTGAAGAGTAATTTTCACAGACAGCTGCTTAACCACACAAATACCCCACTGTATCTGTGTTTTCAAACATATATCTACGTTTGATCAGGGGTCCAAGTCTGTCTGTAAGCCAACATAAAAACTATAAATGACTGAAGTCATTCAGCCAGGTGAAGGAGAGTTACTCAGTGCTGTCCGCTCAGCTCCCATGAGCTGCTGAAGAGCGCTGAGGCAGACGAACATAGAGAGCTGTTTAAATCACACAAATCTCCTTTTGGATTATGTCACTGTCTAGCCTTCAACTATCTGCCAGAGGCTCTCATTCCTCTAGGACTTTCTGGCAAAATATTACTGTATGAGTACCATTACCACTGTTTTATTACTGCAGTGGCAAAAACACAAATGAATCACTAGTCAGTTTGTGTTGACAGTGTTGAATAGTGGTTTAGATAGTTGACTAGTTGGTGAAAGCCCTAGCACACATTGTAAAGTGCTCTGAGTGGTATGAACTATCTTATATTAATACAGGACATTTATTTTTCCATCCAGTTGATGGGAACTGCGATTAATATTATAATGCACCAGTGATTCTGTCATAATGTACATCTGCATTAGTAGTGAACTCAGAATTCCTGAGTGTCATTTAGATTTGCTGTGTTCCAATTTTGGAATGATTTCTGTAGTAAATTTGAGACTGTGATATTTCAGGCAGAGGATGATATTACTCAGGTATTACAATAAATGTATAAACGATACTCTGGCAGAATCACAATTAAATCTGTCCCCAAACTTCATAGTCAAATTGCACTTTGAAATTTGTTCTGATGACATAGAGTAACAAACAAAATTACAAAAAGCTTGACTTTATCTTGGCCTACAATACTGGCAAAGAGATTGTTTCTAATCCTGTCTACCCTTGCAGTGGCCTATTCACTCAAAAACAAATAGTACCTCTAATTGAAGACCTGTGTGCAAGAAGTACTTAAGTCACATTTTGCAAAAAATGAGCTGACACCAGTATTAAAAGCCACAATGGTCCAGAGCATCATCTGATGCCAAAGATTTCTTCAAAGAAGCACTCAAGTCTTGTGTACTGTGTTTCCATTGTCCAGATCAGCTTCATGTTTTGAAAACTTTGACCCTCAAAATCTCAAAAGTATCATTTTTGTGACTTAGGTACTTCTTGCACCCAGGTCTTCAATTTCCACTCCTAGATCATTTTGACAATTAAATGTTGCAGAAATGTGCATACCATGACCATGGCTTCATCCTTGATGGATGCGGTGTGTGGTTTCTTTTAAGACCCACCACCCAGTCCTCCCTGCCTCTCATCAAAACGTTGCAGCTTAGCCTGCAGACGCTTTTTCCGGGGTTGCTCCTTCTTACAGTTGGTGCAGATTTTTGTTGCACAAAATAAAACACCCAGACAAAAAGGACAAGTCTTTTTGGTTGACCCCCCTGGCATTTTGACAGACAAACAACAAACAAAAAACAAACAACAGATAACACATATGCACACACGGGGAGACAATGTGTGTGTGTGTGTGTGTGTGTGTGTGTGAGTGAGTGAGTGAGTAAGAGAGAGTGTGTGTGAGAGAGAAGGAGAGTGAGAGAAAGAAAGAGGTTGGCTCTTAAAAGTGCCTTTAGGTTTAATCAATGAATAAAACAAACTCTGCTAATGGACGGGCTTAACAGGAGCTGCAGGGAGAACAGAAGAGTAATTAATGTTAAAATCAGGTAGTATAGCTATTTATATTTCACATTATGTTGAACGGTTTAAAAAGTGTGGGCTACCAATTACCCAAATGGAGGAATTTTGATTTCCCATTTTGTTATAGATTAAATAAATTGACACAAATGAAATAAAACGTTTTTCTGTTTCTTGCGACATTAAATAGCAAAAGGTTAGCAGATCTAATATTTGTTTCTGATGCATTCTGTTCTGACGTATTCTGATACGAAGCTCCCACAATTAACTTTGTGAGTGTGTACACTTTCTGTAGGCGTAAATTAAGACATAACGGTTTACTAATGCTCCATGCTAACATTTTAGCCGATATAATTGAACTTTAAGCGTTAGCTTATTTTCGATGTTAGCTAGCCAGCCAGCCTAACAGCACGATTTTTTCCCCTCCTCTGATAATGCCAAAACCACTTTCATGCTTTAAATGGCTGCCCTAATACGTAAAAAATATGCGAGTAATGACAAAGGAAGACATCGATTTTAAGATTTAGGCAAAACTTGTCAGCAGACATTAGCCACACAACTTACCTGTAGAGTGGTTGGAGCGCAATGAGAGAAAGCCCGGGAGACCGGCGAAACATGGCAATAAGACGTGAGGGTGCCACGAAACGCGTCCTCAATTGAAATACATTGATTTTAAATTCGTGCTGTAAGAGCACGAAAAAATGGTAGAATTCGTGCTTAAGTGCACGAATCAATAGATTAAGTTTCGTGACTATATCACGAATGGGCGTGAGACCGGGTTGGACAGTCTCCGCGGTAGTTCTAAATGGTGCAAAGTTAATCGTCTCCTCGTAAAAACGGCCAAGGTCAATTTAGCTAAGTGTCTAACTGCAGCGGACAATGCATACTTCAAGTTTATTTATTTATTTTTTTACTCACCAGACCACAGCGCCGATCACAAGCAGCGAGACCACACTTTGAAAAATTACAACCGTTGACGACTGGTAAGACGCTACAAGCATATCGTTAACGTTACGGTTAGTTGAATTACCATATTAGCTAACGCTACCGAGCCAAATTCCCCTTACTTGACTTACGACTACGGTCATTTAAGCTGGCGGATGTACAATTATTATGTAAAGCACGCCGAAAAATAATGCAGAACAACAAAGATTCTGTTTTGCTGTTAATTACAAGTTTTACTCCGAAATTCCCGCTACTCGCTCCCACTCGCTTCGTTCAGGCACCTTGAATTTTTGAGAAACCTGAGCTCGAACCTGTAACGTCCTGGCGTTGATGACGTCAGACGTCTCAAATATTGAGAAAATGTGGGTGCTGGCTGAAAGCCCGCGGGTGTGGGGCGGGGTGGGGGTAGAGAAGTCGGCCCGCGCAGCCCTATGCTGTCTGTAAACACAATCTGCCGTGCCATCCACAGATGCCACCTAAAACTCTATCATTGACAACCTGGTGAAAACAAACAGCTGTTATACCCCGATAACTGACTGCGGTGCTGTCAAGATGTGTGTCATCATTAATTTTTTTGGTTTTAAGTTCTTTTTCCTGAAATGTAATTATGTATTCATATTATAATGATCTACCAAACAATGCCAAGAAGTTAAAATTTGAGAGCTGTGGCTTGTCAGAGAGTCCATACACATTTCCAGCTGGAAGCTGGAGGAACCAGCCAATAGAGTGGCCACCACTGCAGAGGCCAGATGTGTACTCGTATCTCATTGAAACACCTGGTTCATAGTTTTTCATGATATGCAAGGCACAATTCATAATCCAAAAATGCATGACGACCGCAATTCATTGAAAAGCAAAATTGTCCCATTGTAGACATAACAGAACAAATACGGACTCTGTATCCAATTTCGGACAATCGGTCGTTGACTCCACTTCAGGCTTTTAATTAGGGCCCGAGCACCGAATGGTGCGAGGACCCTACGTCTTGCATTTGCTCGGATTATTATTATTATTAGGGCCCGAGCACCGAATGGTGCGAGGACCCTATTGTTTTTGCCCGGATTATTATTAGGGCCCGAGCACTCACAGTGCGAAGGCCATCTGTATTTGCAAAGATTATTATTATTTATTATTATTCTTCTGACATTTCGACGGCCCTTTTGACCCCCTAAACATGCCCAAACAGTCACCAAATTTTGCACGCAAGCCAGGCCTGGCGAAAATTTGATATTTTATGGTGTTCATTAAAAGGCGGGGTAAAATGACTATACAGCGCCCCCTGTCCCTCCCCATAGGCCTTTTTTTGGAGTTGGTGGATGAAAATTGGTAGGCATGTAGAACTTGTCCTGATGCAAAAAGAATCTTGATGTCATGGTCGAACCCCAACAGGAAGTCGGCCATTTTGATTTTAATTTTTGATAACTGGCAATTTCCTCACCTTGTATTTTAATGAACTCCTCCTAGGGATTTTGCCCAAACGACTTCCCATTTGGTACAGATCATCTAGAGAGCATGCTGATCAAAAGTTATCAAAAGATACTCTGTAGGTCCAACGGCGTGGCTGCTAGGGGCGTGACAAACTTTGGCGACTTTTTGTGATATCGCCATCCATTTTCCAACGGCTCTCACGCCCACATACTTTATCCGAACAGCTTCAAATTTTATGGACATGATGATGGTTCCGCCCTGAACACCACCATTTATTAATATCCCGTGTAACTGACCCCCTTAGCTCACCTTTTAAAATATTTTAAGGCACTTGCCTTAGTTGTTAACTTCTCTGTTTATTTTACCCCTCTTTTCTTTACATATAGCTCTTAATTTTTATGTTTTATTTAGACAACTCATTCCTGCAGTTACCTGTAGTTTCCACTGGGTGTCAGACTGTTTCTGTTTGGTTTGCCGTGATATCATGGTTTGGCACCCCCGCAGTGTGCGTACCTGCGTAAAAGGAGTTAAAAGGGGTGTCAACCCGGAAGAGGAGACATGCATGGATAGTGGGGGAGAGTGGTTTGTTTGGAGACGCCGAGCTATCTATGAAAGCTGTTTGTTTGGAGACGCTGAGCTATTTACGAGAGCGGTTGGCTGGTGACGTCGAGTAATCTACACGCGAAGATCGGGACAAAGATTCGTTTAACACCCTTGGTGAGCGGAATGAGGTACGCGATTCTTTCATTTATTAGGGCCCGGGGCCTGTACCATAAAGCTGGATTACCATACCCGAGGTTTCTCTTGGTTAACTGGCTGTACTTAACCAGACTTCCGCATTCCTGATAAGCGGTATCACGAAGCCAGTTAGTAACTCGCTAATTGAACCCAAGGCTTTCCAATCTAAATCTGTGCGCGCTCACATAAGAAGGGCGGTGTTTGCTGCATACGACCAATCGCAGACATGGAGAAACCGAACCGAGCCGCATACTTTTCGGCGGAGGAGCAGACAGTCATCATAAATACATATGAAAAATATAAATCTATAATTCAGGCAAAAAGCAACACAGTTGCAGCTGCCAAAAGCCGCAAGGAATGCTGGCAAGAAACCGCCGACTGTGTCAATGCGTAAATTAGTGGGATTATAATATTACTTCCCCACCATGACTGCACGAGTAGATCTGACCAGTAACATTTGTGTGTACCATAAATTTATGTTTTTGTGAAATTTGTCGTTATGGCATGTGATTTCAGTCTTCTTATTTCAGATGCAACCCCAGTGGAGCAAAAAGAACGTGGGAGCAAATTAAAAAAAAAGTATACTTCAAAGTGGTCAGTACGCTTACTATGTCTTATACATGTAGAGTATGTACATGTTAGGCTTTACTTCTTCACAGTCTCTGTGGTAGGATGATCACAGTGGAATTGATTTGATATTATTTGCTGCCCACAGGAAAAAAGCTGACCGACTAAAGACAGGGGGGGATCTCCCACTCAGCCGTTCACTCCTGCAGAGACGTTAAATTGGTCTCAAAACTCGAACGCATAAAAACTGAGCGCGACCCTCTCTAGCCGCTCGCAACCTCAAATGCGCGCAATTTCAATATTCTGTGCTCTGGATTTTAAAACGCGCTCGCTCGCAACTTCTGCACGCGCTCTCTCAATGTCAAAATATGCTCGCAATACTTCAACTGGCGCTCTCAATGTCAAAATATGCTCGCAATACTTCAACACGCGCTCGCAATGTCAAAATATGTTCGCAATATCAGTATACGCTCGCTTGCCGATTTGACTTTTAGACTTTGGAGGCGGGACATTCAATGCTGACCATGAGCTTTGATTGGCTGTTTGATTTTATAACTGGTTTTCAGCTGCCGTAAACTAGGCTACAGAAGTCAAAGAGGACAACAATCATGTCGAAGCAATAAAGTTTTTCTCTTAACGAAATCTTTCATTGATCCCATTTTGATATTGTTTGAAGGTATTGGTTTCACTTACTATACGTAGCTACGATTATAGCTAGCTAAATATTTCACGTTCAAAAAGCTGGCTAACGTCAGTCCCCGCACGTTAATTCTATGCAAACGGTTTCTTGACAAGCGAACCTAATGCCGTAACAAGTAGCAGTGTTTTAATATTTGCAGTAATTGGCCTACATTATGAGCTATTGGCACGTTATGGTTTTGATAGGACATTATGGTTCGGAAATATTCACCACGTTCAGGTTAATGCTTTCAATGTTTCTCAGCCTTTAATTACAACTCGATGCCGTCTGAGCAAATGAGTGATAGACACGAGCAATCACTGCTGCTGTACACCATGTTAACTGTTCAGTAAATCTATAGTGTTTATTCGCTCTCTCTCTCTCTCTCTTTATTTATTTATACAAATATGCCTTCGCCCCCTTACCCTACACTTTCACTGCTCTCATCGCAAACTGGCATCTATTTATGCCTAAAACATTTAAATTAGATTAGGGCTATTTTATTTATTGTAACATTGTATTAGTTTACAACAGCAGTAGGGTAGACTGAGTACAGTTGAGACGTGTACAGTTGAGACAACGTAAATGTCTTGCGTGCGCAGCAAGCCTCAGCTGTGATTTTTGGTGTGCACAGGCGTATTAGCGTCCTCTTTGATCGTGTGAAATTTGAACTCCGTGCGAAGCTCCGCTCCGAAGATATCAACAAAACTATTTTTTGCCAGGTTAGATTTTGACTTTACCATGTCTCTTCCACAATGGATATCTTATTACCCTTATGTGACTTCTAAACGTAACTTGCATATATGCAAACGTTGTTCTGTGCCCTAAAAACTTATATATTTCATGACATCGTAGCATTCAAGGTCATTACACAATCCAGTGAAATGTGCCAGGTGGTCATCGGGGTACAGTTGAGACACAATGTATCAACTGTACCCGACGTAGAACTCCATTGCTTCGCATGCTGTTTAGTAGCGCAGACTTATGATAACCGGTTTTAAGTCACAATTATACAAAATTAGAGGCAAATGTAAATTAATTTTGATATTTGTGATATTTGATTGGTCTTCTATTAATGGATATATTTTTCTGGCATGTATATACCCAGACAGCACACAAACGTCGCACCGATGTCGGCCCGACATATCAAGTTCCATCGCCACGATGTTGCAGGGAGAGCGTTTGCTAATTGCCAATATGTCGCCGAGACGTCGGCATTTAATCTAAAATTACCGTCACACGACGTCTGAACGATTAAAGCTGGAGCGCCAGGGTAGCTAGCCTCTTCCTTATGTGACCTTTATTTATGTCGGACCTTCTTGATTGTACTGTAACGTCTGCTGTTTGACTAATTCACCGGACCGTTTAGCTTCTTACAGGATGGCTTCACTGTCCACAACTTTGGCAGAGCACAATGCACAACCGGACTGTGGCCGGAACACCAGCAGCGGCAACACACGCACGTCTCTCAACTTCTTGTTCTGCTTCATTCACTCCCAGGTACTCGGCTCAGTGCTGCTGACTTGGCCCAGGTGCGTCGGAAATCCTATTAAACATCACCCCACAGAACAGCACGAACACATCAACACAGGTCGCTTCAGTACATTTTACTATCCAAGTGAAAAACAATACTGACTTTTAAAAATACAAACACTCACGAAATTGGGTTGTTAATGAAAACCCAGAATTCAGGTTAAGGAACTTTATTTAGCCTACAGATCTTCAGCAAGGACAACAGAAAAATACGATGAACAACAATTAATGCAAATCAATAAATAACAATAAACAGCAACAAAACCAGCACCCGATTCCTCCTGACGGCCTGCAGAGGGGAAAAAAAAGACTATGAGCGCATCATTTTGATATATCTCACGTCATCGTGTACGTTTCATCATTTAAACCAAATGTGTCAAACTCATGGCCCGCAGGTTGGGATCATTAAAAAAAATATTGATTTGATATTTTTATATACATCTCCAATGCGAGATCTCGCAATACTTTTGCGACATAACGCAATAACTTTGCGAGATAATGCAATAGTTTTGCGAGAGAACGCAATAGTTTTGTGATGAACTATGATCAACGATGCCTTGATAAACAGAAGCGTAGCGGCGAGTAGTCTTATTTCAAATAATGTTCGCGCGCCAGGTCGACATTCGACCAAAGAAGGAAACGGCTTCACCATAAATATTAGAAAAAACATCAAAACAAGTACTTTATTCGAATGACGCGCGCAATTTAAGAAAGCTAATCATAAATCGCTCAATTATCAACCTATTTTATTAAAATGGATGCATAGATAGACAGACACGTCTCCGTGGGGAAATGATTTTTCAGTGAGAAGGCAAGACATGGCCACGTTTCCCAGATTCATTTCAAATGATCAGCTCATTATCAATCAGCCTCAGGGGAATGATAACGAGCTGATTATTTGAATCACCTGCGCTAGAGCAGGGAGAGATCTAAAATATGTAGGACAGGTGGTCCTCCAGCAGAGGTTTGGGAAGTACTGTATTATACTATAAACCCCAATTCCAATGAAGAGGGAACGTCGTGTAAAATGTCAATAAAAAGGAATGCAATGATTTGCAAATCTCAAACTCACATTTTATTTACAACTGAACATAGACAACATAATGTTGAAATTCAGACATTTCATGAAAAATATTGGAAATATTAGCTCATTTTGAATTGGATGGCAGCAGCACATTTAAGAAAAGTTGGGACAGGGGCAACAAAAGGCTGGAAAAGTGGTGCTAGTAAAAAAAAAAAAAAAAATTGGAGCATTTTGCAACTGATTAGGTTAATTGGTATCAGGTCAGAAAGATGACTGGGTATAAAAACAGCATTCTAGAGAGGCAGTCTCTCTTAGATGGGCAGAGGTTCACCAATCTGCATCTAAAAATTGAGAACAATTTCAGAAAAAGGCTTCTCAATCTTAAATTGTGAAGACTTTGAATATACCACCATCAAGAGTACAAAAGATTCAGAGAATCAGGATAAATGTTTGTGCTTAGGGACAAGGACGAAGGTGAATATTGGATGCTCATGATCTTCGGACGTCAGACGGCACTACATTAAAAATGGGTATGATACCGCATGGGAATTCACTGCATGGGTTCAGGAACACTTCCAGAAATCATTGTCTGTGAACACAGTTTACCGTGCAATCCACAAGTGCTAGTTAAGGCTGTATCATGTAAAGAAGCCATATGTAAAAATCCAGAAATGCTGCCATCTTCTCTGAGCCAAAGCGCATTTAAAATGGTTTAAAATGGACTGAGGTGAAATGGAAAGCCATTTTAAAATGAGCTTTGGTCCTGAGCAGATTGCACCATTTCTGGATTGTGTTCACATATTGCTTCTATGCATGATACAGCTTAACCTTCCTGTCGTGTTCGGGTCAAATCTGACTGATTTACAACTTAAAACACTCATAAATATTGTGTTTTACATTTGATTGCCTCAAGGCCTCATGATATCCGCCACACTGGGCACTTGAACATAGAAAAGTGATGATCACCACTTTCATTGAATTTTGAGTGGTTTAGTCAGCCTTGTTACACCTGTGGTGTTCCCGGTCAAAAGTGACTGCCATAGGAAATGAATGGGTATCCAGATTATATTTATGCATCAGATGAGAAAACATCCCCATACACACCACCCCAACACACATGCGCGCGCACACACGCACACAGACACGACTTCATGTTGAGGAGTTTGGTCTCTGGTTTTCCATTTCTTTTTTACATTACATGTTCATTTTGGAATACATTTTCAGTGCCTATTTGTACAACCCCAATTTCAAAGTAGTTGGGACAAAGTGTAAATTGTGAATAAAATCAAAATGCAATGACTTTCAAATCACACCGGCCAGTATTATATTCACAATAGAACAGGGATAACATAGCAAATGTTGAAACTGAGATTTTATCCACAAAATGAGCTCATTTCAAATTTGATGGCTGCTACAGGTCTCAAAAGTTGGGACAGGGGCCTGTTTACCAAGGTGTTGCATCCCTTCTTCTTTTTAACAGAGTGGAGCGTCTGGGCATTGAGGCTTCAAGTTTCTCAAGTTTAGCCATTGGAATTTGATCCCACTCTTGTTTAATATAGGCTTCCAGCTGCTGGAGAGTTTTGGGTTTCCTTTGACGACTTTTCGTTTAATTACGCCAAATGTTCTCAATTGGTGAAAGATCAGGACTGCAGGCAGGCTAGTTCAGCACAGTCTCTTCTACTATGAAGCCATGCTGCTGTAATAGCTGCAGTATGTGGTTTTGCACTGTCCTGCTGAAATACACAAGGCCTTCCCTGGAATAGATGTTGTCTGGAGGGGAGCGTATGTTGCTCTAAAACCTTTATGTACCTTTTAGTATTCATGGTGCTTTTTAAAACATGCAAGTGTCCCACACCATATGTACTAATGCATCCCCATACCATCAGAGATGCTGGCTTTACTGAATGCTGATAACAGGAGGGGTGGTCTTTCTCCTCTTTAGCCCGGAGCACACAACGCCCATGATTTCCAGCAAGAATGTCAAAGGTCCTAATGTTCTGGGCCAAGCAATGAAGAATTTAAGCAAGAATGAAGCAATTTAAGAAGCAATGCGGGCACTTCAGAAATTCGGCAAAGTCCCGCTGCGGGTCACCAGTTGTGCTTCAGAAAAATGACAATGATTGTTATGATTGGATCAGAGGGCAAATCATGTGATTGATTGTGATTGGACAGAGGTCTAGGGGTGGGAGGTGCTTTCCAGGCAGCCGCTGCCTTGCAGACATCGGTGGGGGCTCAAAACACCATTGAGCGGGATGCTGAGTCGCTTCTTCTTCTTTGAGTTTACTGGCAGTTCTGTAATTCAATAACTGTGTGCCATCTAGTGATAGAATATTGTAACTGCGTGCATAAATTTGCAGCTCCACGTCCACTGGCGGACACATCTATGGAAGCCCATAGTGGACAATATTCAAATGAAAATGTAATCCCACTATTGCATTATAATTTTCCACTTATGAATGAGTTATTTGAGACAATATTAAATTGAAAATGCATTAATCCAATTATCACTTTCATTTTCACATACACATCTGGGAAATCTATGACTATATTCAAATGATAATGAAATGCTGATTGACATTTAATTTTCAAAGTCATGCTCTGCAATACAGTGGACAATATTCAAATGCAATTAGCAAAACACCACCCCCAGCCTATTGCATTTACATTTACATGTCATCACGCTCTTTTAAGGTCAACATGATAATGAAAATGCTGTTTTCTAATCACTTGGAAATAATAATGATATAATAATGATGACGACATTTGACATTACATTTTCAAAGACTTATCCTGCAATACATGGGACAATATTCAAACGCAGTAAGGGAAACGGCGCCTCCCAGTCCATTGCATTTTCAAATACATGTCACCACGCTCTTTTTGGGACACAATGAAAATTAAAATGCAATCTGTCAGCGTCTCATCAAGCGGGTCTTCGCTAGGAAGTCACTCATTAGGAGCTGGCGAGCGGAAACCATGTTCCTTGTTTGCATACCAACCAATCAGCTTCTGGGTAGCGCTTGTACGCAAGGCTTACTGATAATGTCGTGATGGCTAGGCTGCTATGTATTGTGTGCCATCGCGCTTTAGGCTATGTTGCGCATTGGGTGTAGCCATCTTGGCAGCTAGTATGCTAGCTAACGTTAACTAAGGAAAATATTGTAAATGATCATCACATTAAAGCGATATGATTTGATTTTTGCCCCAACTCTATTAACTGAGCTAGCCGTAATATGCATGAACTTATCCGAGGCTTCGCGGCAGTGTTGTGCAACTGCAACCCAAGTGTGCTTGCAGATTTCAGAGACGTTAGCTAGCTTGCTAGTGAGTCTCTACAGCTAGCTAGCTATGATGCCTACTGGAGAAGCTCTTACAGCCCTGATTTGTCACTTTAAACGCCATCTCGCACACACGACCTTTTTCACCATTGATTAGCAGTTTCTTTTCCCTAAAGAACGAACTGACAGTTCAGCCTGAGACATGTTATCTCATAGCTAGTTAAAGCAGCATTATCCTTCCATGCGTGCTATAGCGTATTACATTACTCCAGATAAAACGCTGTTCGTCTTCCCACCCTGCTGACGCTAGTTAGGGGAAATGTTTGTAATTATATTTTTATACTTAATCGCTGTGATTCGGTTTTTGCCCTAGCTTCACAAGCTAGCTAGCCGACAGCGATTGCTCTTGTGCTTGCAGATTGTTCTTGAGCTAGCCAGGTAATGAGCTATCCATTTAAATCTCCCAGAAATCTGATAGTACTCTTGGTGATAGTACAAAAGTGCTGCCAAACATATCAAAGATGGTCATATTTCAGCAGGTTAAGTTAGCAAGTGAGGAACATTGTTTTCAGCCAGTCATCAAAACTTCTCCCATTGCTACGTGGCTTGGGAATCGCGATTAAACTAGGAACAGCGGCAGCCTGACTGCTGGCCGTTTATCGGACCGTTCTGCATGATGTATACATTGTGCATGTTTCAGGAGTGGCGAACTTGCAACTCGGCAAGCACAAGAGCAATCGTCAGCTAGCAAAAACCGAATCTCAGCGATTTAGTATAAAAATGATAACAAACATTTCCCCTAACTAGCGTCAGCAGGGTCGGAAGACGGATAGCGTTTTATCTGGAGTAATGTAATACGCTATAGCACGCACGGAAGGATAATGCTGCTTTTTCTAGCTATGAAATAGCATGTCTCAGGCTGAACTGTCAGTTCGTTCTTTAGGTAAAAAGCTGCTGATCAATGGTGAAAGAGGTCGTGTGTGCGAGATGGCGTTTAAAGTGACAAATCAGGGCTGTAAGAGCTTCTCCAGTAGGCATCATAGCTAGCTAGCTGTACCTAAGCGATTGCTTTTAGACTCACTAGCAAGCTAGCTAACGTCTCTGAAATCGGCAAGCACACTTGGGTTGCAGTTGCACAACACTGCCGCGAAGCCTCGGATAAGTTCATGCATATTACAGCTCGCTCAGTTAATAGAGTTGGGGCAAAATCAAATCATATCGTTTTAATGTGATGATCATTTACAAATATTTTCCTTAGTTATCGTTAGCTAGCATACTAGCTGCCAAGATGGCTACATCCAAAGCGCAACATAGCCTAATGCGCGATGGCACACAATACATAGCAGCCTAGCCATCATGACATTATCAGTAAGCCTCCGTGCGTACAAGCGCTACCCAGAAGCTGATTGGTTGGTATGCAAACAAGGGACATGGTTTCCGCTCGCGCCCCTAATGAGTGATGTCCTAGCGGAAGACCCGCCTTGATGAGACGCTGACAGATTGCATTTTAATTTTCATAGTGTCCCAAAAAGAGCATGGTGACATGTATTTGAAAATGCAATGGACTGGGAGGCGCTGTTTCCCTTACTGCGTTTGAATATTGTCCCATGTATTGCAGGATAAGTCTTTGAAAATGAAATGTCAAATGTTGTCATCATTATTATATCATTATTATTTCCAAGTGATTAGAAAACAGCATTTTCATTATCATGTTGACCCTAAAAGAGCGTGATGACATGTAAATGTAAATGCAATAGGCTGGGGGTGCTGTTTTGCTGATTGTATTTGAATATTGTCCACTGTATTGCGGAGCATGACTTTGAAAATTAAATGTCAATCAGCTTTTCATTATCATTTGAATATAGTCATAGATTTCCCAGATGTGTATGTGAAAATGAAAGTGATAATTGGATTAATGCATTTTCAATTTAATATTGTCTCAAATAACTCATTCTTTAGTGGAAAATTATAATGCAATAGCGGGATTACATTTTCATTTGAATATTGTCCACTATGGGCTTCCATACACATCTGCACAAAGATACACCGTTGTTCTTCTCGAACACGCGAAATCCAGATAATCCGTAAATGATTAATTAAATTAATATTTTAATTTATTTAACTAAGTATTTTTTAAATTAACTAAGTCACCAGTGTCAAAGTACCAAAGTGAAAGTATACTTTTTATCTTTTAAATGTAGTAGGCTAGAGTAAAAGTCCCGATTTAAAAAAACATCTTAAGCAGTTTTTTTTGAGGATTTGTACTTAAGTACTGTAACGAAGCAATACCCGACCTTCTATTATCTGCACTAGTTTTGTTGGAGAAAACTGTGGAAATGAAAGGCGAACCACTTCTATAATTCATGAATTATCACAAAACAGTGCTGGCTGGTAAATCAGATACACACCGATTTATATTCTGTGGTAGTCCGTGAAAATCACCGCCGTTAACGGATTTATGGCTGGTCGAGTTACCTTTAATACGAGTCTAAAGCTGGCAGCCGGGATATGGGCTCTTACCTGGCACACTCGGTTTGTTCCTAACCCACAACTTCATTAGCTGTGACAACATTGTCATTTTCTGCCAATTTAATTCAAATGACAACTTACCTGAAAGATGCTGGTGGTGGACTCTGTGCTGGTGCTGTGCTGCTGTAAGAAGACCGGTTCTGAGTGCCTGCCCACACAACAGTAGGGCGGGGTCGGCCAGCCGAAGCAAAACCGACCTTGCTGAGACCTTTAATGAGCTTGTAAAATACAGCCTTTTCGGCCGATGCTTGTCAGACGTTAGAAACTGCCGGCCGACGTGCCTTTCTAAGGCCGACATCGGTGCGACGTTTGTGTGCTGTCTGGGAACTTTTCCAACCGTTTACAGTGCGAGACCTGCCACAAAAATCACCCCACCGTTCTGCACATCAAACAAAAGGAAATTGAAAAACAACCTCAAACGAAAATCGAACATAACGAAACATCTATTTCAAGTGCTTTGGTCTCTTTGGACACTCCTAGCCATACTAGGGCCGGCTCTGAGTGCGCACTGTCGATTGTACCTGTAAGGGTGAAATTAAGCAAAAGGACAAAAATTGTGCAAACTTATGCATTTTTAGACCCAGGCAGTTCTGCCACGTTTTGTACAGAAGACTTAATGGAACAATTAAATGCGTTTGGAAATGAGAGACATTCTACTTAAGACCATGGGTCAAGAGAAGCCTATACAGTGCTTTAAGCTCTCTGGTTTGGAAGTATCTGCGATAGATGAAAACCGTTTTCTAAAACTGCCTGACGTGTACACGCAAAAGTCGATTCCTGTCACCAAAGACAACATTCCTAGACATGAAGATATACAAAAATGGCCATACCTAAAGGATGTTGATTTAACGCCAATAGATGCAGGCATTGGGCTACTCATTGGCGTGAACGCTCCTAGAGCTCTCGAACCATGGCGGGTCATAAATAGCGAAGGTAATGGGCCCTACGCTGTGAGAACCTGCCTTGGATGGGTCATTAATGGCCCGCTTGGAAAACATTTGGATGGTGATGGGAAAAATGCTTCAGTTCTTGTCAAGAGAATCTCTGTCAGCAATTTGGAAGAATTGTTTGTAGAGCAATACAACCAAGATTTTGTAGAACAGCAGTGTAACAAGGAAATGTCTGCTGAAGATAAACAATTTATGGACATCATGACAAAGTCTGCTATGCTAAAAGATGGGCATTATCACTTGCAATTGCCTTTTAGAAATGGTGACCTGCGACTGCCCAATAATAAACAAGTTGCCCAGCAGAGGGCGCAATGCTTATTAAGAAAGCTCAAAAGGGACCATTCCTTTTTTGAAGAATACAAAGACTTCATGAACAATGTTATTGCAGAAGGACATGGTGAAATTATACCACAAAATCAACTGGAATCTGTGGAAGGAAAAGTGTGGTATATACCACATCATGGGGTATATCATCCCCAAAAGAAAACACTACGTGTTGTGTATGATTGCACTTCTACATTTGCTGGCACTTCATTGAATAAAGAACTTTTGCAAGGTCCTGATTTTACAAACACACTGCTAGGTGTTCTTCTTCGTTTCCGCCAGGGTCCAGTTGCGTTTATAGCAGACATCAAAGGGATGTTCCATCAGGTGAGAGTGGCTGAGGAACATGTCAACTACTTGTGCTTTCTTTGGTGGCCTGGTGGTGACCTCACTAAAGACCTAGCAGAACACAGGTTCAGGTTCAGGTTCAGGTTACTTTATTAATACCCGAAGGTAAATTTGTTCTGCAGTAAAATGAAATGATGCCGTCCATTTATCCACTGTTACAGTACAAATATAACATAAAACAACCACAAAACAGAACACATGATAAAAGTACCCCAAGGCTCCACCAGTCAGGACACTAGAGAGGGAGAGAAACATCAATACATAGAAAAATACTAATAAATAACCCAAATAAACAGCCTCTGGATAAAAACCAGGGTAAAAGCAAGTTTAAAACCAAGATAAAATAAATAAATAAATAAACAAATAATACCTCTACAGTATGTGCTAATTGTGCAAAATTTTGTGCGAAATCTCTACAGCTTGTTTAATTCAATAATAGCAGCAGGAACAAAGCTGTTTCTGTAACGTTTGGTTCTACATTTGGGGACTAGAAACCTCCGTCCAGAGGGAAGAAGCTGGAACTCTCTGTGTAAAGGGTGGGAGTCATCATTTAAAAAAGAGGAAGCTATCCGCTATAACTGTTTGGTGTACAGGGATGCCGGAAAAAGCTGTGACTCACCAATCAGTCGAGAAGACCAGGATGCTTGTTCACATTTTCGGGGTGTAGAATGGCTGGTAAGAATTCACTGCATATTTCATTTTACAAAAGATTGTTCCATTCCGAAACCAGTAAAATTCATCTGTGCTTTTGGGTTGGGTTCTGAGCGGCACCTCTGTAAGATCTGCAAATGCTGATGCGTGGGGGAGCCCAGAGGCTGTAAGCGACAAATGGCTGATAAGCTCGGTCCAGAGCCATGCCAGATAGCAATAAAACTTTTGTGGACTTCCCCCCCAGAATGCTTGCTCAGCCTGCATGTGGAAGGTGTCGATGGTCTTATTGTTACTCTGTACAGGGGGGTAGTTGCAAGGCTCTGGCTGACACAATGCCCCTGTGGGAGTCATATTACTGTCCTTATTCTTAAGTTAAAGTCCAGTTATATTAATCTGTTTAAAATAATCTAAACCTCTGAGAACGTCACAATATGCTTATATGTTCAATATTCTGCTAAGAAATCACTTCTGGACTTATAACCCAATTTACCTATATATCAATTCATCTTAAGACTTTTGCATGATAACTGCATCATTTTAGTACATATTCATATTATGTTTGGTCTTGTTATTCTCAGGGGAATCCAAGGAGTTGAATGGAGTATGTTTCATTCCCATTGAAATTGTGGTTCATTCCCTTTTGGAAACTCCTGAAAATTGGTCAGAATCCTCTCGGGTAATGACCCTATTCTCCTCTCTGCTAGATTGTTTTATTACATCCTCCAAATGGTGGAAGCCCAAAAACCAGATTCGACCCCGCTTCCAGGTGTTTATGGCCATGCCGCCTAGATCAAAGACGGGATTTGGCTTAAAGCAAAGAGAAACAATCCATTCTGGGAAGATCTTAGTTGACTTCCCATACGCATCCCTATGCCGTATGTAGCCAATCTATATAGTCAGGGAAGATCGTATCCGATCTCTCCCCGCGCACGTTAGTGCGTGAGTAGCCTTTTGAATTATGGAATATCGTAATTCGAACTTCCCGCGCACGTCAGTGCGTGTGTGTCCTTTTCCTCCAGGTATGACTTTATTCTCCTTTTCTAAATTGTGTGTAACTTGTAATTGGCTTAATGTTGATTTGTTCGATTTAAGCTCTTGCCTACCTGGTGAATAAATTATTGTTATTCCTTTAAGCTTGCGTGGTCTCAGTGACTCTTAATACATGTACATTCTTTCTAGCCCCGTTGCGGCGGATACTTAGGGGGTTAATCCCAACCGAGGAATGACTGGCCAGCAGCCTGGTATGGGAATTGGTTTTATTAAGTTGGAGAGACAATCATGATCTACTTACATAAAGGGTTTATGTATTGCTGGTTCTGGGATTTTAGCCTTAAGGAAAGCCGTGGACGAAAAGTCTGTTATCTGTTAAAATTTTTTATTTTTATTTAACCCTTATTTAACCAGGGAAGTCCCGTTGAGATTGAAATCTCTTTTTCAAGGGAGCCCTGGGGGTTGAGGTGGGGAGGGAGAGGGCAATTTGCACAGCCAATTGGATCAGGGGATGATTAGGTGGCAGGTGGAAAGAGCCAGGTTGGGCCTTAAGCCATGACACCGGGGAACCCCTTTCTCTTATCGAAGAGTGTCATAGGATCTTTAATGACCACAGTGAGTCAGGACCTTGGTTTAACGTCTCATCCGAAAGACAGCGTCTCCTTCAGTACAGTGTCCCCGTCACTGCACTGGGGCATTGGGGATTATTCCGCCAGAGGGAAGATGGCCACCTACTGGCCCACTAACAACTCTTCCAGCAGCAACTTGGTTTTCCTCGGTGGTCTCCCATCCAAGTACTGACCAAGCCCACGCCTGCTTAGCTTCAGCCACGCGGCTGGAGCAGATCGAATAGTGGTATGGCTGCTGGCAAAAATTCCCTGAAGGAACCCATGGGCGTGCATAAATCTGGGTTTGCTGTATTCACGCCAAAAGATGCTGTTGCAGTGATGGCTGACTTCCAACCTCTAATCTAACCAACGAACCTGGGATCCGGACATGGTGTTAAACCCGGGAACATAAATGGAGTGACAGTGGTTGTCTTAAGAGTTCGAGGTATAATCAACCCAAGATTCACGCATGTGTCCCTAAACTATAAATTCTAATTCTAATTTGGAGTCAGATATTTAACGAGGGTATAACTAAAATTTGGTATTCTAAATGTATTATGGAGTCAGATTAATTGTAACCGTTGTGCTTTTGCGCCCCGTTCTTCGAACAGAGAAGATAGATCCATTTTATTGCAATTCACACCAGCCAGGAGGTCGCGCGAGTTAACTCCAGCCCAAAAGAACTCGTTGAGCCTTTGCCCCCGGCAATTTCCGTCGTTGGTATTGTTTTGTGGGTTTTACAGGGGCAGTGTCCTCTCCCAGCTGCGCCACTTATGCATTGCTTAAGACTGCGGATGACAACCAAAGTCTATATGCAGAAGAAGTCATTGAGACAATAAGAAAGAACTTTTATGTTGATGATTGCCTGAAATCGGCATGTTCAGTAAAGCAGGCAATATTCTTGTACCATCAGCTTACGGAAGTATGTGCAAAAGGGGGCTTCAGACTTAATAAGTGGGTCTGTAATGACCGTGCTGTTCTCTCTGAGATTCCTGAGGATGACCGAGCCAAAGGTGTGAGCATGCTGGACCTCAGTCATGAGCAGCTCCCAGTTGAGAGAGCTTTGGGTGTGCAATGGGATGTTGAAAGAGATGTTTTCACATTCAGCATTTTGAATAAGCATAAACCAGTGACAAGACGTGGCATATTATCAACTGTAAGCTCCATCTTTGACCCCTTGGGTTTCTTGAGCCCTGTCATTCTCCCTGCTAAACAGATTTTACAGCATTTGTGCAAAACAAGACTGGGATGGGGTGAACCAGTTCCAGAAGTGACAAAACAGAGATGGCAGAGATGGCTGGATGACCTGAAAATACTGAACAACTTTGCTGTAGAAAGATGTTTCACACCGAAAGACTTTGGTAAGGTGACTGTAGCCCAGCTCCATCACTTCTGTGATGCAAGTGAAAACAGATATGGTGCGGTGTCGTACCTTCAGCTGCAAAACGGCAAAAATGATGTATGTGTTGCATTTGTTTTGGGGAAAGCAAGAGTGGCACCACTAAAGCATGTCACAATACCACGCCTGGAATTAGCTGCTGCTGTCCTGTCTGTTCGTCTGGACAAAATGCTCTGTTCTGAGTAACAATTCAACCTCACTGGATCAGTCTTCTGGTCAGACAGTATGAGTGTGCTCAAGTACATAACAAACACAACTACACGATTCAAAACATATGTGGCGAACAGAGTGGCAATCATTCGATCATTATCAAAACCTCAGTGGAGACACATCAGTTCCAAACTCAACCCAGCTGATGCGGCCTCACGGGGCATGAAAGTACAAACCTTTTTGAATTCTCACGCTTGGATTACTGGACCTGACTTTCTCACTAAGCCTGTGTGTCAATGGCCTGTGTCACCAACTGAACACTGTACCATTCTAGATTCTGATTTGGAAATAAAAGAGGAAGTTCTTACTTGTGCAGCACAGATTCAAACTGTCTGTCCAACCACAAAAATGCTCACATATTTCTCCAGCTGGAAAAGGCTCAAGAAAGCTGTAGCTTGGATGCTAAAATTCAAAACTAAGCTGAGGCTTAAAGTAAAAGAAAAACTAAAGATCTCTAATGATAATCAAATGTGCACAAAGACTATAGGCAAACAAATTCTCACAGTTGAGGACTTATGTGAGGCAGAAGATGCAATTATACGCTTTGCGCAAGGACTGAATTTTGGAAGTGAGCTGGAATCCTTAAAATCTGGAGTTATTAAGAAATCTAGTCACCTGTATAAGCTTGATCCATTTCTTCATGATGGTATTTTGAGAGTTGGAGGCCGATTAAGTAAATCAGCTTTACCTACAGAAACTAAACACCCCGTAATTCTGCCAAAGGCCAGTCATGTTACAAAACTCATTTTGCAACACATTCACGAAAAGATTGGTCATAGAGGAAGAAACCACATGATTTCCACACTCCGTTGCCATTACTGGGTCCCTCAAGTCAACTCCACGGCCAGGAAAATCATAAAGGACTGTGTGACATGTCAGCGACAGCGTCAAAAGCCAGGTGAGCAGAAAATGGCTGATCTCCCTGCTAATAGACTCACTGTTGATGTTCCACCTTTCACATATGTTGGCTTAGATTATTTTGGCCCATTCCAAGTCAAGAGGGGGAGGAGTATTATGAAAAGGTACGGTGCAATATTCACCTGCCTATCCTGCCGTGCAGTTCATCTGGAAGTAGCACACTCACTGGATACAGACTCCTGCATTAATGCAATAAGAAGGTTCATTTGTCGCAGAGGGCATGTTAAAGAGATTCGGTCAGGTAATGGCACAAACTTTGTCAGCTCTAACCGTGAACTAAAGCAGGCTCTGTCTGAATTGAACCAAAACAAGATTTATAATGCTCTAACTGAAGATGGAATAAAATGGATTTTTAATCCCCCTCATGCAGCCCACCATGGAGGGGTGTGGAAACGCCTAGTACAAGAAGTAAAGAGGGTGCTGTATTCAGTGGTTAAACAACAGACACTTGATGACGAAGCCTTACAAACCGTTTTGTGTGAGGTTGAGGCCATTTTAAATGACCGTCCAATCACCCCATCCTCGAATGATCCCAATAATCTGGAAGCACTAACCCCTAATCACCTACTACAACTCAAAGCCAAACCAATTCTCCCACCCGGCCTGTTCAGAAAGGAGGATTTGTACATCCGTAGACGGTGGAGGCAAGTTCAATACATTGCAGATTTATTTTGGAAGAGGTGGGTGAAGGAATACCCGCCAATGCTGCAAGAACGTAAGAAATGGAATAAAGTCCACAGGAACTTTGCCGTTGGGGATCTTGCGCTTGTCATGGATGACTCATCACCAAGAAATTCATGGCCTACTGGAAGAATCACACAAGTTGTGCCTGATTCTAAAGGATATGTTCGCTGTGTCCGAGTTGGGACACGAACAAATGAATTGGAGAAACCCATCAACAAGGTCTGCTTCCTCATGGATGCAGTGTGAAGGGCTTATGCCCTCAATCGGAGTTAAGTGCTAGTAACCTCTGACTCCACACATCCACTGATTACATCCCCTTTCAAAACATACATGTTTTTAATCACATGCTTACAGTCCACTTGAATTACATGGAATGTGGTGGAAGATCTTTTCGAAGATTCTTTTCAAAGACTTAGAAGAGTACAATCATGGACTCTTTTAAAAAAAATGTTGCTTGGAATGTTTTGAAAAAACTTAACAATTGTCTTTTGAATTTGCCAAAAAAAAAAAAAAAAAAAATCACAAAAAGGAACATTGTCGCAAACGTACATATTGTCATGGCTACAGATTATGTGTGTGATAATTGCTTGTAATACAAGAATTAGGGACCGGTATGTTGCAGCCATTTGTATTGTGTATATCGTCTAGTGTATTTAGTGTAATGTAATTTGAATATATACTACTCAAAATTTGATAGGGATCATAGGAATTTTTTTGTGAAATGACATGCAAATTTGGTAACTGCCACTGATGAACAATATATTGGATAAATGACATGCAGTCAGACACAAAACACATTTGCACGTGCATTTCATGACATTAAATGAGCGTGCAGCCTCACATTTTGGCTTTGACTAACACTTCACCATTTCAACTCAGATGTGTGTGTTGCTTGTTGGTGAAAATTTGGAAGTTCCCAATTTTTTTGCATTACATTTAGTAATAACAATGTCTCCTCAATGTCTTAGACGTCGATTGACTTCAGAGCAATTGGGAAGATGCATCGGAATGCTTGACTCTGGCTTCTCACAACGTCACGTTGCTAATGCACTTAACGTCAGCCAAAGCGTTGTGAACAGAGCGTGGAACCGGCATCAAACGTTTGGTACAGCAGCACACGGTCATGGGGTTGGTCGTCTGAGATCGAATACACAACGACAAGACCACTTTCTCACACTTCAGGCACAACGTCATCCTTTCTGGACAGCCACCACCCTATGAAATGACCTTCATAACGCCTCGGGGGTCAGGGTATCCACTCAGACGATGCGGAATCGTCTTCATACTGCCGGCCTCAACTCAAGAAGGCCATGTGTTGAATCCCACTGACCCCGTCGTCATAGGCGTGACCGTTTGGACTGGGCTCACGATCATGTCACATGGACACACAACGATTGGGCTCCAGTTCTCTTTACTGATGAGTCCCGATATTGCTTGGACTTTACTGACAGGAGGCAACGGGTGTGGCGAAGACAACGTGAGCGATTTAATGATGCCTACATCAACGAAACACGACCGTTATGGTGGCGGATCAATTATGGTCTGGGGAGGAATAAGCAGGAACGGCAGAACGGACCTGCATGTCATGGGGGAGAGGATGATGACAGGGTACGGTACAGGGGATGAGATCCTCAATGTGTACGTAAGACCATACGCTGGTGCTGTTGGCCCTGATTTCATCTTGATGGATGATAACGCGCCCGTCCCCATCGTGCTAGGGTGGTGAATCAATTCCTAGAGCAGGAGACAATTGTCCAAGATGGACTGGCCGCGTTTGCCGGACCTAAACCCTTTCGAGCATGTGTGGAATATGCTGCAGGTCGCCATTTCCGGTCGTAGGGCACAACCCACAACTCTAGAAGAGCTCGGAAATGCCCTTGTTGAAGAATGGAACAACATTCCAATTGTAAGCATCCGGGTTCTGATTGACAGTATGACCTGACGTTGTCAAGCTGTCATTCAAGCTAGGGGAGGGCATACCCGTTATTGACATTAACTGTGGTACTGAAATATCAAACGAACACTGTCTGTTTTCACTTTACATGTCAGAGGTGAAACCATGAAGTGTTCGTGAAAGCCAAAAGTGTGAGGCTGCACGCTCATTTAATGTCATTAAATGCACTTGCAAATGTGTTTTGTGTCTGACTGCATGTCATTCATCCAATATATTGTTCATCAGTGGCAGTTACCAAATTTGCATGTCATTTCACAAAAAAATTCCTATGATCCCTATCAAATTTTGAGTAGTATATAGTATAACATTTTTTATGGATTTGCATTGTATTGCAGTATATGTACATATTAAGGTGACCTGTATTAGGGTCACTATGGCAATTGGCTAATTTTTTAGGGTGCACATGTTGGTATTTATGGTAGTTGGGGTTTATATACGTCACGGTGACAATATGGAGGAGCTCAGTTAGACCGCAAATGTGGGATGTATTGACAGTGGTGGGAAACGATTTTTTGACCGCTCACACTTCACCTTTTTGTTTCGACATTTTGGAGTTGTAAATTTGATCATTTATTTACTTGGAATTCTTAGGAAATTGGGAAACTATCTTTGAAAATGAAAACTACATAATAAATGAAATATAATTTTCTGGGCTATAAGAATTAAGTGTCAAGTTGTGATTGCGTTTAAAACTGCCACTAGTCATTCATCCACGGCCTTAAACTTACTGAGTCGGAAAAGAATAGAAAGGCCGTTACACCCCTGATGTTAATACTTTGTACAACCCCCTTTTGCCAACAAAACAGCACCTAATCTTCTCCTATAATGTTTCACAAGATGGGAGAATACAGAAAGAGGGATCTTCGACCATTCCTCTTTGCACAATCTCTCTAAATCATCCAGCGACCTGGGTCCTCTCCTCTGCACTCTCCTCTTCAGCTCACCCCACAGGTTTTCAATGGGGTTGAGGTCTGGGGACTGAGATGGCCATGGGAGGAGCTTGATTCTGTGTCTGGTGAACCATTTCTGTGTAGATTTGGCCACATGTTTAGGGTCATTATCTTGCTGAAAGACCCAGTGACGACCCATCTTCAGCTTTCGGGCAGAGGCCACCAGATTTTGATTTAAAATGTCCTGGTATTTCAAAGCGTTCATGATGCCATGCACCCTAACAAGATTCCCAGGGCCTCTGGAAGAGAAACAGGCCCACAGCATCACCGATCCTCCCCCATACTTCACAGTGGGCATGAGGTGCTTTTCTGCATACTCATCTTTTGTGTTCCGCCAGACCCACTTAGAGTGTTTGTTGCCAAAAAGCTCTATCTTGGTCTCATCTGACCAAAGCACACGATCCCAGTTGAAGTCCCAGTATCGCTTGGCGAACTTCAGACATTTGCGTTTATGATTGTGAGTGAGAAAAGGTTTTTTCCGTGCATGCCTCCCAAACAGCTTGTTGGCATGTAGATAGTGCCTGATGGTTGTTTTGGAGACTTTGTGACCCCAAGATGCAACCATTTGTTGCAATTCTTTAACAGTGAGCTTTGGAGAACTTTTTATTTCTCTTACCATCCTCCTCACTGTGCGTGCTGGCAAAATAACCTTGCGTCCTCGTCCAGGATTGTTTACCACTGTTCCAGTTGTTTTAAACTTCTTAATGATTCCTCTGACAGTAGATATGGGCAGGTGCAGGCGAGTGGCTATTTTCTTGTAGCCATTGCCTGACTTGTGAAGGTCGACACACATCTGCCTTACTTGAATGGTGTGTTCCTTTGTCTTTCCCATGTTGAAGAGTGGATAAGAGAAATGGCCTCTGTGTCACGTCATATTTATACCCCAGGGAAACAGGAAGTGATGAATTACTAATTAAATGTTCCAAGATACTCTGATCAACTTTGTAAACTACTGTAGAAATGACAGAAATACTTCAATTACATTTATTTCCTAGGAATTGTTAGGGGTGCTAATAATTGTGGAACAGGTGATTTTATGAAAAATAATTATTTCTTAGTCAGGGATTTTTTTTCCCCCTTAAAATTCACTTGAGTTGAAGGTTACATTTTTCTACAATTTTCAGTGTGAGAGTATGCTTCTGCAATAAAAATTGAATTTATTTTTTAGGCTTTTAACACATCTTAACCAGGGGTGCCAATAATTATGGAGGGCGCTGTAGATAGACTGATAGATAGATATACTTTATCCTGAAGGAAATTAAGAAATGTTAAGTAATGTTATTTCCTTATTATCAACCCAATAAAGGATAAGAGGAATAGTCAGTTATTTCATGAAGCTATATAATATAACGCATCATGTGAAATGGCACAAATGACATGCAATTTGTGCAGTTACACTCAGTATTAAATATTTTGTCTTCATCTCTCCTTAAAGGTTGAGCTTAATAATGGCACATAGCAGCAAAGGTAACTATCATTTTCACACACAAAGCTATCATGTCTTTTTACAGAACAATTGTTTGACTCAATATAATTTGTGTTGTATTGGAAAGTATATGCATTCTTTTTTCATGATAGAACCGTGATATAATCAAGTTTGTACACATAAAGTGTAAGAAAATTGATGTGTTTTGATGTGCATTTCTTGTTTCTATTTCAGCACGTCCAGTTGTCTGGATTATGGGCAGCAGCTACATTCGTCGTGGGGAAGAGAGGGCACGGGAGTCCATTGGCGTGGATCTCGGCCTGGATATTTTGCATTTCGTGTCCGACAGTCTTGATCGTGCATGCGATATTTAATTCACAATGTTAATGGTGATGGAATTGATTTGCTCACTGACTACAAGTACTATTTTAACTCTGGAGTGGAAATACTTTGAACTTTTATGACAGACACGGAGTATTTTAGGATCTCTGTCCGACAGTCACTAAATTTGTCATAAATGCACTAAGTCCGGCTCCGATGTCGACTATTTTGAGCAGAGCTTAAACAGAGGCATTGGTTGAAATTCTTGGTACTCATCTTGAAGAACTGAGCCGTCTTATCAAAACATTCACGTTTAATATCTAAAAGATTCAGATTTGAAGAAATTAAAAACAATAATCGACTGTCGGACACGGAGTTAAACTGAAACCATCCGACGGTCGGACACGGAGTTATATTAAAACCCTGTCTGACTTTCGGACACGTGGACACTGCGTATAACGCAACGTCGATGAATGTCCTTACACGTTATTAAATTACTCTCTGGTTTCCACACTTCAATGTACCTATTACATTGGTTGACTATTTGCCATCAACTGAACTGTTTATATTACATCATATGGCTAATGCCAACGTTGATAAAAAGAAGCGCTAGTGAACTCTGGCTACTTCTTTACTAAACTTCATCTTTGCCCCTGTCCCGTTAAAACACTGCTCTCAAAAAAGGCCACTGCACAGCATGGATTGAGGGGATAGAGAAAAGTTTTCTCCTGATTTCGATCAGCTGAGCCTTTCTTCCCTCCTTGTCTTTTGGAGCTCTGTATAAACAGACAAAGCGACTTGTCCACTGTTTCAATTATTATGCAGGTAAGAAGTCGTTGAATGTCAATTACAAGTAGCTAGCTTGTTAGCCACCTAGTTAATTTTATTAACTACTAAGTCAATCCAGTCCCCGTGACGGTAAGGGAGCCAAGGTAGCTCGCTGGTGACCATTCTCAATCGCTAGCGTTCGCTTTCAGTCAGCGGTCTGTTCAAGTCAATGGGACGGCTAATTAGCTAGCTAGCACAAAACGTGATTTTTTTTTCTATTAAAGTGACAACTTTGCGTTTATACGTTAACTTACTCTTGAAACGTTTTATTACAGCCATCTCGGCATTTTCACGCTTCTATCGACTTATTTGAAATTAGCCTCATATGAAACCATTCAATTTTTATGTTTGGTGCATCTAAATGGCGACCGAGTGCTTCGCTTTGGATTATGTAAATATGACATCCTCAGCAATCTAGTGTTCTAAATGGGCTATGTATATCTATGGGTCACGCATGTTGACGGATAAATGTTTTCAGCATGCCTATTCTAAAGAATACGGTTATTTACGTCCTGTGCGACAGAAAGTCGCTGGCATTTCACGTCACTTTTAGCCTAGCCTGGTGCCATTGGCTAAAAGTGCTTACTATTAGACCGTAACGCTACATACGAAGTAAAGATATTTGCTACAAAATGTAGTTTCTCTGTAGAAAATATTATCGCTGACATGAAGGCTCATAATGCTTTTAGTGTAAAGTTATTTGATGTCAAAAGTGAGGCAAAATGAATGGGGGTGAATGGAGAAGCTACCGCTAGTTGATCATCTGCTATCTACTTTGAGCGTTCAGTTGAACTTCAACTTCCGGGTGTATTCCTACCCCCTTGGGTAGACCAGGTATTTACGGTACCTGGAATGGATTACAAGACAAAAAGTGTATTACATTAACTATAAAGGTGCATCTCTATCTGTATGTATGTAATGTTACAGGCATGAAATGTGTGAAATGACCATTTGTCAACTAAGTATCTTCACCATTGTCAAGCTAACTGTCTCTAAATTCCACATTAACCTGACAGCAACAGGATTTTCCCTGGCCTGCCTGTACAGCCTGTCTACCTTAGAGACCTCTCTGCTGTACAACATGTCCCTGATGAAGACAAAGAGGGTTTGCCTGTCTCCCTTCTCTACATCACTGCTTTAATGCCTGCTTTAGAGCTCCCCTCTCTGCACTGGAGTCATCTGTCAGGAACATGCCAGGTCCTGCCTACCATCTCTCTGCAAAGCCTTCCGTTCCAATGATTCCTTTCAGCAGCTCCAGCCCTTCAGTGATTGTACCTTTGTCCTCCGCTTGAGTGATGATGATCCCAAGGGGGAGCCCACCTGCACACGTGTGGGTGAGGAGGAGGAAGACCCGGCAGTTCTCTCTTTCCATGTTCCCCGAGGAGTCGATGAAGCACAGCTCCCCACTGTGCTTGGTGGTGTGAAGGCGTTTCATCAGTGGGGAGCATATCGCGATGAGAGGAGCTCCAGCAGAGGAAGTGGCCATCCTGGCACACACTTCTCTGCACTTGGTCTCTCCACCTGTTGTTCCAGAGCTTCCAGCATGGAAGGGCCTTGCTGTGCACCATACTCTCCTCTACACACCTTTTGGAACAGCCTGAACAAAAAAATTTTTGCCAATAAGGTTATAGTATGCATGCAGTGTACCGTTTCAAACTATACATCCCACTCCACTGCTCATGTGTTCAAATGTGTGACACATGCACAACCATCATCAACATAGTATTATACAGTCTCAACCCCAATCGTATGAGGGGTCTTTTGACAATTGTACTAAAGCTTATGCCGCACATGAAAAAAACGCGTCTTTGCGTTAATTTGACGAGTTTCTAATTAGCATGGCGTATCACTGAGCTGCTTTATTGTGGCTTTATAAGTCAGTGACAGAAGCCTGACTTTATGGTAAACGGTAATTACTGCAGCTAGGTGAACAGTGGATAATTACTCGGCGACCAGCTGATTAACGTTAAATCACTGCTGCTACGCTTCGATCCTAAAAGGGTTGAAGTCAAGCCGCAACCCAAAGATTCGGCCTCCTCTCAATTTTCATCTGCTAACTAACAACGGCGCTTGTCTATCATTTACTTAATCCCACTCATGGCACGATTACGTTTCCAGGTCCTTAAACGCACCACAGACGTATCGATCGGCTCAGAGCAAATGTCGGCTGAACATTCTCTGCAGTGTGTGTGTCCATAGAGCCGTGAGTTATGTTGTTTTACATGTGTTACGCTTTTGATTCTGTTTTTCTTTGAGTCAATTGATGACTTAGTAATAGTTCGCCATCGGATTTTATATGAACAATTAGCCGCTAATGAGTGATATGGAGTTAGCCGCTAACTAGCAATAGCCTGAGAGGTTTATTTACTGTTTTGCTAATCTCTGCTGTTTATACATTGCATACTGAAATGCTATTTGATCAGTGACACTGTCTGTTCTATTTATGTTGCATATCTTAATGCTCATTCTGTGTTAATTGATCAATGCTGACTTTGAGTTTCATAACTCATCTGGAGCTGTAATTTCAGTTATCTGGTTGGAGATATATATCCAGCTCAGTATATTTTTATGTTTAAGATGTACTTTATTTCTAATCAACCTGTATTGTTGTGTTTATATTGCAGTAACCACACACACATGCACAGATTTCATAAAGAGCTGAAACTTTATTCCTGGACTCTGTTTTCATTCTGCACTTACCTGCACATTATAAAGTGTCCTGACCGACACCCTGAAGTGATTGCTGCCACCCAAGATCCCCATACAGTCTCATACAACAATACACTTCATAATAGCTACAGTACGATCCATAAAAAAAAAAAAGCGCACCTTTGGACGAACTGGAGGTCTGGGCAGATCTCTCGGTTGGCGGAGGCACAGACATATCTCTCCCCATACTGCATTTGCAGGTCGTGCTTCAACACACATAGTGCAGATGTGGGAGAGTGGCCTATTTCTTTTTTTATGATTAACATTTTTTTATTGTTTTTCAGATGCCACAAGAACAACGCATACAGTGCTTGTATCATTACAGGTCCCATAAGCAAAAATATATGAATGACAGGATTTTGTATTTCATGTAGAGGGGTACACTTATGGAGTCTGGTGGCCATCTCCCTCCACCCTCCAAAAAAAAAAAAAAAAAAAAAAAAGGAAAAGAAAAAAGATTAAATACATTGCACTTTTTTCCCCATTGCTACTATTCAAAGAAAAAGAAGAGGGAATTAGGGTGTCCCTTCAAGGCTCTTAATGTACAATTCGCATTTATTCCATTTTTGCGTGAAAAGGTCAACTCTGTTCATGAGTCTGAAGGACAGCTTTTCCAGCGCTGCCAAGTGTCCCAGCGAACTAGACCAGTAGTTCAGGAGGGTGCACTGGGGCTTTCCATTCACACATAATTAGTTTGTGACCCAACATCAGAACTGTTCGGATCCATTCTGCGTTTGAGGGGTCGATATCCCTAAGGAGAGAAGGATCTCCCAAAATAAATAATCTGGGAGAGAAGGAGATTTTACATTTCTGAACAGATTCGATACAAGAGCTAACTCCCACCCAGAAATCTCGTATATGGGGGCAGTCCCACAACATGTGCCTTAAGGTACCCTCTCCCGACTGACATTTCCAGCATTTAGAGCTGTCCCTTAATTTTACCCTATATAGTTTATAAGGTGTCCAGTAGATTCTGTTTAGAATTTTAAATTGAATAAGCCTTGTTCTGAGATCTCTAGACATCTTTTTAAAGTTTTTTAATATCAGGTTCCAGTCTCCATCTGTAAATGATGTGTTCAGGTCAGCCTCCCATACTGCTTTGAGGGCAGAGGCAGACTTGTCTGAACTACGGAGAAGCAATGAGTAATAATAGGATGCTTCATGACCTGACCCGAACACTTTGAGTATCTGTGTGGGGATTTCTGCATTGGGGGGTGGAGTGGAGGGAGAACCAAATGTTTGAACAAGTAAATGTCTTAATTGTAAATAACGCCAGAACTGATGTTGAGGTAATGAGAAAGAATCCATTAAATTTTTATAAGACTTAATAGTGTTCCCCTCATAGAGATCACCTAGAACCTTGATTCCTCTGTCATACCACAGTTTCCACATAACAGGTAAGTGTCCTATACATAGCTTCTGGTTTAACCAGATGGAAGCTGAGAGATGGCGGTGAGAGTCGAATTTACATACATTGGCAACTTTCTTCCATAGCCACTGCATATGAGATAAGATTGGATGAGTTTGTTCATCTACAGTCAGCTTAGTTGTAACAAGATGAGTAGGATGAAGCTGCTTGCAGAGGAGTATCTCAATAGTATAGCAGGGAGGGGCCCATTCTGGAGGTAAGGACCAATGAGCCATATGACGGAGGCCGAAGGCTAGGTAAAATAAAAGAAGGTTAGGGATGTCAAGTCCGCCCTGATCTACTGGTCTCTGCAGTTTTCTTAGGTTCAATCTGGGGCGTTTGCCGTTCCAGAGAAATAAATTACATAATCTGTCGAATTGTTCAAAATATTTCAACGGTATACTAATAGGAAGTGATTGTAATACATAGTTAAATTTTGCTACGCAGTTCATTTTGAGGACATTTGCCTTCCCCCACAAGGAAAGATGTAATGGTGTCCATCTCTCAATATCGATTTTGAATTTCTCCAATAGAGGTTCAAAATTGATATGTACAAGATCTGAGAGTTGTGGGGGGAATATAATACCGAGGTACTTAATCCCAGTAGAGGGCCACAAGAAATTACCAGGTTTAAACAGATTTTTGGGACAATAGTCTGTAAGAGGAAGTGCCTCCGATTTTGCCCAATTAACTTTATAACCCGATAATTTAGAAAATTTGTTAATCGTTGCAAACGGAGATGGAAGAGACCGTTCGGGTTCTCTTACCAGGACTAATGTGTCATCTGCGTACATTTTTATTTTTAATTTGTTTTTTCATTTCGGCATGATTGTACAGTCGTTCCATGACAATTTTAACACAACATGTATCATGACCGAAAGGGTCGCGGGAGAAGCGAAATCACTTGTCAAAGTCCCGCCCCCAACTCCCAGAAAAACAGTTTGATTATGGTTAAGATATCATAAAGATTTATAAATCACAACAGAGCTGAGTGTCCATTTGCACTACGATTTAAACGTCACAACATAAAATCATAGAGATTTATGAACATCATGAAGAATTTTAATCACAATATAGCTGAGTGTCTATAAACAACCCCTATTGTTTATGCCCGTTATGGTTACGTTTTATTTATCCAATGCCATTTTGTTGGATAAGTTTATAGTTATTAAAACATGCACATTTCAAAAGATACTTAAAGTCCTTCAGATTGTCTGCCATTCTAATATTGTCTTCAAGTATGTTCCATGCACTGACTCCAGCCACAGATAAGGAGTGCTCACTCCGAGTCGATTTGACCCTTCTAGTTTGCAACAACATTCTGCCTCTTAGGTCATGAATACATTCACGCTGGAGAAATAGGCATAGTATATTTCTAGGCAATTCTTTGTGGTATCCTAAATATACAATTTGCAAGGAGTTGAATTTTATTATATCCTGCAATTTAAGAAACTTTGCCTTAATAAACAAATCGTTTGTATGAGTTCCATAGGGAACGTTATGAATAATTCTAAGGGCCTTTTTTTGGAGTTTAAACAATGATTCTATTGTATTATTATAAGTGTGTCCCCATACTTCAGCGCAGTAGTGTAAGTGGGGTGCTATGAGTGCTGAATAGATTATTTTAAGAGACTTGTGTTTTAATAATTTCTACATTTTCCAAAGAATAGACACGCTTTTAGCTAACTTTCTTTGAAC
This sequence comes from Gymnothorax javanicus, assembly GCA_029692085.1. NCBI lineage: Eukaryota > Metazoa > Chordata > Actinopteri > Anguilliformes > Muraenidae > Gymnothorax > Gymnothorax javanicus. Next base: position 63,922,433 of record CM056201.1, read on the forward strand.
CAAGTTCACATGTGGTTTCCAGCTTAAGAGATTATCTAACATAACTCCCATGACTTTATATTCGTTTACCCTTTCAATGCTGGTACCATTTACCTTTAAGTCTATGTCGTCCTTTAGGCCTTTTTTCCCAAATATCATAAATTTGGTCTTTGTAAGATTTAATGATAATTTGTTTACATTAAACCACGTGTGAAGTTTAGACATTTCTTTATTAACCAATTTTGTCAATTGCTTGAGATCGACACCTGAGCAAAAAATAGTCGTGTCGTCTGCGAATAAAATTAGTTTTAGGATATCAGACACCTTAACAATGTCATTTATGTAAATTATGAACAACTTGGGACCTATGACCGAGCCCTGAGGAATTCCACAGGTAATGTCCAAGCAATTCGATTTGCCATTGCCCATCTGCACAAATTGCGTCCTACTTGTTAAGTAATTTTTGATCCATTTTAATGCGGTCCCTCTTAATCCATATTTGTAAAGTTTTTCAATCAATATATCGTGATTTATAGTGTTGAATGCTTTCTTCAGATCAATAAATATGCCTATAGAATATAAGTTTGAATCCAGTGAATCTTTAATCATTTCAATAAATTCTGTTAGGGCTAGTGCTGTCGAATGCTTTTTCCTGAACCCATACTGACTGTCACACAGTAGTTTGTGTTTATCAATGTACTTGTCCAATCTGTCATTGAAGAGCTTTTCTAGGACCTTCGAGCATTGAGGTAAAATCGAGACAGGACGATAGTTTGAGAAATCATATTTATCCCCACTTTTGTAGAGAGGGATAACTTTTCGCTATCTTCATTTTATCTGGAAACACTCCGTGAGGAGAAGGATAGATTGCATATATGCGTAAGTGGAGTTACAATTCGTTTAGTTAGTGTTTTCAGTAATTTCATATCTAATTGGTTTACATCAACAGATGTCTTAGCTGTACAATTTTTCAGAATTGATCTGATTTCAGATTCGGTAACAGGAGTTAGTGTCATTGTGTCTTGGATTTCCTCATCCTTGTCAAGGTAGTCCCATCTTAGGTGTGAGGATTTAATACCCTTTGCTAGTTCTGGCCCAACATTCACAAAATAACTGTTAAAATTCTCCACGACCAATTCCATGTTCTCTACCTTTTTTGCCATTTATATTAAAGAATGCAGGGTACTCCCTCCTCGGTGTCCTCCCAGAGACGTTCTTTATTATATTCCAGAGATTTCTGGTGTAATGTTTATTTTCTAATAAAAGCTTTTCATGATACTCTTTTTTATGTTTCCTGAGTAAATGTGTCATTTTGTTTCTGTAATTTTTGTATCTAATTTCTGCTTTCTCAGTTCTTTCTCTCAGAAACTGTTTATACAATGTATTTTCCTTCTTACAGGCATTTGCCAGTACTTTTTGAAACCCAAGGTTTTTCTCTCTTTGTTTTGCTTCAGTTTGTTCGTTATTTTGACTAGACAGTGTTTATCATACAGGGAGTTTACTGTCCATAGAAAAGCCTCATAGGCTCTATTTGGATCTTTCTCTGCTAATACATGATCCCAATTCTGGTTCAACATATCTGATTCTAGTTTCTTTAGCCTTTTTTCGCTTTTAATTCTGATTTCTGTGTGTTCCAGGGTTTTCGATCTAGCCTGGTCCCTTATATCTAATTTGCAGTTACAAATAGCAAATACATCATTAAGTTATGTGTGCAGTCGCCTATTTGGATACCTGGGAAATTTGGGTCTTTACGTATGGCTGCAGCTAAAGGTTCCAATGCCAATGCGAATATCAGAGGACTTAGCAGGCAGCCTTGCCTCGTCCCTCTGCCAAGCTCGAACTGTTGTGAGAGAACACCGTTGGTAAGAACTGAGGCTCTGAGGCGGGTGTACAAAAGATGGATCCAACCTAGAAATTTCGCGCCAAAGCCGAAAGTCTCCAGGGTGGAGAACAGGAACTGCCACTCCACCCTGTCGAACGCTTTTTCTGCGTCTAGTGAAAGGGCTGCTGTCGCAGTATCTTTTCCACGTAACATCCACATTATATTGATTAAACGCCTAAAATTATCGACCGAGCTGCGAGATTGAATAAAACCCACTTGGTCTGGGTGTATCAACATAGTTATCACTTTATGAAGTCGAACCGCAAGGATTTTAGCAAGGACTTTACTCTCGCAACCAATTAAGCTGATAGGTCTATAATTTTTGCAGTCTAGGGGATCTTTGTCTGTTTTCAAAATTAAAGAGATAACGGCATCGAGCAAAGAGGGAGGTAGGCTGCCCCTGTCTATAGCCTCATGGTACATATCGAAGAGTAGCGGAGTGAGCTCTTTTTCATAGATCTTATAAAACTCGGCTGTGAAGCCGTCCGGCCCAGGGGCTTTCCCAGAAGGGAGATTTTGAATAGCTTCAGTTATCTCCTCCATCGTGATTGGCTGATCGAGTGACGCCGCCTGGTCAGTTGGAAGGGTGGAGAGACCGAGAGGAGTTAAAAAAGCTACAATCTCCTGTTTACTTGCGTGGAATTCAGAGGAATAAAGGGTAGAATAATAATTTTTAAATATTTCATTTATCTTATTTGGATCGGTTATTAATTGCTGTCCTTGCGCCCTTAAAGCTGGAATGGAGCTTAAAGCGTCCTTTTGTTTAATATATCTCGCCAGCATGCGCCCTGCCTTGTCCCCTTCTTCAAAAATTTTTTGTCTAGCTCTAAACAATGCAAATTCAGCTTTATGAGTTAATATTGTATTCAACTCATATTTAAGTCTGGTTAGAGTATTTAAATTAGTGGACAATGCGTTAAGTTTAAAGGCGTTCTCTGCCAAATTAACTTTTTTCTCCAAATCAAACTGCTTGCTGATGCTAGACTTTTTTTTGAAGAAAGCATATTGTATAATATGGCTTCTAGTGACAGCCTTTAATGCTTCCCAGACAATGCCTGCAGAGGGTGCAGAAGGCAGATTGATTTCCTTGTAAGAATTTATCTGAGTTCTAAGAGACTCTCTGAATTCTACATCCAGTAGGAGGCTGGAGTTAAGTCTCCATCTAGAGGAACGGGCTATTTTATTAAAGGGGAGCATGCTGAGAAATACTGGGGCATGGTCAGAAATAAATATATTACCGATAGTGCTGGATGCAACTGAGGAAGTGAGAGAATTTGATATAAGAAAGAAGTCTAATCTAGACCATGAACCATGAGGGGGTGAGTAAAAAGTGTAATCTTTGGCTGATGGATTCAGTAATCGCCACACATCTATACACCCAGAGTCCTCACAGATGCCCTTTAGGGCCCTGGCTGATTTACTTGTATGGGTAGCGGCTGGATTTCGATCTAAAATATGATCTAAAACTAGATTAAAGTCCCCCCCCAATATGACGGGGTACTGTCCGAGGTCATTTAATTTAGACTCCAGATTCCCAAAAAAAGAGAGATCATTTAAATTTGGGGCATATACGTTGCCAAATATTAAAGTTTGACCTTGAATTTCGGACAGTAAGAAAAGAAAACGTCCAGCCTTATCGCTAACCTCTTTAAGACATTTAAATTGTAATTGTTTGTTAATTAGAGTTACGACCCCTCTGCTTCTATTACTGCCACATGCAGCAAATACATAACTCACCCAGCCCTGACGAAGCTTTGGAATTTCCTCAGGCATTAAATGTGTTTCTTGCAGTAACATAACATCACATTTATGAGATTTAACGAATGATACGACCTAATTTTTTTTTTAATCGGGTGGTTCATTCCCCTTACATTCCATGTCAGAATATTTAACCCTCTTTTATCTGCTTGCATTATGTTGTTGATTGAATATCATTGAGTAATATAACAAATTGAGTTCTGGTTGACCTGACAAAAGTTGTACCATCATAGTAGAAACATACACAAAAACACCAAGAAACAAGTGCATGAAAAAAGCAAAACTAAATACTAAGTGAAGAACCACAAAAAATAACTTCACCCGTGGATGCTTTAACAGCTCCACATCACCAAAGAAAAAAACACTTAGGTCCGTGGTTGCCAGCAGTGACAGCTTTTAAGGGCTGCTGTGTTGCAGTAGGCGTTCTTGTAATAAACAAATGAGATTAGTATCAATTATAGCATCTCTCTCTGTAGACTTATGAGACAAAAAGTCCGAGCAAGAAGATGAGCACAGGAGAAAAAAAAAAGAAAAAAAATGTCCCTATCCAATCTTAGAAATAATATAGAAAGCCAACCAGTATGTTACACCCCCATTCATTTTCTGACGAGAATCACAGATCTTAAATTCCCAGTATTCATTAATTAGACCAGGTTATCACATCAACCTACGGTTACACTGTATCATTTTCATTAAAAGATTTATCAACAGCGTTACTTTTCTTTAGGAGGGAGTGTGGTGAAAATTCACGTACTTTACATAGTTCAACTAATAACAGTCAATCTCACCGGCGCTGGTTGGATATAGGGTGAGAGCTGCTGGTTGAAGAAAAAGACTGGATGAACTCGGCCGCTTTCTTCGGGTCATCAAACTCGCGTCTTCCTTCGGAAAGTTTAACCACCAGTATGGCCGGGTAGATGAGTGAAAACTTAATGCGGCGATCGTGTAGCAGCTGCTTACATTGGTTGAACTTTACGCGCATCTCCGCGACCGGTCTCGAGTAGTCCGGGAAAATCATGATGTGATGTCCGTTCTATAACACTTTTCCCTTCTTTCGGGCGGCCTCAGTAATCCGCTCTCTATCCTGGAACTTTAGAAATCGGGCGATGATGGCCCGCGGCGGAGTATCCCCGTCCGGTCGGCGTCTCATGATGGATCTATGTGCTCGGTCAATTTCAATCCCGTTGGGAAAGTCGAGCTCCAGGAGCTGTGGGATGTTGTCGCGGAGAAAAGAGAGTGGATTCCGGCCCTCACACCCCTCGGGGAAGCCAACAAACCGTAAGTTGTTATGTCTTGCCCTGTTTTCAAGGTCGTCTATCTTGCGCCGGAGTTGTTCCACTTCACTCTTGGTTGCAGGAGGCTCCTTTTCCATGGCTTTGTTAGCGTCTTCTAGAAAATCCAGCCGAGACTCTGCGTTGCCAATTCGTGCAGTAATGTCCGCCAGTTTACTTTCCATGGCTGCAGTTGTTCGCTGGATACTGTTCAGTTTTGCCTCCTGTTTCTCCGAAGTGTCTTTGAGAAGTGTGCATATTTTGGTAATGTCCGCCGCTAGAGTAGCAATGTCCCCGTCTGACCTGGCGATGTCGGCGTGGTCCATTGTTTGTTTACCGCTGTTGCTCTGCTCTGAGCCAGACATTGCGTTGTATCTTTTGTTCGGTGATTTTCGTTTTGGCCTATTTGGAGAGTGGCCTATTTCAAAAAGCCTCGTCAGGGTCTCAATTGTGTCCTTCCCCACATATCTGTGTCCAAGGGCCTCAGCCACAAACAGGTTGTGGTTGTGGTAGTTCTTCATTGTGACTTCCAATGGGAAGTCAGGCATGTGTCTGTCCTTGCAGCTGTTGACATAATCATATCAACATTATGTTAAGTTCAGCCAGTGAATAAGGGAATCAGTGGATTGGTGAGGTTTCAAGGAGGATGTGGATGAGTTAAACACTTGGTGTCAACTGTCCAAAGTAATGGAGAGTGTGGAAGAGAGGTGAAGAAGATGGTGCAAGCTGGGTGGAGTGGGTGGAGAAGAGTCTTAAGAGTGCTTTGTGACAGAATGCTACCACCAATAGTGAAAGGGAAAGTTAACAAGTGGTGGCACTGTCTGACAAAAAAAAAAAAAAAAAAAAAACGAGGCAGAGCTTGAAGTGGCAGAGTTTAAGATGATAAGGATATAGATGGTCAGGAATGAGTATACTAAAGGGACAGCTCACGTGAGACTGGGGACAAAGTGAGAGTGAGTCTGAGATGGTTTGGACATAGGCAGATAGGAGACAAGCTGGTAGGGGTAAGGATGCTGGAGATAGAGCTGAAGGAAAAGAGGAAGGCCTAAAAGAAGGTATATGGTGTGGTAAGGGAGAGCACTATTATCAGCATACTGCACACCTGCATACATCTCTCAACTCACCGGCTAATCCTCCCACTTACAGGCTGGCACTGTTTCAGGGTGAGAGACATTGTGGCTGGACAGCACGTATTTTTTGATGAAGGTCTCCAATTGGCCGTCATAGACCTCACATCAACATGGTGCTGACACTTGTAGTCCACCTAAACAAAACATTATATTCAATTTATAAACATAAAGTGGAAGGAGTTGAGAACCTACGCGAATGACATCAGCCTGATACGCGACTGTGTGGAGCAGGTACAAGACATTTTAACTGTTACCTTGTAAAGAACACGCTTTGCCAGATTTGGAATGGTTCTTTGTACCCTCCATGTTACCCCAGAGTGCTTTGCTGCCTTCACCCACTCCCTTGCTTCACCTTCTGTCCTGACCTGGACTCTAATTTGTGCCTCAAATGAAGTGTGATCCCCTGGTGATGGCAGGTCAGTGTGTTTGCATACATGGTATCTGTGGTCAGGGGGTAGCCAACTCTATGGATGAAAGCCACAGAGGAAGAAAATACAATTAGTATGGATATACATTGGGACTTTTACTTACCTCAAAACCCTAATTCTACAATGATGACTTATTATGATTCTCATCAGTTCCCTTGTTCCAGTTGCTAGGTTCACAAATAAATACTTTAGGGCTCAATAATCTGTCAATAACAAGCTAGTCCTCAACAGTAAGCAATCCGGTCTTATCTGGTCATAACTATCAATCATATTTACATGCTAACAGCAGTGTCATTTAGAGGGCTTGACTTTGCCGGGTCAAGTAGCCTACATTATGTGTGGACACGTGACTTTTTGCTCTTGATGAGTTCGGTTACAGTATATGAAAAAGCCCTGCTATTAAACTTTAACATTATACCTTCAATTGAGGATATTCATCCAAGTTTCCCCTGACATGACATGACATAACATGAATGGCGAGAACAGGCCATTCAGCCCAACTACGCTCGCCAGTTTCTTTATACTATTGTGAATATATCCCTTCAGATACTCAATCTGACATCTGAGCACACACTGACCTGGCTGAAATAAGTACAAAGGTGAAAGGCGACAGTTATGAATAAGCATTAATGACACAACAATCTCACAATCTTGTAAGATTGAGTCACATTTTTACCTTGGTGTAGGCCTACTGACTCCATCACCGCCAGCGCTACTGACAGTGACAGGGTCCACTGATGGCCTGTAAATTAGCAATGAGCAGTGTTAGGTTCATTTAAAAACGTAGGAATAGCCTATAGCCTAAGTCACACTTTGAACGACTGATCTATTTTGTAACGTTAGCCCTAATTAACCTATGCCCCTAACCTATACTGTCGTGGCAAACTGACCTGCAGTAAACTAACGTTAAACTTCACCAGCAGCTAAGCTGGCTAGCTAACTCATTCAGTAAATCAAGTTATCTAATCAAATAACCAAAATCATGAATGAAAGACCCAATTATTTACTTTGGACTCCAACTAGGATAGTTAACAATGGAGTTCATATTTTAACTTTAGAAACGTTGATAAGTGAAACCTACCTGAGCACAGCATAACTGTGATCATCTTGCAGCGACATCTTGCAGCGACGAAAGAGGCGGTGTTCAAGCCCGCCAAAGATTTTAGGTCAAAGAAGACGCTAGAATCAACTTTAGCTAGACTAGCTTGGCTCATGTAGTAAATGGATTTTAACGCGGTCAGTTATGGTTAGCTAGCATGCTAACGCGTTAGCATAGGCTAATGAGAGAATAAATATATGATTTTATGTTTCAAGTACATGGTTGACATTGGGAGTAGCCTAGTGATATATTACGTGGTTGATTGAAACAGTCATGTTTAAAATAGCCACATAGACACATTTTCCCATGATGTAGGGGTATGTTCTTCCCTTTCTCCTTATAATGAACTCCAACCTGACCTATTATCCCGAGCGAACTTGGAAACGTTTTTACAAAGTCAGCGGTACCTTAAGCTGCACACTGGCTATATCTTAATTCATGATAACACTGTCTTCTAATATGGTGAAAGGGAGGCAATAACGTGCCCCTAAACAGTCTAAATTGGATACGGGTGAAGTCTTGCTTTTTATTTGATACTGCTGGAGGAGTCTATTGTGTTGCATTACTGCGTTATGCATTTCGCGCAATATTGAGGTTGGTTCATGTGATGCAGATCAAGTATGAACTGAAGGGCAAACACACAGTCTACACGTTTTTGTTTTATATTTTCACGTTAACATTACAAGTAGGTTATTACAGATATGGATACTATAGTGCCTAAGAGGTTACAACATGAGAGCGGCATGATAACAGACTAGGCAGAGTTGAGTGCTGTGCTGCGCTATAACGTTAGTGTTAAAGGGGACCTATTATGCTGATCCTTCTTTTAATACATATTAGTAATGTTATAATGTTGGTTGTCCATGCTCAACCTCTGAAAAGTTTCTAAACATAAGATACAGGGGTTTTGCCGTAATCCAAGAACGTGATTTCGTGAGCGTGATTTCCTCTCTGAACAGCTCCTCCCGAGATCTTCACGAGATCTGGGTAAAACCTGACGTCAGGTTGTGCCATCCAATTAGTACAAACCTAGCCAGAGCCAATCATGGCCCTGGACCTGCCCACACCGGAAACTATTCTAGCAGGCACTAACAACGGCAGATCGTACTATGCCTCAGTAGCGTTGACACTTTTGGAAATACAAAAGAAGAACCGCAGATCATTTGAGCTGCAATTTTGTTAGTATCTCTCCCAAAGCTACTTGTCCGTTTACTTTTGGACGCGAAGAAAAACAAATATTTCTCTTCGAAAAGACGATGCCACCAGAAATCAGTGGGTAGCTTTTTTTGTTTGCTGGCAGCAAACAGCCACGGCCAAATGGAGCGTTAGCTGTTTGTGCTCAGCATTTCACCAAAGACAGCTTTGCCAATAAAGAATAATTCCACACAGGATAAGCGTTTCAGCTGCTTCTCAAACCTGAAGCAGCTGCATCGATCAAGCGCTCGGAGCCACAAGCTGTAAGTAACCATATAACAGCAAATAATGTAAGTGAAGCTAACGTGTTACGGGTGGCTAGCAGGACCGCTAGCGATAGTTAGCACTAACAACTGGCCTCAAAGGCAAGCTTGGTAAAATATCTGAAGATAAAGCCTGTATCGGTCGCGACTGTCCATGACTCACAGACACAGAAGCTGTAAGTTGCTTTTACTGCATAAGCCAACCTGACGTGATAGCCAGTTGATTGTGGCTGTAGCACAGCGGCTAACGTAGCCAAGTTACTGTTGCTAATGTTTGTGTCCTAAATATGCAAGAGTGATATCAGGGAAAATTCTACAGAAGGTGTGTGAACATAAACCTCATTTGAAGCTAACTTTTAATACTTGTTTGTAATTTGGATGCTTGGTACAACTGTTCACAGTAACAGAACTTGCTGTCTGTAAAACCTGTATTGCAAGGGTTTGTCTCTGTGGTTATGACCGCTCGGTTACCAGCTACTGCATGTTAGTTTGCGTGTCGTGCTAATTAAAAATGCTCCTGGTTCACTTATATGCAGTAATTCTGATCGGTATGCTTGTGTTACTTCGGTAAGCATCAATGTGGCAGTTTCATCATAACGTTGCCCGATTGTAGGCTCTACAGTTAGTGATCGCTTCACTTATCCATGACCGGGATCAGCAGGATACTTCACAAATGTCTGAGCAAGCTCTCTGGTGCTACCATGAAAGCAATGCGAAACGCAGAAGCTCTACCGGTTTACAAATGAATTCTCTGCACTACCTTGACATAATTTCATCCCCCTTTAGAAATTATTGTGGCTAATAAAAAGCCGAAAAAGGCGGAGATTAAATAGGTAATTCTTTCCTGTAGAAGTGATCGATTCGCTAGCTCCACAGAAGCAACTTGTCCACCCTAACGGAACGTACGGTTTGCAAAACCTGTATTATGTTCCTAACATAACCGAGCTCTCTCTAGCTGTCGCGTACTATCCATAAAGCTGCTTTCACATCGGACACGAAACGAATTTTTCGCGCGACAGATTACATTCAAAGTCATGGCCACTTATCAGCTACTGCATGTTAGGTCCCCTGCTCTGCTAATTAAAAACGCTCCTGGTTAACTTATATAAAGCGATTCTGATCGGTATGCTTGTGTTACTTCGGTAAACATCAATGTGGCAGTTTCATCATGTTGCCTGATTGTAGCCTCTACAGTTGAAGCTAACCGGAGAGGTGCTGTATGTGTCTGCCGAGTTGGGCTGCAGTTAGACCAGACGTAGGTTTTGCAAAGCTTGGGGTGAGTTTTTGGGTGCTTGTGAAACGATCGCTTTACTTATCCATGACCGGGCTCAGCCTGATACATCCCCAATGTCTGAGCAAGCTCTCTGATGCTACCGGTGAAAGCAATAGGGAAAAGCACAGGCTATAACGTGTATCACAAACGATTTCTCTGCATTGCTGTCGATTGAATATTAAATCGGCGACTGAATATTAAATTATTTCCTGTAAAAGTGATCGATTCGCTAGATCCACATAAGCGACGGTTCACGCAGACGGAACTTACGGTCTGTAAAACCTGTATTATGCTCATAACAATACCGGAGCTCTAGCTTGCTCTCACAAGACAATCCATAACGGCGCCCATTCTCCGCGAGGAAACGCTTTGTCATTCCGGCGCAGTAAGTAAACCATTACCACGGGCAATTTCCGAAAAGACCGTTTAGCCTGGAGCTTTCGCCCCTCCGTCATATACCAGTGCGGAAGCTGTTCGTTGCTCCACGCTAACAACACACCACAGCTATACACACGACCCAGCAGGTCCTAATACACACCGAAGCAGTCCATAAGCTGTTGGTCCACTTTTAGCTGCTCCTCACTGTCCATGTTTCCCTCTAAACTCAGACCCACCGGTTTTCACGGTCTCCGGTCTACACTTGGGCATGTCGACCCGTTCTACAAATGTGTCTATATGGGGTGGATTCTAGCTTCCCCTGCATCCTAGCTAGGACTAGAAAAACCGCGGTACTCACCAACTGTTGCCGTAGCAAACTGTAGCCGATAGCAAATTTGAGCTTGCGCTGAGAGATATTCGCACTGCCTCCTCCACTTTCGCCGCTGCGTTTGTTAGAACAAGATCATGTCATTAGATCTAGATTCAAGTATAACGTTAGATTGCGGAATTTGCCCGCCGCTTCCTTATCAGATTGCAGACGTGTCTCAGGTTTCACTCTGGGGAGCCGGACACGGAAAACTGCGTTCTGCAGCCTCGTCCCGCCCAACTCCGCCCTCCACAGAGCTGGCAAGTTAGAAGAAAGTGGGCACACGGGGAGTGGGGGCCATAGCGGAAGAGCCACCCCAGTGAGGCGTTTCAGGCAGAGACTACAATATACTACAAATGCAGTTTTTTGAGGATGGCAGTACCCAGATAGCAAAAAGTTGTCGGGCCAGATGCGGGCAGATTCCGGGTTCTGAGTCCATTTTAATCGGCCCGATTCCGTATGGCCGTAATCGGCCCAGAATCAGATTGAATGACTGCCCGATTCTGGCGCAGTTGCCTTTCTGCCGTCGCCGCCGTCAATTTGCCATTATTCAGCCAGATCTGGCCCGATTACAGAAAAAATTAATCTGGCCCGATTACCACTCACCGAACTCAGCCGACACTGCCCGCGACATCGCCAGAATGCCGCCACATACGCCCAGTTGCAGAAAAAAATTGATCTGGCCCGATTACCACTCACCGAACTCAGCCGACACTGCCTGCACATCGCCAGAATGCCGCCACATGCGGCCCAGTTGCAGAAAAATTGATCTGGCCCGATTACCACTCACCAGAACTCAGCCGACACTGCCAGCACATCGCCAGAATCCTGCCACATGCGGCCCAGTTACGAGCCATACCAGTGTTATTTGCTGCCAGTGTTCTGTCAGTTTTGCATACCTATCAAAATATGCTACCTTCTGCGATTGCGCTGACCGAATCTTGGGCTCTGTTTCTTTGCTCACATCTTAACCTTCAACAGTCAAAAAAAAAAAAAAAAAAGCAAACTTTTTTTAGTGCGCCTTTCTACTTGTAAGCGTATGTATTTCTGCATGTACACGCTGGGTTTTCCTGAAAATGCAGAACTTAGGTGATAATGGCGTGCGGCAAATATCTTTTTAAACGAAGTTGTCCAACTCATTGTAACATCTGCTTATGTTATAATAAGCTAAGAAATAACAAAGTTACTTCCGTAGACTGATTCATATTACAATATTAAGACGAAAACAAAGACTTTACGATCGCTTTGCACTGCGGTAGAATTTTTTGACAAGGCTGCACAAATTGTCAGAACACCGGATCTTTACAAACTCTAGGAATAGGAGTTACGAAATCATATTTTAGATAATAATAAATAATAATAATAATAATAATAAATCGTAATGTTACAAATATTTTACAGTATGTTTTCTCTTTAAGCAAACCAGAAAATGCCTGAAGGTCCTTACAGTTGTCAATAAAAAAAGATTAAATTAAGAAAAATAGCACCGTAATGCTAATTATATATTTAAAAATAAAATAATAGAAGTATTAATAATCATAGTACAAAGATGAAGTCAATGATATCTGCAAAAAGAACTATTTACAGTAACATTTGCCAAAACCATTTCTTTTTTCATGCGTTTTTCATGCTAAAATCCTGAATAACTCCAACATCCACAGGCATCTTGGGGTAATTATTTTTATTTTAGTGTGATAATAATGAGTAACATGAAGGCACTAACATTTCTTAATAAATGAAGAACGTCTCAATTATTAAAAAAAAAAGTAAGAAAATTAATTATATAATTTAATTAAATCCTCTGCTCTGCTTAGAATTTTACAGTCCTGCAGGGGGGGGGCACTGTTTGGGAGATGACCCTTCAATCGCCATGTTAAGCCTGCAATACAACACGAAAAATAAGAGTATGTCAAAAGTTGTTTCACATTAATACACTATAACTAGTGCTAAGCAGTCTGAAATTTGAATGCAGTTTGTACATGAAAGTAAAGAGCAGTCAGAGTTCTAAAACGGTTAGGTTTGAGCATCACTTCCACTGACTCCCATTATCAATGTAAATAGAAAGTCAAACATTTTAAAAGCATGAAGTTCACTAAAAAAAGGGTTAATAATAGGCGTACTAAAATATACGGCATCACCTGAACATTTACATATTTATTGAACTTTATGGTTGAACCTATGAAAGAATAATTTTGTTGGAGGGTTGTGCTCCTAAACTGGGAGGATTTCCCTTAACACCGCAAAACATAGCCTATGCAAGCAAGACTAATGGAGATAATAAGCATCTGGTTCACACTGAATGCAATTAATGTCTTGAAGCTTCAGCAATATGAATGGATTTATTTTCGCTGAAGTACTTTTAATTAGTGGTAGGGTATTAGTTAAAACAAGTCCAGACAGACTACATAGCCGCACCATAAAGGTACCCACATGAAAAAGTGATAAATGTCAAGTTATACCGCCGTTCCACAGAGCTTTCTGGCTCATCGGTCACTTGTTGGAAGCAAAGTTTATTTCTTTGATCCGATGAGGCGAAATTGCCCGATGAAGGAACTAATACCCCCGTCACACCGGATTGGCGGTGCCACTGCGGTGCTTGTACGGCATAAACTGCAGTGGCACCGCCATGATCTCCATGGTTCCTCAGTAGTTCCGCAACTGATCTTCGTAGCACCGCAGAAAACTGTCAAAACCGCAGACCTCCACGGTGGCACGGAGGAAACTTTGAACATGTTCAAAACTTCCGCAGTGCCACCGCAGGTCGGGCCAATCCGCACTGGGATCGCCGTGGCACCGCCATGACCGCCATGGGACCGTACTAGGACCTCAGTAGCACCTCCATCACCGTCCTGCCTCCGCAGTACAAACGCCGTGCAATCGCCAAAAAAAGTAGACTAGCGACCCAACAGCGATCCCGTGGCGGTTATGGTGGCGTTAAGATGGTGCACTGCGGGTATGGGGGTGCTACTGTAAAGTCATTTTTAACACTTGTACCACGTTTCGGTGGCATCACTATAGGAATAAATCATCAGCAGACAAAATATTACAATGAATTTCGAATGAAAACCATCTCCCATTTATAGCCGACATGGAGCCGCCCTGCTGCCGCAGCACCACCGCCGTAGCACTTCAGTAACACCGCCATCCCCGCAGTAGCACCTCACTGGCCCCTCAACGCTGCCACCAACACCGCAGTACTGCCGCCAATAATCGCCGTGGCACCGCCATCAAACCGTAGTGGCAACTCAATGGGATCGCCATGTCCTCAGTGACCCTGCCGTGGTTCCGCCCTGGTTCCCCAGTAGCACCGTGAGGAAAAACACGTTTGACGGGTAGGGGAAAACTATGAAAACACTACTGGCGGTGTCACTACGGTGATGGCGATTTTGACAAAAATCTGCAGTGGCACCGCCAATCCAGTGTGACAGGGGTATGAGCTCTGATTTTGCCTAATCGGATCACGCCTGACACATCGGACGCTGACCTGATAGTGGACAAAATCTGATTCCTCGGCCTGTGACACAATAGTCTTCCGTGGGTGACCGGAAGAAATGAACTTTGCTTCCGATGAGTGACCGATGAGCCAGAAAGCTCTGTGGAACGGGGGTATTAGCCCTAAGGCAGTGGTGGTCAACCCTGGTCCTGGAGAGCTACAGTGTCTGCTGGTTTTTGATGTTACTCAGCACTTAATTGACGAATGAAAGCAGTTGATTACATGCTTACCTCATCTCACCTGGTGTCTTAGGTTTAAATAGGGTGAAGAGAACCATACTCAGCACACTCTGTGGCTCTACAGGACCAGGATTAGCAACCCCTGCCCTATAAACTTTTATCTTTACTTTGTTCTTCTACTTTGTCCACATTACAACTATGCTAAACGCCCAACTACATTGACAAATCTTGGTTTCCATGTAGACTGCTGTCACAACCTGCATGTCTACTGAATTGGCTCTAGAAGTCTTGTAGGTAGTTCCTGGTAATTGATTGATTGGTTTATTATTCCCTTAGTGCAGGAGTATAGCTAACCCTGGTCCCGGAGAGCCACAGGGTATGCTGAGTTAAAAGTGCATTTTGGGAGTGTCCCAGATCTGAATGATATTTTTGAAACTCATAATACTCCAATGATTTCAATTTCCTTTGGCTGGAAACTGTATGCATACATTAAAAAGACACTGTGAGATAAATATCCTAAGCCAAAAAAAAAAAAAAAAAAATCAAAGGTGGTGGTTATCTGACAAAAAATCACTGAAAATAGGGGTGTCTGAAAAACCCACTCAACTCCATAACCATCACTACACAGACTCCCCTGGAGACAGAAACTGAAATCACAGTATATGGCCCATGCAAACAGAACCTTTGTGTGACCCCGTGGCGGCCATGTTGACTTTTTTTCAAAATGGCTCTATGATTATTTCAAAATTTCTCAAAATGTTGGCATCCTATGGTGAGTATACATTTTAAACTCCACTCCGTTACCTTCATTAAAATCCATGGTTATGGTATTACAAATTTTTAATCCTGCTTTTGATAATACTTGTGCAAAACCCTCCATGATATTGTAGGAAGCATCAAAAGTTACTGCACTGGTGCATGGAAAATTCCACTTTTCTGAAAAACGCTCCACTCCATAACCTCAACTCTGTTACCAATATTGGTTATGGAGGTGAGTAAAATGGTAATGGTACATGGCAATGGTTTATCAGTTTCAATCAGAGGCACTGAAAAGGATGATATTCACTCAGTTTCAGAACTTTGGTATATCACAATGTACCAGGAGAGAGCCTCACTTGAAAAAGTAACGGAGTTGAGTGGATCCGGGGACACTGCAATTAAATTGAATTAAAAGAAATTAAAATGGCCTGCCCAAAAAATTCCGCTCTGGTTCAAGCTCTGCCTCGTGGTTTTTTTGAGTACCTTCGGGGCAACCCTACCCCTCGGGGAAAAAAAGAATCAGAATCAGACAACTTAAAAAAGTGACATCCAAAAAGTGCCTGTATTGAGAAAAAATACCCATATACTGATGTTCGGATCTCTCACTTTTTGTTAAAATATTTTAAATGCAATAATTATTTTAAAAAAAGTTATTGTAGGCCAACTTGTTAAATTGTGTTTTATAAATAAACAAGGATTTGAAGATGTGACTTATTTCATTCAGTACAGACATTTTTCACTGTGGAATATCGTAATTCAGGAGGGGGAGAAAAGGAAGGAAGGAGGGAGGAGGCAGCTCAACTTACCTCGGTACTGTGCTCAACTTACCCCATACACGGGGTAAGTTGTGCCACAAGACCACTTTATTTGAACGTGCTATATTAATCAAAATAGTTGTGTTTACAGTTATGTTTTCTGTGCCGCGCATAAAAACAGGTTTCATCAGGAATGTCACTTGCGACCTTTTGTTATTCATGGGACGAAGTGTTTGGATTAATATAACCAATAATTCATGTAAATTATACGCTAAACCAAAAACCACAACAAATAAAACAGACATTTTACAATTTACCAAATACCAATGTGGCCAACAAACTGTAGTCAAGTTTTTCTTCCCCCAAATGGATGCCGACACATTAACTGTGGTGTATAATTCAATTTGAGCCGTGCAAATTTAAGTGTGCACTCGTAAAAAATGGCCTGACAATTTCTGAAACAACGACGTGTATAATGAGCAAATATATCTATCTAGCTAACTGATAAACATTTCTCCATTGCCAAGTTCGGCATTTTGTTGAGGTCTGGCATTTCTGTCATAGTAACGATGCCTCCAGGCATTGAAAGCTAGCTAGCTACCGCGCCAATATGATGTAATACAAGTTCGCTTCATTAAATGCACGACCAAGTTCATCATATTGACCAAAACTAACTTGCATGCAAAAAAAAAAAAAAAAAAAAAAGGCAGCTGTAGCAAATTAGCTAACGCACTCCACGAAACGAGCTTGCAAGCTAGAAATGTTACCATACCTTAGGTTTGACGGTAACGCAAGACAAAAGCCCGATAAGAACTAGAATGAGAGTTTATAAAGAAACTCTGAATTTGCATGTGATAGCACAATTCACTGGATAATATGATGTTTATTTTTGCATTGTCCTGCACTCTGCTGTATGATAAGGTGCAAAGTGTCTTCTTTACTGATAGGCAAGTATGATAAACTATGATGACTGGTCCATTGCATGGTCGAAGTGACCAGGGCATATGTATGGTAAGGGTTAATTTAGTTGTCAAGCTACATCATTGGTATGTAGCATAATAAAAGTTATTTGGATGATGATGATCTTCATTGTTGTCAGTAATGGTTCAGGTATATATTTGTTTATTATCTATATACTGGTTTTACATGGCTATTGATGCACTATCATCATTATCGACATGTTATTATTCACAGCATATGATTGTAATACAACTATTGTTCATCAAAGTCCAACTTGATGTGCTGGACGATACAGGTCCAACATGTATGATCATTCTTTTGCTTGTATCAATATAGTAGAATGGACATTGCTAAAAGATGTGTTATTATGTGTTATTACTTTCTATTTATTACTATTATTATAATTTTTTTTATTGGTAACAGTAATTTCTGGACTGGCAGCATCACCACCTTGTAAAGCAACCGTAGTAATTGAGAGGCACAGGGTTCAAAGGGTGGTGCAGTCAGCCTATGAAGTTTTTGGTGCTGTATTGCCTAACCTGATGGACTTACACAATATGAGGTGAGGACCCCAGTCACCCAAACCATGGCCTCTTCTTGACGAAGCTGTCCAGTCGGAAGCCAGGCTATGTGAAAATTGCAGCCAAGACCAATTACCAAAGCCACAGCTTCTACCTCCATACTCTCTATAAGACCAATAAGATGTGCACTGCTCTCTCAGTACGAATTACTGAGCTGCTTCCTTCATCTTTTTGCTCATTGCAATTGCCTTTATAATATCTTGTAAATACAGAATGTTCATTTTTTTTTTATTTTTTGTCTTATATTGTTATTTTTACTCTATGATGATGAAATTTTTACTATCTTGTTTCTCATTATTTTCATTGGGTTTGAATTTTGTGAAGTGATAGAGATGCATATTAATCTCCTTAATAATAAAACTTGAACAATTTGAATTGATAATATTTATGATGCACTTGCATAAAGATGTATAATTATACACACCAGTGCATAATATACTTGTAGGTTGTATTGCAAAAAATCATTTTGTATATTCATAGTGTTTGTTTTTTTCAAGTCTACTTTGTTTTATCTTATTATTTGTTTTTGTATCGTAATTTTGTCTCAGTATTTTAATTGGGTTTGAATTTTTTATACTATGAGAGATTCATTTTCTTCTCCGTATTCCTATCCCAGCATATCTTTTGGGCGAGAGGCAGAAATATACCCTGGACAGGTAGCCAGTCCATCGCAGGGTATAACACCATATGCTCACTCATACCTTTGGGCATATTAGAGTCTCCAATTAGCCTGATATGCATGAATTTGGACTGTGGAGGAAACCAGAACACCTCGAGAAAACCCACGGGGCACGGGGTGAACATGTAAACTCCACCCAGAAACGCCACGGGCGGATTCAAACCCACAACCTTCTTGCTGGGAGGCCGACCACCGTGCCGCCCTACTGACTAAGATGAATAATGGAAGACCAGATCTCACTGCTTTGAACGGCATGTGGATATGATGAATCACAAAACTTGAACAATTTGATTATGTATGTATGTATTATAAATGTTTGATTTTTGTTTTAATTATCATTGGTGCTATTATTATTATAATCATTTTTGATTATGATAATATAATAGTTATATTAATATTAATTAATAGTGTTATGATATCAATATAATACAGAACTCTCCCCAGGAATGCAAAGTGTCTTTTAAAGTTTCTGTGACGATAATGATATTATGAATATTACTGGTATTGTCATCATCAAATAAAAATAATCAAGCATGGTTGACTGTTCAGTTTTCGTGTCAGCACAGATTCTGTGCTAAAGTAACACGCGTTACTCTGCCGACGGGCTCTCACGTTGTTTTCATTAGCAACAGTGTTTTTCCGAGCGTTTGTGAAGAATTACCGCGTGAAAATGAGCTAAAGGCCAACAAAAACTCTAAATTGTATGAAATGTTAAATTCCGCACGGCACACGAAAAAATTATTCCGCAGGAAAACTGGTGAAGGCACAGCACTTCTTAAACATTCGGACATGCTGTTTACTTTTGCTCACATTTTCCCACGCCTGATTGTTTTACGTTGATCCTGTGTGTGTTAACGAAGGACAAGTTAATGATTGTTAAAACATTAACGTTATTTCTGAGTTCGCTTCAATCCATCCCTTGCTTTGCGCCATGAAAAGTGAACGCACCAGCGTAACACACTAAACTCACCTACAATCGCTTCTCATTGTCTTCCTTGATGAAAGCAGATTGCATCTGTCGTTTAGGACCGATTTCTGAAAAAAATCGCACCCCCTTTAGCTCGCACCATTATACAATCTTTGGCGGATATGTTTTCATCAAACTGTCAGCTACTGTTTGCTGCGGAATGTTTACATCTACCACGTGTACCGAGGGAAGTTGGCAGTCGGGTGAGCACCCGCAAACCAGGCGATTGTCTTTAAAGTGGCTAAATGGACAAGTGATAACGCCAAATCTATAATATTTTTGATCGACATAAAATGATATGTGGACATTTACTGGGAGAAAACATCATAGCAGAACCCTTAGTTCGAAGGCATAATACTGTCTGACATCGATTTCATGACCTTCGGAAGCAAGTATTCATGTCACCTAATTTTAGAATGAGCAGATCATCCATCGGTTCTCGAGTCCCTGCAACGCTACGCTGTCTACACGGCTCTGGGTGCTGAATGTTTACGTGAAATATTATGCGTTTAAAAAGGGCTTTTACCGCCAATTTGTTTTGTAGCATAATATTACATCTTGGCCGATAAAAGCCCGTTTTTAAATGCATATTATTCCACGTAAACGTAAATAGATCGCTAGCACCAGGAAGCTAGTTATCTCGCTAGCTAGCTAGCCTGCGATTTAGGCTATCAATACTGTGACGGATTATTTTAAATAAAATCGAGTATTGTTGTGTCTGTGTGTTTTGCTGTTTATTGCATTATTATACCTAACTGGACATAGCGGCTTTTTTGTGGTAATTTGTGCAGTATGTATGAATTTTACTAATATTACGTGGCTAGCTAGCTTCCGGAAAAACTAAACCATGCCTACGGGACAAGCACATTGTTCGTCGGTCTTCCTATTAACATGGAGACGGCCATGCTCGTAGGCCTATTTGTTTGCTGCCTGTGGAGCCTGGATTGTCCTGTATTATATTGTTTTCTTTGTCTGCTTAGGTTATCTTTGTATTATTTTTTGCGAAATGGACATAAAGAAAAATTTTTTGCACGTTTGTGCTGTATGTAATTTCGTTATAAGTATGTAGCTAGCATGCTAGCTAGCTACATGGAACTCCGTGTTGTGACACGGAGCCCTGCGAACCATAATCGCAATGCATTTTCATAAAACAGTATGCTAGTTTGCATTTATAATTGTGTTTCATCATTGTTTGACATTTGTCTGTTGTGATGTACCGATTAAATTTTTGCTTTGATTGCTATTTACGTTGTATTATTCAGCATATTTTCGCTGCATACTGCCCGTTTATAGTTAGCGGACAAAGCGTTCGCGTTGATGCGGATTTTGCATGTATATTGTAGCTGATGCGGTCCGCTTGACAGTCATCTGCGCTTGCTGGAATCACCGATTTTTTTAAAGATGGTATAACGTGTTATCTCGTCTTCTGTGTCTAGTGAGTTCCGTCTTGCATTTTGTTTTACCTAGCTGGACATAGCTAAGCATTTTTGTGGTCATTTGTGCAGTATGAATGAATTTGACTAATATTATGTGGCGAGCTAGTTAGCTAGCTGCCCGGGATAAACTAAGACATGCCTGGGGGACCAGCGCATTGTTCGTCGGTCTTCGTATTAAAATGGAGACCGCTGCGGCTCGTAGGCCTATTTGTTTGCTGCCTGTGGAGCCTGGATTGTCCTGTATTATATTGTTTTCTTTGTCTGCTTAGGTTATCTTTGTATTATTTTAGCGAAATGAACATAACGAAGAATTTTTGTGAGCGTTTGTTGTTTTAGTTGTTGCTAAAAGATGTATTATTACTTTTTAATTATTACTATTATTATAATTTTTTATTGGTAACAGTAATTTCTGGACTGGCAGCATCACCACCTTGTAAAGCAGCCGTAGTAATTGAGAGGCACAGGGTTCAAAGGGTGGTGCAGTCAGCCCAGCGAGTTTTTGGTGCTGTATTGCCTAACCTGATGGACTTACACAATATGAGGTGAGGACCCCAGTCACCCAAACCATGGCCTCTTCTTGACGAAGCTGTCCAGTCGGAAGCCAGGCTATGTGAACATTGCAGCCAAGACCAATTACCAAAGCCACAGCTTCTACCCCCATACTCTCTGTAAGACCAATAAGACGTGCACTGCTCTCTCAGTACGAATTACTGAGCTGCTTCCTTCATCTTTTTGCTCATTGCAATTGCCTTGATAATATCTTGTAAATACAGAATGTTCGTTTATTTGAGCCTACTTTGTGTTATATTGTTATTTTTACTGTATGATGATAACATTTTTATTATCTTTTTTCTCATTATTTTCATTGGGTTTGAATTTTGTGAAGTGATAGAGATGCATATTAATCTCCTTAATAATAAAACTTAAACAATTTGAATTGATAATATTTATGATGCACTTTCATAAAGGTGTATAATTATACACACCAGTGCATCTTGATAATATTCATGATGCACTTTCATAAAGATGTATAATTATACACACCAGTGCATAATATACTTGTAGGTTGTATTGCAAAAATCATTTTGTATATTCATAGTGTTTGTTTTTTTAAAGTCTACTTTGTCTTATCTTATTATTTGTTTTCTCGAGAAAACCCACGGGCACAGGGGTGAACATGTAAACTCACCAGAAACGCCACGGGCGGATTCAAACCCACAACCTTCTTGCTGGAGGCGTGCCGTCCACCCAACTGACTAAGATGAATAATGGAGACCAAATCTCATAGTTAACTTATTTTGCATTCTGCCAGCCAGCTAACTCTAAAAACACAGCATCTCCAGTCCTGATTGAGAATAATTGCTACGCTGCCAGCTAACGATGGCATTAGGACCCAACAGCAATAACCGCAATGATCAATACTACCACGCACTAAAACAAGCTTGTGAATTCATTAGTTTAACATAATTTTAAAAATTCTTTCCAATTTTCATAAAGTAAAACTTAGGAGCTAACTAGTGAATTTGCTAAAGTCTAGCAAGTAGTTGTTACACAAACGTGAAGTTAAGGTAATAACGGCACCTAATGTTCGCCGAGATCACCAACTGAAAAGAGCTCTAACGCTCATCGTTATCTTTTAGGTGCCAACTTCGCTTCCTCGCATTCAAATCCTAGGCCTGGCAGCAACAGCTCAGCCGGTATTTTAGCTCTAATTACAGCATGGCAGCTAGCAATATTTAAAAGCAACCAAGAAAAATATTCGTTTCAGGTATCGTATTTGCCAACACTAATAACCACTATCCTGTTTATCAGACGGCGACGATAAAGACAGGGACTGAGTAGACGGCTCCAGAAGTTGACTCATGCATATCCGTAGAGTCATGTGCGGACACTCAAGTGGGATATTGGGCCGATTCCTCTAGGGTAGAGTTAAATAACTCCGCAGACCAGAATCGCCCGACCGTGTACGGCAGTTCATGGCATGCGCCAGGCGGAATCGCAAGATTACGGCGTTGAAGCAACCCGAGGCTGCAAGTGAATGGCGGAGTCTTCGTTAGCCGTGTAATCGCGCCCGACCGCGCAGACGGCGGAATCGCCATTCAGCAGTCTATACATTGTCAGAGCCGGCCCGATTCCGGCGCAGTCAGCATCGGCAGCTTTTCGGCGAGACGGAATAGGCAAGATTACGGCTGAGTTGTTAGTCCTCGATTCGACACACTATGCCGACAAAAGCCGACACTAAACGGAATCGGGCCAATTCTCTTGCTATCTGGGTATGAGCGAAATAAATACCCTTTTTTTACTTTGCGCGATCAGGAGTACTCTAGGGGAGTCAAAGACCAAAATATAAACTTGGAAAAATAGCAAAATAGGTCCCCTTTAATGTGTCAAGGAAAGCTTCTTAAAAATAATTATCGCAAAGTATGTATAATCATCTCTGTTTGAAGTCACAACTAGGCGTGAAGTCTTTTCTACGTTCAATCCCAGAGTTAAAGCAAAGATGAAGTTGATTAACAACTCCTAATGTTCGGTTATGACGGAGGTGTGTTTTAGGGTGACGGAGGGGGGAGACGTCATATGCGGAAGTGGGCGTGTTCTACCCCAACTGGAGTGGGAATCGTTAGGTCGCCGACCAATTTCTCAGCCTATCAATCATGATGACGGTTGTGTCCCAATTCAGAGGCTGCATCCTTCGGCGCTGCTAAAATGAAGACCGTTATGTCACAGCGCATCTACTCGGTCGTCTTTACTTCGGCTACAGTTCTTCCAAATGCGGCCGAGAAATGCGGCCTTCTTTTCGCGGGCAACGAAGGCTGCAGCAGGTGGATCCTTTGCGGTCTAATCTTTCCCAAGATTCATTGCGCGGTGGTTAATCTAAATCGAATCGAACAATGGCGGCTGCGGGAAGCGAGGAGTCCTCTCTTAAATGTAAGTAGGCAACTGGGTTTTAGCAAAGATACTCCGGTACATCTTTGGTTTCATCTCAGTAAACAGCTTAAAAATACATAAAATCAAGGGCGCAAAAGTGAAAAGATATAACATAATTTTGAATTAGCCTAGCTACGCGCATATTAGCTACTTCCAACTGCCATGCTCGCATTCGACCTGTGCTTAGCCTTGACTCTAAACAGTGACGACTGCTGAACAGAAAGTCAGGAGGCTTTAAATGATATTATTTAGCACAGTTATTGCGATGCTTAAAACCGATGCCGCATACGACAGATTACATTCAAAGTCAATGCAAAGACGTTAGCTAAGACGCCGTAACGACGCCGGTTCAAGGTATTCCGCTCTTTGCATGGATTCTTTGAATGTAACCCGTCGCGGCAAAAAAAATTTGTTTCACATTCCGTGTGAAAAGCAGCTTTAAATTGCATTAGTCTAATCAGTTTTTGGTCATCTTTTGATTAAAGAGCCATGTTAACTATTCTAACATTCAGCTATTTCAGGTGTATAACTTGAGTTAACTCAAGTCAAGAAACTATTTGATGCTAAATGCTTTTGGTTATATAACCATAAAGCGCAGGTTTGGGTGGCTGCTTCATGACATGGCAAATTAACTCCGATAATCCTGAGTAGTTTATATTATGTCGTTAGGAGAGGCATTGATTATTTATTCGCCTGAACATTGCACTAAGCTGCATGTTTGACTGCCAGTGGATTATTGATATCAGAAAACATGTTAATCAAAACCTAAGATTTAAAACGGGTTTATAATCAAACTCTTCAGGGGAAATTTTCGTCCTCCTGTTTTCAAGGTTCAGCAGCTCCACTGCTGTAAAGCCATAAATGCCTTTCAGTTTTAAACTTAGCGTTCAAACGTTGATTTGTATCAGCTAGACTGTGGCGATTTTACAGCTTTTTTTTTATGCACAGGGAAGTATATTCATGACCATCAAAAACGCAGCACTGGAGTGATGTCGGTTTTTTTTCTTCTGCATTATAAAGGCTGTCAATGTAATGAGTGGATTTTCAGTTGGCTCAGCACATAGCTGAGGGTGAATTAATTGTTCCAAATTAAATAACTGAAAATTGATACATTTCTATGTATTGTTTTTATGGTGATGAGTATAGTATGCAGAGGCTCATTGTGGCTTAAAATGATATGATGAGGCTTCTGCTTCAGGTGACCTGATGGCAGAGGAGGGAGGAGCGACAGCAGGAGGGAACAAGAACAAGAGCTCTTGACAGAAGACATGAGATGGCAGAGAGGAGAGGAGAGCTCAAGAGAGCAAGAATAGGATGGACACTAGAGAAAATAATGCAGAAATTATAATAAAGAAATTAAAGTTTTGTTAAATCCGTTGTTTATTCTTAATTCATTTATAACTGACAACTATTTACGACGAAACGTATGAAATGCATACCAAAACCACTGAGTGTTTTTAAAAAAGTCTTTAAATTATCTGTATAAGTATACACTCGACAGCCAAAACAAAGTAGGGAGGGTCTCTTCGATTGCAGGCAATTCCCATCCATGTCGCCGTTCCCGATTGAGGAGGTCCAGCAGCACTGCCAGGGCCTGCCTGCTCAGCCGAAAATCAGGCTTGGTGTCTTCTCCACCAAAGAATGTCCAGCACAGGGACACTGAGGTTGACCCTGCAGTACTGGGGTCTGGGCTGGTTTAGGGAAAGAAGAAAACTTGGTAAATGAACAAAAGCTGATATTTATTGTAGGAGAACTTGGCTATGTAAAATTTAAAGTTTATCAATCTACTCAGTTGTTTTTAAACTGAGTAATGGTTTCTTTTTATTAAAATAAGATTCAGTATTTCAGCGATGAAGTATTCAGAACCTTACGCAAGTAAAGGTATGACTACTCTGCTTTTTGCATTTTACTGCTGTAGATGTTAAAGGCTGAGCTGATTTCAGCCACCAATATACTTCTGGTTTTTTGTAGTTTGATGAGCTAAAAAAGTTCTATTTTTTGTTTTGTGATTAATTTTACTGATTTCCATATTGATTTTGGGGTTGGAGAATGCTGTAAATCCACAAAGGAATGTCACTGAAATGTTTGTTTAAAGCATTATCATTCCACATCAACACATTTTGGGATAGCTACATGGTTTTTACTGAACAGGAAGGGCATGAAAATTTGTAATCTGAAACATAACTAGCTGGATAAAGCTAGTGATTAGAGAAACAATGAGTAGCTGGAAAGGCCAATAATCTGCTCCATAAGATATCGAGACGTGAAAGCATAAATTTGCATAAAATGGAAATTATAAAAGTACAGGTATCTGGAATTAGCAGCTATAAAGGCACGAAGTTACATTCCACCCCTGGTTATTTTGGAATAAATGGCTTTATGGTCAAAGTCAAATGGTATGAGCCATTCATTAATTAGGCTGACGGGAGTAGTCTGATTAGCAACTTTTAACTGTTGGCTCAAAGTACAGACGTCAACATGTATTTTACCTGAACATGGCTCTCTCGGCCCCAGATAAATCACCCATCGGCGGCGAAGCATCTCTTCCATCTCCTCCAATAATTGGAAAAAAAAAAAAAATCCGTCTCGCAAGTTACGTTGCAGGGTCCAGATTGTCAGCTGTTGCTGTCAAGGTTGCTAGGCGACGAGAGCAGGGCTTCCAGACGCGAAGGTAAGGGCGGGAACAGCACGAGACGCCAACTGCGAATCTTCCGTGGACTCGACCGTCTCATTTCGAAGACCGCTTGGTTCGGCCTTCGCGGTCTAAGAAGGCCGTGGCCTTCGTAAATCGCGAAGGCTGCGTCCTTCGAAGGGTGCAGCCGCTGAATTGGGACACAGCCGACATGATCAACTGTATCAAAGGCGGCACTAATATCCAAAAGCGGGGGGCGTGCCAAGATGGCCGAGTGCGCACACGCTTTCTACTGAGGTCTGCAAACTTTAACTCTCAGAACAGTAAAAAGACTGAAAATTTGCGTTTGCCAAACAATGGTAATTTACTCAAAAACTTTTATACAGCAAATTTAAAACGGGTGGTGGTAAAATGCCGAACCAGCAGCGAGAACGAAAACGAGCATCCGACGATGCTAAAGCGAACAGTTCTAAGGCTGGGAATGCACTGATAGACAGCTGCCACAATTATACAGTTGCCTTGAGCCATCAAGTTTTAGGAGACGAAATGGACGAGTTTCCACCTTTGCCCATCACCCCAAGCAAATCCCCTGCTCCGAAGAAGGTGATGTATGCACACATCTCAAGTGCTAACTCTCAAGAGCAAGTCAATGCGGGCGACATAATTGCTTCTCTGTCTGCGCTGATTAATACAAGATCGGACAATATTGAGAGCATGGTCAGTGCTAATGCACTGAAAATTTAGGGACTAAAAAAGACAGTGGACTTTGCCTGTGCAGAAATAAAAGACATGAAAGGGAAAGTGTGTATACTAGAGAAAAAAGTTGCAAACGAGGAGGAACGAGTGAACTCATGTCAGCAAAGGATTTCCGAATTGGAAAGATACTCCAGGAGGTGGAACCTCAGGCTTAATGGAGTTGAAGAATAGGAAAAAGAAGATGTGCGACGAATGGTCATCGAAATTTGCCAAACAGTCCTTCCAGAGCAAAAGAGCAGAATTGCCGACACCATCCACACTGTGCACCGTCTCGGGGCCAGGCGGCAGGGAGCCTCCAAGCCCAGAGGTATTATTCTCCAATTCGTCTCCCGAGTTTCCAGGGATGCGATATGGAAAGCGGCCAAAACATCCTCCTTCCTGCGTGGTAAGAGCCTACGGTTTGCGGAGGATTTATCAAAGGAGGACAGGGATCGCCGGAACAAACTGTGGCCGATGATTCAGAAGGCTCGAAACGAGGGTAACACTGCCTATTTTATCGGGGGTCGTACATTTATCGACGGTTCCGAAGTTTTTCCTCCCTGATGACTATTTTGTTTGTCGAGCACTACATATTGTGAATCAAACACGGTGAAACAAGGTGGGCTAAGTTGGCCCCGTTACAAATGTTCAAAGACTATACGCTGGTATTAAGTTGTTAATTATACTACTAAGACTCGACAAAAACGTTTTCGTTAAATTATTATTTAATTTACAAAGCCAAAGGCCTTTCCATATTTATGTGTATATATTTCTTGTTCTGCCATTTTTAAGGCCATGGCAACAGGTTAAAATGCTGTAGACTTTATGTTGGTATATCACATTCTACGCCTTTACTAGTGCTTATTTTAATGATGCAGTACCCAGTCCCCTTATCGAGTGTTACACTTCTAATTACCTGATTAGTGACCACTACATACTTGTTTTCTTGTTCTTTAATAACTATGTCTTTATCTATAGTTTCCTTAAATACCAGGGGATTAAGACAAAATTGCAAACGTAAAGCCTTGTTTTTATTTGTAAAACAACTCAAAACCAATTTTTGTTTTTTACAAGAGTCTCACTCCACATCTGCTGATGTCAGCTTTTGGAAATCACAATGGGGTAACGATATTTGGTTTTCACATGGATCCGAGCGCTCTGCTGGTGTCACTACAGCCAAGAACACTTTCAGTGGTGAAATATTACATTCAGACTGTGACTCTTTAGGGCACTACCTATGTCTTGTGATAAGGTATAATAATATCACTTTTATTATTGTCAACATATATGGATACAACACGAAACATGAAAATAATAATTTATTTGAATCCTTGGAAAACAGAGTTCTCTTTTGGCTTTCGAATTACCCAAATTCTTTTCTTTTAATTGGTGGGGACTTTAATATCACTTCAAATAATTCAATTGATAGATGGCCCCCAGGTCGGCCCTCCTCTTGTAATACAAGCTTGAAGACGTTTCTGGAGAAGTTTGATGTGAGTGATGTGTGGCGAGCAAAATTTCCAAATAACAGTTCCTTCACTTGGAGCAACAGACCGGCATCCAAACAATCACGCATTGATTTTTGGTTGGTATCCAATTCCTTTAACAAAGATGATATTTCAACTAACATTCTTACTACACCTCTAACTGACCACAGGGCAATTCATATCAACATTCAGTTGTTTGTGCCTGACAATACAGTCTGTAGATTTTCCTATTGGAAATTAAACAATTCACTATTAAAACATGAGATTGTCAAAGCAGAGATAAATAAATTAATTGCTCAATTCTGGAATAACGCTAATAGGGAGAAGTCCTATAGCAATAATTGGGAACTGTTTAAGTATGAGGCAAGTAAATTTTTAAGAAGATATGGGAGTTTTATTGCCAAATCCAGAAGAGCTGAGGAAGAAAATATAATTACTAAAATTGCCTCTTTCTGTCAAAAGCCCCCTAGTGATATATTAGAAGAGGACAGGCTAAATCTATTAGACCTTCAGAATCAGTTAGATGACATAAATCGGCATAGGTCAGAAGGAGCTTTTATAAGATCCAGAAAGAGATGGATGGAGGAGGGTGAACAAAATTCTGCATACTTTTTTAGACTCGAAAAATATCACTTAAAAAATAACTCTGTTCATCAATTAAACATTGACGGGGTCATTACTGATAATGCCAAACTTATATCAAATTTCTGTTGTAAATTTTACAGTAATTTATATGATTCGAATTATAATGAAGAGTTCACAACCTCATTTCTGAATTCAGTAAAGGGCCTGAAATCCATTGACATAAATGACAGAAATTACTGTGACACCCCTCTTAGCGTAGAGGAGGTTGTTGAATCTATTAATGCACTTAGAAATAATAAATCTCCTGGTTCTGATGGCATAACTGCGGAATTTTATAAATCGTTCTCAAACCAGCTTGCCCCATTCCTGTTACAGGTTTTTTTCCGAAAGCATAAGAAATAATACTCTTCCTCCTACCCTTACTCAAGGTCTAATTACATTGATTCCCAAGCCCAAAAAAGATTTGCTTCTCATTGAAAATTAAAGACCTGTCTGTCTGCTTAATAGTGACTATAAGATTATTGCTTTGACATTTGCCAAAAGAATTAAAACAGTCCTTGACTCAATTATTGATGAGACGCAGTCAGGCTTTATGAAAAATAGACATATCTCTAATAATATTAGGCTTGTATTTGACATTCTTGATTACTCTGAACTGATATATGAAAACAGTTTTATTCTCTTTCTGGATTTCTAGAAGGCCTTGATTCAGTAGAACACCAGTTTATATTCCACTCCCTCGAAAAATTTGGCTTTGGCAACTTTTTCTGTAAAGCCATCAAAACTCTGTATACCAACAGCAATAGTTCAATTAAATTGAAACATGGCACGACCCACAGATTTAATTTGAATCGTGGCATCTGTCAGGGATGTCCTATCTCACCATATGTATTTCTGCTTTGCACACAGATTCTCGCAACCTATATTATCAATAGTGATATTCAAGGAATTGCCATAGCGAATCGGGAAATAATCATCAGTCAACTGGCTGATGATACTGCATTGTTTTTGAAAGATGCAAGTCAGATACCCGTTGCCCTGTCCGTGATCAGTGATTTCTCTCAGGCTTCTGGCCTATACTTAAATATAAATAAATGTGAACTGTTGGCGGTGAAGGACTGTAATGAGCACAATTTTTGCAATATCCCTGTAAGGAAAGAAGTCACATATTTGGGGCTTTCTATCTCTAAAGACCAAAAATCAAGATGCTCTTCAAACTTCACTCCTATTATCCAAAAAACTCAAAAGAAATTAAATCAGTGGATGCAAAGAGATTTGTCCTTGAAAGGAAGAGTCTTAATTACTAAGGCCGAAGGGCTATCTAGACTTACATATGCAGCTCTTTCTTTACACCTTGACAATAAAATCAGCAAAGCGGTAGATAAAATGCTCTTTGATTTTATTTGGAAAAATCACACTCATTATATTAAAAAAAGTGTTCTTATGAATAATTATGAATCTGGAGGGCTCAATTTCCTGGATTTCACTACACTAAATAATACTTTTAAGATTAATTTGGCCAAGCATTTTCTAAAAAATCCCATTTCGGTGTGGAATTTTATTCCCCATCACATTTTCTCCTGTTTTGGTGGCCTAAGTTTTATTTTATGCTGTAATTATAACATTGAAAAACTCCCTGTGAAATTATCTGTATTTCATAAACAGGTCCTCCTTGCCTGGTCTTTAATATATAAACACAATTTCTCACCACACAGGTACCTTATTTGGAACAATAGAGACATTTTGTTCAAAAATAAATCACTGTTCTTTGAGAGATGGGTTCAGAATCAGATTTTACTGGTAAATCAGTTGTTTAATGAGAATGGACTCTTACTCACTTACAAAGAATTTCTATCCACATACAAATTCATCGTAACCCCTAAGGAATTTGCCATAATTTTCGATGCCATTCCAACAGGAACATTGATGCTCTATAGTAACGTATCCAGGCCTACACCTCAATGTATATCTTTACCCAATGCAGCTGACTCCCTGGTAGGAGAAATCTGTTTCTCACTACATCCTAAGAATAACAATAGAGCCATTCGTGCCCTGTTTCAAAGAGAGGTGGTCTCTATCCCTCATGTCATGGCATACTGGAATCATTTTGTAAATGATATTTATTGGAAAAAGGTTGCTTCCTCATAAATACCTGATTGTGAACAAGGTTAAGGAGGTGTCTTTTAAAATTATTCATAAATACTACCCCACGAATAATTACTTGCAGAAATTCAAAAAAGATATAAACATTAACTGTTCTTTATGTGATGAATATCCAGAAACAGTTCAACATTTATTCTGGCATTGTTCTTACACCAAGAAATTTTGGCAAGACCTATGCAGATTTATTATTGATCATATTTTTGAAGACTTTACATTATATTGGGAAAATGTGGTGTTTGGATTTTTTAAGAACCTAAGAAAAGAAAACAAATTTTTTTATAATAAATTTGATTCTGATATTGGCAAAATTCTTCATTCATAAATGCAAATTCAGTAATAATAAACCTTGTATTGTGGTCTTCTTAAAGGAGGTTGAACAATATGTGAGACTGCTATCTAATTCCACTAACAAAAAGGCTGTCAAAACACTTAATGTCAGTATGTTTTTTAATGTTTTTGTCTAATGTAATATACCCCTGGCTCCTTTATTTTTTTAGTTTTTTCCTGGTTAATTGTCAGTGTATACTGACTGTTATCTGTGTTATACCTGTTTTGAAATCCTCTGTATACTGGATTTTTGTTATATTAACAATAATAAAAAAAAATAATATCCAAAAGCACCAATGATGAGCAGTCACCAGAGTCAGCATTCATCAAAAGATCATTAGTGACGCTGGGAAGAGCCGTTTCTGTACTATGTTGACGTCTAAAGCCTGATTGAAATTTCTCCAAAATATTGTTGGTTTCCACCACTTCGAAAAGTTGCTTTGTGACCACCTTTTCCAAAACTTTCTAAATAAAAGGCAATTTTGATATTGGTCTAAAATTACTAAGAATGGCTGGATCAAGATTTGTTTTTTTTTTAGAAGAGGTTGAATGCAGGCAATCTTAAAATAGTCTGGAACACAGCCAGTAGAGAGAGAACTGTTCACCACAGAAACAGGTCAGGGCCAACAGCCATCATTACTTCTTTAAGGAGCCTAGTGGGTATATACCCTAGTGGGACTGGATGAGAGTTTCATACGTGACACAATATCAGTTAGAGCCAACAGAGAAATTGGTGTGAAACAACTCAGCAAGTTTAAGCGAGGGGACGAAACATTAACAGATGGAACATCTAGTACTAATATTGATAGCCAATCACTCAATTATTTACTAATGCTCATATGCATAATGCACACTTATAGTTCATGCCCATGTGAAACTTCAGTGGTAATAATGTATTGATTGACTCGCTTCTTATCCAATTCCAGAGAGTTTAAACTTTCCACAGTAACTGAAAGACATTTATTGAACAATCAGAAAAGTATACAAACCTGTGCGTAAAAGGAAGGTAGGTTGTATTCTCCTAATGTTGGGCATGTTTGCGCAGCCGAAAATGACGCGATTTCAAAGAAAAAAGACATCCAAAACCGGACTGAAGTGTTCAGTTACATTTACGGGATTTAAATGAGGTACAGACATGGTAAATGGGAATTATTCCGAATGAAACAGGACTGGAGGGTTCCTTCTACCCGATACAGCTGTCTCTGGAGGAGGGATTCAATGAAGAAAGGTTATACTGCTACTACGTTTGCATTCTGCTCAATGTCGCTTTTTGTTTTAGAATTTATACCGTATTCGATGCAATCAAATGCCGAGGTTTTGGTTTGTTTAAAATGCAAGCAGCTCACGCAGTTCGGCAGACCCCCTGGTACGTTCATTGCACCATTCTGTTCAATCTGGGGTTGAATATTGCCTGATTTTTCCTAATGAGGTAAAGGATGTTCTGTTAAAATAAGGTATGTTTCAGATGTTACTGAGTTAGTGAGTCATACTTGTTCCTCATAAGGTGTGGAAAGTGTTTATATAAGGTCGTGCGCTTGGAAGTGGGAACTGCTCGCTTTTCATAGCAGGGTGAATGTTGTGACCATTAAATAAGCAGTTCCTTTAATGAGGATGTGTGCTGGCCTGTGGGACTCTGAAGAAAAATGGACAAAATTCTAAACTTTTTCATGGAGAACAAGCATGTTTTGGGTTTGGAGAGGTTACTGGTGACCGCTGATGTCCAACTGCTCCTATAATGATAAGTTCATGCTAAATTCAATTCACACTGCATATTGAATGAGGTACTGGAGCCGCTTGGGACAAGTGATCACTGTGCTGTTAATTTTGATGTTTCATGGGAAGTTAAAAAGGTGTATTCAAAAACAAAAATTTTCAATTTTAGGCGAGCAAACTTTGACAGGATGCGCTCATATCTAAGTGAAATAAAATGGGAGACACTCCTGGACTGTGAGTCTGTAAATGAGATGTGGGAAAGATTTAAGGGGGTTTTACTTGATTCACAATGCAAATTCATTCCAAAGGTGTCCAAAAGTAAGCTGAAAAAGCAGAATCCTCACTGGATGACCAAAAGTATACGTAGGATTTTGAGGGAAAAGAGGAATCTTTATAAGATGTACATAAAGGATAACAATGAGAACACTAAGGCCGAATACTATAAAATGCGGGCTGTGGTCAAAAAAGAGCTGAGGAATGCTAGAAGACTGTATGAAAGACAAATTGCAGAGGGGGCAAAAACCCTAAGCGCTTCTTTCAGTACTGTAGCAGAAAAAGGGAAGTCAAAGAGCAGGTTAAGTGCATAAAGAATAAAAATGGATCGCTGCTATATGATAACAAGGATATTGCGGATGCCTTAAACAGTTACTTTGTTGAGAATTTTACCTCAGAGTGGGTCTTTATTCGGCCAGAGGGCATGTTAAATGCTCAAGATTATTTAGCGGAAATTGAGGTTAGGGATAACGAAGTATTAGACAAGTTGCATAAACTAAAGGCAGATAAGGCGGCGGGTCCTGATGGCTTATATCCTAGAGTGCTCAGGGAAGTTGGTGAGATCATCTTTAAGCCACTATCCGCCATCTTCAGACGGTCTTTAGAAATGGGAGAAATACCAAATGATTGGAAACAGGGCAATATAATACCAATATAGAAGAAAGGGGACCGTACTGAGCCAGGAAATTACAGGCCAGTCAGTTTAACTTGCATTGCGTGCAAAATATTGGAATCTATCATAAAAGATGAGCTGGACTTATTTCTTGAACGTAACAGTATCTTGAGGGATCGCCAACATGGTTTCCGTAAGGGAAGGTCATGCCTGACAAACCTTCTGGAATTTTTTGAAGAGGCCACCAAGACTTATGACCAGAGCAGGGCTTATGACATCATATACTTGGATTTTCAGAAAGCGTATGATACAGTACCGCATAAGAGACTAATTTTTAAAATGAGCTCCATTGGAGTTACAGGAGGTATTCTGAAGTGGATTCAAAACTGGTTGCAGGACAGAACACAAAGAGTGGTGGTCAGTGGTATCTCATCTGAGCTAGGTATGGTGGGGAGTGGCGTCCCCCAGGGATCGGTGTTGGGACCCCTGCTGTTCCTCATCTACATTAATGACTTTGATAGGAATATTGAGAGTAGATTAGTTAAATTTGCAGATGATACTAAATTGGGGGGTTTGGCAAAAAGTCTAGAGTCCACTAAAGTGATTCAGGATGATTTGGATAGAATCCAGAATTGGGCAGAAATGTGGCAAATGAAATTTAATGTAGCGAAATGTAAAGTTGTACATGTAGGTAATAAAAACATTAGACGGGATTACTTCATGGGAGGTTTAAAACTGGAATCTGCTCCACACGAGAAAGATCTGGGAGTGATTGTTGACCAAACCCTCACAGGCTCTAGCCATTGTGCCGTAGCAGTTAAAAAAGCCAATCGGATGCTGAGATACATTGCCAAAAGTATTGAGTACAAATCTAAGGAGGTGATGCATCTTTTGTACAACACATTTGTCAGACCACATCTGGAGTATTGTGTGCAGTTCTGGGGACCATACTTTAAGATATAGAGGCTCTAGAGAAAGTTCAGAGAAGAGCCACTAAGCTAATTCCAGGTATAAAACATGAAAGCTATGAGAAGAGGCTGAAGATCCTTAATCTCTTTAGTCTTAGGAAAAGGAGACTAAGGGGTGATTTGATTGAGGTCTTTAAATATGTTAAAGGGATTAACAAAGTGAATTATGCAGGATTCCTTCGACCAAGTGTTGTTAGTAGAACTCGGGGTCACAAATGGAAGCTGACCAAAGGTAAATTTAGCACTGATATTCGGAAATATTTCTTCACCCAAAGAGTATTTTCGATGTGGAATAGCTTGCCTGACCATATTGTTGAGACAGAGACCTTGGGGGTTTTCAAGAGTAGGCTTGACTTAAAGCTAGATACTACTGAGTCATTGAGTATCTGAAGGGATATATTCACAATAGTTTAAAAAACTGGCGAGCGTAGTTGGGCTGAACGGCCTGTTCTCGCCATTCATGTTATGTTATGTTATGTTATGTTAAATATTGAAATTTGGCAGACTCATTCAGAAAAGTACCCTGATCAAGCATACCAAATTTCATGCCCCTAGCTCAAAAGCTCTAGCGCCACCAACAGGTCAAAGTTTGACCTATATTCACCTTCATAACTTCTGACCCTTTCATCTGATTTCCAGATTTCTGGTTTCATTGGAATCCTTGGGTCACTCCTAGTTCAACGAATTCCTATCTCGTCTTTGTCGCCCAATTGAATTTTCCGCCATTTTGAATTTTAGCAAAAACCTTTCAAAAGTTTCACGGGTCACAAATTTTGTCCAATTTGAGCGAAAAGTGGTTCATAGAATCTGCAGATCGAGCCCCACAAACGATACTAAAAGCTGTTTCGATTTTAAAACATTTTGCCCCTAACAGGCAATGAACTTTGGCGGTGAAGCCGCCAAACAGGATGTGAAGCCTTATCTCAGCAACGCTTGGACATTTCAACCTCAAACTTGTAACCTCATCTCAGTTTCTGGCCCTGGCAAGGCGCAAAAAATTTTGTGACGTTTTACGTCTAGGGGGCGCTATAAATAGCAAAAACATGTTTTAGCTGATATCTCTTGATCTTTATGGACTAAAGCCTTAATTCCAGTGTCTTCTGATGCTGTTGGACATCCCTAGGCAGATCCTAGAAGACTGTGTCTGTAAGCCTCAGAAGTTGGCGGCCATTTTGAATTTTGTCCAAAAATCACTTAAATTTACAGAAATTACACAACCGTACATTGGTAAATGTTGCAATTTGGCACACTCATTCAGAATGGTTCCATGATCAAGCACACCAAATTGCATGCCCCTATTTCAAAAGCTGTAGTGCCACCAACAGGTCAAATTTTGACCTACATTCACCTTCATTACTTCTGACCCTTTCATCTGATTTCCAGAATTGAGGTATCAGCCAATGAAATATGCCAGCAAAGCCACCCAAACAGGATATGACAACATATTTCAGCAACCCTTAGATATATCAACACCAAACTTGGTAATAGTCTAAAGACCTGCCCCTGGCAAGGCCCAAAAAAGATTGTGTCCATTGTCCTCTGGGAGGCGCTATAAATGGCAAAAACATGTTTTAGAGGATATCTCTTAATCTTTTCAGACAAAGGCCTTTTTTCCAGTGTCTGCTGATACAGTAGGACATCACAAAGCAATTCCTAGAAGTGTCTCTAAAAATGCACCAGTTTGGCGGCCATTTTGAATTTTGTTTGTAAAAAAATGCGCTTGTAAAAAAGCGCATTGTTTGTAAAAAAACAAAAAAAAGCGCTTGTTTGTAAAAAAATCCGATCATTACGAAACTTGGCAAACATGATCTGCAGACCAAGCCTGAGATGTCTCTGGAGCTTGGCATCTCAACTCAAAACCGTTTGGCCGTAACAGCCAATTGAAGTTGATAGCGAAGCTGCCAAACAGGATGTGAGGTTTTATCTCAGCAATGCTTAGACGAAGCAACCCCAAACTTAGTTCATAGTCTCAAGACCTGCCCCTGGGGAGGCGCAAAAAATTCTATGAGCTTTGACCTGTGGGGGGGCGCTATAATTAGCAAAAACATTTTTTAGCTGATATCTCTTGATCTGTTCGGAGTAAAGCCTTAATTACAGTATCGGCTGATGCTGTAGGACATCCCGAGACCGATCATAGAAGACTGTGTATGTATGCATCAGAATTTGGCGACCATTGAATTTTGTCCAAAATGTGCTTAAATTTACAGAAATTACAAGCTTTATCCGATCATTACGAAGCTTGGTTCACATGATCTACAGACCAAGCCTGAGAAGTACGTTGAGTTTGGTATCTCAAATCCAAACCGTTTGGCCATATCAGCCAATCAAAATTATCCAAGAAGCCGCCAAACAGGAAGTAGGCCCATATCTCAGCAATGCTTTGGTGTATCAACACGAAACTTGGTATTTGGACTTAGGACACATTCTGGAGAAGAGTTATTTAATTTGGTGACCTTTGACCCCTGGCAAATATTCAAGTCGCTGGAAGTGAATTCATATCTTAGCAACATTTTTAAATAAACACACCAAATTCATCAGTTGAACTCAGGACCTCATTTTCATGTTGCCTCATAAAGTTGGTGACCATTAATCCTCAAAACCAATTAGGGGTGCACCGATACCACTTTTTTTAAAACCGATACGAGGAAGAGCATTTTATTTTGTGTACTTGCCGATACCGAGTACCGATACCGATATTTCTGAAATGTTTTCCAGGAAAATTCAATGACCATTCTTCGTGCGCAGGTTTTATTTTCTTTTTATGACAAGCCTTAAAGAGGCCAATATCAAATGATTCACACATGGCCATTTCCAAAAAAGAAAAAGAGTAGGCCTAACTGCTAAACATCTTTCTGTGTTTAGACCTGACAAAAATCCTTTAAACTAGCACTGCCATCAAATGAGGCAAAACATTACTGAAGCTTGACAAATGAAATTAAACTCACTGCATAGGCAAGGTAACATACCCAACTTCATAAAAAGTCAGTAGAACTATTAATTGGCACAGATAGTTTTCACACACATTCATCGGCATTCTCAATCCAACTAAAGTCAATAATAGCTTTCGAGCAAACAAGGCATCACTTAAAGTCTGTGGTATCGCCATATTTCAATCACACAAATGACAAATGGAAAATTTAACTTAACCACAACTAGAATGTTGAAGGTATGTTACTAATATATTTGTAGTAAAATAAGATTATTCACAATTCCAAGTCTCTGTGAGTGTACTTGTGGGTGTGTGCGCATATGTATGTCTGTGTGCATGTGGTGTGGGTAGGGTGAGTGTGTGTGTGTGTGTGTGTGTCAGAGGTGTATACTGCCCCACAAAGGCTAAGTGCAGTAACTACAAAATAATTTAAACAGTAAAAAATGGCTTCAGAGTTTGTTTGCTGTTCCAACAAATGAATAGTTAGCACATCGATGATAGATTATGGTTTTCTGACTTGCTATGGTATAATTTCTATCTAATTCAATCCTAACCTCCAAATACTTTCAGGCTCAAAACTGCTCAACTTGAATTTTACCCAATGCGTAGTTACTGCACTTAGGCTTTGTAGGGCAGTATAAAGTACTGGAAAAAATATAACTATGTAAAAGTAGAAGTACAAGTACCATAACTGAAAATTACTTTGGTAAAAGTTGAAGTCACCCATAAGAAAATTACTTGAGGAAAAGTCTTAAAGTAGCTTACATTAAATGTACTAAAGTACCAAAAGTATATTGTGAGAAAACATACTTAAGTATCAGAAGTGCAAGTTCAAGTACACAGTGCAAGCTCGGCTTGCTTGGGAATATTCAATAACTGATCCGGGTGTGCCATCTAGTGATAGAATATTGTAACTGCGTGCATAAATATGCAGCTCCATGTCCGCTGGCAGACCCATTTGCACAAAGCGCTTAAGATATCCTGCCGAGCACCGTTGTTCTTCTCGAACACGCCACATCCAGATAATCCTTAAATGATGATTTACATTCATGTTTTAATTTGTAACGAGTAACGAAGTGGCCAGTGTCAAAGTAACGAAGGTATACTTTTTTATCTTTGAAATGCAGTAGAGTAAAATTCCCGGTTTAAAAAAAAAACTCAAGTAAAGTATAAATCCTCAAAAAAAAAAAAAACTACTTAAGTACTATACAGAAGCATGGGGAGGGGGTGCCCCCCTCTTATTTCTGCAAGACTGACTTTTCGAAGACAGCCTTTTTCGCACATTACACACAGGGCTTTAAGCTCGAAAAACTGCCATGCAGGAAAAATTAAATTACCGGGGGGTCGTCCAAAAAAAAAAAAAAAAATGAGTTGCCTCCCAACGCACTTTGTGATGGTCAGAGGTGTATAGTAACGAATAGTAGCCTATTTTAGTAGTTTTTTTTTTTTTGAGGATTTGTGCTTGAGTTTTGACATTCACTTTTACTCTACTACATTTAAAAGATAAAAAGTATATTTTCACTTTGTTATGTTGACACTGGCCACTTCGTTACTCGTTACAAATTAAAATATGAATGTAATTAATCATAAAGATTATCTGGATTTGGCGCGTTCAAGAACAACGGTGCCCGACAGGGTATCTTTGTACAGATGTTGATGCCAGCGGACATGAAGCTGCAAATTTACGCACGCAGTTCGAATATTCAATCACTAGATGGCACACCAGGATCAGTCATTCAATATTCACAAGCAAGCCAACCTGAAACACGGTTTCATGGATGAGTTCACTCCTAATTTAAATGCAGGATTTCTACATGCATGTGCATTAAAGCATTTACATTGTGATATTGACACTTTTAGTTAAGTTAATCCTCTGAGTATTTATTACACTACAGTTTAAATGCAAAATTTTAACACGGGTATTTTCAATACTAATGATTTCTATGGCTGAATGTGTAAAATAGCAACTGACTATTCAATTCTGACAACTGTACAGGCTGTTGTATGCAGTTCATATGGATTAACTATAAGACGAGCTATAACGTTTGTATAAGTAGTGATAACAGTGCTATATCTTAGAGTAACGTTTGTGCCAGAGCAACTTGATCTTATGCTTGATTATGACAAAATTGGTCGATATGTATGCCCGTAGATACCCCCGAAGAATGCTCTTCATCAACTCATTTAGTAAGAATTAAAAATTTCCAGAAGATGATTTTGTAGCTCTGCATGCCTACTGAATATGCCTAATGTGTAAGGAGGAAATTCACTTCAAAGTGAATTAAATACCATTCTCCATGAAAGAAAACAACTTTAGTGTTGTGTTTTAAATGTTTAATCCATGATGTATCCTGATGGATGCTTTGATCATTTTCACAATTCGTCCGTTTCTATCGGAATAGGACCTAAGTCTCTTTGTTTTGATTGTCTTTGCAGAGTCAAGTGCAAACTTATACCTTAAATATAGATAATTGTTAATGAAAAAAATGCTTTTTTCAGCTAACTATAAGACCTTGAATTTTGTTCCCAGATGCCAGGAAAACTTGTATTTCGCCTTGTAATTTTCAAAATTTTCTGTGGGAGGACCCCCAGATCCCCCTACAGGCTTCACACCTTTGCCGCTCCTATGGGGGCTGCGCCCCCCCTTTCCAAAATTCCTGGATCCACCCCTGAGATGTATATGTACATTGTTACTATACACCTGTGGTGTGTATGCGCGAATGCCTGCATGTGATGTGTTGATTAGAAAGCTCTCTTTCTCTTATTTTTTCTAACTCGCTGTCTAGACATAGAAGTCAGATAGTGCAATATACTGTAGCCTATGCGACCGTGAGCAGGCAGTTACCTTGCGTCTTACATTAAGCGGTATCGGTGCGTGGAATCGGCAAATGTGACAACGAAGAAGAGTACAAGTAGATTAATGAGGTATCGGGCAGATACCCGATACTGGTATCAGTATCGGCACAACAATAAAACCAATCAAATTTGATGATTAAGCAGAAAACAGGAAACAGACACAAAACTCTGTCGATTAGTGGTGATTTAATCTTAAATTTCTCAAGTGTGCAAACAGTGATGTGTCTCACCATGTTACCGTGGCTACCCGGGCAGGCCTGCTACGCTGCTAGGCCACCCCATTGCTGCTTGCAGCTATATTTAGGCCCGAGCCTGGCTGAAGCCAGCGAGGGGCTATTAAAACCGCATGGTTCCGTTATTATGATTATTATTATTATTATTATTATTATTATCCTTTCCGCACTTTGAACGCAAATTTGACCCCTTGAACATTAACGAAAAGTCAATTTTATTTGACCAAAAATTCAAGCCTGGCGAAAAATTTTTTTATTTGAAGTCCCGAAGAAAAAATATTGAAACATGACTTGGCCACGCCCTGTCAAAAATCAAAATACATTACGCTAATGGGAGCCCACCCCAAACTTTTTTCCACATAGAAGAATGAAACTTGGTAGAGACATAGCCCATGTTGGGACAAGTTAAAAATTACATTATGGCCCCACCCTAAACCCAACAGGAAGTCGGCCAAATTGGGCGGAAGCGTGGACATATTAAATCACACCCCGCATACTTTCAACATCTCCTCCTAGGGTTTTCATCCAATTTGAACCAATCTTGGTGAAAATCACCAACACACATGTGTGGTTAAAAGTTACTATTTACATTTTTGATAAAATGTTGGGCGTGGCTGTGATGAGGTTACAATGTCGCGGCCATTTTCAGAAGTATAAAAGTATGTATATCTCAGGCATACAGTGTCGGATTGAGTTGGACCCAATGTAACATCTGCGCGGAATGACAATCTGAACACAATGATATGTAACTCGTATAGCTGTATGGCAAAATGGCTCTTTAACGCCCCCTACTATTTTTGAATGGGAGAAAAAAAAAATTTTTGAAACAGTTAAACGAAAATTGGTACACATATCTATCATCTCAAACTGAACCAAAAAGCAAATGAGGACACACCCCTATTTTTAATTGTGTTCCCATGGAAACAGCAAAAATGCGCAATTGAAATGAATGGGTTTTAGGCTTTGACCCCTTGAAAATTTACAAAAAGTCAATTTTATTCGACTGAAAATTCAAGCCTGGTGAAGAATATTTTTATTTGAAGTCCCCAAGAAAAAATTGAAAAATGACTTGGCCACGCCCTGTCAAAAATCAAAATACATTACGCTAATGGGAGCCCACCCCAAACTTTTTTCCACGTAGAAAAATGAAACTTGGTAGAGACATAGCCCATGTTGGGACAAGTGAAAAATTACATTATGGCCCCTCCCTAAACCCAACAGGAAGTCGGCCATATTGGGCGGAAGCGAGGACATATAAAATCACACCTCTCATAATTCCAACATCTCTTCCTAGGGTTTTCATCCAATTTTGACCAAACTTGCTGAAAGTCACCTACACACATTTGTGGTCAAAAGTTACTATTTACATTTTTGATAAAATGTTGGGCGTGGCTGTGATGAGCTTACAACAAAGCGGCCATTTTCAGAAGTATAAAAGTTTGTATATCTCAGGCATACAGTGTCAGATGGAGTTGGACCCAATGTATCACTTGTGCAGAATAACAACCCGAACGCACTGATATGGAAAATGCTTCTCCAGCGCCCCCTATATTTTTGGAATGGGAGGAAAAAAATTTTGACAGACAAAAAAAATTGGGCAATTGGAAATTGTGCATTGAAAGTCAAGCTATGCTGTCCTCTCATTGTTGATTGGCTTCACCGTGCACATGGGAGGTGATTGCACGGGAATGTTGAGAAATGACTTGGCCACGCCCTGTCAAAAATCAAAATATATTACGCTAATGGGAGCCCACCCCAAACCTTTTTCCACGTAGAAAAATGAAACTTGGTAGATGCATAGCCCATGTTGGGACAAGTGAAAAATTACATTATGGCCCCACCCTAAACCCAACAGGCAGTCGGCCATATTGGCCAGAAGCGTGGACATATAAAATCACACCCCTCATACTTTCAACATCTCCTCATAGGGTTCTCATCCAATTTGCACCAAGCTCGCTGAAAATCACCTACACACATTTGTGGTCAAAAGTTACTATTTACATCTTTGATAAAAGGTTGGGTGTGGCTGTGATGAGCTTACAACGAAGCGGCCATTATCAGAAGTAGAAAAGTATGTATATCTCAGGCATACAGTGTCGGATTGAGTTAGACCCAATGTAACATTTCTGCAGAATGACAACCCAAACACCCTGATACAAACAATGGTTCTCCAGCGCCCCCTATATTTTTGGAACGGGAGCAAAAAAAATATTTTCACACAGTCA
The DNA here is from genome assembly GCA_029692085.1 of Gymnothorax javanicus. NCBI lineage: Eukaryota > Metazoa > Chordata > Actinopteri > Anguilliformes > Muraenidae > Gymnothorax > Gymnothorax javanicus. The sequence goes on from CM056201.1 coordinate 63,965,931, forward strand.
AAAAAAATTTGGCAATTGGAAATTGTGCAATGAAAGACAAGATATGCTGTCCTGTCATTGGTGAGTGGCCCCACCGCTCGCAAGGGAGGTGATCGTACGGGAGGGCGAGGGCCTTAACACCGCTTGCGGTTTTAATTATTATTATTATTATCCTTTCCCTGCTTTGAACGCAAATTTGACCGCTTGAAGATTAACGAAAAGTCAATTTTATTCGACCAAAAATTCAAGCCTGGCGAAAAAATTTTTTATTTGAAGTCCCCAAAAAAAAATATTGAAAAATGACTTGACCACACCCTGTCAAAAATCAAAATACATTACGCTAATGGGAGCCCACCCCAAACTTTTTTCCACATCGAAAAATGAAACTTGGTAGAGACATAGCCCATGTAGGGACAAGTTAAAAATTACATTACGGCCCCACCCTAAACCCAGCAGGAAGTCGGCCATATTGGGCATAATTCTGGACATATAAAATGACGCCCCTCATACTTTCAACATCTCCTCGTAGGGCTTGCATCCAATTTGCACCAAACTTGGTGAAAATTGTCTACACACATTTGTGGTCAAAATTTATTATTTACATATTTGATAAAATGTAGGGCGTGGCTGTGATGAGCTTACAACGAAGTGGCCATTTTCAGAAGTATACTATTCAAAAAAAGTAGGGGATATTGGATTTACAAGTACCATGAAATGCAGATCATGAGGTCAGGAAGGAAACAAATGACATAAAAACATTAAGGAAACATTTGTCAGTTTATTCGAAACCCTGTGTACAGTCAGTGAAGGACAGATTCTCCAGAATAAGGGTCGACACAAACACAGGGTCACACAGCAAATTTACCACCATTGTGAAACAGAGTCAGTAGCGGGTAAAACCCCCTCGGTTGGCTTGACAAGCTCGAATTCGGCGTGGCATACTCCTAACGAGACGTCCCAGGTCATTTTGGGGAACGTTATTCCATTCCTGTTGCAATGCTGCAGCAAGTTCTTGGACATTGGCAGGAGGTTGTTGACGTTATGCGTAGCCGCTGTCCAAGCATGTCCCAGACATGCTCGATGGGGGAAAGGTCCGGACTGAGTGCTGGCCATGGTAATGTGGTGATATTCTGCTGCTGGAGGTAATCTGTAACGATCCTGGCCCTATGACATCTGGCATTGTCATCTTGGAAAATGAAACGGCGGCCATAACGACGTGCAAACGGCACAACATGGGGTGCCAAGATGTTGTCCCGGTAGTACTGCCCTGTGACACGTCCAGCAACAACATGCAAGTCTGTTCTGCCGGCAGCAGTGATGCCTCCCCACACCATTACAGATCCACCCCCATACGGATCATGTCTAATGACGTTAACGTCATGGAAACGTTCGTTACGCCGGGCGCCAAACCCTCCTGCGTCTGTCAAGGAAGTCCACAGTGAACCTTGACTCATCTGAGAACATTACGTTGTTCCATCGGCGATTATCCCAGCGTTGATGATGACGACACCATTGGAGTCTGGCCCTAATGTGACGATCCCTCAAACAGGGAATGACACGAGGACGTCGGGCGTGTAAGTGAAATCTGTGCAGACGATTCCTGATGGTCTGGCCACTCAGTACCAAGCCAGTATCCCTTTGAAGTTGAGACCTTATCTGATTTGCTGTTACCATACGATTTCTCAAGACAATAGTGCGGATGAATCTGTCCTGAGCCTGAGTTGTTGCCCTTGGTCGACCGGATCGTGGTCTATCCTGAACAGACCCTGTAGCACAATGTCTGGACCATAATCTGCTGATGACAGACTGGGAAACATTCATTTCCCTGGCCACAACGACCTGTCTTGTGCCAACCTGTAGCGTGCCAAAGGCACGTAACCTCTCCTCCTGTGTTAGACGGCGCATGGTCTCTGTTTAATTAACGACTTCAACCACTGATAATCTGATGCTTTCTCTTCAAAATCTTCCTTTACAGTGGCTCTAACCTTCCAATTCAGAGTCATGCAAATTTGTGGCACAACCCCCTTGATCATCAATAGCATCCCGTGCAGATCGTGAGAGTGTCATTGATGTGTTTGGGTGATGAATTTCTTTGGAAATGCTTCCTCAGTAAGGAACTATACAACATGGTTTCGTATCCCTTTGTATATGTGAAAATTTTGATCTCAAAATAAAATATCCCCTACTTTTTTTGAATAGTATATAAAAGTATGTATATCTCACGCATAGAGTGTCAGATTGAGTTGCACACAAAGTAACATTTGTGCAGAATGACAAACCAAACACACTGATATGCAAAATGGTTCTCCAGCGCCCCCTATATTTTTGGAATGGGTGGAAAAAACTAATTTTGACATAGTCAAAAAAAATTAGGCAATTGGAAATTGTGCACTGAAAGACAAGATATGCTGTCCTCTCATCGTTGAGTGGCCCCACCGGTCGCAAGAGAGGTGATCGGCCGGGAGGGCGAGGGCCATAACACCGCTTGCGGTTTTAATTATTATTATTATTATGTTTCCGCTTTCTTCCGCCATTGAAGTCTATGGCAGCCCCAAGAACCGTACATGGGAAAATGCAAATGATTAGGCAGTCTTGTTTGGGACAGTCCCCTGATCACTCACACCAATTTTCATGCCCCTTGCTCAGAAGCTCTAGCGCCACCAACAGGTCAAAGTTTGACATACATTTACCTTCATAACTTCTGACCCGTTCATCCGATTTTCACAAATGAGGTAGCGTTGGAATCCTTGGGCCAAGCCAAGTTCAAGGCACCCTATGATGTCATTTTGCGCCATATTGGATTTTCCGCCATTTTGAATTTTTGCGAAAACCTTTCAAAAGTTTCAAGGGTCACAAATTTTGTCCGATTTGATCGAAACATGGCTGAGAGAATCGGCAGACCGAGCCGCACAAACGATACTAAAAGCCGTTTCGATATTCGAAACCATTTGCCTGTTACAGCCAATTAAATTTGGCAGCGAAGCTGCCAAACAGGAAGTGAGGCCATATCTCAGCAACGCTTTGATGTATCAAGCCCAAACTTGGTCCATAGTCTCAGTACCTGATCCTGGGGTGGCAGAAAAAATTCCGAGACGTTTAACCACTAGGGGGCGCTATAAATAGCAAAAACATGTTTTACCTGATATTTCTTGATCTGTTTGGAGTAACACCTTAATTCCAGTGTCTCCTGATGCTGTTGGACATCCCTAGGCATATACTAGAAGATTGTGTTTGTATGCTTCAGAATTTGGCGGCCATTTTGAATTTTGTCCAAAATTTGCATAAATTTACAGAAATTGCACAACCATACATGGGAAAATACTGAAATTTGGCACACTCATTCATAAACGTACTATGATCAAGCACACCAAATTTCATGCCCCTAGCTCAAAAGGTCTAGTGCCACCAACAGGTCAAAGTTTGACCTAAATTCACCTCCATAACTTCTGACCCTTTCATCCGATTTCCAGATTTCAGGTATCATTAAAATCCTTGGGTGACTCCGAGTTCAACGGATCCCCTTACGTCTTTGGCGCCCAATTGGATTTTCCGCCATTTTGAATTTTTGCGAAAACCTTTCAAAAGTTTCACGGGTCACAAATTTTGTCCAATTTGAGTGAAACATGGTTGATAGAATCTGCCGCACAAACGATACTAAAAGCCGTTTCGATTTTCAAAATCGTTTGCCTGAAATAGCCAATGAACTTTGGCGGCAAAGCCGCCAAACAGGATGTGAAGCCATATCTTAGCAACCCTTCGACATATCAACACCAAACTTGATCATTAGTCTAATGTCCTGCCCCTGGCGAGGCCCAAAGAAAGACCGTGACCATAGTCCTCTGGGGGGTGCTATAAATGGCAAAAACATGTTTTAGTGGATATCTCATGATCTTTTTAGAATATAGCCTTAATTCCAGTGTCACCTGATACTGTTGGACATCCCTGAGCGATTCCTGGAAGTCTGTGTAAAAATGCACCAGAGTTTGGCGGCCATTTTGAATTTTGTCCCAAATTTGCTTAAATTTACAGCTATTACAAAGTTTGTTCGATCATTACGAAACTTAGCAAACATCATCTGCAGTCCAAGCCTGAGAATTCTCTGGGGTTTGGTATCTCTATTCCAAACTGTTTGGCCGTAACTGCAAATCGAATTTGACAGCGAAGCCGCCAAACAGGATGTGAAGGCTTATCTCAGCAATGCTTTGACGAATCAACCCCAAACTTAGTACATAGTCTCAAGACCTGCCCCTGAGGAGACCTAAAAATTCTGAGCTTTGACCTCTGGGGGGCGCTATCAATTGCATTAATTCTAATTCTAATGTCTACTGATGCTGTGGGACATCCCTAGACTGATCCTAGAAGACTGTGGATGTAAGCTTCAGAATTTGGCAGCCATTTTGAATTTTGCCCAAAATGCGCTTAGATTTACAGAAATGACAAGCTTTGTCCTATCATTACGAAGCTTGGCTCACATGATCTACAGACCAAGCCTGAGAAGTCAGTTGAGTTTTGAATCTCAAATTCAAACCATTTGGTCATAACAGCCAAGCAAATTCAACCGAAAAGCTGCAAAACAGGAAGTAGGCCCATATCTCAGCAATGCTTTGGTGTATCAACACGAAACTTGGTATGAGGACATAAAACAGAGTCTGGAAAAGACCTATTTAATTTGGTGACCTTTGACCCCTGGCAAATATTCAAGTCACAGGAAGTGAAGTCAAATCTTAGCAACACTTTCAAATGACCAAACCAAACTCATCAGTTGAACTCAGGACCTCTTCTCCATATTGGTTCATGAAGCTGTTGGTCATTAATCCTCAAAACCAATCAAAATTGATCGTGAATCTGTAAAACAGGAAACAGGCACATAACTCTGTTGATTAGTGAGTGATTTAATCTTAAATTTCTCAACTGTGCAAGCAGTGATGTATCTGAAAGTTTAACCATGTTACCGTGGTCTCCCGGGCTGACCTGCTACGCTGCTAGGCCGCCCCATTGCTGCTTGCAGCTATATTTGGTGGCCTAGCAGCGAAGCTGCGAAGGCAACCATTGTGTTTCTACCTTTTATTATTATTATTGTTATTATTATTATTATTATTATTATTATTATTATTATTATGTTTCCGCTTTCTTCCGCCATTGAAGTCTATGGCAGCCCCTAGACCCTTACCTGGGAAAATGCAAATGATTTGGCAAACTTGTTTGGGACAGTCCCCTGATCACTCTCACCAATTTTCATGCCCTTTGCTCAGAAGCTGTTAACGCCACCAACAGGTCAAAATTTGACAGAGCAATTCCAGGAAGTAAAAATGCACCAGAGTTTGGCGGCCATTTTGAATTTTGTCCAAAATTTGCTTAAATTTACAGAAATTTCAAAGTTTGTTCGATCATTACGATACTTGGTATACTTGATCTGCATTCCAAGCCTGAGAATTCTCTGGAGTTTGGTATCTCTACTCCAAACCGTTTGGCCGTAACTGCAAATCGAAATCGGCAGTGAAGCCGCCAAACAGGATGTGAGGCCTTATCTCAGCAATGCTTTGACAAATCAGCCCCAAACTTAGTTCATAGTCTCAAGACCTGCCCTTGAGGAGGCAAAAAAAAAATCCATGAGCTTTGACCTCTGGGGGGCGCTATCAATTGCAAAAACATTTTTTAGGTGATATTTCTTGATCTGTTTGGACTAAAGCAAAATTCCAGTGTCTGCTGCTGCTGTTGGACATCCCTAGACAGATGCTCGAAGACTGTGTATGTAAGAATCAGAATTTGGCGGCCATTTTGAATTTTGTCCAAAATGCGCTTAAATTTACAGAAATGCCAAGCTTTGTCCGATCAATAAGAAGCTTGGCTCACTTGATCTTCAGACCAAGCCTGAGAAGTCCCTTGAGTTTAGTATCTCAAATCCAAACTGTTTGGCCATAACAGCCAATCGAAATCAACCGAAAAGCCGCCAAACAGGAAGTAGGCCCAAATCTCAGCAATGCTTTGGTGTATCAACACAAAACTTGGTGTAAGGACATACAACACTGTCTGGAGAAGACCCATATAATTTGCTGACCTTTGACCCATGGCAAATATTCAAGTCACAGGAAGTGAAGTCATTTGTTTGCAGCACTTTCAAATAACCAAACCAAACTCATCAGTTTAACTCAGCACCTCATCTCTATATTGCCTCATAAAGTTGTTGGTCATTAATCCTCAAAACCAATCAAAATTGATGGTCAATCTGTAAAACAGGAAACAGGCACATAATTCTGTCCAATAGTGGTGATTTAATCTAAATTTCTCAACTGTGCAAACAGTGATAACATAACATAACATAACATAACATGAATGGCGAGAACAGGCCGTTCAGCCCAACTAGGCTCGCCAGTTTCTTTGTACTATCGTGAATATATCACTTCAGATACTCAATGACTCAATGGTATCTAACTTTAAGTCAAGCCTGCTCTTGAAAACTCCCAAGGTCTCTGCCTCAACAATATGGTCAGGCAAGCTGTTCCACACCGAAATTACTCTTTGGGTGAAGAAATATTTCCGAATATCAGTGCTAAATTTACCTTTGGTCAGCTTCCATTTGTGACCCCGAGTTCTACTAACAACACTTGGTTGAAGGAATCCTACATAATTCACTTTGTTAATCCCTTTAACATATTTAAAGACCTCAATCAGATCACCCCTTAGTATCCTTTTCCTTAGACTAAAGAGATTAAGGATCTTCAGCCTCTTCTCATAGCTTTCATCTTTAATACCCGGAATTAGCTTCGTGGCTCTTCTCTGAACTTTCTCTAAAACCTCTATGTCTTTCTTAAAGTATGGTCCCCAGAACTGTACACAATACTCTAGATGTGGTCTGACGAATGTGTTGTACAAAAGAAGCATCACCTCCTTGGATTTGAACTCAATACTTTTGGCAATGTATCCCAGCATCCGATTGGCTTTTTTAACTGCTACGGCACAATGGCTAGAGCCTGTGAGGGTTTGGTCAACAATCACTCCCAGATCTTTCTCTTGTGGAGCACATTCCAGTTTAAAACCTCCCATGAAGTAATCCCGTCTAATGTTTTTATTACCTACATGTACTACTTTACATTTCACTACATTAAATTTCATTTGCCACATTTCTGCCCAATTCTGGATTCTATCCAAATCATCCTGAATCACTTTAGTGGACTCTAAACTACAAAACCCAAAACCAGTGAAGTTGGCACGTTATGTAAATCGTAGATAAAAACAGAATACAATGATTTGCAAATCCTTTTCAACTTATATTCAATTGAATACACTGCAAAGACAAGATGTTTAATGTTCAAACTGAGAAACTTTATTTTTTTTTTGCAAATAATCATTAACTTAGAATTTAAAAGCAGCAACACATTGCAAAAAAGTTGGCACAGGGGCCTTTTTACCACTGTGTTACATCACCTTTCCTTTTAACGACACTCAGTAAACGTTTGGGAACTGAGGAGACCAATTTTTGAAGCTTTTCAGGTGGAACTCTTTCCCATTCTTGCTTGATGTACAGCTTAAGTTGTTCAACAGTCCGGGTCTCCATTGTCGTATTTTACGCTTCATAATGCGCCACACATTTTCAATGGGAGACAGGTCTGGACTACAGGCAGGCCAGTCTAGTACCCGCACTCTTTTACTATGGAGCCATGCTGTTGTAACACGTGCAGAATGTGGCTTGGCATTGTCTTGCTGAAATAAGCAGGGGCGTCCATGAAAAAGACGTTGCTTGGATGGCAACATATGTTGCTCCAAAACCTGTATGTACCTTTCAGCATTAATGGTGCCTTCACATATGTGTAAGTTGCCCATGCCTTGGGCACTGATACACCCCCATACCATCACAGATGCTGGCTTTTGAACTTTGCGCCTATAACAGTCCGGATGGTTCTTTTCCTCTTTGGTCCGAGAGGACACGACGTCCACAGTTTCCAAAAACAATTTGAAATGTGGACTCGTCCAGACCACAGAACACTTTTCCACTTTGCATCAGTCCATCTTAGATGAGCTTGGGCCCAGCGAAGCGGCGGCGTTTCTGGGTGCTGTTGATAAATGGCTTTCGCTTTGCATTGTAGAGTTTTAACTTGCACTTGCAGATGTAGCGACGAACTGTAGTTACTGACAGTGGTTTTCTGAAGTGTTCCTGAGCCCATGTGGTGATGTCCTTTACACACTGATGTCGGTTTTGATGCAGTACCGCCTGAGGGATCGAAGGTCACGGGCATTAAATGTTGGTTTTCGCCTTGTCGCTTCGTGCAGTGATTTCTCCAGATTCTCTGAACCTTTTGACGATATTACGGACCGTAGATGATGAAATCCCTAAATTTCTTGCAATAGCTCGTTGAGGAATGTTGTTTTTAAACTGTTCGACAATCAGCTCACGCATTTGTTCACTAAGTGGTGACCCTCGCCTCCTTGTTTGTTTGTGAATGACTGAGCATTTCAGGGAAGCTGCTTTTATACCCAATCATGGCACCCACCTGTTCCCAATTAGCCCGTTCACCTGTGGGATGTTCCAAATAAGTGTTTGATGAGCATTCCTCAACTCTCTCAGTCTTTTTTTTTTGCCACTTTTTCCAGCTTTTTTGAAACATGTTGCAGGCATCAAATTCCAAATGAGCTAATATTTGCAAAAAATTACAAAGTTTACCTATTCGAACATTAAGTAACTTGTCTTTGCAGTGTATTCAATTGAATATAGGTTGAAAAGGATTTGCAAATCATTGTATTCTGTTTTTATTTACGATTTACACAACGTGCCAACTCCACTGGTTTTGGGTTTTGTATTTGCCAAACCTCCCAATTTAGTATCATCTGCAAATTTCACTAATCTGCTCTCAATATTCCTATCAAGGTCATTAATGTAGATGAGGAACAGCAGGGGTCCCAACACCGATCCCTGGGGGACGCCACTCCCCACCATACTTAGCTCAGATGAGATACCACTGACCACCACTCTTTGTGTTCTGTCCTGCAACCAGTTTTGAATCCACTTCAGAATACCTCCTGTAACTCCAATGGAGCTCAATTTAAAAATTAGTCTCTTATGCGGTACTGTGTCAAATGCTTTCTGAAAATCCAAATATATGATGTCATAAGCCCTGCTCTGGTCATAAGTCTTGGTGGCCTCTTCAAAAAAATTCCAGAAGGTTTGTCAGGCATGACCTTCCTTTTACGGAAACCATGTTGGCTATCCCTCAAGATATTGTTACGTTCAAGAAATAAGTCCAGCTCATCTTTTATGATAGATTCCAATATTTTGCACGCAATGCAAGTTAAACTGACTGGCCTGTAATTACCTGGCTCAGTACGGTCCCCTTTCTTATATATTGGTATTATATTACCCTGTTTCCAATCATTTGGTATTTCTCCAGTTTCTAAAGACCGTCTAAAGATGGCGGATAGCGGCTTAAAGATGATCTCACTAACTTCCCTGAGCACTCTAGGATATAAGCCGTCAGGACCCGCCGCCTTATCTGCCTTTAGTTTATGCAACTTGTCTAATACTACGTTATCCCAAACCTCAATTTCCGCTAAATAATCTTGAGCATTGGACATGCCCTCTGGCCGAATAAAGACCCGCTCTAAGGCAAAATTCTCAACAAAGTAACCGTTTAAGGTGTCCGCAATATCCTTGTTATTATATAGCAGCGATCCATTTTTATTCTTTATGCACTTAACCTGCTCTTTGACTTTCCTTTTTCTACTACAGTACTGAAAGAAGCGCTTAGGGTTAGTTTTTGCCCCCTCTGCAATTTGTCTTTCATACAGTCTTCTAGCATTCCTCAGCTCTTTTTTGACCACGGCCCGCATTTTACAGTATTCGGCCTTAGTAATCTCATTGTTATCCTCTGTGTACATCTTATAAAGATTCCTCTTTTCCCTCAAACTCCTACGAATAGCTGCGGTCATCCACTGAGGATTCTGCTTTTTCAGCTTACTTTTGGACACCTTGCATTGTGAATCAAGTAAAACCCCCTTAAATCTTTCCGACATCTCAGTTACAGACTCACAGTCCAGGAGTCTCTCCCATTTTATTTCACTTAGATATGAGCGCATCCTGTCAAAGTTTGCTCGCCTAAAATTGAAAATTTTTTGTTTTTGAATACACCTTTTTAACTTCCCATGAAACCTCAAAATTAATAGTAGAGTGATCACTTGTCCCAAGTGGCTCCCGTACCTCAACATTGCTAATTCTATCTGGGTCATTACAGAGCACTAAGTCTAAAATTGCCCTCTCTCTTGTAGGTTTATTAACATACTGCACCAAAAAAATTATCATTTATGACATCTAGAAATTCTTCCTCCCCCCTCCCTGTCCTTTCACCTTTTCCCAATCAATACCAGGATAATTTAAGTCTCCCATAATAATAGTCCCTCCTCCTCTACAAGCTTGCGTAATCCTCTTAAAGAGCATTTCATTGACTGTACTGTCCAAAGCTGGTGGTCGATAGCATACACCTATGTTTAAACCAGTCTCGTGTTTGCCAGTGAGCCTGACCCAGATATCTTCGAGGGCAAGGAATGTTCAATTTCAGGAATTTCCTGCACATTTATGTGTTCGTTCACATAGAGTGCTACACCCCTCCTCGCCTATTGCATCTATCCTTCCTAAAGAGCTTATAACCTTCTACATTATATTCATCTCCATCCTCTTCACTAAGCCATGTCTCTGTAATCCCAACTATGTCATAGCCTTCACTAATCATAACGGCCTCAAGTTCTCGAAATTTATTTTTAATGCTTCTTGCATTTAGATAAAAACATTTCAGGTTATCACGAACGCTCTTCCCCTTCGATTTCCCATGTGCCCGCTGCTCAAAGCCCTCACCACCACGCTTTTTTGCTTTAAAAATATATCATCAATAGTGCATGTAACGCTGTCAGCTTCCATCAGGGCAGTCTGCATTTCCCTCTGTATAGCACTCTCTAACCTCCCTGCCCCCAAGTCCCTAGTTTAAATAACTCTCTGCTACCCTCAACATACGCTGACCCAGTGCAAAGGTACCCCTCCGGTTCAGGTGTAGCCCATCCGGCTTGAACAGGTCACCCCTGTCCCAGAAGTAGTTCCAGTGCCCCATAAACCTATACCCCTCTTTCCTACACCAGGTTCGTAGCCACGTGTTAAACCACCAGATAAAATTCTGCTTCCCTCTGCTTGCACGTGGTACCGTAGAATCCCGGAGAACACTACCGTGGAGGATCTGCTCCTAAGCTTTTCAGCTAATTCAACAAATTTGCTTTGCAGAACCTCAAACCTACCCCTTACCTATGTCATTAGTCCCAACATGGACCATGACAACTGGATCCCTCCCCGCTCTGGCCAGGAGCTTGTCCGCACGCTCCAGGAGGTCTCCTACCTGGGCACCAGGCAGGCAACACACCGTACGAGACTCCTTGTCGCGCGAACAGACTAAACTGTCTATTCCTCTAAGTATTGAGTCCCCCACTATCAATAACTCTCTTTTCTGAGGGGTAGAGGTCAACAGGGTGCCCTGCTGCTCATCAGTCCCCTCACTCTCAGGGTCAGGGGCCAATTCGAGTTCCTGCAAGGGCCGGAATCGGTTGGACACCTCAACCACTGGAGGAGCTGTCGCTGTACGGTGTGCACGCCCTTTCCTGTGCTGACGACCTACCGTCACCCAACTTTCTCTCCCTGCCTGCTCTAGGGTCCCCACACCACCCTGCTTTGGCGTACAAACCATTTCTCTAAACGACATACTTCTTAGTTCCTCTAGGAACTCTACTGATTATGAAACTATGTCATGCCAGCCAACTGGCCCTGAAGATCAAGGATCTTGCTCTCCAGATGCTCAATTAGCTGGCACCGGTGACAGACAAACCCACCCTGGAAATCTCTTTCCAAAAATGCGATCATCCTGCAACCGTCACATAGTTTTGGCCACATTTTGAACCCCCTACCTAATGACCTCGCTCACCCTAGATAACAAAGAAAATTACTAATGCCGAGACAGAAGCTCAGGAACCACAATTTATTTATTTATTAACCTGAGAAGCCGTAAGCAGCAGTCACAATAGAAACCGTGGGGAAACTATGTGAATGGATAATAAGCCTCTTTTAACAGGGGCTTAGTTTCAGTGAACAGAAATGAAATACCAAATTGAGAAACTCTATGGATAATAAGCACTCCTAATAAGCCAACTTGAATTTATCTAGTCCCGGTACTATTAATATACTAACCTAAAAATATCACAGGGCTTAGCTGAGAACCCAGATAAAAAAGACTGGCTACTACGCCCAGGAGAAACTGGAGGAGGGAGGAGGCGGAGCACTCCGGTAAAGCTTTCCGTTTAAATTCCAACCAAACCGAATGGACGACTAAAGTGACTGCTGCCCTACTAACTAAATACTAAATCTCAGATCCCCAGCCAAAAATGCAAACAGTAACTATCTAGCTAGCTCGCCACAAATACAACCAAGGGTAACCGAGATAAGAGTAAAGCCTCGGTTCCCTTTAATTAAAATGGACCGAATAAACAAGTCGTTTACTTAGTGAGCGAACTATACTCGGTATCTCCCCCAACAAGCTGTCGCTGAGCACTCAAACAAGCAGTTAAACTTTAATCAGCTGATCAAGGCACCGCAACCGGAGGAAAATACAAAGATAACGTAATTTGCAATGTGTTTAATCAGAAGAGCCCTTCGATGATAATAAAATGTGAAAAAGACAAAAACCCCAGTTCGCGTTAATGTTCAAGCTTGGCAATGCGTTTATGCGGTAATGCGGTCAGGATAGAGAACGAAGGGGACTAAAAAACCCTGGTGAACGTCAATATTTATTGGCTAGAAGACTGTATGAAAGGCAAGCGACCGAGTATGAAACCAAACTGGGTTATAGTTTGATATCCCGGTAATTTGATATATTCTTGGCGTTGAAAGCTTACTATAGTTCGTCAGCTAAATCAGCTACAGAAAAAGCAGGCGACAGTGTACCTCAGTTCTTGAAAACAACTCTGTTTTACTTTGTATAGCACACAATTCACTTAGTTAGACAATTATTAAGCGTTTAATTTATTCTTTAAATTTAGCGTTTAAATTTATTTTACTTTACCTTACTTTGCTCCCGGGAGACTGAAACCCCCCAAAAAAACCCAAAAAACCCCGTCGCCTTTGTTTGACCAGATTAGCGACTTAATTTGGCTGTTTGCTCACCGAGTTGTTACAGGGGGAAAAAGGGGAAAAAGAAGGAGGAAGATTCTCCCTGCCCCTAATGCGACAAAGGTTATACCTCGGGAGCAAATTGTCTAATCTCTAATACTGTTTGAGCCTTAACAGATGAATTATTTTCAGAAAACTCCGTTTAGACAAGAGTAAATCTTCAGCTTAGATCCCACACGTCTTCCTCTGTCTCAACTCAAGCAGAATGAACACCAACGAACAGCGCTACAGCACAGCCAAGAGGTCAGCAACAGCAAAGCCAAATGATGATGTATCTGACAGTTCAACCATGTTACCGTGGTCACTCGGGCTGACCTGCTAAGCTGCTAGGCCACCCCATTGCTGCTTGCAGTTATATTTGGTGGCCTAGCAGCGAAGCTGCGAAGGCAACCATTGTTTTTCTACCTTTTCTTATTATGTGCCTGCAGCAATGCAGACACATATTATAATCCTGCATACTTCTTTGTTATTTTGTGCCTGCAGCAATGCAGACACATATTATAATCCTGCATACTTCTTTATTATTATGTGCCTGCAGCAATGCAGACACATATTATAATGCTGCATACTTCTTTATTATTATGTGCCTGCAGCAATGCAGACACATCTTATAATCCTGCATACTTCTTTATTGGGTGTGAATGCTGCAAGCAGCATTCAAACCCTATGTTCTTCTGTTACCAAAATTCTTTATTTTTATTGGGTGTGAATGCTGCAAGCAGCATTCAAACCCTATGTTGTTCTGTTACCAAAATTCTTTATTTTTATTATTATTATTATGTGCCTGCAGCAATGCAGACACATATTATAATCCTGCATACTTCTTCTGGTCTTCTTATTATTATTAGTGTGCATGAAAATGCACACTATTGTTATTCTGGTCTTCTTATTATTATTATTATTAGTGTGCATGAAAATGCACACTATTGTTATTCCAGTTCTTCTTCTTCTTCTTCTTATTATTATTATTATTCTAACACACTTAATGCGGCCTCAACAGTTAAACGTAGGAACTTCATTCAAACTGCGTTGCGTAGATCTTACTTATGACACCTGTGCAATGTATTTTTCATCTTTGTAACTTTTATACTTTTTAAACTATTAAATAAAAACTATTAATTTTTTCCCCATAGACTTAACATTGGGCTGATGACATCACAGTAGGGCCATTAAGCAAATGGAATCTTGTGCCAGATGTTCTGACCACCTGCAGCACCTCTCAGTTTCTCAGGCTTAAGACTCAATCTGGCTCTCTTAAGACTACAGATCCTGTTCAACTGTTTCCTCTGCCTACAACTTTTTCAAAATAAAAGTCCTCACAACAAGACATCACTCTTAAATAATTTAACTATTTAAACTACTGAAATATTTAACTGTTCAGCCATTCCAACTGTCAGTTGTCATCAACTATGACTCCTGCCAACTGTTTCACCTGTCCAAAACCGTTTCAAAATAAAAGTCCTCACTGAAATAATAACTGTTAAATAATTTAACTATTTAAACTACTCAACTTTTCAGCCGTTCAGCCATTACAACTGCCCATTGTCATCAACTATGACTCAAGCCAACTGTTTCCTCTATCCAAAACTGTTTCAAAATAAAAGTCCTCATTACAATAAATCACAATTAAATATTTTAACTATTTAATCTACTCAACCATTCAACAGTTCAGCTATTTCAACTGCCAGTTATCATCAACTATGACTCCCGCCAACTGTTTCCTCTGTCCACAACTGTTTCAAAATAAAAGTCCTCACTGAAATAATTCACTGTCAAATAAAATAACTTTTTAAACTACTCAACTATTTAACTGTTCATCCATTCCAACTGTCAATTGTAATCAACTATGACTCCCGCCAACTGTTTCCTCTGTCCAAAACTGTTTCAAAATAAAAGTCCTCACTGAAATAATTCACTGTTAAATAATTTAACTATTTAAACAACTCAACTATTTAACTGTCCAACCATTCCAACTGTCAGTTGTCCTCAACTCTGACTGCCACCAACTGTTTCCTCTGTCCAAAACTGTTCTAAAATAAAAGTCCTCACTACAATAAATCACTGTTAAATAATTTAACTATTTAATCTACTCAACTTTTCAACCGATCAGCCATTCCAACTGCCCGTTGTCATCAACATTGACTCCCGTCAACTGTTTCCTCGGTACAAAACTGTTTCAAAATAAAAGTCCTCATTGAAATAATTCACTGTTAAATAATATAACTTTTTAAACTACTCAACTATTTAACTGTTCAGCCATTCCAACTGTCATCAACTATGACTCCTGCCAACTTGTTTCCTCTGCCCACATTCCACCTTCAGCAACTACAGTTTGCATTTTCATGCACTCGTAATTCCCTGGAATTACATTCTCTAGTTATTAGTGTGCATGAAAATGCACACTACTGTTATTCCAGTTCTTCTTATTAGTGTGCATGAAAATGCACACTATTGTTATTCCAGTTCTTCTTCTTCTTATTAGTGTGCATGAAAATGCACAATATTGTTATTCCAGTTCTTCTTCTTCTTCTTATTAGTGTGCATGAAAATGCACACTATCGTTATTCCAG
This sequence comes from Gymnothorax javanicus, assembly GCA_029692085.1. Classification (NCBI taxonomy): domain Eukaryota; kingdom Metazoa; phylum Chordata; class Actinopteri; order Anguilliformes; family Muraenidae; genus Gymnothorax; species Gymnothorax javanicus. Next base: position 63,981,669 of record CM056201.1, read on the forward strand.
TTCTTCTTCTTATTATTAGTGTGCATGAAAATGCACAATATTGTTATTCCAGTTCTTCTCATTATTATTATTATTATTATTCTTCTAACGCACTTAATGCGGCTTCAACCGTTTAACGTAGAAACTTAGTTCAAACTGCGTTGCGTAGGTCTTACTTAGGACACCTGTGCAATGTATTTTTCATCTTTGTAACTTTTATACTTTTTGAGTTATTAATAAAAAACTATTAATTTTTTTCCCCCCATAGACTTAACATTGGGCTGATGACATCACAATTATTTAACTGTTCAGCCATTCCAACTGTCAGTTCTCATCAACTTTGACTCCCGCCAACTGTATTCTCTGTCTACAACTGTTACAAAGTGGAAGTCCTCTTTCTTTCTTTCTTTCTTTCTTCCATTCCCTTTTTCTTTCTTAATTTCTTTCCTTCGTTCCTTCCTTCCTTCCTTCCTTCCTTATTTATTTCCTTCCTTCTTTCCTTCATTCCTTTATTTCTTTCTTTCTGTCCTTCTTACTTTCTTTCCTTCCTTCCTTTTTTCTTTTTTTTCTTCCTTCCTTCCCTTCCTTTCATTCCTTCTTTCCTTCCTTCCATCCTTCTTTCCTTCCTTCCTTTTTTCTTTCCTTTCATGCTCTCCTTTCTTATTTCCTTACTTTCTTTCCTTACTACCTTCCATCCTTACTTCTTTCCTTTCTTCCTTCCATCTTTCCTTCCTTCGTTCCTTCCCTCTTTCCTTCTTACCTACCTTCCTTACTGCTTTCCATCCTTCTTTCATCTTTCCTTCTTTCCTTCCTTCTTTCTTTACTTCTTTCCTTCCTTCCTTCTTTATTTCTATCCTGCCTTCTTTTTCCTTCTTTCCTTTTTTTTTTTTTCCTTTTTCTTCTTTACTTCCTTCCCATCCATCTTTCCTTCCTTCGTTCCTTCCTTCTTTCCTTCCTTATTTCTTTGTTCTTGCCTTCCTTCCTCCCTTCCATCTCCTTCCTTCTTTCCTTCCTTCATTCCTTTTTAATTTCCTTCCTTTGTTCTTTCCTTCCTTCTTCCCTTCCTTTCATTTCCTTCCTTCCTTTCTTCCTTCTTTCTATCTTTCCTTCCTTCCTTCTTCCTTTCCTTCCTTCCTTCTTTCCTTCCTTTCTCCCATCTTTTCTTCCTTCCTTCCTTGTTTCCTTATTTCCTTCCTCCTTCCGACTATTTTTCCTTCCTTCCTTCATTCCTTTTTTTGCCTTCCTTCTTTCCTTCCTTCCTTCCTTCCTTTTCTTCCTTCCTTTCCTTCCTTTTTTGCTTCTTTCCTGAATTCCTTCTTTCTATCTTTCTTTCTCCTTTCCTTTCTTCCTTCCTTCCTTCTTTCCTTCCCTTATTCTCTTTCCTTACTTCTATTTGTCTATCCTTCCCATTCTTTCCCTCTTTCATATTCCTTGATAGAGAGCTATGCACACTTTGAGCTTAGCTACCAACATTTGCTCAGTTAGCTGAGTAACGTGGTTAGCATGGTTAGCATTGTTAGCATAAGTTCTAAAAACATTAGCATAGTTAGCTGGATAATGTGGTTAGCATGGTTAGCACGTTTAGCATAGTTAGCACACATGCTAATAATATTAACAAAGTTGGCTGAGTAACGTGGTTAGCATTGTTAGCGTAGTTAGAAAACATGCTAACAACATTAGCTAAGTTAGCTGAGTAACGTGGTTAGCATGGTTAGCATGTTAGTATTGTTAGCATACCTGTTAATAACATTAGCTTAGTTAGCTGAGTAACGTGGTTAGCATGATTAGCATTGTTAGCATTGTTAGCATACATGCTAATAACATTATCTAAGTTAGCTGAGTAACGTGGTTAGCATGGTTAGCATTGTTAGCATAGTTAGCATGCATGCTAATAACGTTAGCTAAGTTAGCTGAGTAACGTGGTTAGCATGTTTAGCATTGTTAGCATAGTTAGCATACATGCTAATATAACTAGCTAAGTTAGCTGAGTAACGTGGTTAGCATTTTAGCATTGTTAGCATACATGCTAATAACATTAGCTAAGTTAGCTGAGTAACGTGGTTAGCATGGATAGCATTGTTCGCATAGTTAGCATACATGCTAATAATATTAGCCAAGTTAGATGAAGTGGTAAACATGGTTATAATTGTTAGCATAATTAGCATACATGCTAATATCATTAGCTAAGTTAGCTGAATAACGTGGTTAGCATGGTTAGCATTGTTAGCATACATGCTAATAACATTAGCTAAGTTAGCTGAAAAACGTGGTTAGCATGGTTAGCATTATTAGCATAGTTAGCATAGTCAGCATACATGCTAATAACATTAGCTAAGTTAGCTGAGTAACGTACTTAGCATGGTTAGCTTTGTTAGCATAGTTAGTATACATGGTTATAACATTAGCTAATTTTGCTGAGTAACGTAGTTAGCATGGTTAGCATTTGTTAGCACAGTTAGCATACTTAGCATAACTGCTAACAACATTATTCACTTAAATAACATGGTTAGCACGACAGTTTGCATTTTCATGCACTCGTAATTCCCTGGAATTACATTCTCTCGTTATTATTATTATTATTATTATTATTATTATCCTAACGCACTAAATGCGGCTTCAACCGTTTAACGTAGAAACTTCGTTCATTCTGCGTTGCGTAGGTCTTACTTAGGACACCTGTGCAATGTATTTTTCATCTTTGTAACTTTTATACTTTTTGAGTTATTAATAAAAAACTATTAATTTTTTCCCCCCCATAGACTTAACATTGGGCTGATGACATCACAACTATTTAACTGTTCAGCCATTCCAACTGTCAGTTCTCATCAACTTTGACTCCCGCCAACTGTATTCTCTGTCTACAACTGTTATAAAATGGAAGTCCTCTTTCTTTCTTTCTTTTTTTCTTTCTTTCTTTCTTCCATTCCCTTTTTCTTTCGTAATTTCTTTCCTTCGTTCCTTCCTTCCTTTCTTCCTTCCTTATTTATTTCCTTCCTTCTTTCCTTCATTCCTTTATTTCTTTCTTTCTGTCCTTCTTACTTTCTTTCCTTCCTTTTTCTTTCTTTCTTCCTTCCTTCCCTTCCTTTCTTTCCTTCTTTCCTTCCTTCCTTCCATCCTTCTTTCCTTCCTACCTTTTTTCTTTCCTTTCATCCTTTCCTTCCTTTCTTTCCTTACTACCTTCCATCCTTACTTCTTTCCTTTCTTCCTTCCATCTTTCCTTCCTTCTTTCCTTCCCTCTATCCTTCTTTCCTACCTTCCTTACTGCTTTCCATCCGTCCTTCTTTCCTTCCTTCTTTCTTTACTTCTTTCCTTCCTTCTTTTCTTCTATCCTTTTTTCCCTTCTTTCCTATTTTCCTTCTTTTTCTTCTTTACTTCCATCCATCTTTCCTTCCTTCATTACCTCCTTCTTTCCTTCCTTATTTCTTCCTTCTTGCCTTCCTTCCTCCCTTCCATCTCCTTCCTTCTTTCCTTCCCTTTTTCTATCTTTCCTTCCTTTTTGTCCTTCCTTCCCATTCTTTCCCTCTTTCATTTTCCTTGATAGCGATCTATGCACACTTTGAGCTTAGCTACCAACATTTGCTAAGTTAGCTGAGTAACGTGGTTAGCATGGTTAGCATTGTTAGCATAGTTAGCATAAGTGCTAACAACATTAGCTAAGTTAGCTGGATAATGTGGTTAGCATGGTTAGCATTTTTGGCATAGTTAGCACACATGCTAAAAATATTAGCTAAGTTAGCTGAGTAACGTGGTTAGCATGGTTAGCGCTGTTAGCATAGTTAGCATTGTTAGCATACATCCTAATAACATTAGCTAATTTAGCTGAGTAACGTGGTTAGCATGGTTAGCATTGTTAGCATACATGCTAATAACATTAGCTAAGTTAGCTAAGTAACGTGGTTGGCATGGTTAGCATTGTTAGCATAGTTAGCATACAAGCTAATATCATTAGCTAAGTTAGCTGAGTAACGTGGTTAGCATTGTTAGCTTAGTTAGCATTGTTAGTATACATGCTAATACCATTAGCTAAGTTAGCTGAGTAACGTGGCTAGCATGGTTAGCATTGTTAGCATAGTTAGCATACATACTAATATCATTAGCTAAGTTAGCAGAGTTACGTGGCTAGCATTATCAGCATTTTTAACATTGTTAGCATTGTTAGCATACATGCTAATAACATTAGCTAAGTTAGCTGAGTAACGTGTTTAGCATGGTTAGCATTGTTAGCATAGTTAGCATACATGCTAATAGCATTAGCTAAGTTAGCTGAGTAACGTGGTTAGCATGGTTAGCATTATTAGTATAGTTAGCATAGTTAGCATACATGCTAATAACATTAGCTAAGTTTACTGAGTAACGTGGTTAGCATGGTTGGCACTGTTAGAATAGTTAGAATTGTGAGCATACCAGCTAATTACATTAGCTAAGTTAGCTGAGTAACGTAGTTAGCATGGTTAGCATTGTTAGCATAGTTAGTATACATGATAATAACATTAGCTAATTTAGCTGAGTAACGTACTTAGCATAGTTAGCATTGTTAGCACAGTTAGCATATTTAGCATAACTGCTGACAACATTATTCATTTAAATAACATGGTCAGCACTACAGTTTGCATTTTCATGCACTCATAATTCCCTGGAATTACATTATCTAGTTATTATTATTATTCTTCTAACGCACTTAATGCTGCCTCAACCGTTTAACATAGAAACTTCATTCAAACTGCGTTGTGTAGGTCTTACTTAGGACACCTGTGCAATGTATTTTTCATCTTTTTAACTTTTATACTTTTTAAACTATGAATAAAAAACTACTAATTTTTTTCCCCATAGACTTAACATTGGGCTGATGACATCACAGTAGGGCCATTAAGCAAATGGAATCTTGTGCCAGATGTTCTGACCACCTGCAGCAACTGTCAGTTTCTCAGGCTTTAAGACTACAGTTTGGCTCTCTTAACACTACAAATCCTGTTCAACTGTTTCCTCTGCCTACAACTGTTTCAAAATAAAAGTCCTCACAACAAGAAATCACTCTTACATAATTTAACTATTTAAACTACTCAAATATGTAACTGTTCACCCATTCCAACTGTCAGTTGTCATCAACTATGACTCCTGCCAACTGTTTCACCTGTCCAAAACTGTTTCAAAATAAAAGTCCTCACTACAATTAATCACAATTAAATAATTTAACTATTTAAACTACTCAACCATCCAACTGTTCAACCATTCCAACTGCAAATTGTCATCAACTACGACTCCCGCCAACTGTTTCCTCTGTCCAAAACTGTTTCAAAATAAAAGTCCTCACTGCAATAATTCACTATTAAATAATTTAACTATTTAAACTACTCAACTATTTAACTGTTCGGGCATTCCAACTGTCAGTTGTCATCAACTATGAGTCCTGCCAACTGTTTCACCTGTATACAACTTTTTCAAAATAAAAGTCCTCATTACAACAGATCACAATTATATAATTTAACTATTTAAACTACTCAACTTTTCAACCGTTCAGCCAATACATCTGCCGGTTGTCATCAACTATGACTGCCGCCAACTGTTTCCTCTGTTCAAACCTGTTTCAAAATAAAAGTCCTCACTGCAATAATTCACTATTAAATTATTTAATTATTTAAACTACTCAACTATTGAACTGTTCAGCCATTCCAAATGTCAGTTGTCATCAACTTTGACTCCCGCCACCTGTTTCCTCTGTCCACAACTGTTTCAAAATAAAAGTCCTCACTACAAGAAATCACTCTTAAATAATTGAACTATTTAAACTAAAGAAATGTTAAACTGTTCAGCCATTCCAACTGTCATTTGTCATCAACTATGACTCCTGCCAACTGTTTCACCTGTCCACAACTGTTTCAAAATAAAAGTCCTCACTAAAATAAATCATAAATAATATAATTATTTAAACTGCTTGACTTTTCAACTGTTCAGCCATTCCAACTGCCCGTTGTCATCAACTTTGACTCCAGCCAACTTTTTCCTCTGTCCAAAACTGTTTCAAAATAAAAGTCCTCACAACAATAAATAACAATTAAATAATTTAACTATTTAAACTACTCAATCATTCAAATGCTCAGCCATTCCAACTTTCAGTTGTCATCAACTATGACTCCTGCCAACTGTTTTCTCTGTCCAAAACTGTTTCAAAATAAAAGTCCTCACTGCAATAATTCACTATTAAATAATTTAACTATTTAAACTACTCAACTATTGAACTGTTCAGCCATTCCACATGTCAGTTGATATCAACTTTGACTCTCGCCAACTTTTTCCTCTGTCCACTCCAGTTTCAAAATAAAAGTCCTCACGACAATAAATCACAATTTAATATTTTAACTATTTAAACTGCTCAACTATTCAACAGTTCGGCCATTTCAACTGCCAGTTATCATCATCTATGACTCCCGCCAACTGTTTCCTCTGTCCACAACTGTTTCAAAATAAAATTCCTCACTAGATTCAATCACTGTTAAATAATTTAACTATTTAAACTACTCAACTTTTCAACCGTTCAGCCATTCCAACTGCCCGTTGTCATCAACTATGACTCCCGTCAACTGTTTCCTCGGTACAATACTGTTTCAGAATAAAAGTCCTCATTGAAATAATTCACTGTTAAATAGTATAACTTTTTAAACTACTCAACTATTTAACTGTTCAGCCATTCCAACTGTCATCAAATATGACTCCTGCCAACTTGTTTCCTCTGCCCACATTCCATCTTAAGCAACTACAGTTTGCATTTTCATGCACTCGTAATTCCCTGGAATGACATTCTCTAGTTATTATTATTATTCTTCTAACGCACTTAATGCGGCCTCAACCGTTTAACGTAGAAACTTCACTCAAACTGCGTTGTGTAGGTCTTACTTACGACACCTGTGCAATGTATTTTTTCATCTTTGTAACTTTTTATACTTTTTTGAGTTATTCATAAAAAACTATTAATTTTTTCACCCCCATTGACTTAACATTGGGCTGATGACATCACAACTATTTAACTGTTCAGCCATTCCAACTGTCAGTTCTCATCAACTTTGACTCCCGCCAACTGTATTCTCTGTCTACAACTGTTACAAAATGGAAGTCTTCTTTCTTTCTTTCTTCCATTCCTTTTTTCTTTCATAATTTCTTTCCTTCCTTCCTTCCTTCCTTCCTTTCTTCCTTCCTTATTTCCTTCCTTCTTTCCTTCATTCCTTTATTTCTTTCTTTCTGTCCTTCTTACTTTCTTTCCTTCCTTCCTTTTTTCTTTCTTTCTTCCTTCCTTCCCTTCCTTTCATTCCTTCTTTCCTTCCTTCCATCCTTCTTTCCTTCCTTCCTTTTTTCTTTCTTTTCATCCTTTCCTTCCTTCTTTCCTTCCTTTCTTTCCTTACTACCTTCCATCCTTACTTCTTTCCTTTCTTCCTTTCATCTTTCCTTCCTTCTTTCCTTCCCTCTTTCCTTCTTTCCTACCTTTCTTACTGCTTTCCATCCTTCCTTCCATCTTTCCTTCCTTCTTTCTTTACTTCTTTCCATCCTTCCTTCTTTTCTTCTATCCTTCCTTCTTTTTTCCTTCTTTCCTTTTTCCCTTCCTTTTCTTATTTACTTCCTTCCATCCATCTTTCCTTCCTTCGTTCCTTCCTTCATTACTTCCTTATTTCTTCCTTCTTGCCTTCCTTCCTCCCTTCCATCTCCTTCTTTCTTTCCTTTCTTCATTCCTTTTTAATTTCCTTTTTCCCTTCCTTTCTTTTCCTTCGTTTATTTCTTCCTTCTTTCTATCTCTCCTTCCTTCCTTCTTCCCTTCCTTCCTACTTTCCTTCCTTTCTCCCATCTTTTCTTCCTTCCTTCCTTGTTTCCTTTCTTATTTCCTTCCTCCTTCCTACTATTTTTCCTTCCTTCCTTCATTCCTTTTTTGCCTTCCTTCCTTCCTTCCTTCTCTTCATTCCTTTCCTTCCAATTTTTGCTTCTGTCCTGACTTCCTTCTTTCAATCTTTCTCCTTTCCTTTCTTCCTTCTTTCCTTCCCTCGTTCTATCTTTCCTTCCTTCTTTTTCTCTTTCCTTCCCATTCTTTCCCTTTTTCATTTTCCTTGATAGCGAGCTATGCACACTTTGAGCTTAGCTACCAACATTTGCTAAGTTAGCTGAGTAAGGTGGTTAGCATGGTTAGCGCGGTTATATAGTTAGCATTGTTAGCATACATGCTAATAACATTAGCTAATTTAGCTGAGTAACGTGGTTAGCATGGTTAGCATAGTTAGCATACATGCTAATATCATTAGCGAAGTTAGCTGAGTAAAGTGGTTAGCATGGTTAACATTGTTAGCATAGTTAGCATAGCTAGCATACATGCTAATATCATTAGCTAAGTTAGCTGAGTAACGTGGTTAGCATTGTCAGCATAGTTAGCATAGTTAGCATACATGCTTATTACATTAGCTAAGTTAGCTGATTAACGTGGTTAGCATGGTTAGCATTGTTAGAACAGTTAGCATAGTTAGCATAACTGCTAACAACATTATTCAGTTAAATAACATGGTTAGCAATACAGTTTGCATTTTCATGCACTCGTAATTCCCTGGAATTACATTCTCTAGTTATTATTAGTGTGCATGAGAATGCACAATATTGATATTCCAGTTCTTCTTCTTCTTCTTCTTATTATATTATTATTATTATTATTCTTCTAACGCACTTAATGCGGCCTCAACCGTTTAACGTAGAAACTTCATTCAAACTGCGTTGCGTAGATCTTACTTAGGACATCTGTGCAATGTATTTTTCATCTTTGTAACTTTTATACTTTTTAAACTATGAATAAAAAACTCAACTTCCCGTTGTCTTCAACTATGACTCCAGCCAACTGTTTCCTCTGTCCAAAACTGTTTCAAAATAAAAGTCCTCACTACAATAAAGCACAATTAAATAATTTAACTATGTAAACTACTCAATCATTCAAATGTTCAGCCATTCCAACTTTCAGTTGTCATCAATTATGGCTCCTGCCAACTGTTTTCTCTGTCCACAACTGTTTCAAAATAAAAGTCCTCACTGCAATAATTCACTATTAAATAATTCAACAATTTAAACTACTCAACTATTGAACTGTTCAGCCACTCCAACTATCAGTTGTCATTAACTTTGACTCTCGCCAACTGTTTCCTCTGTCCACAAGTGTTTCAAAATAAGTTCTCACGACAATAAATCACAATTAAATATTTTAACTATTTAAACTACTCAACTATTCAACAGTTCAGCCATTTCAACTGCCAGTTATCATCAACTATAACTCCCGCCAACTGTTTCCTCTGTCCAAAACTGTTTCAAAATAAAAGGCCTCACTACAATAAAGCACAATTAAATAATTTAACTATTTAAACTACTCAATCATTCAAATGTTTAGCCATTCCAACTTTCAGTTGTCATCAACTATGACTCCTCCCTACAATAATTCACTATTAAATAATTTAACTATTTAAACTACTGAACTTTTTAACTGTTCAGCCATTCCAAATGTCAGTGGTTATCAACTATGACTCCCGCCAACTGTTTCCTCTGTCCACATCTGTTTCAAAATAAAAGTCCTCATCACAACCATAATTATCCTACTAACAACCTAGCTACCAATATCATAATGCAAATATTTGCCACAAATTCCACCTTAAGCAACTACACTTTGCATTTTCATGCACTCGTAATTCCCTGGAATTACATTCTCTAGTTATTATTATTATTCTTCTAACGCACTTAATGCGGCTTCAACCGTTTAACATAGAAACTTCGTTCAAACTGCGTTGTGTAGGTCTTACTTAGGACACCTGTGCAATGTATTTTTCATCTTTGTAACTTTTATTCTTTTTAAACTATGAATAAAAAACTCTTAATTTTTTTCCCCATAGACTTAACATTGGGCTGATGACATCACAATAGGGCCATTAAGCAAATGGAATCTTGTGCCAGATGTTCTGACCACCTGCAGCAACTGTCAGTTTCTCAGGCTTTCAGACTACAGTCTGGCTCTCTTTAGACTACAGATCCTATTCAACTGTTTCTTCTGCCTACAACTGTTTCAAAATAAAAGTCCTCACAACAAGAAATCACTCTTAAATAATTTAACTATTTAAACTACTCAAATATTTAACTGTTCAGCCATTCCACCTGTCAGTTGTCATCAACTATGACTCCTGCCAACTGTTTCACCTGTCCAAAACTGTTTCAAAATAAAAGTCCTCACTGAAATAATTAACTGTGAAATAATTTAACTATTTAAAGTACTCAACTTTTCAACCGTTCAGCCATTCCAACTGCCCATTGTCTTCAACTATGACTCCCGCATACTGTTTCCTCTGTCCAAAACTTTCAAAATAAAAGTCCTCCCTGAAATAATTCACTGTTAAATAATTTAATTATTTAAACAACTCAACTATTGAACTGTTCAGCCATTCCAACTGTCAGTTGTCATCAACTATGACTCCTGCCAACTGTTTCCTCTGTCCAAAATTGTTTCAAAATAGAAGTCCTCACTGAAATAATTCCCTGTTAAATAATTTAACTATTTAAAGTACTCAACTTTTCAACCGTTCAGACATTCCAACTGCCCATTGTCTTCAACTATGACTCCCGCCAACTGTTTCCTCTGTCCAAAACTTTCAAAATAAAAGTCCTCCCTGAAATAATTCACTGTTAAATAATTTAATTATTTAAACAACTCAACTATTGAACTGTTCAGCCATTCCAACTGTCAGTTGTCATCAACTATGACTCCTGCCAACTGTTTCCTCTGTCCACAACTGTTTCAAAATAAAAGTCCTTATTACGATAAATAACAATTAAATAGTTTAACTTTTTAAACTACTCAACTTTTCAACCGTTCAGCCATTCCAACTGCCAGTTGTCATCAACTATGACTCCTGTCAACTGTTTCCTCTGTCCAAAATTGTTTCAAAATAAAAGTCCTCCCTGAAATTATTCCCTGTTAAATAATTTAACTATTTAAACTACTCAATCATTCAAATGTTCAGCCATTCCAACTTTCAGTTGTCATCAACTATGACTCCTGCCAACTGTTTCCTCTGTCCAAAACTGTTTCAAAATAAAAGTCCTCACTGCAATAATTCACTATTAAATAATTTAACTATTTAAACTACTCAACTATTGAACTGTTCAGCATTTGCAACTGTCTGTTGTCATCAACTTTGACTCTCGCCAACTGTTTCCTCTGTCCACTACAGTTTCAAAATAAAAGTCCTCGCGACAATAAATCACAATTTAATATTTTAACTATTTAAACTACTCAACTATTAAACAGTTCAGCCATTTCAACTGCCTGTTATTATCAACTATGACTCCCGCCAACTATTTCCTCTGTCCACAAGTGTTTCAAACTAAAAGTCCTCACTACAATAAATCACAATTAATTTAACTATTTAAACTACTCAACTTTGCAACCGTTCAGCCATTCCAGCAGCCCATTGTCATCAACTATGACTCCCGCCAACTGTTTCCTCTGTCCAAAACTGTTTCAAAATAAAAGTCCTCACTGAAATAATTCACTGTTAAATAATTTAACTATTGAAACAACTCAACTATTTAACTGTCCAACCACTCCAACTGTCAGTTGTCATCAACTCTGACTCCCACCAGCTGTTTCCTCTGTCTAAAACTGTTCTAAAATGAAAGTCCACACTACAATAAATCACTGCTAAATAATTTAACTATTCAATCTACTCAACTTTTCAACCGTTCAACCATTCCAACTGCCCGTTGTCATCAAGTATGACTCCCGTCAACTGTTTCCTCGGTACAAAACTGTTTCAAAATAAAAGTCCTCATTGAAATAATTCACTGTTAAATAATATAACTTTTTAAACTACTCAACTATTTAACTGTTCAGCCATTCCAACTGTCATCAACTATGACTCCCGCCAACTTGTTTCCTCTGCCCACATTCCACCTTAAGCAACTACAGTTTGCATTTTCATGCACTTGTAATTCCCTGGAATTACATTCTCTAGTTATGTGCCTGCAGCAATGCAGACACATATTATAATCCTGCATATTTCTTTATTATTATTATTATTATTATTATGTGCCTTCAGCAATGCAGACACATATTATAATCCTGCATACTTCTTTATTATTATTATTATTATTATTATTATTCTTCCATATTCTTCCGTAATCGCACGGTTCGCTACTCCTCCCACAGTTTTCACCCGATCCCCACACATTACACATGAAAACCTGCGGCTCCCTTGTGAGGAGTGTGCTATGACTTTTCTAAGCGATCTGACTTACGGATTTCCCACAATTCCCGAAAAACATGGACTTCTGAAACCTTGTTATTATGGAAGTCAATGAGAAAACTCACTCATCTTCACACTCTCACCGTAAACTCATATATTCACGTAGAAACTCTGTTCCAACTCCCAAACATTGACAAGCAACGCCCAAGCAGCCATTAGGAACAGCATAGCAACCGCTTAGCAACGACCTAGCAACCACCCAGAACACCATAGCAACGACCCAGAACGCCCTAGCAACCACCCAGAACACCATAGCTACTGCCTAGAAACAGCCTAGCAACCACCAAGAACACTATGGCAACCAGCTAGCAAAGCCCTAGCAACCACCCAGAACACCATAGCAACCGCCTAGCAACGCCCTTGCAACCACCCAGAACACCATAGCAACTGCCTAGCAACGACCTAGCAACCACCCAGAACACCATAGCAACCGCCTAGCAACGCCCTAGCAACCACCAAGAACACCATAGCAACCGCCTAGCAACGCCCAAGCAACCACTGAGAACACCATAGCAACCGCCTAGCAACGCCCTAGCAACCACCCAGAACACCATAGCAACCACCTGGCAACGACCTAGCAACCACCCAGAACACCATAGCAACCGCCTAGCAATGCCCTAGCAACCACCAAGAACACCATAGCAACCGCCTAGCAACGCCCAAGCAACCACCCAGAACACCATAGCAACCGCCTAGCAACGCCCTAGCAACCACCCAGAACACCATAGCAACCGCCTGGCAACGACCTAGCAACCACCCAGAACACCAAAGCAACCGCCTAGCAACGCCCTAGCAACCACCCAGAACACAATAGCAACTGCCTAGCAACGCCCTAGCAACCACCCAGAACACCACAGCAACCGCCTAGCAACGCCCTAGCGACCACCCAGAACACCATAGCAACGGCCTATCAACGCCCTTGCAACCACCCAGAACACCATAGCAACCGCCTAGCAACGCCCTAGCAACCACCTGGAACTCCATAACAACCGCCCAGCAACGCCTTATACAGCACCCAGAACACCATGTCAACGGCTTACCAGATCCCTGGCAAGCACCTCGAACACTGTACGTGTAGAGCAGCAGGCACATCCAAAATTTCTACCGGAATTTTCTAGTTATTATTATGTGCCTGCAGCAATGCAGACACATATTACAATCCTGCATACTTCTTTAGTATTATTATTATTATTCCATATTCTTCTGTAATCGCACGGTTCACTACTCCTCCCACAGTTTTCACCCGATCCCTACACATTACACCTGAAAACGTGCGGCTCCCTTGTGAGGAGTGTGCTATGACTTTTCTAAGCGATCCGACTTACGGATTTCCCACAATTCCCGAAAAACATGGACTTCTGAAACCTCAATATAATGGAAGTCAATGAGAAAACTCACTCATCTTCACCCTCTCACCGTGAACTCATATATTCACGTAGAAATTCTGTTCCAACTCCCAAACATTGACAAGCAACGCCCAAGCAGCCATTAGGAACAGCATAGCAACCGCTTAGCAACGACCTAGCAACCACCCAGAACACCATAGCAACCGCCAAGAAACGCCCTAGAAACCACCCAGAGCACCATGGCAACCACCTACCAAAGCCCTAGCAACCACCCAGAACACCATAGCAACTGCCTAGCAACGCCCTAGCAACCACCCAGTACACCATAGCAACTGCCTAGCAACACCCTAGCAACCACCCAGAACACCATAACAACCGCCTAGCAATGCCCTAGCAACCACCCAGAACACCATAGCAACCGCCTAGCAAAGCTCTAGCAACCACCCAGAACACCATAGCAACCGCCTAGCAACGCCCTTGAAACCGCCCAGAACACCATAGGAACCGCTTAGCAAAGCCCTAGCAACCACCCAGAACACCATAGCAACTGCCCAGCAAAGCCCTAGCAACCACCCAGAACACCATAGCAACCGCCTTGCAACGCCCTAGCAACCACCCAGAACACCATAGCAACCGCCTAGCAAAGCCCTAGCAACCACCCAGAACACCATAGCAACCGCCTAGCAACGCCCTAGCAACCACCCAGAACACCATAACAACCGCCTAGCAATGCCCTAGCAACCACCCAGAACACCATAGCAACCGCCTAGCAACGCCCTAGCAACCACCCAGAACACCATAACAACCGCCTAGCAACGCCCTAGCAACCACCCAGAACACCATAGCAACCGCCTAGCAACGCCCTAGCAACCACCCAGAACACCATAGCAACCGCCTAGCAACGCCCTAGCGACCACCCAGAACACCATAACAACCGCCTAGAAACGCCCTAACAACCACCCTGAACAACATGGCAACCGCCTAGCAAAACCCTAGCAACCACCCAGAACACCATAGCAACCACCTAGCAACACCCTAGCAACCACCCAGAACACCATAGTAACTGCCTAGCAAAGCCCTAGCAACCACCCAGAACACCATAGCAACCGCTTATCAATGCCCTAGCAAGCACCCAGAACACCATATCAACCACTTACCAGAACCCTGGCAAGCACCTTGAACACTGTACATGTAGAGCAGCAGGCACATTCAAAATTTCTACCGGAATTTTCTAGTTATTGGGTGTGAATGCTGCAAGCAGCATTCAAACCCTATGTTCTTCTGTTCCCAAAATTCTTCATTTTTATTATTATTATTACTATTATTATTATTCCGCCGGGTTTTATGGCTCAGCTTATCTTCAGCATACTTCAACCAATTGAAAAAATTCAAAATTCACATGATTCAGCTTCATTAGGACGTTCCGGATCATTCTTCCGATTTTTCGTAACATTCATAATTTTCCCAGAATTCAACGGTAAACTTCCGATTCCTATTAAATCCCATTAAACGAAAACTGTGAAACGCTACTCTTTCCACAAACTTCAACCGATTCGATCCATTCCAAGTCAAAACATTCAGCTCACTTAGTACTTGCACGGAATGTCTTTTCTAATTCCTAACATTCATATTTTCCCAGATATTATAATTTTTTACAAAACCATTTTCCCATTGAAAATGAATTATGGAATCTTCAAAAATCAGAAAACTTCACCGTTTTTCAAACGATAACTGCCAATTCATACTTTCAGCTAGAAACTCCATTCAAAGTGGAAAATATTCTACATTTTCCTGACTTTTTACATATGATTCATCTTTTCAATCTCATTCAAACTTTAAAAAATATTCACCGTTTTATGAAAATTGGTTATAATGGAAGTCAATGAGAAAATCATTCAAACTCACTCATCTTCACCCACACATCACGAATTCATACAATCACGTAGAAACTCCATTCCAACTCTGAAACGTTCACATTGCCACGACTTTCAATGAATAATTCATATTTTCAATATCTCTTTTTAGTTTTTTCTACACCGCAGTTTAAAAAACATTAAATTTTGAGCTCTTCTCAGACTTTATAATGGGTGTCTATGGTGTGGAATCTTCGGAGCTAGAGTGGTTGATTTTATTCTTAGAGTGCGAGCTGGGAGCAGACAAGCTGAAAAATATACTTTTTAAATCGCTGTAACTTCCACAAATTTGAATCCTCTTCATGACATTTCACAAAAAACGTAGGAAATTTTGTTCTTGTTCCAGCGATATAATTTTTTGTAGCAGAGAAGTACATGGTTTTGGCTCAGGGAACAGTCAAAGGACAGGAAGCAGGTAAAACTTCTCTATCTCTTCCATTCAAAATTCGCTCAAAAATTTTGGGAGAAGAGCAAACGGGCAGAGTTTTTTAGATCGCTGTAAATCCAACATTATATCACTCCGAGAAATAAAAAGACATCCACACACTCAGCAAAGTCTCCCGCCTTTGAACGATGTGGTTACATTGGTGACAGGACGAACATTTTTTTTTTGCGTGAGAAGCAGGAGTTTGAGGTGAGCGCTAACGAGGATTTCTTTGACTGAGTGACTCGGCGGCTCTGTGTGTGTGGCGGTTGTTTGCTCCTCGCACTGTTACTAGGAGACAAGTACTGGCATAGCCCTCTGTCAATCAATCAAACGGAAAAAAAACGTTCTTTAGAAATGCAACGTTAAAAATAGAAACATATGTTAATGAATGCGATATTCCGCTGTTTGCAGTTTACATTAAATTAAATTACTGCTTAGCAGAACTAGTGTTGGTCAAATGCAACGTTTATTGGCAAAAGTTATGTCTTCACTCATTGCAATACAGGCTCGCTAAGTCGACAGCATCTGTTTGTCAGCGTTACATTAAGATAAGCGAAACCTCCGAGAATATTCGTGCAGATAATGGAAGAGCTATCACAGGAACAAATGAATGCGATTTTATCTCGCAGGTAAGCACACCTAAGTTACCTGTATCCCATTCAAGTTCTGTGCCGTTATTGTACCTAGCTAGCAAGTGAACAATGTTAATTACTGCTTCGTCTCCTGAAATACGACGAACTGGTTTGAGTAACCGAACAATTAATAGCGCGACTCAATGACGGTTTCCCTATAAGTTAATTAACTGTATGTGAGCGTCTAAAGTGTTTCCCTAGAGTTTTCTTGGCAAAGCGCGCTAAAGGATAAAAAATAATAATTAGCTAAGTTGAGGACAAACGCAACTTGCCGAAAACAAAGCGCTGACAGCACAGTCTGGGAGTTAGATGCAAGCTGCCAGTGGTCCCTTCTGAAAGAAGCCAACCATTTATTCTGCCAGTGCAGCGAAGTCTTTCGCGATGGAATTAAACTGCCGTTTGGAGATTCTCTGACGACTGTTGTTACAGCAAACTGTACTACATATGCCGGGCATATTGGATTCACTTAATTTAAGCATTTCGAATAACGAAGTGAATTAGCTACACCTGAGATGGGAGAATTAAAGTATCTTTAACCCTATAATACCCATACACAGACGTCATTATAGGAAAAATATGACCCAGTAATATTTTTGAAGTATTGAAGGGTAGTATTCAGATCCACTGTTCATCATTAGGTTTTGTGACAGCAAAATTTACATTGCTGAACAGAACTACTAATTCCAGGAGTATCATATCTGATACAGCCAAAAATCAGCACCCCTCCCGAACTCAACACTCGAAATTTCAAATTATTTATATGCTCTCTACTATCTATAGCTATCCCTTAACATGTATGGGTCATTCCTGGCTATTGGTGACTTTTCCGTCCCCAAGAAAAAACTCTTAATATTTTAATTAAAATAAACAATATGTTTAATACAAAAGATTTTTATTATACATTGAGGTCTCCTTTATATAATTAATACAAAATTATGTTTGTAAATATATATTTTTTATCTTTATTGCCTTTTGTTTTGACACATACACTTCTTTTTATGATGTCCCCAAAGCAAATTCTCAGTTTCAGTGAAATAAATTGTAAAATATTCATAAATTCATGGAAATTTGTTTTTATTATTGTATAGATCATGTTAAAATATCTCTAAATATTAATCTCTTGCAATGGAAATGGTCATTATTATTATTTTAAAACATAATTTACTATATGTCCCCAAAATCACGTTCCACCCTGTTAGATTGTGGGTTTTTGCTGTTTGAACAAAAACAACTACCATTCCCATTCCCACACTTTGGCTGTGAAATCACACTTTTAGAGGGAACTTTAAAAGGAGCAAAGTGAGGTGAGTGACAACTTTCTGTTTGCCTTTTTTTGCATGTTTTATGATGTTAACCTGTATGTCCTACTCTTAAATTTCCACCCTGTTAGCCTAATTTACGAAGAAAGTAAACCACATTTTTAAAAATTAAAAACATATATAATATTTATACTAAAGTACTGTTTATTTATGGAGAACTAGCTAACAAAAGTTTTCTGTCACTGAGCAATGGCTAATTTGGTTTGAAATTTTCCACCCTGTTAGGTTCCACCCTGTTAGGTATGCAAACCTTACAGGGTGGAACATGCACCTAACAGGGTGGAAAATCTATCACAAAATGTAGGGAAATGCTTATAAATACTGATATATAAATATTTAGTTGTTACTTATACTGTTCATCTAATTTATCAATATGTGTAAAAGGTAAAACCTTATTATTATATTAAGGTACAAGGCATTTACTCGGTTTTACCGCTGTCCTACCGCATAACAGCTATGATCCAAAATCAACAGATCACTCCCTCTTAAGTATATTTAGACAGTAATTGATCATTATTATAAAATGTTGTTGATACAATTTGCATGATAATGTAATGTTAAATTGTATATATTTGTTAGGAAATGACTCCTCCACTTACTGCAGCTGAAATGCAGCGCCGCTACAGAGCAAAGCGAGATGCAGATCCAAAGAGAAGAGCACTCACATACCCACAAACACCTTCTCAGGCACGCACACACATACACACACACACACATACCCACAAACACCTTCTCAGGCACGCACACACACACACACACACACACACATACCCACAAACACCTTCTCAGGCACGCACACACACACACACACACACACACACATACCCACAAACACCTTCTCAGGCACCCACACACACACACACACACACACACACATACATATATACCCACAAACACCTGCTCAGGCACGCACGCAAACACACACACACACACACACACACACACACACACACGCACACACATCCACAACACACATGCACACAAAAGGATGAAATAAAATGAAATAAAGTTAAAAATAAGATTAAATGAAATCAAATTAAATTCTGGCCCATAAAGAAAGTTTGGTGAGGGCCACTTTTGTTTGTTGGTAGAGGCACTTATATTTAGTACTGTAATGTAATTTTTTATGTTTTTCTGTTTAAAAAGTGTTGAATGTTTTGTATTTTTAATTAAAATTAAATGTTCTGCGAGTTAATAATAAAATTATTGTTGAAACTCACGGAGTTATTGCTGGTCATTCCACCCTGTTAAGGTCCTTTCCACCCTGTTAGTCACATTTTTTACCCAAATAACACAACAAGTATGTTAAATGTTATGCATATTTTAATGTTAAACTGCAGAGTTGAAAGGGATCAGCAGCAGACATATGTAATTTTGTGCAAATGTCTGTTATTATTTATCATTTAAATTGGGTGCAAAAAAATGTGACCGTTTTAAAGAATGAACACATGTTCTACTCAAAAATTCTTTTTTCAACATTATTCAAAGAAATAACTTATACAATGGAATGAGGGGCACATAAGGTGCAAGAAAAGCTAAGTATTGTTGAATATTTGCATTATTAACACTTTGTAATACCTGTGTATATGTCCCTAACAGGGTGGAACTCTCGCGTGGTCCATGTCTGAATAATCCATCCACAATTATTATTATTTAGGTGCACAAGCTCTATCAATACAAGTTCCTGAAGGTTAAACATACCATTTACCACATATAGTGTTAAAAACATGAAAAATGTATTTTTTTTTCCAAAAGTTAGCACACTGAAAAGTCACCAATAGTGAAGAATGACCCGTATAAGAATAAGTTTTTGTGTAATATTTACCTTGGAATGCCGAACTTCACTGCCAAAAGTCCAAGGAAATTCATGAATTCCCATTCACATGGGAGCTACTACCTTGAAGTGAGTGACTAGGGGAGAGACTACTCCTGTAATCTCACTTCTTCCTTCCAGGTGGCAGCACGGTGTATCAGATATGATACAGTGAGCAGTCGTGGTTGTGTGGCATCTTACCAGGTGGACATGGTCCTTCAAATTTGGTGTATCATATATGATATAGGGGGCATTATAGGGTTAATCAAGGGAAATGACTGAAACCGGTTCAAGAAAAATCAGTTTAAAGACATGTTTATCGCCCCCCCCAGCTCTCTGTC
The DNA here is from genome assembly GCA_029692085.1 of Gymnothorax javanicus. Lineage (NCBI taxonomy): Eukaryota > Metazoa > Chordata > Actinopteri > Anguilliformes > Muraenidae > Gymnothorax > Gymnothorax javanicus. The sequence continues at coordinate 64,001,741 of CM056201.1, forward strand.
CACTGGCCGCCACTGCTTGCCACAGGAGCTGTCGCCTACTCCCTGTAGCTCCTTGCATAGCGCATCAGCAAACGGGGATATGTATTTAGTTGGTTAATTTAGTCAAATGAATATTTAAAATATTCTCAATCCTTCACAACTCTGTCTCATATTGTATGTTTTGTTAACGGTGTTCTATTCTTGTAAAAAAAAAAAAAAAAAAATCATACGAACAAATGAAATAGCCTATCGTACCGTAGATAATTTACGAAGAATGAATGAGTGAATGAATAAATGACAGGCAACCCGTACAGCTGGGGACTCAGCTAATCAATACTGAGGTCATTAGATTACATCTAAAATGCTCTTTGGCAGTTAAAGCCTCATACAGAGACAATAACTTGTGAAGCAGCTCAAGGTTTGAAATCGTGAACAATCTAAAAGGCTGTCTGTCAGTCTGCCTGCCTGTCTGGGTCCTGCTGTGTCCATCTTGGACATTTTAGACTGCAGTCATAGGTCATTCAAATTTCACTGTGCCGTTGCCCACAGGTGATTGGCCGAATCAACTGCAGTTTGGCCAATCGCCTGTGTGTAACAGCACAGTGAAATTTGAAAACTGAAAGGGCCTATTTCACCAACAGTAAAAACCTCTTACAGAGACAATAACATGTGAAGCAGCTGAAGCTTTGAAATCATGAACAGTCTAAAAGATTGTCTGTCAGTCTGCCTGTCTCTGTGTGTCACTCTGCCTGCCTGTCTGTGTCTGTGTATGTGTCTGTCTTTCTGTGTCCATCTTGGACATTTTAGACTGCAGTCTTTTTTTTTTTAACTGTTAATACATTCAAACTTTGAGCTGGACCATGTTTAACTCATTCATTCAATCATTCTTTCATTCTTTCTTTGTTCAGCTTTCTTTCAGGTTTTTAATAAACATTGGAGTATTCTACATAATTCAAATATTATTATATTTTCATGGCAGCTATTCAGTGTGGCGTCAGCAAACATTCAAACATTCAAATCATTCAGACTTTATTGCATTCAAGACAGCATCGTAGTGTGGCTTCAGCTTTCAGCATTCACACCCGCAATTTCTTCAGAAATTGCTTCTCCAGTTGGGTGTGAATGCTGCAAGCAGCATTCAAACCCTATGTTCTTCTGTTACCAAAATTCTTTATTTTTATTATTATTATTATTGGGTGTGAATGCTGCAAGCAGCATTCAAACCCTATGTTCTTCTGTTACCAAAATTCTTTATTTTTATTATTATTATTATGTGCCTGCAGCAATGCAGACACATATTATAATCCTGCATACTTCTTTATTATTATGTGCCTGCAGCAATGCAAGACACATATTATAATCCTGCATACTTCTTTATTATTATTATGTGCCTGCAGCAATGCAGACACATATTATAATCCTGCATACTTCTTTATTATTATTAGTGTGCATGAAAATGCACACTATTGTTATTCCAGTTCTTCTTCTTATTATTATTAGTGTGCATGAAAATGCATACTATTGTTATTCCAGTTCTTCTTATTAGTGTGCATGAAAATGCACACTATTGTTATTCCAGTTCTTCTTCTTATTATTATTATTAATGTGCATGAAAATGCACACTATTGTTATTCCAGTTCTTCTTATTAGTGTGCATGAAAATGCACACTATTGTTATTCCAGTTCTTCTTCTTCTTCTTCTTATTATTATTATTATTATTCTAACGCACTTAATGCGGCCTCAACCGTTTAACGTAGAAACTTCATTCAAACTGCGTTGCGTAGGTCTTACTTAGGACACCTGTGCAATGTATTTTTCATCTTTGTAACTTTTATACTTTTTAAACTATGAATAAAAAACTATTAATTTTTTTCCCCATAGACTTAACATTGGGCTGATGACATCACAATAGGGCCATTAAGCAAATGGAATCTTGTGCCAGATGTTCTGACCACCTGCAGCAACTGTCAGTTTCTCAGGCTTTCAGAATACAGTCTGGCTCTCTTAACACTACAGATCCTGTTCAACTGTTTCCTCTGCTTACAACTGTTTCAAAATAAAAGTCCTCACAACAAGAAATCACTCTTAAATAATTTAACTATTTAAACTACTCAAATATTTAACTCTTCAGCCATTCCAACTGTCAGTTGTCATCAACTATGACTCCTGCCAACTGTTTCACCTGTCCAAAACTGTTTCAAAATAACAGTCCTCACTGCAATAATTCACTGTTACATAATTTAACTATTTTAACTACTCAACTGTTCAACTGTTCAGCCATTCCTACTGCCCATTGTCATCAACTATGACTCCCGCCAACTGTTTCCTCTGTCCAAAACTGATTCAAAATAAAAGTTCTCCCTGAAATAATTCACTGTTAAATAATTTAACTATTTAAACAACTCAACTATTTAACTGTTCAGCCAATCCAACTGTCAGTTGTCATCAACTATGAATCCTGTCAACTGTTTCCTCTGTCCAAAACTGTTTCAAAATAAAAGTCCTCACTAAAGTAATTCACCGTTAAATAATTTATCTGAACTACTCAACTATTTAACTGTTCAGCCAATCCTACTGTCAGTTGTCATCAACTATGACTCCCGCCAACTGTTTCAAAATGAATGTCCTCACTACAATTAATCACAATTAAATAATTTAACTATTTATACTACTCAACCATCCAACTGTTCAACCATTCCAACTGCCCATTGTCATCAACTACGACTCCCGCCAACTGTTTCCTCTGTCCAAAACTGTTTCAAAATAAAAGTCCTCACTGCAATAATTCACTGTTAAATAATTTAACTATTCAAACTACTCAACTATTTAACTGTTCGGGCATTCCAACTGTCAGTTGTCATCAACTATGAGTCCTGCCAACTGTTTCACCTGTGTACAACTGTTTCAAAATAAAGGACCTCATTACAATAGATCACAATTAAATAATTTAGCTATTTAAACTATTCAACTTTTCAACCGTTCAGCCAATCCAACTGCTGGTTGTCATCACCTATGACTGCCGCCAACTGTTTCCTCTGTTCAAAACTGTTTCAAAATAAAAGTCATCACTGAAATAATTCACTGTTAACTAATTTAACTATTTAAACTAGTCAACTATTTAACTGTTTGGGCATTCCAACAGTGAGTTGTCATCAACTATGACTCCTGCCCACTGTGTCACCTGTCCACAACTGTTTCAAAATAAAGGACCTCATTACAGTAGATCACAATCAAATAATTTAACTATTTAAACTACTCAACTTTTCAACCGATCAGCCATTCCAACTGCCCGTTGTAGTCAACGATGACTCCAACCAACTGTTTCCTCTGTCCAAATCTATTTCAAAATAAAAGTCCTCACTGAAATAATTCACTGGTAAATAATTTAACTACTAAAACTACTCAACTATTTAACTGTTCAGCCATTCCAACTGTCAGTTGTCATCAACTATGACGCCCGCCAAGTGTTTCCTCTGTCCAGAACTGTTTCAAAATAAAAGTCCTCATTACAATAAATCACAATTAAATTTAACTATTTAAACTAATCAACTTTTCAACCGTTCAGCCATTCCAACTGCCCGTTGTCATCAACTTTGACTCCCGCCAACTGTTTCCTCCGTCGTTAACTGTTTCAAAATAACAGTCCTCACCACAATAAATCATAATTAAATAATATAATTATTTAAACTGCTCAACTTTTCAACCGTTCAGCTATTCCAACTGCCCGTTGTCATCAACTATGACTCCAGCCAACTGTTTCCTCTGTCCAAAACTGTTTCAAAATAAAAGTACTCACTGCAATAATTCACTGTTAACTAATTTAACTATTTAAACTACTCAACTATTGAACTGTTCAGCCATTCCAACTGTCAGTTGTCATCAACTTTGACTCTCAGCAACTGTTTCCTCCGTCCACAACTGTTTCAAAATAAAAGTTCTCACTACAAGAAATCACAATTAAATATTTTAACTATTTAAACTACTCAACTATTCAACAATACAGCCATTTCAACTGCCAGTTGTCATCAACTATGAGTCCTGCCAACTGTTTCCTCTGTCCAAAACTGTTTCAAAATAAAAGTCCTCACTCCAATAAATCATAATTAAATAATATAACTATTTAAACTATTTAAACTTAGCCATTCCAACTTTTGTCATCAACTTTGACTCCCGCCAACTGTTTCCTCCGTCCTTAACTGTTTCAAAATAAAAGTCCTCACTACAATAAATTATAATTAAACAATATAACTATTTAAACTATTCAACTTTTCAACCGTTCAGCCATTCCAACTGCCCGTTGTCATCAACTATGACTCCCGCCAACTGTTTCCTCCGTCCTTAACTGTTTCAAAATAAAAGTCCTCACTACAATAAATTATAATTAAACAATATAACTATTTAAACTACTCAACTTTTCAACCGTTCAGCTATTCCAACTGCCCGTTGTCATCAACTATGACTCCAGCCAACTGTTTCCTCTGTCCACAACTGTTTCAAAATAAAAGTCCTCATTGAAATAATTCACTGTTAAATAATCAAACTTTTTAAACTAAAAAACTATTTAACTGTTCAGCCATTCCAACTGACTTCAACTATGACTCCCGCCAACTTGTTTCCTCTGCCCACATTCCACCTTATGCAACTACAGTTTGCATTTTCATGCACTCGTAATTCCCTGGAATTACATTCTCTAGTTATTATTATTATTATTATTATTATTATTCTAACGCACTTAATGCGGCCTCAACCGTTTAACGTAGAAACTTCGTTCAAACTGCGTTGCGTAGGTCTTACTTAGGACACCTGTGCAATGTATTTTTCATCTTTGTAACTTTTTACTTTTTAAACTATAAATAAAATCTATTTATTTTTTTCCCCATAGACTTAACATAGGGCTGATGACATGACAATAGGGCCATTAAGCAAATGGAATCTTGTGCCAGATGTTCTGACCACCTGCAGCAACTGTCAGTTTCACAGGCTTTAAGACTACAGTCTGGCTCTCTTCAGAATACAGATCCTGTTCAACTGTTTCCTTTGCCTAAAACTGTTTCAAAATAAAAGTCCTCATTACAATAAATAACAATTAAATAGTTAAACTATTTAAACTAATCAACCATCCAACTGTTCAGCCATTCGAACTGCCCATTGTCATCAACTATGACTCCTGGCAACTGTTTCCTCTGTGCAAAACTGTTTCAAAATAAAAGTCCTCACTGAAATAATTCACTGTTAAATAATTTAAATATTTAAACTACTCAACTATTTAACTGTTCAGCCATTCCAACTGTGAGTTGTCATCAACTATGACTCCCGCCAAGTGTTTCCTGTGTCCACAACAGTTTCAAAATAAAAGTCCTCACTGCAATAATTCACTATTAAATAATTTAACTATTTAAACTACTGAAATATTTTACTGTTCAGCCATTCCAACTGCCAGTTGTCATCAACTATGACTCCCGCCAACTGTTTCACCTGTCCACAACTGTTTCAAAATAAAAGTTCTCATTACAATAGATCACAATTAAATAATTTAACTATTTAAACTACTCATCCATCCAACTTTTCAACCGTTCAGCAATTCCAACTGCCCGTTGTAATCAACAATGACTCCTGCCAACTGTTTCCTCTGTTCAAAACTGTTTCAAAATAAAAGTCCTCACTCAATTAATTCACTGTTAAATAATTTAGCTATTTAAACTACTCAACTATTTAACCGTTCAGCCATTCCAACTGCCCATTGTCATCAACTATGACTGCCGCCAACTGTTTCCTCTGTTCAAAACTGTTTCAAAATAGAAGTCCTCACTGAAAAAATTCACTGTTAACTAATTTAACTATTTAAACAACTCAACTTTTCAACCGTTCAGCCATTCCAACTGCCCGTTGTAATCAACAATGATTCCTGCCAACTGTTTCCACTGTCCACAACTGTTTCAAAATAAAAGTCCTCATTTCAATAAATCACAATTAGATAATTTAACTATTCAACTTTTCAACCGTTCAGACATTCCAACTGCCCGTTGTCATCAACTATGACTCCCGGTAACTGTTTCCTCTGTGCAAAACTGTTTCAAAATAAAAGTCCTCATTACAATAAATCACAAATAATTTAATGATTTAAACTACTCAACTTTTCAACCGTTCAGCCATTCCAACTGCCCGTTGTAATCAACAATGACTCCTGCCAACTGTTTCCTCTGTCCAAAACTGTTTCAAAATAAAAGTCCTCAATGAAATAATTCACTGTTAAATAATTTAACTATTTAAACTACTCAACTATTTAACTGTTCAGCCATTCCAACTGTGAGTTGTCATCAACGATGACTCCCGCCAAGTGTTTCCTCTGTCCACAACTGTTTCAAAATAAAAGTCCTCACTACAATTAATCACAATTAAATAATTTCACTATTTGACCTACTCAACTTTTCAACCGTTCAGCCATTCAAACTGCCTGTTGTCTTCAACTATGACTACCGCCAACTGTTTCCTCTGTCCAAAACTGTTTTAAAATAAAAGTCCTCTCTGCAATAATTAACTATTAAATAATTAAACTATTTGAACTATTGAAATATTTAATTGTTCAGCCATTCCAACTGCCAGTTGTCATCAACTACGACTCCCGCCAACTGTTCACTCTGTCCAAAACTGTTTCAAAATTAAAGTCCTAACTGAAATAATTCACTGTCAAATAATTTCACATTTAAACTACTCAACTATTTAACTGTCCAGGCATTCCAACTGTCAGTTGTCATCAATTATGACTCCTGCCATCTGTTTCACCTGGCCACAACTGTTTCAAAATAAAAGTCTTCATTACAATAAATCACAATTGAATAATTTAACTATTTAAACAACTCAACTTTTCAACCGTTCAACCATTCCAACTGCCCGTTGTCATCAACTATGACTGCCGCCAACTGTTTCTTCTGTTCAAAACTGTTTCAAAATAAAAGTCCTCACTAAAATAATTCGCTGTTAAATTATTTAACTATTTAAACTACTCAACTATTTAACTGTTCAGACATTCCAACTGTGAGTTGTCATCAACTATGACTCCCGCCAATTGTTTCCTGTGTCCACAACTGTTTCAAAATAAAAGTCCTCACTACAACTTATCACAATTAAATAATTTAACTATTTTAACTACTCAACCATCCAACTGTTCAACTAGCAACCACCCGAAACACCATAGCAACCGCCTAACAACGCTTTATCAACCACCCAGAACACCATAGCAACCGCCAAGAATGCCCTAGCAACCACCAAGAACCCTATAGAAACCGTCTAGCAATGCCGACGCAACAAACCAGAACACCAAAGCAACTACCTAGCAACACCCTAGCAACCACCCAGAACACCATTGCAACCGCCTAGCAACGCCCCAGCAACCACACAGAACACCATAGAAACCGCCTTGCAACGCTCTAGCAAGCACCCGGAACACCATAGCAGCCGCCTAGCAACACCTTATCAACCACCCAGAACACGATAGCAACCGCCAAGAATGCCCTAGCAAACACCCAGAACCCTATAGAAACCATCTAGCAATGCCCTAGCAACCAACCCGAACACCATAGCAACCGCCTAGCAATGCCTTAGCAACCACCCGGAAAACCATAGCAACCGCCTAGCAACGCCGCAGCAACCACACGGAACACCATAGAAACCGCCTAGCAACGCTCTAGGAACCACCCAAAACAGCATAGCAACCACCTAGCAATGCTCTAGCAACCAACCGGAACACCATAGCAACCACCTAGCAATGCCCTAGCAACCTCCCAGCACTCCATAGCAACTCCCAAGCAATGCTCTAGCAACCACCCGAAACACCTAAGAAACTGCCTAGCAATGCTCTAGCAACCACCTGGAACACCATAGCAACAGCCTAGCAACGCCCTACCAACCACCCGGAACACCAAAGAAACTGCCTAGCAATGCCCTAGAAACCACCCGGAACTCCATAGCAACCAGTTCGCAGAACCCTGGCAAGTACCCCGAATACTGTATGTGTAGAACATCAGGCACATTCAAAAATTCTACCAGATTTTTTTATTTATCCGACTAACAACCTAGCTACCAATATTATAAAGCAACTTACGCAACTACAGCTTGCATTTTCATGCACTCGTAATTCCCTGGAATTACATTCTCTAGTTATTGTTATTATTCTTCTAACGCACTTAATGCGGCCTCAACCATTTAACGTAGAAACTTCATTCAAACTGCGTTGCGTAGGTCTTACTTAGGACACCTGTGCAATGTATTTTTCATCTTTGTAACTTTTATACTTTTTAAACTATGAATAAAAAACTATAAATTTTTTTCTCCATAGACTTAACATTGGGCTGATGACATCACAATAGGGCCATGAAGCAAATGGAATCTTGTGCCAGATGTTCTGACCACCTGCAGCAACTGTGAGTTTCTCAGACTTTCAGACTACAGTCTGGCTCTCTTAACATACAGATCCTGTTCAACTGTTTCCTCTGCCTACAACTGTTTCAAAATAAAAGTCCTCACAACAAGAAATCACTCTTAAATAATTTAACTATTTAAACTACTCAAATATTTAACTGTTCAGCCATTCCAACTGTCAGTTGTCATCAACTATGACTCCTGCCAACTGTTTCACCTGTCCAAAACTGTTTCAAAATAAAAGTCCTAACTGAAATAATTCACTGTTAAATAATTTAACTATTTATACTACTCAACTGTTCAACCGGTCAGCCATTCCAACTGCCCATTGTCATCAACTATGACTCCCGCCAACTGTTTCCTCTGTCCACAAAAAGTCCTCATTATGATAAATAACTATTAAATAATTTAACTTTTTAAACTACTCAACTTTTTAACCGTTTAGCCATTCCAACTGCCCGTTGTCATCAACTATGACTCCAGCCAACTGTTTCCTCTGTCCACAAATGTTTCAAAATAAAAGTCCTCATTGAAATAATTCACTGTTAAATAATCAAACTTTTTAAACTAAAAAACTATTTAACTGTTCAGCCATTCCAACTGTCTTCAACTGTGACTCCCGCCAACTTGTTTCCTCTGCCCACATTCCACCTTATGCAACTACAGTTTGCATTTTCATGCACTCGTAATTCCCTGGAATTACATTCTCTAGTTATTATTATTCTTCCATATTCTTCCGTAATCGCACGGTTCACTACTCCTCCCTCAGTTTTCATCCAATCCCCACACATTACACATGAAAACGTGCGGCTCCCTTGTGAGGAGTGTGCTATGACTTTTCTAAGCGATCTGACTCATGGATTTCCCACAATTCCCAAAAAACTTGGACTTCTGAAACCTTGTTATAATGGAAGTCAATGAGAAAACTCACTCATCTTCACCCTCTCACCGTGAACTCATATATTCACTTAGAAACTCTGTTCCAACTCCGAAACATTGACAAGCAACGCCCAAGCAACCATTAGGAACAGCATAGCAACCGCCTAGCAACACCCTAGCAACCACCCAGAACACCATAGCAACCGCCTAGCAACGCCCTAGCAACCACCCAGAACAGCATAGCAACCACCTAGCAACGCCCTAACAACCACCCAGAACACCATAGCAACTGCCTAGCAACGCCCTGGCAACCTCCCAGAACACCATAGCAACTGCCTTGCAACGCCCTAGCAACCACCCAGAACACCATAGTAACCGCCTAGCAACGCCCTATCAACCACCCAGAACACCATAGCAACCACCTAGCAACGCCCTAGCAAACACCCAGAACACCATAGCAACTGCCTATCAACGCCCTAGCAACCACCCAGAACACCATAGCAACCGCCTAGCAATGCCCTAGCATCACCCAGAACACCATAGCAACCACCTAGCAATGCCCAAGCAACCACCCAGAACACCATAGCAAACGCCTAGCAACGCCCTAGCAACCACCAAGAACACAATAGCAACCGCCTAGCAACGCCCTAGCAACCACCCAGAACACCATAGTAACCGCCTAGCAACGCCCTAGCAACCACCCAGAACACCATAGCAACCGCCTAGCAGCGCCCTAGCAACCACCCAGAACACCATAGCAACCGCCTAGCAATGCCCTTGCAACCACCCAGAACACCATAGCAACCGCCCAGCAACGCCCTATAGAGCACCCAGAACACCGTATCAACGGCTTACCAGATCCCTGGCAAGCACCTTGAACACTGTATGTGTAGAGCAGCAGGCACATTCAAAATTTCTACCGGAATTTTCTAGTTATTATGATTATTATTATTCTTCCATATTCATCCGTAATCGCACGGTTCACTACTCCTCCCACAGTTTTCATCCGATCCCCACACATTACACATGAAAACGTGCGGCTCCCTTGTGAGGAGTGTGCTATGACTTTTCTAAGCGATCTGACTTACGGATTTCCCACAATTCCCGAAAAACCTGGACTTCTGAAACCTTGTTATAATGGAAGTCAATGAGAAAACTCACTCATCTTCACCCTCTCACCGTGAACTCATATATTGACGTAGAAACTCTTTTCCAACTCCCAAACATTGACAAGCAACGCCCAAGCGACCATTAGGAACAGCATAGCAAACGCCTAGCAACAACCTAGCAAACACCCAGAACGCCCTAGCAACCACCCAGAACACCATGGCAACCACCTAGCAAAGCCCAAGCAACCACCCAGAACACCATAGCAACCGCCTAGCAACGCCCTAGCAACCACCCAGAACACCATAGCAATCGCCTAGCAACGCCCTAGCAACCACCCAAAACACCATAGCAAACGCCTAGCAACGCCCAAGCAACCACCCAGAACACAATAGCAACCGCCTAGCAACGCCCTAGCAACCACCTAGAACACCATAGCAACTGCCTAGCAACGCCTAGCAACCACCCAGAACACAATAGCAACTGCCTAGCCACACCCAAGCAACCACCGAAAACACCATAGCCACCGCCTAGCAACGCCCTAGCAACCATCCAGAACACCATAGCAACCGCCTAGCAATGCCCTAGCAACCACCCAGAACACCATAGCAACTGCCTAGCAACACCCTAGCAAACACCCAGAACGCCATAGCAACCACCTAGCAAAGCCCTAGCAACCACCCAGAACACCATAGCAACCGCCTAGCAACACCCTAGCAACCACCCAGAACACCATAGCAACTGCCTAGCAATGCCCTAGCAACCACCCAGAACACCATAGCAACCGCCTAGCAATGCCCTAGCAACCACCCAGATCTCCATAGCAACCGCCCAGCAATGCCTATAGAGCACCCAGAACACCATATGAACGGCTTACCAGATCTCTGGCAAGCACCTCGAACACTGTACGTGTAGAGTAGCAGGCACATTCAAAATTTCTACCGGAATTTTCTAGTTATTATTATTATTAGTGCGCATGAAAATGCACACTATTGTTATTCCAGTTCTTCTTCTTATTAGTGTGCATGAAAATGCACACTATTGTTTTTCCAGTTCTTCTTATTATGTGCCTGCAGCAATGCAGACACATATTATAATCCTGCATACTTCTTTATTATTATTATTATTCCATATTCTTCCGTAATTGCACGGTTCGCTACTCCTCCCACTGTTTCCACCCGGACCCCACACATTACAAATGAAAACGTGCGGCTCCCTTGTGAGGAGGGTGCTATGTCTTTTCTAAGCGATCCGACTTACGGATATTCCACAATTCCCGAAAAACAAGGACTTCTGAAACCTTGTTATAATGGAAGTCAATGAGAAAACTCACTCATCTACACCCTCTCACCGTGAACTCATATATTCACATAGGAACTCTGTTCCAACTCCCAAACATTGACAAGCAACGCCCGAGCAACCATTAGGAACAGCATAGCAACCGCCTAGCAACGACCTAACAACCACCCAGAACACCATAGCAACCACCCAAAACGCCCTAGCAACCACCCAGAACAGCATAGCAACCGCCTAGAAACGCCCTAGAAACCACCCAGAGCACCATGGCAACCACCTAGCAAAGCCCTAGCAACCACCCAGAACACCATAGCAACCGCCTAGCAACGCCCTAGCAACCACCCAGAACACCATCGCAACCGCCGAGCAATACCCTAGCAACCACCCAGAACACAATAGCAACTGCCTTGCAACGCCCTAGCAACCACCCAGAACACCATAAAAACCGCCTAGCAACGCCCTATCAACCACCCAGAACACCATAGCAACCGCCTAGCAACGCCCTAGCAACCACCCAAAACACCATAGCAACCGCCTAGCAACGCCCTAGCAACCACCCAGAACACCATAGCAACCGCTTAGCAACCACCCAGAACACCATAGCAACTGCCTAGCAACGCCCTAGCAACCACCCAGAACATTATAGCAACCGAACTAGCAACGCCCTAGCAACCACCCAGAACACCATAGCAACCGCCTAGCAATGCCCTAGCAACCACCTGGAACTCCATAGCAACCGCCCAGCAACGCCCTATAGAGCACCCAGAACACCATTTCAACGGCTTACCAGATCCCTGGCAAGCACCTTGAATACTGTACGTGTAGAGCAGCAGGCACATTCAAAATTTCTACGGGAATTTTCTAGTTATTATTAGTGTGCATGAAAATGCACACTATTGTTATTACAGTTCTTCTTCTTCTTCTTCTTATTATTATTATTATTCTTCTAACGCACTTAATGCGGCCTCAACCGTTTAACGTAGAAACTTCGTTCAAACTGCGTTGCGTAGGTCTTACTTAGGACACCTGTGCAATGTATTTATCATCTTTGTAACTTTTTTACTTTTTAAACTATAAATAAAAAAATATTTATTTTTTTCCCCATAGACTTAACATAGGGCTGATGACATCACAATAGGGCCATTAAGCAAATGGAATCTTGTGCCAGATGTTCTGACCACCTGCAGCAACTGTCAGTTTCACAGGCTTTAAGACGACAGTCTGGCTCTCTTAACACTACAGATCCTGTTCAACTGTTTCCTCTGCCTACAACTGTTTCAAAATAAAAGTCCTCAGTACAATAAATAACAATTAAATAATTAAACTTTTTAAACTACTCAACCATCCAACTGTTCAGCCATTCGAACTGCCCATTGTCATCAACTATGACTCCCGGCAACTGTTTCCTCTGTGCAAAACTGTTTCAAAATAAAAGTCCTCACTGAAATAATTCACTGTTAAATAATTTAAATATTTAAACTACTCAACTATTTAACTGTTCAGCCATTCCAACTGTGAGTTGTCATCAACTATGACTCCCGCCAAATGTTTCCTGTGTCCACAACAGTTTCAAAATAAAAGTCCTCACTGCAATAATTCACTATTGAATAATTTAACTATTTAAACTACTGAAATATTTTACTGTTCAGCCATTCCAACTGCCAGTTGTCATCAACTATGACTCCCGCCAACTGTTTCACCTGTCAACAACTGTTTCAAAATAAAAGTTCTCATTACAATAGATCACAATTAAATAATTTAACTATTTAAACTACTCAACTTTTCAACCTTTCAGCAATTCCAACTGCCCGTTGTAATCAACAATGACTCCTGCCAACTGTTTCCTCTGTTTAAAACTGTTTCAAAATAAAAGACCTCACTGAATTAATTCACTGTTAAATAATTTAACTATTTAAACGACTCTACTATTTAACCGTTCAGCCATTCCAACTGCCCATTGTCATCAACTATGACTGCCGGAAACTGTTTCCTCTGTTCAAAACTGTTTCAAAATAGAAGTCCTCACTGAAATAATTCACTGTTAACTAATTTAACTATTTAAACAACTCAACTATTAAACTGTTCAGCCATTCCAACTGTCAGTTGTCATCAACTATGACTCCTGCCAACTGTTTCCACTGTCCACAACTGTTTCAAAATAAAAGACCTCATTACAATAAATCACAATTAATTAATTTAACTATTTAAACTACTCAACTTTTCAACCGTTCAGCCATTCCAACTGCCCGTTGTCATCAACAATGATTCCTGCCAACTGTTTCCACTGTCCACAACTGTTTCAAAATAAAAGTCCTCATTACAATAAATCACAATTAGATAATTTAACTATTTAAACCATTCATCTTTTCAACCGTTCAGAGATTCCAACTGCCCGTTGTCATCAACCATGACTCCCGGCAACTGTTTCCTCTGTGGAAAACTGTTTCAAAATAAATGTCCTCATTACAATAAATCACAAATAATTTAACTATTTAAACTACTCAACTTTTCAGCCGTTCAGCCATTCCAACTGCCCGTTGTAATCAACAATGACTCCTGCCAACTGTTTCCACTGTCCACAACTGTTTCAAAATTAAAGTACTCATTACAATAAATCACAATTAGATAATTTAACTATTTAAACTATTGAACTTTTCATCCGTTCAGAGATTCCATCTGCCCGTTGTCATCAACTATGACTCCTGCCAAATGTTTCCTCTGTCCAAAACTGTTTCAAAATAAAAGTCCTCACTGAAATAATTCACTGTTAAATAATTTAACTATTTAAACTACTCAACTATTTAACTGTTCAGCCACTCCAACTGTGAGTTGTCATCAACGATGACTACCGCCAAGTGTTTCCTCTGTCCACAACTGTTTCAAAATAAAAGTCCTCACTACAATTAATCACAATTGAATAATTTAACTATTTAAACTACTCAACTTTTCAACCGTTCAGCGATTCCAACTGCCCGTTGTCATCAACTATGACTACGACCAACTGTTTCCTCTGTCCAAAACTGTTTAAAAATAAAAGTCCTCACTGTAATAATTAATTATTAAATAATTAAACTACTTGATCTATTGAAATATTTAACTGTTCAGCCATTCCAACTGCCAGTTGTCATCAACTACGACTCCCGCCTACTGTTCACTCTGTCCAAAACTGTTTCAAAATAAAAGTCCTCACTGAAATAATTGACTGTCAAATAATTTAACATTTAAACTACTCAACTTTTTAACTGTCCGGGCATTCCAACTGTCAGCAGTCATCAATTATGACTCCTGCCAACTGTTTCACCTGTCCACAACTGTTTCATAATAAAAGTCCTCATTACAATAAATCACAATTAAATAATTTAACTATTTAAACTACTCAAATTTTCAACCGTTCAGCCATTCCAACTGCCCGTCGTCATCCACTATGACTGCCGCCAACTGTTTCTTCTGTTCAAAACTGTTTCAAAATAAAAGTCCTCACTAAAAGAATTCCCTTTTAAATAATTTAACTATTTAAACTACTCAACTATTTAACTGTTCAGACATTCCAACTGTGAGTTGTCATCAACTATGACTCCCGCCAGTTGTTTCCTGTGTCCACAACTGTTTCAAAAAAAAAGTCCTCACTACAACTAATCACAATTAAATAATTTAACTATTTACACTACTCAACCATCCAACTGTTCAACCAATCCAACTAGCAACCACCCGGAACACCATAGCAACCGCCTAACAACGCTTTATCAACTACCCAGAACACCATAGCAACCGCCAAGATTGCCCTAGCAACCACCAAGAACCCTATAGAAACCGTCTAGCAATGCCGTAGCAACAAACCAGAACACCAAAGCAACTGCCTAGCAACACCATAGCAACCACCCAGAACACCATAGAAACCGCCTTGCAACACTCTAGCAAGCACCCGGAATACCATAGCAACCGCCTAGCAACGCCTTATCAACCACCCAGAACAGGATAGCAACCGCCAAGAATGCCCTAGCAACCACCCAGAACCCTATAGAAACCGTCTAGCAATGCCCTAGCAAGAACCTGGAACACCATAGCAATCGCCTAGCAATGCATTAGCAACCACGAAGAACACCATTGCAACCGCCTAGCAATGCCCTAGCAACCAACCGGAACACCATAGCAACCGCATAGCAATGCCCTAGCAACCACCCGGAAAACCATAGCAACCGCCGAGCAATGGCCTAGAAACCATCAGGAACACCATAGCAACCACCTAGCAACGCCCTAGCAACCTCCCAGCACTCCATAGCAACTCCCAAGCAATGCCCTAGCAACCACCCGGAACACCTAAGAAACTGCCTAGCAATGCTCTAGCAACCACCCAGAACCCCATAGCAACCGCCTAGCAACGCCCTACCAACCACCCGGAACACCAAAGAAACTGCCTAGCAATGCCCTAGAAGCCACCCGGAACTCCATAGCAACCAGTTCGCAGAACTCTGGCAGGTACCCCGAATACTGTATGTGTAGAACATCAGGCACATTCAAAAATTCTACCAGATTTTTCTATTTATCCGACTAACAACCTAGCTACCAATATTATAAAGCAACTTACGCAACTACAGCTTGCATTTTCACTGCACTTCGTAATTCCCTGGAATTACATTCTCTAGTTATTATTTATTATTATTATTATTATTATTCTAACGCACTTAATGCGCCTCAACCGTTTAACGAGAAACTTCATTCAAACTGCGTTCATGAGGTCTTACTTAGGACACCTGTGCAATGTATTTTTCATATTTGTAACTTTTATACTTTTTAAATTATTAATAAAAAACTACTAATTTTTTTCCCCATAGACTTAACATTGGGCTGATGACATCACAGTAGGGCCTTTAAGCAAATGGAATCTTGTGCCAGATGTTCTGACCACCTGCAGCAACTTTCAGTTTCTCAGGCTTTCAGACTACAGTCTGGCTCTCTTAACACTAAAGATCCAGTTCAATTGTTTCCTCTGCCTACAACTGTTTCAAAATAAA
This sequence comes from Gymnothorax javanicus, assembly GCA_029692085.1. Classification (NCBI taxonomy): domain Eukaryota; kingdom Metazoa; phylum Chordata; class Actinopteri; order Anguilliformes; family Muraenidae; genus Gymnothorax; species Gymnothorax javanicus. The sequence continues at coordinate 64,018,433 of CM056201.1, forward strand.
AGTCCTCACAACAAGAAATCACTCTTAAATAATTTAACTATTTATACTATTCAAATATTTAACTGTTCAGCCATTCCAACTGTCAGTTGTCATCAACTATGACTCCTGCCAACTGTTTCCCCTGTCCAAAACTGTTTCAAAATAAAAGTCCTCACTGAAATAATTCACTGTTCAATAATTTAACAATTTAAAGTACTCAACTGTTCAACCGTTCAGCCATTCCAACTGCCAGTTGTCATCAACTATGACTCCTGTCAACTGTTTCAAAATAAAAGTACTCACTACAATTAATCACAATTAAATAATTTAATTATTTAAACTACTCAACCATCCAACTGTTCAACCATTCCAACTGCCCATTGTCATCAACTACGACTCCCGTCAACTGTTTCCTCTGTCCAAAACTGTTTCATAATAAAAGTCCTCACTGAAATAATTCACTGTTAAATAATTTATCTGAACTACTCAACTATTGAACTGTTCAGCCAATCCAACTGTCAGTTGTCATCAACTATGACTCCCGCCAACTGTTTCAAAATAAAAGTACTCACTACAATAAATCACAATTAAATAATTTAACTATTTAAACTACTCATCCATCCAACTGTTCAACCATTCCAACTGCCCATTGTCATCAACTACGACTCCCGCCAACTGTTTCCTCTGTCCAAAACTGTTTCAAAATTAAAGTCCTCACTGAAATAATTCACTGTTAAATAATTTATCTGAACTACTCAACTATTGAACTGTTCAGCCAATCCAACTGTCAGTTGTCATCAACTATGACTCCCGCCAACTGTTTCAAAATAAAAGTGCTCACTACAATTAATCACAATTAAATAATTTAACTATTTAAACTACTCAACCATCCAACTGTTCAACCATTCCAACTGCCCGTTGTCATCAACTACGACTCCCGCCAACTGTTTCCTCTGTCCAAAACTGTTTCAAAATAAAAGCCCTCACTGCAATAATTCACTATTAAATAATTTAACTATTTAAACTACTCAACTATTTAACTGTTGAGGCATTCCAACTGTCAGTTGTCATCAACTATGAGTCCTGCCAACTGTTTCACCTGTGTATAACTGTTTCAAAATAGAAGTCCTCATCAAAAAATATTACAATCAAATAATTTAACTATTTAAACTACTCAACCTTTCAACCGCTCAGCCATTCCAACTGCCCGTTGTCGTCAACGATGACTCCCGCCAACTGTTTCCTCTGGCCAAAACTGTTTCAAAATAAAAGTCCTCACTGAAATGATTCACTGTTAAATAAACTATTTAAACAACTCAACTATTTAACTGTTCAGCCATTCCAACTGTCAGTTGTCATCAACTATAACTCCTGCCAACTGTTTCCACTGTCCACAACTGTTTCAAAATAGAAGTCCTCATTACAATAAATCACAATTCAATAATTTAACTATTTAAACTACTCAACTTTTCAACTGTTAAGCCAGTCCAACTGCCCGTTGTCATCAACTATGACTCCCGCCAACTGTTTCAAAATAAAAGTACTCACTACAATTAATCACAATTAAATAATTTAACTATTTAAACTACTCATCCATCCAACTGTTCAACCATTCCAACTGCCCATTGTCATCAACTACGACTCCCGCCAACTGTTTCCTCTGTCCAAAACTGTTTCAAAATAAAAGACCTCACTGCAATAATTCACTATTAAATCATTTAAATATTTAAACTACTCAATCATTCAAATGTTCAGTCATTTCAAGTTTCAGTTGTCATCAACTTTGACTCTCGCCGACTGTTTCCTTTGTCCAGAAATGTTTCAAAATAAAAGTTCTCATTACAATAAATCACAATTAAATAATTTAACTATTTAAACTACTCAACTTTTCAACCGTTCAGCCATTCCAAATGCCCGTTGTCATCAACTATGACTCCTGCCAACTGTTTTCTCTGCCCAAAACTGTTTCTAAATAAAAGACCTCACTGCAATAATTCACTATTAAATCATTTAACTATTTAAACTACTCAATCATTCAAATGATCAGTAATTACAACTTTGAGTTCTCATCAACATTGACTCTCGCCGACTGTTTCCTCTGTCCACAACTGTTTCAAAATAAAAGTACTTGCTACAATAAATCACAATTAAATATTTTAACTATTGAAACTACTCAGCTGTTCAACAGTTCAGACATTTCAACTGCCAGTTGTCATCAACTATGACTCCCTTCAACTGTTTCCTCTGTCCAAAACTGTTTCAAAATAAAAGTCCACACTACAATAAATCACAATTAAATAAATTAACTATTTAAACTATTCAACTTTTCAACCGTTCAGCCATTCCAACTGCCCGTTGTCATCAATTTTTACTCCCGCCAACTGTTTCCACCATCCTAAACTGTTTCAAAACAAAAGTCCTCACTACAATAAATCACAATTAAATATTTTATCGATTTAAACTTCCAAACTCTTTAACTGTTCATCCATTCCAACTGTCAGTTGTCATCAACTATGACTCCCAACTGTTTCCTCTGTCCACAACTGTTTCAAAATAAAAGTCCTCACTACAATAAATCACAATTAAATAAATTAACTGTAGAAACTACTCAACTTTTCAACTGTTCAGCCATTCCAGCAGCCCGTTGTCATCAACAATGACTCCCGCCAACTTGTTTCCTCTGCCCAGATTCCACCTTAAGCAACTACAGTTTGCATTTTCATGCACACGTAATTCCCTGAAATTACATTATCTAGTTATTATTCTTAATATTTTAACACACTTAATGCGGCCTCAACCGTTTAACGTAGAAACTTCATTCAAACTGCGTTGCGTAGGTCTTACTTAGGACACCTGTGCATTGTATTTTTCATCTTTGTAACTTTTATACTTTTTAAACTTTTAAATGAAAACTATTAATTTTTTCCCCATAGACTTAACATTGGGCTGATGACATCACAATAGGGCCATAAAGCAAATGGAATCTTGTGCCAGATGTTCTGACCACCTGCAGCAACTGTCAGTTTCTCAGGCTTGAAGACTACTGTCTGGCTTTCTTAACACTACAAATCCTGTTCAACTGTTTCCTCTGCCTACAACTGTTTCAAAATAAAAGTCCTCACAAGAAGAAATCACTCTTAAATAATCTAACTATTTAAACTATTGAAATATTTAACTGTTCAGTCATTCCAACTGTCAGTTTCTCAGGCTTTAAGACTACAATCTGGCTCTCTTAAGAATGCAGATCCTGTTCAGCTGTTTCCTCTGCCTACAACTGTGTCAAAATAAAAGTCCTCATTACAACAGATCACAATTAAATAATTTAACTATTTAAACTACTCAACTTTTCAACCGTTCAGCCAATCCAACTGCCGGTTGTCATCAACTATGACTTCCGCCAACTGTTTCCTCTGTTCAAAACTGTTTCAAAATAAAAGTCATCACTGAAATAATTCACTGCTAACTAATTTAACTATTTAAACTACTCAACTATTTAACTGTTCGGGCATTCCAACAGTGAGTTGTCATCAACTATGACTCCTGCCAACTGTGTCACCTGTCCACAACTGTTTCAAAATAAAAGTCCTCATTACAAAAGATCACAATCAAATAATTTAACTATTTAGACTACTCAACCTTTCAACCGCTCAGCCATTCCAACTGCCCGTTGTAGTCAACGATGACTCCCGCCAACTGTTTCCTCTGGCCAAAACTGTTTCAAAATAAAAGTCCTCACTGAAATAATTCACTGTTAAATAAACTATTTAAACAACTCAACTATTTAACTGTTCAGCCATTCCAACTGTCAGTTGTCATCAACTATAACTCCTGCCAACTGTTTCCACTGTCCACAACTGTTTCAAAATAAAAGTCCTCATTACAATAAATCACAATTAAATAATTTAACTATTTAAACTACTCAACTTTTCAACTGTTAAGCCAGTCCAACTGCCCGTTGTCATCAACTATGACTCCTGCCAACTGTTTTCTCTGTCCAAAACTATTTCAAAATAAAAGACCTCACTGCAATAATTCACTATTAAATCATTTAAATATTTAAACTACTCAATCATTCAAATGTTCAGTCATTTCATTTGCGAGGGCGTTGCTAGGCGGTTGCTATGGTGTTTTGGTTTGTTGCCAGGGTGTTGTTAGGCAGTTGCTATGGTGTTCTGGGTTGTTGCTCGGGCATTGCTTGGCGGTTGCTATGGTGTTCTGGGTGGTTGCTAGGGCGTTGCTAGCCGGTTGCTATGGTGTTCTGGGTGGTTGCTAGGGCTTTGCTCGGTGGTTGCCATGGCGTTCTGGGTGGTTGCTATGGTGTTCTGGGTGGTTGCTAGGTCGCTGCTAGGCGATTGCTATGCTGTTCCTAATTGTTGCTTAGGCGTTACTTGTCAATGTTTGGGAGTTGGAACAGAGTTTCTACGTGAATATATGAGTTCAAGTTGAGAGGGTGAAGATGAGTGAGTTTGAAGGATTTTCTCATTGACTTCCATTATAACGAGGTTTCAGAAGTCCTTGTTTTTCGGGAATTGTGGGAAATCCGTAAATGATCGCTTAGAAAAGTCATAGCACACTCCTCACTAGGGAGCCGCACGTTTTCATGTGTAATGTGTGGGGATCGGGTGAAAACTGTGGGAGGAGTCGCGAACCGTACGATTACGAAAGAATATGCAAGAATAATAATAATAACTAGAGAATGTAATTCCAGGGACTTACGAGTGCATGAAAATGCAAACTGTAGTGTTAACCATGTTATTCAACTGAATAATGTTGTTAGCAGTTATGCTAACTATGCTAACTGTGCTAACAATGCTAGCCATGCTAACTACGTGACTCAGCTAAATTAGCTAATGTTATTATTATGTATAGTAACTATGCTAACTATGCTAACCATGCTGACCACGTTACTCAGCTAACTTAGCTAATGTTATTAGTATGTATGCAAACTATGCTAACAATGCTAACCATGCTAACTATGTTACTCAGCTAAATTAGCTAATGTTATAACCATGTATACTAACTATGCTAAAAATGCTAACCATTCTAACCACGTTACTCAGCTAACTTAGCTTAAGTAATTAGCATGTATGTTAACTATGCTAACTATGCTAACAATGCTAACCATGCTAACCAAGTTACTCAGCTAACTTAGCTAATGTTATTAGCATGCATGCTAACAATGCTGACAATGCTAAACATGCTAACCATGTTACTCAGCTAACTTAGCTAATGTTATTTGCATGTATGCTAAAAATGTTAACCATGCTAACCATGCTAACCACATTACTCAGCTAACTTAGCTAATGTTATTAGCATGTACGCTAACAATGCTAACTATACTAACAGTGCTAACCACATTACTCCGCTAACTTAGCTAATGATATTAGCATGTATGCTAACAATGCTAACCATGCTAACATGCTAACCACGTTACTCAGCTAACTTAGCTAATGTTATTAGTATGTACGCTAACAATGCTAACGATGCTAACTATTCTAACAATGCTAACCATGCTAACCACGTTACTCAGCTTAATTAGCTAATGTTATTAGCATGTTTGTTAACAATGCTAACTATGCTAACAGCGCTATCCATGCTAACCATGTTACTCAGCTAACTTAGCTAATATTATTAGCATGTGTGCTTACTATGCTAAAAGTGCAAACCATGCTAACCACATTATTCAGCTAACTTAGCTAATGTTGTTAACACTTATGCGAAGTATGCTAACGATGCTAACCATGCTAACCACGTTACTCAGCTAACTTTGCAAATATTGGTAGCTAAACTCAAAGTGTGCATAGCTCGCTATCAAGGAAAATAAAAGAGTGACAGAATGGGATGGAAAAAGAAAAAGCAGGAAGGAAAGATAGATCGAGGGAAGGAAAGAAGGAAGGAAGGAAGAAAGGAAAGGAGAAAGAAAGATAGAAAGAAGGAAGTCTGGAAAGAAGGAAAAAAGGAAGCTAAGTAAGGAAGAAAAGGAAGGAGGGAAGGAAGGAAGGAAAATTAGTAGGAAGGCGGAAAGAAGTAAGAAAGGAAACAAGGAAGGAACGAAGAAAAGATGGGAGAAAGGAAGGAAAGGAGGAAGGAAGGAAGGGAAGAAGAAGGAAGGAAAGATAGAAAGAAGGAAGAAAGGAAAGAAGGAAAAGAAAGGAAGGGAAGATGGAAGGAAAGAAAAAGGAAGGAAATTAATAAGGAATGAAGGAAGGAGATGGAAGGGAGGAAGGAAGGCAAGAAGGAAGAAATAAGGAAGGAAAGAAGGAAGGAATGAAGGAAGGAAAGATGTATGGAAGGAAGTAAAGAAGAAAAGGAAGGAACAAAGGAAAGAAGGAAAAAAGAAGGAAGGATAGAAGAAAAGAAGGAATGATGGAAGGAAGGATGGAAAGCAGTAAGGAAGGTAGGAAAGAAGGAAAGAGGGAAGGAAAGAAGGAAGGAAAGATGAAAGGAAGAAAGGAAAGAAGTACGGATGGAAAGTAGTAAGGAAAGAAAGGAAGGAAAGAATGAAGGAAAGGATGAAAGGAACAAAAAAAGGAAGGAAGGAAAGAAGGATGGAAGGAAAGATGGAAAGAAATAAGGAATGAAAGGAAGGGAAGGAAGGAAGAAAGAAAGAAATAAAGGAATGAAGGAAAGAAGGAATGAAGAAAGGAAGGAAGGAAGGAAGGAAAGAAATTAAGAAAGAAAAAAGGAATTGTAGAAAGAAAGAAATAAAGAAGACTTCCATTTTGTAACAGTTGTAGACAGAGAATACAGTTGGCGGGAGTCAAAGTTGATGAGAACTGACAGTTGGAATGGCTGAACAGTTAAATAGTTGTGATGTCATCAGCCCAATGTTAAGTCTATGGGGGGAAAAAATTAACAGTTTTTTATTCATAGTTTAAAAAGTATAAAAGTTACAAAGATGAAAAATACATTGCACAGATGTCCTATGTAAGACCTACGCAACGCAGTTTGAACGAAGTTTCTACATTAAACGGTTGAAGCCGCATTAAGTGCGTTAGAAGAATAATAATAATAACTAGAGAATGTAATTCCAGGGAATTACGAGTGTATGAAAATGCAAACTGTAGTGCTAACCATGTTATTTAACTGAATAATGTTGTTAGCAGTTATGCTAACTATGCTAACTACGTTACTCAGCTAAATTAGCTAATTGTATCATCATGTACACTGACTATGCTAACTATGTTAACAATGCTAACCATGCTAAGTACGTTGCTCAGCTAACTTAGCTAATGTTATTAGCAGGAATGCTAACAATTCTAACTATTCTAACAGTGCCAACCAAGCTAACCACGTTACTCTGCTAAATTAACTATTATTAGCATGTATGTTAACCATACCAACAGTGCTAACCATGCTAACCAAGTTACTCTGCTAACTTAGCTAATGTTATTAGCATGTATGCTAACAATGCTAACTATGCTAACCACGTTACTCAGCTAACTTAGCTAATGTTATTGGCATGTATGCTAACAATGCTAACCATGCTAACCACCTTATTCAGCTAACTTAGTTAATATTATTAGCGTGTATGCTAACTATGCTAACAATGCTAACCATGCTAACCACGTTACTCAGCTTAGTTAATGATATTAGCATGTATGCTACCTATGCTAACAATGCTAATTATGCTAACCACGTTACTCAGCTAACTTAGCTAATGTTATTAGCATGTATGCTAACTATGCTAACAATGCTAACCACGTTACTCAGCTAACTTAGCTAATATTATTAGCATGTGTTTTAACTATGCTAAAAGTGCTAACCATGCTAACCACATTATCCAGCTATCTTAGCTAATGTTGTTAGCACTTATGCTAACTATGCTAACAATGCTTACCATGCTAACCACGTTACTCAGCTAACTTTGCAAATGTTGCTAGCTAAGCTCAAAGTGTGCAAAGCTCGCTATCAAGGAAAATGAAAGAGCGAAAGAATGGGAAGGAAAGAGAAAAAGAAGGAAGGAAACAGACTGAGGGAAGGAAAAAAGGAAGGAAGGAAGAAAGGAAAGGAGAAAGAAAGAGGTCAGGAAAGAAGCAAAAAAGGAAGGAAAGGAAGGAAGAAAAGGAAGGAAGGAAGGCAAAAAAGAAGGAATGATGGAAGGAAGGAAAACTAGTAGGAAGGAGGAAGGAAGGCAAAAAAGAAGGAATGAAGGAAGGAAGGAAAAATAGTAGGAAGGAGGAAGGAAATAAGAAAGGAAACAAAGAAGGAAGGAAGAAAAGATGGGAGAAAGGAAGGAAAGAAGGAAGGAAGGGAAGAAGAAGGTAGGAAGGAATGATAGAAAGAAGGAAGAAAGGAAAGAAGGAAAAGAAAGGAAGGGAAGAAGGAAGGAAAGAAAAATGGAAGGAAATTAAAAAGGAACGAAGGCAGGAAGGAGATGGAAGGAAGTAAGGCAAGAAGGAAGAAATAAGGAAGGAAACAAGGAAGGAACGAAGGAAGGAAAGATGGATGGAAGGAAGTAAAGAAGAAAAGGAAGGATAGAAGAAAAGAAGGAAGGAAGGAAAGAAGTAAAGAAAGAAGGAAGGAAAGAATGAAAGATGCAAGGAAGAAAGGAAAGAAGTAAGGATGGAAGGTAGTAAGGAAAGAAAAGAAGGAAAGAATGAAGGAAAGGATGAAAGGAAAGAAAAAAGGAAGTAAGGAAAGAAGGATGGAAGGAAGGAAGGAAGGAAAGAAGGAATGAAAGGAAGGGAAGGAAGGAAGAAAGAAAGAAAATAGGAAGGAAGGAAAGAAAGTAAGGACAGAAAGAAAGAAATAAAGGAATGAAGGAAAGAAGGAAGGAAATAAATAATGAAGGAAGAAAGGAAGGAAGGAAGGAAAGAAATTAAGAAAGAAAAACGGAATGGAAGAAAGAAAGAAAGAAGACTTCCATTTTGTAACAGTTGTAGACAGAGAATACAGTTGTCAGGAGTCAAAGTTGATGAGAACTGACAGTTGGAATGGCTGAACAGTTAAATAGTTGTGATGTCATCAGCCCAATGTTAAGTCGATGGGGGGAAAAAAATTAATAGTTTTTTATTAATAACTCAAAAAGTATAAAAGTTACAAAGATGAAAAATACATTGCACATGTGTCCTAAGTAAGACCTACGCAACGCAGATTGAACGAAGTTTCTACGTTAAACGGTTGAAGCCGCATTAAGTGCATTAGAATAATAATAATAATAATAAAAATAATAACTAGAGAATGTAATTCCAGGGAATTACGAGTGCATGAAAATTCAAACTGTAGTGCTAACTATGTTATTTAACTGAATAATGTTGTTAGCAGTTATGCTAACTATGCTAACTGTGCTAACAATGCTAACCATGCTAAGTACTTTACTCAGCTAAATTAGCTAATGTTATTATCATGTATACTAACTATGCTAACCATGCTAACTACGTTACTCAGCTAAATTAGTTTATGTTAAAACCATGTATACTAACTATGCTAACAATGCTAACCATGCTAAGCACGTTACTCAGCTAACTTAGCTAATGTTATTAGCAGGTATGCTCACAATTTTAACTATTCTAACAGTGCCAACCATGCTAACCACGTTACTCAGTTAACTTAGCTAATGTTATTAGCATGTATGCTAACTATACTAACTATGCTAATAATGCTAACCATACTAACCACGTTACTCAGCTAACTTAGCTGATGCTATTAGCTTGTATGCTATCAATGGAAACTATGCTAACAATGCTAACCACGTTACTCAGCTAACTTAGCTAATGATATTAGCATGTATGCTAACAATGTTAACCATGCTAAACACATTACTCAGCTAACTTAGCTAATGTTATTAGCATGTATGCTAACAATGCTAGCCATGCTAACCACGTTACTCAGCTAACTTAGCTAATGTCATTAGCATGTATGCTAACTATGCTAACAATGCTAACCATGCTAGCCACGTTACCCAGCTAACTTAGCTAATGATATTAGCATGTATGCTAACAATGCTAACCACGTTACTCAGCTAACTTAGCTAATGATATTAGCATGTATGCTAACTATGCTAACTATGCTAACCATGCTAACCACGTTACTCAGCTAACTTAGCTAATATTATTAGCATGTATGCTAACAATGTTAACCATGCTAAACACATTACTCAGCTAACTTAGCTAATGTTGTTAGCACTTATGCTAACTATGCTAACAATGCTAACCATACTAACCACGTTACTCAGCTAACTTAGCAAATGTTGGTAGCTAAGCACAAAGTGTGCATAGCTTGCTATCAAGGAAAATGAAAGAGGGAAAAAATGGGAAGGAAAGTCAAATAGAAGGAAAGATAGAATAAGGGAAGGAAAGAAGGAAGGAAGCAAGAAAGGAAAGGAGAAAGAAAGATAGAAAGAAGAATTCAGGTAAGACGCAAAAAAGGAAGGAAAGGAAGGAAGAAAAATAAGGAAGGAAGGAAGGAAAGAAGGAAGGAAGGAAATATACCAGGAAGGAGGAAGGAAATAAGGAAACAAGGAAGGAAGGAAGAAAAGATGGGAGAAAGGAAGGAAAGAAGGAAGGAAGGAAGGAGGGGAAGAAGAAGGAAGGAAGGAAAGATAGAAAGAAGGAAGAAAGGAAAGAAGGAAATGAAAGGAAGGGAAGAAGGAAGGAAAGAACAAAGGAAGGAAATTAAAAAGGAATGAAGGAAGGAAAGAAGGAAGGAGATGGAAGGGAGGGGGGAAGGCAAGAACGAAGAAATAAGGAAGGAAAGAAGGAAGGAATGAAGGAAGGAAAGATGGATGGAAGGAAGTAAAGAAGAAAAGGAAGGGAAAAAGGAAAGAAGGAATAAAGAAGGAAGGATAGAAATAAAGAAGGAAGGAAGGAAAAAAGTAAAGAAAGAAGGAAGGAAAGAAGTAAAGATAAAGGAAGGATGGAAAGCAGTAAGGAAGGTAGGTAAGAAGGAAAGAGGGAAGGAAAGAAGGAAGGAAAGATGGAAGGAAGGAAAGAAGTAAGGATGGAAGGTAGTAAGGAAAGAAAGGAAGGAAAGAAGGAAGGAGAGGATGAAAGGAAAGAAAAAAGGAAGGAAGGAAAGAAGGATGGAAGGAAGGAAGGAAGGAAAGAAGGAATGAAAGGAAGGGAAGGAAGGAAGAAAAAGAAAAAAGGAAGGAAAGAAAGAAAGTAAGGAGGACAGAAAGAAAGAAATAAAGGAATGAAGGAAAGAAGGAAGAAAATAAATAAGGAAGGAAGAAAGGAACGAAGGAAAGAAATTAAGAAAGAAAAAGGGAATGGAAGAAAGAAAGAAAGAAAGAGGACTTCCATTTTGTAACGGTTGTAGACAGAGAATACAGTTGGCGGGAGTTAAAGTTGATGAGAACTGACAGTTGGAATGGCTGAACAGTTAAATAGTTGTGATGTCATCAGCCCAATGTTAAGTCTATGGGGGGAAAAAAATTACTAGTTTTTTATTAATAGCTCAAAAAATATAAAAGTTACAAAGATGAAAAATACATTGCACAGGTGTCCTAAGTAAGACCTACGCAACGCAGTTTGAACGAAGTTTCTACGTTAAACGGTTGAAGCCGCATTAAGTGTGTTAGAAGAATAAGAATAATAATAATAATAATAATAATAAGAAGAAGAACTGGAATAACAATAGTGTGCATTTTCATGCACACTAATAATAAGAAGAACTGGAATAACAATAGTGTGCAGAGATTGTAATTCCAGGGAATTACGAGTGCACGAAAATGCAAACTGCAGTTGCATAAGGTGGAATGTGGGCAGAGGAAACAAGTTGGCGGGAGTCATAGTTGTTGACAGTTGGAATGGCTGAACAGTTAAATAGTGGAGTAGTTTAAATAGTTAAATTATTTAACAGTGAATTATTTCAGTGAGGACTTTTATTTTGAAACAGTTTTGGACAGGTGAAACAGTTGGCAGGAGTCATAGTTGATGACAACTGACAGTTGGAATGGCTGAACAGTTAAATATTTGAGTAGTTTAAATAGTTAAATTATTTAAGAGTGATTTCTTGTTGTGAGGACTTTTATTTTGAAACAGTTGTAGGCAGAGGAAACAGTTGAACAGGATCTGTAATCTTAAGAGAGCCAGACTGTAGCCTGAAAGCCTGTGAAACTGAAAGTTGCTGCAGGTGGTCAGAACATCTGGCACAAGATTCCATTTGCTTAATGGCCCTACTGTGATGTCATCAGCCCAATGTTAAGTCTATGGGGAAAAAATTAATAGTTTTTTATTCATAGTTTAAAAAGTATAAAAGTTACAAAGATGAAAAATACATTGCACAGGTGTCCTAAGTAAGACCTACGCAACGCAGTTTGAATGAAGTTTCTACGTTAAACGGTTGAGGCCGCATTAAGTGCATTACAAGAATAATAATAATAATAAGAAGAAGAACTGGAATAACAATAGTGTGCATTTTCATGCACACTAACTAGAGTATGTAACTCCAGGGAATTACGAATGCATGAAAATGCAAACTGAAGTTGCTTAAGGTGGAATTTGGGCAGAGGAAACAAGTAGGCGGGAGTCATAGTTGATGACAGTTGGAATGGCTGAACAGTTAAATAGTTGAGTAGTTTAAAAAGTTGTATTATTTAACAGTGAATTATTTCAATGAGGACTTTTATTTTGAAACAGTTTTGGACAGAGGAAACAGTTGGCAGTATTCATAGTTGATGACAACGGGCTGCTGGAATGGCTGAACGGTTGAAAAGTTGAGTAGTTTAAATCGTTAAATTATTTAGCAGTGAATTATTTCAGTGAGGACTTTTATTTTGAAACAGTTTTGGACCGGTGAAACAGCTGGCGGGTGTCATAGTTGATGACAACTGACAGTTGGAATAGATGAACAGTTAAATAGTTGAGTAGTTTAAAAAGTTATATTATTTAACAGTGAATTATTTCAGTGAGACCTTTTATTTTGAAACAGTTTTGGACCGAGGAAACAGTTGACGAGAGTCATTGTTGATGACAACGGGCAGTTGGAATGGCTGAACAGTTGAAAAGTTGAGTAGATTAAATAGATAAAATATTTAATTGTGATTTATTGTAGTGAGGACTTTTATTTTGAAACAGTTGTGGACAGAGAAAACAGTTGTCTGGAGCCATAGTTGATGACAACGGGGAGTTGGAATGGCTGAACAGTTGAAAAGTTGAGTAGATTAAATACTTAAAATATTTAATTGTGATTTATTGTAGTGAGGACTTTTATTTTGAAACAGTTTTGGACAGAGGAAACATTTGGCAGGAGTCATAGTTGATGACAACTGACAGTTGGAATGGCTGAACAGTAAAATAGTTGAGTTGTTTAAATAGTTATATTATTTAACAGTGAACTATTGTAGTGAGGACTTTTATTTTGAAACAGTTTTGGACAGAGGAAACAGTTGGCGGGAGTTGTAGTTGATGACAACTGACAGTTGGAATGGCTGAACAATTAAATAGTTGAGTTGTTTAAATAGTTAAATTAGACTATTTAACAGTGAATTATTGTAGTGAGGATTTTTATTTTGAAACAGTTTTGGACCGAGGAAACAGTTGACGGGAGTCAAAGTTGATGAAAACTTACAGTTAGAATTGCTGAACGGTTGACAAATAGAGTAGTTTAAATAGTTAAATTATTTAATTGTGATTTATTGTAATGAGGACTTTTATTTTGAAACAGTTGTGGACAGAGGAAACAGTTGGCAGGAGTCTTAGTTGATGACAACTGACATTTGTAATGGCTGAAGAGATAAATATTTGAGTAGTTTAAATGGTTAAATTATTTAATAGTGAATTATTGTAGTGAGGACTTTTATTTTGAAACAGTTTTGGACCGAGGAAACCGTTGACGGGACTCATAGCTGATGATAACTGGCAGTTGAAATGGCTGAAATGTTGAATTGTTGAGTAGTTTAAATGGTTAAAATATTTAATTGTGATTTGTTGTACTGAGGACTTTTATTTTGAAACAGTTGTGGACAGAGGACACATTTGGCGAGAGTCAAAGTTGATGACAACTGACAGTTGGAATGGCTGAACAGTTAAATATTTGAGTAGTTTAAATAGTTTAATTATTTAAGAGTGATTTCTTGTTGTGAGTACTTTTATTTTGAAACAGTTGTATCAGAGAAAACAGTTGAACAGGATCTGTAGTGTTAAGAGAGCCAGACTGTAGTCTGAAAGCCTGAGAAACTGACAGTTGCTGCAGGTGGTCAGAACATCTGGCACAAGATTCCATTTGCTTTATGGCCCTATTGTGATGTCATCAGCCCAATGTTAAGTCTATGGGGAAAAAAATTAGTAGTTTTTTATTCATAGTTTAAAAAGTATAAAAGTTACAAAGATGAAAAATACATTGCACAGGTTTCCTAAGTAAGACCTACGCAACGCAGTTTGAATGAAGTTTCTACGTTAAACGGTTGAGGCCGCATTAAGTGCGTTAGAAGAATAATAATAATAATAATAACTAGAGAATGTAATTCCAGGGAATTACGAGTGCATGAAAATGCAAGCGGTTGTCGCTTAAGTTGCTTTATGATATTAGTAGATAGGTTGTTTGTTGGATAAATAGAAAAATCCAGTAGAAATTTTGAATGTGCCTGATGTTGTACACATACAGTATTCGGGGTGCTTGTCAGGGTTCTGAGAACCAGTTGCTATGGAGTTCCGGATGGTTTCTAGGGCATTGCTAGGCGGTTGCTATGATGTTCCGGGAGGTTGCTAGGTCGTTGCTAGGCGGTTGCTATGGTGTTCCGGGTGGTTGCTAGGGCGTTACTAGGCGGTTGCTAGTTGGAATGGTTGAACAGTTGGATGGTTGAGTAGTTTAAATAGTTAAATAATTTAATTGTGATTAATTGTAGTGAGGACTTTTATTTTGAAACTGTTGTGGACAGAGGAAATAGTTGGCGGGAGTCATAGTTGATGAAAACTGACATTTGGAATGGCTGAACAGATAAATAGTTGAGTTGTTTAAATAGGTAAATTATTTAACAGCTAATTATTTCAGTGAGGACTTTTATTTTGAAACAGTATTGTATCGAGGAAACAGTTGGCAGGAATCATAGTTGATAAAAACGGGCAGTTGGAATGGCTGAACAGTTGAAAAGATGAGTAGATTAAATAGTTAAATTATTTCATTGTGATTTATTCTAGTGCGGACTTTTATTTTGAAACAGTTGTGGACAGAGGAAACAGTTGGTGGGAGTCATAATTGATGACAACTGACTGTTGGAATGGATGAACAGTTAAATAGTTGAGTAGTTTAAAAAGTTATTTTATTTGACAGTGAATTATTTCAGTGAGGTCTTTTATTTTGAAACAGTTGTGGACAGAGGAAACAGTTGGCGGGAGTCATAGTTAATGATAACTGGCAGTTGAAATGGCCGAACTGTTGAATAGTTGAGTAGTTTAAATAGTTAAAATATATAATTGTGATTTATTGTCGTGAGGACTTTTATTTTGAAACAGTTTTGGACAGAGGAAACAGTTGGCGAGAGTCAAAGTTGATGACAACTGACAGTTGGAATGGCTGAACAGTTCAATAGTGGAGTAGTTTAAATAGTTAAATTATTTAATAGTGAATTATTGCAGGGAGGACTTTTATTTTGAATCAGTTTTGGACAGAGAAAACAGTTGGCAGGAGTCATAGTTGATGACAACTGAAAGTTGGAATGGCGGAACATTTGAATGATTGAGTAGTTTAAATATTTAAATTATTTAATTGTGATTTACCGCGACCCTAGTGAGGAATAAGCGGGTATAGACAATGAATGAATGAATAATTGTGATTTATTGTTGTGAGCACTTTTATTTTGAAACAGTTTTGGACAGAGGAAACAGTTGGCTGGAGTCATAGTTGATGACAACGGGCAGTTGGAATGGCTGAACAGTTGAAAAGTCGAGCAGTTTAAATAGTTAAATTATTTTATTATGATTTATTGTGGTGAGGACTTTTATGTTGAAACAGTTGTGGACAGAGGAAACAGTTGGCGGGAGTCATAGTTGATGATAACTGGCAGTAGAAATGGCCGAACTGTTGAATAGTTGAGTAGTTTAAATATTTAATTGTGATTTATTGTCGTGAGGACTTTGATTTTGAATCAGTTTTGGACAGAGTAAACAGTTGGCAGGAGTCATAATTGATGATAACTGGCAGTTGAAATGGCCGAACTGTTGAATAGTTGAGTAGTTTAAATAGTTAAAATATTTAATTGTGATTTATTGTCATGAGGACTTTTATTTTGAATCAGTTGTGGACAGAGGAAACAGTTGGCAGGAGTCATAGTTGATGACAACTGAAAGTTGGAATGGCGGAATATTTGAATGATTGAGTAGTTTAAATATTTAAATTATTTAATTGTGATTTATTGTTGTGAGGACTTTTATTTTGAAACAGTTTTGGACAGAGGAAACAGTTGGCTGGAGTCATTGTTGATGACAACGGGCAGTTGGAATAGCTGAACAGTTAAATATTTCAACAGTTTAAATAGTTAAATTATTTAAGAGTGATTTCTTGTAGTGAGGACTTTTATTTTGAAACAGTTGTTGGCAGAGGAAACAGTTGAACAGGATCTGTTGTCTTAAGAGAGCCAGATTGTAGTGTTAAAGCCTGAGAAACTGACAGTTGCTGCAGGTGGTCAGAACATCTGGCACAAGATTCCATTTGCTTAATGGCCCTATTGTGATGTCATCAGCCCAATGTTAAGTCTATGGAGAAAAAATTTAATAGTTTTTTATTCATAGTTTAAAAAGTATAAAAGTTACAAAGATGAAAAATACATTGCACAGGTGTCCTAAGTAAGACCTACGCAACACAGTTTGAATGAAGTTTCTACGTTAAACGGTTGAGGCCGCATTAAGTGCGTTAGAAGAATAATAATAATAATAATAATAATAAGAAGAAGAAGAACTGGAATAACAATAGTGTGCATTTTCATGCACACTAATAAGAAGAAGAAGAACTGGAATAACAATAGTGTGCATTTTCATGCACACTAATAAGAAGAAGAAGAACTGGAATAACAATAGTGTGCATTTTCATGCACACTAATAATAATAATAAGAAGAAGAAGAACTGGAATAACAATAGTGTGCATTTTCATGCACACTAATAATAATAATAACTAGAGAACGTAATTCCAGGGAATAACGAGTGCATGAAAATGCAAACTGTAGTTGCATAAGGTGGAATGTGGGCAGAGGAAACAAGTTGGCGGGAGTCATAGTTGAAGACAGTTGGAATGGCTGAACAGTTTTTTAGTTTAAAAAGTTTGATTATTTAACAGTGAATTATTTCAATGAGGACTTTCATTTTGAAACAGTTGTGGACAGAGGAAACAGTTGGCTGGAGTCATAGTTGATGACAACGGGCAGTTGGAATGGCTAAACATTAAAAAGTTGAGTAGTTAAAATAGTTATATTTTTAAATTATGATTTATTATAGTGAGGACTTTTATTTTGAAACAGTTTTGGACAGAGGAAACAGTTCGCAGAACTTATAGTTGATGACAACTGGCAGTTGAAATGGCTGTACTGTTGAATAGTTGAGTAGTTTAAATAGTTATAATATTTAATTGTGATTTCTTGTAGTGAGAACTTTTATTTTGAAACAGTTAAGGACGGAGGAAACAGTTGGCGGGAGACAAAGTTGATGACAACGGGCAGGTGGAATGGCTGAACAGTTCAATAGTTGAGTAGTTTAAATAGTTAAATTAGTTAACAGTGCATTATTGCAGTGAGGACTTTTATTTTGAAACAGTTTTGGACAGAGGAATCAGTTGGCTGGAGTCATAGTTGATGACAACGGGCAGTTGGAATAGCTGAACGGTTGAAAAGTTGAGTAGTTTAAATAGTTATATTATATAATTATGATTTATTGTAGTGAGGACTTTTATTTTGAAACAGTTAAGGACGGAGGAAACAGTTGGCGGGAGTCAAAGTTGATGACAACGGGCAGTTGGAATGGCTGAACGGTTGAAAAGTTGAGTAGTTTAAATAGTTAAATTCAATTGTGATTTATTGTAATGAGGACTTTTATTTTGAAACAGTTCTGGACAGAGGAAACACTTGGCGGGCGTCATAGTTGATGACAACTGACAGTTGGAATGGCTGAACAGTTAAATAGTTGTGTAGTTTAAGTAGTTAAATTATTTAACAGTGAATTATTTCAGTGAGGACTTTTATTTTGAAACAGTTTTGGACAGAGGAAACAGTTGGCTGGAGTCATCGTTGACTACAACGGGCAGTTGGAATGGCTGAACGGTTGAAAAGTTGAGTAGTTTAAATAGTTAAATAATTTGATTGTGATCTACTGTAATGAGCACTTTTATTTTGAAACAGTTGTGGACAGGTGACACAGTTGGCAGGAGTCATAGTTGATGACAACTCACTGTTGGAATGCCCGAACAGTTAAATAGTTGAGTAGTTTAAATAGTTAAATTAGTTAACAGTGAATTATTTCAGTGATGACTTTTATTTTGAAACAGTTTTAGGCAGAGGACACAGTTGGCGGCAGTCATAGTTGATGACAACCGGCAGTTGGATTGCCTGAACGGTTCAAAAGTTAAGTAGTTTAAATAGTTAAATTATTTAATTGTGTTCTATTGTAATGAGGACTTTTATTTTGAAACAGTTGTACACAGGTGAAACAGTTGGCAGGACTCATAGTTGATGACAACTGACAGTTGGAATGCCTGAACATTTAAATAGTTGAATAGTTTAAATAGTTAAATTATTTAATAGTGAATTATTGCAGTGAGGACTTTTATTTTGAAACAGTTTTGGACAGAGGAAACAGTTGGCGGGAGTTGTAGTTGATGACAATGGAGAGTTGGAATGGTTGAACAGTTGGATGGTTGAGTAGTTTAAATAGTTAAATTATTTAATTGTCATTAATTGTAGTGAGGACTTTTATTTTGAAACAGTTGGTGGGAGTCATAGTTGATGACAACTGACAGTTGGATTGGCTGAACAGTTAAATAGTTGAGTAGTTCAGATAACTTATTTAACAGTGAATTATTTCAGTGAGGACTTTTATTTTGAAACAGTTGTGGACAAAGGAAACAGTTGGCAGGAGTCATAGTTGATGACATCTGACAGTTGGATTGGCTGAACAGTTAAATAGTTGAGTTGTTTAAATAGTTAAATTATTTAACAGTGAATTATTTCAGGGAGAAATTTTATTTTGAAACAGTTGTGGACAAAGGAAACAGTTGGCAGGAGTCATAGTTGATGACAACTGACAGTTGGATTGGCTGAACAGTTAAATAGTTGAGTTGTTTAAATAGTTAAATTATTTAACAGTGAATTATTTCAGGGAGAAATTTTATTTTGAAACAGTTTCGAACAGAGGAAACAGTTGGCGGCAGTCATAGTTGATGACAATGGGCAGTTGGAATGGCTGAACGGTTGAACAGTTGAGTAGTTTAAATAGTTAAATTATTTAACAGTGAATTATTTCAGTGAGGACTTTTATTTTGAAACAGTTTTAGACAGGTGAAACAGTTGGCAGGAGTCATAGTTGATGACAACTGACAGTTGGAATGGCTGAACAGTTAAATATTTGAGTAGTTTAAATAGTTAAATTATTTAAGAGTGATTTCTTGTTGTGAGGACTTTTATTTTGAAACAGTTGTAGGCAGAGGAAACAGTTGAACCGGATCTGTAATGTTAAGAGAGTCAGACTGTAGTCTTAAAGCCTCAGAAACTGACAGTTGCCGCAGGTGGTCAGAACATCTGGCACAAGATTCCATTTGCTTAATGGCCCTACTGTGATGTCATCAGCCCAATGTTAAGTCTATGGGGAAAAAAATTAGTAGTTTTTTATTCATAGTTTAAAAAGTATAAAAGTTACAAAGATGAAAAATACATTGCACAGGTGTCGTAAGTAAGACCTACGCAACGCAGTTTGAATGAAGTTTCTACGTTAAACGGTTGAGGCCGCATTAAGTGCGTTAGAATAATAATATTAATAAGAAGAAGAAGAAGAAGAACTGGAATAACAATAGTGTGCATTTTCATGCACACTAATAATAATAATAAGAAGAAGTGGAATAACAATAGTGTGCATTTTCATGCACTAATAATAATAATAATAATAATAATAATAATAATAATAATAAAGAAGTATGCAGGATTATAATATGTGTCTGCATTGCTGCAGGCACATAATAATAATAATAATAAAGAAGTATGCAGGATTGTAATATGTGTCTGCATTGCTGCAGGCACATAATAATAAAGAAGTATGCAGGATTATAATATGTGTCTGCATTGCTGCAGGCACATAATAAATTAGTTGTATGGAAATCGTGGTGAATATAGCACCACTACCTCTCTAAATGAACCCTGATCTCTGTATTGTCGATGTCTCAATGACAACCAACGAAATTACTATGTAATTTCTCAAAATGTCCACTAGATGAATGTATACCATGACAAATATCAGGAATATGTAATTAATATAATATTTATAATATACATAATAGCACGAACAACGAGCCACTACTACTACTAGAAATGAAAAGTACATGAGGAAGACACAAAAACAAGGGCAGCTACGGAAGAGGAGAAGACGCTTTAAGCACATGCAAATGAAGCCGAGTTTATTCTCCTGATTACAATGATGGCTGTCTCTTATTTGTTCGATATCAAAATGACACATCAAGCTATTTTGTCTACTCTGTGAGCGTATGCATCTTAGAAAGATTGAAAGAATACAGACATTTCGCTAGCTGGATAGCTCACTTCGCTATCAATGCTGCATAATGAAATAAAATGTTTATCTGGATATCTGTGTAGCAAGCTACGGCCACGCAAGGAAAATTAGCAAGTAATTCGGTTAATTGTCTGATTATGCTGTCTAAATGAAACGAGTTAATTTGCTAGCTACTGAGCAAGCAAAATTTGTGTGTGGAATTAAAGATTATTTTGGAGATCTGCGTTTGTCCGCTACTTTAACTTAATATTTGGGTGCAGCTTCCAAATCATTCACCACTTCGACCGCATGCTTCCAGTTCGGTAAACCTCCCTTTCATTTTGTTGCCTGATTTCCCAATTGTCTATAATGTTCATGGATAATTTAATGCGTGAATTAAATTTTAAAAAGCCCCGGAATGCAGCAACTTAATTACTTTTTTCTCCCCCCACATATCAACCGGTAAGTCCGAGGCCTTAGCAACATTGGCAAAGGTGACGATCTGTATTAGCGAAATTGCCAGACTATCAGCCGCCATAAAGCCGCTTTCACACTGGACGAGAAACGAATTTTTCGCACTACAAGTTACATTCAAAGTCAACGTCAAGACGCGAATACACGCGAATTCGTGTCGCGACCGGTGTGAAAGCAGCTTAACTCTTTAGCTACCACCATTTGAAAAGGATGGATAATTACTACACTTTTTAGCCAGCTCAGTGTTCATGCAACTAATAGATCTGACGGAGACTGTAGCCTAGCAGCCAACTCTGATTTAAGTCACTCCGCGAAATCACTTTCTCTTCGCTAGCGTAGATGTACGTCCGTCTTGATCGGACCATTTTAACTAATGCGTACCCAATAATTGTAATATTCAGGTATTAGTGCAAGGAATGAGTTCATTTACGGTAGAAATCCCAACATTTGAACTAGCGGAAATGGGCCTGGATAGGCTCTTTTCACTGTCAGTAAGAAACGTATTTCATTGGAACTGACTGTCACCCAATCTAATGGGAGAGCCGCGTTTTCTCCGCATTCACTTCAACTCCGAGAAACGGGGCCCGTCTGAACTGCAACGGTTGAAACATGGGTGAGGCTAGAGCCACCTCTGCTGACGAGTAGCGTCCAGCTGCAGCCCTGGACGTGACACAAGCCCCTGGCGCGACGGAAGAGAAATAATGGCTTTTCACCGTTTTAATGCTGCATTCGGTAACGCGTCCCACGATCCGTGTTCTCAAGACACGACCGGTGGATTCCGTTCTTTTGAGCTGACGACCTCACTTCCTCGTACCTTCGACTTTAATTCACGACACGACTCGTGTTTACGAGTGTTACCTAATTCAGCATTATTCACTTAGCTAGCTCGCTAGCTAGGCTAGCAAACTAGCTATTTCGCTAGCCTTGCTAGTGATATTTACGCTAGCGAACCACCTAGCTAGCCAGCTTGTGAGCTAATTGCATCTTGTGCACATAGCTAAACCGATAGAAACAGTAAATGGTTAGTTTACCATTATTTACTGTTCTTCAGCAGGCTAGCTAGCATGACTATTCAATAAATATCACTTGCTAGGCTAGCAAAATAGCTAGCTAGCTAGGTCGCTAGCCTTGCTAAAGAGCTAGCTAAGTGAATAAAAATAGTGAATAGCCATTGTTTCACTTCCGTCAAGCCAGGGGCTTGTGTCACGTTAGGGGCTTCTGCTCCGGGGCTGCAGCCGGATAGTATTGCTGCTGACAGTTAAGTTTCCACGGTTACGGTTTTAAAAATTAACGACTGACTCACTTAACGGCTGAATCACGTAGGTCATTCGAAAAATGATTTTCCTCTTGAGCCACCCGCTATAAAATGCGAGATTTCTCGAAAGTCCTAGGTTGTATCACTTAAATAAGGCCACAGGAGGCATGCTGAGGTTTTGCTGAAAATTTCAATATAAATTTTGTGTCATTTAAGTCGAAAAAATGTAGCATTAGAGCAGTTTGAAAAAACTGTCCCGAACTGGTTTCTGTGGAAAGTCAGGCTGTCATTTTATATGGGGTTAGATGAAAGATCTGTCTGGATTTGCTGTTGGTTTGAGGCTCAGACGGCAAAAAGTGTAGGTCCAATTCAGACCACTGATACATGAGAGGAACAAGCACAAGTTCATCTACATTTTGATGTGAATATTATGTAGGTAGTCTTAAATTTGTGGGAGAAATAGCAAATCAAAGACAAAAATTTTAGGTGATTTTCAAACTCCCCTCCACTCTAATGATTAAGTCACACACTCAAAGTTTCAAGATTCCGTGCCATAGAAACCCATTGTAAAGTTTAAGATATTTAATTTTAAAAATATTTAAAAAGTAAAAATCATACAAAACCCAAAACCAGTGAAGTTGGCACGTTATGTAAATCGTAGATAAAAACAGAATACAATGATTTGCAAATCCTTTTCAACTTATATTCAATTGAATACACTGCAAAGACAAGATGTTTAATGTTCAAACTGAGAAACTTTATATCTTTTTTGCAAATAATCATTAACTTAGAATTTAAAGGCAGCAACACATTGCAAAAAAGTTGGCACAGGGGCCTTTTTACCACTGTGTTACATCACCTTTCCTTTTAACGACACTCAGTAAACGCTTTGGGAACTGAGGAGACCAATTTTTGAAGCTTTTCAGGTGGAACTCTTTCCCATTCTTGCTTGATGTACAGCTTAAGTTGTTCAACAGTCTGGGGTCTCCGTTGTCGTATTTTACGCTTCATAATGCGCCACACATTTTCAATGGGTGACAGGTCTGGACTACAGGCAGGCCAGTCTAGTACCCGCACTCTTTTACTACGGAGCCATGCTGTTGTAACACGTGCAGAATGTGGCTTGGCATTGTCTTGCTGAAATAAGCAGGGCGTCCATGAAAAAGACGTTGCTTGGATGGCAACATATGTTGCTCCAAAACCTGTATGTACCTTTCAGCATTAATGGTGCCTTCACATATGTGTAAGTTGCCCATTCCTTGGGCACTAATACACCCCCATACCATCACAGATGCTGGCTTTTGAACTTTGCGCCTATAACAGTCCGGATGGTTCTTTTCCTCTTTGGTCCGGAGGACACGACGTCCACAGTTTTCAAAAACAATTTGAAATGTGGACTCGTCAGACCACAGAACACTTTTCCACTTTGCATCAGTCCATCTTAGATGAGCTTGGGCCCAGCGAAGCCGGCGTTTTCTGGGTGCTGTTGATAAATGGCTTTCGCTTTGCATTGTAGAGTTTTAACTTGCACTTGCAGATGTAGCGACGAACTGTAGTTACTGACAGTGGTTTTCTGAAGTGTTCCTGAGCCCATGTGGTGATGTCCTTTACACACTGATGTCGGTTGTTGATGCAGTACTGCCTGAGGGATCGAAGGTCACGGGCATTCAATGTTGGTTTTCGGCCTTGTCGCCACGTGCAGTGATTTCTCCAGATTCTCTGAACCTTTTGACGATATTACGGACCGTAGATGATGAAATCCCTAAATTTCTTGCAATAGCTCGTTGAGGAATGTTGTTTTTAAACTGTTCGACAATCAGCTCACGCGTTTGTTCACTAAGTGGTGACCCTCGCCCCATCCTTGTTTGTGAATGACTGAGCATTTCAGGGAAGCTGCTTTTATACCCAATCATGGCACCCACCTGTTCCCAATTAGCCCGTTCACCTGTGGGATGTTCCAAATAAGTGTTTGATGAGCATTCCTCAACTCTCTCAGTCTTTTTTTGCCACTTGTGCCAGCTTTTTTTGAAACATGTTGCAGGCATCAAATTCCAAATGAGCTAATATTTGCAAAAAATTACAAAGTTTACCTGTTCGAACATTAAGTAACTTGTCTTTGCAGTGTATTCAATTGAATATAGGTTGAAAAGGATTTGCAAATCATTGTATTCTGTTTTTATTTACGATTTACACAACGTGCCAACTTCACTGGTTTTGGGTTTTGTAGAAAAATGAAAATAACATAGCATCAGTGTGCTTTCCAAAACCTATGCAACGGAGTTTGAATGAAGTCTCTAAGTTAAACGGTTGAGGCTGAATTAATCGCAATGGCTTGGTTGGAAGAAAGGAAAACTATAACTAGAATTGCATTTCCTGAAGGAAATACCAGTGCATGCAAAGCAAAGTTGTAAAATCAGAAAATCAATTCATAGTTAATGAATTTTTTAAAAAAGCTAAAAAGTTGCACAGCCATCTAAGAGCCAACTTTGAGTAGGTATGTTTGAGTTGAAACAGTAAAGACCAGGGTAATTGTTACACCTAGGCCGTACTCACTTAGCAGAGAGAGAGAAAGAGAGGGACAGAGAAAGATGAGAAGAGTGATGAATGCACTACTGAAGTTACCTCATAACACACGGAGGAACACCATGGGGAAAACAAATATCACAGTATATGGATAGTGACAAACTAAGTTGATGCATGATTAACAGAGAGCAAAGTTTTAAAAAGTATTGTGACATAGATTAATTGAAAATACATTATCGCGTCAGAATATGGTACACTTGTAATTGCGCTATCAATCAGTATTTACTTTGGTGAGGAACATCATTTTTAGTTACAGAAACTCATGCTGTTGGTTAACAACTTGCTTCAGTCTAGTTGCTCTGGGGCGCGTTTCCCAAAAGCGTAGTTGCTACATAGTTCTTCCATTCACAGTCAGTGGGCCCAACCGTGTAAGTTAGCATCTGTGATTTTGGGAAACACACCCCTGATTTTCTCATCTTAAGTCACACTAATAATGAATGACATCAAGTATAGGCTACAACAAGTTTATTAATGAACCAATATGTTTGATGTGTGACATTGAGATTTTTGTGCCATAATTTCAGCAGCTTACCTGTAAAATTGCATTGTATAAATAATTATGAGAAAATATATTAGTTGTATGGAAATCGTGGTGAGTGCAGCACCACTACCTCTCTAATTGAACCCTGATCTCTGAATTGTAAATGTCTCAATGACAACCAAGGAAATTACTATGTAATTTCTCAAAATGTCCACTAGATGAATGTATACCATGACAAATATCATGAATATGTAATTAATATAATATTTATATATACATAATGGAACTAACAACGAGCTACTACTACTACTAGAAATGAAAAGTACATGAGGAAGACACGAAAACAAGGGCAGCTACGGAAGAGGAGAAGACGCTTTAAGCACAAGCAAATGAAGCCGAGTTTATTCTCCTGATTACAATGATGGCTGTCTTATTTGTTCAATATCAAAATGACACATCAAGCTATTTTGTCCATTCTGTGAGCGTATGCATCTTAGTATTGATTGAAAGAATACAGACATTTCGCTAGCTGGATAGCTAACTTCGCTATCAATGCTGCATAATGAAATAAAATGTTTATTTGGATATCTGTGTAGCAAGCTACGTAGGGTGGCCGCGATGGCCACGCAAGGAAAATTAGCAAGTAATTCGGTTAATTGTCTGATTATGCTGTCTAAATGAAATGAGTTAATTTGCTAGCTACTTAGCAAGCAAAATTTGTGTGTGGAATTAAAGATTATTGTGGATATCTGCATTTGTCCGCTACTTAAACTTAATATTTGGGTGCAGCTTCCAAATCATTCACCTCGTAAACCGCATGCTTCCAGTTCGGTAAACCTCCCTTTCATTTTGTTGCCTGATTTCCCAATTGCCCATAATGTTCATTGATAATTTAATGCGTGAATTAAATTTTAAAAAGCCCCGGAATGCAGCAACTTAATTACTTTTTTCTCCCCCCACATATCAACCAGTAAGTCCGAGGCCTGAGCAACATTGGCAAAGGTGACGATCTGCATTAGCGAAATTGCCAGACTATCAGCCGCCATAAAGCCGCTTTCACACTGGACGAGAAACGAATTTTTCGCACTACAAGTTACATTCAAAGTCAATGTTAAGACGCGAATACACGCGAATTCGTGTCGCGTCCAGTGTGAAAGCAGCTTAACTCTTTAGCTACCACCATTTGTAAAGGATGGATAATTACTACACTTTTTATCCAGCTCAGTGTTCATGCAACTAATACATCTAACGGAGACTGTAGCCTAACAGCCAACTCTGATTTAAGTCACTCCGCAAAAAATTGCGGAGGTCTGAAATCACTTTCTCTTCGCTAGCGCAGATGTTCCTCCGTCTTGATCGGACCATTATAACTAATGCGTACCCAATAATTATAATATTCAGGTATTAGTGCAAGGAATGAGCTCGTTTACGGTAGAAATCCCAACATTTGAACTAGCAGAAATGGGTCTGGATAGGCTCTTTTCACTGTGTGTAAGAAACGTATTTCATTGGAACTGACTGTCACCTAGTCTAATGGGAGAGCCGCGTTTTCTCCGCATTCACTTCAACTCCGAGAAATGGGGCCCGTTTGAACTGCAACGGTTGAAACATCGGTGAGGCCAGAGCCACCTCTGCTGACGAGTAGCATCCAGCTGCAGCCCTGGACGTGACACAAGCCCCTGGCGCGATGGAAGAGAAATAATGGCTATTCACCGTTTTAATGCTGCATTCGGTAACGCGTCCCACGATCCGTGTTCTCAAGACATGACTGGTGAATTCCGTTCTTTTGAGCTGACGACCTCACTTCCTCGTACCTTCGATTTTAATTCACGACACGACTCGTGTTTACGAGTGTTACCGAATGCAGCATTATTCACTTAGCTAGCTCACTAGCTAGGCTAGCAAACTAGCTATTTCGCTAGCCTTGCTAGTGATATTTACGCTAGCGAACCACCTAGCTAGCCAGCTTGTGAGCTAATTGCATCTTGTGCACATAGCTAAACCGATAGAAACAGTAAATGGTTAGTTTACCATCACTTACTGTTCTTCAGCAGGCTAGCTAGCATGACTATTCAATAAATATCACTTGCTAAGCTAGTGAAATAGCTAGCTAGCTAGGTCGCTAGCCTTGCTAAAGAGCTAGCTAAGTGAATAAAAATAGTGAATAGCCATTATTTCATTTCCGTCAAGCCAGGGGCTTGAGTCACGTTAGGGGCTTCTTCTCCGGGGCTGCAGCTGGATAGTATTGCTGCTGACAGTTAAGTTGCCACGGTTACGGTTTTAAAAATTAACGACTGACTCACTTAACGGCTGAATCACGTAGGTCATTCGAAAATGATTTTCCTCTTGAGCCACCCACTATAAAATGCGAGATTTCTCGAAAGTCGTAGGTTGTATCACTTAAATAAGGCCACAGGAGGCATGCTGAGGCTTTGCTGAAAATTTCAATATAAATTTTGCGTCATTTAAGTCGAAAAAATGTAGCATTAGAGCAGTTTGAAAACACTGTCCCGAACTGGTTTCTGGGGAAAGCCAGGCTGTCATTTTATATGGGGTTAGATGAGAGATCTGTCTGAACAGGAAGTCCGCCATTTTTAATTGAAATTGCAACTTTTTTGGATTTTTCGCCATTCACAGGCGTCGTACTTTAACAAACTCCTCCTAGAGATTTTATCCGATCAACTGAAAATTTAGCGAATAACATCGAAAGACCTTGCCGATGTTAAATTGAGAAGCTTTTTTGGATTCATCGCACGAGGTATCCGTGGCGTTGCGGCGAATTTCGATGTTCCGCCATGAAACAGGAAGTTGGTTTTACTCCCTCATACTATGTGAGATTTGCCTGAAACTTTACAATCTTGATAATAGTGTCCTCCCAAGTATAAATATGTGCTGATATTAGATCGGGAGAGGCCAGGTGGCTCCACAGCGCCCACTAGCCATATCCATGTAAAGATGAAAGAGCTTGAATGTTCATGAAATTTGGTGTGATCATTGAATTTGTCATGCAGGGTTTTGGTAATTTTTTTGAAATTTTTTGGCCAAACAGGAAGTGAGCTATGAGCCATTTCCTGCGTTTGTCCAAATTTCTGGGCACATGTTTGAGAGCCTCAGAATACTCCAAAACTTGGAAAACGTTGCAGAAATTATAATTATCTTATGCTCATCAATTTGATACACCAATTGGAACTTAATGTGGGACAATGGCTCTATAGCGCCCCCAATCATTTTTGTAAAACAATTGCCCTTTTGATTGTCTGAACATGCTTGAATACTCATGAAATTTTGCACACGTATTGAGCTGTTCATTTCTTTGACTAGGATTTTGAAATCACCCATAGGTGTGGCAAAATAGCATTATAGCGCCCCCTAGAAAATTTTCATGAAGCAGCCCGCGGGGTCGTTTTCACCAACATGTACGAAATTCGGTGGACATGTGGATTTTGTCAAAATCTAAAAAAAAGTCTCTTGGTGCCATGACCTAGACTCAACAGGAACTCTGCCATTTTTAATTGAAATTGCAACTTTTTTGAATTTTTCGCCATTCACAGGCGTCGTACTTTAACGAACTCCTCCTAGAGATTTTATCCGATCAACTTAAAATTTGGCAAATGATATCTAAAGACGTTGCTAATGTTAAATTGCGAAGCTTTTTCGGATTCATCGCACGATGTATCCGTGGCGTCGCAACAAATTTCGATGTTCCGCCATGAAACAGGAATTTGGTTTTACTCCCACATACTTTGTGAGATTTGCCCGAAACTTTACAAGCTTGATAAAAGTTTCCTCTCAAGTATACGTTTATGTTGATCTTAGATCGGGAGTGGCCAGGTGGCTCCACAGCGCCCACTATCCACGGCCATGTTAGGGTAAAAGTGCATGAATGTTCATGAAATTTGGTGTGATCATTAGATTTGTCATTCAGGTTTATGATAATTTTTTATACATTTTTCCGCCAAACAGGAAGTGAGCTATGAGCCATTTCCTGTGTTTTTCCAAATTTTACGAACACACGTTTTAAGGCCTATGGATATTCCAAAACTTGCGGAACATTGCACAAATTGTCAGTGTCTTAATGTTTTTCAAATTGATATTCCAATTGGCAATTAATGTGGTACAATGGCTCTGTAGCGCCCCCTAATCATTTTTTCAAAAGAATTGCCCTTTTTAGGGTCTCAGCGTGCTGGAATACTTATAAGAATCAACACACTTGTGGAGTCTGGTATTACTATTACTATGATATGGGTTTGGTTCGCAGGAATGTCAAAATGGCATCGTAGTGCCTCCAGAAAATTTCAGCTCAAAACAGTTCTCATGGTTCAGTTTACCTTCATAAACAAACTTTGGTGGAGACATGAAACATGCCAAGACTTGTAAAAAAATTATGAAGTGCCATGAAACGAACCCAACAGGAAGTCCATTATTCTGAATTCAGAACAGCCGTCATACTTTAGTGTACTCCACCTATTGATTTCAGGAATGGTGTTTGCACTCCACTCAGGAAAACACATTGTACAGTCTAGCAGTGTCCAATGGATGTGAATGCACACCTGCAGCCGTCAACATCTCACCACCACCCCCAACGTGCACGAGGGGTGCGAGGGCCCTTTCAACGCTGCTTGCAGCTTTAATTATTATTATTATTATTATTTTTATTCTGCTGCGAGAACGCGTTTTTGAGGGACTTGCCATGCACGAAAACTCACAAAAATTTGCAGAGACGTCAGTCGTGGTGAAAATTTCAAAATTTTTGTTATTTTTGTGCTTGGGCATGCCCCGGCGGCTCTATAGCGCCACCAAACACGCGGCCATTTTGGAACACAATTGCTTGGATTCTCACGAAATTCGATATCGCCATAGTAGTCATTATGAAGTTTCTTGTCAATTCTTTTGAAATTTTTTTGCCTCACAGGAAGTGAGCTATGAGCCATTTCCTGCGTTTTTTCAGATTTTATGAACGCATTTTTGAGGCCCTTATCATTGTCAAAAACTCGCCAAACTTGGCTCATAGGTTGAAATTATGAATTTCTTCGATTTGATGTCCCATTTGCCAGTGGATGTGACATGGTGGCTCTATAGCGCCCCCTAATACATAATTGCATTTTTGAGAGCCTCAACATGCTCGAAAACTCACAAAATTTTGCAAACTTATTAAGCCTGTCATACGTTTTACTATGATATAGGGTTTACTGATGGGCATGGCAAAATCACATTATAGCGCCACCTAGAAAATTTCAATGAAGCAGCCCTCGCAGAGAGTTTAACCTACATGTACGAAATTTGGTGTCCATGTAGATTATGCCATGACCTAAAAAAAAGTCTCTTGGTGCCATGACCTAGACCCAACAGGAAGTCCGGCATTTTTAATTGAAATTGCAACTTTTTTTGATTTTTCGCCATTCACAGGCGTCGTCCTTTAACGAACTCCTCCTAGACATTTTATCCAATCAACTTCAAATTTGGCGTATGACATCTAAACACCTTGCTGATGTTAAATTGCAAAGCTTTTTTGGATTCATCGCACGATGTATCCGTGGCGTTGCGGCGAATTTCGATGTTCCGCCATGAAACAGGAAGTTGGTTTTACTCCCACATACTATGTGAGATTTGCCTGAAACTTTACAAGCTTGATAATAGTGTCCTCCCATGTATAAATTTGTGCTGATATTAGATCGGGAGAGGCCAGGTGGCTCCACAGCGCCCACTAGCCACGTCCATGTAAAGATAAAAGTGCTTGAATGTTCATGAAATTTGGTGTGATCATTGAATTTGTCATGCAGGGTTATGGAAATTTTTTTGAAATTTTTTGGCCAAACAGGAAGTGAGCTATATGCCATTTCCTGCGTTTTTCCAAATTTTACGAACACACGTTTAAAGTCCTTAGAATACTCGAAAACTTGCAAAACATTGCAAAAAGTATAATTTTCTTTTCGTTATCAATTTTATATATCAATTGGGACTAAATGTATCATAATGGCTCTATAGTGCTCCCTAATTTTTTTCAAAAGAATTGCCCTTTTGAGGGTCTCAACATGATTGAAAATTTACAAAAATCAGCACACTTGTTGAGCCCGGTATTACGATTACTTTGGTATAGGTTTTGCACACAGGCATGTCAAAATGTTATCATAGCTCCCTCCAGAAAATTTCAACAAAGCAGTTCTCATAGTTCAGTTCACGTACATGAACAAAATTTGGAGCAGACATGAAACGTGCCACGACTTGTAAAAAAATAATATAGTGCCATGACCCGAACCCAAGAGGAAGTGAATTATTTTGAATTAAAATTTCAACTTTTTTTCATGAACAGTTGTCATACTTTAAGGTGCTCCAACTATTGATTTCAGGAGTGGTGTTTGCACTCCACTCAGTGAAACACATTGTACACAGTATAGCAGTGTCCAATGGCTGTGACGGAAACCTGCACCCGTCAACATCTCGGCACCACCCCAGCGTGCGCGAGGGGTCCTTTTCACCTACAAGTACGAAATTCGGGGGACATGTGGATTATGCCGAAACCTAAAAAAAAGTCTCTTGGTGCCGTGACCTAGACTCAACAGGAAGTCCGCCATTTTT
The DNA here is from genome assembly GCA_029692085.1 of Gymnothorax javanicus. Lineage (NCBI taxonomy): Eukaryota > Metazoa > Chordata > Actinopteri > Anguilliformes > Muraenidae > Gymnothorax > Gymnothorax javanicus. The sequence goes on from CM056201.1 coordinate 64,050,406, forward strand.
AATTGAAATTGCAACTTTTTTGGATTTTTCACCATTCACAGGCGTCGTACTTTAACAAACTCCTCCTAGAGATTTTATCCGATCAACTGAAAATTTAGCGAATAACATCTAAAGACCTTGCCGATGTTAAATTGCGAAGCTTTTTCGGATTTATCGCACGATGTATCCGTGGCGTCGCAACAAATTTCGATGTTCCGCCATGAAACAGGAATTTGGTTTTACTCCCACATACTTTGTGAGATTTGCCCGAAACTTTACAAGCTTGATAAAAGTTTCCTCTCAAGTATACTTTTATGTTGATCTTAGATCGGGAGTGGCCAGGTGGCTCCACAGCGCCCACTATCCACGGCCATGTTAGGGTAAAAGTGCATGAATGTTCATGAAATTTGGTGTGATCATTAGATTTGTCATTCAGGTTTATGATAATTTTTTATAAATTTTTCTGCCAAACAGGAAGTGAGCTATGAGCCATTTCCTGTGTTTTTCCAAATTTTACGAACACACCTTTTAAGGCCTATGGATATTCCAAAACTTGCGGAACGTTGCACAAATTGTCAGTGTCTTAATGTTTTTCAAATTGATATTCCAATTGGCAATTAATGTGGTACAATGGCTCTGTAGCGCCCCCTAATCATTTTTTCAAAAGAATTGCCCTTTTTAGGGTCTCAGCGTGCTGGAAAACTTATAAGAATCAACACACTCGTTGAGCCTGGTATTACAATTACTATGATATGGGTTTGGCTCGCAGGAATGTCAAAATGGCATCGTAGTGCCTCCAGAAAATTTCAGCTCAAAACAGTTCTCATGGTTCAGTTTACCTTCATAAACAAACTTTGGTGGAGACATGAAACATGCCAAGACTTGTAAAAAAAATTATGGAGTGCCATGAAACGAACCCAACAGGAAGTCCATTATTCTGAATTCAGAACAGCCGTCATACTTTAGTGTACTCCACCTATTGATTTCAGGAATGGTGTTTGCACTCCACTCAGGAAAACACATTGTACAGTCTAGCAGTGTCCAATGGATGTGAATGCACACCTGCAGCCGTCAACATCTCACCACCACCCCCAACGTGCACGAGGGGTGCGAGGGCCCTTTCAACGCTGCTTGCAGCTTTAATTATTATTATTATTATTATTTTTATTCTGCTGCAAGAACGCGTTTTTGAGGGACTTGCCATGCACGAAAACTCACAAAAATTTGCAGAGACGTCAGTCGTGGTGAAAATTTCGAAGTTTTGTTATTTTTGTGCTTAAGCATGTCCCGGCGGCTCTATAGTGCCTCCAAACACGCGGCTATTTTGGAACACAATTGCTCGGATTCTCACGAAATTCGATATGGCCATAGTAGTCATTATGAAGTTTCTTGTCAATTTTTTTGAAATTTTTTTGCCTCACAGGAAGTGAGCTATGAGCCATTTCCTGCGTTTTTTCAGATTTTACAAACACATTTTTGAGGGTCTTATCATGCTCGAAAACTCGCCAAACTTGGCTTTTAGGTTGAAAAGATGACTCTCTTTGATTTGATGTCTCATTTGGCACTGGGTGTGACATTATGGCTCGATAGCGCCCCCTAATAGATAATTGCATTTTTCAGGGCCACAGCATGCTCGAAAACTCACGAAATTTTGCAAACTTATAAAGCCGGTCATACGTTTTACTATGATATAGGGTTTACAGATGGGCATGGCAAAATGGCATTATAGCGCCACCTAGAAAATTTCAATGAAGCAGCCCTCGCAGCGTGTTTAACCTACATGTACAAAATTCGGTGTCCCTCTAGATTTTGCCAAGCCCTAAAAAAAAGTCTCTTGGTGCCATGACCTAGACTCTACAGGAAGTCCGCCATTTTTAATTGAAATTGCAACTTTTTTTGATTTTTCACCATTCACAGGCGTCGTACTTTAACGAACTCCTCCTAGAGATTTTATCCGATCAACTTAAAATTTGGCGGATGAGATCTAAAGACCTTGCCGATGTTAAATTGCGAAGCATTTTTTGATTTATCTAACGATGTATCCGTGGCGTTGCGGCGAATTTGGATGTTCCGCCATGAAATAGGAAGTTGGTTTTACTCCCACATACTATGTGAGATTTGCCTGAAACTTTACATGCTTGATAAAATTGTCCGCCCAAGTATAAATATATGCTGATATTACATCGGGAGTGGCCAGGTGGCTCCACAGCGCCCACTAGCCATGGCCATGTAAAGATAAAAGTGGTTGAATGTTCATGAAATTTGGTGTGATCATTGAATTTGTCATCTAGGGTTATGGTAATTTTTTGTGAAATTTTTTGGCAAAACAGGAAGTGAGCTATGAGCCATTTCCTGCGTTTATCCAAATTTTACGAGCACATGTTTGAGGGCCTTAGAAAACTCCAAAACTTGGAAAACGTTGCTGAAATTATAACTATCTTATGTTCTTCAATTTGATACACTAATTGGAACTTAATATGGGACAATGGCTCTACAGCGCCCCCAATCATTTTTTGAAAACAATTGCCCTTTTGATTGTCTAAACATGCTTGAATACTCACGAAATTTTGTACACGTGTTAAGCCGGTCATTCCTTTCACAAGGATATTGGGATTACGCATCGGTGTGGCAAAATAGCATTATAGCGCCCCCTAGAAAATTTTAACGAAGCAGCCCTCAGGGTCCTTTTCACCTGCATGTACGAAATTCGGGGGACATGTGGATTATACCGAAACCTAAAAAAAAGTCTCTTCGTGCCATGACCTAGACTCAACAGGAAGTCCGCCATTTTTAATTGAAATTGCAACTTTTTTTGATTTTTCACCATTCACAGGCGTTGTACTTTAACAAACTCCTCCTAGAGATTTTATCCGGTCAACTTAAAATTTGGCATATGACATCTAAAGACCTTGCCGATGTTAAATTGCGAAGCGTTTTTGAATTCATCGAACAATGTATCCGTGGCGTCGCAACAAATTTTGATGTTCCACCATGAAACAAGAAGTTGGTTTTACTCCCACATACTTTGTGAGATTTGCCTGAAACTTTACAAGCTTGATAAAAGTGTCCTCTCAAGTATACATATATGCTGATATTAGATCGGGAGTGGCCAGGTGGCTCCACAGCGCCCACTATCCACTGCCATGTTAGGATTATAGTGCATGAATGTTCATGATATTTGTTATGATCATTATATTTGTCATGCAGGGTAATGGTAATTTTTTAGAAGTGTTTCGGCCAAACAAGAAGTGAGCTATGAGCCATTTCCTGTGTTTTTCCAAACTTTACAAAAACACATTTTCAGGCTATCGGATATTCCAAAACTTGCAAAACGTTGCAAAAATCGTCAGTGGCTTATGCTCTTCGATTTGATATTCCAATTGCCAATTAATGTGGTCCAATGGTTCTGTAGCGCCCCCTAATCATTTTTTCAAAAGATTTGCCCTTTTGAGGGTCTCAGCATGCTTGAAAACTGACAAGAATCAACACAATCGTGGAGCCTGGTATTACAATAACTATGGTATAGGTTTGGCACGCAGGAATGTCAAAATGGCATCGTAGTGCTTCTAGAAAATTTAAGCAAAACAGTTCTCATGTTTCAGTTCACCTACATAAACAAACTTTGGTGCAGACATGAAACATGCCAAGACTTGTAAAAAAAATTATGAAGTGCCATGACGCGAACCCAACAGGAAGACTATATTCTGAATTAAAAGTTCAATTTTTTTTTCATCAACAGCCGTCATACTTTAACATACTCCACCTATTGATTTCAGGAATGGTGTTTGCACTCCACTCAGGAAAACACATTCTACAGTCTAGCAGTGTCCATTGGATGCGAATGCACACCTGCACCCATCAACATCTCGCCACCACCCCCAACGTGCACGAGGGGTGCGAGGGCCCTTTCAACGCTGCTTGCAGCTTTAATTATTAGGGCCCGAGCACCAACCGGTGCCAGGGCCCTTAACGGGTCCTGGCAACGAAGGTGCGAGGAACCTATTGTTTTTGAAGGGATTCTTCTTCTTCTTAGTTATTATTATTATTTTTATTGTGCTGCGAGAACGCGTTTTTGAGGGCCTTGCCATGCACGAAAACTCAGAAAAATTTGCAGTGACGTCAGTCTTGGTGAAAATTTCAAAGTTTTGTTATTTTTGTGCTTGGACATGCCCCGGTGGCTCTATAGCGCCACCAAACACGCGGCCCATTTGGAACGCAATTGCTCGGATTCTCCCAAAATTCGGTACGGCCATAGTCGTCATTATGAAGTTTTTTGTCAATTTTTTTTAAATTTTTGGCCTCACAGGAAGTGAGCTATGAGCCATTTCCTGCGTCTTTTCAGATTTTACAAACACATTTTTGAGGGTCATATCATACTCGAAAACTCGCCAAACTTGGCTCATAGGTCGAAAACATGAATCTCTTCGATTTGATGTCTCATTTGGCACTAAGTGTGACATGGTGGCTCTATAGCGCCCCCTAATAGATAATTGCATTTTTGAGGGCCTCAACATGCTCGAAAACTCACGAAATTTTGCGAACTTATAAAGCCTGTCATAAGTTTTACTATGATATAGGGTTTACTGATGTGCATGGCAAAATCGCATTATAGCGCCACCTAGAAAATTTCAATGAAGCAGCCCTCGCGGCGAGTTTAACCTACATGTACGAAATTCGGTGTCCATGTAGATTATGCCAAGCCCTAAAAAAAAGTCTCTTGGTGCCATGACCTAGACTCAACAGGAAGTCCGCCATTTTTAATTGAAATTGCAACTTTCTTTGATTTTTCGCCATTCACAGGCATCGTACTTTAACAAACTCCTCCTAGAGATTTTATCAGATCAACTTAAAATTTGGCGTATGACATCTAAACACCTTGCTGATGTTAAATTGCGAAGCTTTTTTGGATTCATCAAACGATGTATCCGTGTATGCGTTCTTGGCCAATTTCGATGTTCCGCCATGAAACAGGAAGTTGGTTTTACTCCCACATACTATGTGAGATTTGCCTGAAACTTTACAAGCTTGATAAAAGTGTCCTCCCAAGTATAAATATGTGCTGATTTTAGATCGGGAGTGGCCAGGTGGCTCCACAGCGCCCACTAGCCACGGCCATGTAAAGATAAAAGTGCTTGATTGTTCATGAAATTTGGTGAGATCATTGAATTTGTCAGTCAGGGTTATGGAAATTTTTAGAAATTTTTTGGCCAAACAGGAAGTGAGCTATGAGCCATTTCCTGCGTTTATCCAAATTTTACGAACACATGTTTGAGGGCTTTAAAATACTCCAAAACGTGGAAAACGTAGCAGCAATTATAATTGTCTTATGGTCTTCAATTTGATGCACCAATTGGCACTTATTGTGGGACTATGGCACTATAGCGCCCCCAATCATTTTTTTAAACCAATTGCCCTTTTGATTGTCTAAACATGCTTGAATACTCATGAAATTTTGCACACGTATTAAGCCCGTCATTCCTTTCACAATGGGTATTGGGATCACGCATGGGTGTGGCAAAATAGCATTATAGCGCCCCCTAGAAAATTTTAACGAAGCAGCCCTCGGGGTTCTTTTCACGTACATGTACGAAATTCGGGGGACATGTGGATTATGCCGAAACCTAAAAAAATTCTCTTGGTGCCGTGCTCTAGACTCTACAGGAAGTCCGCCATTTTTAATTGAAATTGCAACTTTTTTGGATTTTTCGCCATTCACAGGCGTCGTACTTTAACAAACTCCTCCTAGAGATTTTATCCGATCAACTTAAAATTTGGCGAATTATATCTCAAGACCTTGCCGATGTTAAATTGCAAAGCGTTTTCGGATTCATCGAACGATGTATCCGTGGCGTAGCAACAAATTTCGATGTTCCGCCATGAAACAGGAAGTTGATTTTACTCACACATACTTTGTGAGATTTGCCCGAAGCTTTACAGGCTTGATAACGGTCTCCTTCCAAGTATAAATATAAGCTGATTTTAGATTGGGTCTGGCCAGGTGGCTCTACAGCGCCCTCAAGCCACATTCATGTTAAGATAAAAATGCTTGAATGTTCATGAAATTTCGTGTGATTGTTGAATTGCTCATGCAAGGATATGGTAATTTATTAGAACGTTTTTGGCCAAACAGGAAGTGTGCTATCAGCCATTTCCTGTGTTTTTTCCAAATTTTACGAACACGCCTTTAAAGGCCTTCGGATATTCCAAAGCTTGCAAAACGTTGCACAAATTGTCAGTTTCTTATGATCTTCAATTTGATATCCCAATTGGCATTTAATATGGCACAATGCCTCTGTAGCGCCCCCTAAACATTTTTTTCTTTTAAATTGCCCTTTTCAGGATCTCAACATGAATGAATATTTACAAAAATGAACATACTCATGGACCCCGGTATTTCGATTACGATGGGATAGGTTTTGCACACAGGCTTGTTAAAATTGAATCATAGCGCCTCCAGAAAATTTTTGCACTCCCCTCAGGAAAACACATTGTACACAGTCTACCAGAGTCCAATCGCTGTGAATGGACACCTGCACCCATCAACATCTCGCCACCACCCCAACGAGCACGAGGGGTGGGAGGGCCCTTTCAACGCTGCATGCAGCTTTAATTAGGCCCGCTGACCGATGCAGGAACCTATTTTTTGAAGGGATTTTTATTCTTCTTCTTCTTCTTCTTCTTCTTGGCTATTATTAGGGCCTGAGCACCGACCAGTGCCAGGGCCCGGAACGGGTCCTGGCACCGAAGGTGCGAGGAACCTATTGTTTTTGAAGGGATTTTTATTCTTCTTCTTCTTCTTCTTCTTCTTAGTTATTATTATTATTATTATTATTTTTATTCTGCTGCGAGAACGCATTTTTGAGGGCCTTGCCATGCACGAAAACTCACAAAAATTTGCAGAGACGTCAGTCGTGGTGAAAATTTCAAAGTTTTGTTATTTTTGTGCTTGGACATGCCCCGGTGGCTCTATAGCGCCAGGAAACACGGGGCCATTTTGGAACGCAATTGCTCGGATTCTCACGTAATTCGATATGGCCATAGTCGTCATTATGAAGTTTCTTGTCAATTTTTTTGAAATTTTTTTGCCTCACAGGAAGTGAGCTATGAGCCATTTCCTGCGGTTTTTCAGAATTACGAACGCATTTTTGAGGCCCTTATCACTGTCAAAAACTCGCCAAACTTGGCTCATAGGTTGAAATTATGAATTTCTTCGATTTGATGTCCCATTTGCCCGTGGATGTGACATGGTGGCTCTATAGCGCCCCCTAATACATAATTGCATTTTTGAGAGCCTCAACATGCTCGAAAACTCACAAAATTTTGCAAACTTATTAAGCCTGTCATACGTTTTACTATGATGTAGGGTTTACTGATGGGCATGGCAAAATCACATTATAGCGCCACCTAGAAAATTTCAATGAAGCAGCCCTCGCAGAGAGTTTAACCTACATGTACGAAATTTGGTGTCCATGTAGATCATGCCAAGACCTAAAAAAAAGTCTCTTGGTGCCATGACCTAGACCCAACAGGAAGTCCGACATTTTTAATTGAAATTGCAACTTTTTTTAATTTTTCGCCATTCACAGGCGTCGTCCTTTAACAAACTCCTCCTAGAGATTTTATCCGATCAACTTAAAATTTGGCGTGTGAAATCTAAAGACCTTGCTGATGTTAAATTGCGAAGCTTTTTTGGATTCATCGCACGATATATCCGTGGCGTTGCGGCGAATTTCGATGTTCCGCCATGAAACAGGAAGTTGGTTTTACTCCCTCATACTATGTGAGATTTGCCTGAAACTCTACAAGCTTGATAATAGTGTCCTCCCAAGTATAAATATGTGCTGATATTAGATCGGGAGAGGCCAGGTGGCTCCACAGCGCCCACTAGCCACGGCCATGTAAAGATAAAAGAGCTTGAATGTTCATGAAATTTGGTGTGATCATTGAATTTGTCATGCAGGCTTATGGTAATTTTTTTGAATTTTTTGCCAAACAGGAAGTGAGCTATGAGCCATTTCCTGAGTTTATCCAAATTTTACGAACACATGTTTGAGGGCCTCAGAATGCTCCAAAACTTGGAAAACGTCGCAGAAATTATAATTATCTTATGCTCATCGATTTGATACACCAATTGGAACTTAATGTGGGACAATGGCTCTATAGCGCCCCCAATCACTTTTGTAAAACAATTGCCCTTTTGATTGTCTAAACGTGCTTGAATACTCATGAAATTTTGCACACGTATTGAGCTGTTCATTCCTTTGACTAGGATATTGAAATCACTCATAGGTGTGGCAAAATAGCATTATAGCGCCCCCTAGAAAATTTTCATGAAGCAGCCCTCGGGTTCGTTTTCACCTACATGCACGAAATTCGGTGGACGTGTGGATTTTGTCGAAATCTAAAAAAAAGTCTCTTGGTGCCATGACCTAGACTCAACAGGAAGTCTGCCATTTTTAATTGAAATTGCAACTTTTTTGAATTTTTCGCCATTCACAGGCGTCGTACTTTAACAATCTCCTCATAGAGATTTTATCCGATCAACTTAAAATTTGGCAAATGATATCTCAAGACGTTGCCGATGTTAAATTGCGAAGCTTTTTCAGATTCATTGCACGATGTATCCGTGGCGTCGCAACGAATTTCGATGTTCCGCCATAAAACCGGAATTTGTTTTTACTCCCACATACTTTGTGAGATTTGCCCGAAACATTACAAGCTTGATAAAAGTTTCCTCTCAAGTATACTTTTATGTTGATCTTAGATCGGGAGTGGCCAGGTGGCTCTACAGCGCCCACTAGCCACGGCCATATTAGGATAAAAGTGCATGAATGTTCATGAAATTTGGTGTGATCATTAGATTTGTCATTCAGGTTTATGATAATTTTTTATAAATTTTTCTGCCAAACAGGAAGTGAGCTATGAGCCATTTCCTGTGTTTTTCCAAATTTTACGAACACACGTTTTAAGGCCTATGGATATTCCAAAACTTGCGGAACGTTGCACAAATTGTCAGTGTCTTAATGTTCTTCAAATTGATATTCCAATTGGCAATTAATGTGGTACAATGGCTCTGTAGCGCCCCCTAATCATTTTTTCAAAAGAATTGCCCTTTTTAGGGTCTCAGCATGCTGGAAAACTTATAAGAATCAACACACTTGTGGAGCTTGGTATTACAATTACTATGATATGGGTTTGGCTCGCAGGAATGTCAAAATGGCATCGTAGTGCCTCCAGAAAATTTCAGCTCAAAACAGTTCTCATGGTTCAGTTTACCTTCATAAACAAACTTTGGTGGAGACATGAAACATGCCAAGACATGTAAAAAAATTATGAAGTGCCATGAAACGAACCCAACAGGAAGTCCATTATTCTGAATTCAGAACCGCCGTCATACTTTAGGGTACTCCACCTATTGATTTCAGGAATGGTGTTTGCACTCCACTCAGGAAAACACATTGTACAGTCCAGCAGTGTCCAATGGATGTGAATGCATACCTGCAGCCGTCAACATCTCGCCACCACCCCCAAAGTGCACGAGGGGTGCGAGGGCCCTTTCAACGCTGCTTGCAGCTTTAATTATTATTATTTTCTTTCTGCTGTGAGAACGCATTATTTAGGGCCTTGCCATGCACGAAAACTCACAAAAATTTGCAGAGACGTCAGTCATGGTGAAAATTTCAAAGTTTTGTTATTTTTGTGCTTGGACATGCCCCGGTGGCTCTATAGCGCCACCAAACACGCGGCCTTTTTGGAACGCAATTGCTCGGATTCTCACGAAATTCGATATGGCCATAGTAGTCATTATGAAGTTTCTTGTCAATTTTTTTGAAATTTTTTTGCCTCACAGGAAGTGAGCTACGAGCCATTTCCTGCGTCTTTTCAGATTTTACAAACACATTTTTGAGGGTCTTATCATACTCGAAAACTCGCCAAACTTGGCTCATAGGTTGAAAACATGACTCTCTTCGATTTGATATCTCATTTGGCACTGGGTGTGTCATGGTGGCTCTACAGCGCCCCCTAATAGATAATTGCATTTTTGACGGCCTCAACATGCTCGAAAACTCACGAAATTTTGCAAACTTATAAAGCCGGTCATACGTTTTACTATGATAGAGGGTTTACAGATGGGCATGGCAAAATCGCATTATAGCGCTACCTAGAAAATTTCAATGAAGCAGCACTCGCAGCGTGTTCAACCAACGTGTACAAAATTCGGTGTCCATGTAGATTATGCCAAGCCCTAAAAATAAGTCTCTTGGTGCCATGACCTAGACTCCACAGGAAGTCCGCTATTTTTAATTGAAATTGCAACTTCTTTTGATTTTTCGCCATTCACAGGTGTCGTACTTTAACGAACTCCTCCTAGAGATTTTGTCCGATCAACTTAAAATTTGGCCTATGACATCTAAAGACGTTGCCAATGTTAAATTGCGAAGCTTTTTTGGATTCATATAAACAATGTATCCGTGGCGTTGCGGCGAATTTCGATGTTCCGCCATGAAACAGGAAGTTGGTTTTACTCCCACATACTTTGTGAGATTTGCCAGAAACATTATAAGCTTGATAAAAGTGTCCTCCCAAGTATAAATATATGCTAATGTTAGATCGGGAGTGGCCAGGTGGCTCCACAGCGCCCACTAGCCACGGCCATGTAAGGATAAAAGTCCTTCAATGTTCATGAAATTTGGTGAGATCATTGAATTTGTCATGCAGGGTTATGGTAATTTTTTTGAAATTTTTTGACCTAACAGGAAGTGAGCTATGAGCCATTTCCTGCGTTTATCCAAATTTTATGAACACCTGTTTGAGGGCCTTAGAATACTCCAAAACTTGGAAAACATAGCAACAATTATAACTGTCTAATGTTCTTCAATTTGATGCACCAATTGGCACTTTATGTGGGACAATGGCTCAATAGCGCCCCCAATCATTTTTTTAAAACAATTGCCCTTTTGAGGGTCTCAGCATGCTTGAATACTCACAAAATTTTGCCCACGTATTAAGCCGGTCATTCCTTTGACTAGGATATTGAAATCACGCATAGCTGTGGCAAAATAGCATTATAGCGCCACCTAGTAAATTTTAATGAAGCAGCCCTCGGGGTCCTTTTCTCCTACATGTACGAAATTCTGTGGACATGTGGATTATGCCGAAACCTTAGAAAAAGTCTCTTGGTGCCATGACCTAGACTCAACAGGAAGTCCGCCATTTTTAATTGAAATTGCAACTTTTTTGGATTTTTCGCCATTCACAGGCGTCGTACTTTAACGAACTCCTCCTAGAGATTTTATCCAATCAACTTAAAATTTGGCGAATGATATCTAAAGACGTTGCCAATTTTAAACTGCGAAGCTTTTTTGGATTCATTGCACGATGTATCTGTGGCGTCGCTACGAATTTCGATGTTCCGCCATGAAACAGGAAGTTGGTTTTAATCCCACATACTTTGTGAGGTTTGCCTGAAACTTTACAAGCTTGATAAAAGTGTCCTCCCAAGTATACTTTTATGTTGATATTAGATCGGGAGTGGCCAGGTGGCTCCACAGCGCCCACTAGCCACGGCCATGTTAGAATTAAAGTGCATGAATGTTCATGAAATTTGGTGTGATCTTTAGATTTGTCATGCAGGGTTATGGTAATTTTTTAGAAATTTTTCGGGCAAACAGGAAGTGAGTTATGAACCATTTCCTGTGTTTTTCCAAATTTTACGAACACACGTTTTAAGTCCTTTGGATATTCCAAAACTTGCAAAACGTTGCACCAATTGTCAGTTTCTTATTATCTTCGATTTGATATTCCAATTGGCAATAAATTTGGTACAATGCCTCTGTAGCGCTCCCTAATCATTTTTTTTTAAAGATTTGCCCTTTTGTGGGTCTCAGCATGCTAGAAAACTTATAAGAATCAACACACTTGTGCAGCCTGGTATTACAATTACTATGGTATGAGTTTGGCTGGCAGGAATGTCAAAATGGCATCGTAGCGCCTCCAGAAAATTTCAACTCAAAACAGTTCTCATGGTTCAGTTCACCTTAATAAACAAACTTTGGTGGAAACATGAAACATACCAAAACTTGTAAAAAAATTATGAAGTGCCATGACCAGTACCCAACAGGAAGTCCATTATTTTGAATTAAAATTTCAATTTTTTTTCATGAACAGCCCTCATACTTTAACGTACTCCACCTATTGATTTCAGGAATGGTGTTTGCACTCCACTCAGGAAAACACATTGTACAGTCTAGCAGTGTCCAATGGATGTGAATGCACACCTGCACCCGTCAACATCTCGCCACCACCCCAAAAGTGCTCGAGGGGTGCGAGGGCCCTTTCAACGCTGCTTGCAGCTTTAATTAGGGCCCGAGCACCGACCGGTGCCAGGGCCCGGAACAGGTCCTGGCACCGAAGGTTCGAGGAACCTATTGTTTTTGAAGGGATTTTTTTTCTTCTTCTTCTTCTTCTTCTTCTTCTTCTTAGTTATTATTATTATTATTATTATTATTATTATTATTATTATTTTTATTCTGCTGCGAGAACGCAATTTTGAGGGCCTTGCCAGGCACGAAAACTCACAAAAATTTGCAGAGACGTCAGTCGTGGTGAAAATTTCAAATTTTTGTTAATTTTGTGCTTGAACATGCCCCGGTGGCTCAATAGCGACACCAAACACACGGCCATTTTGGAACGCAATTGCTCGGATTCTCACGAAATTCGATATGGCCATAGTAGTCATTATGAAGTTTCTTATAAATTTTTTTGAAATTTTTTTGCGTCACAGGAAGTGAGCTATGAGCCATTTCCTGCGTTATATCAGATTTTACAAACACATTTTTGAGCGTCTTATCATGCTCGAAAACTCGCCAAACTTGGCTTATAGGTTGAAAACATGAATCTCTTCGATTTGATGTCTCAGTTGGCACTGGGTGTGACATTATGGCTCTATAGCGCCCCCTAATAGATAATTGCATTTTTGAGGGCCTCAACATGCTCGAAAACTCACAAAATTTTGCACACTTAAAAAGCCGGCCATACGTTTTACTATGATATAGGGTTTACAGAGGGGCATGGCAAAATGGCATTATAGCGCCACCTAGAAAATTTCAATGAAGCAGCCCTCGCAGCGTGTTTAACCTACATGTCCAAAATTCGGTGTCCATGTAGATTATGCCAAGCCCTAAAAAAAAGTCTCTTGGTGCCATGACCTAGACTCAACAGGAAGTCCGCCATTTTTAATTGAAATTGCAACTTTTTTTGATTTTTCGCCATTCACAGGCGTCGTACTTCAACGAACTCCTCCTAGAGATTTTATCCGATCAACTTAAAATTTGGCGTATGACATCTAAAGACCTTGCCGATGTTAAATTCCGAAGCTTTTTTGGATTCATCTAACGATGTCTCCGTGGCGTTGCGGCCAATTTCGATGTTCCGCCATGAAACAGGAAGTTGGTTTTACTCCCACATACTTTGTGAGATTTGTCTGAAACTTAACAAGCTTGATAGAAGTGTTTTCCCAAGTATAAATATATGCTGATATTAGATCGGGATTGGCCAGGTGGCTCCACAGCGCCCACTAGCCACGGCCATGTAAAGATAAAAGTGCTTGAATGTTCCTCAAATTTGGTGTGATCTTTGAATTTGTCATGCAGGGTTATGGAAATTTTTTTGAAATTTTTTGCCAAACAGGAAGTGAGCTATGAGCCATTTCCTGCGTTTATCCAAATTTTACGAACACATGTTTGAGGGCCTTAGAATACTCCAAAACTTGGAAAACGTTGCAGAAATTATAACTCTCTTATGGTCTTCAATTTGATACACCAATTGGAACTTAATGTGGGACAATGGCTCTATAGCGCCCCCAATTAATTTTTAAAACAATTGCCCTTTTGATTGTCAAAACATGCTTGAATACTCAAGAAATTTTGCATACGTATTAAGCCGGTCATTTCTTTAACAAAGATATTGGGACATGCATGGGTGTGGCAAAATAGCATTAAAGCGCCCCCTAGAAAATTTCAATGAAGCAGCCCTCGCAGCCCGTTTAACCTACATGAACGAAATTCGGTGTCCTTGTAGATTATGCCAAGCCCTAAAAAAAAAGTCTCTTGGTGCCATGACCTAGACTAAACAGGAAGTCCGCCATTTTTAATTGAAATTGCAGCTTTTTTTGATTTTTTGCCATTAAGAGGCGTCGTACTTTAACGAACTCCTCTTAGAGGTTTTATCCAATCAACTTCAAATTTGGCAAAAGACATCTAAAGACCTTGCCGATATTAAATTGCGAAGCTTTTTTGGATTCATCGAACGATGTATCCGTGGTGTCGCGGCGAATTTCGATGTTCTGCCATGAAAGAGGAAGTTGGTTTTACTCCCAAATACTTTGTAAGATTTGCCCGAAACTTTACAAGCTTGATAACAGTCTACTCCCAAGTATAATTAGATGCTACTTTTAGATTGGGAGTGGCCAGGTGGCTCCACAGCGCACTCTAGCACTGGCCATTTTAAGATAAAAGTGCTTGAATGTTCATGAAATTTGGTGTGATCATTGAATTTGTCATCCAGGGTTATGGTAACTTTTTTGAAGTTTTTTGGCCAAACAGGAAGTGAGCTATAAGCCATTTCCTGCGTTTTTTCAAATTTTACGAACACACGTTTGAAGGCCTTAGAATACTCGAAAAATTGCAAAACGTTGCATAAATTATAATTGTCTCATCGTCTCTAATTTCATATATCAATTGGCACTAAATGTGGCACAATGGCTCTATAGTGCAACCTAATTTTTTTTCAAAAGAATTGCCCTTTTGAGGGTCTCGACATGATTGAAAATGTACAAAAATCAACACTCTTGTTAAGCCCGGTATTACGATTACTTTGGTATAGGTTTTGCACACAGGCATGTCAAAATGATATCATAGCGCCCTCCAGAAAATTTCAACAAAACAGTTCTCATAGTTCAGTTCACCTACATGAACAAAATTTGGTGGAGACATGAAACGTGCCAAGACTTGTAAAAAAAAATAATATAGTGCCATGACCCGAACCCAACAGGAAGTGCATTATTACGGGCCCGAGCACTCACAGTGCGAGGACCGTATTGTATCTGTAGTGATTATTATTATTATTCTTATTATTATTATTCTTCCACTTTACTGGGCTTTTTGGGGGCTTTAACGTGTTTCAATTCGAACAACAATGTGGCTGAAAAATCAGGCCTGGTGAATATTCTTTGATTTTTTTGGTTTCGCCAGTGGGCGGGGCAAAATGGCTCCACAGCGCCCCCTAGAAAAATTAAAAAATTCATGAAAAATCAGTGGCTTGCCCGATTATGCTGAACTTTGGTAGGCATATAGAGCTTGCCAAGACAAACGGATTTGCTCTTTGGGACATTTTTGTCCAATGCACAGGAAGACCGCTAGGTGGCATTGAAAATTCAAAAATTAGGCCATTTTTGCCAATTTCAGGCATCGGAATTTAACGAACTCCTCCTAGGGGTTTTGCCGGATTCTCACGAAAATCAATGTGTTTACTCTTGACCCCTTGAAGATCAAAATTTATTAAAATCATCTCGGTTGGAGTCAAGGTGTGGGCGTGGCATGGCCACCATTTTAAGCGTTTTGCCATGAAATTTCAAATGCTTATAACTTCAGTGATATTTGTCCGACATGCACTAAACGTCAGGAGTATTATAAGAGTCCTGCCCTGAAACCACTCAAATGGTCATATTCAGCCATACTGACAGCGCTCCCTCCTGGTGACAGGAAATGACAAAAATTGGGCATGTGTCATACTTTTGCGAACTCCTCCTACAGATTTCATCTGAATTAATTGAAAACGGGCATGGACACTCCCGAGAACCGTCACATCAAAAGTTATTAAAATCTAATTGTTTGAATTAACCCTGCGGGCGTGACAGGGCGGCCATTTTGAGCATCTCAGTGTGAGCAACAATTCCCTAATAAATTTAGTAAAACCTTGTTCATTACACAACAAACTTTACATACTGGTCAGTTACCATAGTAATTTATGAACTGTATCGTTTTCGTAAGTGGGCAGGGCCAACTGCCTCGCTAGCGCCCCCTAAATTGCAGCCCCAAGGCACTCTTCCACATACACTGATGAAAATTGGTGGGCATATGTAGCACACCCACATCTACAAAAAAAGTCTCTTGACACCATAGGCTAAAGTCAACAGGAAGTCGGCCATTTTGAATTGAACAGCCATTTTTGGCGATTTGCATGTTGCGTTCTTTTGCGAACTCCTCCTCGGGATTTTTTTGGATTTTCATGAAAACTGCAGTGTTTAGTCTTGACCCCTTGAAGAGCAAAAGTTATTAAATTCATCTCGGTGGGAGTCATAGTGTGGGCGTGGCAGGGCCGCCATTTTAAGCAATTCACAATGAAAATTCAAATGCTCATAACTTCAGTGTACATTGTCCCACATGCATCAAACTTTATGTTTATGATAAGAGTCTTGCCCTGAAGCAAATCAAATTGTCCAATTCAGCCATACTGACAGCGCCCCCTCCTGGTGACAGGAAATGGCCAAAATTGGGCACGTGTCATACTTTTGCGAACTCCTCCTACAGATTTCATCTGAATTAAACGAAAACGAGTGGGGACACTCCCGAGAACCGTGATATCAAAAGTAATTAAAATCTTATTGTTTGGATTAACCCTGCGGGCGGGACCGGGCAGCCATTTTGAGCATCTCAGTGTGAACAACAAATCCCTAACAAATTTAGTAAAACCTTGTTCATTACACAACAAACTTCACATACTGGTCAGTTTCCATAGTAATTTATGAACTGTATCGGTTTCGTAGTGGGCAGGGTTAACTGCCTCGCTAGCGCCCCCTAAACTGCAGCCCCAAGGCACTCTTCCACGTACACTGATGAAAATTGGTGGGCATATGTAGCACACCCAAATCTACAAAAAAGTCTCTGACACCATAGGGTAAAGTCAACAGGAAGTCGGCCATTTTGAATTGAACAGCCATTTTTGGCAATTTGCATGTTGCGTTCTTTTGCGAACTCCTCCTATGGATTTTTTCGGATTTTCATGAAAACCGCTGTGTTTAGTCTTGACCCCTTGAAGAGCAAAAGTTATTAAATTCATTTTGGTGGGAGTCATGGTGTGGGCATTGCAGGGTTGCTATTTTAAGCGATTCGCCATGAAAATTCCAATGCTTATGACTTCAGTGTACATCGTCCGAGATGCACCAAACTTTATGCATATCATAAGATTCCCGCCCTGAAGCCATTCACATGATCAAATTTAGCCATACTGACAGCGCCCCCTCCTGGCGACAGGAAATTACCAAAATTGTGCATGTGTCATACTTTTGCGAACTTCTCCTGCAGATTTCATCTGAATGTCACAAAAAGGGGTGTGGACACTCTTGAGCCCTGTGACATGAAAACTTATCAAAATCTCTTGTTGTCAATTAACGTTGTGGGTGTGATGGGGCGGCCATTTTGAGCATCTTTCCGTGACAGGCGACAGTGACAGGTCTGAAGAACATTTACATGCAATTCCTGCGACAGACCCAAGCAACGTTACCTCCAGTCGGCGAGCGCAGGGATTGGCGGTCGCTTGTTCTCGGCGGTGCATCGGTGTGCGAGGGCCCGTACAACGCCGCTTGCGGCTTTAATTCTTATTATTATTACGGGCCCGAGCACTCACGGTGCGAGGAACGTATTGTATCTGTAGTGATTATTATTATTCTTATTATTATTATTCTTCCACTTTACAGGGCTTTTTGGGGGCTTTAACGTGTTTCAATTCGAACAAAAATGTGCCTGACAAATCAGGCCTGGTGAAAATTCTATGATTTTATTGGTTTCGCCAGTGGGAGGGGCAAAATGGCTCCACAGCGCCCTCTAGAAAAATTTAAAAATTCATGAAAAATCTGTGGTTTGCCCGATTATGCTGAAATTTGGTAGGCATGTAGAGCTTGCCAAGACAAACGGATTTGCCGTTTGGGACGTTTTTGTCCAATGCACAGGAAGACCGCTAGGTGGCGTTGAAAATTCAAAAATTAGGCCATTTTTGCCGATTTCAGGCATCGGAATTGAACGAACTCCTCCTAGGGGTTTTGCCTGATTCTCATGAAAATCACTGTGTTTACTCTTGACCCCTTGAAGATCAAAAGTTATTAAAATCATCTCGGTTGGAGTCAAGCTGTGGGCATGGCAGGGCCGCCAGTTTAAGCGTTTTGCCATGAAATTTCAAATGCTTATAACTTCAGTAATATTTGTCCGACGTTCACCAAACCTCAGGAGTATTATAACAGTCCCACCCTGAAACCACTCAAATGGTCATATTTAGCCATACTGACAACGCCCCCTCCTGGCGACAGGAAATGATAAAAATTGGGCATGTGTCATACTTTTGCGAACTCCTCCTACAGATTTCATCTGAATGTCATGAAAACGGGCCTGGACACTCTTGAGACCTGTGACATGAAAAGTTATTAAAATCTTCCTGTTCGGATTAACTCTGTGGGCGTAATGGGGCGGCCCTTATCAGCATCTCGCCGTGAACATTGATTCCCTAATAAATTTCGGTAAACTTTGTTCTTTACATAACAAACTTAACAAGCTGGTCAGTTTCCATAGACAATTACTAATTGTATTGGTTTTGCAAGTGGGCGGGGCCAACTGCCTCGCTGGCGCCCTCTAAACTGCAGCCCCAAGGCCTTCCTGCACGTACACTGATGAAAGTTGCTGGACATATGTATCACACCCACGTCTACAAAAAAGTCTCTTGACACCATAGGCTAAAGTCAACAGGAAGTCGGCCATTTTTAATTGAACAGCCATTTTTGGCGATTTGCACGTTGCGTATTTTAACGAACTCCTCCTAGGCATTTTGTCCGATTCTCATGAAAATCGCTGTGTGTACTCTGGACCCCTTGAAGAGCAAAAGTTATTAAATGCATTTCAGTGGGAGTCATGGTGTGGGCGTGGCAGGGCCGCCATTTTAAGCGATTCGCCATGAAAATTCAAATGCTTATGGCTTCAGTGTAAATTGTCCAACATGCACCAAACTTTATGCATATCATAAGAGTCCCGCCCTGAAGCCATTATCATGGTCATATTTAGCCATACTGACAGCGCCCCCTCCTGGTGACAGGAAATGACCAAAATTGTGCATGTGTCATACTTTTGCGAACTTCTCCTGCACATTTCATCTGAATGTCACGAAAACGGGTTTGGACACTCTTGAGCCCTGTGACATGAAAACTTATCAAAATCTCTTGTTGTCAATTAACAGTGTGGGTGTGACGGGTTGGACATTTTGAGAATATTTCCGTGACAGGCGAAAGTGACAGGTCTGAAGAACATTTACAAGCAATTCCTGCGACAGACCAATGCAACTTTACCTCCAGTTGGCGAGCGCAGGGATTGGCGGTGACTCGTTCTCCGCAGTGCATCGGTGTGCGAGGGCCCGTACAACGCCGCTTGCGGCTTTAATTCTTATTATTCTTATTATTATTATTATTCTTCCATTTTACAGGGCTTTTTGGGTGCTTTAACGTGTTTCAATTCGAACAAATATGTGGCTGAAAAATCAGGCCTCGTGAAAATTCTATGATTTTATTGGTTTCACCAGTGGGCGGGGCAAAATGGCTCCACAGCACCCCCTAGAAAAATTTAAAAATTCATGAAAAATCTGTGGTTTGCCCGATTATGCTGAAATTTGGTAGGCATGTAGAGCTTGCCAAGACAAACGAATTTGCCCTTGGAACGTTTTTCTCCAATGCACAGGATGCCCGCTAGGTGGTGTTGAAAATACAAAATAAGGCAATTTTTGCCGATTTCAGGCATCGGAATTTAACGAACTCCTCCGAGGGATTTTGCCGGATTGTCATGAAAATCACTTTGTTCACTCATGACCCCTTGAAGATCAAAAGTTATTAAAATCATCTCGGTTGGAGTCACAGTGTGGGCGTGGCTGGGCCGCCATTTTAAGCGTTTTGCCATGATATTTCAAATGCTTAGAACTTCAGTGATATTTGTCCGACATGCACCAAACGTCAGGCGTATCATAAGAGTCCCGCCCTGAAACCAATCAAATGGTCATATTCAGCCATACTGACAGCGCCCCCTCCTGGCGACAGGAAATGACAAAAATTGGGCATGTGTCATACTCTTGCGAACTCCTCCTACAGATTTCATCTGAATGTCACTAAAACGGGCGTGGACACTCTTGAGACCTGTACCATTAAAAGTTATTAAAATCTTCTTCTTCGGATTAACCCTGTGGGCGTGATCGGGTGGCCATTTTGAGCATCTCGCCGTGAACATTGATTCCCAAATAAATTTAGGTAAACATTGTTCTTTACATACCAAACTTCACAAGCTGGTCAGTTTCCATAGACAATTACTAATTATATTGGTTTTGCAAGTGGGCGGGGCCAACTGCCTCTCTAGCGCCCTCTTAACTGCAGCCCCAAGGCCTTCTCCCACGTACACTGATGAAAGTTGCTGGACATATGTATCACACCCTCGTCTACAAAAAAGTCTCTGACACCATAGGCTAAAGTAAACAGGAAGTCGGCCATTTTGAATTGAACAGCCATTTTCGGCGATTTGCATGTTGCGTTCTTTTGCGAACTCCTCCTAGGGATTTTTTCGGATTTTCATGAAAACCGCTGTGAGAAGTCTTGACCCCTTGAAGAGCAAAAGTTATTAAAATCATTTCGGTGGGAGTCACGATGTGGGCGTGGCAGGCCCGCCATTTTAAGCAAATCACAATGAAAATTCAAATGCTTATAACTTCAGTGTACATTGTCCCACATGCACCAAACTTTATGTGTATGATAAGAGTCTTGCCCTGAAGCAAATCCAATTGTCCTATTCAGCCATACTCACAGCGCCCCCTCTTTGCGGCAGGAAATGGACAAAATTCGGCATGTGTCATACTTTTGCGAATTCCTCCTACAGATTTCATCTGAATTAAACGAAAACGGTTGTGGACACTCCCGAGAACCGTGATATCAAAAGTAATTAAAATCTTATTGTTTGGATTAACCCTGCGGGCGGGACAGGGCAGCCATTTTGAGCATCTCAGTGTGAGCAACAATTCCCTAATAAATTTAGTAAAACCTTGTTCATTACATACCAAACTTCACATACTGGTCAGTTTCCATAGTAATTTATGAACTGTATCGGTTTCCCAAGTAGGCAGGGTTAACTGCCTCGCTAGCGCACCCTAAACTGCAGCCCCAAGGCACTCTTCCACGTACACTGATGAAAATTTGTGGGCATATGTAGCATACCCACATCTACAAAAAAGTCTCTTGACACCATAGGCTAAAGTCAAGAGGAAGTCGGCCATTTTGAATTGAACAGCCATTTTTGGCGATTTGCACGTTGCGTTCTTTTGCGAACTCCTCCTAGGGATTTTTTCGGATTTTCATGAAAACCGCTGTGTGTAGTCTTTCCCTTTGAAGAGCAAAAGTTATTAAATTGATTTCGTTGGGAGTCATGGTGTGGGCGTGGCAGGGCCGCCATTTTAAGCGATTCGCCATGAAAATTCAAATGCTTATAATTTCAGTGTACATTGTCCGACCTGCACCAAACTTTATGCATATCATAAGAGTCCCGCCCTGAAGCCATTCACATGGTCATATTTAGCCATACTGACAGCGCCCCCTCCTGGCGACAGGAAATTACCAAAATTGTGCATGTGTCATACTTTTGCAAACTTCTCCTGCAGATTTCATTTGAGTGTCACGAAATAGGGTGTGGACACTCTTGAGCCCTGTGACATAAAAACTTCTCAAAATCTTTTGTTGTCAATTAACGGTGTGGGTGTGACGGGGCGGCCATTTTGAGCATCTTTCCGTGACAGGCGACAGTGACAGGTCTGAAGAACATTTACATGCAATTCCTGCGACAGACCCAAGCAACGTTACCTCCAGTCGGCGAGCCCAGGTATTGGCGGTCGCTCGTTCTCGGCGGTGCATCGGGGTGCGAGGGCCCGTACAACGCCACTTGCGGCTTTAATTCTTATTATTCTTCCACTTTACAGGGCTTTTTGGGGGCTTTAACGTGTTTCAATTCGAACAAAAATGTGGCTGAAAAATCAGGCCTGGTGAAAATTCTATGATTTTATTGGTTTCGCCAGTGGGCGGGGCAAAATGGCTCCACAGCGCCCCCTAGAAAAATTAAAAATTCATGAAAAATCTGTGGTTTGCCCGATTATGCTGAAATTTGGTAGGCATGTAGAGCTTGCCAAGACAAACGGATTTGTAATTTGGGACGTTTTTGTCCAATGCACAGGAAGACCGCTAGGTGGCGTTGAAAATTCAAAAATTAGGCCATTTTTGCCGATTTCAGGCATCGGAGTTTAACGAACTCCTCCTAGGGGTTTTGCCGTTCTCATGAAAAAATCACTGTGTTCACTCTTGACCCCTTGAAGATCAAAAAGTTATTAAAATCATCTCGGTTGGAGTCAAGGTGTGGGCGTGGCAGGGCCGCCATTTTAAGCGTTTTGCCATGAAATTTCAAATGCTTATAACTTCAGTGATATTAGTCCGACGTGCACCAAACGTCAGGAGTATTATAAGAGTCCCGCCCTGAAACCACTCAAATGCTCATATTCAGCCATACTGACAGCGCCCCCTCCTGGCGACAGGAAATGACAAAAATTGGGCATGTGTCATACTTTTGCGAACTCCTCCTACAGATTTCATCTGAATGTAATGAAAACGGGCGTGGACCCTCTTGAGTCCTGTACCATGAAAACTTATTAAAATCTTCTTGTTTGGATTAACCTTGTGCGTGTGATGAGGCGGGCATTTTGAGCATCTCGCCGTGAACATTGATTCCCTAATAAATTTAGGTAAACTTTGTTCTTTACATACCAAACTTCACAAGCTGCTCAGTTTCCATAGACAATTACTAATTGTATTGGTTTCGCAAGTGGCCGGGCCCAACTGCCTCACCTGCGCCCCAAGGCGCAGCCCCAAGGCCTTCTTCCACGAACACTGATGAAAGTTGCTGGACATATGTATCACACCCACGTCTACAAAAAAGTCTCTAGACACCATAGGCTAAAGTCAACAGGAAGTCGGCCATTTTGAATTGAACGGCCATTTTTGGCGATTTGCATGTTGCGTACTTTACCAAACTCCTCCTAGGGATTTTGTCTAATTCCCATGAAAATTGCTTTGTGTAGTCTTGACCCCTTGAAGATTAAAAGTTATTAAATTCATTTCGGTGGGAGTCACGGAGTGGGCGTGGCAGGGCCGCCATTTTAAGCAATTCACCATGAAAATTCAAATGCTTATAACTTCAGTGGACATTGTCAAACCTGCACCAAACTTCAGACGTATCATGAGAGTCTTGCCCTGAAGCCATAAACATGGTCATATTTAGCCATACTGACAGCGCCCCCTCCTGGCGACAGGAAATTAGCAAAATTGGGCATGTGTCATACTTTTGCAAACTTCTCCTAAACATTTAATCTGAATGTCATGAAAAAAGGTATGGACACTCTTGAGCCCTGTGACATGAGAAGTTAGTAAAATCTCTTGTTGTTAATTAACGGTGTGGGCGTGAAAGGGCGGCCATTTTGAGCATATTGTCGTGACAGACGAAAGTGATAGGTCTGAAGAAAATCTACATGCAATTCCTTTGACAGACTAGAGCAGCAATACATCGACTCGCCGAGCGCAGGGGTCAGCGGTCGCTCGTTCTCGGCGGTGCATCGGTGTGCGAGGGCCCGTACAACGCCGCTTGCGGCTTTAATTTTGAATTAAAATTTCAACTTTTATTTATGAACATGCGTCATACATTAAGTTGCTCCAACTATTGATTTCAGGAGTGGTGTTTGCACTCCACTCAGTGAAACACATTGTACACAGTATAGCAGTGTCCAATGGCTGTGAACGGAAACCTGCACCCGTCAACATCTCGGCACCACCCCAACGTGCACGAGGGGTGCGAGGGCCCTTTCAACGCTGCTTGCAGCTTTAATTAGGGCCCGAGCACCGACCGGCGCCAGGGCCCGGAACGGGTCCTGGCACCGAAGGTGCGAGGAACCTATTGTTTTTGAAGGGATTTTTCTTCTTCTTCTTCTTCTTCTTCTTCTTCTTCTTTGTTATTATTAGGGCCCGAGCACCGAATGGTGCGAGGACCCTATTGTAATTGTAATGTTTATTATTATTATTATCTCCGCCAAGGAGATAATGCGATCGAGTCGGTTTATTTATTTATTTATTTATTTATTTGTCCGTCCTTCTGTCTGTCTGTGGACAGGATTTCTCGGAAACTACTGTACGGATCTTCATGAAATTTTCACCAGAGGCAGATCTTGGGCCAGGGACGACTCCATTAAAATTTTGTGATGATCCGGATCCGGATCTGGATTCTGGATCCGGATCTGTATTTACAATCTTAGTGGCATATCTTGGAAACTACTCGACGGATCTTCATGAAATTTTCACCAGAGATAGATCTTGGTCAAGGGACGACTCCATTAAAATTGTGTCATGATCCAGATCCGGATTTGGATTCTGGATCCGGATCTGTATTTACAATCTCAGTGACATTTCTCCGAAACTAATGAACAGATTTTGATCAAATCAAGGTGGAAAGTGATTGCGCAATCACACCCGAGGGTAATTGTCCAGTCAGGCCACTGATTGCGCTATCACACCCGGCGGCCATTGTCCAATCACAAGCCAGCGGCGGTGATTATCCAATCACACCACTGATTGCGCAATCATACACCGGCAGTGATTGTCCAATCACGGCCTGTGCAGTCACATCGATGCGATTGCGCAATCACACGATCATCACGTGACATCATGGT
The DNA here is from genome assembly GCA_029692085.1 of Gymnothorax javanicus. Classification (NCBI taxonomy): domain Eukaryota; kingdom Metazoa; phylum Chordata; class Actinopteri; order Anguilliformes; family Muraenidae; genus Gymnothorax; species Gymnothorax javanicus. Next base: position 64,075,213 of record CM056201.1, read on the forward strand.
CACGTGATGATCATGTGATCGCTCTGTACTTTGATGACGGCTTTGGAGAATGGATGCTTCAAACATACAAAAATCCCATTTAAACTTGTCACATGGGTGGTCCTGAAATCTTCCAAAGAGAAAGATCTTGCATTTGTATCAACATCATCCCTTGGCGGAGATCAGAAATCTCGGATTGCTCTTGTTATTATTATTATTATTATTTTTAACCGAAATGAATTGCATTTTTGAGGCCCTTAACATGGTCAAAAACTCATGAAAATTGGCAGGCACCTCAGGCCTGGCGAAAATTTTAGTTTTGTGCAGGGAACGTATATGCATCTGCCCCGGTGGCTCTATAGCGCCACCAAATAGCGGCAATTTTGGAACGCACTTGCTCGGATTCTCACGAAATTTGGTGGGGCCATAGTAGTCATGATGAAGGGTTTTGTCAATTTTTTTGAAATTTTTTCTCCTCACAGGAAGTGAGCTGTGAGCCATTTCCTGCGTTTTTCCAGATATTACAAACACATTTTTGAGGGCCTTATCATACTTGAAAACTCGCCAAGCTTTGCACAGAGGTTGAAAATATGAAGCTGTTCAATTTGATATCCCATTTGGCACTGGGTGTGACATGATGGCTCTATAGCGCCCCCTAATACATAATTGCATTTTTGAGGGCCTCAGCATGCTCAAAAACTCACAAAATTTTGCATACTTATTAAGTTGGGAATAAGATTTATAATTGTAGAGGGTTTACTGATGTTCGAGGCAAAATGGCATTATAGCGCCACCTAGAAAATTTCAAAGAAGCAGCCCTCGCAGCCCGTTTAACCGACATGTACGAAATTTGGTGCCCATGTGGATTATGCCAAGACCTAAAAAAAAGTCTCTTGGTGACATGACCTAGACTGAACAGGAAGTCCGCCATTTTTAATTGAAATCACAACTTTTTTTGATTTTTCACCATTCACTGGGGTCGTACTTTAACGAACTCCTCCTAGAGATTTTATCTGATCAAATTAAAATTTGGTTAATGACATCTTAAGAACTTGCCGATGTTAAATTGCGAAGCTTTTTTGGATTCATCTAACGATGTATCCGTGGCATCGCGACCAATTTCGATGTTCCGCCATGAAACAGGAAGTTGGTATTACTCCCACATACTTTGTGAGATTTTCCCGAAACTTTACATGCTTGTTAACAGTCTCCTTTTAAGTATAAACATATGCTGATATTAGATCTGGAGTGGTCAGGTGGCTCCACAGCGCCCTCTAGACACGGCCATGTTAAGATAAAAGCGGTCGAATGTTCACGAAATTTGGTGTGATTATTGCATTTGTTATGCCAGATTATGGTAATTTTTTTTAAATTTTTTGGCCAAACAGGAAGTGAGCTATGAGCCATTTCCTGCGTTTTTCCAAATTTTACGAACACACGTTTAAAGGCCTTAGAATACGCAAAAATTTGCAAAACATTGCAAAAAGTATAATTGTTTTATCGATATCAATTTGAAATATAAATTTGCACTAAATGTGCCATAATGGCTCTACAGCGCCCCCAATCAGATTTTTAAAAGAATTGTCATTTTGAGGTTCTCAACATGCTTGTAAACTCACAAAATTTTGTACACATATAAAGCTAATCATCCGTATTACTATGATAAAAAACTTACAGATAGGCGTGGCAAAATGGCATTATAGCGCCCCCTGGAAAATTTTAATGAAGCAGCCCTTGCAGCAAGGTAAATCTACATGTACGAAAATTGGTGGACATGTGATTTATGCTGGGACCTAAAAAAAAGTCTCTTGGTGCCATGACCTAGACTCAACAGGAAGTCCGTCATTTTTAATTGAAATTTCAACTTTTAAAAATTTTTCGTCAGTCACAGACGTCGTACTTTAACCAATTCCTCCTAGAGATTTTATCCGATCAACTTAAAATTTGGCAAGTGACATCTTAAGACCTGTCCGATGTTAAATTGTGAAGGTTTTTCGGACATATCAAACGATGCATCCGTGGCGTCGCAGCGAATTTCGATGTTTGGCCATGAAACAGGAAGCTGGTTTCACTCGCACATACCTTGTGATATTTACCCAAAACTTTTCAAGCTTGATGAAACTTTTGTCCCAGGTATAAATATATGCTGATATTAGATTGGGCATGGTCATTTGGCTCCACAGCGCCCTCTAGCCACAACCATGTTAAGATAAAAATTATTTAATTTTTATGAAATTTGTTGTGGTCATGGGATTTGTCATCCAAAAAAATATGAATTTTTTTTGAAATTTTTTGGCCAAACAGGAAGTCAGCTATGAGCCATATCCCGCGTATTTCCAAATTTTACAAACACATGTTTGAAGGTTTTAGGATACTCCAAAACTTGCAAAACATTGCAGAAATTATAATTGTCTTATGGTCTTTGATTTGATATGCCATTCAGAACTTAAAGTGGTACAATGAATAAATAGCACCCCCTAATCATTTTTTTTCAAAAGAATTGCCCTTTTGAGGATCTCAACATGCTTGAAAATTGACAAAAATCTTCACACTCATTGAGCCCGATATTACTATTACTATGACATAGGTTTTGCCCACAGGCATGTCAAAATGGCACCACAGCGCCCCAAGACCTATTTATTTCAGGAATTGTGTTTGCACTCCACTCAGGAAATAACATTGTTCACAGTACAGCACTGTCCAATGGTTGTGCAAGGCACTCCTGCACCCAGCAGGATTTGCCACCATCCCCAATGTGCACGAGGGGTGCGAGGGCCCTTTCAACGCTGCTTGCAGCTTTAATTATTATTATTATTTTTATTCTGCTGCGAGAATGCGTTTTTGAGGGCCTTGCCATTCACGAAAACTCACAAAAATTTGCAGAGACGTCAGTCGTGGTGAAAATTTCAAAGTATTGTTATTTTTGTGCTTGGACATGCCCCGGTGGCTCTATAGCGCCACCAAACACGCGGCCATTTTGGAGCGCAATTGCTTGGATTCTCACAAAATTCGATTTGGCCATAGTAGCCATTATGAAGTTTTTTGTCAATTTTTTTGAAATTTTTTTGCCAAACAGGAAGTGAGCTATGAGCCATTTCCTGCGTTTTTTCAGATTTTACGAAGACATTTTTGAGGGTCTTATCATACTCGAAAACTCGCCAAACCTGGCTCATAGGTTGAAAACATGAATCTCTTCGATTTGATGTCTCATTTGGCACTGAGTGTGACATGTAGACTCTATAGCGCCCCCTAATAGATAATTGCATTTTTGAGGGCCTCGACATGCTCGAAAACTCACAAAATTTTGCAAACTTATAAAGCCGGTCATACGTTTTACTATGATGTAGGGTTTACAGATGGGCATGGCAAAATCGCATTATAGCGCCACCTAGAAAATTTCAATGAAGCAGCCCTCGCAGCGTGTTTAACCTACATGTACAAAATTCGGTGTCCGTGTAGATTATGCTAAGCCCTAAAAAAAGTCTCTTGGTGCCATGACCTAGACTCAACAGGAAGTCCGCCATTTTTAATTGAAATTGCAACTTTTTTTGATTTTTCGCCATTCACAGGCGTCGTACTTTAACGAACTCCTCCTTGAGATTTTATCCGATCAACTTAAAATTTGGCGTATGAGATCTAACGACCTTGCCGATGTTAAATTACTAAGCTTTTTTGGATTCATCTAACGATGTACCCGTGGCGTTGCGGCGAATTATGATGTTCCGCCATGAAACAGGAAGTTGGTTTTACTCCCACATACTGCGTGAGATTTGCCTGAAACTTTACAAGCTTGATAAAAGTGTCCTCCCAAGTATAAATATATGCTGATGTTAGATCGGGATTGGCCAGGTGGCTCCGCAGCGCCCACTAGCCACGGCCATGTAAAGATAAAAGTGCTTGAATGTTCATGAAATTTGGTGTGATCATTGAATTTGTCATGCAGGGTTATTGAAATTTTTTTGAAATTTTTTGGCCAAACAGGAAGTGAGCTATGAGCCATTTCCTGCCTTTATCCAAATTTTACGAACACATGTTTGAGGGCCTTAAAATACTCCAAAACTTGCAAAACGTTGCAGAAATTAAAACTATCTGATGTTCTTTAATTTGATACACCAATTGGACCTTAATGTGGGACAATGGCTCTATAGCGCCCCCAATCATTTTTTTAAAACAATTGCCCTTTTGATTGTCTAAACATGCTTGAATACTCATGAAATTTTGCACATGTATTAAGCCGGTCATTCCTTTCACAAGGATATTGGGAGCACGCATGGTTGTGGCAAAATAGCATTATAGCGCCCCCTAGAAAATTTTAACGAAGCAGCCCTCGGGGTCCTTTTCACCTGCATGTACGAAATTCGGGGGACATGTGGATTATGCCAAAACCTAAAAAAAAATTGGTGCCGTGACCTACACTCAACAGGAAGTCCGCCATTTTTAATTGAAATTGCAACTTTTTTGGATTTTTCATCATTCACAGGCATCATACTTTAACAAACTCCTCCTAGAAATTTCATCTGATCAACTTAAAATTTGGCGAATGATATCTAAAGACCTTGCTGATCTTAAATTGCGAAGCGTTTTTGGATTCATTGAACGATGTATCCGTGGCATCGCAACGAATTTCGATGTTCCGCCATGAAACAAGAAGTTGGTTTTACTCCCACATACTTTGTGAGATTTGCCTGAAACTTTACAAGCTTGATAAAAGTGTCCTCTCAAGTATACATATATGCTAATATTAGATCGGGAGTGGCCAGGTGGCTCCACAGCGCCCACTAGCCACGGCCATGTTAGGATAAAAGTGCATGAATGTTCATGATATTTGTTATGATCATTATATTTGTCATGCAGGGTTATGGTAATTATTTAGAAATTTTTCGGCCAAACAGGAAGTGAGCTGTGAGCCACTTCCTGTGTTTTTCCAAATTTTACAAAAGCACGTTTTAAGGCCATCGGATATTCCAAAACTTGCAAAACATTGCACAAATTGTCAGTGTGTTATAATCTTCAATTTGATATCCCAATTGGCACTTAATGTGGCACAATTGCTCTGTAGCGCCCCCTAATGTTTTTTCAAAAGAATAACCCTTTTGAGGGTCTCAGCATGCTTGAAAACTGACAAGAATTAACACACTCGTGGAGCATGGTATTTCAATTACTTTGGTATAGGATTAGCACGAAGGAATGTCAAAATGGCATGGTAGTGCCTCCAGAAAATTTCAACAAAACAGTTCTCATGGTTCAGTTGACCTACATAAACAAACTTTGGTGGAGACATGAAACATGCCAAGACTTGTAAAAAAATTATGAAGTGCTGTGACGCGAACCCAACAGGAAGTCTATTATTCTGAATTAAAATTTCCATTTTTTTTCATGAACAGCTGTTATACTTTCACGTACTCCACCTATTGATTTCAGGAATGGTGTTTGCACTCGACTCAGGAAAACACATTGTACAGTCTAGCAGTGTCCAATGCATGTGAATGCACACCTGCACCCGTCAACATCTCGCCACCACCCTCAACGTGCACGAAGGGTGCAAGGGCCCTTTCAACGCTGCTTGCAGCTTTAATTATTATTATTATTATTATTATTATGCTTCCGCTTTCTTCTGCTATTGAAGTCTATGGCAGCCCCAAAAACCGTACACAGGAAAATGTACTTTTTGGCAAATTTGTTCAAGACAGTCCCCTGATCACTCACACCAATTTTCATGCCCCTTGCTCAGAAGCTCTAACGCCACCAACAGGTCAAAATTTGACATACTTTTACCTTCATTACTTCTGACTCGTTCGTCCGATTTTCACAAATGAGGTACTGTTGGAATCCTTGGGCCAAGCCGAGTTCAACGCACCCTATGAGGTCATTTTCCACCATATTGGATTTTCCGCCATTTTGAATTTTAGCAAAAACCTTTCAAAAGATTCACGGGTCACAAATTTCATCCGATTTGAGCAAAACATGGCTCATAGAATCTGCAGACCAATCCGCACAAACCATACTAAAAGCCATTTCAATATTCAAAACCATTTGCCCATAACAGCCAATGAAATTTGGTGGCAAAGCCGCCAAACAGGATGTAGAGCCATCTCTCAGCAACGCTTCGATGTATCAACCCCAAACTTGGAATGTCATCTCAGTACCTGCTCCTGGGTTGTTACAAAAAATTCTGAGACGTTTGACCTCTAGGGGACGCTATAAATAGCAAAAACATGTTTTAGCTGATATTTCTTGATCTGTTTGGAGTAACACCTAAATTCCAGAGTCTTTTGATGCTGTTGGACATCCCTAGGCATATCCTAGAAGATTGTGTTTGTACACGTCAGAATTTGGCGGCCATTTTGAATTTTGTCCAAAATTTGCATAAATTTACAGAAATTGCACAACCGTACATGGGAAAATATTGAAATTTGGCCTACTCATTTATAGATGTACTGTGATGAAGCACACCAAATTTCACGCCCCTTGCTCAAAAGCTCTAGCGCCACCAACAGGTCAAAGTTTGACCTACATTCACCTGCATAACTTCTGACCCTTTCATCCAATTTCCAGAATTCAGGTACCATTAGAATCCTTGGGACATTCGAAGTTCAACGAATCCATGACGTCTTTGGCACCCAACGGAATTTTCCGCCATTTTGAATTTTAGCAAAAACCTTTCAAAAGTTTCACAACTCACAAATTATGTCCAATTTGAGCGAAACATGGTTCATAGAATCTGCAGACCGAGTCGCACAAATGATACTAAAAGCCGTATCCATTTTCAAAATTGTTTGCCTGAAATAGCTAATGAAATTTGGTGGCAAAACCGCCAAACAGGATGTGAGGCCATATCTAAGCAATCCTAAGTTGTATCAACACCAAACTTGATAATTTGTATAAATTGCTGCCCATGGCGAGGCCCAAAAAAGACTGTGACCTTTGTCCTCAGGGGGGCGCTATAAATGGCAAAAACATGTTTTTGAGGATATCTCTTGATCTTTTTAAAATAAAGCCTTATTTCTAGTGTCCACTGATGCTATTGGACATCCCTAAGCAATTTCTAGAAGTCTTTCTAAAAATGCGCCAGAGTTTGGCGGCCATTTTGAATTTTGTCCAAAATTTGCATAAATTTACTGAAATTACAAAGTTTGTCTGATTGTTACAAAACTTGGCAAACATGATCTAGCGACCAAGCCTGAGAAGTCTCTGGAGCTTGGTATCTCTACTCCAAACCGTTTGGCCGTAACAGCCAATCGAAAGCGACAGCGAAGCTGGATGTGAGGCGTTATCTGAACAACGCTTAGACGAATCAACCCCAAACTTGGTACATAGTCTCAAGACCTGCCCCTGAGGAGGCATAAAAAATTCTGTGACGTTTGACCTCTGGGGGGTGCTATCAATTGCAAAAACATTTTTCAGCTGATATCTTCTGTTCTGTTTGGACTAAAGCTGTAATTCCAGTGTCTGCTGATGCTGTTGGACATCCCTAGGCATATAGTAGAAGATTGAGTTTGTACGCATCAGAATTTGGCAGCAATTTTGAATTTTGTCCAAAATTTGTTTAAATTTACAGAAATTAAACAACCGTACGTGGGAAAATATTAAAATTTGGCATACTCATTCAGAGATGTACCATGATCAAGCACACCAAATTTCATGCCCCTAGCTCAAAAGCTCTTGCACCACCAACAGGTCAAATTTTGACCTACATTCACCTTCATAACTTCTGACCCTTTCATTCGATTTCCAGAATTTAGGTATCATTCAATTCCTTGGGTCACTCTGAGTTCAACGAATCCTCTGACGTCTTTGGGTCACGCTGAGTTCAAAACATCCTATGTTGTCTTTTGCGCCATATTGCATTTTCCGCCATTTTGAATTTTAGCAAAAACCTTTCAAAAGTTTCACGGGTCACAAATTTTGTCCAATTTGAGCGGACCATGATTGATAGAATCAGCAGACCGAGCCCCACAACAGATACTAAAAGCCGTTTCAGTTTTCACAATTGTTTGCCTGAAATAGTCAATGAAATTTGGCGGCAAAGCCGCCAAACAGGATGTGAGGCCTTATCTCAGCAAAGCTTTGACAAAGCAACCCCAAACTTAGTTCATAGTCTCAAGACCTGCCCCTAAGGAGGCATAAAAAGTTCTATGAGCTTTGACCGCTGGGGGGCGCAATCAATTGCAAAAACATCTTTTAGCTGCTATTTCTTGATCTGTTTGAACTACAGCCTTAATTACAGTGTCTGCTGATGCTGATGGACATCGCTAGACTGATCCTGGAAGACTGTGTACGAAAGCTTCAGAATTTGGCAGCCATTTTGAATTTTTTCCAAAATGCGCTTAAATTTACGGAAATGACATGCTTTGTCCTATCATTGTGACGCTTGGCTCAAATGATCTTCAGACCAAGCCTGAGAAGTCCGTTGAGTTTTGTATCTCAAGTCCAAACCGTTTGGCCATAACAGCCAATTGAAATCATCCGAGAAGCCGCCAAACAGGAAGTAGGCCCATATCTCAGCAATGCTTTGGTGTATCAACACGAAACTTGGAATAAGGACATTTCAACATGGTCTTGAGAAGACCTATTTAATTTGGTGACCTTTGACCCCTGGCAAATATTCAAGTCACAGGAAGTGAAGTCACATCTTAGCAACAATTTCAAATAACCAAAGCAAACTCATCAGTTGAACTCCGGACCTCATCTCCATATTGGCACATGAAGCTGTCGGTCATTCATCCTCAAAACCAGTCAAAATTGATCGTGAATCTGTAAAAAAGGGAACAGGCACATTAATCTGTCGATTAGTCGTGATTTAATCTTAAATTTCTCAACTGTGCAAGCAGTGATGTATCTGACAGTTCAACCGTGTTACCGTGGTCACCCGGGCTGACCTGCTAGGCTGCTAGGCTACCCCATTGCTGCTTGCAGCTATATTTTGAAATTACTATAGCTCGGAGCCGAGCCCTCTGTAAATGCACAGTGTACCCGCAGCATTTCCTTCGCAGCAGCTGCAGAGGGAGAACATTCAAAGTATTTGGGCGTAAGAGACACGACTTACTTCGATCATGCATAAAGACGAGCAAGAACTATTTGCGAACGGTATACCTACATTCCAAGTTCGCTAGCTATGTCATGGCAAGGTCGCTAAACACACATTACAAAGGTCTGCACATACTGATTCGGCAGCAAGTTTAACTGGGAAATGTTAATTGATGTTGGAAAGATACCCATGGCTAAAATGACGAGCTAGCAAACAATATTATATTATTTTTTCATCTGTGCGCGACGTGTTTGTAGCTAGTCAATATAAGTAAGGCAATTGGCATGAATTTACGACGTAGCCATTCACAGTATGAATGTCAATTCCAGTAACCAATCTAACTTTATTGTCAATGACAATGCAGTATTTTATATCTGATAGGAAGTGTTGTGCAATAACGTCTGATGCTTCTCGTGAAGATATCTTAGTCCAATTACTTGTGGCTAATTTGACGCCAGCGAAATGATCAATTTGCAATATCAGTATCTCCGAAGTATATAGCTACCTAGTTTCCGAGATTATTTTAAACTGTGCCAATTGCGCAGGTTAAACGGAAGAGACTGCAAAGTGGCAGAAAAGATCGGGATCCATCGGACAGTTAAATAGACATTTCCTGGAGCTAATTCTAATTCTAGCTGGCTATATTCACTCGCTCAAACAAGATCCGCCTTGGTTGATGGCTTTCGCTTGCTACTAGGCTCTACTCTGACGATTGCATCATCGTCTTCCGAACTTTCTGATGTCGAGACATTCGCGGCACTGGTTTCATTTTGGGAACTCGTCCCAGGAGGTAGACGAACCAGCCAAGCGTCCATGATCGGCTGTTTGCGCGCTAACTGGTACTGAGCCTAATATGCTATGCCTTGACAGATAGGCTACTTGCGACAGCGGTGGCTATACAGGCCTATCGTCAGATAATCGATAAAACTAGGTCGATCAGTACAGTCTGAAGCCATCCATGTTGTTGCAGGTACTAGTGACCTATCTGTAACGTACCGGCGGATTTTCCCAGCGTACCGGCATGCGACTTTTGCGTTCGTCAGCGTACCGGCCCGGTAAGCTAAAATGGCCTGGCTAGAACTACGCTTTTGTTAAAACTGTTTTCTGTCGTGGAGTCAAGTCGGGACCGATGAAGTGACACACCAATGACCACTTTCCGATTGAAAAGGCTTTTATTACAATGCGCAAGGGAGGATTCTATCGTCCGACATAGTATTCGCAGAGAATCCTAACACACTCTTCACATCTCGGGGTTTAAGTACAAGATCAGTGGTAGAGCAAGTGATGGATGTAACACTTTCCCATAGACATCCAGCCAAACTTACAGGATGTTGATATTACCTTTGATCATGTACCTTCCTTCTGAGCAAAATACAGCAATTACCAAGTGTGACCAGGTGCCAGGCGCCCCTCACTGTGGGAGGATATTGATGTGAGTGTGTATGAGTGAGGGGAAGGGGCTGGGAATGAGTGTGTGTGTGTGTGTGTGTGTGTGTGGTAAGCGAGGGGAGGGGGCTGGGAATGGGTGGGTGTGTGGATATGTGTGTGCTGAGAGAAAAACCTTAATCCAGCAGCTCAATCCTATCATTCCCTCATTTTGTATTGGTGGTGAGCTAAGGCCCCACCCACCATGATTTAGACACCGGTTAGGCCACCATTTGCAAGGGAATGGGTCAGATTAGCAAATGTTAGACCGTGCTGTACATTCCTGATTAGCCTATTTAATTTATAGTACATATAAATAACTAAAACAAAGCTTACAATATTAAGTCCCCAGACATCCTGGGATAGTACCACCGAAAATCATCCCCAGGGGACACTACTCCCAGAAATGTTTGTACCTTTTAGTCAGTGAGTCACAGTTGTTGCCTTTTTGTTGCAGTATGATATTCTGTCAATTCTGTCAGAGACTGCCATGAGAGCTCTGTCAAAATAATTATTGTGGTCCAGCACCCAGCTCTCCAAGGCTGGAACAGAAGTGTTAGTGGTGGCATCGGGAGCGACTAGAATGGAGCCGATAGTAATAGAAGTGCCAGTAGGGTTAATGCAGTAAGAAATGTTAGTCATTGCACAAAGCTTTGGATCAGAGTATAAAGGCCCAAACCCGCACCAAGTGGTAGTGTTGGTTCTCACTGCTATTGCTCCAGGAGATTCAGGTAATACTTGTATTTGTAGTTCAGGTCCCACTGAATGTGATAGGGCTTGTCCTGACTCAATTGAGGCTGTGCATAGTACCCAGCCTCCGACAGTAGAGCATTGGTCTTCCGAAAAGGCAATGTTTCTGTTGTTGTCAGTGATGATGTATTTGACACTGCGCACTCGGCACACATGTCCGTTACATAGGAATGAAAGCGGGTTGTGCTTTCAGTATGGGCTTCCGCCCGACTGGAATCAGAACACCACCACGAATGTCCTCGCCATCGTGACATGCCCCGACTATCGATAGGGACCCCTCCCCGGCCGCCACCCAGGGAGCTGACTCTGCCTCGAGAAGGACTGCAGACCGTACCCACCCTGGTACACGTGACGCGAGCAGGTCACCTATCAGAGCTGCCACCTCCATGCTGAGTGCCATGCCAGATCTGTAACACATCTCCTCCATCCTCCTATGCACATGCTCTACCGCTAGAATCTTTTTGTAAGTTTTAGTATTTTCAAGTAAATGCTGGAGCAAAACAATGATCACCTCCCCAGTGTCATGCGTAGCAGAAGCAAGATGGCGAGTAGCTTGGTTAGAAAGTAGTCCTCCCTTTGCCACCGATATTGTGCCTGTTGCTAACAGATTGTCAGCCCAATCACGGTTATTAGATTCTATAGCCATGGAAATGGCATTCACTGTTGAGCCAGTGGCTCCCACCCATCCTGCAATATCTGATAGCAGATCTCTACGTTTCCTATATACATCATATTTATAACATTTTGGCAACCATTGTAACATAAAATTGATCAGGGTTTGGATAGATTGTTCTAATTCTCTAAAATTTGAACAATTCCTCGGCCAGATAATATGTTTTACTTTAATAATTAAATGAGAATGTCGAGTTGACACACCAACAAGAGCAGGCAGAGGCTCTCCTTCCGAAGCTAATCCAATTTTTGGTCCAGGATACAATACAGGGCATGTGCCGGGCTTCCCTGGAGGGCTACATGTAGCACGGGCCTCACCTCTCAATTTAAGGGCATACTCATGTATGGCCATCGGAGTGGGGCAACCATCTTCCTCCAGTCCCGCTGCCGTTTATACCAATTGATATTAAACATTTCATGTACTCTAATAGCCTCTTCCCAACCTAATCCCGTGTCAACCCACACTCTCGGATCCTTCCAGATTAATACACCAGATCCATTACCTTCAACAACACTACAACACAGATCTCCTACTAATTTACCAGGGTTCCTTATACCCCAAAAATGACAATCTTTCATCTTCCAAATGTCCTTATTGCACTGGATGGAGCCCCATCCAGTCAGGTTAATATTCCTCAGGTTGTCCCAGGTCCAGCTGCAGCCTGCCGAGTTGGTGCACATTTGTGTACTGGGGAAACGCGTGTCTGCCTTTAGACACAAAACGAAAGAACTGGCTCCCAGGAGCCAGAGGGCGAGACGGGGATTATTGTGCCCCATGTTTTGTCTCCGCCCGATATTTTTCAAAAGTGTAAAATGGATCCACACTGGAATCCCAGGCACCCAGGCAGCCGATGGGGTTGTGAGCAGGACAGTATGTGGTCCGGACCAGGTACGATCAAATGTCTTCTTCTGATAGGTTTTCACCAGCACCTGGTCTCCATGTTGTACCTGGCACGTTTCCACGTTGTCCTCTCCTGCGTTCGGTTCTGTCCTGTGATCCTGTGAGACACACTGGGACAAATGTCTGCAATACTCAACAAGACGGTTACCCATCACATGCAAATCACCACCACCAATGCACAGATCTCCAGGAGTCCTCATGGGTCGGCCTGTAAGCATTTCAAAGGGAAAAAGTGAGTTAGGGTCAGTTGGTCCTGCTCTCATAGAGAGGAGAACCAATGGTAGCTGCGTCACCCAGTCTTTCCCTGAAAAGGTTGGGTGGGTCGGGGCTGTTGTCTCATCCTAGTCTTAATGGTGGGTCCTGATTGCATCGCGCACGCGGCATACACCTGCAAACATAATTGCGAATGTTAACACTCAGTTTAGGATGCCAGCATGTTTGTGCCATCCTGTGTTGTATTCGCTTCACTCCATCATGCCCTAGTGAGTGGTGTAAATGGATCATTGTTCCCATTATACTACTAGGCAGAACATAAGCACCTTCAGGGCCCCTCCAAATGTTGTCTTGCCCCAATTTCCCACCATTCTCCATCCAAAGCCATTTCTCAGCTCTGGGGGTTTCATGTTGCAGCTGCTGTAGTTCTAAAAGAACATTTTTTTTTTTTTTTTTGCTCTGTTTGCAAAGCCGCTACCGAGCCAACTTTCCCTTCACTGGCTGCAGTCTTTGCCCTCTCATCTGCCTTCCTGTTACCCTCAGTGTGAGGATCAGTCCCATTGGTGTGGGCTTTTACTTTCAATTCTGCTACCTGTTTTGGTCTCTGTACAGCTTTGTGTAGTTTGGTCACTACCCCCCCATTTTGTATTGGGGCCCCTATGCTGGTCTTGAGCCCCCTATTTACCCACAAACTCAAATAGTCATGTATAACCCCAAAGGCATATCTAGAGTCTGTATAGATATTCACATTATAGTCAGTCATTGTTTCACAGGCTTCAGCAAAAGCATATAATTTAGCAACTTGAGGAGATTGCCATGTATAGTACATTCTACCCAAAGAAAGCTGTGGGATGGCTCAGAAATAACCTCCTGATATTTTTAATTATTTAGTCTGTTGTTTTTTTTTTTTTTTTACCACTTATACTCCCTACATTTTGGTGTAAAATTTTACTTATGTTATATTTTGTTGGTAAACCCCTTTAATTAAAAATAAAAAAGAAGTAGGGAATGTTGGAAAACATGGGAGCCAGCAGCAGAGAGGCCCTGTAAAGTGTTACACCCTGGGGAGGGCCAATACACAACCTTGTCTGGTCCCTTTACTTTTTGGACATACTTCTTCGATCACCTCCTGCGTGTACCACCCTCATCACCCCTCAGCCCTATGTGTCAACCTCATCACCCTCCAGCTTCCTATCATTCTACGCAAATTACCCTTTTGTTCCTAAGCATCCTTTGAACTTCAAGTTATAAGTGATCACATTTTCCCTCAGTTGTTGGTTCCCGCTCATCTGTACTTGGGGAACAGACCCACCAGTTCCTCCACTCTACCAAACCATCCACCCTGCAACTAAGACGTGCCTGCATTTATTTTTCTACTTAAAAAGTACGGAGGAATGCAGCAAACTCTTAAAAAAACCCACATTATTGCCACATTAAAACAGTGCTCTCATAGCTCAAGACAACACACATCACAGCTTCCTTGTTTTTCTCACTGCCCTTTTTACGACTGTTCCACCATTCATTCATAGCCTCAGCTAAAGTTTGATCTGCGTTTGCTGTCAAAGGAAACGGGGGATTAGCTTTAATTGCTTTACTATATCTCGGTACAATCGCTTCGCGAGCGGCTTTCTGAACCGCTTCGGCCAATATCTCCGTCTCCATTCTTAGTTCAGACATTAAAACTCTTATTATCTATTATGGGTATCGACTACAGACGCTTATGTGTATTATTTATACTTGTCGGTAGCTACGTCCCCATGTGTAAGTGTGTTCAAAGGGTAAAAAGTAAACTATGTGCTTGTACTTTATCAGGTCAAAAGGGAATAGTAGGGCAGTGTGTGTTTAAAAATGTAGTAATTATTAGGTTTATTTTATCATTACCCCCTTATCTTGGGTTCATTGAATATATAAAGTCCCTTATTTCGGGCTCATGGACTATCAAGAGTATTTGGGCTCATGTAGGGGAGCGCCGGTGCGAAAGTAACTCTGGACGAAAGTAACACGGCGATTTACTCACAGCCATCCGCACTTCGATGCGTCATACTAGGTCAGCATGTGCAGCTCGCGCCCCTCTCCAGAACCGCGAACATTCTTGAGGCGTCCAGTCTTCCTCGCGGCACAAGACTGAGAAGACTGTTTTCCGCAGCGGTGAGTAAATTCAGACAAATGCTAAACTTTTTCGATTTAAAGATTGTCTTTATCGCTCCATGTGTCATATTTATGATGAAATGATCGGTGATTTAGTTCCGTAACATATGGTGCAGTTTGAAATGTCAGAATTTTTCCACTTTGGAAGTAATCCTCGTTCAAATGTCAGGAGTCACCGTCGGGACTGAAGTAGCAACAGTAACGCTCATCCCTCTCTGCTAATGCGGCCGCATTTTGTGTTTAAAAGCTCCATAAAAATGTGTGTTATGTTTTACCGACAGAAAATGCCCAGAGTTAGGGTCAGAACTACCCAGAGAGGAACGGTTGACCCGGAGGTTTACGCAAGGGCCTTTTTTGATGTCCGAAGAGGCGATAGTATAAGGAGGGCAGCAGCGGTGCATGGCATTTGTCATGTCACCCTGTTCAGGTACTGCAAGAGGAGGGCAGAGGCAAGAGGGCAGCAGACCAGGGCCCCGGGGTACAGGGCTCACAACAAAGTCTTCACAGAAGAACAGGAGAAGAGACTGCAGGCATATGTAAAGAGAGCAGCCGATATATATTTTGGCCTGAGTCCTAAAGAGGTGCGAGTAACACCGCAGACAGAGCTACACCACTACCGCCATATAGCAAGCACCTCCGCTCCGGATCCGCCACGGCTCTGAGCCGGATCAGCTGGAGCCAGGGCAGATCCGGGGCAGATCCGGAGCGGAGGTGCTTGCTATCAGGGAATTAACCTCTTTTTTATGATTTTTTTAGGTGCGAAAGTTTGCATATGAGCTGGCCAAAAATATTGGCCTCAAAACTCCATGTTCATGGAAGAAAAACCAGATGGCAGGGAAGGATTGGCTCACCTCCTTCCTTGAGCGCAACAAAACCCTGTCCATCCGTCGACCTCAAGCCACCAGCATGTCCCGCTCCACCAGCTTCAACAAGACCAACGTGACCGCATTTTTTAACAACCTAAAGACTGTCCTCACCCGCTATAATTTTGAGGCAAATGACTTCTGGAACATGGATGAATCAGGTAAAAATTTATATTTTGATGATAAATTTAAAAGCAACAGTGATTTGCACCAGCAATAATTCATTTCACTGATTATTTCAGGTACCACAACGGTTCAAGTGCCAGACAAAGTCATTGCCACCAAGGGCCAGCGCCAGGTTGGTGCTGTGACCTCCGGGGAAAGAGGGACATTGGTGACCGTTGCCTTTGCTGCCAACGCACAAGGCAACTTTGTTCCCCCTTACTTTATCTTCCCAAGGAAGAAGTTCCATGACCACTTCATCCGGGATGGTCCCCCTGGCTCCACTGGTTCTGCCAATGGATCGGGGTGGATGGAGGAGACAGATTTTTTGGCCTTTTTACAGCATTTTGCAAGAGACACCCGCGTGACCCCGGAGTCAAAGTTGCTGCTACTCTTAGACAATCATGCATCACACCTCTCTGTGGTAGCTATTGACTTTTGCAAGTCACAGGGCATTGTACTCCTGTCATTTCCACCCCACTGCTCCCACCGTCTTCAGCCACTAGACCGAAGCGTTTTTGGCCCTCTGAAGCACTACATTAACAGTGCAGCAGACAATTGGATGCGAATGAACCCTGGAAGAACTTTGACCATCTACAACATCCCGAGCCTTGTGGCTAAAGCTCTGCCTCAAGCTTCGACACCAAGCAGCATTTCGTCTGGGTTCGAGTGTACCGGTATCTGGCCCTTGAATCCAGATATTTTCAGTGAGGCAGACTTTGCTCCAGCTTATGTGACCGACCGTCCTGCACCAGCACCAGCTCCATCCCCAGTGCCAGGGCCAGCTCCATCACCAGCGCCCCCTTCATCACCAGCGCCACCTCCATCGCCAGCGCATACCATCTATCCAGGTATGCTAGTGGTTCCAGGAACATCTAGTGGCACGCCAGGACAGAGGTTCAGCCCAGAAAAGGTTCGCCCATATCCAAAGGCTGGCTTGAGGAAAGAAAATAAAAGGAGAGGCCGAAAGAGGTGAGCATAGTGTCATTTTTAACTCGTCTTGGTTCTCTTGCTTGTATAAAAACAAGCTGATTCTGACTATAATCTCATTGAATGTTGCAGGTCAACAGCAATACTGACCGACACCCCGGTGAAAGCTGCTTTGGAGGAGGAGAGTCGGCAGAGGGGCCAGAGAAAACAGTCCTCTTCAAAACTCCCAAAGAAAACGAGGCTTAGTGGACACACTGCAACCACAGTTTCTCGGGGCAAGGATGAGGAATGTCTTGTTTGTGGGGAGACATTTGCCTCATCTTTGCCTGGAGAAGTGTGGGTGCGGTGCATCTTTTGTCTGCTGTGGTCGCATGAGGCATGCACTGAGGGTGCCACTCATTATATCTGTCACAACTGTGATGAGTAATTTCATCCCAGGTAGCAAGCTCCTCCGCACCGGATCTGCCCCCGCTCTGAGCCGGATCAGCTGGAGTCGGCACAGAGCCGGGGCAGATCCGGAGCGGAGGTGCTTGCTACCTGGGATAATTTTTATAAATAGACCTTGCACATTAAACATGTTCGAAGTCAATATATATGGTGATGATTTAGCACCTGATATTGACAGAGCACACACGAAAGTAGTTAATCGCTCCGAAATTTTTTTTCGGTCTGTAACGTTATCTTTTAAAATGACGTCCAAGTGAAAAATGTAACTTTCGTACCAGCTCTCCCCTACTGTTCGAGGTCCTTATCCTACGGAATCGGAACCTCGACAAGTTCATTATAATACGTACGCAATTTCTATCATTTTCTATCTACATACATATATACTGTATATCGCTAGAATGAACAATACAGGATATATTATGTACTCGTATAACCCAGCCAAACACACAAACTTAGCATGACAATATCACAAGTCCGCTGCAGACATTCACGTGCTTCAGCAACTTTACACACAGTTATCAGACGAAGTACAAAAACGGAATAGCAAAACAAACAACAATCAGTGCACTTTCACGCATTCAATGGCATTGGCAAATAACCAAGGTTTCTACTTCAGCATTCCCGCTCACCACACAGCCCAGTTTCACACAATTCAAAAGTTTACCAGAGCAAACTCCCGTTTTACAAAAATGGCAAAACGGTCCAAACAGTTCCTCGAACAACTCTATTTTCCTACAACTGCCGCAGTGAGGCTCGTCAGCACTCGCTAACAGCAGGCTATGCAAATGCCAACGGTAACGACAATGTCGTCTTACGGGGAGTCCAACCCAACTCCACTAGGGCCACTTACTAATGACACCAATGTGTCCTCTTACAGGGAGTACAACCCAACTCCACAAAATTCAGTGGTACCGACAAAGTCCTCTTGCGAGAGTCCAACCCGACTCCAAAACCCAATGGCAGGGACGCTTCCGCGTCCTATCAACAAGTGCCCGGCAATGACGCTCCTGCGTCCTATCAATCTCTCAAGGTCTCCAGACCCCCAAATGCCTCAAAGGCAATGACACAACGTGTCCTCTTACGAGAGTCCAACCCGACTCCACCCCGACTCCACTAGGGCCACTGACTAATGACACCAATGTGTCCTCTTACAGGGAGTACAACCCAACTCCACAAAATTCAGAAGTAACGACGGAAGAAGTGGTCCGGACCAGCCCCCTAGTGGAGCAAGACAGTTACTGCAGTGGTCCGTGCTCCACAGGACAGTGGTCCGGACCAGCCCCCAAGTGGAGCAAGACAGTTACTGCAGTGGTCCATGCTCCACAGGACAGTGGTCCGGATCAGCCCCCTAGTGGAGCAGGACAGAGCAGGACAGCAGGACTGCAGTGGTCCGTGTTACAGGACAGTACAGTACACAAAATGTTACAGCTCCTACTGAAACAGGACTGGAGGGTTCCTTCTAGAAAATCATTCATTCATATTGAATTTCATGCAATATAAGTTGATTTGTGTTAAATATATGATTATTTTATGATTTGACAGCGTGCCATTTTGAAGGATCTTAGAGTTTGAGGAGCTACCTGGAGAGCTGTCTTATTTGGCTCCTCAAGAGTAGGTAATTTAGAATTTAATGGTCAGATGAATTATACTTGTGATCAAGGAGTTTGTGATCCCAGAAATGTATAGTTTTTACCCCCAGCCATTTTCCAATTCTCAGAATTATTTTTTGTACACTTTTAATGCTGAATTTTCATGAAGACTTTTTTATGTTTGCAGCCCTTTTTCTCTACCAAAATCATGGAAATAAACTGAAATACGATGGAATTCTAAATGCTTCAAGTGTCTTGACATCAGTTGAGTCATTCCCTTCCTCTCTGTGAAGTTGCAAAGGGATTAAGATATGAGCCAACACTTAGTTGGATTGATTTCAAAGTGTTCTCAGTTCAGGTTTTGTTTTCGCTAGTTGTTTTCTTTTATTACTCTAACTTAGTTCGAGAGATAGCCTAGCTAGTATCGCTGTTGTGAGCCTTTCTTCGCAGTGTAGGGGGCTCATAGATAGTTAGCATGGACGGACGAAGAAAGGAAATGATGTAGTGCAAAAAGAGGAAGAGGATTCGTTCCTGTTCGGCGCTCGGCAAGACAGAGAATATAAAACAGCTAGAGCAAAGATTGACTTACCTCCTCCTTTTTCTGGTAGCCTTAGTCAGTTCCCCTTTGTGTTTGATGCATTCCCCTTCATGTTAACCTGAAGTTTATTATTTGTTTGGTGTATTTAATAAACTCTGTGTCCCTGCACCTGGGGCCACATTTCTACTCTTTGCCCTAGCATACTTCTCAACATCTTTGGGTGCCAGGACCGGACAGAAAGGCCACCTCACCTTGAGGACCCAGCAGGGACATTCACCACTCCACCCTGGATCACTCCCCCTCTTTTTTTTGATTTTGTTCACCGTGAAGAAGCCAGGCGTTTCTGCGCGCAGTCGGTGCGATGTCTGCATTTGCGCGCTCTCCTACGCCCTGCTCCAATTCACCCAAGACGCAAGAGGCCAGCTCACCCGAGGCACCAGAGGCCAGTTCTCCCCCATACCAGAGACCAGCATGCATCCTTGATCCAGTGGTCTGCTTCCCCCTCCGCTTCAGCCATCAGTGTGGTGCCCCCTCGCAGCCACAGCAGTCAGCCTGGTTCCCCGTCAGTGATCCCAGCAGTCAGCCTGCGGTCCCAGCAGCACCAGCAGCAAGTCAAGTCACTGCTCAAGCAGTGTGGTTGCGGCCCCAGCAGTTTGTGTGTGACCTCGGCATTAAGTCCACGGTCCCAGCAGTCTATCGCCCTCTTGTGGTTCCATCCGGAAGCCTGTCGCCGTCAGCAGTAAGCCTGTTCACCTGTAATTATGTTCACCTGTTTCCTTTTTGTTAACTAGATTCCCTTAAGTACAAGAGCTTAGTTTCTCCCTATTTGGGCAGGTAGCCTTACTCGGTTTCCCTTTTTTGTTAGGTGCACTCCCCTTAATGTTATCCTGAAGTTTTGTATTTGTTTGGTTTGCTCCTTCACTGTTTATTTAATAAACTCCACGTTCCTGCACCTGGGTCCTCATCTCTACTCCTTGCCCTAGCGCCCTTCTCAACATCTTTAGGTGCCAGGGCCTGACAAGAAGTAAACTCAAGGCAACATTTACCTCCAAATACAGACACATTATGAAGTAAAATTCAAAAACCCATGCTTACAACATTTTTTAAGTGATTTGTACTAGTACACGTGTCAAACTGGTGCCATGTAGGGCCAAGAGGCTGCAGGTTTTCATTCTACTCAAAAACTCACACCAGGTGACTTCACTGAATACCTCACCTTCAAGCAGAGAGAAGGGATTAATCAGTGAAATCACCTGCTGGAGTTTTTGGGTGGAATGAAAACCTGCAGCCTCTTGGCCCTCCATGGCACCAGTTTGACACCCCTGCACTAGTATGATGGGCCTACGACTGAAAGGTTGGTGTTTAGCATGATGTGAAAATATTCACAAGTGCGTAGCATTTCTCACCACATATTATTCGTAAAATAATCAACAAAAACCCTGGCCTGTACCTCCACTCTTAATGACTTATCACACCATTACTTTGCTGGGACAAGCAGCTATACAGAGGCAACCAATTCTGCTTGTATTGCTGACATTATGCATTAAGGGTGTGGCCAATTAGCATATGTTCCAAAAATTTAGATGCAGCATTTAATTTAGATGCAGCATTTAACATTTAACATTTTGATGTGGCATTTAAATTTAGATTTAGCATTTGAAATTTAAATATAACATTTAGATTTAGCATTTGAATTTAGATTTAACGTTAACATTGTATTTAAAATATTCATTCATTCATTTTCTATACCCGCTTATTCCTCACTAGGGTCACGGGGCGAGCTGGAGCCTATCCCAGCTGACTACAGGCAAAGGCAGGGACCCACCCTGAACAGCTTGCCAATCCATCGCAGGGCGCACACACCATTCAGACCATTCACTCTCACACTCATACCTATGGGCAATTTAGTGTCTCCAATTAACCTAACATGCATGTCTTTGGACTGTGGGAGGAAACCGGAGTACCCGGAGAAAACCCACGCGACCACAGGGAGAACATGCAAACTCCACACAGAAAGGCCACAGGCCGGATTCGAACCCACAACCTTCTTGCTGTGAGGCAGCAATGCTATATTTTTTAGAAAAAAATTAATAATGACATAGTTCACAAATATTGCAGTAAATCTGGTAAAAAAAAAAAAAAAAAACTCAGGAAATGCACACCAGTTTTTTGTTTTCTTTTTTACTTTTTTTGGAGCTAAATGTGGCCAAATGCTGCTGTTATGTTCAGTGTGCACAATTTTACAATCCAACACATTCTCATCCCGGACTTGTCATATCTTGACGCTAGCTGCCCAAACGTCCATATACGAGGCAGAAGGAAGCTTTTGGCGTCATTATTTGAGGGTTAGGGTTAGGGTTCGGGTTAAGGGTTAGGGGTTGGGGGTAGGGATTAGGGGTTAGGGGGTAGGGTTCATTTTACACTGGCGTCGATAAAGGATACTAAAACTGACCTTTTGCCTCATATATCGACGCTTGGTCAGGTAGCGTCAATATGTGACGCATCGGAATGACAATGGGCTCTACAAACAGCGACCCATACTGAACAACTTAAAGTGAATGCATTATTAAACAGCATAAGAAGAGTTGATTTTCAGAAGTGCTCAAGTCCGTTTTCGTCATTTTAGAGAAACGAGATTTTAAGAATTTGACAGCTTGCGTGGATCATCTTCCATGCGTTAAGCTGATGTAAATGTGATGAAATATCAGAAAAGATGTCTTAAAACACATTAGGAGACCGTCTAGCCTCTATCTTGATTCTTCGCCCAGATATTTCAAAAACCAGTCTGCAGACCTGAGTGCTTTTGGAGGCAAATAACTCAAAATAACAAAAATTGAACTTGATTTAAAAAATTCACACTGTTAAATTTTATTAGTTCAGAGTACTAAAACAGAACATCTTTTGGAAAAGATAACACACCACGTTCTAATCAAAATGAACAGCAAATATACTGGCTAATTCCTCGACTTGTCTTGAAATTTATACAATAGCCATGAAAGTCAGTATTTAGGTCGAACACTATCTTAGCTTGATCTGTTACCAGCTGGCTGCATTGCTTGAGGGAGGGTCGTCCGTGGTGCGGCAACTGCTGATAAGAAAGCCAAATGAACTTAGTTTTGGTAACTTTGCTACCCTCTTCTCCTGTTAAAAACACATAATAAAATATACTGTTTTAAGTAGCGGTAAATGGTTTCTTTCGTAGTTGCAAAACACTGTTTCGGGACTCTGTGCTTTTGGTAGTGAGACTTGCCCTCACGGTTATCATTACATTGGCAGTCAATTCAGCAGTTCTTATGCATTATCTGACATGGCAGAAGACGTTTTATGGAATGTGTTTTTGCGGCATCACAGATGACGCACTTTGTTGTTGAGGACAGCTGACACATCTGGCCATTCTGTGTCATCCCTGCAGTCTGGATACAGTCGTTTAATGGACATTAATGCGTCCAGAATCTTTTCTTTGAGACTGGCCATCATTCAACATTCAAAATGTTTGATTCTTCCGAGATTCATTTGTTTGTGGCATTTGAAGTGGGAATGATCTGACTTTGTTTATGGGTTTTTTTATTGGCCCTGATCTTCAACTTTTCATGTGCAAAATGATTTCTCCCAATGTGATTCATGACCATGATCCAGGGAACTGTGCTGCATTTAGATAATCATAATGAGGTGTTAAACCAAGAAAGGATTTGAACCCAGACACTTGACATTTTGCAATGCTTACCATACCTGATGGTCATCATGTCAATCAGCAAAAGGAAAAACTATCAGTTTTCAAATTAGACGATAAAACCACTTTGCGTTTTTAATGCCTCTCAGTATATAGTCATACCAGTATTATGTAGCCATGGATGTCAAAAAGTTTCTTGAACAAAATTAATGGAAGATATGTACAGTCGAATGGAAGGTAAATGCAGCTGAACAATGGTCACAATAAAAACCAGTCTCCATGAATTATGAATGGGCAGTAGGACCATCCAAACAGGTTTAAAGACTTCATTTTCCTCCCTATCGCATGGTAATTAGAAAGTTCAGCTAAGCAATGCTTTAATTGGCTGCCTGGACTTGTGTACTTGTAGAAGTTTTAGACTGGACTTGGTCACCGCTAGAAGTCGCTTCTTGGGGAATTTCCAATTCATTTTATATTGTACTTGAGTGCTCCTTGGCCAAAATTAGCTTATGGGGCTTATTCCTCATCAATGAAAGAATTGATTTGTAGTGTTATCTGATTTTCAATGAATATGGACTTGAGCACTAATGGAAATAACCCCTTCATATGCAACTTTCTTTTCTAGATAACATCTTTTCAGGGGCAGCTCTTCTTGTTTCAATAATGCAACAGCAAGGAGCATGCTACACGTCACAACAACGGTCTAATTGAAGAATGCAGCTGCTAGTTTGACTTAGCTGCAGTCCAGACTAGGCTCCCACTGAAAATATGCAAAGCTTTAAGCTTGCAGGGCATAATCTGATCAGAGCCTTGACATCACAACACAAATTCTGTCCATACTTTTTGTTGTATTATCAAATATGTTTTTGTGAACACTGGAAGGTCCTCTTATACATTCCCCTAGCTTCCTCTACAGAGAACAGGGTTCTGAGTGATGGCAAGACAGTGCATGGGATACACTTGCTTTTTAAGTCGATATAAGCTCCATTGTCTGAATAATCTCAGTCAATCATTTCCATTTGAGGATATTTTAGTGAGTTAAATGCTAAATGCTCCTTGGAGCGTAGTTGTGGATTGATATTCATGTTTTCTAAATGGCAATGAAATAACTAAGAGCTAAATGGGCTCTAAACAGTATTTATTACTCTAATTGTTTAATTGCATTATTTTTGGAGCCAGGACTATACCAGACAGTTTATTTATTAGACTCCGGGGGCAAGAGGCAGTCAACTTGTGCTATGCCTGTAGAAGGTGTAATAAAGATTGGCCCCTCATTTCCCCTGATATGCCCTTCTTTGTGTTTCAATAATATGAGTTTTTGAGAAATTGAATCATGGAGAAGATGTGATCTTTTTCCATTTGGCAAATAAACCACCAGAACATATAGTGGGTGCTGATTCAGGACTCAATTCATCATTCTGGAACAAACTGTTCAGCCTCTGTCCAGCGAAGAAAACCAGCCCTCCACTGTCCACTGTAAAAAAAAAAAAAAAACAGCTGCATACTCGAAGGACTAAAGTCGAAAGATCCCCTATGACATCATCATATGCCAGTAAATGCCTTTTGTTTCTTAGTAACACTGGGCTTTAACGCCCCTTTTATGCATCATGGCGGTTCATATAATAGTCTCACTGGTGATAGTTCGGGAGAAGTTATGGATTTATCCTGTGAATTCCCAATGATGATGGTGGTATTGGGGTGTGGTCTAATAAGTGTCTAATTGCTCTCACTGCAAAAACAAATAGTTGTTTTAACATTAAAAATGTAGTGTCTGGGTTGCCTGAAAATTTTATGTTAACTGAATTTTAAATGACAAGTTGAGGTAGTTTTGAAATGATTTAAATTATGTCAACTTCTCATCTTAAGTTCTGTTAAGTTAAAATTTTAAGGCAGCCTGAACACTAAGTTTAAAAAAATAAAAATAAAAAAAGAATTTTTTTTCTTTTGCAGTGCTCAGGGTGGTGATGCTGTATGCAATGCAGGGCTGATATGTTTCTGAGAGATGTATTCATTAACCTGTCTTATCTGGGTGAACACATTAACAGACTATATAGAACCAGAGCCTGAATGAGAGAGAAGCAGGGGGAAGAGATAGAAAGTAAGGCAGAGACAGTAGGAAGGTACCGGGGAAAGAAAAATATATCGACAGAAAGTGAGGGTGGGGAGAAAATGGGAAGAAAAATGGAGCCAAGAGATTCAAAAAAGAAGAATTGAATGACAAAAACTTGATGGACAGAGACCGTTAAAATGGAGTTGAGAGTGTGCTAGAAATTGATTGACAACTGGAAGGTTTGAGTTACACATTCTGAGATGAAAGCTTATCATTGCAAATCATCCCCCTCCCCCCATCTGTTCCTCTGGGGGTCAAGAGGACAACTTGAACAGCACAATATTTTTATCATACCAACAGACAGACTGCTGGATGCTCTCTCATACCAAGCAACTGAACACATGTATTTCATATGGGATCAGTGCCTGAAGTCTTTCTCAATTTATTTGTTAAAGTTTGTAGCAGCATCTGCAGTTAAAAAAAGAGCCACATTTTCTCTAAGAGCCCATGTGCCCGCATTTGCACTCATACAGTTCAGAGCCCTATTAACTAAGGCTAACACATGCAACATAACAACAAAAGGTCAAGACACTTAAATCAATGACCCCAGGTTTACTTTATGGAATATAGCCCCCACTTAAATGACATTTATGTGTGTAACACTTTCTTGAAGAAAAATTGTGCAATGTTCTCTGACTGGAATGCAATGTTTCTGCTGAGTAGTTGAGAATTATATAAGCACACATTTTTGGGGGGTGTTTTGGGTATTCAGTGTGTTAATCTTGCGGTTGTTATAACAGCATAGAAAATATGTTTCTTAAAAATGAATTACAACAGCAGCATTTAATTTCTGCCTGCAATCTTTCTGTTGTTGCAAAATTACCCTCTAAATTAGCACTTTGCTTTGCTTAAGACAAACAGTCAGGGAACACTAAACAATGTTGTACAGTGGCAGTGCAATCCATTTCAACATTGTTATGAGTGCTCAAGAACAAGCACAGAAAAGGAACCTCTATATGTTGCACCAGAATACAAGCCAACATTAAAACCTCCTGAAAGCCAAGGCATGAAACAAATGCATTCCTTGAGGATGAGAACATCATAGGGCCTTAAAAACGTCTAATCAGAGCTGAAACAATTTCAGAGCTCTCAGAGCTTACATACCGCCAATCCAAACTATTATTACACACACACGCACGTTTGTTAATGATGCAGACGTAAGCTAAGCATGAAATACTCATAATTGTCTATGACCGTGAAATATACAGATCAAATTGTGAATTTCCTTAATTGTAGTTTATTAATGCACTTTACAGTGAAATGTAAACCAAACTTTCATACGCTGATGCCAGTCATAAACAACATTTATTACACATTATCAAAGTCAGTGACACATTTTTCATGAACAACTATACCCTTTTGTTAATAACTGCTACAGCCCTCATGTGAATTCCTTGTGTGTCTCTTCGCAATTCAGCAACCTGTGCGTCTATTAGGTGTATGTGTCTGGTGATTTGTTTGCGTCTTGTGCATCTTCCCTGCCCAGCTGAGTCGACAGTAGTCTCCTAATGACAATGCGATGGGTACTTAAGCCCTCTGCTTTATGTGAAAGTGGCTGGATCATAAAGGTGCATTTGTACCAAGATCCCAGTCAATGTATGTTGGTAAAAGTTCTTAATCTTCATTTAATGCAACTAGTACTTTCATGACATCCCTTCCTCAAAGTCTTTCTTATCATCTGGTTAATTTGAACAATCATAATCAGGGCCCAGTATTGGGACCCAGTTCAAGTTAACCCAAACTCAAGCCTGTTCATCAGTTATCAAGAACAATCTTCCAATCCTCATTAAGATCCAAGACTGTTCTTGTTAACCCACTAAGTTTATTCTCCAAGTCCAGTTTTTTGGGAACAAGCTTCCAACCCTGATCCAGGTCCAGGACTGGGACCGCGTTCCTCTCATCCTCTGAAGCAGTTCAGTGCTGGTGAATTCTGTACAACATCTGGCTGCATCCTGGAGGCTACTGGCTGGCGACTGACAGCCCAGCCTAAGCCTGATACGTCAGTGCTGAACTGTCTATCATGACCAGGGGCGCAGGAAGCACGGGCGACGCAGGGGATATGTCCCTTGCAGTTTCAAGGAGACAGCCATCTGTCCTCCCCACTTTTGATAAGGGAAAAAAATACTTTAGGCCACGCTAAACAAAACTTTCGACAAAAAGCATCGCTTCCCTACTGACCAGAACCATTGAAAGAGATGACAGTATCCCGCATTCGCTCCGCGAGTAACAGTCCTATATCTAAAATCTTTGATCATTTTGCCTATGCTGACAACCATCACGAACCACACTAATCGCTTTCGTAGACTGTCTCCCGTTCACCCCGTTTGTAACATTCGTTAGTCATAATTGGTAGGCTATATATCAGTTCAACTGCTACTACTAATACTCAAGTGGTTTTCACTTACTGCACTGAATGATGAAATGAAAGATGAATAACTCATTCACATGTTTTAATTTCTAGAACATTTATGATGCAGATCTATCTTGAGTTACCTTTGGACAATGACGTAGAGAAAGAACTAGACTGCACTCTCTCTTTTCTAGGTGTATTCTGCCATGTTCAATAGGCGCCAGCTTCTAGTCATGGCAAAACACATAGTAAACACCCCTATTCAGAGATACAATACAATACTTTCGTGCTCAAAAGTTTGCATACCCAAGCTAAATTTGTGAATTTTGCGAAATGCCATTAACTTTGAAAATATGACTCATCATGCAAAAAACTTTTTTTTAAGGATCATGATCATGTGAAGTCATTTATCATCACATAGGTGTTTGGCTCCTTTTTAAATCATAACGATAACTGTTTACATACCCTTGAATGTTTGACCTTGTTATATAGACACAAGGTGACACACTCAGGTTTGAATGGCTATTAAGGGTTCCACACCTGTGGCTTTTTAAATTGTAACTAGTGCCTGTGTATAGTCATTGAGTTCCTTAGCTCCCGAGTGGATGTACTGATCTAGCTAGACACTGAGCCATGGGGAGCGGGAAAGAACTGTCAAAGGACCTGAAGTCGTAATAACGTAGTTCAACTTTTTACCCCTTGAGTTTCCATTCAGTACAATAACTGAAAAATGCCACCACCAATCATCACAATCTTTGGTGAGGACATCGGGGAACAGTTACTGCACAAGCCTATCGATTTCGGCCGCAATCCCAAGTCAAATATAGCTGCCACAGCTGCCATCTTGAATTTCATTTCCATGCGATAACTCAAAAACGCCATCACCGATCATCACGATTTTTGGTGAAGACATAGGCTTGTGTAGTAACTGTTCCCCTATCAATTTCGGTTGCGATCCGAAATCGAATATGGCTGCCACGGCCGCCATCTTGAATTTCAATTCTGCACGATAACTCAAAAACGCCTCCGCCAATCAAAGCCATTTTGCTGTGTTGCTTGGTCGAATTCGACGACACTGGGATGTCCACTATGGCTGCCACAGCCGCCATCTTGTATTGTGTAGGATAACTTGCAAAGGCCTTTGTCTGTTTATTTTCATTCGAAATAATCCAGCTGAGGGGTATTGCCCGCTTTGTGGGGCTATTTTTAAAGATGGGGAAAGGATATAAAAAGATATCAAAAGACTTGCAGAAGCCAGTCAGTACTGTTCGGTCCGTGATTAAGAGGTGGAAAATTAGGGGATATGCTGATACCGAGCCAAGGTCAGGTAGGCCAAGAAAGATTTCAGCCCAAACTGCCTGAAGAATTGTTCGGGACACAAAGAAAAATCCGCAAGCCAATTCAAGAGAAATACAGGATGCTCTGGAAAATTATGGTGTGGTCGTTTCAACGAGCACAATAAGTAGGTACTTGAACAACAATGAGCTGCATGGTTGAGTTGCTAGAAGGAAGCCATTATTGCGCCCATCCCCCCAAAAAAAAAAAAACCCACCATAGGAGTATGCTACCTACCGCCAGCTTCGGAAAGTATTGTAAATGAAATGCTCTTTAAAGTAGGGATTCAAAGAAAATAAGTATCCATAACATTGGTCCGTTATGGCAATTTCATGATATGATGAAGGTATTCACTCCAGGGCTGTACAGTGCGACATATATGTCGCATGTGCGACATGAAAATTAGTCCGTGCGATGAATGAACGAACTGTTGTAGCACCGGTGCGATGAGAGACAGAGCAGTTGTGTGTGTGCGAGATAGCGAGACGTGAAACAATGCCACCTCGGAGGTTAGTTAGGTGAGGCAGGATCCTCACCGTAAAGCAAACGATTACTCCCCTTTGCTTGATTAGCAATCAGACAATTAACTAATTTAGTAAGACTATTCGGCAGAATGACAGGCCAGTTTAAGTTTCCACGGCGTTATTACTCTGTAGGCTACATCGAACCTGAAATGCTCACGATACTTGCTCACAGGAAGCCGAAGCAAGCAATGCCATTCAGTTCTTTTGCTGAGTTCAATGCTTGATCAATATGCAATATATTCCCCCTTAAATACGCATTTTTATAACCCCAGTCAAAAAACGGGGCGTTTATTTTCAGTCTTTCATAATCCGATGAACAAAAGGTTAAAACGAAACACGAAATTATCGACAGAGCTGAGATGTTTTTCTATTGATTAAACGTATTTCCATCCTTGCTGTCGAATCGAAGCGTATACGTCAATGAATCTTTTTGTCGTCATCACCTATCAGTATACAGGCTCGAAATGTACACTCACCCACTATGTAGGGCATTATGTTGTGAATGTTCTACAGTGAAAACAATATAAAGACAGTGAGTGAGTGTGCATTCCGTGTGTCATCAGCATCTGTTTGCCAGCATGACCATTAAGATAAGCTAAACCTCCGAGGAATATTCGTGCAGATAACTTTAAGGCTCCCTGTCCATCGTCCGCCACTGCTTGCGACAGGAGCTCTATTCCCCGTGGCTCTTACTTTGCATAGCGCATCAGCAAACGCGGATATGTATTTACTCTGTTAATTTCGTGAAATAAATATTTGAAATATTCTCAATCCTTCACAACTCTGTCTCATATCGTGTGTTTGATAACTTTGTTCTATTCTTGTAAAAAAAAAAAAAAAAAAATCCTTTAAACAAATCAAATAGCCTGCCGTGCCGTACATAATTTACGAAGAATAATGAGTGAATTAATAAATGAATTGAAGTCATTTTATTTGCATCAAGAAAACTTACAAAGAACTAATGTGGAATCACAATGAAATACAATTGAAATAAGATTTGTACTGTTTCACGATTATTGTGGTAACTGGTTTCAACGGTGGTTTTTATGGCTTGAGCTCGTACGTGTGAGTGTTTATATATACGTTCCGGTTCGGTCCATAATCCGTCTGTGCAGATGTTAATGCCAGCGGACATGGAGCTGCTTTATTTATGCACGCAGTTACACTATTCTCTCACTGGATGGCACACCCGGATCACTTATCGAATATTAACCACACAGTTCGAACACAGTTTAGAATATTGGCCAGTTCAGTCCCAACCCTGTTTTTCAAGAGTTGCATGAATTAAACTCCTCAGCTAAGCCTCATGTGCAAACTGCTCAATATACTTGCCCATACTATATATCCAGCAATTCCAAAAATGCTCTCTTGTCACAGAAAAAAATGTTGTACTCTGTAGCAACCACTTCATCTATAGAGAACCAGTGGTATTCAAATTAGTAGTTAAGAAAAATTGGTTTTCTGAAGCAAAAAATTTCACATGATATTCATACTGTTATTCTTCTATCACTATCATCTATCTTCTATCGTTTCCCTCATGCAGGGGTAGTTCTGGGCCAGGACGCGCACGCGCGACGACCGCAAATCGATAGTACCCCCGGACACTCCGTCCGGAGATACCATAATGTCTTTTTGTGAGAAAAAGTCACTATCTAGTATTTTATGGGCCAGTTTCACAGACATGGCTGAAGCATAGTCTTGGGCTAAACAGAGTTTTGTATGGAGATTCTCTACTGAATATTGAATTCAGTCTACGATTAAGCTTAATTTGCGTCTGGGAAACCGGCCCTGTGTGTCTTTAAATGATAAACTGCACTACTTGTGGTTGGTTTTAGAGATGTAACAGATGCTTTTACTGTGCCACAAGTTTTTGTCTTGTGCTACAAGACTATGAACCTCTGTAGCACCAGTGATATGAGCAGAAAAAGTTAACGTACAGCCCTGCACCCGTATAACAAGAGAAAAAAAAAGTTTCATGCGACTTGATATTCGCTTTCCAAATGTTGCTCCTTTTCCACCGTAACCAGTCCGCTGGCAGTCTCATTTTCCGTGATGTCACATACGGCTTGTGTACTCTGAAAGTACCCAGATGTTCCATAGTTATAATACAATGAACACTGTGAAAATTGTTTTCAATTTTGTTTTTAAAGCCTGACGAGTCAGAACTCTTAATAGATTTCTTCCAGATCTCCCAGTATAGTTTTAAATCCCATGTTTAAATCTTTATTTATTTATTTTTCAGATAATGCCGATAAAGGTGATTTCTTTCATCGATGCATACTAGTTTTGCTGCTTATTTTGGTTCATTCCGTGCCTGCAAAAAGTTCGGTCACCGCGCTGACTATACGCTATACACGTACACGTTGTCTAGTTTAGGAAAATTATGTTTTTACTGGAGTCATGCTACCATTCCGAGGAAGGTTGGACAAGCCAATGCTGTGGGCTACAAAAAAAGATAGTATTTAGACCATCTGGACAATCTGAATGATTGTCGTCTTGCCTAATCGGGGAGAACAAGCATCACCTGTTAACTGTGGAGTGCTCTCGGAGTGAACCTTCAGTTTATTATGAAAATGACTGAGAACAGGTCAGGACTAATAATTGTTTTAAACGGAAGTTTTGTGCAACCCGATTCTCTGTTCTTGTTCCGCAACTGTACTGAATTTAGCCCATGATTTAATTGCTGTTAGATCGCATATGGAGAGAAACCGTGTCTTCGGTTGCCAATTACGATAATGGGAAAACGCGTCAATAAAGGAAAATGCCCAAATAGCAAGCATACATCGGACAAACGTCGATTTTCCGTTGGCAGCCGTCGTCAGTTCTGTCGGGCTGACGTCGCAAACCGAAGTCGGCCGGACGGCGGAATGTCCAGCGGGCCGCGAAATTTTTTTTTTCCTGAACCTTTCAGGCAGTATGGTAGACTCTTGTCCAATCAGAGATCGTCGCGAACATGACGTCATGCGTATTATTCAAATATCAGAAGTTGTATGGCTTTGTATTTGACAGTTGTCCACTCGCAGGGCAAGAATAATCAAGTGGCAATTGAACAGATGGCTTCACTGCCCCATGCGATCTAACAGCGACCAAATAATGGGCTACATTCAGTACAGAAAAATAAGTTAATTATAAATAGGTCTATGCACTGGCACTCAGCAACGGTATTTTTTTTTTTTCCAGCGAGAGCGGAATTTCAGAACTCTTTGCGAATGAAGGTAATTTCATGCGACAAGTACGCACACCTGTTTTTGCAGCACGGTCACGCAACTTGCTGTAAAAAATACAGCTGTCCGATTGGAAAATATAAACGGACGAAACCACATACAAGTCACCAAAATTACCATCATTCGCTGAAGAGTTCTGAAATGAGTGCCAGTACATAGACCTAATTATAATTAAATTATTTTTCTGTGCTGAATGTAGCCCATTATTTTGTAGCTTTTAGATCGCATGGGGGAGAGAAGCCGCGTCTTCAATTGCCACTTGATTATTCTTGCCCTGAGAGTGGTCAACTGTCAAATACAACGCCATACAACTTCTGATATTTGAATAATATGCATGACGTCATGTTCGCGCCGATCTCTGATTGGACAAGAGTCTACCATACTGCCTGAAAGGTTCAGGAAAAAAAAATTCGCCAGTGGGCCAACGTCGGGCAACCGTCGGAAAACCGACCAAAGGCGAAACACGTTTCTTAATCCCAGGCCCGGCGCTAGGACTGGGAATTGGGGGGGCACAGACACGTCCCTTTATGACAATTAGGATAGTCCTGCTTGTTCTCAATTATTTTCCAAAATTTACACGTTTTCCAATTATCGTAATTGGCAACTGAAGACACGGTTTCTCGCCATATGCGATCTAACAGCGATGAAATCATAGGGTAAATTCAGTATAACTGAGAATTGGGGCGGACAAAACATCCGTTTTAAACAGTTTTAGTCCTGACCTGTTCTCATTTTCATGATTAACAAAAGGTTCACTCCGAGAGCACGCCACACTTAACAGGTGTTGCTTGTTCTCCCCGATTAGGTAGGACGACAATCATTCATCTGGACGCGTATTTGCTGAATTTAAATCACCGTTATTCAAAATTGCAGACCTGCGCAAATAGCTTGAGCCGCATGCTTTTTATAGCCTATTTCACTGGCGAGTGCCACTTTTTTCACTCAATGCCGAGAGTAATTTTGAATAACGTTGATTTAAATTTAGCAAATACGCGTCCAGATGAATGATTGTCGTCTTACCTAATCGGGGAGAACAAGCAACTCCTGTTAAGTGTGGAGCGCTCTCGGAGTGAACCTTTTGTTAATCATAAAAATGACTGAGAACAGGTGAGGACTAAGATTGTTTAAAACGGATGTTTCGTCCACCCCAATTCTCAGTTATCCTGAATTTACCCTATGATTTCATCGCTGTTAGATCGCATATGGAGAGAAACCGTGTCTTCAGTTGCCAATTACGTTAATTGGAAAACGCGTCAGTAAAGGAAAATGATTGAGAACTAGCCAGGACTATCCTAATTGTCCTAAAGGGACATGTCTGTGCCCCCCCAATTCCCTGTTCTAGCGCCGGGCCTGCTTAATCCTCTCCCCATTCATTACAACATTGGTTTATACCCAATACCAACGATTTCAATTTAGATTCAGTGTAGGAAATAGTTTTGTTGCCATGCAAAACCTGCACCGGAGCTCCGTGTTCTTGGGCATTGATTTAGGCTCATGAAAACTCTCAGAAAACAAATTTCACAGGAACAAGAAATTTCCCTTCCCATAGCACTCAGCCAGCAAGTAGCAAGATGAACCAAAAGCGGAACAATCGTATGCATTTCAAGTAATAGAAGGGGTGTTATCAGACGATATATTATTGAAAATTAATGTTGCTAAAATAAGTGTGTATTGTTTGCGAAAACTAGCCCAATATAAATTGTATTTCTCCCATCGGATTTTTGTGGCGGATTGTTAATGCGAGCCTGATATATGGGCGTAATGTTGCAGTGCGTATACATACGTTGGTTAAAACCAAAACAAACTAGAGTGCCAAGGGCCCTGAAGGTTGCCGGCAGTTACAGCTCCAACAGGAGAAAAGTAACTAGCATCAGTCCGCGGATTCAACAGCAAGCCAACACGAATTCTTGCGAAAGCAACACATTGTCTACACGATATTGGAGTTAAAAAGCTCCAGCTCGGACATCCGCGAAAAAATTAAACCTGTTTAATTTTTTAGCGAATTTTGGCGGTGATGGCGAATGGTCCCGTACCAATACGAATCAATTCACGGATCTTCGAATCAATTCTTCTCTGCGAAAGAAAAGAGCTGTTTCATCCGCACACTTCCGCGGGCCAACGCAGCTCAGTGAGAAAGGAGTTTTAGTTACTATTATCGGGCAACTCGACTGAGCAATCACACTTTTTCATGAGTGACAGACAGCAACATTTCTGCCATTTAGCAAAAATATGATCTTTAAGAAGTCTACATCATGAAATCCGATTAGGTTTTTTTCTAACCTGAACTTTCACTGTCGTCTGCTGTCAATTTGTGAAGTGCGCCATCTTCTCAATTCACTTCTGGTTCTTGCTCTGCTTTCAGACAATATTTTTTTTTACACAACACTGCCACTGAGTGGGTCTAATTAGTATTATTCTTTCTATTCCATGACGCTAATAGGGACAAACATCCAAAAATGGGTTTTGACCAGTTTTTATTGCCGCAATTGATCATGAAAAAAGTCGACCATGCGGTTACAATGCCTGTAAAAATTTAAATTATTTTTAGGTTAGTGCCTAATACATACTAATTTCTAAGGACATTATTAAACGAGGAAATAAATAGATTGATTTTGTCACATAACCTTGACCTTGAAGACCAAAGTCAAATCCAATATGGTGTGTTTTATCAGCATACATGATTTGTCATTAGTATCCAATACAAAACGTAGATCTAAAGCCAACATTAAAGGACTTTTAGGCCGTTTTGTCATTACCTGGACCTTGTTGCCCAAGGTCAAATCCAATATGTCGAAAACAACCAGCATACATGATTTTCTATTAGTGCCCAATACATACCTTAGCTCTACAAACAATATTAAACAAATATGGGCCATTTTTGTCATATAACCTTGAGGCCCAACATCAAATTTGACTGACTGCCTAAGAATGTTCAGCATACATGGTTTCCTATCGATGCCCCAAACATACCTGAGCTCCAATTGCCATATTCAGCAAGTTATAGCAATTTTTGCCATTTGATCTTGACGCCCAATGAAATATTCAACTTGCAGAGAATGTTTGGCTTACATGATTCCCTATAGGTGCCTCACACATACCTAAGCTCTAAATGCCACATTAAGCTGTTATAACACATTTTTGTCATTTGACCTTCACCTTGAGGCTCAAGGTGAAATTCGAAAAACCGAGAATCTTTAGCATACATGATTCCCTTTAGGTGCCTCATGCATATCTAAGCTCTAAATGTCATATTTTGCAAGTTATAGCACATTTTTGCCATTTGGCCTTGACCTTGAGGCCCAAGGTTAAATGTGACTGACTCACAATGTTCGGCATTCCTGATTCCCTATAGGTGCCTCATACATACCTAAGCTCTAAATGCTATATTAAGAGAGTTATAGTACATTTTTGCCATTTGAACTTGACCTGGAGGCCCAAGGTCAAATGCGACTGACTCACAATGCTCGGCATACCTGATTCCCTTAAGGTGCCTCATACATACATAAGCTCTAAATGCTGTATTAAGAGAGTTATTGCACATTTTTGCCATTTGACCTTGACCTTTAGGCCTAAAGTCAAATGTGACTGAGTCACAATGTTCGGCATACCTGATTTCCTAGAGGTGCCTCATACATACCTAAGCTCTAAATGCTATATTAAGAAAGTTATAGCACATTTTTGCCATTTGACCTTGACATGGAGGCCCAAGGTCAAATGGACTGAGTCACAATGTTCGGCATATCTGATTCCCTAGAGGTGCCTCATACATACCTAAGCTCTAAATGCTATACTAAGAGAGTTATTGCACATTTTTGCCATTTGACCTTGACCTTGAGGCCCAAGGTCAAAAGTGACTGACTCACAATGTGTTCGGCATAGCTGATTACTCATAGGTGCCTCATACATACCTAAGCTCTAAATGCAATATTAAAGGGATAGTCCACCTAAAAACTATAATTTGTATATCAATTACTCACCATTAGATGTCTCGAATGGACGAAGTTGTTTTGCACCTGGCGCAACTTTATGGCCACTGGAGAGTTTTGAAAAATTATAAAAATTCCTTTTTTGCTGGAAGCAAATGGGGTCACACAGTAGCAATGGTAAAAAGTCCACAAAACGTCTGTTGACAAACTTTCAAACCATCGTCGAACGCATCGTCCAGTATAATCCAAGTCTGCTTTGTCCACTCGTATCCTCAGAACTCGAGAAACGCGGTTATTTTTCGCTAAAAATAATAAAATACCACAGTTATGCTTCAAGTAAGCTCGCGCATTCAACGGAAGTCTAGCCTCCCGGCTCGTTCCCAGACACTAATAAAGTTTTTGTGAGAAGGGAGAAGACGTGTTGCAAAACTTTATTAGTCTCTGGGAACGAGCCGGGAGGCGGGACTTCCGTTGAATGCGCGAATTATAGCACAAAACACCCCGAAAAATGATGAAGTCCAGACACTTTGCCTAGGTGGCGCTATGAAGGAGTGATTCAATCAAAACGCCTTTTACACCATTGAAGCAGGTCATGAT
Organism: Gymnothorax javanicus; assembly: GCA_029692085.1. Classification (NCBI taxonomy): domain Eukaryota; kingdom Metazoa; phylum Chordata; class Actinopteri; order Anguilliformes; family Muraenidae; genus Gymnothorax; species Gymnothorax javanicus. The sequence continues at coordinate 64,112,594 of CM056201.1, forward strand.
ACTGATTCTATTGCTGCGATTAAAAAAAAATTCATCAGACAGTTTTTGAGAAAATTGCACCTAAGTGCCAAAAATGGCCATTTTCGACATAAAAATGGCCGCCAAGTCTACACGAACTATTCAATGAAAAAAATTTTTGCTCGGGCATTAACTTGATGACCGATTTCATCACATTCCCAAATTTAAAAAAAAATTCATCGGACCGTTTTTGAGATACGGCTTTAAACGGACGACGCCGACGCCGCCGGACGCAAAGTGACGCCAATAGGTTGCCGGCCTACGGCCGGCAACCTAAAAAGGCCATTCTAAATATACTTTTCTTTACTAAGCAGCGACATGTCAAACGAGGCTTAAGTTGGTGCCCAGTGCGCTGCTTCTCATTCAGAATTCCCAGTCCAGCCTTTATTTTTTTCCGCAATTTTCGTTGCAAATTCATAAAGATTTTGAAAGGCTTATGGACAAGGAATACACTGGGCTTATACGTCGTCAAGAAGTGGGCAAACTCTTTGCAAATGAAGCGGTTCCTTCCTTTTTTCACCCAGTCACATTTCTACCTAGCCCAAATGGGTTTCCCAATTCCAAATGTGGTGCAAAAAAGGTTCTCAGCCCGAGGTTGCACCATGGGCCACGTTTAATATGAATGAAAACGGACATAAACCGAGTAAAAAATGGTTTTCTCGCACCCAAATGCTTAAAAAAAAAGACAGTGGCTATTCTTACGTGACTGTAATCCATTGCAGGCAGGCTATTCTTACGTGACTTTCGGTCAGGCATGCGCAGATTGAAATTGTATGACTTGGCGCAATTTTTGTCAATCAGGTCAATTTGGCGGCCAAGTTAGTACACGGGGACGAAGGGTTAAGCCCGTAACCATGGCACCGGTAAATTAAAATCTCGTCCCCGGGGCTTCTATACTGAGCAACAAAAGAAACGCAAATTAGCTAATTAGTTAATGTACTCTTATGATTACTCAGTAAAGTGACCGCAAAACAAAGAAATGTTTGATGAAACGAGTGTAAATGTGCACGCGCTAGTAATAAATTTGATTTTCTATAATAATTACGCGCAAACTTATTTTCCGGTCTGTCTTTAATTAACTTGCGTTTCTTTTGTTGCTAAGTATACTTGCTTCACCAAGGTTGGACAATCTCGTGGTAGCATCTGGAACTAGGCCGTTAATCAGATAGGAGAACTCCGGTAAAAATAGTTAAACATATCCACATTACATGAGCATCAGTCACGCAAACCATCAACGTGTCTAGCTATTCTTGCGGGAGAACAAGGTAAGAAAATGATCCAAGTCCGGCAATTTCAATCTGCGCATGTCTGACCGAAAGTCACGTAAGAATAGCCTGCCTGCAATGGATTACAGTCACGTAAGAATAGCCACTGTCTAAAAAAAACTCGAAAACAAATATGAAAACCAGTTATTCGCGGCTCAGACCTTTGCGCAAATATGCAGCAAGTTCAATGTGAATTTCACAGCATTACTGATGTTAGACAGTGCGTAAGATGGCCTACACGATCGTGATCTACTCAGTTGTATTCTTGCTTTTATTCCTTTCGAAATTTGCACAGCTGCTGCCTCTAATCCCGTTACTATAATGTTGACGATTGCTTCTCAACTGACCAGTGGTCCAGATTCGTGAACGTGGCTTTCGGTAAACGTTAAATAAACCCAGTTTTCGGCCTCTAACATATCTGCCGACTAATTTTACCGATATAGATTAATGCACATATTGGAAGCTCATGTTTGGATAGAATTTTTGCAAATATTAAGCGCCAATACGCGCAGTGATCGATTATCTTCACTGCAGGGTTGCACTACTCTCAACCTGTTCACGATTAATAATCGTATTATACAACACTGTAAAAAATGACCCAGAATAAAAAAAAAAAAAATAAATAAAATAATAATAATAATAATAATAATAATAATAATAATTTAACCAGGTGCAAAGCATTTTTCAGTTTGCTCAACTTCAAATTCCAAGTTCTTTCAGAATGAAATTGGGATGTAAATTGAGTGAACTCAAAGATCCTTTGCAGCTGGTTTCCCAACTTTAAGTTTGGTCAACTTATTTTTTTCCACCGAATATGATGTCAATAATGATTAGGACGTGATAACGACAATAAAGCTACAATGAGACTTCAGAAATTATCCACATAATAAGTTAGGTACTACCCTGAAACATCTTGTAAAAATAACAGTAAGCTACTGACAGCAATTGGCAAATAAATTGCCGTTATTTCTTCAACATCAGAAAAAGTTACTGTAGTCCAAAATAAAATACATATGCTGTATAATGAAATATATATGTATAATGAATGAATGTATAATGAAAAAATCATTTACATTTCATAGCAATAGGATCTGTTTTCGTGATTCATATTACTGCAACTACCGTCGCTTTTATTGTATCGTCTCACCATAATCATAATGTTCCAATTTAAATTACATCATTTCTGAATTAAATGTGGAATGTACCACTTTATCAAAAATATACAGAGAATAAATTTCAAGTTTTAAATAATTTATTCTGTCAATCCAGGAAAATTTTGTCATCAGCAACTGGGAACCAACAATGCACAAAAAATAATCCCTTGTAATAAAAGGAAAAAAAATGTATTTAGTCAAGATTCTCACAATATCTTTTATAAGTATCAATGCCTTGAATTGTCCTTTTAAAATGGTTATACATACTTCGACTGACTGCTTCCTCATTTGGAATTTTGCCGTCTTTTCCTTTTTTGGTGTTGATCCAAACGAGGTACCTGCATGCACAAAGGCAAAGAATAATGTGAAGAGACCAAGCCAGGGACACTTTAAAATCAAGTAATTTTAACAGCGCAATACCGCCAGAAGAACAACACAAACATACGTGCAAGAAGATCTTTATACTCCTGTCTGGCATGAATGGGATGCACTCCAAGAAAGTTCACATAAAGCTCACAGCTGTTCAGGGACTTCTTCTACTTCAGGGACATCTGCCGGAACATTAAAATCACAGAAAATAGTTTAAGCAAAAAGGTCCTCCTAATTTTTTAAGTATGTATTACTCAATTCTACCAATTCGAATTTTACCCAGTCCTAGAACAGTGGGCTCCAAAATGACAGGCACCCCTGACTAGCTATGCACAAAAAATTCTTTAAAAACATGTACAAGAAAAAAAAAAATGTATGTATGTTTACAAAATTCTAAGTGACATGTGAGAAATACTGAACAATATTAATGTTCCAATAAAAAAATCAATTTCCTCCAAATTAAGGTTTCACAATTAATGGCACCCTTAAAGATTATTGTAAATAACATCTACCAAAATTAAACCAGGAAATATTTTAGTTTTATCCAAGTGTTAAGGAACTACATTCAGCCACTGCATCACTGCCTGTTTCACTAGGATATAATAATGAGGTATATTAAGCAGTTTGCACGAGGCTTGGCTGAGGAGTGCAATTCTCACAATTCCTGGGAAACAAAGATGGGACTTAAAGGGCATATAAAGTCGATTCTCAGACCGGACGTTGAACGTCCAATGTTTACAAACAGATCACTTGCTTTTGTTGACATCTTGCATTGCCACATGACCAATTTCATTCATATAAACCAATGTTTTGTGTACATGCGTAGACAAGAGGCTCCTCAGAGCCTGTACTCGGGCCGGGTCTAGGCCTGGGCCAATCGGGAAACCGCGCGTGCGCATGAGCAGGACAATCACGACCCCGAAAAAAAAAAAAAAAGAAGACTGGAGCCAAAACACAGACTCGTGGCCTACCGGCCCGAGTAATAATCTTTCTATTTCGGTTCGTTTGCGCAGGTGCGGCTCGCTGATTAGCCAATAAATAAAAACAATGGGAATCGACCACATTCATACTCTAAATCAGTGTTTCTCAACTCCAGTCCTGGGGACCCACTGCCCTACACATTTGTCTGCCAGGTCAGCAATGGCATGATTCAGTCAATCAAATCCTAATCATCAGTCTCTTGCTAAGTTGAAATAGGTGTGGTAAACCAGGGCTAGTACAATCATACATGATACTTTGGATACTTTTTGAGTGAAGAAACATCATTAAAGAGGATTTGCAGGTTGACAAAACTGAAAATTTGATGTCACAGTGACAATTCTTTTTTAAAAAATAGATTCTCATGATTATCTCAAGCTTAGGGGACAAGGGTACTTCATGAAATAAAAAATGACCCACATGGTGAAGTTAATTTTCTGTTTACTTTTTTTGCAACTTGTTCTACTTAATGTGCTTAAGGTTAGGTCATTGTAAAATGCTGTTCTTAATCAGAAAGTTTTATGTCTGAAGGCAGTTTTTCTTTACTGGGGACACCTGACTCAATGAACAAAGAGATTGACAATTAGTATTAGCTGATTAAATGAATCATCCCACTGCTGAGCTGGAACACAAATTTATAGTGCTGTGGGTCCCCAGGACTGGAGTTGAGAAACACTGCTCTAAATCGGTAACAGGCAAGGCTCTGTCTTGAATATGTAATACACGATTTGGTTGTGCCATCTAGTGATAGAATAGTGTAACTGCGTGCAGAAATAGAGCAGCTCCATGTCCACTGGAGTCTACATCTGCACAGGGGGGTGAAAGTACCCTGTTTCTCTGAGGAGAGCCCTCATCCATTGCTCTCCGTCTCTGAGGAGCAGCCTGGTCCCTCCACGGTACTGCCCTGCCCTGCCCCAAGTCACCTCATCAGGACACATCAGAATTTCAGCCACACAGAAGCCACATCAGTCTATGAGTCTCATGCTGAGAGACAGACTGCTGCGTAGGAGGCACTGATGAGGCCACATCAGGAGCGCTAGAGAAGGCAAAGGGAGTGAAGGACAGGTTTAGAAAATTACCTGTTCATGTTAACCAGTCTTGTATTATGGGCTATACCAGGGGTGGGAAATTCCGGTCCTGGAGGGCCGGTGAGAATGCAGGTTTTTATTTTTATCAATTACCCTGACTAATTTATTTAATTGGTTGCATACACAAATATAGATTTGTCCAATGATTAGATCAAAGAAAAATGTTTTATGAAGGGAGACAAGAATAGTCATTGGTGGTTGAAGTGAAGGGCAGGTATAGGGTATTAACTTAGACTTGGATTGTGCCCACTCCCTCAAATTCCAAGGAGCTGAATTCACCAGGAAGGTGTGAATCACCACGGGGTGTCGAGAAGAACCCTGACAGGATGCCATCCAAACTTGAAACTTTATTTGTAAAGCAGCCCAGACTCCATAGAACAAGAGGAAAGCTGGTGTGGTACAATGTGGTCCTAAAAGAGAAGGAATTCACATAAAATTAACCACAAAATATTAAACAAATACAATTAGCCAGGTGCAGTAATGCTATGAAGTTGCATATAAATACTAGCAAGCTGGCATTGCAGGCAAAGTGAGTAGCTATTAGATTGCAGTACAAGGAAACGGCCACTAGATGGAGCCATACAGCAAGGAATATCAGGGCAGCCATTTTGGTAAGGTCAACAATCAGATAAACAGAACTGCCATATTGGTTGACTAACATCAGCCTAACAGTTGTGCAAGAGCAAGCTTAGGAAGCTAAATACACGTGCTCCCGAGTTGTTTATCAGTAAAACTCTAAATATGGTTCAACAGGTGATCTCAGCATGGACAATCCCCCAAACTGAGCATCTAGCTGGCACAAACTGGCCCAAACTACAGACAACACACAATAAATACAAGCTACACCAAACACACAAACGAATGCAAGCAGGACTTCATCATGCTATTTACAAGTTAATGGAATAAACTTGTATCTTCATCTAACAATGTCCAAGCACTTACTTTTGGCACCCATGCACACCTTGAACACAGCTATCCCCTTTTCCCCAGAATCTGTCCTTTCAGTCCAAGAGTTCAGTCACTAACTGAGGAGGAGTAACAATGACCCTAAATTCAGTGTGCGGGGTGCCTAGGGCTGATTGGAGGGAGGAGGCTGGGGTCCGTTGCTAGGCAGTGAACCTCCCAATCACCTAGGTGGAGTGCTTCAGGGGCCAGCTCAGAGGGTTAGCTAGGGTTTGTAACCTGAGCCAAGGGGGAGGAGGCCTCCCAGAAGTTGCAAAACCAGTTCCAGCTCACTGCCACAGCAAGAGACAGGCTGAGGATTGTAAACTCCCCCCCTCAAGTCCTTCTGGCCTTTTATACAGTGGCCATTCATGATAATTTAAAAAAAGCGCCTGAAATGTCAGATTTCATAAATGGTTTGGCTAATTTAGACAAACTAAAGGCCAGAAGTTAGTGTGAAAACCAGGGACAGATACTGCCCTCGTTGCCCACCTCTGGGTTATACCGTGGGATCACTTCTTCCACAAACTGTTGGGAGCAGAATCTTTGGGAGCAGATCTAGAACTGAATGCTGCCTCATAGCATCTTTAGCACAGTGTTTACTATGGAGTCAACTATCTCAGTGTAGGCTCTACGAAGGACAACGATCAACAGAACTTGCAGTGGCGACATTTTCAGTAGTCATGATTTAACCTTGTTAAATATGTATCGACAAATATACGGCATTGCTGTGTGCACCATTTGACTGATCTGTAGGCCTACATGAAGCAGCAACATCGCCCCAGTATGACAAGCGGCCAAGCCAGGTGTATGGTCACAGGACATAGAATTTCTATTCAGGGGAGTATCATTAGAAATGCTTTGAATAACCACAATAGTTTCACCGCATTCTTGTTTTTATTTTAAAATCATTTTACTGTCGCAGCGACTTACCTCCACAAACGATGTTCCTCATGTCCATCTTCATGAAGTAAAATGATAAAAATCGAGGATATCGAGCCAGTGAGCTCACAGTGCGTTAGCTGCAAAGTTAACTTGAGCATCTCAAACTCATACTTGCACTTTTGTTCCTCTTTATTAAACAATAATAATAACTAGCACTCTGCCCGTGGGGATCCACGGGTTCTATTTTATGTAACTTCGTGCAGCATGATGTCATCACGTTGCTATGGTGTTTCCATAAAACACCAAGGTGGCTGTCACGCGACCGATGTTTTTATAGTAACTAAAACTATCAAGGGGAATACGCTGCACTGCCATTCCGTGCTCAGTGGAACACGAAGTCGCCTGCGAGATGGAGCAAAATAGCGTCGCTCACATTTATGCTGCAGATTACTCGCTACTTTCTCTTGCGGCCTGGCATCTGGTTTTTGGGATTCAGGACTCCTGTGGATGAATTGGCTTGGGTTCAAAAGGGGGAATCCCCAGGAGAGGGGGATACCGGGGGATTCCCCTGTTTGTTTATATTATAATAGCGTCGCTCACGTTATGCTGTAGATACGCGCCCGGCGGAGTCTAGCACCGATACGCACACGGCGGAGTCTAGCACTGATTGGCCGGACACAGTCGCCTGCAAGACGGAGCCAAACAGCGTCGCTCCCGCTATGCTGCAGACACGCGCACGGCGGAGTCTAGCACCGATACGCACACGGTGGAGTCTAGCACTGATTGGCCGGACACAGTTGCCTGCAAGACGGAGCCAAACAGTGTCGCTCACGCTATGCTGCAGATACGCGCTCGTGGAATCTAGCGCTGAGTGGCCGGACACACAGACGCACGCACACAGAGGCCACTCGGCTATTATAGATAATGATAACAAGATAACATTAGCATACAAAACGCAATGGGAACTTCCCTTTATAACTAGTCCAAGACTACCGTTAGCATGCGAGTGCTAGCTTGCTACTTCAAGCTCAGTTAACACTTAGCCAGTTAACTTACCAAGCCTCACGTTTGTTTTGAGGAGGTCAGGCAAGTGAACAGATGATTCAACGATTGAAATAAAAATATGAACTTTAGACCAGATTTAGAAATATTTACTTAAAGTAAAATGTACAGTTATACAGCTGAATCATCTGTCTATAGCGATGTCATGCAAAATAGGCTGTAGTACGGTAGTGGCTAAATATAACTGAAACAGCTCGCGCTGAGAACTTAACCGCCAGAGATAGAATATGAGCTCGTGAGGGGCTTAAACACACAATGGTGAGTCAGCCAGAGGGAGGTTGGTAGCAGGCGACTGAGCGTAAAGTTCGCGTCCTCAGTCTCTTGGTAGTCAAATGAAAGAAAAATGCGCCACTATTATAGTTGTGCATCTTTTTAAATTTGCTGCTCGCGATGATCCTGGTATCCTCCGAACAGGCATGGATTTTGTTCTTGCCCTTGTTCTTGTTCTACGCGGTCCTGAAACATTCCCAGCTGGGCAATCAGTAACGCGGCTGTGATGTTATCTGAGCCTTTGAGGAGAAATAAACACAGCAGTGCACATGGCCGCAAAAAAAAAAAAAAAAACCCACACATGTTGCAAACACACTAGGACGTAACGCAACATGGACCCTCACATTAATACATCCCTCCGGTAAAAAAAGGCTTAACATAACTGCATTAGAAGTATTTAATGCCGAGACATTTCAGTAATTGGAATGTCATTTGTAAGCAGATTTTCCTCGGCAAGTTTACATGACAAGTAGCCTAAGTCATAAAGATTGAGTTCCATTTGGCAGGCTATGACAGCAAGCTTTGGTGACGTACAGGTAGTGACTGCAACGGACAATTAAAATAATAGCGACCTAAATGACGTCGTTTTAATGTTGGTAAACCGTCGGGAGTCCACTGGTGAAAGAACTGCTCCCGCTGACGTCAGCAAATTGAGGTAGCGTTCAGGAACCAGAAGCGAGACCAAAAATATCCAGTAAACTTGTTCTTTATTGGATCTGGGGTGGAAACCCCTGCAGGGCAGTAAACAACGGTACAGAGTCCACAATCCAAAATCAGAATCCAGTTGTCATAATCCAATTCGTAAACAGGGCAGCAAAGACAAAACTCAGGGTCGGGCAAAGCAGGTTCGGTACACGGGCACAGGAATATTAGAGACGAAGCCAAAATCCAGTAGACGTAATCCACTTCGTAAACAGGGCAGCAAATACAAAACTCAGGGTCGGGCAAAGCAGGTACGGTACACGGGCACAGGAATATCAAAGAAAGCCAAAATCAAAATCCGGGACGTTCCAGTCAGAAGTATAACACGAAGAGTACAAGGCATAAACGATCACAGCACAAGGAAAACGTTCTGACAAGAGTTGGTAGTGAAATGACTGCTTAAATACACATACGGGAAGTCACATGCTATAATAGGGGACAGGTGAGCTGGATCAGACTAATTAACAAAGGAATGAACAAGAGGAAGTTCCTAACCACATGAAATTGGCGAAAGCCAAAACGCGGACAGGGATTACACAGACAGCCTATGACAAACAGACGACTCCGGTTAGGGAGTTCTAAAGTGCACAGAGTGAGAAGCAGAACAGTGTTTAACCAGGTGCGGAGAATCCGCTGAAGCGCAGCAAAGTAAATTGAGTGAAGGCGAGGGGCGGAGACTAGAACAGACCGAGTGCTGAGAGCTTGTTAGTCAATTAGTAATGTGCAGCTATACAATCCCTAGTGCTCGTTAGTAAGTTAGTACTATAAACAATGTTAATGTTAGTAATTTATCTAAAATAATAAACTGTTAGTATTTGTTAGTAAAAATAGAACAGAAAGGTGAAGGAAGCAAATGAGATTGGAAGGAATGTTTGGAAACCCAGAAACCATGAAATCACCTGAAAACGTGGCACACAGGACTGGGGAATAAAACTGTCTCAGAACACATGACACGACTGGGGAGACAATGTGCAATGCAGGGCATGAGAAATACAAAAACCAGAATGATAATCTAAACAGTGAATATGAGAAATGGCAGGCAAAGGACATAACACAGAAAGACAGGCAAAATACAAAACATGGCATGGACTGAATCAAAAAACATGGCTTGGAATCAGAGTCATCACGAAAACATGGTCAGGCACAACAGAATCATAACACAAACCAGCGGAAATCCGCTGCCGACCGAGGCCGACCAAAAGTGACCTTAAACTGACGTTGGCCAGACGGAGCTTGCTATCTGGGTGATCGAGAACTACTAATTACAGTCAAAAAGGGATGTGTCTTAGCACCCCCGCTGGCTACGCCACTGGCATTTCCCTATTGCTTTCACCGTGGTAGCATCAGAGAGCTTGCCCAGATATTGGTGAAGTATCCAGCTGACCCCGGTCATGGATAAGTAAAGCGATCGTTTCACAAGCACCCAAAAATGCACCCCAAGCTCTGTAAAACCTACGTCTGGTCTAACTGCAGCCTTCGCAGCCCAACTCTGCAGACACAAACAGCACTTCTCTGGTTAGCTTCAACTATTGTGGCTACAATCAGGCAACGTTATGATGAAACTGCCGCATTGATGCTTACGGAAGTAACACAACCATACCGATCAGAATTATTGCCTATAAGTTACCAGGAGCATTTTAATTAGCAAAGCAAGCGAACTAACATGCAGTAGCTGATAACCGAGCGGTTATAACAACTACAGAGACAAACGTTAGCCTGCAATACAGGTTTTACAGACAGTAAGTTCCGTTACCGGGGGGGCAGTTGTACCAAGCATCCAAATTACAAACAAGTATAAAAAGTTTGCTTCAAATGAGGTTTATGTTTACACACCCTCTGTTGAATGTCTCCTGATATTACTCTAGCATATTTAGGACACAAACATTAGCAACAGTAACTTGGCTGCGTTAGCCGCAGTGCTACAGCCACATTCAACAGGCCATCAGTTGGGTAGGCTTATGCAGTGAAGCAACTGCTTCCGAATCTGTAGCCATGTTTCTATCCACACGTTCTAATACAAATTAAGTAATATCGAATTAAAAATGCCTTACGGAGACGGCGAAATTCGACTTGATTTCAAGACTATCGACTCAAAGTTTGTACAGTCCATCTCATCGAATTTTCTCTTGATCGGTAAAAGGCTTATGCAATAAATGCTAATGGAAACGTTATTTGCTGAATAAATCTGCTACTACATCGTGACGGTGTTTTGATGCCGTCCTTGCCTTCTGATAATGGTTTGCTGTGCTGCTAATAGCTGGCACCTAAGCACTATTACAACTTGTGCAATTATCGTCACTTGTTAACATAACATGAATGGCGAGAACTGGCCGTTCAGCCCAACTAGGCTCGCCAGTTCCTTTATACTATTGTGAATATATCACATCAGATACTCAATGACTCATGGTATCTAGCTTTAAGTCAAGCCTGCTCTTGAAAACTCCCAAGGTGTCTGCCTCAACAATATGGTCAGGCAAGCTATTCCACATCGAAATTACTCTTTGGATGAAGAAATATTTCCGAATATCAGTGCTAAATTTACCTTTGGTCAACTTCCATTTGTGACCCCGAGTTCTACTAACAACACTTGGTCGAAGGAATCGTACATAATTCGCTTTGTTAATCCCTTTAACATATTTAAAGACCTCAATCAGATCACCCCTGAATCTCCTTTTCCTAAGACAAAAGAGATTAAGGATCTTCAGTCTCTTCTCATCGCTTTCATCTTTTATACCCAGAATTAGCTTAGTGACTCTTCTCTGAACTTTCTCTAGAGCCTCTATATCTTTCTTAAAGTATGGTCCCCAGAACTGTACACAATACTCCAGATGTGGTCTGATGAATGTGTTGTACAAAAGAAGCATCACCTCCTTGGATTTGTACTCAATACTTTTGGCAATGTATCCCAGCATCCGATTGGCTTTTTTAACTGCTACGGCACAATGGCTAGAGCCTGTGAGGGTCTGGTCAACAGTCACTCCCAGATCTTTCTTGTGTGGAGCACATTCCAGTTTTAAATCTCCCATGAAGTAATCCCATCTAATGTTTTTATTACCTACATGTACAACTTTACATTTCGCTACATTAAATTTCATTTGCCACATTTCTGCCCAATTCTGGATTCTATCCAAATCATTCTGAATCACTTTAGTGGACTCTAAACTATTTGCCAAACCTCCCAATTTAGTATCATCTGCAAATTTAACTAATCTGCTCTCAAAATTCCTATCAAGGTCATTAATGTAGATGAGGAACAGCAGGGGTCCCAACACCGATCCCTGGGGGACGCCACTCCCCACCATACCTAGCTCAGATGAGATACCACTGACCACCACTCTTTGTGTTCTGTCCTGTAACCAGTTTTTAATCCACTCCAGAATACCTCCTGTAACTCCAATGGAGCTCATTTTAAAAATTAGTCTCTTATGTGGTACTGTATCAAATGCTTTCTGAAAATCCAAGTATATGATGTCATAAGCCATGCTCTGGTCATAAGTCTTGGTGGCCTCTTCAAAAAATTCCAAAAGGTTTGTCAGGCATGACCCTCCCTTACGGAAACCATGTTGGCTATCCCTCAAGATGTTGTTACATTCAAGAAATAAGTCCAGCTCATCTTTTATGATAGATTCCAATATTTTGCACTCAATGCAAGTTAAACTGACTGGCCTGTAATTTCCTGGCTCAGTACGGTCCCCTTTCTTATATATTGGTATTGTGAGGATTACGCCAGGAACCACAAGCGAGAACCAGTGAATACAAAAAGGAGGCTTTATTTCTGGAGGGGGGGGAACCCCCAACAGAGCAGGCAACGGTACAAAGTCCACAATCCAATAATCAGAATCGAAAAACAAGGACAGTCCAGTCAGAAAGGTAATCACTATGAAAACAAGGCGAGAGAAGCGTGGCACAAGCAGACAAAGGAGAACATTCTGACAAAGAACTGCTGTGAGAAGACTCCTAATATACATTCATGGGAAGTCACATGCTTAACAAGACACAAGTGCAAGAAGTCAGACTGATTACAAAGGAGGGAACATGAGGGAGAACCTAATCACATGAAATAGGCAACTGCCAAAACGCGGACAGGGATCACGAGACAATCCTATGACAAAACATACAGCTCTGGTTAGGGAGTTCTAATGTGACCAGATAATGAGAAGCAGGACAGAGTGGAGCAGGTGCGGAGGATCCGCTGAATTGCAGCAAAGACTAAGTGAAGGCAAGAGGCGGAGACTAGAATAGGGCGAGTGCTGAGAGCTTGTTAATCAATTAGTAAGTGCAGCTATACAATCCCTAGTGCTCGTTAGTAAGTTAGTATTATATACAATGTTAGTCTGGGTTAGTAACTTTAACAAAAACAACAAACTGTTAGTATTGGTTAGTAATATAGAAAAGAGAGGCGAAGGAAGCAAACGAGATTGGAAGGAATGTTTGAAACCCAGAAACCATGAAACCACCTAAGCATGTGACACGCGGGACTGGGGAGAAGCTGTAACTAAACAAGAGACCAGACAGGGGAGACAAAGTGCAATGCAGGGCATGGCAAAACATGGACCGGACTATAACAGAAAAGTGGAAGGGAGTGGCAAAAACGAAAACATGGCAAAATACAAAAACTAAACAGAACATGGCAAAACAGAACAGACATGGAAAACTGACAGAATCATAACAGTACCCCCCTCCCTACGAACGCCTCCTGGCGTTCAACCCGTAGGCCTGGGATGAGCAGCATGAAAGTCTTTTATCAAAGTCTTGTCCAGGATGTGCCTGGACGGCACCCAACTGCGATGTTCGGGTCCGTAGCCCTCCCAGTCGACGAGGTACTGAAGTCCTCTACCTCGCCGACGGCAGTCCAGGAGGGCACAGACCGTGAAGGCTTCGCCTCCGTCGATGATCCGGGCGGGTGGTGGGGGATCAGGTCCAGAGGACAGGGGGTGGGTAACTGTGGGCTTGATTTGGGACACATGAAAGGTAGGGTGGACACGTCGCATGGACAGGGGCAGACGGAGGCGAACAGCAGTGGGACTTAAAACCTTTTCTATGGTGAAGGGACCCAGGAACTTAGGGAATAACTTGCCCCCATTACCTCGGAGGGGAATGTCTCTGGAGGATAGCCAGACGCGCTGCCCAGGCCGGTAAGAAGGGGCGGCAGTGCGTTTCTTGTCCGCCTGAGCCTTCATCCTGGCGACCGACTTGAGCAAAGCCTGACGGATGGCCCTCCATGTGCGCCTGCAGCGGCGTACGAACTCTCGGGCTGAGGGAACGGCTACCTCCTCCTCCTGACACGGGAACAAAGGGGGCTGGTATCCTAGGCAGGCTTTGAAGGGAGAGATACCAGAAGCAGCAGAGGTATGACTGTTCATAGCATATTCTGCCCATGGCAACTGATGACTCCAGGAGGAGGGGTTCTTAAAACATAGACATCTCAAGACAGTTTCAACACATTGGTTAGCCCGCTCGGTCTGGCCATTGGTCTGGGGATGGAAACCTGAAGACAAACTGACAGAGGTACTAAGTGATTTACAAAATGACTTCCAAAACAGGGCAGTGAATTGGGGACCGTGATCAGAGGTGATATCAGTGGGGATTCCGTGAAGTCTGATGACGTGTTGAATAATGAGGTTGGCAGTTTCTTGGGCAGAGGGGAGCTTCGTGAGGGGGACTAAGTGAACAGCTTTAGAAAATCTGTCAACTATGGTGAGGATGGTCGTGTAGTGATTGGAAGGGGGAAGGCCAGTAATGAAGTCTAAAGCAATATGGGACCAGGGGCGGTGTGGTGTGTGAAGGGGTTGGAGCAAACCGTGAGGTGGTTGATGGGATGCTTTAGCTTGGGCACAGACCGAGCAGGCTGCCACAAAACTCTGAACGTCCTGTGACATTTCTGGCCACCAGAATCTTTGTGCGATAAAGTCTTTGGTACAGCGGACTCCTGGATGACAGGAAAGATTGGAAGAGTGCCCCCACTCCAGGACTCGGGATCGCAGGTTGGCTGGAACATAGAGACAGTTAGTGGGACATGCACTGGGGGCAGCTGAATTAACTTGGGCTTCCCTGACTTCCCTCTCGATTTCTAAACAAATTGCGTTCACAAAGGCTTCCTTGGGCAAGATAGTATCCTGGCAGGGTTCTTCATCCTTGATCTCAAAACATCGTGATAAGGCATCGGGCTTGACATTCTTACTTCCAGGTCTGTAGGCAAGGTGAAAGTTAAAACGTGAGAAAAATAAAGCCCACCTGGCTTGCCGTGGGTTCAACCTCTTGGCCGTTTGCAGGTACTCCAAGTTCTTATGGTCGGTCCAAACAATGAAAGGAGTCTCAGCTCCCTCCAGCCACTGCCTCCATTCCTCCAATGCTAACTTAACCGCCAGCAGCTCCCGGTTACCGATGTCATAATTTCTCTCTGCAGGGCTGAGGCGACGAGAGAAAAAGGCACAGGGGTGGATCTTACCATCCTCAGCGGACCTTTGGGACAGGATGGCGCCGACTCCCACATTCGAAGCATCTACTTTGACAATAAACTGGAGTTCAGGGTTAGGGATGGTGAGGATGGGTGCAGCTGTGAAACGTGACTTGAGATCAACAAAGGCTTTTTCGGCTTTCTCTGACCAACAGAATTTAGTCTTGATGGAGGTAAGAGCAGTGAGGGGTGAGGCCACAGAACTATAGTTTCTAATGAAACGACGGTAAAAGTTAGCAAAACCCAGGAAACGTTGGAGCGACTTACGGTCCTCGGGACGGGGCCAGTTGGTGACGGCCTCAACCTTGACTGGGTCCATCCGGATGGTGCCTGGAGAAATAATGTAACCCAAAAAGGTCGTGGATTCAACAAAAAAACTCACATTTTTCTGCCTTGACAAAGAGTCGGTTCTCCAGGAGACGGCGAAGGACCTGCCGGACATGTTTGACATGTTCCTCTCTTGACTGTGAAAAGATCAGAATGTCGTCAAGATACACAAATACAAACTTGTTGATCATATCTCTAAGAACATCATTTACGAGGTTTTGAAAGACAGCTGGGGCATTGGTAAGGCCGAAGGGGAGAACCAAGTACTCCCAGTGCCCAGTAGGAGTATTGAAGGCTGTCTTCCACTCATCCCCCTCACGTATACGCACCAGGTGGTAGGCATTGCGTAGATCTAACTTAGTGAAAACATTGGCTCCTTGTAGGAGGTCAAAAGCTGTGTTCATGAGGGGGAGAGGGCACCTGTTCTTGACCGTGATTTCATTAAGTCCACGATAGTCGATACAGGGTCTCAGCAAACCGTCCTTCTTGGCCACAAAAAAAAAAACCAGCGCCAGCAGGGGAAGAGGATGGCCGAATTATTCCAGCGGCTAGAGACTCAGAGAGGTATTTTTCCATGGCTTGGGTCTCAGGGCGTGATAGTGAATACAATCGGCCCTTAGGGGGCATGGTACCTGGCTTTAGGTCAATGGCGCAGTCGTAGGGGCGGTGTGGAGGCAAACTGGTAGCTCGGGACTTGGAAAAAACCTCTTTGAGGTCATGGAACTCCGCCGGAACCTTGTCCAAATCAGGGATCTCCTCAGGAGGGGAGGCAGTTTGTGGGTCTTGAGCGTTGTGGAGACATGAGAGCGAGCAGCTAGGGCTCCAACCCTTAATCTCATGTCTCCGCCAGTCAATGTCTGGGAGGTGTTTAGCCATCCACGGGTGACCCAGAACAATCGGAGCATGGGGAGACCGGAGGAGGTAGAGCCTGATCATTTCATGATGGTTACCGGAGATCTTGAGCTTGATGGGGTTGGTAACATGGGTGATCTGAGCGATCCTCTGACCACTCAGTGAGTTGGCTACCCGACCCGGGGAGATCTTCTCCACCGGAACTCCCCAACTCTGGGCCAAACCAACGTCTATGAAGCTCTCCTCCGCTCCGGAATCAATGAGAGCCTTGGTAGACCTGCTCCCTCCATCCCACTCCAGCACCACGGGAAAACAGGTGCGACTTCTTGTCGACTCATCTACTGGAGTAACGCCCACCACCGCTCCTTCCCCTGAACCAGGGTGTGGCCTCTTACTGGGACACTGCGTGATGTGATGTCCCCCTTTGCCACAATAGAAGCAGGCCCCTTCTCTGCGTCGGCGGTTTCTTTCCTCATCAGGAATGCGAGCACGCCCAAGTTGCATTGGTTCAGTTTCTGGGGAAGGTCTGTCTCCAGCAGGTGTTGGTAGAGGCGGTGTCGTCTGAAAGAGGAAGGCAGGTCGGCTGCAAGGAACGGATCACCTACATTCCTCTAATCGGGAGTCCACCCGTATGGCCAGGTCGATCAGCTCATCTAATCCCTCTGGTAACTCGCGGGGAACAAGCTCGTCCTTAATTCTCTCTGAGAGGCCATTTAGAAAGGCATCGTAAAGAGCTCTTCGCCCCCACCTGCTGTTGGTTGCCAGAGTCTGGAAATCGATGGCGAAGTCGGCCACTGAACGGCCCCCCTGGAGAATGCGTAGGATCTCCCGTCCTGCCTCGTGACCCAGCTTGGTGTGATCGAAGATCCGCCTCATCTCCTCGCCCAGTTGGTTGGCGGACTGGACGCAGGGCAAATTCGCCTCCCAAGCTGCAGTAGCCCACTGTTTGGCTCTTCCCGTGAGTTGCGTGATGATAAACGCAACGCGAGCGCGTTCAGTGGGAAAGGAGGAAGGCTGTAAACTGAATATGAGATCACATTGGGTCAGGAATGCACGACATGAGCCAGGGTTGCCGTCGTACCTTTCAGGGGGTGGCAGTCTTGGTTCGCAGACAGGCATCGGAGGGGCGGAAGCAGGCATGGGTGCAGGAGCAGGCGTGGCATTAACAGTGGGCTGGGGAGCTTGTTGAGGTCGCGAATCTTGTTCAGAACGAGTGAGGTCTGCCATCTGGAGGCTCATGGTCTGCATGTGCTGCATGAGTGCACAAAGCTGGCGCTCTTGAAATTCCAGCTGGGCTCCTTGCTCTCTCACAGCGGCCTGCAGTGGCTGGTTACTCGCTGGCTCCATTGTGGTCAGAACGTAATGTGAGGATTACGCCAGGAACCACAAGCGAGAACCAGTGAATACAAAAAGGAGGCTTTATTTCTGGAGGGGGAACCCCCAACAGAGCAGGCAACGGTACAAAGTCCACAATCCAATAATCAGAATCCAAAGGGCAAAATCCAGAATCGTAACCAGGGCACCAATAACAAAAATCGTAGTCAGACAAAAAAAGGTTCGATACACAGAGAATGTGGCAAAGTACAGGGAATAGGCAAAAATCGAAAAACAAGGACGGTCCAGTCAGAAAGGTAATCACTATGAAAACAAGGCGAGAGAAGCGTGGCACAAGCAGACAAAGGAGAACATTCTGACAAAGAACTGCTGTGAGAAGACTCCTAATATACATTCATGGGAAGTCACATGCTTAACAAGACACAAGTGCAAGAAGTCAGACTGATTACAAAGGAGGGAACATGAGGGAGAACCTAATCACATGAAATAGGCAACTGCCAAAACGCGGACAGGGATCACGAGACAATCCTATGACAAAACATACAGCTCCGGTTAGGGAGTTCTAATGTGCACAGATAATGAGAAGCAGGACAGAGTGGAGCAGGTGCGGAGGATCCGCTGAATTGCAGCAAAGACTAAGTGAAGGCAAGAGGCGGAGACTAGAATAGGGCGAGTGCTGAGAGCTTGTTAATCAATTAGTAAGTGCAGCTATACAATCCCTAGTGCTCGTTAGTAAGTTAGTATTATATACAATGTTAGTCTGGGTTAGTAACTTTAACAAAAACAACAAACTGTTAGTATTGGTTAGTAATATAGAAAAGAGAGGCGGAGGAAGCAAACGAGATTGGAAGGAATGTTTGAAACCCAGAAACCATGAAACCACCCAAGCATGTGACATGCGGGACTGGGGAGAAGCTGTAACTAAACAAGAGACCAGACAGGGAAGACAAAGTGCAATGCAGGGCATGGCAAAACATGGACCGGACTATAACAGAAAAGTGGGAGTGGCAAAAACGAAAACATGGCAAAATGCAAAAACTAAACAGAACATGGCAAAGCAGAACAGACATGGCAAACTGACAGAATCATAACAGGTATTATGTTGCCCTGTTTCCAATCAATTGGTATTTCTCCAGTTTCTCAAGACTGTCTGAAGATGGCGGATAGCGGCTTAAAGATGATCTCACTAACTTCCCTGAGCAGTCTAGGATATAAGCCATCAGGACCCGCCGCCTTATCTGCCTTTAGTTTAGGCAACTTGTCTAATACTTCGTTATCCCTAACCTCAATTTCCGCTAAATAATCTTGAGCATTTGACATACCCCCTGGCCGAATAAAGACCCACTCTGAGGTAAAATTCTCAACAAAGTAACTGTTTAAGGTATCCGCAATATCCTTGTTATCATATAGCAGCGATCCATATTTATTCTTTATGCACTTAACCTGCTCTTTGACTTTCCTTTTTCTGCTACAGTATTGAAAGAAGCGCATAGGGTTAGTTTTTGCCCCCTCTGCAATTCGCCTTTCATACAGTCTTCGAGCATTCCTCAGCTCTTTTTTGACCACAGCCCGCATTTTACAGTATTCAGCCTTAGTGTTCTCATTGTTATCCTTTATGTACATCTTTTGTTGGAAAACGCGATCCATTTTGGCTAACCAGCTAAATTAGTTGGCTAACAAACTACTTTTGTTCACTTGAAGGTTCTGCGATTCAGTGGGAAAATGAATGGAAACAGCTTAAAATGTCAGAAATGTTTTCGATACACCAATTTGATCGTATAACAGCATGTGGCGTCATTACGCACTACTTTTTATTCGTTTTAATGCCTTTAGATGGAAACGTATTTTCACTAGCTTTATTCGCATTAATATTTTTGGCAGACTTCAGATAATTTGATTGACAAGTGGATGGAAACATAGCTTGCGAGTCGCGGACAGTCGCGATACAGGCTTTATCTTCAGATATTTTACAAAGCCTGCGTTTGAGGCCAGTTGTTGGTGCTAACTATCGTTAGCGGTCCTGCTAGCCTCCCGTAACACGTTAGCTTCACTTACATTATTTGCTGTTATATCGTTACTTACAGCTTGTGTCTCCGAGCGCTTGATAGATGCAACTGCTTCAGGTTTGAGAAGCAGGTGAAACGCTTATCCTGTGTCGAATTATCCTTTATTGACAAAGCTGTCTTTGGTGAAATGCTGAGCACAAACAGCTAACGTTCCATTTGGCCGTGGCTGTTTGCCGCCAGCAAACAAAAAAAAGCTACCCACTGATTTCTGGAGGCATCATCTTTTGGAAGAGAAATAGGTGCTTTTCTTCGCGTCCAAAAGTAAAAGGACGAGCAGCTTTCAAGGTTCAAGGTTCAAGAAGTCTTTATTGTCCCCATGGGGAAAATCGCTCTACAGCCAGCAGTAACAACAACAATCACAGAGGAACAACACATATAACAACACATATAGCACAGAAAACAATAATAAATAGAATAAACAGGTTAATCAGTCACTTGTTCAGAAGACCTATGGCAGCAGGGACAAAAGAATACTTTACTCTATTTGTCCTGCATCTTGGCAGGATGTACCTGCAGCCTAACGGGAGCAACACAAACTCACCAACCAAGGGGTGGCTCTGGTCAGTGAGGAGTGAGCGGGCCTTACTTAGGGTTCTGAGCTTGTACACGTCAGAAAGATCATTTAAGTTAATGCCTGCAATTTTGCTGCACATTCTCACTATACCCTGCAATCTGTTTTTGTTTTTGAGGGAAAGTAAGCCGTACCAGCAAAGAAAAGAGAAGGTCAGAACAGATTCAATAAAACAAGAATAAAACATTTTCATAAAAGTGCTGTCAACATTAAAACTCCGCAGTTTCCTATAAAAATACATGCGTTGATGTGCCTTCTTACAGACAGCATCAACATGGAAATCAAAAGACAGCTTGTCATCAATGTTAGTGCCAAGATATTTATAATTATGGACCAGCTCGACGGCTTGATCCTCAATAACAAGAGGAGAGGTGACTGACAGATGCTTGCGAAAGTCTATCATCATTTCTTTTGTCTTTGACACATTGATGCACATAAAGGATGAGGAACACCAGTCTGTGAATTCCCTCACTACAGGGCCATGGTCAGGGTCGTCACAGCCCAGCAAGGACACGATTACTGAGTCATCTGCAAATTTCAAGATATGAAGCCCCACATGTTGGCTACGGCACTCGTTCGTGTACAAAACAAACAGTACAGGTGAAAGGACGCAGCCCTGAGGTGATCCAGTGGAGGAGACAAGAGTGTCTGACAAGACACCATTGACCCTCACACGTTGTGGTCTTTCTGTTAAAAAGTCCATTAGCCAGGCTATTAGACCAGGATCGATGCTTTGGAAGTCCCTTAATCTCTCTGCTGAAATGTGTGGCTGCATGCAGTTAAAAGCAGATGAAAAGTCAATAAATAAAAGACAGGCAAAAGTCTTGGCTCCCTCAAGATGAGTCAAGACAAGATTTAAAAGGGTGGCTAATGCATCTTCGACACCTCTGCCTGACCTGTAAGCAAACTGCAATGGGTCCAGGTTATCTTGAACACAGGTCAGAAGTGTTTCTTTGACAATTTTCTCAAATGACTTCATAACAAGAGAAGTTAATGCCACAGGTCTAAAATCATTTAGTGATTTGGGGGAAGCAGATTTGGGAACTGGAACAATAATGGAATCCTTCCAAACTGAGGGGACCTTGTGAAGCTGGAGGGACATTGAAAAGATACGTAAAAGTAAATATGTCTGCCAGCTGGTCAGCACAGATCTTGAGAACACGCCCTCCAATGCCATCCGGGCCAGGGCTTTTCCTTTCCTTGACTCCACGGAAAAGTTTACAAACCTTGCTCCTGTCAACAACACTATTCTGTGAAGAGACAGCATTTTTAAAAACTGACACTTCCTCACTGAAATTAGAGTTATTAAAATGGTTGTAAAAATTGTTCAGTTCGTTTGAGAGTACCAGATCAGGCCTTCCATTAAGGGAGACATGGCTCTTCCTGGATTGCATCCCCATCATGGATTTGACCCCCTCCCATGCAGGTCGAGAGCTGCCTGCCATTAGCATGCTCTCAACCTTGTCCTTATACCTGCATTTGGCAAGTTTAAGCTCCTTCTTCAGCTGTTTTTGAAGCTCCCTATATCGAGCAGTGTCACCCTGAGTGAAGCAAATGTTTCTCTGATTAATCTCAGTTTTGACACTTTTAGTCACCCACGGCTTATTATTGGGGTAGAAGAAAATTTCTTTCCGTGGAATGATGGAGGCCTCACAAAAAGAAACATATGATGAAACAACATCAGTTTATTCATCAATATCCTCGCAGACATTTGTGAACAAATCCCAGTCCGTATTGTGGAAGCAGTCCTGGAGGCAGTGGATTGATTCCTCTGACCAAACCGGAACCAATCGTCTCTTCGGCTTGTTCCTCTTCAGGACGGACCTGTAGGATGGAACAAGATAAACCATGATATGATCGGACGTGCCGAGTGGAGCTCTGCTGAAGGACTTATATGCTCCTTTTATGGAACCAAAACAAAGGTCCAGACACTTTGCATGTCGAGTGGGACACGTCACATATTGGTAAAAATTACCCAAGGACTTTGACGGTTTGCAGTGATTAAAATCACCCAAAATAAAGTGCGGTGCATCCGGTGCTAACCCCTGCAGCCGCTGCACTGTTTTTAGCATAGCCTGAGTGGCTACATCAGCATTAGCCTTCGGATGAACATAAACAACAGTAATAAATAACTGAGGAAATTCCCTGGGAAGATAAAACGGTCGCAGGGATACGGACAATAGTTCAATGTCTTTAGTGCACAGATTCTCCCTGACAATCACCGTATTACACCAGTTTTTATTGATGTAGAGACACACACCCCCGCCGAGTGACTTACTGGTCACTGCGGGGTCTCTGTCAAGGCGGAAGGGAACTCCAAATCCATCAATCTCCAACTCTGACTGTGGATCTTGCTCCTTAAGCTAGGTCTCCGTGAGGGCCAGGATACAAGCGTCTCTGTACTCTGCCAGGTACTTGACGTTACCCTGAAGCTTATCCACTTTATTCCGGAGCGACTGAACATTAGCCAGGATAACAGTGGGCAGGGGTATCCGACGGTGGCCCTGCCGCTTGAGGAGATTTCACATATAACACATGCAATCTAATCACATGCAAAAAAGGGCTGAAAAAGCAATTAATAGATAAGAGAATCATCTGAAAAGAACATTTTGCAAGTAATTAAGTTAACTGGTATCAGGTGTTTAACATGATTGGCTATAAAAGGGATGTCCTAGAGAGGCTGAGTCTCTCAGAAGTAAAGATGGCTCTCCAACCTTTGAAGGCTTGCTTAAAAAAAACTGCGGAATACTTTAAGTGCCATTCCGTGAGAAAATGGCATTTTTGAAGAAGTTGAGGAGTTGACCCCCCTGGAATTGAATGAAACACAGGGATAGATATGCTAGTCTCACGGAAAAAGCCAAATTTTTAGGTCCGTGTCTCTCTTGGTCTGCCAGTGGTGCCACCTGGAAGCCACTAAAGAGGCTCAGTTTTGCTTTTGACACCACATTTTACATCAATTATTATGACTTAAGGGTACACAGTACCAGATATGTTAAACTTTTATCATGACCTGTGACACTTCAAGTCCAGTTAGACTTCAGCACCACATCAGCACCAAGCTGGGTAACTACATTATCGAGCCAGAATTATTTGAGAAATAACAATAAAAATTTAAAATGGGAATGGGAATAAAATAATATCCCAGACATATACCAAACTAGAATGCTTTATTATGTGTTTACTCACAACAAGACTATAATTTTCAGTGAACAGTACCTTGGTATCTTGCTGTGTTTGTGCAATGGACGGCCAGAAAGATAGTCAAAATTCATTTTTGGTGCATGTTTGCGGTATATTTTCTCTATAACCCAGATTTGTACTGTGAGGGTAAATGCTGTTGTTGTGCTTTTGGAACTCTATTTTCGGGAATACAGAGCATTTCTTTGGTAGTATCTACATTTTCAATCTAGACAGAGCCAAAGTTGGAGGAAAACTCAAAATAGACCATTTCATAGCAGATTGTGCCTGTGTTTAGGTGGCATTATTTTGTTTACCCAGCAAGATAGAGATCTGAAATTCTCTGGATACATAGTCCCTTTGGGGTATTTTACAGCATTAGTAAAATCTCAATGGTAGTATTTTCAGAGTAGACGATATTCATCATCAAACGTTGGAACATTTCACCCCCAGGGGTGCTGTAAGCTGGATGCAAATACTGGCTATCCCCAGTAATGTACCAAATAAATTGTTTTTGAATTGTGATGCACACAGTTAGTTTTCTCTGAAAATGAAGAGTTTACCTTGGTACTATGCTGGGTAGATAGCTTCCTAACTAAAGGTGGCGCTCTAAAGAGCTAATGTTCTACCGACCTAGTATTCCATATTCCCAGACATATACCAAAGTTCTGTCTTTTGAAATATATTAAGTACATGCACAGTTATACATAAAATTTGTAATCTCTTTGTTTTTAAGCTGGGTTGGTTGTAAATTGGAAAAGAATGTTGGTGGTGATTGTAGCATTGTGTCAACATGCAAGACTTTTACCACTAGTCAGTAGTGTACAGTTTTGTAGTGTTGGTGCATTTTCAGAAAATAACACATTCTCTGCATTTTTACTTTACTATTAGAATTGGAGAGCAGGCTTCAGTGTTAATTTTATGATTTCCCCAGGGTATGGTGTTTGGGTATGAAAAGGGGCACAGCAGTCGCGTCTAGCAAGTGGTTGTCCTGACAAAAGGCACAGAGGTCCTAGCAAGCAAGCAGCACCCTGCCAAGAAAAGGGCAGTACATTTGTAGTGGTAACTTGCATGCTTTCATTCCTAACACCTGCCCATGATGTCTAGCCTACGGGATGCCCGCTGGTTGGGATGGCGGGGTTTCTTTTACAGACTTCCCATTTCTGTGCATACCAAGCCATGGGTGTTGATGCAACTATTGCGCCATATAGGCTGCAGCCCGCTATTTAATTCAGAGACAGACAAGCTCACTATCAACGGCCTGTAAGCAGCCCTGTAGAGACCCAGGATGCAGTGTAGTAGGGCTTGCCTGGGGCTCGACTAGCTCCGCGGGTAACATTGACCCGGATTGAACGAAGAAGGCCATGGATGGCTGCTGAGAGCCAAGGCCAAGGAGCACCTCTGGTGCGCACCACCAGGTGCTGTCAACCCACGATCGAATTCCAAAAACCGACTGACGAATAGAGCTAGTCACATGCTGTGTTGACATCATTTCGCTTTGGATAACATGAAAAGTATAAAACAGTTTTAACTTTTGTACTATACATTCTGTCTTCATGTACACGGTTGTGTGACGAAGATTATTTTTTAGAGTTCAAATTATGGACTGTTATATTATGTAAGTGTACGTATACTGTTGATGCATGTCTGCATGCGCACTCATGGTGGTACGCCTTTTACATTCGTTTTTTTTTTGGCATTTAAAAATTTTGGACTGGTCATGTTTTATCACGTGCTGCACATTTTTGACTGCTCTGTACCCGCACTTGGTAATAGCCCATGTATTGTGCATTTGCAACGCTCACAGTCAACACCAGTTTTCAACCGACCCAGCTTAATACCAAAGAGATTACACATTTTATGTATAACTGTGCATGTACTTTATTTCAAAAGACAGAACTTAGGTATATGTCTGAGAATATGGAATATTAGGTCAGTAGAACATTAGCTCTTTAGAGCGCGATTTTTAGTCAGAAAGCTATCTACCCAGCACAGTACCAAACCAAACTCTTCATTTTCAGAGAAAACTGTGTGCATCACAATTCAAAAACAATTTACATGGTACATTACTGGGGATGGCCAGTATTTGCATCCAGCTTACAGCACCCCTGGGGGTGAAATTTTCCGATGTTTGGTGATGAATATCATCTACTCTGAAAATACTACCATTGAGATTTTACTAATGCTGTAAAATACCCCAAAGGGACTAGGTATCCAGAGAATTTCAGATCTCTATCTTGCTGGGGTAAACAAAATAATGCCACCTAAACATAGGCACAATCTGCTATGAAATGGTCCATTTTGAGTTTTCCTCCAACTTTGGCTCTGTCTAGATTGAAAGTGTGGATACTACCAAAGAAATGCTTGGTATTCCCAAAAATAGAGTTCCAAAAGCACAAACAGTATTTACCCTCACAGTACAAATCTGGGTTATAGAGAAAATATACCGCAAACATGCACTTTGACTATCTTTCTGGCCGTCCATTGCACAAACACAGCAAGATACCAAGGTACTATTCACTGGAAATGATAGTCTTGTTGTGAGTAAACACAAAGCATTCTAGTTTGGTATATGTCTGGGATATTATTTTATTCCCATTTTCAATTTTTATTATTTCTCAAATAATTCTGGCTTGATAACGTAGTTACCCAGCTTGGCGCTGATGTGGTGCTGAAGTCTAACTGGACTTGAAGTGTCACAGGGCATGATAAATGTATAACATATTTGGTACTGTATACCCTTAGGTCATGATGGTTGATGTAAAATGTGGTGTCAACAGCAAAACTGAGCCATTTAAAGTGGCTTCCAGGTGGCGCTATGGGCAGGCAAAGTCAGACACAGACCTAAAAATTCGGCATTTTCTGTGAGACACCCAAATCTACCTATGTGCCAAGTTTCATTCAATTCCAGGGGGTCAACTGCGCACCGAATGTCACTCTCGTGGAATGGCTCTTAAAAACAATGTTCCTCAACGTCAAATTGCAAAGGCTTTGAAGGTCTCATTGACAGCGCATAACATCAAAAGATTCAGAAACTGGAAAAATCTGTGCTTAAGGGACAAGGCCGAAGACCTTTACTGGATGCCCGTGATCTTCGGGCCCCCGGACACCACTTTATCACTCACTGGCATGATTCTGTCATTGACATTACTAAATGGGCCCAGGAATACTTCAAGAAACCACTGTCAGTAAACGCAGTCCGCTGTGCCATCCACAGATGCCACCTAAAACTCTATCATGCAAAAAGCCATTGTTGATCCTGTGAGGTATCGTTCTGGAACCAAATGCGAGATCAGGAAGTTTCAGCAGAAATTAGTTTTGACGTGGGGGGGCTGTAAACCCCCACAAGGCAGAAGGCAAAAGGTACAGAGTCCACAATCCAAAATCAGAATCCCAGGGACGTAATCTAAACTGTACACAGGGCAGCAAATGCAAAACAGAGTCGGGCAAAACAGGTTCGGTACACAGGCATGTCAGAGAATCCAAAGCCAAAGTCCAGTAGACGTAATCCGAACCATTAACAGGGCAGCAGAGACTAAACTCAGGGTCAGGCAAAACAGGTACGGTACACGGACTGAGAAGTATCAAAGAAAAAGCCAAAATCAGAATCGGGGATGTTCCAGTCAGAAGTATAACACTATGAATACAAGGCATCAACAATCACAGTACAGGGAAAACATTCTGACAAGAGCTGTGAGTGAAATGACTGCTTAAATACACGTAGGGGAAGTCACATGCTATGATAGGGAACAGGTGAGCTGGATCAGACTAATTAACAAAGGAATGAACATGAGGAAGTTCCTGCCTACATGAAATTGGCAAAAGCCAAAACGCGGACAGGGATCACAAGACAGCCTATAGATAGATACACAACCCCGGTTAGGGAGTTCTAATATGCACAGATAAGGAGGGAGAACAGAGTCTAACAAGTGCGGAGGTTCCGCTGAAACTGCAGCAAAGTAGATTGAGTAAAGCCAAAGGGGTGGAGACTAGAATAGGGCGAATGCTGAGAGCTCGTTAGTCAATTAGTAAGTGCAGCTATACAATCCCTAGTGCTCTTAGAAAGTTAGTACTATAAACAGTGTTAGTTTGGGTTAGTAATTTTAACTAAAATAATAAACTGTTAGTATTTTTAGTAATATAGAAAAGCAAGGTGAAGGAAGCAAACGAGATTGGAAGGAATGATTGAAATCCCAGAAACCATGAAATCACCCGAAAGTGTGGCACGCAATACTGGGGCAGTGAGCGATCACATGACATGAGACCAGACAGGGGGAAACAAAGTGCAATGCATGGTATGACACAAAACATGGACCGGAATATAACTGCAAAGATGGAATATGGCAAGACAAACAGAGACAAGGCAAAAACAAAACATGGCATAGAATCAGAGTCTTAAGCAAAACATGGTCAGA
Source organism: Gymnothorax javanicus (assembly GCA_029692085.1). Taxonomy (NCBI): domain Eukaryota; kingdom Metazoa; phylum Chordata; class Actinopteri; order Anguilliformes; family Muraenidae; genus Gymnothorax; species Gymnothorax javanicus. The sequence goes on from CM056201.1 coordinate 64,140,527, forward strand.
CAAGGCAGAATCGTAACAGGTCCAGAAGCGCCACCGTATTCTGTTGGCCAAGGCTCATTTAAAATGGACTGTAGCAAAGTGTCAAAGTGCCCTGTGGTCAGACGAGTCCAAATTTGACATTCTTGTTGGAAATCATGGGTGTCGTGTCCTCCGGGCTAAAGAGGAGAAAGAACACCCCTCCTGTTATCAGTGTTCAGTTCAAAAGCCAGCATCTCTGATGGTATGGGGATGCATTAGTGCATATGGTGTGGGACACTTGCATGTTTTAAAAAGCACCATGAATGCTGAAAGGTATATGAAGGTTTTTGAGTGACATATGCTCCCCTCCAGACAAAATCTATTCCAGGGAAGGCCTTGTATATTTCAGCAGAACAATGCAAAACCACATACTGCAGCTATTCAACAGCATGGCTTCGTAGTAGAAGAGTCCATGTGCTGAACTGGCCTGCATGCAGTCCTGATCTTTCACCGATTGAGAATATTTGGCACATAATTAAATGAAGAGTCCGTCAAAGGAGACCCAAAACTCTCCAGCAGCTGGAAGCCTGTATTAAACGAGAGTGGGATCAAATTCCAACGGCTAAACTCAAGAAACTTGTCTCCTCAATGCCCAGACACCTCCACTCTGTGTTAAAAAGAAGAGGGGATGCTACACCATGGTAAACAGGCCCCTGTCCCAACTTTTTTGAGACCTGTAGCAGCCACCAAATTTGAAATGAGCTCATTTTGTGGATAAAATTGTAAAATTTCTCAGTTTCAACATTTGATATGTTATCTCTGTTCTATTGTGAATAAAAAACTGGCTGGTGTGATTTGAAAGTCATTGCTTTTTGATTTTATTCACAATTTACACTTTGTCCCAACTATTTCGGAATTGGGGTTGTAAATGCGTATGTCAAATAGGCTAGAGAGAGGCATACCTGCGATTTTCGGTAATTAGTAGCCAGTAAATAGCGTCATCTCTGCCTTGTTGACATATTTTTGGCTTGATTTCATGTTAGCCATCTCATCTAAGTGGCATAAACGTAAAACTACCGCGAAAAAGCTACATTTAACGGCGGAATGTTGAACATTTGCACCCAGTATTCATGTAGTTTTATTGCTTTATAAATATTAAAATAATTAAATAACTAAAATGAGTTTTAGTAATTTTAAAGTGTGTTCTGTTGTTGATTGCTTAGAATTCTTTGTTTTTGGTATTGACTGCGATGCAAGTTTAATCCCATCCTAATGTTTACTGATATATGCAGAGTGAGGGGAAGGAATGTTTACAAATTCCGTTTAATTTTCTACCATTTCTTTAATTATTTGTGGTTTTACTAATCCCAAAGAAACTGGGGACCCAAGTAATCAATTCAATAATCTATATTATAATAGCAGAGTGGCCTGTGTGTGTGCGCGCGTGCGCGTGTGTGTGTGCGACTGTGTCCGGCCAATCAGTGCTAGACTCCGCCGGGCGCGTATCTTTGCTAGATTCCACTGGGCGCGTATCTGCAGCATAGCGGGAGCAACGCTGTTTGGCTCCGTCTTGCAGGCGACTGTGTCCGGCCAATCAGTGCTAGACTCCGCCGGGCGCATATCTGCAGCATAATGTGAGCGACGCTTTTATAATATAGACGTACAGGGGGGATTCCCCCTTTGTCCTCTCCTGGGGATTCCCCCTGTATGTCCTCTCCTGGGGATTCCCCCTTTTGAACCCAAGCCAATTCATCCACAGGAGTCCCGAATCCCAAAAAAACAGATGCCAGACCGCAAGAGAAGTAACGCGTAATCTGCAGCATTATGCGAGCGACGCTATTTTGCTCCGTCTTGCAGGCGACTTCGTGTTCCACTGAGCGCGGAATGTCAGCGCAGCGTATTCCCCTTGATGGTTACTTAGTTTTAGTTACTATAAAAACATCGGTCGCGTGACAGCCACCTTGGTGTTTATGGAAACGCCATAGCAATACCATAGCAACGTGATGACATCATAGAGGTGCATGTGATGACATCATAATGCTGCAGGAAGTTACAGAAAATAGAACCCGTGGATCCCCACGGGCAGAGTGCCAGTGACTAATTTAATATTCATGACTTTCAGAGAGGACAGAAGACTGACAGGTGTGTCATGGTTCTGGAGGTTGGCGTTGGTTTGGGAGCTCTTTTTGTTACACTCGTCCGGGACGATATCGTTTTGCCCATATCGGATTCTTGGGCCAGCTGGCATTAATTGTGGGCGGCGCCCGGACTCTATTTAAGCCCAAGTTTCGCCTCGCCACCTTTGCTAGAGTGTCAGTGTTACCATTGCACTGTAGCCCACAAGATCTCTAGCTAGAGAAGTGTTGAGGAATTACTTGCAAAAAAGGAAGGTGTTAGTTAGTAAAGGGAATCTTTCTCTTCCCTTTCCTCTGTCTGTGCACCGTCTGGTGCTTAATCGTTTGATCTCGGCTTCCGAGATTTTTTCCTTATTTCATTCTGTCTAGCTCGCTTTGCTTCCTGTTTATTATTCGGACGAGATTTATGTTCTTTGGAAGCGCGAGCCCCTCTCTCTTGTTTTATCTGTGTTTGTCATTTTGCTGTGCTTCCTTTCGTTCCGGCCACTGCATTTGGCGTCTCGAAATACCAGATTATTATCAGCATCATAATGTCAGGAGTGGTATCTTAGAAAATGCATTGCATATAATTACAATTCATCTGTTTACAATTCTTATACACCCCTGCACTTATTACTATACATTGATGCATATTGAAAAAACTTTGTTGTTGAGTTTTTGCACACAAAAGGTATAAAATTTTCTTACGCTTGCATATACAGAAAGGTTTTTAAAAGGGTTCATTGAACACACCGCGTCCAGACAGTACAGGACACATTAATGGGTGGCACGGTGGCACAGTGGTTAGCACAGCTGCCTCACAGCAAGGAGGTCGCGGGCTTGAATTTGGCCTGGAGCCTTTCTGTGTGGAGTTTGCATGTTCTACCCGTTTTCTCGTGGGTTTCCTCCAGGTACTCCGGTTTCCCCCACCCAGAAAAACATGCATTATAGGAACACTCCAACCTGTACCCCTAACCAAGGAACTGGCTTTAGAACTGGAGTTGGTCCCCGGGCCCCGCTCTGTGGCTGCCCACTGTTCCTAACTATAGGATGGGTTCAATGCAGAGGAAAAATTACCCCACGGAGTTCAATAAAGTGTGTCTTTAATCATAAAACGCACATTCATATCATTATGTACATACAAACACTTTGTGACCTTAGTATTTTAAGGTTCTATCTGCCCCAGAACCCTTAAAATACCGAGGTCACGACGAACACTATGTATCTTGTATCTTTTTATTTTGCACTTATATACTGCAATTACTTCATGAATAAGAAATCTTGAATAAACTCAGAAACATGAATACCATGTCAAGCAGGTAATCTGTGCCCTTTCCTCTATGTTGTCCTTATTTACAATCGGTACCATGGTTTGCTGTGCTGCGTGGGGATGCTTCAATCGCAGGGGGGTGAAGTACAAATGTACGGTTTCTCCAGTGACGCGGAGAAGAGAAAAAAATTGTAGGATCAATTCAGCAGGAGCAATCCAACAATCATTAAAACTTACAACAGCGAAATTGTGAGGTAATCATATTCAAACACTGCACTAGCACTTTTTCACGACAAAAGACCACAGGATTTGGACGCTTATTAAAGGAATAAGCCCCGAGAAGTAGTGGGTTACAGTGATTTTATAACGACGGAGGGGCGTTCTAAGGCACGACGCGCAGCGGAGTGCCTCAGTGCCCCTCCGCCGTTATAAAATCACTGTAACCCACCGCTTCAAGGGGCTTATTGCTTTTATAAAACGGTTACCCTACATATAGCCCATTAAATAAACACACAAGAAAAAAACCAGCAATTTATTGGTAATAATGCAACAATAAAATTGAGAACTATTCGTTTTTCCACCAAGCAAGATAGAGTGGACAGAACGGTAGACAAGCAACACAGACGCTAAGATAGTTTTTTCATCTGGCGCCATTATGTCACATCAGGCTATTTGGGCTCGTTAATGTATATATACTATGAAAGCAGGCTATTTGGAATGTCTCCTTTGGTCTCCCGAAGGCCCCGTTAAATAATTTTACGTTCGTATCGGTTTTCGAGTTTCCTTGTTCTCAACTCGCGCCGATCGGCCATATCATTACAACCAGCAGCGAGAGTAGGGAACAAGATTGACTTTTGTCCTCCACACTTGCCGGTGTCCAGGAAAATATGTTGAATTGTGCATTAGTTTGCTAGCCAGCTTGTCAACTAGCTAGCGTTCACTACAATGGATGTGGTTACCCTACACATAGCCCATAAAATAAACACACAAGAAAAAAAAAATCAATTTATCGCTAATACTGAAATAGCGAGCTAGTTTGCAATGTAGCTAGCAAGCTAAAATGATATCGAACTTTGTAATGCAATGCCTAGCTAGGTAGATGGCCAACTTAGCGGGTTAAAAGGCTAAACTTCGCTAACACTGAAATAGCGAGCTAAAAGTCTTGAAACAGACGTAACCTAACATGTCAGTTGAGCGCAGAGTAGTTGGTTGCGCGCAGGGATATTGTCTGCTGCGGTCTGCCTCAGAAAGCAGTGGGTTACAGTGATTTTATACCGGCATGGAACGCGGCTCAGCCAATCACATTTAAGGATGGGAAGCAGCCGTTTTATAATGTCCAGTTTATTATAGTAAGGAACAGGGAAAGGCTTGCACAGCTTAGGGAGTTAAGACTCCTGGTATAGGGTGAGTGTTGTCGGTCTCATTGCTGGGAGTCCTCTGCCTCTTCCGAAATTCCCTGCAGTTCTTCTGCTGAAAGAGAGAGAGGGGGAGAAAAAGACAGGAAAGGGGTGAGACACACCTACATAGACTTGGATGGGAAATTGTCCTGAAAGATGAGGTGTAGTCTTTGTTTCCCAACTTTAGTTATGGAACTCAAGTAGTTGTGATCAACAGCTTTTGCTGCTGATGTTTAACAAAGTATGGCACATGGCATCAGTTACAGATGTGACCAGAATTTGTATAAAGTTGGATCATGTTCTTCGCAGTCTTTCAGAAAAGTAATACAATACAGCTCAATATTTTTGGTATTCGGTATGATTCCCCGCTTAGCCTTCTATGCTACATTTTCCAAAATATTTGGCCTATTTGGCCAATACGTTGATTTCAATCTTCTATTTGGTCCTCTAGCTTCCCTCTCCCTTGATCATCAGTCCAAAATTAGCTGAGCAGCAACATAATATTGACAGGTAATGGTCAATAGAATCTCAAATCCTAAAACACTATAGATTACGTTTGAGTTTACTGTATAGAAGAAAAAATATCTCTTTCAATCAATATTAATAGCGATGTATCACAGCAAACAATGGCTCTCTTATTTCTTGTTCAGTATAGCCACCCTGACACTTGCACAATTTTTGTCCCTGCAATGCCGCGCAATGCGTCGTGGCAAGGCGTGCCATTTCAGTGGCACGCAGCGGAGCCTTGTTTGCGCCCTGTTCGCGTATTGCACACGCATAAGTTAAGCACTGTCTATGCAATACGCGGCCAAAAAATTTTTTGTCCATAAACGTTATATCTCTAGAATCATGCAGGGGATAATACAGTAAAACGCTTTACTGTACATGTTAATTTAATCCAGATGTGCCGACAATACACAGTCTAATTCTTTAAACGTCTTACCTTTTGAAAGATCATCGTGAACGGTCCATTCCGCTTCATCTTAGCTACTAGACTAGTCTTCGTCGCTAACTTCTGGGAACTTTTGGGAGATTCCACGGCCCGCCATTGCTGTAAAAAAAGTGGCCCATTGGAGTGAATGTAGTTGATGTGACTCTCTCTCTACATGGCTCTGGGAATGGGATTTCCATATTCTTACTCCAAAAACCTTGCCTCCAGTTTAACATACTACGACAAGATCGGCAATGGGCATGGCGGGAAAAGAATTGGGGAAGGGGGGGGGGGGGGGAGGTGTTTCTGAAAAGGGCAGGCAGGGGCGCACTTTCGGAGTAAAAAGGGCATGAGGGGCGCTAGTTAAACATAAAGCAAGGGGCAGGGCGCTGCACCCCTCTGAAAAGGCTTAACTAGGGTAATGATTAACAATCAGGTTTTGTCTTCGGTACAATCTGCATTCACTCCCAGGTGAAATGATTGCAGTAGTCATGGGTATTTATCAGCTCTGGCTTTGATCGGCTGTTATATAAATACGATACCCGGGGGTACATGCTAATTTTAGCCTCTTTTCTGGTGCAATGTCTGCATGGTTTCATATGTATACATGTTCAGTATTGGCATGCTAGGTTAACAACCCGTCAGCTTTATATTGCGCTGTGACATCTTTTGGAGCCTTCAAATTCCATAAACCCTTCGTTCCCAGCATGTTACTGTTCTTTATATTAGCGCTGTGACATCTTTCAGAGCCTTAAAACTCCATAAACCCATCTTACCCAGCACGATGGTGTTAAATCAGAAACGGTTTAACCACAGTTAACCACAATTAACGTTACACCTTATTTTATTTGGATATAACACTATCCAAAGCATGGCAGGATGTACTGCTTTCTACGAGGCGGATTTATAGCAAGCAGTGTGTGTTCACAGTAGCGCGGCGACGACACTAACCATGCTAATTAGTGGCTAGCCTCCGGGCAGCCTGGTAAATTGGATCTTTCTCGTCTTTTTATATCCGTGGCAAGAGGATTAGTAAACAATGACAGCAGTGGCTGGGAGTGAAGGCGGCTCTGAGCAAAGCTCCAGAGTAAAAGTTCCTAAAACACACGTTTACAGACCACAGACTGTACCGAACGAAGCATCTCTAACAGAGGCTCCGACACTGAAAGAAGCACCAACCTGTGGATACAAAAAGACGCTAGCTGGCTAGCTGTTTTTTATTCTCGGTTTATTGTAGCCACGATGATCACAGAGCTTGCTTGCCACATTGGTTAGTAAGAGTAACCCTTAGTCTTTGCTAATAATACTGCACGTGGTGGCATTTTGCTCAATGTGGCCCTTTGTTTTAGAATTTATACCGTATTCAATGAAATCGAATACCTAGGTATTGGCTGGTTTATAGTGCGAACAGATCAAGCACTTCGGTAGACCCCCCCGCTAACATTCGTTGCACCATACTGTTCAATCTATGGCAGCATCTGACTGTTTTTTCCTGATAGTGGACTGTCTGTTCTGTTATTATAAGGTGTATTTCAGATATTACTGAGTTCGTGAGTTATACTTGTTCCTTGTAAGGTGTGGAAAGTGTTTATATAAGGTTGCGAGCTCGGAAGTGGGATCTGCTAGCTTTTCATAGCTGGGTGAATGTTCTGACCATTAAATAAGCAGTTCCTTTAATGAGGATGTGTGCTGGCCTGTGGGACTCTTAAGAAAAATGGAGGAAATTCGAAACGTTTTCATGGAGAAAAGGCATGTTTTGGATTTGGAGAGGTTACTGGTGACCGCTGATGTCCAACTGCTCCTATAATGATAAACTCACGCTAAACTCAATTCACCCGGAAAATCATTAATTCACATTGAATTTCATGGGCCAAACGTTGATTTGGGTTAAATATATGATTATTTTATGATTTGACAGTGCGCCATTTTGAGGGATGTGAGAGTTTGTGGAGCCACATGGAGAGCTGTCTTATTTGGCTCCGAAAAAGTAGATAATTTAGAATATCATGCTCAGATGAAAAAAAGAAAACTTGTAGTCAAGGAGTTTATGATCCCAGAAATGTATAGTTTTAACCCCCAGCTATTTTTCAATGCTCATTATTATTTTTTTTACAATTTCAATGCTGAATTTTCATGAAGATTTTTTTTATGTTTTATGTCCTTTTTCTCCACCAAAATCATAAAAATAAACTGAAATATGATGGAATTCTAAATGCTACAAGTGTCTTGACTCAGTTGAGCCATTCCCTTCCTCTCTGTGAAGCTGCAATCTTGTACTAGAAAGGCTAAATTTTCGGAGAAAATTTGTGTGCTTGCTTCAGCGAGAAAAGTTGAAGAGGTTGGCTTATAAAATGAAGGTGCTTGGAAACTGAGAGGCAAAGGAAATTGCAGAAGAAATGTTGTAAAACTGTTGAAATGTAAACACAAGGCTTTAAAGCTGAAAGTAATTGTTTAAGGAATTCTGACTTTTCAGCTGCATCATGACCAAGTCTACTCCGCTTCAACCCAGCTGACTCTACTGGCCGTCATGGTAAAAGAGTGATTGACCAACCCTAACGCTACTATATTAGCAAACATCAACCCTTCCAAGCAATGGCAACAGGCATATATTTTGATGTATTTTAATGGACCAACACATGGGTGCAAGACCTCCGTCTACAGACGGATTTCCGTCAATAATTAATTCTTGGTTCCATCAAAGTCCGTTATTCAGGGCTGTGGAGGTGCGCAGTGGTGGTGGAAGAAAAATAGTGACCTGCTCGTGCTCACTAAGTAACGTCTCGCCATGGAACCTCCCAGACTTCCCACTGGAACACCTTAATTTATGTTGCCGCCACTAGGGGGCAGTATTTCGAGGCTAGAAGTGGTACTTCATTGTGGACACTAATGAGGAAGACGAAGACGCATTTAGGTCAGTGAAAATGTGCACAAGCGTGGAATATAATCACATATCACCATAACGTTTATATGTACGGGTATTTTTGATAACGTAGCGAAATGTTGTTATGCATTGGTGTGTAACAGTAATGTTAACGTCACGCGAAGCGTCCGATCGAAAATCTCCCCAACCGTTTATTTTTAGAAAGATCCGCATTTTTGAAAAGTGCTCCTGTACGTGAATATTAGTGTGATGTTTATTTCGGATCGAATTTTGAATGCGGTAGAGTGTTAACAACATGTTTGAAGACCTTAATAGTTTTAGTTAGCAGACTGTAGCATAGTTTAAATCTAATAGCTAGAGCTAGCAGTGATGCACCTGCATTTTTTAGGCAACGTGCTTGAGCAAAATAAAAAACGTATGAAAAGTCCCGAATCTTAAAGGGGCAAGTTTCTTAAAGGGGCAACGCCACTTTTCCATATTAGTTTTGTGTTTTTTCCATACTAAGCATGCAGATCGACCGATATGAGCTCTACAGTGGCCGATGCCGATATTTAGATAGCAGGGCAGCCGATGGCCGATATATAATGCCGATTTTTAAATTTTTTTTTTTAAATGATAAATTACAGGGCGGTCCTATTAACCCCCAGAACTCCACTGGGGTGCTGGTGATCCCGGGAGCAGTGTTAATATTTTGTCTCATATCTCTGTCTGGAACCAAACAGTGGAACTTAATGGGGAAAACTGTGATCAGAAGCTTACTCTTTTGGTGATCTACGGTGGGCTCCAAGCAATTATATCCTTTCCAAAAGATTTTCAGTCAGGCGGTTAGTGTTGCTTTTTTTTTTCTTCTTATAGCCGAGGCCTGAGAGACCCATATTTAAAAATTAACAAGCTTGTTCATTGTTGATCTGTTTTTTTAATTAAATTCTATGAAATTCAATTTATGTTTTGTTTTTCTTTTGTCTTCATAGTCATATGAATATTATTTCATTCATGTGACATCATTTCGGCATACATATTTGTGATAGCCTAGGTTGTCAAAAAACAAACCAAAAAACACGTTTATTACTTGATTGTGCTTCATTGGGTTGAGATTATACATGGTTTATTACAAAGAAAGACCAGTCGGACGAAAAATAGAAAAAAAATTGAAGTAATGGCTTGGTTAACATCAGTGTATCATTTATTTCAACACAGAAAAACTTGAAAATATAGCCATAAATTGACATTGTCCCCTTGTCCAAATGACAATAAAATTTGATCCGGGACAATTTAATTTACGCTTTGGGACAAATTCGGCTCAATGCGAAAATTCAGTCCGTTCGCAACGCGTTTAGTGAGGAACCCAATCCCATACATGCCAACTCCACCGCTTTTGGGGAATTTTATTCACCTGCCGATTTTGAAATCGCCCTCCATTGAAATCTACCGCTTTTAATAAATTTCAATGAGTTATTAATTTGTGCGTGCACATTTAATTTTTCACATTTTTTAATCTAGAATTTATTTATTTATTTTTTTTTACTTTTGACATAATATTTGTTTCATCAAATAAAGACTAAAATGGACGTTTGTAACTAAGGATGTGTACATACATACGACGCGCATGTGCAAGGATGATGTCCTACATTACGCTCTTTGCTGTGTTAACAGAGAACTTTTGGCAGTGCACGTATTTCGATGCCCGCCGTGTCAGGCTGCATTATGATACGTTGTTAACACTAGCAGGGAGAGACGGTGATATTTTGAACTTTCTTTGGAGTTTTTGGAACGAGGGAGATGGTGGGAAGTTAAGTTCTTTTGGATTTTTTAAAACCAGTTTCCTAGAATTTCCTGCATAATGGCGGAGAAATGCAGTGCAAAGAAAAAAGCAAGAAATGACCAGCTCTTTCAGTAGCGCATCAGCAAACGCAGATATGTGTTTAGTTTGTTAATTTAATCAATGAATGCTTAAACAAAAAAAAAAATCAAGTAGCCTATGGAACCGTCGATAATTTACGAAGAATGCATGAGTGAACGAATACATAAACTGAAGTCATTCTATTTGCATCAAGAAAACTTACAAAGAAGTCATGTGGAATCAAAATGAAATACAATAGAAATTAAACTTGTACTGTTTCTCGATTTTAGTGGTTACTGGTTTAAAAGATGGTTTTCATGGCGCGAGGTCGTACGTGCGAATGGGCTTTTTTTTTTTTTTGTAACATCCGTTTCAATCCATAACCCGTGTGCGCATATGTTGATTCCAGCGGACATGGAGCTGCTCTATTTATGTACGCAGTTACACTATTCTCTCAATAGATGGCACACCTGGATCAGTTATTGAATATTCACCAGCAAGCCGATGTGTCTGTACTTTGCAGAATTTTTTTGTTGCAGTCATTTTTAATCGGCCTTGCGAGGGCTGGCATCGGCAGATGCCGATTAAGTCAAAATGCCTGTTAATCGGCCAAATTAATCGGCCGGCCGATTGATCGGTCGACCCCTAGCATGCATCCTAAAATATTTCAAGATGTGATCAGACTGTTCCCATAACAGACACTTACAGAGATGAACAGTGTGCATTTGGTCTCAAATTGTGTTCTAAGACTCCTAATTATTCAATCTTGCCTGTTGTAAAAATGATACTTCCATCACCATAATCTGATAGCATATTATTATCATTGTGGAAGATTATTTGTTGCTTGATCTAAACAGAGGGCCATTTACCTAAGAACTTGTCAGAGCTTTTCTAGAGTGTCGTTTAATCACACTGGCACATACAGTACAGTTTGTTTAATTTTGTGCATGAATTAAGTCAAGTGACTGGAATATCTTAAATAATATTCTTTCTAATATAATGAAAAAATCAAAATTAGAGAGCAAAGTGAAGCAAATTTACATATGCTGATTGCTTACATTACTTTGTTAACTTTTGTAGCTCTGTATTGTAATATAATGTACATTTCAAAAATGTTATCTTTCTATTCATGTAACCTGATAAGAGTTCATTGTGTCTTCCCACAAGACACTATTTGCCTGAATACCCTTAAATTTTTTTAAAAGGTAAGCATTAAACATTGGCACAATTTAGGGCCTTTTATAATCTCAAATTCTTGGTCAAACTGCCCTGAGAATGCACCAAATTTGACCCTTTTTCAAAAATTTTCTGGGTGGGCATTCCCCAGGACCCCACTAGGGACTTCGCCAAAGCCAAAATATGTTCAGTCAAAAAAAATTTTTCCACTTGCAAACATGCCAACAGCTACTAGCCGGCATTAGTGACTGGCTATTACTAACGTTGTTAGCCTTACGTTAGCCAACATTAACATTAGCCTTTAACAGTGTTTTAAGTACATAAATGATTTTTAAACAGGCCAAACACTTCTGAATAATGCCAACTGGCTCTTCTCCTTCTCTTGATTTGGCAGGCACGACGCAGCGAGGGCGTATTGCTGCTCCCCAGTGCTGAATCTACTGAATCAGCACAAAAATGGCTTGATTCAATAGGACCTCAAAAACTGACATTTAAAATTTAATATCTCAAAAACTAAAAAAAAAACCAGTGTCAATAGCTTAAACTGTGTCGGAGGAGTTAATGGGCCAAATTTAGACGGAAGAAGAAAAAGAAGTAAGAGGATAGAGTGTGCTGCTTTGCTGAAGCAAGCACAAAATTAAATCATTTTATTTTAGGTAATGTAAGCTTAGGTATTGGCAAGATGACCAGAATAACAAGCAGCGCTGTAAATTGGGGTGTCATTATTTATCAATAGAAATTTCCGTAAAGTGATCTCATATGTTCCAGCTAGTCAAGCAATAATGTAAAAAAAAAAAAAAAAAACTACTTCTACTACTACTATTAATAATAATCATAAAATTAAATCTTCTTCTTCTTATACTATTATTATTAATAATAATAATAATAATAATAATAATTTGGCAAGTAATGTTAGATGGCATCATTGATCCATTTATGGAAAGTCAAACTACTAGGGGCTACTGCTTACTCCAGCCATGAACCCAGCTATTTTCAAACGCAGGAAAAAGTAATGTGGAGCGATGAACAAATAGCGACTGAGGACATCACTTTCATTTCTTTGCACTTAACAGGCTCTATTTTGAGACCAATACTTTGCCTGTTTTAGATACGATCGTAAATACATCTAGCTAGTGCGAACAGTTGCTTGTATATACTGGAATTGGAACTGGAGCAATTCTTTTCTGCTTTGCAATTTTTTACTATAACGTGTTCTCATGGACCTGCCCTGCAAAAAGACCGGTCTTTGCTGCCCTGAATCTGCTCTCTTGGAGCTGGTTTGAGCGACTGTACAAACAGCGATACCGAAAGTTCTTTCACTGAGTTTGATGCAGAAGAATGAGATTTGTCCAACAGTCGTATCAATCTTAATCCGAACAATGATAAAGCTGAGGCAAGGAAAAAGTCCAGCAGAGGGCAGAATTGAGCCGCAATACTGCTATGCCACAATTTCACTGATTCACACTGAGCCATTTGAGTTAATGGCTAAAGCATTTGGTCCAACAGAGATTTTAGCTAAAGCGTCTCTTACATACTACTGCCTGTACCTCAAAGATAGTAAGTCCAATCTATGAAATGGAAGCACCACACTGAAGAGGAGAGTCTTCTGAGCAAAATATGTAAAAATTGTGTGTGTAGTGCCAAAAATGTGGGAACACGAGCAAGTTAGAAAATGTTTTTCAGCTTCCGAGCCAGAATTTTCTTGTCTCATTTAATATAGGAGTTAATGGAGTTTTGGTTAGTGCTCCCGTCGCTTTTCAGCTCATACTGCCAAACCCATCTGTCCGATTGCTTGTATAGTTACATTCCCCCGACCAGCACAACTTTTGCTACAACTTGGATATAAAAATATTCATGTGGAGTGAAAACTGTGGGAGTTTAAGAGAAGACTTCTTGACGATTTTACAGCTGTTCGCCACTCTAACAGTGATGTCACCGCACTGTAAGTTCCTAGAATTTATTGTAAGACAAATTATTTTAAACAACCTAGTATATGGCTGAGCCGCCAAGTGCTGTATGAGAATGTGGGCCCAAGAAAAGGGTGCTAAATGGGGCAAAGCTCACGCAATTATATGAAGTGCAAGTTTAGCAATGCGCTGGAGCTGATAAATTAATTACAAAGTGGGTGGGGAGAGTGAGAGTGTGAAAGAGTGAGAGTGTGAGTGAGGGAGTGGGAGTGAGTGAGAGTGTGTGAGATAGTGGGAGGTGGGGGGGGTCTTGAGTAAGGAATAATATCAAAAGTAAGTTATACATTTGAATAGACAAAGAGCGAGAGTAAAGGTAGCAGTTATTGATTTTGTGAATGTGAATTTGAGAGAGACAGCAGCAACAGATGTAGATTGCAGATAAAGTATGTATGTATGTTCCTGAATCGTAATGAAACAATAAAGTTATCGTTACAGTTGTGCTAACCCGGAATGTGACGTTACTTTTGTGAACACAGGGCAGTTCCTATATAGTGAGGGTGTAAGAACGAACTTCGAAGATTCCTTTTTTTTCCCCATGTTTCGTCTTTGGGCATGTTATGGACAAAGAATCCACAGTTTTGAGTAAAACCGGTTAATAAACATGTTCGAGTGAAGGAGCTGCCATGTGTTTACATAAAGCGTTATTTGATATTGGTGATGAATGAATATGGTTAACTATGTGACAAAAAAATTGAAATGCAATTAATTTTAATGAATTTATGACCTATTGAAAGCTCTCAAAAAGGCCGTGTAGTTAACAGCAAGATCATGAGAATTGGCCGAGAAATAAGAAAGTTCATTCTATAATTTAATTTCATTTTGTTTGATTTGGCTGAGAAACTGATGTGATTTTCACTAGTCCTTCATCAGAGGACTTACGGTTAGCAATTTTCCACCAGAATTCCTCTCTAGCCTTATTAGCAACAACAGTGTTGCTTTTTGCTGTTTTTTTTATGTTTAAATTCTTCATAACTGTCCATAATCACGACCCACTCCTCCTAGGAGATTTTCTTTATTTTTTTTTAAAGATGTTATTAATCACCCAGCAACCACTTACATTACGTCCAACGAACAAGTGCATACATCAACCAACATGAATGCACTGACTGAATGCACTCAATGCACTGACTGAATGCACTCAATTATAATTTCCCAAGTGTCCACCTGAGTATGCGCATGCATAATCATGCAGTCTTTCAAGTGTCCAATGAGTGTAAAACTTTATATGGGTCTCCCATTAAGCCACTGGCAGCGCCCCCTCGTGGCGCGGGGGGAGATAACCCGCAGTGCTACTGATCCTGGATCAGGGATAGCTTCCTCGGAGAATGCGATCGGTCATTTTATGAATGGAAATAGGGTAAATTGCAGCATGAAATGCTCTTTTGTTGAGAGCGCCTTCAGTGTTGAAAGCACAAGATCGACATTAGCAAAGAAAGATTACGATCTCCGTGCAAGTTCAGGGTTTGCTGAACCAGCTCACTGAAATATAGCCTGTCTATGTGTGTCTCCCATTAAGCCGCTGGCGGCGCCCCCTGGTGCCGCGGGGGGGAGACAACCCGCAGTGTTACTGATTCTGGATCAGGGATAATGTCCTCAGGGAACGTACAGCACGCGATCGGGCATTATGGGGTCTATTCTCCCATGCGCTTAAGTCGGAAAAAGCGCGTAGCTACGCGCTTTTCAGCCTACGCGTATTATCCCCAATGGAACGCCATCCAGGTCAAATACACGTGAATTCTAACACGTAAACAACACGTCAACAACACGGAGACAACACGTTAACAACACGTAGACAACGCGTCAATTTTTCACGCCTTGTTAACGCGTTGTTAACGTGTTGATAACACGTAGACAACACGTAAACAACGCGTTGTCGACGCGTTAATTTCACGTGATTGTGAGCCCTTTGGCCACTTGTCCAGTTTGAACGGCTGAGAGTCCTAAGTTCCCATTGGCTCCTGAGGAGTAGGGTTAAATCATTTCTGTAAGCCTGGGGGGGGGTTTCCAACCACTATTTAACATGATGAGGAACCTCTTCTTTCTTATTGCCATTTTCTTCCGTTATTGTGCAGCTTATGAAAATAAAACATTTGGATTGCAGTTTTATAACTTAATATTAGTTATTAAGTTATAAATTATTTTTATCAGGATAAAATTGCGTCCGATTTTTGTTATTTATTCTTGCAGGTGTGTAAATGTCACCGAAGCACCTTTAATGTTATTAGTATGTTAATTTGTCTGTCTATATTGCTCTGTTTAAATTATTGTGCTTGTGTCTTATCTTTCCGACAGATGTCAGTTTGTTAGGGTAAATAGCAATTCATCCGAGTATTCCAAGGTAAACTTTGGAATACCTCAAGGATCTGTTCTGGGCCCTTTGCTGTTTTCTTTATACATGCTTCCCCTTGGAAGCATCATAAGTAAATATGATGTGAAGTACCACTGTTATGCAGACGGCACACAGCTTTATATATCTTTTAAACCAGGTGTAATTGATCCACTAACTAGATTAGAGATGTGTCTTAAAGCTGTTAAGGCATGGATGACACAGAATTTTCTCTCATTAAATCCAGATAAGACTGAAATATTGGTAATTAGTCCCAAAACGCTCAGAGACACATTCCTCAATTTTTCTCTCAACGTTAATGGACTCCCGGTTTCTGCCAAAGCTGTCGTCAAAAACCTTGGTGTCACCCTTGATTCAGAACTCTCTCTCCTCTGTCATATAAACAACATTATAAAAGTGGCTTTCTTCCATCTTAGAAACATATCAAAACTGAGAAAAATGTTGTCTCTTCAGGATGCCGAAAAAATGGTTCATGCATTTGTGTCCTCTCGGCTGGATTACTGTAACGTTTTACTGTCAGACTGCTCTAGTTCTACCCTAAATCGCCTTCAAATAGTGCAGAATGCTGCTGCTAGGGTTCTGACCAGGACGAAGAAATATGACCACATTAGCCCAGTACTCAAAAATCTTCACTGGCTGCCTGTCAAATTTAGAATTGAATATAAAATTCTACTGCTTACCTATAAAGCCTTAAATGATTTAGCCCCAGAATATCTTAGTGCACTTCTCATTCCTTACTCCCCTCCAAGATTACTTCGTTCACAAGGTGCTGGATATTTGAAAATTCCAAATACATCCAGAGTTACATTTGGAGGCAGAGCATTCTCTTACAAAGCCCCAATCTTGTGCAACAATCTCCCAACAAACATTCGGGCCTCAGACACACTCTCTGTGTTCAAGAGTCGGCTGAAAACATACCTCTTTAATCAAGCGTATACTTAACACATTATGAGCATTTATACTACCTGTTTTTAGGGAGATTGCCTAGTCTCTGGGTATGCTCACTTCTTGTGACAAGGTTTTGGTTGTTAATATTGTATAAATCCATGTGGAACCGGTGGCACTGAGATTGCACTTACACGGCACCGGTGGGGCTTGCTACGGCCTTAGTCACTGGGTAGGTCCACATGGTGTTTGTGGTGTCTAATTAAAAATCTACACAGCCTTAGTCGGATGGAATTTCAGGGTCTCTGTGCTGCAATAAGTGGACGAAGGATACAAGGTTTTGGTCGTCAAAATTGCTTAAATCCATGTGGAACCAGTGGCACTGAGATCGCGACTTACACGGCACGTGGGGGCTTACTCGCCTTAGTCACGGGTAGGTCCACATGGTGTTGGTGGTGTCTAATTTAAAAACTACGCAGCATTAGTCGGATGAAGTTCAGGGCCTCTGTGCTGCAATAAGTGGATGAAGGAGAGTTGACTGCTCTATACTGGTTACCCCTGAGTTGTAGTATTTTAGCGTAACTTGATACCCGACACAGGACAACATTTTTGTGTAGTATGTATTAGTTTATCCAGAACCTAACCCTCTTTTGTTTTTGTGTTTTCTCCGAGAACGCCCGTCCCCGGAACTCAGTCCTTGGACCACCTAAGCCCTGTCACTACCTAATGGTCATCGACTGCTGTCTTCCTGCTGTCCTGATCCCCATCCCCGCCTCTCCACTTCCTGGAGCTACAGATGTCACTGCTTGGACACCTTATTGTTTAAAGAACTTTGGATTTTAATTTACTATCATCAATTAATTAGCCAGCCAGCGGAGGATGGGCTTCCCCCCACAATAGCCAGGTTCCTCCTGAGATTTCTTCTCACTGAGGAGTTTTTCTCACCACAGTTCGAGGCTTTTTTTTTCTCCCTACAGGGAGTTTTTTTTTTGCCTATCTGGGGATTAGGGATTTGTCTGGGCTCTGCCCTTTTCTCTCTGTAAAGCGTCTTTGTGACAGCCTGCCTGTGAAAAGCGCTATACAAATAAAATTGAATTGAATTGAATTGTTAAGGACGGCGCTACAGTGGAAACAACCGTCATTTAAGCTGGCGTAACTCCGCAAGGATCTACGCATTTATTTTTCTAAATAGGCTATTCGGCTATATCACAACTTGTGACAATACTGTAATGAGTAATTGGATTGATGGGGAGAAAGTGATTGCACCTGCGGGGGTGGGGGGCGGGGGTAATGAATGGAGAAGATTTAAATGCAAAAATTGCGGCGGCTCGTGTATCTTGGGAGCGGAGCTTTGTGAATGTCATATGGGGCAGTAGCCCAGCCGAGCAACCTGTATTTTGCACTCATTGCTGGAGGGTGGGTGCCGCTCGCATGCCAATTAGGGCTGCCGGCGGTGAAGACAGGCAGTAGGTGTCAGGGCGAGGTTCTGGCGTGGGGCAGGGCTATGGTTAGGTAGCGGGGATATAGGAGTGCCGTTGTCCGCTCTCCAGTGTTGCACAGGCTTGTCTGTCGTTGGTGGAAACGCCTCACTGCGCTGAACCGGCGGCTTCCCCCCCCCAAAGCAAATCTTGAAGCCGGACCAGCGCCAAGCTCAGACCCTAGGGGAGGGTCTTGTGCTTTGGGAAAGTTAAGGGGTTTTTTAAATATTCATTTTGTTGTCGTGGTTTGTGTTGTGTGGAAGGTATTGTTAAATGTTTTTAGAAGCGCTGGTGGAGTCAAAATACTGGGGTTGGGAAAATAGCTGGGGCAGTTAAATAGTTTGCGGTGTCTAGAGATACAGGAGTTTTATGGGTACGGCTGTCGATTTGAAGGGATCAGGATAAGGAGTAGGGATTATGGTTAGGGTTAGGGGTCAGGGATAGGGTCAGGGTTAGGTGAGGGCAGGGTTTGAAATTGGGACTGCCGTACCTCTCTACATTGAAATGCATTGGAAAACTGCCGTACCCGTAGCAACTGCCGTTCTTTAAGTGCCGTTGTCTATGAGCTCCGATTGTATATGTAATTTATTGCAAATCGGGAGTTTGATTGCGGTGTAGTATGGTGTATTCCGGCCCGAGGTAATGTAACTTCGGAGTGGGTGGAGTATTCATTTGCAGTGCCTGAAAGGGGGTGTGGCTTTTACGGTGGGTGATTTAAACTGGCATGTGCCCCTACACTTGTCTGCCTCATGTCTATGGCCCTGAAGGGGCGTTTCTGTCCTGGACTGCGTCCTACTCCTTGGAGTGCATGACTTCTCAGCTGTATGAATTAATGTGAATAAAGATTGTTATTCTTCGTAACTTCTGAGTTTCCTCCTTTCTAATGGTGCATGGCATACGTATTTCGTTTGCAAGTGCTTTACCCTCTCATTGTTGAAACAAGGTTTATTGCAATACATTTGTTAAGGTCCTTAGGGTAATGGCTGTTAATGGTTAGCTTTGATTTTATTTACTTGAGCCAAATTGTCATTTTATGGGTGTTTATTGATCCGGCGGTTGAGCTCATATGTTACCAGCAGCGTTCACTTGTCATAGCAATTGTAAACATCCTGTTAGCGGAAACAGGCAACGTTGATTGTGATACATTATATTAGTTGGGCAGCATAGCTCTCTATATAACAATTGTTCATTTTGTGATAAAAGCGCCAAACTTGGCAGATGTGTTGATTGATATTTGGAACAAAACTGGATATAGGGCCATCAAACTCAGACCCTGGTTGCTGTGGCAGTCATTTTTTAAATGACTACAAGCAGTTGGTTAAACTTTCCTATCTCATTGGACCCAGGTGCAATAATGGAGATAATCTAGATCCTGTAATCCTGAGATCCAAATAAAATACTCATTCACAATTTTGGTGACTTCTACAAAGTAATCGGTCATCTCATATAATTTTATTATATTGTGCCTTGAATCAGAAGAAACTTATATTTTTTGTGCATTTTTTTTTTTGTCAGATGGTGGACAGTAGAGCAAATGTGGTACAGTTTATTTTGTTTTAAGTAATTGCTCAGTTACATGTGTTAATATATGTAGGCACTTTATTTTGCATGTTTACAGAGACCCCCATTCAATTGAAGCATTTTCAATTTGAGTATTAAAGGTACAGATCACCTGTGGGTAGAGGGCCATTGGAACTATTTTCTGGGAGGGGGTGCTGTGGACTGAGCCTCTAGGGAGGTAAACAAAGCCAAATTAAGAGGCTCAATCATCATCATAAATCATCTCATAAATAGTGACTGTACACATCTGCTGACCTTATGACATATTAACCAAAGCAATTAAATGAGTGCTTATTTCATATAGGCACACAAAAAAACACCTGAACAAAAATGATAGTCTGCTAAATCATTTACAATTACAAACAAAGGGGACCAAATCAAACTGTGCACAAGATTTTTCAGCAACTGGCATCTAAAATAATTCAAGAGTCAGCAGCTGTATTGCCTATTTCATAGGACCTCTAATGGTACCATTGTTGATGTCAAAACAAAGCCTTTCAGTAGGCCTACTCTACCCACCAATGCAGGCTATCTCACTTTGTCTCAGTCTAATGCTTTGCCAAAAGTGGACCTTCACTCAGTTGTCCTTTATCAGGGTGGGAATATTGATGACATCCAAAATGTTACAAGAACACTCATTATTGCCAAGTGGGTGAGTCTCCTCTGTCATGGTGTCGTTGCGACAGAGATTGAGAGTGACAGGTGTAGCTTTATGAGCTTCTGCACCTCTGGCATCATGCTTTGGGTTTGTGGCTGCAGGTCCTGGAGGATGGACATCACATCCTTGATGGCGGTGACCTCTCAGCCTTCGCACATATCTCCCACCATAGCCAACTCCAGGTTTTGCCACTCTGGCTTGCTCTTGATGGCTGACCTGTACACACTGCGCACAATGCTGTCACAGTCTGAACTGTATTAAAGCCACTGCCACTCTTTGCATCAGGTGGCTCTACAGGAGCGAGTGCAGCTCTCCCTGGTAAATTTCTGGGCAGGGAATGTGTAATTATCTGGTGGCCTGAAGGACATTGCAACTGCCTTTTGAGTAGCCTCAAGAAGGAAGGAGTGGAGTGTAGTAGGCCTACTACAGAATGGGGCTCTCTGCTGTGGCCCCTGTTGCTTTCGGCCTACTGGCACAGATCTGTGAGGTACTGCTTGTGCTGTTGTCAAAGTGAAGTTTCAGCATCTCTCTCTCTCTGGTGCTTTGCTGGCTCAGAGGGAAGTTTGGAAAAGAAATTGCGAATCCACTTTTAGGGCATTACTGAACAGCTAGCCTAATGTGCCCCCACATGCTAGCAAACAAGGGCAACCTCATAATTTACGTATGCATAAACAGTCCAGCCACAAGCAACAGTTTTGACAATGGCACACTGATTAAGCGCAGAAAACATGTTTTTATTTATTCAATGATTACCATTTTAATTGTGGTGAAAAGGCAGACATGGTATATTTATTTATCCTCTATATCAGTGTGCTGCAACCTCTCTCTTACAACAATATACATGGCAACTCTACCGCTTTTGGATTAGACTA
This sequence comes from Gymnothorax javanicus, assembly GCA_029692085.1. Classification (NCBI taxonomy): domain Eukaryota; kingdom Metazoa; phylum Chordata; class Actinopteri; order Anguilliformes; family Muraenidae; genus Gymnothorax; species Gymnothorax javanicus. The sequence continues at coordinate 64,161,861 of CM056201.1, forward strand.
CACTTCGGGGCCTTTCATTCTGAAAAAAATGCCCCAAAAGCGATAGTTTACCGCCAAAAGCGGTAGAGTTGGCATGTGTTGAGGATTATAGTTCAATACTTCTCATCATATTCATCAGTAGATCAATTGCCATGTTGAATAACCATAATCAATAATCATAATCAGAATCCATATTATGTATGCAGCAGTAACACCCATGCACACACATATACACATACAAGCGGTTCGCACACACGAGCAGTGCACACAGACACATGCACACGCACATACACACACAGCACACGTACATATACACATGCACAGACACACACACATACAAGCAGTTCACAAACACACACACACACACACGCACACACACACACACAAAGCAATTCAATTCACACATGAGCAGCTCACTCACACATAAGCAGCAGGCTTCTGTAGCTTTGATTAGTAATCGGGCTTCTGTTTAGTTGATTTGAAAACATTATCAGGTGATGCATTTGATTTCTGTAGCTTTGATCAATATTTGTTCAGTAAAATCAATAGTTGTCACTGAAAACATAATCAATTGAATCATTTATGTATCAACTTGTATCCTATTCATCTGGCTGTATTTTTCCTCTCTTGACTGTAATTTTCCAGTCCTTTGTAGTGATGTGCATCCTTATCTTTGCTTGAAGTTCTGAAGGTTAGTGGGCAGTGTTTTGGTTTGCCTGTCCCGTTGTAGTGTGAGAATGAGAAAGCGGAAAGACCATATTTGCAAGATATTTCCTGTGATGACGGTATAAAAACTGGGTATGAAAGGCAAGAAAGCAGAAAGACCATATTTGGAAGATATTTCTTGTGATGAAGGTATAAAAACTAGGTGTGAAAGGCAAGATGTGAGTTCTTCTTGCACAAAAAGAACTCGGCTTTATATTTATCAACATGCCACAATAAAGCCTAATTGTCTGAAGAATCTGTCTCTCTCCAATTGCTTGGGGATGGGGGAACCTCATAATCTGAAAATATGTCTGAATGAAAACCACAACACATGTATGCAACAATGTTAAAAAGCACAATAGTGCAGTGAATGCTGAAAGCAGGTACATTTTAGTGTTACACTGGTGTTTTTGAAATAACTTAAGTAGCATAGTAAATGGTGTCACTACATTTACTACAACAATGTAACATGGCCTATGTTAATTCGCAACTGTACTTTGACAGTGCTACAGTTACAACCCATCGTACAGAGATTTGGAGGTTGTAGGCAGTGGATGTTTAAGGGGTAGATAGCAGATCAACAATAAATGCCACATAAAAGTGGTGGACATCATCTGAAAGCCATGAATCTGAAGATTAATTTGAGATGCAGCTTAGCACTGTAAACGATCTGGGAACAGCAATATTTTTCTTTCTGAAGTCCATTTCCATGCTCAACTTTGTCCCATAAGTTGTTGCATAAATTTTGAAGGGGATACCCTTTGGTACACAAATTTGTTGCTGAATTAGGCATTTTTGTAATATCAAGAATGTTTAAAAATGATCGGAAATCCCTCCAGAATATTACATCAATACACCAAGACCTTCGGAACAACATAGAAAAACCCATGCTGTGATTTGGTTTAAAAAACGTTAGTAATGTCGGAGATTTCTGTTTTTTCAGTGATCGGATGGCGAGCACTTCTGTTCTTTATATTGCTGAGAAACCCTCAGCCCCACGGCAACCACGGTATGAATTTGTGATGGCCCGATATCCACTTTTGTTCCCAATAAATCTATCAATACATCTGCCAAGTTTAGTGCTTTTATCACAAAATGAACAATTGTTATATAGAGAGCTATGCCGCCCAACTAATATAATGTATCACAATCAACGTTGCCTGTTTCCGCGAACAGGATGTTTACAGTTGCTACACTGTAAAATGGTATTTTGCCTGTTTGTTACTTCAGCAAATAGTTTTATGTTAACATGACAATCAATTATTGGGATTGTTGCAACAACATTAAATTGTTAGTTCAAAACGTTTCAACTACAAAAGAAACGCTAAATTGAAAATCCATGCCCAACTGAATAAGTAATGCATGTCAAGTTCACCTTCGAAACAGTTTTGAGGGTACATGCACGGATCAAAATGCCTACGTCATGACGTTTTTCAGACTATCCTGCCTCTGCACAAGCCTCTCCCTCCCCACCTTTGTGGCAGGTCTGGCAACGGCGTTGGAGAACCACAGTGTGGAAAACACGCAAGACTTCATCCAAGTCTTCTATACCGGCGCAGCAACATGTGTTTGTAGTGTAATGAAGATGTGGCAGAGGGAGGACAGGATTTTAACAAGCAGTTAGTGTCTTAGTTGTTTTTCATATTTAGCGTTGTTACTTACTGTTTTTAGCAAAGTGGAGGTAGTGTGCGTACATCCAATAAAAATACAGGAGCAAGACAAAACTTTCAAAATAGAGCAAAAAAAGAGGAAACAGTCTGCACACGGCAAGCTCCCAAAAATACTAATTTATTTATTAAGCAACGTTTCGATCTACAGAGATCTTCCTCAGACAATTCACAAAAAAGAGAGAAGCCTCACCTATGAAGAAAAGACAATCATTCACACATGTTAATCAGCAGGCAAAGAAGTCACAAGATGGCAATCATGAAGAATCAACGTTAAAATGGCAATCAAAAAAAGAATAAACGTTATATAATATACAGCAAATATGAAAACCTTATGAGGAAATGTTAAAAACAAAAAAACAAATTACTGAACAAATATGGAAAAAATAAAATATATGAAACCTTAATATAAAAGGAAATCACAAAAAAAAAAAAAAAAAAAAAAAGTCAAAAGGCAAAAAATGTTTTCAGAAGCATCCAAGTCATTAAAGTTAAAATACAGGAGCACAAGGTCTAAACATCTCACAAAAAAAAAAAAAAAAAAAAAAAAAAACCATATTAGACAGTTAGAAATTGTCTGGAGTAATAGTACTAAACAACGTGATGTCAAAAAATTTCTATAGGGTTTTAAGTCAAATTCCATATTGAGGCCTTTTGGTGCCAAAGTGCCAAGAGTATAAATGTAAAAGACCTCTCTTTTGAGAAGAGCATTATTAATGTCACCCCCACTTCTAGATACAGAAATACATTCAATTCCTATATATTTTAAGGTAGACAAATTATGTTTAAATTTATTGAAATGAACCGCAACTGGAATTTTTTTTATCATTAAGTCGTATGCTGCTTCTGTGTTCAGCAATACGTATTTTTAAGCACCGTGGGGTCTTGCCGACATAAGCCAGACCACAAGGACATTTTATCAAGTAAATAACATTTTTCGAAGTACAAAACCCAAAACCAGTGAAGTTGGCACGTTATGTAAATCGTAGATAAAAACAGAATACAATGATTTGCAAATCCTTTTCAACTTATATTCAATTGAATACACTGCAAAGACAAGATGTTTAATGTTCAAACTGAGAAACTTTATTTTTTTTTTTTTTTGCAAATAATCATTAACTTAGAATTTAAAGGCAGCAACACATTGCAAAAAAAAAAAAAGTTGGCACAGGGCCTTTTTTACCACTGTGTTACATCACCTTTCCTTTGTAACGACACTCAGTAAACGTTTGGGAACTGAGGAGACCAATTTTTGAAGCTTTTCAGGTGGAACTCTTTCCATTCTTGCTTGATGTACAGCTTAAGTTGTTCAACAGTCCGGGGTCTCCGTTGTCGTATTTTACGCTTCATAATGCGCCACACATTTTCAATGGGAGACAGGTCTGGACTACAGGCAGGCCAGTCTAGTACCCGCACTCTTTTTACTACGGAGCCATGCTGTTGTAACACGTGCAGAATGTGGCTTGGCATTGTCTTGCTGAAATAAGCAGGGGCGTCCATGAAAAAGACGTTGCTTGGATGGCAACATATGTTGCTCCAAAACCTGTATGTACCTTTCAGCATTAATGGTGCCTTCACATATGTGTAAGTTGCCCATGCCTTGGGCATTAATACACCCCCATACCATCACAAATGCTGGCTTTTGAACTTTGCGCCTATAACAGTCCGGATGGTTCTTTTCCTCTTTGGTCCGGAGGACACGACGTCCACAGTTTCCAAAAACAATTTGAAATGTGGACTCGTCAGACCACTTTTCCACTTTGCATCAGTCCATCTTAGATGAGCTTGGGCCCAGCGGCCGGGCGCGTTTCTGGGTGCTGTTGATAAATGGCTTTAAGCTTTGCATTGTAGAGTTTTAACTTGCACTTGCAGATGTAGCGACGAACTGTAGTTACTGACAGTGGTTTTCTGAAGTGTTCCTGAGCCCATGTGGTGATGTCCTGTACACACTGATGTCGGTTTTTGATGCAGTACCGCCTGAGGGATCGAAGGTCACGGGCATTCAATGTTGGTTTTCGCCTTGTCGCTACGTGCAGTGATTTCTCCAGATTCTCTGAACCTTTTGACGATATTACGGACCGTAGATGATGAAATCCCTAAATTTCTTGCAATAGCTCGTTGAGGAATGTTGTTTTGAAACTGTTCGACAATCAGCTCACGCATTTGTTCACTAAGTGGTGACCCTCGCCCCATCCTTGTTTGTGAATGACTGAGCATTTCAGGGAAGCTGCTTTTATACCCAATCATGGCATCCACCTGTTCCCCAATTAGCCCGTTCACCTGTGGGATGTTCCAAATAAGTGTTTGATGAGCATTCCTCAACTCTCTCAGTCTTTTTTGCCACTTGTGCCAGCTTTTTTGAAACATGTTGCAGGCATCAAATTCCAAATGAGCTAATATTTGCAAAAAATTACAAAGCTTACCTGTTCGAACATTAAGTAACTTGTCTTTGCAGTGTATTCAATTGAATATAGGTTGAAAAGGATTTGCAAATCATTGTATTCTGTTTTTATTTACGATTTACACAACGTGCCAACTTCACTGGTTTTGGGGTTTGTACATTTGATGACACCTTTTATTTTTATCTGTTTACCGGAGTGTGGATGACTGAAGAAATGCTACTGTAAAGTGAAATTACATTGTGCACACTGTGCGCATCTATAATTGCCATCAGGGATTGAAGAAAGAAAATGTGCAGGGTGTATTTCGTGGTTGGTCTGCCCTCGCTACGAGATCACGTATATTAGGTGGACGTTTATGAACAAAACGCGGAAGGATTTTAAAAGGTTTTTTAAGACTGGGATCTGAACTTAAAATATACCAATGTTTTTTTTGTTTTTACAATGTTTTCAAATTGCTTTCCTAACGGAGAATACTGTAAGATACATGAAAATCTCTCATCTACTGTTTTCACACATTTTCTATTGAGACATTCAACTTGGTGAACATTCTTAAATTTGTCAGCCGCATTTAAGATCCAATTTTTAGCATAGCCTCTTTCTCTAAATCTCTGGATAAGAAATGCACTTCGTGTGTTGTAATTTTGATCAGAGCAACAGATGCGTCGTATCCTGTTAAGCCAGTGGTTCTCAAACTCGGTCCTGGCGCCCCACTGTGTATGCTGGTTTTTGTTCCAACCACAGTTGCAATCTTAGGATTTTAACAAACTGTTGATTTGTTTTAATTAGGTGCATTTATGCTAATATCCACATTGAGATATATTGCAATTATCTGCAGAGGGAAACAATTTAACCAAACATTTAATCAACATAAACAATCAATAGGTTCCTCATTGGTGAAACTCTTGACACATGGTGGCAAAACCCAACAATTTACTTGGCAAACAATGGAGTCACACCTGTTGTGTTTTGTGTTGATTTTATTTGGTTCAGGTAGGTTATTTGGGAAAAACTCAAAACACCTGTGTTCAGAAACCTAATTTGGAGCTTACTGATTTTCTCAGAGTCTAATTTGATCTGTTTAGAAATGTTTTCACCTGAAAATCCTAACAATATTGAAAATTAAGCACAACATGTTCAAAGGTTTTTATTCTTCATGGCAGAATGGATATGTCCATCAAAATGTGACTGAAGATGGTAAATAACTAAACATGGAATGCTGCTAATTAAGACAAAGTACCAGCTTTTTAAAATTCTAGAATTGCAATTGTGGCTGGAACAAAAACCAGCATACACAGTGGGGCGCCAGGACCGAGTTTGAGAACCACTGTATTAAAATGACTTATCGGTAAACTCTTTTTAAGGGAGATTGGATAGAAACTTTTACCATGCAGGATAGTATTTTTATCTGTAGGTTTTCTATAGAGGCTAGTTTTTAACATATTACCGTCTTTGAAAATCAGAAGATCAAGAAAGTTAATTTGAAGAGGATCTAAATTCATAGTGAAACGCAAGTCTTTTCTTCATAGGAGACGCTTGTCTCTTTTTTGTCAATTGCCTGAGGAAGATATCTGTAGATCGAAACGTTGCTCAATAAATAAATTAGTATTTTTGGGAGCTTGCAGTGTGCAGACTACTTACTATTTTTAGCCAAATGCTACATAGAAACATCCATACATGCTATGAAGAATAAAATATCCTTGGAGATTGTGGTTTTATTTCTATACTGCAGGAAATTCCAAGCATTGTAACATTTGAAACAGATCAAATTAGACACTGAGAAACTCAGTAAACCCTAAATTAAGTTGAGTGACACAACTGTTTCAAGTTCTTTCAAAAAACTTCAGGTGAACTTAATTAGAATAACATAACACAAAACTGGTTTGACTCTTTACCATTTGCTTGTTGAATAAATTTGTCATGATGTGCAAATTTGTTTGCACCGATTAGGAGCCAAGTACGTCTTTAATTTGATTGGTTGCATTGTTTTCTCTCATTTTATGCTGTTATTTCCAATGCATAGCAATGTGGGTATGGCATTTTTTTTATTCTGGATAGCAAACATAGATATTTCTGTTATCTTGTGAATTACGAGGGCAAATAACTGCTCTAAACATTAAATACACTTAATTAAGCCAAGTACATCTTTAATTTGATTGGTTACATTGTTTTCTCTCATTTTATGCTGTTATTTCCAACGCATAGCAATGTGGGTATGGCATTTTTTTTATTCTGGATAGCAAACATAGATATTTCTGTTATCTTGTGAATTACGAGGGCAAATAACTGCTCTAAACATTAAATACACTTAATTAAGACAAATGAACAGCTCGTTAAAATCCTGCGATTACAACTGTGGTTGGAACAAAAGCCAGCATACACAGTGGGTCCCCAGGAATAACTTTGAAGACCACTCATCTTCAGGGTGAGGGGAAATGTCCGGTTAATGGTTCCTCACAGTAATTATTAGTAATACCGTGGTATGAAATTTATGCTACATACCGTTGGGCCTACATTCTAGTCACCACTGATGTAGATTGAAAAATGACGGTATTGAATATACAATTTTAGAAACAAACATGTTTTATGTTTGAACACTGACTTGTCTGGGGTCAACGTTCAATATTTCCTAAGGTGAATTATTTATAATTATTGTGTGAGGAATCATTAACATGTTTTCAGAGAGTCTTTTCACAGATGTGAATATTTTGTAGTATTTTTTTATTAGTAATACTATTAACATTAAAGGTAAACCGTGCAACGTTTGTATTCAGGACATCCAGGACGTTTGTAACAAGTTGTCGTATCACAATCTTACTCGGCCTATGCCTACCCTTTAAATGGCTCTCAGAAAACGTTGATGAACCCAATTCCAAGAAATGCTGCTTCAGAGTCAAGACAAACAAATCACAGTTGGGGAATGTTGGAGTAGTGTGAAGAGCCAAGGCGTTTTTGATGAGTTTATTTTTGTTTTTCTGTCGAGTTTAAATATGCTTACGATATTGAGATCAGCCAAAGAAAGAAAGTTCAATTCAGAAGGCGTACTTTTGTGTTTTTTGTTAACTAAGGAAAATATATTAGGTGTAGGAATATTTTCTTTCTTGACATTTTGAGAGTTTGTTTTTTTTTCTTTTTTTCTTTTTTTTTTTTAGACATTAAGCTGAGAAAGCTTGTGGTACTTAGCGAACTGGCAGTTGGTGATAGTGAAGGGAATTTTCAAGCGAGGATATGTTTGTGATTAAGAGCAATTGTCTGTAAAGTTCAGGCAGGTGGTGATGGTCACCTTCTTCAATTTTGCTGAAACTTTGGTGGTTTTTTTTTATTTTTAATTTTTTTTTTTTATTTTAACATGAGTGGTTTTTAACATTTAAGGTTATATGTATTGTTAGATTTTATTTAGTGTCATTTTAAGTGGTTGCCAGGCTGTGGTCTAGTGTGGCTCTGAGCACTTTCATGTCTGCGTCATCTTTGTGTATGTCAGTGTTGTCCCATATGTCGGATGCTCTCTGATACTGCAACACAAATCTACCTATGGGTATCCATAAAGTAACCGGACCTGAACCTGACCTGATCTGACCTGTATTATGTCTCTACCCTAACTAGAAAATTCCCCAAATTTTTTGTCCCTACCTGCACCGGTTTGGGTTTTAGGGGTCAATCAAGTGCAAGCCGAAATGGGGCCTAAAATGCCAAATTTCCAAAATTTGATTTTTGGGTTGCTCTCATTCACTGCGCGAACTTTATTCCAAAGTAAAAGTTGGAATATTGAATTATAGGAGGGATGGTCAGTGGAAAGAGCGATTTTCGGCCTGGGATCTTCTTCGCAACATAGAGGGGGCGCTTCAACATGGCTGCAATCCATTTTCGTCACTAGTTTGCACCCCTTATACTCTGTGCGCGATCAATGCCCCAGAACTTTTACAACTGCACCACATTGGTATGTAGTTAGATTATCTATTAGAGATGAGAAAAAGTTGGGATAGTGTATGCGCACACCAATAGGTGGCGCCGAACATGGCGAAATAGTAAAATTTGACGTATTTCAGCTCCACCTGGTGGTGTGTGCGGTCGACTGACAGGGCAAAGGTTTGTTGCATAATGAAGTATGGAAATCCCTCTTTTAGTTTATGAAAGCCATTTCTTGGGATAAGGACTACTGTCTAATTGGTGGCACTTTACTAACAGATGTACTGGTACACGTGTAAAGCAATATCCTCTCAAAATTGCTCATGATTGGTCAAGTTATGAAATGCATAACCACTATCCCAAGGATATGTTTTCATGAATTATGTCTTTAGCCTTTATCAATGAAATTCCAATGACAAAAGTCATGGGGTATTCTTTGCGCATGTCAATATGAGCTGCTATAGGTGCATTTCGATGGTGTGTCCCAGTAGAACAGGCCCTGTATGGACTTGACCTTATTTCAGGTAATGATTATTGATCTTTAAATCCTCTCTGGCATATGTGTGGTTTCATTAGTTAGATCAATTATGTAATGGCGACATCCCCATGGTATCACGTATTCATATAATCAGCTGCGTTGTAATCCCTACATGTAACTGTGAGTTTGACCTTGTTCCATGTTCTTGATAATAGTTGATTTCTTGTTCCATTTTTTTGTATTTGTACCCATTTTTAAGTGGTTCAGAACAAAATTTTACAAACGAACAACGATCTTCTATACTCCATTCAACCCTTCATGTTCCACAGAAGTAGCATTTTAACATCCCTTGTATTGACTTGCGCAGTCATCCCATTGTCTCCTTTGCAATAACTGAGTTTAAGGGTTAAGGACATCTCATACAAAAGTATTTCCTTGGGATTTTCACTGCATTTCAGCTGGACCAATCATGAGCAATTTTGAGTCGATATTGCTTTATGCGTGTACCAGTACATCTGTTAATAAAGCGCCACCTATTATGGACAGTAGCCCTTATCCCAAATAATGGCTTTCATAAACTAAAAGGGTGACCTCTATACTTCATCATGCAACGAACCTTTGCCCAGCCAATCGACCGCGCACACCACCAGGTGGCGCTGAAATACGCCAAATTTTACCATTTTTGCCATGATCGGCGCCACCTGTTGGTGTGCGCATACACTATCCCAACTTTTTCTCACCTCTAATAGTCTAACTACATGCCAGCGTGGTGCAGTTGTAAAAGTTCTGGGGCACTGATCGCACACAGAGAATAAGGGGTGCAAACTAGTGACGAAAATGGATTGCGGCCATATTGGGGCGCCCCCTATATGTTGCGCGAAGAAGATCCCAGGCCGACAATCGCTCTTTCCACTGACTATCCCTCCTATAATTCAATATTCCAACTTTTACTTTGGGATAAAGTTCGCCCAGTGAATAAGAGCAACCCAAAAATCAAATTTTGGTAATTTGGCATTTTAGGCCCTATTTCGGCTTGCACTTTATTGACCCCTAAAACCCAAACCAGTGCAGGTAGGGCCAAAAAATTTGGGGAATTTTCTAGCTAAGGTAGGGACATAAAACCACCAAAGTTTCAGCAAAATTTAAGAAGGTGACTATCACCACCTGCCTGAACCTTACAGACAATGGCTCTTAACGTAACTTCAGTCCCTGACTTAGCTGCTAATGTTACAATTAGCAGTAGCCATAAGCTCCACCTCAAGCAGCGCAGATGTAGTTGTGTGCAGACAAGCCTGGGACAACAGATGCTTTGGTATTAATAATTTGATATCACTAAGAGCAAGTGTTGTAATGACGAATGGTAGTTTCAGTGTCAACCTAGTATGCAACTGCAGAAGGGATTATGCTACTGCTAAATTTGACTTTTTTTTTCGGAACGACAGGACAAAACTACAGCGGAGAGGAGAGGGCAGATGGCCTAAGATTTATTTAGCTCTGTTGATCTGCACCATATCCAGGTAATGAAGTCACTTGTGAGTGGAAACATTAAACGGAGAGGAAAGATACTCTTCACTTTTGAGAGGGGATCATGGGGGGGATAGAGAAAGGTTGCCAGAACAAGTAATATTAAATGAAAGCTCAGAAAAAATATTGATTGAAGCAAAAATTCAAAACAGGACATGCGATGAAGGGGGAAATTACACTGAATATGGCTTAGCATTGCATATTGTTGTAATAACTTTCACAGCTGTGAGTCTCTTTTTTTGTACTTTTTTCCATAGGTCAACATGATGACAACTGTTGCTTTTTCTTCTGCTCTCTTTCTTTTTTTAAATGGTGAATGAAGTCGACTTGTAAACTTTGTTTTTTGTCCTTTTTTCTGTGGAAGCCGTAAGAGAATTATTGAACATTACCAAAGTAGCCATAGACATTATGGAAGAAATTGTCCACTACCCTGCATATACAAAGACTGTGCACAGTATTTCAGATCTAAAAGATCCCTGCAGGTACAGTTGCGAGATCATGGGTTTATAGAACTGAGTAGTGGAGTTATTGGCTTCAAAGTAAAATGCTTTTTGTGTGACTTTAAAGAGGCAGTCAGCCTAAAACAATATGTTGGTCATCTTGGGAAGCATCTGAGGAATAGGGAAACTGTCACCTGTCCCTTTAATGACTGTCTTTTCAAATCAAAGGTTTTCTCTAGTTTTACATCACACAAATCTCGTTGTCACCCACATTGCACTGTTAAAGACTTTAAGACAGAGATTATTGTCCAAGAACGTGACATTGAGGAACTGGAAGAATGTGAAACAGCTGAATCACAATCAGATGTTATGGACAATGATTTTCATGTGCCACTTGAGGAGAAATCTGATAATGAACCAGAGTACCATGACACAACTGAAAAAATTCAGGAAAGGCTTGCATCATTACTTTTGCGAATGCAAGCAGTCTTGCATGTTTCCAAACTAGCCACTCAAGAAATAGCAAATTTTATGAAATTGGTGAGCTAAATGAGTATACAGTTAAAAAGGTCTAAAGGCAGCACAGTTGTAACAGTGATGATAACACGATAACTCTGGTAACAGATGCCTTACACAGCCTCAGTCCATTTAGCTCCATTTCCCAGAGTGGGTGTCTTGGATCAGAACAAAAAAGGTTGTCCTATTTCAAAGAAAAATTTGGTGTTTTAGATCCAGTTGAATATGTTTTAGATTTGCCACTAAAGAAAACCTTTGTTTATGTCCCAGTTCTAAAAACGCTGCAAAAATTGTTAAATAGGGGTGACGTTATTGACAAAGTTTTAGAAGAAGCCAATAAAGCATCACAACCTGGCCATGACAAGACCACATTTGATGGCTCATATTTCAAAGATAACACACTTCTGTCCGGGGAAGATCAGAGTATTTCTTTAGGTCTGTATATTGATGACTTTGAAGTTTGTAACTCTTTAGGTACCTCAAGAAAAAAGCATAAATTGTGTGCAATATACTGGGTAATAGCAAATTTACCCGTGAAATACAGATCATCATTGGCTAGCATATACCTTGTTCTCTTGTGTAAAAGTGTTGATGCTAAGACGTTTGGGTATGAGAGGATTGTCGAACCCCTCTTGAAAGATCTCCAACTACTTGAAAACCAAGGGATTTATATTAGCAGGTTGGGAACCAGTGTTAGGGGTACAGTATTGTATGTATCAGCTGATAATTTGGGAGCACACTCATTTGCTGGTTTTCAGGAGTCCTTCAATGTTGACAAATTCTGTCGTTTTTGTTTAGCCAGTCGTGAGATTCAGAGTTGTTCAGTGCAAAATAATTCATTTTTGTTAAGAACCAAAGAGTCCTACAATGAGAAGGTTTCCAGGCTTAGGGAGGGTGAGAACTTGAAAAATGTTGATGGAGTGAGAAGAGACTGTGTATTGAACAAACTGTCTTACTTTCATTGTATAACAAGCTTTCCTCCTGACTTTTTACACAACCTTCTAGAAGGCATTGTTCTTTTGGAGCTCTGTTTGTGTTTGAAAAAATTCATTAGGCAGAAGTACTTCACATTGGACTATTTGAACACTGTCATACAGTGCTTCCCCGAATAAATTTTCTGACAGAACTAACCGTCCACAGAAAATTTCAGAAAGAGTGCTTGTGAGTGAAACTATTGGAGGCAACGGCCATGAGAATTGGACTCTTGAGGTTTCTACCTCTACTCATAGGTGATGTTGTTCCTGAAAATGATAATGCATGGTCTGTAATTCCAGAACTTAAAGACATTGTGGAACTTTTGGCATCCTCCACCTTTACAGATGAAAGCTTGTGTTACCTTGATGCCAAAATAAGTGAACACAGAAAACTGTTACTGAATGTCTTTCCAGACCTGAAACTAAAACCTAAACACCATTTTCTAGAACACTATGCTCATTTAATCCGCTGCTTTGGACCGCTGGTGGATTTCTGGACATTAGGTTTTGAAGCTAAACATAGTTTTTTCAAGAAAGTGGTTCGAGATGTCAATAATTTCAAAAACATTCTATTGACTCTGTCCCTCAGACATGAGCTTATGTTGGTGTACTACCTGGACATGCCCAGCCTGTTTAAACCAACAGTGGAAGTAAAAGGAGTAATAAATATTTCCCTGGAAATTCTGGCCTCCCCTGTCAAGCAAGTGATTGAGAAAAAATGTGGAACTCTGAGCAGTGTATCTCTGGCCACAACTGCATACATACACGGAACAAGATACACTAAAGGAATGTTTGTGTCAATTGGAAGCACAAGTAGACTACCTGATTTTTCTAAGATTGTCCATGTGTTGCTTGTGTGCAACAAGCTGTTGTTTCTCCTAGAACCTTTTTCAGCTTGGTATTTGGAGCACCTCAGGTGCTATGAACTCTGTAAGAGAGACCCTGCTCAACCGGTGGTAGCTGAACATGAAGAGCTGAACCACTACATTCCGTTGTCAGCATACAACCTGCAAGGCTGACTCGTAGTTTCACCAAAAGCTTTTCTTGTACATTAAGGTAATCTTTTGTAGCTCATTAGTTCCCCCCCCCGTGAAGTCAAAATGGAAGATGTATGAGATGGTGCCACTGATTTTACTTCATGCAGTATTTCAGTTTGTTAAAAATGTAATTTCTATTTTTTCACAGTTGGAGTTTAGAGCATCAGCTTACAGATTCTGTCTTATCTTTGACAATAAAGGTGAGTTAAAAGAGTTTGTTACAGAGTTTGTGATATGTAAAAAAAGCAGGATCCTGTGGGTCTTGGTGCTTTTAGTAGTATTTGCATAATCCCACTGCACCTAAATGAGAAAGACTAATCAGAGCCAGCTTTTGACATAAAAAAATTGGTGACCTGGGAATCCGAGGTTTCATTAATTATATCATTCATTTTGTATTGTTGTAATTGAACCTATTGTGAGTTAATGTACCATCAGAATGATCTTGAAAATATAGTTTGAAGGCAGAAAAACTACAAGGTGTTGTTTTAAATTGAGACAGTTTCATCATGCTACTACGCATCATCTTGAGCGAAGATGACATTAGGAGGGTTGCCATTGACAACTTGCCTGAGACTGTTGATGACTTCTGCTCATTGATAAAGACCAAACTTGGACTGGAGGGCGACCTCGTGATTCAGTATCAAGACCCCGAGTTTGATAATGAACTGTGCAATTTAAGTAGCATGTCAGAGCTTCCTGAAGATAAAGCAACTCTGAAGGTGCACACCAAGGCTTGTGAATCATACCACACAGACTCAACTCTAGACACAGCAAGTCAGTCTTCATCCTCCATTGAGGGGTGCCCCAGTGGTACCCAAGCCCGTCAGCTTCCTCAACCATTTGTCATTCCTGCTTTTTCTTTTGATGTTGAGTTAAAACTGAGGCAGGGAAATGAAGCCTACCACAGAGATGGGACCCTTCTCGACATATCAAAAGACATGAAATCGGACATCTTAGACAAATTGGCCGAAGCCATATATGCTCACAATCCCTACCCACAAAGTGAAGAGTATGATCATGTGGCCCAAGCTCTCATAACCAAACATCCTTGTCTGAAGGAACCAGGATCCGTCAACGGGTGGTATTGCAGGAGATTCAGCTTGAAGTTCAAAATGGGCAACTTCCGGCAGAAGCTGCGAGTGGTTGGATGCTCTGAGCTCAAAGTCAATGCACGTTCCTCTGGACCAACAAGTTCAAAAAGACTAAAGCGGGCCAAAAAGTCAGAAGTGAACTTTCTGCCAGATTTTGCAAAAGGGAAAACCCAAAATGACCTTGACATGGAGAGATCTGCTATGGTCAGTGAGATGAAGAAAATAAAGCTTGACTGGAAGCAGATTGTTAAAATGATGAGTAACACATTCCCTTTACGAAGAAAAGAAATTATTGAAGATGAACCTCTTGTAGCACAAGTCAAAGAAAGGTGGCCAGCCTTATTCTCTGAACAGCAGGTAAAGTGTGTTTTTGAGTGGTTTTCTCAAGTCATATTTTGCTCCTAAAGGGATAGTTTGGATTATTTGAAGTGTGGTTGTACTTATTCATTCCCGGTTAGTAGCCTTCTTATCCATAGTCAGTGTATTACCTACAATAGATGGTTGATGCGCCCCCTGTTTGGAGAAGCAGCATAACATATTTTAGACATCTAAAATAATCAATAACAATACATTTATAATATTTTCACCACTTAACTCTACAGTGTGATTTCTGTGTTTCCCATCAGAGAAGGCTGTCTAACAGCAAGGTGTTCAAGAAGTTTTGTTGTTGATGCATAGAATTTTTTTGCTTAGCGTGCAAGGATTTCAGTGCATCTGGTGTGTTTTTTTTTTTTTCCAAACTGCAGGCATGCTGACCACCATCTACTGTAGCTACTCCACTGACTATGAATTAGTACCTCATACAATTACTCTTCAAATAATCCAAACTATCTCTTTAAACTTAAACTCAAAGTGTTCAGATTATGCACTAATTAAAAGCATACTCTGACTTCTTTTTTTTTTTTTGCCCTTCATCCACAGATTGAGGCAGAATTTGCTCGCCTTACATCTGTTGACCTGAAGGGCTCCTTCTTTGCTGGGCTTGGACAGTATCTGGAGAGGTTCCTTGAGCTGTACAAAGCAAAAAAAGGCATAGTGGGCCTGACCAGGCTGATGAGACGTCTCGATGATGATGTAAGGGTTTTAATGTTTGTTCTTCTATGCCTTCCACATTACCATCTTCCACACAATATACAACCCCAATTCTGAAATAGTTGGGACAAAGTGTAAATTGTGAGCAAAATTAAAATGCAACGACTTTCAAATCACACCAGCCAGTATTTTATTCACAATCGAACAGAGATTACAACATAGCAAATGGTGAAACTGAGAAATTTTGCAATTTTATCCACAAAATGAGCTCATTTCAAATTTGATGGCTGCTACAGGTCACAAAAAAGTTGGGACAGGGGCCTGTTTATCATGGTGTAGCATCCCCTCTTCTTAACACAAAGTGGAGGCGTTTGGGCATTCAGTAGACAAGTTTCGTGAGTTTAGCTATTGGAATTTGATTCCACTCTTGTTTAATACAGGCTTCCAGCTGCTGGAGAGTTTTGGGTCTCCTTTGACAGACTTTTCATTTAATTATGTGTCAAATGTTCTAAATCGGTGAAAGATCAGGACTGCAGGCAGGCCAGTTCTGTGGGGGTTGTAGGGGTTTGGTGAACCAATTGTAACAGAAAATGGGGATATCTAAAAGCCAAGGAAACCCTGACCACTAGGTCCAAAACGGACTGCAAAAATGAGGAGTTTAAACAAACGAAAAATCAACCCTTACAATAAAACAAGGGCGAGATATATTTCAATAGGTTGGCTCCGACACAACGGTAACGCAAAATATTTCTGCAGCATAACAGGGCCTCCCGTAAGCAGAATGGCTCCGGGAAAAATAAATGCCAGACTTAAAAGAAACCCCTTGGGAGGACAAGCTTCCGACCCCACGAGGCCGCTGTAGATTACAAAGAAGTAAAACCACTAACCGCACAGGTAGAGGAAGAGGAGAAAACCTCTGCGGACCTAAAGCCCAGCAAACTGATTCGAACTGGAAACTACTCCGGGAAATACTCCAAAATGAAAATAATTCTCAGGACTGCAACCCTGACAACGAATGAAAACAAAAAAACACGGCGGCTTATAGAGACCGTGTTAGTTAAGCGGGAGCTCTGAAATATAAGAGCAAAGGGAGTCCCTGGAGAACCCAAAATACAGTCGCGGAAAAAAAAAAAAAAAAAAAAAACCCTCTCTCCTGGGAGCTCTAACCCATGCAGAACAAAATCTAAGTGGGCGCAGAACGAATACAATGCTTTTTTACCCAGTTCTGCGATACCGCCCACACCACACTAATTCAGAAAACTATTCTTAGAGTAACCGGACGCAGAACTAATATAATGCTTTTTAACCAAAGTTCTGCTAATACCGTCCGTACCATAAATACCGGCTAGAGCGCAAGACATGAGACACTGAATCCCAGACTGAAGGAACCGCAGGGCTTAAATAAAAAAGTCTCGGGGCAGAGCGTGAAATGCGAACAGGGATCACCTGCTGCAGGTAATTAAATCAATGCCTTTGCAGCCTCACGCATTAACTCGCAGCTTCCAGACCCAGAACCATGACAAGTTCAGCGCGCGGACTCTTCTGCTATGAAGCCATGCTGTTGTAATGGCTGCAGTATGTGGTTTTGCATTGTCCTGCTGAAATACACAAGGCCTTCCCTGGAATAGATGTCATCTGGAGGGGAGCATGTGTTGCTCTAAAACCCTAATATACCTTTCAGCATTCATGTTGGTTTTTAAAACATGCAAGTGTCCCACACCATATGCACTAATGCATCCCCATACCATCAGAGATGCTGGCTTTTGAACTGAACGCTGATAACAGAAGGGGTGATCTTTCTCCTCTTTAGCCCGGAGGACATGACGTCCATGATTTCCAACAAGAATGTCAAATTTGGACTCGTCTGACCACAGGACACTTTGCCACTTTGCTACAGTCCATTTTAAATGAGCCTTGGCCCACAGAACACAGCGGCACTTCTGGATCATGCTCAACAATGGCTTCCTTTTTGCATGATAGAGTTTTAGGCCTTCCAGTCCTTCCTGCTAGGTACACAGTGGTGTTCCATGCTGCGATTGGAGTTATTTGATTCGCTTCGAGAATGTGTTGTTGAACTTGAGAGTTCCTGCGCGCCGCCTTTTTTTTTTTTTTTGTTATACTTTTATATAGTCACTGACCACCTCTTTGCGGTACACTTCGAAAGTTTTAATTGTACATTAATTCCGGCCCCCGTGGTCACTAGTCATAGCTATTCTCTATGTCAAACCACCAGGCAGAATAGGCCCGCCAGCCTCTGAGTTCTCCACCGAGTTGGGCTGTACAGATGTTTTTGGTCCGGCGGACGTAAGATATAGAGACCGGTTATGAGTCCGATGCACAACAGAGCTCTAAATTCATAAATTGGAGTCAGATCAAATTAATAGCACGCATGGTTTAATTGTAACCGCGATTGACAAAAACCAAATTTTATATTCTAAATTTTATATGGAGTCAGATAAGCTATAACCGCTATGCTATGCACCCTGTTCCTATGAACAGAGAAAGTAAATAAATTGACATCTGTTTTATCCCGATTCGCACCAACTGAGGAAGAACGCGCTATGCCTTCCCCTCTGGCTATTTCCGTCGTTGGTATAGCTGTGAGGTGTTTACAGTTGTACCGTAGTATATCATTTTCTGCTTGAATGTTCTAATTAGAATGACCAAATGGTATTATTGATCACATTTGGGAAAAAATGGCCTTGTTTTGATATTACAGTGATTACATTAGTTTGATGCAAGTTAATGCATAGTTAATAATTAACTGTCTACAAGCAGTGCTTTTATTTGTCCTGTTTTTGTTTTTGTTTTTTTTTTTAACAGAACTCCATAAACCGAAAGAGGACAGTTGTTCTGTTGGGCCTTCCTCACTTTCTCAAGGAGGATCCCCCAAGTTTTTTTAAGACTGTTGAGGTAAGCGTTGTTTAACTTTTTTTTTATTGCAGTGCATGAAGGCTTGATAAAAAATTATCCAGATTTGACACCAGGTTTAGTCTAAATCGGCAAATGGTACGCAGGTTTGTTCTCTTTAGTCGGTTAATAGCTATTAACATGCCTGAAATGGTTGCCCTGTTTCTGTTCTAATATGGCCCGTGATGGCGAATATGAATGTGGCCTCCCACTTACTCCCAGTCAATGACTTTCACCCCTTCCCACTCCGGTGACTGGTTTTCCAGTCTCCTCTCCAAGGTCTTTGCTATTTCCTTGTGTTCCCCACAGATCAAAGATTTTAGGGTTTTGAAATGTTTGTGTGGTGCACCAGCTGCAAGGAACACTGCACTAGTCTAAAGGTAAAAAGACCCCACAGAACAGACCAAATGAACACAGGAAACACACGTCTGAATAAGGGCTGCAAATAAAAGTGATTTTCATTGTCACCTATTTTCTTGATTGATTAGTTAGTTGCTTGATCTATTAAAGGTCAGAAAATATTGAAAAATGTCTTTTCCAAAGCCCAAGATGACCGCCTCAAATGTCTTGTTTTGTCAACAACTCAAAGAAAATTCAGTGTACTGTCATAGAGGAGCAAGGAAACCAAAACATTCCCTTTTCAGAAGCTGATATCAGATAATTAGGAATATTACATTAAAAATGACACTAACAGATTATCGATTATCAAAATAGTTAGTAGTTGATTATTAATCATTGCAGCTCTAGTCTGAACACCACACCAAACTGGTCACTGTATGACAGATCAGAGGTAATTGGAAATATAATTGCATGGAGATCACACACTGTGCTACTCTACTGCTCTAGCTTATGACTCATGCCATAGAGCTTTGATGTCCAACAAACAATTAAACATATTCAAGAGGCACATTATCGCATTCAGTGTTTCATTTTGGGGGGGAAAAAAAAACCAAAAAGCAGCGACTCATGCAGAGCTCCTCGCCGTTGCCCAAAGTCCACAGTATAGCTTTGTTTTATAAATTTATCTGTAGAAGAATCATTGTAGGCCACATTTAAGTCATTGTCACATAGGAGAAATAGAAATTACAAACTGTCACAAGGATGCATCTTTACTTAAAATCAAATCCTACATTTTCTTGCTCCTTGTTGATGCTAAGATACTGTATATACATTGCTGCCAGAACAAATAGAGATGGTAATATATTTCTGCTGTCTTTGAATTCTTGTGTAGGCCACAGATGTTGAGGACAGATTCACCAAAGGGATGAAAGTTGGTGTTGTGATGGTCCAAGATGGAGAAGACATCATTGACACATCAGTGGTCCTTGAGGAAGCAGTGATTCTGTCTGATATGAAGAACATCCCGTGTGCCATTGCTTTGCTGATGGGTCTTCTTTTTGCCCTCAATATAGACTATCCAAAGGAACTGAAGTATACATTTGAGCTCATTCAGAAGGTACTGATGAACATTGGTGGAGGACAGTGTTCCTCACTTGTGCATGGTTTAAGAAATAGACTTTTGCGGAAAACCATGTAAGATTGTCCTCTTGTGACTTCTCTCCTGCTTCGGCGTTAGAACTTTCTGATATTCAAGGTCTTATTTTGCATTTTACACATTATTAGGGGTTCAAGCCCGTAGGGCTGAAACCCTATTGTTTTTGTGCTGGTTTATTTTTATTATTATTATTATTATTATTATTTTTCTTCTTCTTCAGAAATGTTTTCGCAAATTCCCGTGAGATGGTAAATGGTAGAGACCTGAAATTTTGCACATTGGTTGGAAGTTGTGTGTAAATGCTGATCAAGGCATTTTTAACTCAGTAGGCCTGATGGTGGCGCTATAATTCAAGAAAAACAGGTTTTCACTTTAAAGGTCATAACTCCTAGGCTGTAAGTCCGATTCACACGAAATTTGGTACAGACATTCTTTGGTCCATTCTCTACAACTTTCCCATAAGGACCTCTAAGATCCGCCATATTTGATTTTCTGAAATTTTGAATTCTTTGAAAAACACATTTTTGACATCTCCTCCTAGGCCGTAGGTCCGATTCCTTCGAAATTTGCTGTGGATCATCAGTGGACCAAGCTTATCAAAGATTGCATAAAGCTTGTTGAAATCTCATTTCGTTTCCAAGATATTGACCAATGAACTTCAGCAGGGGCGTGGCTTAGCACAAAAATGGATAAACCTCAACAACCATTGGGCCAATCATCACAGAACTTGCAGAATATGTCCATATAAGTACCAGGAACATACCTTGACAGTTTCATGCAAATCGGCTCATAGGGGGAGCTATAACACAAATCCGACTATAAATCAGCAATTGTTTGTCCTATAGCCATAAAACTCACAGAATATATTCATATAAGTACCTGAAACATACCCAGCAAATTTCATTTAAATTGACTGATAGGGGCCGCTATAACTGCAAAACAAAGCAGCATGGTATAACACAAATCCGACTATAAATCAGCAATTGTTTGTCCTATAGCCATAAAACTCACAGGATATATTCATCTAAGTACTTGAAACATACTCTGAAAATTTCATCCAAATTGATTGATAGGGGGCGCTATAAATGCAAAACAAAGCAGCATGGTATAACACAAATCCGACTATTAATCAGCAATTGTTTGTCCTATAGCCATAAAACTCACAGGATATATTCAGCTAAGTACTTGAAACATACTCTGAAAATTTCATTCAAATTTACGGATAGGGGGCGCTATAAATGCAAAACAAAGCAGTGTGGTATAACACAAATCAGACTATAAATCAGCAATTGTTTGTCCTATAGCCATAAAACTCACATGATATATTCATATAAGTACCTGAAACATACTCAGAAAATTTCATTCAAATTGACTGATAGGGGGCACTATAAATGCAAAACAAAGCAGCGTGGTATAGCACAAATCAGACTATAAATCAGCAGTTGTTTGTCCTATAGCCATAAAACTCACAGGATATATTCATAAAAGTACTTGAAACATACTCTGAAAATTTCATTCAAATTGTCCTATTGAGGGCGCTATTAATGCAAAACAAAGCAACGTGGTATAACACAAATCAGACTATAAATCATATATAGTTTTTCCAATCATTACAAAACTCACAGGATTTGTCCACATAAGAACCTGAAATATAGCCTGAAAGTTTCAATCAAATTGACCAGTAGGGGGTGCCATAAATGCACAAAATTTCCTAACATAACACAAATCAGACTATGCATCATTAGTTGTTAGTCCAATCATTAAACTGGCAAAATAGGTCCATATAAAAACCTGCAACACACTCTTAAAGTGGTTTTTGTCCCCTGCTGCCACGATAGCGAAGCGGAGCAGGGACATTGTATTCAGCTCCGTCCGGCCGTCCGTCATGTCCCGTTTGTTCTGAATGCGATATCTCAAGAACGGTTTGACCGATTCCATTCATCTTTCGTTTTAAGGTATATTTGTGTGATACGCCGACCCCAGTAGATTTCCGTGACCTTGGCATTATTCTCAAGGTCATTACGATCATTTGACCACTTACAAATTCCTTGTCAACATGATATCTCAAGAACGGTTTGACCAATTCCATTCATCTTTGGTGTCAAGGTGTATTAGCGGCGGGGGACATAGTATTCAGCTCCATCCATCCGCCCGGCCGTCTGTCCGTCCGTCCTGTCCCGTTTGTTGTAAACGTGATATCTCAAGAACGGTTCGACCGATTCCATTCATCTTTGATGTCAAGGTGTATTAGGGGCGGGGGACAAAATATTCAGCTCCGTCCGCCCGTCCGTCTGTCCGTCCGTCCTCTCCCGTTTGTTGTAAACGTGATATCTGAGGAACGGTTCGACCGATTCCATTCATCTTTGATGTCAAGGTGTATTAGGGGCGGGGGACATAGTATTCAGCTCCGTCCATCCATCCGTCTGTCCATCCTGTCCCGTTTGTTGTGAACGTGATATCTCAAGAACGGTTCAACCGATTCCATTCATCTTTGGTGTCAAGGTGTATTAGGGTCGGGGGACATAGTATTCAGCTCCATCCGTCCGCCCAGCCGTCCGTCCGTCTGTCCCGTCCCGTTTGTTGTGAACGTGATGCCTCAAGAACGGTTCGACCGATTCCATTCATCTTTGGTGTCAAGGTGTATTAGGGGTGGGGGACATGGTATTCAACTCTGTCCGCCCGTCCGTCTGTCCGTCATGTCCCGTTTGTTGTGAACGCGATATCTCAAGAAAGGTTTGACCGATTCCATTCATCTTTGGTGTCAAGGTGTATTAGGGAGGGGGACATAGTATTCAGCTCCGTCCGTGCGTCCATCTGTCCGTCATGTCCCGTTTGTTGTGAACATGATATCTCAAGAACGGTTTGACTGATTCCATTCGTCTTTGGTTTCAAGGTGTATTCGGGGTGGGGGTCCGCCCATCTGTCTGTCCGTCATGTCCCGTTTGTTGTGAACACGATATCTCAAGAAAGGTTTGACCGATTCCATTCATCTTTGGTGTAAAGGTGTATTAGGGGGGTGCTCACAACTCACTCGATTTACGTGACCTTGCCATTATTCTCAAGGTCATTACGACCATTTGACCACTTACAAATACCTTGTCAACATGATATCTCAAGAACAGTTTGACCGGTTCCATTCATCTTTGGTGTCAAGGTGTATTAGGGCGGAGGATATAGAATTCAGCTCCATCCGTCCAGCTGTCCATCCGTCCCCATCCGTTTGTTGTGAATCGATATCTCAAGAACGGTTTGACCGATTCCATTCATCCTTGGGGTCAAGGAGTATTAAGGCGGGGAAATAGTATTCAGCTCCATCAATCCATCCATCTGGCCGTCTGTCCGTCCACGTCCCATTTGTTGTGAACGAAATCTAGAACGCTTTGACCAATTTAATTCATCTTTGGCTTCAATGTGTAATTTTGTGATACGCCGACCCCAGTCGATTTCCGTCACCTGGCGGGGGACATGGCCACGTTTAGTGGCAACACTTGTTAATTAAACTGTTAGAGCTTTCAACTACTAATGGTCTTTCGTGGCTTGAACCCCGGAATTGCCGCTTGCAGCTATATTTTATAAATGTATTTGTTTTTGAGGTAATGATTTTGTGTTAATATTTCTACATCTATTTCAAAATCATTGTTTTCAGGATAATTGGTCAAACGTTTTTCTTTTTTTTTATATTATTGAAGTGTGCATATTGCTGAACAGTGGCGTTTATTTTTTGCTATTTTAGCATTTTCAGTTTTATTGTGACCAGTGATATTGAGCACGTGAAGATGAAGAATTCTGCAAATATAAAGCCACTCATTCTTTATAAGTGGAAGTATTGAAACATAAATACTTGAAATGTTTTTTGTTTTGAAATTTCCCTCATCTCTGATCTTTCTGTGGACCTCCACGGACAGTATTTTGAGTTTCATGGTGTAAAGCCACTCATTCTTTGATAGGAATGCTATGATATTTATACCTGCAATGCTGTCCATTTTAAGGAGGGTGATTCAAGTTTTGCCTGTTAAGTATGTGCACCAATAAATGTTAAACTGGTTGCATGTTTGATTTTTTTTTTTCTCATATTTTGATACACTTCTATTGCCATTCATTATAGGTTACCAAAATATTTATTTTATTTGATTAGGTTTGGTTAAGTATGATTTCAAATGACTACGCCAAATAGGAAATCTGAAATGGATCTTGGCATTTAAACAAATGAAAATATTTAAATACTAATAATAATATTTAAATATGTTACAACAGGCTGCATTAGCTATGCTGAAATGGACTTTCACATTTAAAGAAATGGTTAAGTTCAATGAATTGATTAATTTAATTCAAATGACCAGACACTTAAGCTAACATACATGTGCAATTTCAAACAACTATCCTAAGAAGTTCAATTAAACAATAAATCCAACTCAACTGGCCATCATAATTATATTGAGATAGAATTGCAAGTTAAAACAACTGTCCTAAGCAGTTCAATCAATTAATAAATCCAAGTAAACTGGACTGGCCATCATAAAACTGAAATAGAATTGCAAGTTAAAACAACTGTTAAGCAGTTCAATCAGTCAATAAATCTAACTCAACTCAACTGGCCATCATAATTATATTGACATAGAATTGCAAGTTGAAACAACTATCCTAAGCAGCTCAAACAAACACTGAATCCAAATCAACTTAACTGGCCATCATAATTGTATTAAAATAGAATTGCAAGTTAAAACAACTATCCTAAACAGTTCAAACACTAAATCCAAATCAACTTAACTGGCCATCATAATTGTATTGAAATAGAATTGCAAGTTAAAACAACTATCCTAAGCAGTTCAATCAAACAAAAAATCCAAATTGACCAAAATAACGCAGAGGTTTACACAACAAGGAATATTTCATCAAGATAACCTTAGGTTATGTTGGAAGAACAAATTACATTTTTTCACTTAACGTAGAATTTTAAGGCAGCCCTTTCACTCTTATTTTTAAGTTGAAACAACGTGTTAGATTTTACAGTGCATGTACTGATATATGTACACACTCTTACACACCTGTACATCATGCATGAACCTCCCCAGTAAATGACTGTATTGCATGGCCTTGGATTAATCAATTATAGTTGGGGCGATAGTTCTGCGCTTCAGTTCAGTGATTTCTGTTCTTTCTCTGTTGAACAATATCGGTGGTCCACAATGCTGTGATGTGGGAAAACTGACGGAGACCAATCGCAGCTACGTCTCAGATCCAAAAGCTGGCTCTCAGAAAGAAACCAGCCACTAAGGTCTCGATAGAGACAGAGGAATAAAGAAAACAAAAAATAATATTCCTAAGGGAGAAACCCTCCCAATCGTCACCAAAATAGGGTGCACGAAAAGGGAGATATTAAGGAGAATAACTAACACAAAATCTCTCCTAATCCTTACTCAAATATGAAGGCAAAGACCTCACAAAACTCTAAAGCTAATACCCTCTGTTGCCGGCTCGCATGTATAGAAGACAATCGATCAGCGAGCGGGTGCCACTTCCGCATATGTTTGTAGACTGAACGAAGGTGCTGCGAATCATCACTTAACCAGCTCTGGTAAGGCAGGCACCTGGAAAGAGTACGATAGCCGAGTGGCCAAAACCAATCGGTCACGCCAAAGAAGAGTAAAGAAGTGCATCCCTCACAGGACAAACAATCTCCCCAGAATCATGACAAATGCATGCTCTTGGCAAAGGAAGTGACATCACTGGAGCAGGCTTCTCATTATGGAGCACTGAGGTATTACAGTCATTCTAAATTTCTAGTCAGTTTGATCTCAACTTAATTGTATTCAAAAAGACAGTGATGGAATGACATGTTTTCATTGTCACAGTGCTGAACTCAGTTTACATTCACATATGCTAATATTTATTGACATAAAGTTGTTAAAAATGTAAAATTGAAAGTATTTTTTCCAAGACAATTTCAATGGCATTTTGAAACGTATTTCAGTGTAGGGTGAAGGAACTCTATTACGCAGCAGGGAATATTTTGAAGTGAATTAGCCCTGCTAAAGCAGTTGACAGGCAAAACACAGCACATTCAAGTAAAAGAAAAGCAATAATAACCCTCTACTTCCATGTTTGTCGTTGGAAAATCTCCTTATTCAAAATGGCTGTTATATACCCATGTTTTAGTCAGGTCCAGGAGGCATAGAAACACCATTTACGTATTTGAATATTGTTTGTAAGGTGACGGTGCGTGTGTTGCTATATTTGTTGAGGGGTCCAGAAGACCAAAATCTCAAGTGCCATTTGATACAACAATGATACCTTTCATCAGGCCTTTTGCCAGATTTTCCATCCATGTTATGAATGCAGTTAGACAGGAAATTTAACTTCCATACAGATCATAGTGGGTTATATCCAGCCTGCTTGCCAGATTAGGCAATATAGCATTTTCCACTTTAATGAAACATTTCAAATAGTGTTAAATCAGAAAATTAAAATGAGCCCATTAAAGTGTAGCTGAAGGGATGGAGGGATGAAATCCTGTGGGCAAGCCTCCTTCAATAGTGAATATATCAGGCTCGATGAAGTAAAATAAATTTGTATTACATTCTAGATCATCCGGTGCCAGACCAGGTAATGGGGCAGCACATTTTTTAAATTCTATCAGTCAGCAGAACTCAAACTTCAGCTTTTTTTTTTAAAAACAGATAACATAAACAGATTCTTTTTTTCATTGTCTTCCTTTCAGCGTCTGATATAATTTCTATTATTTTTCCTTCCACAAAAAGTGGAGCCGTCTGTTAATAAGCGCTTATTTTTTTCCCCCCAAAATTAATAAATCTCTTGACAATTTGAGGATTGCTGAAGTTCCAGCATGCAATAAAATATAAAAATTAAAATTGCTCTGATGCTCAAACAAAGTAAAAGCAGGCTGTCTCTAAAGAAAATCTGCTTTTCATATCTCATGAGACACAGACTTGAAGGAGGAGAGGCCATTTATTATCATTTGCTCCCAGTATTTTTTTTTCCGCCTCCAGCTCCAAATGCCCCATAAAACACAGAAAACAACCATGGAGACAGAATCTATAAGCTATAATGACTTGAAATCCCTGAGATTTGACTGTCATACGCACTTGTACCAAGTAAACAGTAAAAAGCCTAATCTCCAGACTGCCTTTTCTGCTTGTACTTCCTCCTGGCTTTCTTTTTGCGCCTCTTCTTGTTGAGACGGTTGGTGAGGAGGTTGCTCTCCCCGTCTTCTTCCTCCTCTTTCTCTTTGTACCAAGGTCCCCACACCCCCCCATTTAGCTGCGGATTAGAGCGGGAGTCCTTGGCAGGGTAGCGAACTGGCACAGCTGTCTTGTTGTACTGGACCAAGCGAAGGAGCAGCCTCTTCACTACTTGCGGGTAGCGCCACGACAGGTCCACCCGCTCATAGGGATCGGCGGTGATGTTGAAAAGCCAGACGGACTTACCACGGTCCCAACGCACCCTTTCATTGTGCCAGCGGTTGGATAGCAGCACAGTGGAAAAAGTCTGGGGTGGCACCCAGTCACTGTAGCCGGGCACGCCTGTCAGCAGTTTCCAGTCACCTACACGGATGGCAGCCTGGACTGCCGTGTTCCAGATGCCATAGCCAGCCTTATAGGAGCCATTCTTGGCCTTGGTGTAGATGGGGTCAATGTTGTGGAGTATGTCCTGTCGGGGAGATGGGAACCCCTCACTGATGGCCTCCCAGACATCATACCCATCAAGGTGTAGATCCTCCTCCAGAGTCCCCTCTGCTAATGTAACCAGAGTGGGGAACCAGTCAGTGATGTGCACCAGGCCCCAGCAGCTTGTACCCTTCCTCAGGAGCAGGGGGCTATGGACAAACCCCAACGCCCGAATGCCCCCCTCCCAGTATGTCCCCTTGCTGCCCCTGAGGGGCCAGTTGCTACCTCCAGCCATGGGCTGGCCCCCGTTGTCTGTGGAGTACACCAGGATGCTGTTATCATAGAAGCCATACCTCTTCATAGCCAGGGTAATGTTGAGCACTGCCTCATCTAGGCAGCTCACCATTGCGGCATACTTACGCCGATGCAGATTGGGGATGGACTTGTAGCGCTCCAAGTAACAGGCTGGCACCTGCAGGGGTGAGTGCACTGCCTGGTAGGCCAGATAGAGGAAGAGAGGGCGGTGGGGGTTGTGGGAAGCCAGGAGGCTCACCGCTTTCTGAGTGTACATGACAGTGGAGTATACTCCTCGGTCCTGGTTCCAGGCCGCCTCCTCCCCCTCATACAGGTCATAGCCACACATGCCAGGGCCGTCGCACTTGTAATGGCTGTAGTAGTCTCCACTGCCCAGCAGATACCCAAAGAAGGAGTCGAATCCGCGCTGAGTAGGCATACATTCCCTTTTATAGAAGCCCAGGTGCCATTTGCCCACCATGTGAGTGGAATAGCCCACGGCCTTCAGTTTCTGGGGGAGGGTGACATTGTCCAGGGGCAGGCAGTTGGGCTGTGTAGGCCGGATGATGGAGTGCTGCAGGCCTGTGTGGATCTGGTACCTGGATACATTGAAAAAGGGGCACGAAAATTAACTCAGAGGAAATTAATGCTTGCAATTAAAACTTGAGCATATAGGTACTTTGTGTCATGTTAAACCTTGTATTTCCAATCCCTCAATTAATTACCAGAACTGACCAGTATTATGGTTCTTCACTTTTGAACCTAATTTAAAAAATCCATCTTTAGATTTATTATGAGAAGAATATCAATGTATGTGAGTGGTCAGTGACATATGTCAACACTCATGACGGGTGTCCAATCGTATCTGAAAAAATAGTGCCATGGGCATTGTAGCTCACTTGGTTTTTTCCAGGCTTTAGTGTTATTTAAGCTCACAAGTGGTAGTATTTTTTATACTTGGGTCCAAAATTGGGACAATGAAAACACCTTTTGTAATTTGTGTAGAAGAAAATCTATACTCAGCGCCATTAAAAACGCACAGGTGAGGTATGTACTGTATTTGCGGCAAATTGAAGAATCGATTGATTTTTATTGCTTTTCCAGTGAGGCACGAGAGGAAATAAAGAAAAGCGCGTAGTATTGTAATCTTGATGCGCACCACGTGCACGCGCCAAGCACTTCAGTAATAACAAACATTGAGCTGTTCGTGATGTGTACAGTGACATTTGACTTGTTCTTTTTGGTGTGGTCAATAGCCTACATAAGGCCAACAAAAAAAACCGAAAAATGCTACTGCATCAAGAAAATGGAACAACTTGACACACAGGAGAGAGAAAAAGAGCCTTTGGCATGTTATGGGCAAATCTCAGCCGCCGAGAGGTGGTGCATCATTTGCACTGACACCGTTCAACAATCAGTCGGCTGTCTATCCGAGAATGGAACACAGGCACTGTCACTGACCGACCCCGCTTCGGGCAGCCACGAGTGACGATGGCAGCTCAAGAGTGCCACATCTGGTTACAGCCTGTACGTGACAGATTCCGGACAGCAACCAAAACTGATCATGAGATGAGGGGTCTGAGACGATTGAGGGTGAGCGCAAATACCGATTGACGCCATCTATGTGAGCAACACATGCGTGCACACAGGCCCCACAGAAAACCCAGTTTTTGCCCATTTACGCATGGCTGCCCTTACGGTGATCGGTAAGCGACAGTCCCCGTTTTCCATTCTCAGACAGAAACAGGGAAATAAAGTGCCAAAAAATTACACAGAGGCAGGTGCCCACAGTCAGAATTGAAGAGTTCCTACTCCTGTTGATGGGCAAAAAATGGGTTTTCTGTAGGGCCGTGTGCACGCATGTTTCGCTCACGTAGACGGCGTCAAACGGTACTTGCGCTCACCCTCAATCATCTCGGAACCCTCCTCTCATGATCAGTAAGAGCCAATTATTCATTTGTTTTCCTTTATTTTCCTTTTGGGTGATTCTTGCGTTACGTGTGTGACATTTGGAAGGTATTCTTGACATTTTTCAATTCACTATACTTTTACTGGGTCGCTGATGGGGATCAATATAGGACAACCACAAGATACCTAGGCTTCCCTATCAATGTAGGACATTAACTTGATATTTGCCTAAAACACTGGAAGCAGTGGAATAGCCAGCGGGTGTGCCAAGACACGTCCCTTTATGACAGCACTTAGTTCTGGCTAGTTCTCAATCATTTTCCTTTATTGACGCGTTTTCCAATTATCGTAATTGGTAACTGAAGACACGGTTTCTCTCCATATGCGATCTAACAACGATGAAATCATGGGCTAAATTCAGTACAGCAAAATAATTTACTTATTAATAGGTCAATGCTTCGCGTTGATTGAACTGGTCCGTGTTCCAATGAAACGCGGACTTTCACTCTCGGTATTGTGTGGGTTGATTAAAAAAAAAAAAAAGTGGCACTCGGCAGTTCAATAGGCTATAAAAAGTGTGCGGCTCCAGCTATTTGCGCGAGAGTCGACAGTTGTTTTTTGGCATCATTATTATTTTTTTTTTTGGACTAGTCATGTTTTATAACTTGCTGTACACTTCTGACTGCGCTGTATCCGTACTTGGTAATAGTACATGTATTGTGTGTTTCTAATGCTCACAGTCACCACCAGTTAACAACCAATAGAGTTTTATACCAAAGGGATAACAAATTTTATGTATTACTGTGCATGTACTTCATATATTTCAAAAGACAGAACTTTGGTATGTCTGGGAATACGGAATATTAGGTCGGTAGAACATTAGCTCTTTAAAGCGCCACCTTTAATCAGAAAGCTATCTACCCAGCATAGTACCAAACCAAACTCTTCATTTTCTGAGAAAACTAGCTGTGTGCATCACAATTCAAAAAAAATTTCTTTGGTACATTGCTGGGGATAGCCAGTACTTGTATCCAGCATACAGCGCCCCCTGGGAGTGAAATTTTTCGACTTTTGATGTTGAATATCTACACTGAAAATACTACCATTGAGATTTTACTAATGCTGTAATGTACCCCAAAGAGACTGTGTATCCAGAGAATTTTAGATCTCTATCTTGCGGGGTAAACAAAATAATGCCAGCTAAACACAGCCACATTCTGCTACGAAATGGTCCGTTTTGAGTTTTCCTCCAACTTTGGCTCTCTCTAGCTACCAAAG
The DNA here is from genome assembly GCA_029692085.1 of Gymnothorax javanicus. NCBI lineage: Eukaryota > Metazoa > Chordata > Actinopteri > Anguilliformes > Muraenidae > Gymnothorax > Gymnothorax javanicus. The sequence goes on from CM056201.1 coordinate 64,193,119, forward strand.
AAGGAGATACTACCAAAGAAATGCTCTGCATTCTTGAAAAATAGAGTTCCAAAAGCACAACAAATGGCATTTACCACTACAGTACATATCTGGGTAACTGAGAAAATATACTGCTAACATGCACCAAAATCAATTTCGACCATCTTTCCGGCCATCCATTGCACTAACCCAGCAAGATACCAAGGTACTATTCACTGAAAATGATAGTCTTGTTGTGAGTAAACACATAATAAACTATTCTAGATTGGTATATATTTGGGATATTATTTTATTCCCATTTTAAATTTTTACTGTTATTTCTCAAATAATTCTGGCTCAATAACATAGTTACCCAGCTTGGCGCTGATGTGGTGCTGATGTCTATCCAGGCTTGAAGTGTCACAGGTCATGATAAAAAAGTATAACATATTTGGTACTGTTTATCCTTAAGTCATGATCGTTGATGTAAAATGCGGTGTTGACAGCAAAACTAAGCCACTTTAATGGCTTCCAAGTGGCGCTACTAGCAGGCAAAGTGAGATACGGACCTAAAAATTTGCCTTTTTCCGTGAGACACCCGTATCTACCTATGTGCCAAGTTTCATTCAATTCCAGGGGGGTCAACTGCGCACCAAATGTCAATCTCTCATGGAATGGCTCCTAACATACATCCTTTGTACTAGCCAATGTTCCAGATAAGAATATTGGGTTTGGCAGTATTATACGGTGGCCCTGAAGTGCAAACCACAACAGCAAATAACTAAACACAACCACAAATTAAGAAACACAACCGCAAATAACTAAACACAACAGCAAATAACTAAACACAACCGCAAATTAAAGGATCCATCACCTGAAAATCCATTTTTTTCAGGTTATTGCATGTACACCTCAATCTTCTCTATCACTGACAACAGCTGACATGTTTTCCGGGCAAAGAACTTCACTCTCGCCTCCTTCCCCATGAATTCACTAGGAGGGGGAAAGAACGCGATTTCAGATTGGGCTTCTTGTTGACGTCAGGAAGAAGCCGAGGAGGGGCCAGGGGAAAACCACTCCCACTGTTTTCTGGAGAGAAGGAAGCGAATCCGCCACTTATATTTCTACCCGGCATAACCCAAACAGAGGCAAGCATGTCGAAGAAAACGAGAGTTACGGAGGACATAACTGTTCCGTTGTTGACTGTCAAAACCCAGATAAAAATATTTTTATCATTCCATCTGGTGATGCTGCTTTGAGGAACAGTTGGATTACATTTATTTTCAATGGCAATGTTCCTGTTGCTCCAGCGAGCCACCTGTTTGTCTGCGCCAAACACTTCTCCCCAGACTGTTTTGCAAAATTGGGACAGTATAATGCTGGATTAGCAAAGAACCTTCGGCTAGAAAAAGGAGTTGTTCCAACACTACGGAACCCGCCACTTTAATAATGTCTGTAAATGGCAACTTTCGCATTAGCTGACAACTTTATTCCCCCAATTTCAATGTTATCATTACATTACCGTAAGCTATTGGATGGAGTGTGGTGCAGTTCAGAAGAAACTTGGCAGTATACCCAATACGTAAACGTTACCCTCACAACCGAGGGTTCTCCCAACATGCCGTATTTCCGTTGCTGTAGCGAGCTCACTTTCAGCTACAGTGAAGATACACACATCATATGAAACTAGACAACCTAAGGAATCTATAGATGGCAAAAACGCTATGCTATGATGTCGATAAGCAAGTGAAAAAATGCTCCAAACATACGCTGAATTTCCGCTAGCAAAAAGCTAACGTCAGCTAGCTAAGGTAATTAGGCCAGCAATAACCTTGGCTTGCACATTGCTAATTTGTTGATGGGTTGCTGCAGCTATATTGTTGTCTTTTCATGCTGTCCAAACGCAGTGTGTTACTCTTGATTGTATGATCATGGAGCATAGATGTACTAACATTAGGCTGTACCCAATACGTAAACTTTACCCTCAGAGCCCACAGGCTCGCCTGACATGCCGTATTTCCATAGGTGTAGCGGGCTCACTTTCAGCTACAATGAAGAGATACATATCACATGAAACTAGACAACCTAAGGAATCTATAGATGTCAGAAACGCTATGCTATGATGTCGTTAAGCAGGCGAAATAAACATACGCTGAATTTCCGCTAGCAAAAAAGCTAACGTTAGCTAGCAAATTTAATTTATGCCAGCAATAACCTTGCACATTTTGTTAGTTTGTTGATGGGTTGCTGTATAGCCCCATTCATGCGCCTCCGAGGGCTTGTTTTAACATTCTGACATTTACTGGCCCAGCGGAGTCACATAGCGTGCCATTGACAAAACCTGCAAAAATGGAAATCGCCAGACACCACTTGTCTTCTACCGCTGCATGTGTCAAAACTTTCTTTTGGCTTATCTTGTGTCTGGTATCGGCGTAACAACGACATATTAAAGATTCGTTCGGCACCAACCATTCATCGTAACTCCTTCTCGTTCTGAAAAATAAGTCTGGAACAGGCAAAAACTTCACCCCTGAAATCATCTTCTTCTTCTTCTTTGGGTTTAATGACGGATATAAACAGCTTTTAGGTGCATACCACCACCTACTGTACAAGAGTGTGCAACAACATGCCCTTAACTTCCTAAATTCTTCCTATGATTGGAAAGTAAAGAGCCGCCTCGTTTCCTTTCACCCCCTGGTGTGCCGGTACCCAACAAAACTGCACTTTCACACCACCCCTGTGTAATCGAAGCAAACTGTGCTGTATATCAATGAATAGATCTTTCCTTGTAGTGTTTTATGTTTGAATGCTTTCTAGAACAGCCACCGAATCAGTGCACACCACCACCCTGTCTGGCCTGACCTCCTCCACCCACTGAAGGCTGATAATTACGGCCACCATTTCTGCTGTGTACACTGATACTTGATCAGACAACCTTTTGGACATATTGATTCCAAATTCTGGTATATATACACCAGTTCCCACATGCCCACTCGTGTTTTTAGACCCATCTGTTTTGATTTTCAGGTAACTAAAATAAGTGCTCCTCAGGTACACACTTGTTTTAACTCCAACCTCATTCATACTCCATTCTCTCTTCATTTCTAGTATACTCATGTCTACTTTAGCCTCAGGATAGAGCCAAGGGGGAATGTTACTGACTGGAGTGGGCTGGGAAAACTCAATATTGTCAATTCCAAATGCTTTGCCACATTCATTCATACTCCATCCAAACCCTTTCCTCTGGAACCTAGAGTATTCCCAGCAGTTTTGTATGGTCCTTGCTGCAGGATTTTCTTCCCCGCTTCCTTTCAACGTGGCCCAATAAACCAACGCCAGCTTTTGTCTCCTTATTTCCAGCGGAGTCTCTTTTGCTTCTATGAGTAAAGTACGGTAGCCCTGAAGGGTCACAACACCTGCAAACTCAGAAAACATCTGTAAATTCAGAAAACACTTTAATCGATTTCACAACACATGAACTGCAAATGCCAAAACACCTGCATATTCAGAAAACATCTGCAAATTCAGAAAACACTTTCATCGATTTCACAACACATGAACTGCAAATGCCAAAACACCTGCATATTCAGAAAACACCTGCAAATTCAGAAAACTATTTCATCGATTTCACAACACATGAACTGCAAATGCCAAAACACCTGCATATTCAGAAAACATCTGTAAATTCAGAAAACACTTTCATCGATTTCACAACACATGAACTGCAAATGCCAAAACACCTGCATATTCAGAAAACATCTGCAAATTCAGAAAACACTTTCATCGATTTCACAACACATGAACTGCAAATGCCAAAAACACCTGCATATTCAGAAAACATCTGCAAATTCAGAAAACACTTTCATCGATTTCACAACACATGAACTGCAAATGCCAAAACACCTGCATATTCAGACACTGCAAATTCAGAAAAACACTGCAAATGCAAAACATATTCAGAAAACATCCTGCAAATTCAGAAAACACATTCATCGATTTCACAACACATGAACTGCAAATGCCAAAACACCTGCATATTCAGAAAACATCTGCAAATTCAGAAAACACATGCAAACTCACAAAACACATGCAAACTCTGTAATGAAACAAAACGGAAATGTTTCCAATGGGACCATAATCAGAATTACGTGTTCTTTTAACGGACTTAGCGATGTCGGATACCCCAGTGGTTTTGTTTAATTTAAACATATTAAGGCAGTGTCCCCAAAACGTATTGGTCCACTTAGATCCCTGTTGGTAGCAGATACGAACACTTTGCCCATTTTTTAGCACTATTCTCTCTCCTGCTACGGACTCTACTACCATTTTTTTTAAATCGCTCATGTATCAGCTTGGCGCCATGACCACAGAGAGACCTGTGGTGATGGCGCTAATGCTGCGTTAGGTTTGGATCGGAAGTCGGGGTTGGGAACAACGTCATACCCAAGCAGGCTGCGTTCCATTAAGTAAGTCGGAAAACTGACTTGGGGTCAGTGGTGTCTCATCTGACAAGGATAGCCTTTATTAGCTATTGTTCGCTATACTAGTTGATAACAACGCATTACTCGGTATTTTTAGCGTGCAAACACCGGAGCAACAAGTCCGCCGATAAACTTTTCTCAGTACTGCGCGTACGAATGATTTAATGAAACACAAATGACACTGAATTGCAAATGCAGTTTATTAACACAAGTTTAAACTTACTGTTGATATATGGTGCAGCCATCTTCAACTCGGAAGTCGGAATTCGGGGTAGGTGAAGAATCTCCGACTTTCGGAGTTGAAAATCCGACTTATGGGGGCGTTCAAATCGAAATTTCCGACTGGGAGCTCGGAGATCCCAACTTCCCAATACAAATGGAATGCAGCATGAGCTGATACATGAACAATTAAAAAAATGGTAGTAGGGTCCGTAGCAGGAGAGGGAATAGTGCTAAAAAATGGGCAGTGTTCTCATCTGCACGAAATTGCACTATGAAAGGTGCGGTGCGCTCGTCTTGGGACAACAATGCAGAAACGCTAGCCAGCTAGTTTACAGCTAACAAAGTTTGCAGAACGTTTAACAATTAGCTAAGTGGACTAATACGTTATGTGGACACTGCCTTAATATGTTGAAATTAAACAAAAACATGGTGGTATCAGACATCGCTAAGCCCGTTAAAAGAACACGTACTGCTTCGGAAACAATTTTTCTTTGCATGGATCGTTTTGGACCGGCAACCGGATGTGGGTCCGTCACTGATTATGGTCCCCCCGCGAAACATTTCCGTTGTCATTACAGAGTTTGCATGTGTTTTGTGAGTTTGCATGTGTTTTCTGAATATGCAGGTGTTTTGGCATTTGCAGTTCATGTGTTGTGAAATCGATGAAAGTGTTTTCTGAATTTGCAGATGTTTTCTGAATATGCAGGTGTTTTGGCATTTGCAGTTCATGTGTTGTGAAATCAATGAAAGTGTTTTCTGAATTTGCAGATGTTTTCTTAATATGCTGGTGTTTTGGCATTTTCAGTTCATGTGTTGTGAAATCGATGAAAGTGTTTTCTGAATTTGCAGATGTTTTCTTAATATGCTGGTGATTTGGCATTTTCAGTTCATGTGTTGTGAAATCGATGAAAGTGTTTTCTGAATTTGCAGATGTTTTCTTAATATGCAAGTGTTTTGGCATTTGCAGTTCATGTGTTGTGAAATCGATGAAAGTGTTTTCTGAATTTGCAGATGTTTTCTTAATATGCTGGTGTTTTGGCATTTTCAGTTCATGTGTTGTGAAATCGATGAAAGTGTTTTCTGAATTTGCAGATGTTTTCTTAATATGCTGGTGATTTGGCATTTTCAGTTCATGTGTTGTGAAATCGATGAAAGTGTTTTCTGAATTTGCAGATGTTTTCTTAATATGCAAGTGTTTTGGCATTTGCAGTTCATGTGTTGTGAAATCGATGAAAGTGTTTTCTGAATTTGCAGATGTTTTCTTAATATGCAGGTCTTTTGGCATTTGCAGTTCATGTGTTGTGAAATCGATGAAAGTGTTTTCTGAATATGCAGGTGTTTTGGCATTTGCAGTTCATGTGTTGTGAAATCGATGAAAGTGTTTTCTGAATTTGCAGGTGTTTTCTGAATATGCAGGTGTTTTGGCATTTGCAGTTCATGTGTTGTGAAATCGATGAAAGTGTTTTCTGAATTTGCAGGTGTTTTCTGAATATGCAGGTGTTTTGGCATTTGCAGTTCATGTGTTGTGAAATCGATGAAAGTGTTTTCTGAATTTGCAGATGTTTTCTGAATATGCAGGTGTTGTGACCCTTCAGGGCCACCGTAGTAAAGCGTTAATGGGGGTTGTTTTAATAGCGCCTGTGCACACACGAAGGGCTCTATACTGTAACCTATCCAGTTTTGGTAGGACAGTCTTAGCTGCTGCTCGATACACACAACTTCCATAGTCTAATGTTGGCCTCATTAATGCCCTGTATATGTCCATTAACGACTGTTTATCTGCCCCCACCCCTGAAATCTAATTTCCTGCCCGGAATCGTTCACGGCAAAACTCCACACAAAGACTCCTGCCAGGTCTCTCAAGCGCCAGCCAATCATCACGGGTCACAATTTCATGGCTGTGCCGTGAACGATTCTGGGCAGGAAGTTAGATTTCAGGGGTGAAGTTTTGCATTTTCCGTGCTTATTTTTCGGAAGGAGAGGGAGTTACGATGAATGGTTGGTGCCGACCCAGATAGCAACAGGAATCGGCCTGATTCTGTTTTAGTGTTGGCACTGTCGGCATAGTGTCAGATCCGGGGACTAACAACTCAGCCCACTGGCGCCGGAAGGGGGGGGGCCCAGGGGACCATTGGCCCCCCCACTTTTACCCTCCTCCCACTTTCTTTTTAAGCATAAACAGTTTAGGAGGTGTGCGCATGCACAGTCTGTCTTCAATGGACACCCTTTAGGCACAGCGCTTCTCTGCCCAATGGCGTAACAATAATGCGGGCAATAAATGCGACGGCACTAGGACGCAGTGGCGGGGAAAGCCATGTTAAGCACATTCGCATTACTGCTAACCTTTGATCGATGTTAGCATAAGTTTGCTACGTAAGCGCTTTCGGTCATATTTATAGGGACCTGCAAGTAAGCGTAACAAGTGAGTGTACTACTGGATATTTATACCACTGCAAATGCATTCATTTCTCAGTCATGGTACTGGCAAGTCGCTGTCATCACTGTACATTATTCATCATTTTAATTGAACATAAGCCGTTGTAACATTAAACAATTTAGATTTCTTTTTGGAAAATGCTTAATTAAACAAACAATGATCATTTTATTTTGCTGTTGATATCGTCATTGAGACAGCAAGTGTTTCTGGGTAATGGCCACGTGTGTGAGCGCAGATCAACTGTTTTTACGATTTCCACTCGCTCGCTGATTATTGTTCCCACAATTTCTTGCAGTTCACAAAATTTCAGATCAGCCCAATGAAGTTATGTTAATGTGTCGTTCATTTGCTCATTATGCCTTATTGTTCTTGATGATGACCATTATTAAGATAATAATTTTATGATGATAATGTGAAGAAAGAAATAGGAAACTATATTATAGAATGAAATTGTGTAGTAGTCCTTAATGTGTTTTACGTAGATCTATAACACTTTGAGGAGCGTACAATACGTGCGTTCTGTTAGATTGGAATTTACGTAATAGCAGCATCGTAAACGCCTTAATCCGTGTGGACAAAACAAAAGCACAACTTTCCGCGATTACACGTTGTTAGTAATAGTGTGCGCGCGATAATTTGCCGATGTCAAGAGCTTGATCGATTTTGAAGTTGGTTTTAATAATGGGTTCTAGTAATATATATTTTTGCATGCATGTAGGGTAAAGCGGGGTAAGACGCCCTCCTTCAGAACAATGTCCATTTTCTCTGAAAATATAAATAATTTGAACGTCAACATAATATATACACAAGAAGTATGCCTAAGTAAACACATTTAGAGGGTAATCCAATCACACCAGACTACAACTTTGTTATTATAAAACAAAATGTAAAATCTTGAAAAGGGGCATCTTACCCCAGGGCCTGGGGAAGATGCCCCCCATTGGGGAAGACGCCCTGGGGGCATCTTACCCCACGAGTCATTTTGATTTCAAATTAATAGGCCTGTGACAAATCACAATGGCAAAGATTTGTTTAAAAAATGTGTAACTTTATCTTTGATGCTACATAAAAGACAAACGAGTGAGCAATTCCTTAAAATTATGCAAATAATTAGATTTTCAACATTTTCAAGTCAATAGCTTAAGTTAAAATTTAATTTTGATGTGAACAAACTAAAAAGTAATCCTTTCAAATCAGAGAAACAATTTAACATTCAGGTCTTAAAAATGCCATTTAAATCATTAAAATTCAATGAACAATATCAATAAATGCTGTAAAAAATTAATTGTTATGTGAACAAGCTAAAAAAGATTTCAAATCAGATACAGTTGAATAATCAGTCCTAAAAACAATCCATTAAAATCATGTGAATAGGACTTTCAATATTTTCAAATCAATAAAACAACTATTAAATTTCATTTGATGTGAACAAGCTTAAAATCATTTCAAATGGGAAAGCAACTTAACAATGAGGCCTAAAATTCCATTTAAACCAGCGAAGTGCAGCCAGAGTTAAATTCTCACACAAAACTCGCACGCGCACACACACACACACGCACGCACACATGCGCGCACACACACACACACACACACACACGCACACACGTACACACACACACACACACGTGGGCAGTTCACAGGCTACAGTTTGTGAAAAATCCAGCTATGAATCCAGCTAGGTAGCTACAGCAAGCTAATATAGCTTAATGCTATTATCGTGACATAAAGTCAGCTAAGTAGCTTTGTAAACTGGTAATAATACATTTCTTACTGTTGATTAGCTAATAGGTTAATTATGTTAGATGATGGTGTACATACTTTCCCAGAAATATAACATTAGCAAGGCTAGATATTCAAAATCATGGGGGGGCATCTTACCCCATATGGGTGGGGGGCGTCTTCCCCCCAAAGTCATACTTTTACACTTTCACGTATTGCAAAAAAAAGTATTCTGTATTTTTTGTTCAAACTAATAGATCGCCCTCCACAAGACTATCATGTTAACATTTAAAAAAAAGTTTGTGTATATATCCTTCCAAAAAAACACAGAGGCTTATTTGGTAGCGTCAAAATATTACATCAACTTAACCCAAAATCTGTTCTCTGGATTCCCGCCAAAAAGTAAAATGATTTCAATGCTAAATAAAGATTAGCAAGGCCACTACGATCCAAGGAAAGAGCTGAGATTAAAATTGTTGCCATCTAGTGGTCAGGAGGGGAATTAAGGGGGGCGGGGCTTCTTACCCAGAGGGGAATCTTACCCCGCTGTACCCTACTATGCGATTTAAGCTCTGGCTGATCCTGCCTACCTAGCCGCGGACCTCATTACGCGTTAATTCATGATGTACATTGAAACGAAAAGTCCAAAGCATCAGTTTTAAAGAAGAGGTGATGGATTTGGGGCATGCGTTTCTGGGTCAACGGGAATGAGACAAACGTCTTTTTATTTTTCATACCGTAAGTGTTGCAATATAGGGGCACGGATGAGGTGCACGGAATAGAGGCACTGTGAATGAGCTGAACACACAACACGGCACTTTTGGCCCCCCCCCCCACTTCTTAAGTGAATCCGGCGCCCCTGACTCAGCCGTAATCTTACCGATTCCGTCTCGCCGAAAAGCTACCGATGCTGACTGCGCCGGAATCGGACCGGCTCTGGCAATGTATAGACTGTACGGAATACGGCTTGATTCCATGAACACGCAGTCGGGCCAATTACGGCTAACCGGAGCTCTGCCATATACCTGCAGCTGAGTGTAGCTTCAACTCAGCCATAATCTTGCCGATTCCGTAAGGCCGTCGATGCTGACAGTGCCGGAATTGGGCCGACTCTGGCGATGTTTGGATTCTGCCGATTACGGCTTCATTCCATGAAAACACAGCCGGGCCGATTACGGCTAACCGGAGCTCCGCCATTCACCTCCAGCCTCGGGTAGCTTCAACACAGCCGTAATCTTGCCGATTCCGCCTGGCCGTATGCCATATGAACTGCCGCACACCAGAGTCGGGCCGATTCTGGTCCAGCCGGAGTTGGCCCAACTCTACCCTAAGGTGAATTGACTCTAAGGATATGCATGAGTCAACTTCTGGAGCCGTCTAATCAGTCCCTGTGTCTTCATCGTCGTCGTCTGATTAACAGGTTAGTGATTATTTGTGTTGGCAAACACGATACCTGAAACGAATATTTTTCTTAGTTTTGCTTTTTAAATATTGCTAGCTGTTAAGCTGTAATTAGAGCTAAATACCGGCTGAGCTATTTAACTGTAAGGCCTTAAGTCATGAGGAAGCTAGCGAAGTTGCCACCATAACGTAACCTTGAACGTTAGAGCTCTTTTCAGTCGGTGATCTCGAGCGAACATTGCGTGCCAAATTTATTACCTTAACTTCACGTTTGTGTAGCAACTACTTGCTTGACTTTAGCAAATTCACTAGGTAGCTCCTAAGTTTTACTTCATGAAAATTGGAAAGATTTTTTTAAATTATGTTAAACTAATGAATTCGCAAGCTTGTTTAGTACGTGAGCAATATAGTTCGTAGCAGTTGTGCTGTTGGTTCTAATGCTATCGTTAGCTGGCAGACCTAACGTTATTCCTCTATCAGGACTGGAAATGCTGTGTTTGAGAGTAAGCTGGCTGGCTTGGTATGCGAAATAAGTTAACCCCTGTGAGATGGCCAATTAAGCTAAATGTTAACGTTACAAAATGCTTGTGTTTGACATTGCATTGTTGCATTCTAAGGTAAACATTACCGCGTATGCCTCATAAATCTTTTTGTCTTTCAGATTGATGAGTTGAGCCGCCTCTCCACTTGAACTTAATGTTAGCGTGCGAGCTGACAACTCGAAGGTAAGAAGCTAGAAATGGCTAGCTTAATTTAGCTAAGCTGAGTTCGTGATTGTAATACCTCGCTTGCAAGTTGCCAACTTAATTCTTATGGGGCTTTTGTCTTGCGTTACCGTCAAACCTATCTGGTAACATTTTCTAGCTTGCAAGCTCGTTTCGTGGAGTACGTTAGCTAATTTGCTACAGCTGCTAATTTGTGCATGCAAGTTAGTTTTGGTCAATACAATAAACTTGGTCGTGCATTTAATGTGGCGAACTTGTATTACATCATATTGGCGTGGTAGTTAGCTAGCTTTCAATGCCTGGAGGCATCATTACTGTTAAAGAAATGCCAGACCTAAACAAAATGCCGAACTTGGCAATGGAGAAATGTTTATCAAATGTTAGCTAGCTCCATCCATATTTGCTCATTTGCTAACACACGTTGTTGTTTGAGAAATTGTCATGCCATTTTTTTTACGAGTGCACACTTAAATTTGCACGACCCAAATTGAATTAAACACCACAGTTAATGTGTAGGCATCCATTTTGGGGAAAGAAAAACTTGACTACAGTTTGTTGGCCACATCGGTATTTGGTAATTTGTAAAATGTCCGTTTTATTTGTTGTGGTTTTTGGTTTCGCGTATCATTTACATGAATTATTGGTTATATTACTCCAACACTTCGTTCCATGAATAACAAAAGGTCGCAAGTGACATTCCTGATGAAACCAGGTTTCATCAGTACGACTTACGATACTATGGCTGTAGAACTGGGCGGTGTTTCACAGAGATCGTAAGAAATACGATAAGCGGAAAGATACGATAGACAAAGGCCATGTACCCACTAACCCGGGTAAATATAAATACGCGTATCCGTACTGAAAACTATCTCGGTCCACATTATCGTTTTCGTATCATTTGCAGAACGTTCTTTCACCGGCGCGCGACAAATTATAACTTCACTAAGGTAAAAAGTTACACTGGCAGCACAGCAGTTGTTACCAAAAAAATAAAAAAAAGGCTTAGCAGAAGAAAACAGGCTTTTTCTCATGGACGGACGACTAAGTGGAGTTGTTACTTCGTGTCACACTCGACTATAAAACACAGAAGGCTGCGGATAATATTGATTGGGATTCAATGTGCGGGCGTAGGAGATCACTTTTTTGGTAGAGACTGCTTCTCGTCATCCGAAAGTTTTCTCTCCATTCCTCGGAGAGTACAGCCTGATTGACAAAGTTGTCCCACCAGCTACTGGTCCGGCCGCAGGCCCGGTGCGGGAACAGGGAATTTGGGGGTGGGGGCGAAGACGCGGTTGGCCCTTTCGTATACGGTCGTCATGTTCCCAAAAGGTCGTCATGCTCTCAGAGATATAAAAAAAACTAGAGTGGACAACGTCATTGGCTGGACCAAAGTGTACAGGCAGAATTGCTCTGCCATCTTGAGTATGTATAAATGTCCAATGAGGCACATGTAGCCTGAACAGTACACATGGGTGTTGACAAATTATTATTTTTTTGGGTGGGAGACTTGTTTTCCGTGTTCTTTTTTATCTTTTCACACTTAAAAAAGGACACGAATAAAGAATTGTAAATCAACAATATTTACGCTCCATTATTTGGCAAAGCTAAAGAATAAGCTCTGCGATTGCCTTACCTTTATATTATCGCTCAGTTACCTACGTTTTCGTTTCGTTCAAAGAAAAAGCGTTCGCATTCAGCTGTGCCTGTGAGTCTGACTCAGGTCTATACCTGGAAGAAACTAGTCGTTATGTGCATATATGAATTTATATGTATGCTTTGAGTATTAAGAATGGAACAACTTCATTCTGAAGTGTTCATAGCCTACCTACTTGTTGTCTTCATTTAATCCGTCTTTGCCCAGACACAATGGATAACAGGATGATTTTGCGTGTTGCCCCAAGTGGGATTAATGTAGAAGTCTCAAAACTAAAGTATGTAAATGAAACCGCGCCAGTTTCAGTTTCCGTGAATACAGTGTTAATAATAAACGAATAAACTGAAGCCTTTTTTTGCCAGGTAATTTAACTGGCACCTTTTTGCCAGTTATTTTAAATGTAATTTTACAATAAGTTTACCACAGAGTTCAGTGCATGTTCAGTGTAAACCACGGTTAAATGCGTGAAGGACTCCTCTTACAGTTAAAATGACAAGGAGACAATGCGTTAATTTAACGTTTAAATTCAGTCAAGTTTACAACAGTGTAGGAAAGCCGAACTTCATTTCGTTTCTCTGTTGCGACTGCGTATGTGCATGGTGCGAACCAGCTTGCCTGGTATACACGAGTGCTTTTGAATGTAAATGCACTGTGACGGGACTGGACATTTTGTCCGATGTAAGCGAAAATCCGTCATATAAAATCCGATATATTCGATGTTTATTTAATGGAAAAACATTACAGATTTTTTTATTTATTTATTTATCAGGGACAGTGTGGAAAAAACATTAAGCTCAGCAGAGTAGATGTTCCAGATTCTATCTTCTTTAGCTAATTTCCATCTGTTGTCCACAATACTCATTCAATAACAGCTTCCATCATATTTATTCATTATTGTCGCCTACATTCAGAAATTAAGTGCTACACAAACACACACACAAATACAACCCCGATTCCAAAATAGTTGGGACAAAGTGTAAATTGTGAATAAAATCAAAATGCAATGACTTTCAGATCACATGAGCCAATATGTTATTTACAATAGAACATAGATAACATTTCAAATGTTGAATCTGAGACATTTTACATTTTTATCCACAAAATTAGCTTATTTCAAATTTTCTGGCTGCAACAGGTCTCAAAAAAGTTGGGACACAGGCAAAAAAGGGCTGAAAAAGCAATTAATATATTAGAGAATCAGCTGAAAGAACATTTAGCAAGTAATTAAGTTAACTGGCATCAGGTGTGTAAGATGATTGGCTATAAAAGGGATGTCTTAGAGAGGCTGAGTCTCTCAGAAGTAAAGATGGCCAAGGCTCTCCAACCTGTGAAGGCTTGCGTAAAAAAAAAATTGTGGAATACTTTAAAAACAATGTTCCTCAACATCAAATTGCAAAGGCTTTGAAGGTCTCATTATCGACAGTGCATAAAATCATTAAAAGATTCAGAGAAACTGGAAACATCTCTGTGCGTAAGGGACAAGGCCGAAGACCTTTACTGGATGCCCGTGATCTTCGGGCCCTCAGACGCCACTGCATCACTCACTGGCATGATTCTGTCATTGACATTACTAAATGGGCCCAGGAATACTTCAAGAAACCACTGTCTGTAAACACAGTCCGCCTTGCCATCCACAGATGCCACTGAAAACTCTATCATGCAAAAAGGAACCCATTGTTGAGCATGATCCAGAAGCGCTGCCGTGTTCTGTGGGCCAAGGCCCATTTAAAATGGACTGTAGCAAAGTGGCAAAGTGTCCTATGGTCAGACGAGTCCAAATGTGACATTCTTGTTGGAAATCATGGGCGTCGTGTCCTCCGGGCTAAAGAGGAGAAAGACCACCCCTCCTGTTATCAGCATTCAGTTCAAAAGCCAGCATCTCTGATGGTATGGGGATGCATTAGTGCATATGATGTGGGACTCTTACATGTTTTAAAAAGCACCATGAATGCTGAAAGGTATATAAAGGTTTTAGAGTAACATATGCTCCCCTCCAGATGACATCTCTTCCAGGGAAGGACTTGTGCATTTCAGCAGGACAATGCAAAAACACATACTGCAGCTACTACAACAGCATGGCTTCGTAGCAGAAGAGTCCGTGTGCTGAACTGGCCTGCCTGAAGTCCTGATCTTTCACCGATTGAGAACATTTGGCGCATAATTAAACAAAAAGTCCATCAAAGGAGACCCAAAACTCTCCAACAGCTGGAAGCCTGTATTAAACAAGAGTGGGATCAAATTCCAATGGCTAAACTCAAGAAACTTGTCTCCTCAATGCCCAGATGCCTCCACTCTGTGTCAAAAAGAAGAGGGGATGCTATACCATGGTAAACAGGCCCCTGTCCCAACTTTTTTTTGAGACCTGTAGCAGCCATCAAATTTGAAATGAGCTCATTTTGTAGATAAAATTGTAAAATTTCTCAGTTTCAACATTTTCTATGTTATCTTTGTTATATTGCGAATAAAATACTGGCTGGTGTGATTTGAAAGTCATTGTGTTTTGATTTTATTCACAACTTCCTCTTTGTCCCAACTATTTGGGGTTGTATGTATGCATATTTGTGTGTGTGTGTGTGTGTGTGTAGCACTTAATTTCTGAATGTAGGCGACAATAATGAATGTATGTGATAGAAGCTGTTATTGAATGAGTATTGTGGACAACAGATGGAAATTAGCTAAAGAAGATAGAATCTGGAACATCTACTCTGCTGAGCTTAATGTTTTTTCACACTGTCCCTGAAAAATAAATTAAAAAATAAAAAAAATTCTGTAATGTTTTTCCATTAAATAAACATCGAATATATCGGATTTTATATGACGGATTTTCGCTTACATCGGACAAAATGTCCAGTCCCGTCACAGTGCATTTCCATTCAAAAGCACTCGTGTATACCAGGCAAGCTGGTTCGCACCATGCACATACGCAGTCGCAACAGCGCAACGAAATGAAGTTCGGCTTTCCTACACTGTTATAAACTGACTGAATTTAACCGTTAAATTAACGCATTGTCTCCTTGTCATTTTAACTGTAAGAGGAGTCCTTCGCGCATTTAACCGTGGTTTACACTGAACATGCACTGAACTCTGTGGTAAACTTATTGTAAAATGACAGTTAAAATAACTGGCAAAAAGGTGCCAGTTAAATTACCTGGCAAAAAAGGCTTCAGTTTATTCGTTTATTATTAACACTGTATTCGCGGAAATCGAAACTGGCGCGGTTTCATTTACACACTTTAGCTTTGAGACTTCTACATTGATCCCACTTGGGGCAACACGCAAAATCATCCTATTATCCATTGTGTCTATGCAAAGACGGATTAAATGAAGACAACAAGAAGGTAGGCTATGAACACTTCAGAATGAAGTTGTTTCGATTGTAATACACAAAGCATAAATTCATTTATGCATAAAGCGACTAGTTTCTTCCAGTTATAGACCTGAGTCAGACTCACAGGCACAGCTGGATGCGAACGCTTTTTCTTTGAACGAAACAAAAACATAGGTAACTGAGCGATAATATAAAGGTAAGGCAATCGCAGAGCTTATTCTTTAGCTTTGCCAGATAATGGAGCGTAAATATTGTTGATTTACAATTCTTTATTCGTGTCCTTTTTTAAGTGTGAAAAGATAAAAAAGAACACGGAAAACAAGTCCCCCACCCAAAAAATAATAATTTGTCAAACCCAAGTGTACTGTTTAGGCTACATGTGCCTCATTGGACATTTATACATACACAAGATGGCAGAGCAATTCTACTGTGTACACTTTGGTTCAGCCAATGACTTTGTCCACTCTAGTTTTTTTTATATCTCTGAGAGCATGACAAACTTTTGGGAACATGACGACCGTATACGAAAGGGCCAACCGCGGCACAGACACGTCCCTTTATGACAATTAGGATATTCCTGGCTAGTTCTCAATTATTTTCCTTTATTGACGCGTTTTCCAATTATCGTAATTGGCAACTGAAGACACGGTTTCTCTCCATATGCGATCTAACAGCAATGAAATCATGGGGTGAATTCAGTAGAACTGAGAATTGGTGTGGACAAAACATCCGTTTTAAACAATTATTAGTCCTGACCTGTTCTCAGTCATTTTCATGATTAACAAAAGGTTCACTCCGAGAGCACTCCATACTTAGCAGGTGTTGCTTGCTCTCCCCGATTAGGTAGGACGACAATCATCCATCTGGACATGTATTTGCTTAATTTAAATCAACGTAATTCATAATTACTCTCGGTATTGAGTGAAAAAAAGTGGCACTCGGCAGTGAAATAGGCTATAAAAAGCATGCGGCTCAAGCTATTTGCACAGGTATGCAATTTTGAATAACGTTGATTTAAATTCAGCAAATATGCGTCCAGATGAATGATTGTCATCCTGCCTAATCGGGGAGAACAAGCAACACCTGTCAAGTGTGGAGTGCTCTCGGAGTGAACCTTTTGTTAAAGGTGACCTATTATGCTATTTTTCCAAGTTCATATTTTGGTCTTTGACTCCCCTAGAGTACTCCTGATCGCGCAAATTAAAAAAAGGGTACTTATTTCGCTTGTTATGGCCCCAATCTGTTATGGCGTCAATTTGTTATGGCGTAGCGGACAGCAAGGGATGACAGACAAAATTTTTAAACTTTAACAGATTTAATTAAACAAACACTTTTAACTAATCTACAATCTACTCTACTGACCAAGATTGAAATAAAAAAAAGAGATATTTACAGTCCCTTTGGTAATTGAGATGGGGCTGCTATGTTGCGATGTCCTGGGACAGGAAAATGCTCCAACACAGGCAAAAATCCACAAAAAGCTTCACAGGTCTTGAAAAGGAGTGACAGGTCTGGTCAAATGTATCCTTCCACAATTTCTCCTTGCAATTTCTCCTACTACCTTTCACTCTCTCAATTTTTCTCCTTATATACTCTTTTCCAGCCCCCTCCCACCTTCCAGACTTTTCTCCAATTCTCTGGGACATTCCCCTCTGAGGCATGCCCAGGACATGCCCCAAAACCTAGCTCCAGACTGGGCTTAACAAAAAAAAGTCAATACTGCCATCTAGTGGCCTTTTTTTCCCACATTACACCTCCATTCCAAAAGGGAAAAATTTTGACTCATAAAGGCAAAATTTTTCTTTTCAATACAAAAATGGTTAAGTAGACACTTGTGTGTGTGTGTGTATATATATATATATATATATATATATATATATATACATATAATACAATGTGCTAATAAACACATGTGATACATATATACATACTCAAACACGGGATAAGCAATCAGCAATTACATTGTCAGTACCCTTTACATGCTTAATTTCCAAGTCAAACTCCTGTAAAATCAAACTCCAATTCAACAATCTCCGATTCTTGTTTTTCATCTTACTCAAAAACATTAACGGATTGTGGTCAGTATATACAATCATTGGCTTTTGCCCTGTACAAACATAAACCTCAAAGTGTTGTCAGGAACTGGAAAGTCCATGATGGCTTGGACTTTAGCATTTATGGGTGCCACCTTACCCTGGCCTATGACGTAGCCAAGATACGTGACAGTAGCACAACCAAAGTCACTCTTGTTCAGGTTAACAGTCAGGTTAGCCTGGGTCAAGCGCTGGAACAACATCTCTACATCTTTCAGATGTTCTTCCCAGGAGTCACTCCATATGATCAGGTCCTCGATGTATGCACCCGCGTGTGGCAATCCGGCGATTGTAGACTGTATCATCCTTTGGAACGTGGCTGGGGCATTTTCATGCCAAAGGGTAGGACTTCATACTGGTATAACCCAGATGGTGTGGCAAAAGCAGAGATGCTCTTGGCTCTCTCAGTTAAAGGCACACACCAATAACCCTTCAATAAATCAATCTTGGTCAGAAACTTTGCTTGCCCTACTCTGTCGATACAATCATCAATCCTAGGTATTGGAAACACATCAGTTCTAGTTACAGCATTGACTTTGCAATAATCAATGGTCACAGAATCATCAATCCTAGGTATTGGAAACACATCCATTCTAGGTTTTTGAAATCTGTAGAACACATCAGGTTTTGAACTAGAACACAAACTCCAATCTGAGTTAGAGGGTCTGATAATATCATGTTCTAACATGTACTCAACCTCTTTCTCAGCAATCTTTCTCTTTTCAGGATTCGTACGGATGCTGGTTTATTGGTTCGGCATCACCAACATCTACATCATGAGAGGCTATAGAAACTCTCTTTGGAACATCAGGAAATAGATCTTTATATTTCTTGATCAACCTCTCAAACTGATCTTTCTGTGAGGGTTCTAAGTGCTGGAGTTTTACATCAAGATTTTGCAACACTTCAGAATTTGACAATTTACATGAAAGAACTTCAGCTTTAATTCTAGGTTCATCATCTTGAAACTCCCCCTCATCTTCACAGGTCTCGGCCATAGGAGGATCTGAAGTGACAGCTGCAACCCTAGCATTCCTATCATGATAAGGCTTCAGCATGTTCATGTGACACAACTGTTTTGGCTTTCTCCTATCTGGAGTCTTCACAATGTAATTGAGATCATTGAGTTTTGTCAGAATTTCATAAGGACCATGAAATCAAGCCTGCAATGGATTGGACTGCAAAGGAAACAACACAAGGACCTTGTCTCCTGGTTTAAACTCACGGCTTCTAGCCTTATGATCATACCAAGTTTTCATTTTTCCCTGACTTGATTTCAAGTTCTCTTTGGCTGGGTCACAAGCTGCACGCAGTCTTTCCTTGAACTTGCTAACATAGTCTAACAGACTGATATGCGGCTCTTTCTCTTGCCATTGTTCACTCAACAATAGCAAAGGTCCTCTCACTTCATGGCCAAACACTAGCTCAAACGGACTGAATCCAGTAGACTCCTGCACTGCTTCTCTAGCTGCAAACAACAGCAAATGAACACCGTCATCCCAGTCTTTCTCATGGTCATAACAATAAGTCCTCATCATTGTCTTGAGAGTGGAATGAAACCGCTCTAAGGCACCCTGACTCTCTGGATGATAGGCACTGGAAAGAATCTGCTTTGCACCTAGTTCATACACAACTTGCTGAAACAATCCGGAAGTGAAATTGCTACCTTGAGCTGACTGAATTTCCCTGGGAAGGCCAAACAACGTGAAGAACTTTATCAAAGCCTTCAAGATTGCAGTTTCCTTGATGTTGCGCAGAGGTATGGCTTCAGGGAATCTGGTAGATGCACACATGATTGTCAACAAGTACTGATTTCCAGATCTAGTCTTGGGTAATGGACTAACACAATCAACGATGACCTTGGAGAAGGGCTCCCGAAATGCTGGGATAGGCTGCAATGGAGCTACAGGTGGGTCTAACTGGTGTTTCCAACTACCTGACAAGTGTGACAGGTTTTGCAAAAGTTGGAAACATCTTTCCGACGTCCAGGCCAGAAGAAGTGATCTTGTCAACAGTCTTGTTAACACCAAGATGACCTCCTAAAGGCAAACTATGAGCCATTGTTAAGATCTCATTCCTGTAGACCTTCGGAACAACAATTTGCTTGACCACTGCCCAATTTGCATTGGCAGGGATATCAGGAGGGCGCCACTTCCGCATCAACATTCCATCCTTGAGATAATACCCAACTGGAACTGCGTCTATTTCTTCATCAGGAAGGGCTCTCTTCTTTAGTACACAAATTTCAGGATCATTGGTTTGCTCCTGAATCAACCGCTTTCTGGACAGAGACAAGTCTCCAGACACATCAGAATCACCAGACCCATCTGGCTGGCTGAACAGAGAACTGATAAAAGTGTCTGATAAGTCCTCAAACGGAGAACCCATAGTAGGTTGAACAGAGTCATGAGGCGAACCACCTGAGTCATGACTATTCAATGTGCTGGATGGCACCACATCATCTTCTTCTTGAGCCTTCTTGGCCATAGCACGGGTCACTGCACAGGAAGGATACAGAGATGGGTCTTCATCGCCATCTTCAGTGCTCGGCTGTGAAGTAAGATGAACAGGGGGAACTACATTGCCCCCAGCCAGGTCATTGCCTAGCAACAGAGAAACACCCTTGATAGGTAGACTTGACATAAGTCCCACCTTTACCTGTCCTGTAACTAAATCTGACTTCAAGAATACAGAGCGCAGGGGTATAGGTACAGTCTTCCCTTCAATACCTTGTACAAGTATGAAATCCCCAGAAGCGGTCTCATCACGTAACTCCAAGGAGTCCATCAACAAAAGTGACTGAGAAGCTCTGGTATCCCTTAGGATATATATGGGTACAGGAGGAGAATGCTCATTCAGAGCCACAAATCCCTCTGACACAAATGGAAGGAATTCCTCCCTCACAAAGTCAGCAGTATCAGGCTTCTTAGCCTCACAAGGAGCAGGCGATTTAGCAGATCAGTCATCTACTACAGGGGTTTCTAACCTTGTCTTCACAAAGGCATTGGGTTTGGTATCCTTTTCTTTTTCTTTCTTAGCTTTAAGGAACCAACAGTTAGTTGTAACATGACCAGATTTCTTGCAATAATTGCAAACTAGACCACTTTTGTCACTGTCAGCTTTCACACTTTGATCAGACCTTTGACTGGATTTCTGAGCACCATCACCAGATTTGTCTTTGTCTTTGGGTGAGGAATCTTGGGTATCACTGTTACCTTTCTTCTGAAATTGGGACCATCTATTGTTACTGCTGGACTGAAATTTGGACTTATGTGTGAGAACATATTCGTCTGCAAACTTGGCAGCTGATTGCAAATTCAGTGCTTGCTTCTCATTAAGGTAGGTCTTAATATCATCCTTGACACAGTTCTTGAATTCTTCTCACTAAAAGAGATGGTGTTAGTAGTTGAAATCATCCTTGACCTCCATAGAAGTACACCAGCGCTCAAAGCAAACCTTCTTCTCGTTAGCAAATTCCACATAAGTCTGATTGTCAGATTTCTTCAGACCTCTGAATTTCTGTCGGTAAGCCTCTGGAACCAACTCATAAGCTGTCAAAATAACCTTTTTGACAACCTCATAATCAGAGGAATCGTCTGCAGACAAAGCCAAATAGGCTTGTTGAGCTTTACCCTTGAGGACAGTTTGCAACATTAGAGGCCAGAGTTCCTTTGGCCACTGACAACTCTTAGCTACCTTCTCGAAGCACTGGAAATACTTATCAACCTCCTTTTCCGAGAATGGAGGCACCAGCTTTACCTCCTGGCTAGCATGAAATTTGTTTTCAGCTTCCATTTTGATTTTTAGTTGCTCCATTTGGAGCCTTTCTTCTCTGTCTAACTTCTGTAAATCGAAATCTCTCTGTCTCTCTCTTTCTGCTCTTTCCTCCTCCTCTCAAACTGCCTTTCTTTCTCTCTTTCTGCTCTCTCGATTGCTCTTTCCTCTCTTTCAATCTCTAGCATTTTTAATTTAAGTTCCATTTCTGCGCTTGGATTTTCCACTGGAAACTGTTCCAGATCTCCTGGTGCAAACGCATTTTCATCAATGTAATATTCAACAATCTCTCTAGCCAGTCCTGCTTTTCGCATGGCTGGTTTTCCATCTGTCAGCTCTAACTGTCTGCATATTTCTAGCAGTTCTGTCTTTTTAAAAGACTTCAAAACCTCTACGGTTGGTGATGCCAAGAAATCATCCATTGCTGTTGATCTGCCAATATATATCTAGGAAAATTCAAAAAACAATTTCACAATTTGAAAATTTAGATCAATTTGTTATGGCCCCAATTTGTTATGGCGTAGCGGACAGCAAGGGATGACAGACAAAATTTTTAAACTTTAACAGATTTAATTAAACAAACACTTTGAACTAATCTACAATCTACTCTACTGACCAAGATTGAAATATATATAAAAAAATGAGATATTTACAGTCCCTTTGGTAATTGAGATGGGGCTGCTATGTTGCGATGTCCTGGGACAGGAAAATGCTCCAACACAGGCAAAAATCCACAAAAAGCTTGACAGGTCTTGAAAAGGAGTGACAGGTCTGGTCAAATGCCTCCTTCCACAATTTCTCCTTGCAATTTCTCCTACTACCTTTCAATCTCTCAATTTTTCTCCTTATATACTCTTTTCCAGCCCCCTCCCACCTTCCAGACTTTTCTCCAGTTCTCTGGGACATTCCCCTCTGAGGCATGCCCAGGACATGCCCCAAAACCTAGCTCCAGACTGGGCTTAACAAAAAAAATGTCAATACTGCCATCTAGTGGCTTTTTTTTTTTTTTTTTTCCCACATTACACGCTCATATTGCCATCTTCAAAAAACCCCATTTGTCGTCCATAGTAGTCTCTGCCTGAAATGCCTCATTGGGGTGGCTCTTCCGCTATGGCTCCCACTCCCCGTGTGCTCACTTTCTTCTGACTGGCCAGCTCTGTGGAGGGCGGATCTAGGCGGGACGAGGCAGCAGAACGCAGTTTTCCTGGTCCGGCTCTTCAGAGTGAAACTGACGGGTCTCCCGAAGGAATCGACGGGCATATTCTGCAATCTAACGCAGTACAGTATAGATCTAATGAAATTAACTTGTTCTAATAAACGCAACGGCGAAAGTGGAGGACGCTGTGCGAAAGTCTGGCAGCTCAAGCACGAATCGGCAACAGTGGTGAGTACAGCGGTTTTTCTACTCTGTAGCTAGGATTCAGGGGAAGCTAGAATCCACCTCATATCGACACATTTGTAAAACGGGTCGACATGCTCAAGTGTAGGCCGGAGACCGTAGAAATCCGGTGGGTCTGAGTTTAGAGGGAAACATGGATAGTGAGGAGCAGCTAAAAGTGGACCAACAGCTTATGGACTGCTTCGGTGTGTATTAGGACCTGCTGGTTCGTGTGCATAGCTGTGGTGTTGTTGTTAGCGTGGAGAAACGAACAGCTTCCGCGCTGGTATATGACGGAGGGGCGAAAGCTCCAGGCTAAACGGCCTTTTCGGAAATTGCCCGTGGTAATGGTTTACTTATTGCTTCGGAATGACCAGCTTTTCCTCGCGGAAAATGGGCGCGTTATGGATAGTGTGCAAGAGCTAGATAGAGCTCTGGTTATGTCATGAACATAATACAGGTTTTACAGACCGTAAGTTCCGTCTGCGTGAACCGTTGCTTATGTGGAGCTAACGAATCGATCACTTTTACAGGAAAGAATTTAATATTCAATCGATGGCAGTGCAGAGAAATTGTTTGTTATACCGGTGTCACGGATCAACTGGTTTCCCTGTTAACTGGTGACCTTTGTTTACAAAAGTCGGGTCTTTCTCACAGCAGCATAAGATTTTCCGCTGGCCTTAGCTGTCCGTGCAAATGCCTTAACAATTACAATCCAATTTTACTTGTTATCTATCCATCCGATTCAAGTATTTCGTTGATTTTTGACATTCGTAAAGCCGTGGTGAGTTTAAAAATCGAGTTTAATCTTCTTGCTCCTGCAAATAAAAAAAAAAAAAAAAAAAAAAAATGTTACCTTACCCGGGATTCGATATGATACATGTAAAATAAACATTAGTACGAAGGATTAACCCGCTAGGCCATCGAAACACAACATTTGTAGGATGTCCAAGTACATTCCATAACTCAAACAGAAACAACCGTACATACATTTCTTGGTTGTAAACACCTCGGTTGGATTAACTTGTGACCATTGTTACCGCAGAGATAGCAGCTGAACCTGAGTTTGCTGCGCCTCTGAAATTGAACATTTTAGGTTTTTGTTGATAAGCAATGAATCGGCTGACGCTTTTTTAATATGTTGAATTTATTTTGTAATTAAACACTCAAAAGAAATTCAGTTTATGAGATTATCCCTGCCGTCTGAAAGATGAAGATAGGAACCGTGTCCTATCGCGTTACCCTTATTCAAAATATTATCTGTAAGTAGCCTAACCAGCCATTATAAACACATGATGCATGGACTTTGTTTTGACTGGTTATATATTACGCAGTATTATTTATAACGGCTGGTTATTAACGGACTATATTGAAAAAGGTCTACCCGATAAGACGGTGTTATACGACTCCTCGACACAAGATAATCTTGTGAACTGAATTTGTTTAGGCTGGTTAATGGCAGGATTAAATAAAATATTTTTTTAAAGCGTCAGGCAATTAGATTCTTAACAACCCACCCCCCAAAAAAGTGAGAAAGACTCGACTTCTATAAACAAACATGTAACAGGGAAACCAGTTGATCCGTAACACGGGTTGCCCCTTTTCAATATCATCTGGAAGTAACCAGCCATTATAAATACATAACCAGCCAAAACAAAGTCGATGCATTATGTAGTTAAGATGTTTTATAGATTTAGCAGAAACAACCTGATATTAATTTGTCGGTGTAAAACACCTCGGCTAGATTAATTTGTGACCACTGTTATTGCAGTGATTACAGCGGAACCTCAGCGTGTTGCGCCTCTGAAGTGAAACATTTCGTTGGGAAGAGTCTCGTTGAGTTGCCCCCATTTATAGAAGGTTTGATTTAAATTTTATAGTTAACGAACAAAAAAAAAAAAAAAACCCACACACACCCACGTGCAGAACATTGTCATAATTTATGAGTTTATTTTAGAATAAAGTAATTGTTTTAATGGCTTTACGCATCCTCTCCCATCTCCGCCCGCTGAAAAGGGAATCGTGTTGATGCGATATCTGTCTGAGGGTGCCTTCCTTTTGAAGGGTAGTCCTCTCGCATTTCTTAACCGAATCTTCCGTGAGTTAGTGGAAGTGCTTCAGATTGATGATTTGCAGATGCTGTTAGAGCTGGGGGGTGGGGGGAGAGAAGAGGAGAGGAATATTGTGCTCAGAGCACTCCTCATTTTGCAGCTGGTCTGACTTGTTCAGCTGTGGGAAGGGCACACAGGGCAGAAGAATGTTTGGTCTGTGGGAGGCTTTCCCATACAGTCCCAGTGGTACCAGCGCCCACATGCAGTGCATTCAATCTGGAAGAAATATAACTTAAGTATTATGCAAGGAGAAAAGTAAACATTTATGGAGCAGAGATGCCCTTACCCAGTCAACATGGCGCTCTTTAGTGCTTCCTGCATCCCTCCCCCCACAGGAGCGACAGAGATCCAACAGGGTATCTGATTCAAAGAGTTATTGAAACTTGTGTATAAAGATTTAAGCAAGACCATAAATCATACCTGACTCGTCAATCAATGTTTGGGCCATTTCCACCCTCATTTTATTGACCCCGTTCTGGTCAACTGGAAAGTTGGGCTTCTCCTCTTTTAGGATGCTCTCAGCCACCTTGAACATAAATTGCAATAAACTCACTTTGAAATATTTGAAAGATGGATTAAGTGACAATATGGGCAGCTTACTTTACAGACCAGCACCCCACATGATGTGGTGTCCTGCTGGTGGGGGTGGTCAATGGTGCTGCATGACCATCTGGACACATTTATGTTTTTCCTTCTAATGAAGGCTCTAAATTGCGAAGATAAAGGGATCAAGTGATACTGCTTGTGACTTACTTCATTTACTTCAGATAGGCAAACATGAGGAATCATTTAAGATTACCTTGTTTTTTCCTTGCATTTCTGAAGCTGGGCACTAGTAGCTCCAAAGGGGTCAACAAAAAGGGCTCTTCGCTCCATGGGGTACCATAGCCTGTTTAAAAAAAAAAAAAAAAAAAAAAAGTATGATTCCTAAGTCTACAGAAAGCTTTTATGCTTGCTAAAGATGTGCATGTAGCTTTGGATAAATGTGCACTTACTACCAGAGTCCAGTGTCTGTCTTTGCAAACTGCTCCAATGAGTATGTCATACAGTGCAGCATCCAGCTACAAAAATTCCACCTGTTATGACTTGCACATCTTGTAAACATCAAGATTAAATGATACTCACCTTTCTCAACCCCCTAAATGTGCCATTCCATATAGCGGTCATTTCAAAGGAGTCAATCACAAAGGCTTTGGATGGCACTTGCCTGGCAACAATTGACATGTAACAGTTCAGGACCTGCAAATAGTTGCCTGTTATTGATGGTCTGTTTCGACAAAAAAAAAAAAAACCCACCAACACTACCTACAAGCCAGCTTCAAGTGGAGTATATTCAGGAATACTTGCCTCACTCGCCAGTTCCTTTCCAGGGGCAAGGCTCTGGAGATCTGCTGTAAAGATCTTATAGGGCCCAATCTTTGCCCATAAGATCTCCCCCTTTTTCTGATCCCAGATGTCTGTCACTGGAAAGGCAGAGTAGTATTTTGAAGTTACAGAAATGGGGGGGGAAGAAGGAATTGGATACAAATTTAATCTGACAAGATATATAAATACCATTGCTTTGGAGTGGATTTTTGATTGGAGATATTCCTTCAGTGGGAGAGGTGCTGGAACTGGATTTTTTATCTGGAGAGATGGGTGTGCGGGGACTCGACAGAGTGGCTGAGGAGGTTGGAGAGAGGGTGATCAGAGGGGCGCTTACAGCATCAGGTTGGATGTTTTGGTGGGTTGGACTAGGAGTACTCACTGTTAAACTGTGGTGTGTAGCCAGATGAGGGGGCTTGTCTGTTCTTTTAAGCTTTGCTGGAATCCTCTCTTCTGGCTTGATGAAATGAACTAGATGATCTAGGTTTACGGTGGTTTTTGTTGTGCTGGTGGTGCTTTTGAGTACAGCAATTTTCTCTTGGAGGTCTGTAATTGTGAATGGTCCGAGCATGTCAGCCTCCATTTTCCCCCCCTTCCGCTGCTGTTCCCTGATGTTTTTGAGCAGCACGACATCGCCAGCTTTGAATGCGTCATCCTGACCCCGGTCCCCTTTCCCTTTCCTGGTTTTCTCATGGCTTTTTTAAATGTTTTCCCGCACCTCCTGATACACCTCATGCTGTTTGAGTCTTTCCAAGACCACCACTTCATCCCTCACAAGTGTTTTCACCTTTTCCTCGGTCACCTACAAGAAAATACAAGGGCATTAGAGAGTTAGTTATCACATTTAATTGGCTGCTGTATAAAAATATTGCAAACAATTTCTTGACAGGCTTACCTCATACTCTCTGGGTACCTCTGAAGGATATCTGGCCTCCCTACCAAACATGAGGTAGTAAGGGCTGTATTTTGTGGTGAGATGTTTTTTGGTCCTGATGCCAAACATTGTGGCACCCAGATATCGGTCCCATGTCCTGGGATTGTCCCTCGCCAGCTTGCCCAGAGACCTGAAATATTCAGTGGTGTCATACTGAAAGTGATCATGTATTCATTATCAACTTCAACAAGTCGTTTTTACCCTTTAAGAACATACCGTTGGATGGTGCCGTTAAGTCTCTCAACAAGCCCGTTTGTTTGGGGATGGTAGGGGGAACAAAAGCTCCTTTTTATGCCCAGCTTCTCACAGAGGCAAGTGTTGACCTTCCATATGCCAAATATTAATACAAGTCAGCATGGATGACCAATACTAGGGTACTGCAAATACTCCATTTTTACCTCACCTTATTTTTAACTCCTTCAACCCCACAGCCCTCTACAGAGGGCTGACCAACATATTCCCTTCAACCCCAAATTCCTGTAGGGAAAATTCAAACAATCTGACTAATTGATTGGAACATATCAGGTTATATTTAATGGGATTCCAGAGATAACAGTAAGATACAATGTCCAGATAATGACCAGCCCTCTACAGAGGGCTGTGGGGTTGAAGGGTATAGTGATGCTAGAATATCTGGGGTTGAAAGAGTTAAACTTTGTTCCCTGATCTGTAAGCAGTCTTTGAGGAACCCCAAATTTGTATACAAAGTCAAGAATACAATGGGTTACCTCTTCTGCTGATTTGCTTTTAAGAGGGTAGGCCTCTGCCCACTTAGTGAAGTAGTCAACCATAACACAGATGCACTGGTTACCACTCTGAGTGACAGTGAGCTCGAGAAGATCCATTCCAACAAGCTCAAATTGCTCAGACACCTGAAAGACAAGAATGTGCATTATACAACTCCACTGGAAGGTTAGTTCGGACTCTTAAGTCACAAGGAAGCTCACCTCTATTGGGTTATATTGTTTCTTTTCCTTTAGGTTGGCCCGCTTAGACTGACATGCTGGGCACTGGGCAACCTGAAAAATGAAAGTCCTCAGAATAGCCATCATGTCAGGTCTGTCTTTACAAGTAATGTACACAGGAATATTTAGATAGCGACAGTCACATCTTCACATCTACTTTTTAAAACTTTATTCACACAATTGTGTCTGAATTGTTTCTGGTCTTTTAGAGTGCCCATTCTTTCAAGTTAGCTGATACATGAAAATGTTTGGGGTGAAGTAATTCCTTTGTTCACTTACCCATTTACGAGTGTCATCTTCCATGCCAGGCCAATAATACCGACTGATAATGGAACGATGAGTTTTTTCCACTCCACAGCTCACTCCTTGAGCGTTGCAGTGGAAGTCCCGAAAAATTTCATCCGCCTCCGTAGACGAAAGAACAACCTTTGCAAGGTGTTCTTCCTGACCTTTTCGTCTTGTACAAATGTAGAAGAGATCTCCATCTAGAAAGGATGCTGCTCCTGAATTATTAAGCACCAAAATATCACCGAAAAATAAAGTTTTGTTGATTTGTTTACCCTTAAGGATGAAATT
This sequence comes from Gymnothorax javanicus, assembly GCA_029692085.1. Classification (NCBI taxonomy): domain Eukaryota; kingdom Metazoa; phylum Chordata; class Actinopteri; order Anguilliformes; family Muraenidae; genus Gymnothorax; species Gymnothorax javanicus. The sequence continues at coordinate 64,222,240 of CM056201.1, forward strand.
TGCTGCTCTCCTCTTGCTCACATATTTTTGTTGGTTTGTTGCACCCTGGGGGAATTGATTATGGACTCTAAAGTCCATCAACTCTCGCACAATTGTAGGATTCATTGTTTTGTTTTTTTTTTTAAATTCTCTCACTTGCTTCAAAACCCAAAACTTATATAGGGGTCATGGGTAATTGGATAATTGGATTCAAAAATCAGCTCTCAAAAAAGGGCTGCAGACCTGTGGTGTAGTGGTCACTGGTTCATTTGTAATTAATAATTTGGTTCATTGGTGAACACGCATTGATACTGTGAAATGTATCAATAAACGTGAAAGTACTAGCAGTTGTTGAAATAATAAACGAAACCGTATCAAAAGTGTTCGAATTGAAGGTGGAAGTGGAATTGGGCCTCATAAATATGAATAATAGGCTCCCATGCTGGGGTCAATTTGTTGAATATTAGCCTATGTTAAAATGCATAATGACCAGGAAATGTCAAATGATGGCCTCTGTATTGAAGTTAAATCAATGTACTCTCTCGATAACGTAATTTTGGTAATCGTGGGATGAATTTTGTGGTGTGAATAATTTATTATGTTTCCATTGAATCTCAGTGCTTATTTTACCCCCAAAAAGCAGACATTACGACCTCTGATTTCTAAAAATACAGAATAGTTTGGAAAAATGAGACTGTAGTAATGGGTTTATCATCAGCTAGAACCGAAAATAACGGGTTATCACTGCAACAACGGGTCACAAGTTAATCCAGCCGAGGTGTTTTCAGCCAACAAATCAGTGTCTGGTTATTCATGCTAAACCGACATGTAGCCTACTCTAACTCTCTTTTCAACCATCCAATGCAGTGGCGCAGTGGACTACTGCAAGGAAACTTTGTCCATAGTGTAAGATGGGAAAAGGGGGGTTGGAGCACTGCTGGCGCTGATGAGTGCATCTGTGACACTGCAGCAAGACTGGCGGGCCTTCTGAGCATCAATAGACTTCAAGGCCATGCAATATAATAAATTGTTGAGTTCCTGATGACAAGCAGCTTGTTGTTTGCTGGGGTTTGCGTGAAGGGAAGTGGGGGTGGTTTATGCCCGTAAGAGACTGGAGACCTGAACTGGGGGATGCAAAGTGTGATCAAGCTGGATGTGTGAATGGCTGGACAGGAGGCAATAAACCCGGCCTCTGAGCTGGGAGTGGGGGTTTGCATGGTTTCTGCGCCTTTGATGTCACCCTGCATGGGAGGCCCTTGGCTTACCCAATGCCCCATATTGCCCTCAATCATCTGTTGTAAGACTGGACCCTAACTTATCTGTTTTAAATAATCGAAACCTCTGGGAACGTCACAATATGCTCATATGTTCAATATACTGCTAAGTAATCACTTCTGTACTTACAACACAATTTACCTGTATAATAATTCAGTTTAAGACTTTTTCATGACAACTGCATCATACGCATACATTTTCCTGGCTTGTTTGGTATGTATGTTTTTGTTATAATTCGAGGAGTTGAATGGCATATATTTCATATCCAGTGAAATTGTAATTCATTCACTTTTAGAAACTCCCTAATTTTGGGTAAGGTAAAATCTCCTCTCGGGTAATAAAGTTTCATTCCTTTTGTCTGAATGACCCCTCCTTCACAATCAAATGGCCTGACTCTGTCTCCGTTCTGAGACCTGTAACCCGATATCCCACCTGGTTAACTTATGGGGCTCTCTGGTTGGAGGAGGGGGTAGCTGGTTTGGTTTATAGGAAAGAGAAATGAGCTGTTCGGGGAAGATCGTATCCGATCTCTCCCCGTGCATGTTAGTGCGTGAGTAGCCTTTTCAATTATGGAATATCGTAATTCGAACTTCCCGCGCACGTCAGTGCGTGTGTATCCTTTTCCTCCAGGTATGACTTTATTCTCCTTTTCTAAATTGTGTGTAACTTGTAATTGGCTTAATGTTGATTTGTTTGATTTAAGCTCTTGCCTACCTGGCGAATAAATTATTGTTATTCCTTTAAGCTTGCGCGGTCTCAGTGACTCTTAACACATGTACATTCTTTCTAGCCCCGTTGCGGCGGATACTTAGGGGGTTAATTCCAACCGAGGAACGACTGGCCAGCGGCCCGGTATGGGAATTGGTTTTATTAAGTTGGAGAGACAATCATGATCTACTTACATAAAGGGTTTATGTATTGCCGGTTCTGGGATTTTAGCCTTAAGGAACCCCATGGACTAAAAGTCAGTTATCTGTTAAAATTCCCTGAAGGAACCCATGGGCGTGCAAAGATCTGGGTTGGCTGTATTCACGCCAAAAGCTGCTGTTGCAGTGATGGCTGACTTCCAACCTCTAATCTAACTAACGAACCTGGGATCCGGACATGGTGTTAAAACCCGGGAACATTAATGGGAGTGACGGCGGTTGTCTTTTAAGAGTTCGAGGTATAATCAACTTCGAGATCCACGCATGTTTTCCCTAGATTATGAATTCTAATTTTAATTTGGAGTCAGATACTTAACGAGGGTATAACTCAATTTGGTATTCTAAATTTACTATGGAGTCAGATTAACTATAACCGTTGTGCTTTTGTGCCCCGTTCTTCGAACGGAGAAAATTGATCCATTTTATTGTGATTCGCACCAGCCAGGAGGTCGCACTTGTTAACACCGGCCAAAAAGAACACGTTGAGCCTTCGCTCCCTGCAATTTCCGTCGTTGGTATTGTTTGGTGGGGTTTTACAATAGTTATGGGAATGTTTGATATCGAAACCTAGTTGAGGATTACTTTTTTTAAAAAGAAGCAAGTAAAATGTGATTTCAATTTGTCATCAGTTTCACTCAATTCTATTAAAAAATAAATTAATTAATTGGACGGATATCCGAGTAAAATTGGATAATAACTGTTCAGGCATATCCACGATCAGCGCCGTTTCTTTTCCGTAGTTAGAACATCTGCAGTTGCTATGAGAAAGGTCCGACGTTTGTAAACAAAGGTCACCAGTTAACAGGTGTTACGGATCAACTGGTTTCCCTGTTAACTGGTGACTTTTGTTTATAGAAGTCGAGTTTTTCTCACCTGTTCTTTATTTCTTTTCTTTATTGACTACTGGTTTATGTTTGAATGGAAGTTTGAAAATTTGCTAGTAAGTCTCATCTTCACATTTTGCGCTCAAACTATCAGCTGTAACCCTGGTCACATGATCGAGTCAAATACAGACTTGACATTGGACAACACATTACCCAGCAATCACTTTGACACATTTGCAAATCAGTATGAAAGAAAAATTTAAAATAAAATCAAATAAAATAAGAAAATTGTTAATTTAATATTTTTTGAAAACGTGTGTAGATTAAGCATGCAACTTTGTCATAAAATACTATGAATTGTTGGTAGTAAAGAAACCCATTATAGAGATAAGCTTAGCTTCATGAGGGTTTATATACAGAATTTCACCGTTAGAACAACGGGGAGAGATGGTTAAATAACTTAACACCTCTAGAGTGTGTTTAAATGCAGGATCAGGGTATAGAATGGTGAAGTTATGGAGAACCTGGGTGTAAGAATAATGGTATCTGTACTTATGAAGACGAAACACAAAAAGACGAGCTGGCTAATTGGCGAGTTCCTGAATTCGCAGGTTTCTTCGGGAACTAGAGCAAGATTTTGGGGGAAGTTTTCCCGTTCAAATAGCGCACTATTCGTGTCTTTAAACAGCAAGAATAGCTGGCTAATTTGACATCAGGCTAATTTTAAAACCGCAAAATAGCGCGCTAGTTTAAAACTTCGGTCTGATGAGAACATGCCTATTGGCGACTCAGCTCTTTCTTGTCCTCATCCTCGCAGTTACTTTGTTGCTGAAATTCTAGTCTGAACTCTTTACTCTAGTCTGTCCGGGTCGAAGCAACTGTGTTTTTCCGGCTGAAGTTGTTACGATGTTGCGATATGCACGCAGCCAGTCCTGTTTCTATGCAGGCACATTTAGTGGCCGTTTGCGGTCTCACCTATAAAATGATATGTATGACGATTTTTTTTTTCATTGAATAAAAAAAAAAAAAACGACTGCGAGATTAAGTGGGGGGGACAAAATGAATTCTGACGAAAAGTGGTGGGGACACGTCCCCCCCATCCCCCCCTAAACTGATGCCTATGGCCACAACAATTTCTAAAGGGGGATGAAATTATGTCAAGGTAGTGCAGAGAAATCATTTGTAAACCGGTAGAGCTTCTGCGTTTCGCATTGCTTTCACGGTAGCACCAGAGAGCTTGCTCAGACATTTGTGAAGTATCCGGCTGATCCCGGTCATGGATAAGTGAAGCGATCACTAACTGAAGTGGCTACAATCAGGCAACGTTATGATGAAACTGCCACATTGATGCTTACCGAAGTAACACAAGCATACCGATCAGAATTACTGCATATAAGTTAACTAGGAGCATTTTTAATTAGCACGGCACGCAAACTAACATGCAGTAGCTGTTAACCGAGCGGTCATAACCACAGAGACAAACCCTTGCAATACAGGTTTTACAGACAGCAAGTTCTGTTACTGTGAACAGTTGTACCAAGCATTCAAATTACAAACAAGTATTAAAAGTTAGCTTCAAATGAGGTTTATGTTCACACACCTTCTATAGAATTTCCCCTGATATCACTCTTGCATATTTAGGACACAAACATTCGCAACAGTAACTTGGCTACGTTAGCCACTGTGCTACAGCCACAATCAACTGGCTATCACGTCAGGTTGGCTTATGCAGTAAAAGCAGCTTACAGCTTCTGTGTCTGTGAGTCACGGACAGTCGCGACCGATACAGGCTTTATCTTCAGATATTTTACAAAGCCTGCGTTTGAGGCCAGTTGTTAGTGGTAACTATCGCTAGCGGTCCTGCTAGCCACCCGTAACGCGTTAGCTTCACTCACATTATTTGCTGTTTTATCGTTACTTACAGCTTGTGGCTCCGAGCGCTTGATCGATGCAGCTGCTTCAGGTTTGAGAAGCAGCTGAAACGCTTATCCTGTGTCGAATTATCCTTTATTTATAAAGCTGTCATTGCTGAAATGCTGAGCACAATCAGCTAACGTTCCTTTTTGCCGTGGCTGTTTGCTGCCAGCAAACAAAAAAAGCTACCCACTGATTTCAAGTGTTTTTCTTCGCGTCCAAAAGTAAACGGACAAGCAGCTTTGAGAGAGATACTGACAAAACTGCACCTCAAATGATCTGCGGTTCTTCTTTTATATTTCCAAAAGTGTTGACGCTACGAAGGCATAGTATGATCTGCCGTTGTTAGCGCCTGCTAGAATGGTTTCTGGTGTGGGCAGGTCCAGCGCCGTGATTGGCTCTGGCTAGGTCTGTTTTAATTGGAAGGCACAACCTGACGTCAGGTTTTGCCCAGATCTCGCGAAGATCTTGGGAGGAGCTGTTCAGAGAGGAAATCATGTTCACGAAATCACGTTCTTGGATTACATCAAAACCCCTGTATCTTATGTTTAGAAACTTTTCAGAGGTTGAGTATGGACAACGAATATGTATTAAAAGAAGGATCAGCATAGTAGGTCCCCTTTAAAACGGATGTTTTGTCCACACCAATTCTCAGTTCTACTGAATTTACCCCATGATTTCATCGCTGTTAAGATTGCATATGGAGAGAAACCGTGTCTTCAGTTGCCAATTACGATAATTGGAAAATGCATCAATAAAGGAAAATAACTGATAACTAGCCAGAAATATCCTAATTGTCATAAAGGGACGTGTCTGTGCCCCCCCAATTCCCTGTTCTAGTGCCGGGCCTGTCCGGCCAGGACGCGTCCAAAACCGTCGCTCTGCATAAGGTTTAAAATGCCTCCGTGGTTTTTGACCATCGTTCAAACACAACAGATACAGCGCTCGCCTTCTCTGTTGTAACACCCGTGCACTATACAGCAGAATGAGGTTTAAGTGAAGACACAAGAGTAAATTAAAGCTGCAAGCAGAGATTAACGGGCCCTTGCACCCTTGTGCACGTTGTGGGTAGTGGTGAGATCCTGATGGGTGCAGGTGTGCACTCAGGACCATTGGACAGATCAAGTACAGGCACGAACCTTTGATAAAGTTACGAACGAATCAGACAAAGCACTAAGGAGTTATGATAAGTTAATAGTTCATCCACCGGGGGCGCTCGGAGCATAACCAAACGTGGGCAGGTTCATTCAGGGGCAGACCCTCAGCACAAATGTCAAGTTTAGAGCAAATCGGCCAATGTCAATGTGAAACATGGCATTTCCTGTTTCCACAAGGGGGCGCCATGAGCGAGATTGCTTATGAGCAAATGGAGGCGTTCAGGGCGGGGCTCTTGTCATGTGCAGGAATTTTGAAGCCGTTTGGATGAAGTATGGGGGAGGGAGAGCTGCTCGAATATGCATGGCGAAGCATCAGAAATGGGGAAGGCATAGCGGCCACGCCTATTGACCAACAGACATGCAGAGCGCACCTTTTGATCAGCTTGGTCTCTAGATGATCTGTACCAAATTTGAAGTCAATAGGTCGAAAACCCTAGGAGGAGTTCGTTTTACAATTGAAAAATTCAAATCAAAATGGCCGACTTCCTGTTGGGTTTAGTGCGTGGCTCCAATAAGTTTTTTGTATGTCTGGGTATGCTACAGAGGTGTATCAAATTTCGTCTGCCTATGACAAAGTAACAAAACTGGTCACCTCCTGTTACCACCGGGGGGCGCTATTAGTAAAGTGGGAAGTTATTATATCGTGACGTTCAGGGCGGAGCCATCATCATTTCCAGCAAGTTTGAAGCTGCTACGCTCAAGTATGTTGGCGTGAGAGCATTTTGAAATTTTTTTGGCGAGTAGCCAAAATTTGTCACGCCCTAGCAGCCATGCCATTTTACCTACAGACATGCAGAGCACAACTTTTGATCAGCTTGCTCTCTAGATGATCTGTACCAAATCTGAAGTCGATTGGCCAAAATCTCTAGGAGGAGTTCGTTTTAAAATTGAAAAATTCAAATCAAAATGGCCGACTTCCTGTTGGGTTAAGGGCGTGGCTCCAATTAGTTTTTTGTATGTCTGGTTATGATACATATTTGTATCGAATTTCGTCTGCCGACGACAAAGTAACCGAACTGGTCACTTCCTGTTACCACTGGGGGGCGCTATCAGGAATGTGGGAAATTATTATATTGTGATGTTCAGGGCGGAGCTATCATCATTTCCAGCAAGTTTGAAGCTGCTCCGATCAAGTATGTTGGCGTGAGAGCATTTTGAAATTTTTTTGGCGAGTCGCCAAACTTTGTCACACCCTAGCAGCCACGCTCTTTGAGCTACAGACATGCAGAGCACAACTTTTGATCAGCTTGCTCTCTAGATGATCTAGACCAAATTTGAAGTCGATCGGGCAAAATCCCTAGGAAGAGTTCGTTTTCAAAGTAAAATCTGGTCATTTCATGTTACCACAGGGGGCGCTATTAGTAAAGTGAAAAGTAATGATATTGGGACGTTCAGGGCAGAGACCTCATCATGTCCAGCAAGTTTGAAGCTGCTAAAATCAATTATATGGGCGTGAGAGCATTTTGAAATTTTTTTGGCGAGTCACCAAATTTTGTCACGCCCTGGCAGCCACGCCCTTTGACCTACAGACATGCAGAGCACAACTTTTGATCAGCTTGGTCTCTAGATGATCTGTACCAAATTTGAAGTCAATCGGTCCAAAACCCTAGGAGGAGTTCGTTTTAAAATTGAAAAATTCAAATCAAAATGGCCGACTTCCTGTTGGGTTAAGGGCGTGGCTCCAATTAGTTTTTTGTATGTCTGGTTATGATACATATTTGTATCGAATTTCGTCTGCCGACGACAAAGTAACCGAACTGGTCACTTCCTGTTACCACTGGGGGGCGCTATCAGGAATGTGGGAAGTTATTATATTGTGATGTTCAGGGCGGAGCTATCATCATTTCCAGCAAGTTTGAAGCTGCTCCGATCAAGTATGTTGGCATGAGAGCATTTTGAAATTTTTTTGGCGAGTCGCCAAACTTTGTCACACCCTAGCAGCCACGCTCTTTGAGCTACAGACATGCAGAGCACAACTTTTGATCAGCTTGCTCTCTAGATGATCTAGACCAAATTTGAAGTCGATCGGGCAAAATCCCTAGGAAGAGTTCGTTTTCAAAGTAAAATCTGGTCATTTCATGTTACCACAGGGGGCGCTATTAGTAAAGTGAAAAGTAATGATATTGGGACGTTCAGGGCAGAGACCTCATCATGTCCAGCAAGTTTGAAGCTGCTAAAATCAATTATATGGGCGTGAGAGCATTTTGAAATTTTTTTGGCGAGTCACCAAATTTTGTCACGCCCTGGCAGCCACGCCCTTTGACCTACAGACATGCAGAGCGCAACTTTTGATCAGCTTGGTCTCTAGATGATCTGTACCAAATTTGAAGTCAATCGGTCCAAAACCCTAGGAGGAGTTCGTTTTAAAATTATAAAATTCAAATCAAAATGGCCGAATTCTTGTTGGGTTTAGGGCGTGGCTCCAATGAAATTTTTTGTATGTCTTGGTATGCTACATAAGTGTACCGAATTTCGTCTGCCTACGAGAAAGTAACTAAATTTCCCTATGGGAATTTTGAAACGTGTTTAGGGGGCGCTATTTTGGCATTTTGCGTCAACCAAAAACGACCACCCAAAAATATCGAATTTCGGATCCGGCCGGACGAAGGTGGAAAGTTCGACGCGTTTTCACCATTGGGAAAGGGGCGAAATTGGCCTTTGAATTGTCACAAGAATAATAATAATAATTAAAGCTGCAAGCAGCGTTGAACGGGCCCTCGCACCCTTGTGCATGTAGGGGGTGGTGGTGAGATCCTGGTGGGTACATGTGTGCACTCACGACTATAGGGCAGCCCAAGTCCAGGCACCAACCTGTGATGAAGATTCGAGCAAATCGGACAAAGCACAAAGGAGTTCTGACAGATTTATAGTTCATCCACCAGGGGGTGCTCGGTGCGTAACCAAATGTGTGCAGCTGCATTCAGGGGCAGACCCTTAGCACAAATGTGAAGTTTCCAGCAAATCGGCCAATGTCAATGTAAAATATGGCATTTCCTGTTTCCACAAGGGGGCGCTATGGAGACATGTTGCTCCCCCCATAGGCGAGGCCCCTATCAGATTTAAGAGCTTGCCATCCTTGACCTGTGTATCATTTTTTCTGATGATACGAGTTAAGTAAAGACATCAAAAACACAAACGTATTTTCATGGCAAGGGATCCATCTTCGCCGCCACAGGAACGCCATTACTTGTAGCTTCACAGCATTCATAAAGTAGCTTCACCAACTTGTTCTGCATGTTTTAGAAGTGGAATGAAGTTGATGGGTTCAACAATGTGTCATCAGTACATGTTAAAGTAAAAAATGGACACTTGACGTTATCACCAGGGGGCGCTATTAGTAAAGTGGGAAGTTACGATATCCTGACGTTCAGGGCGGAGCACTCATCATGTCCAGCTCGATTGAAGCTTCTACGGTCAAGTATGTTGGCGTGACAGCATTTTGAAATTTTTTTGGTGAGTCGCCAAACTTTGTCACGCCCTAGCAGCCACGCCCTTTGCCCTACAGACACGCAGAGCACAACTTTTCATCAGCTTGGTCTCTAGATGATCTGTACCAAATTTGAAGTCAATCGGTCAAAAACCCTAGGAGGAGTTCGTTTTAAAATTCAAAAATTCAAATCAAAATGGCCGACTTCCTGTTGGGTTTAGGGTGTGGCTCCAATGAGTTTTTGTGTGTCTGGGTGTGATGCATATGTGTATTGAATTTCTTCTGCCTACGACAAAGTAACCAAACTGGTCACTTCCTGTTACCACCAGGAGGCGCTATTAGTAAAGTGGGAAGTTATTACGTTGTGACGTTCAGGGCAGAGCCATCATCATCTCCAGCAAGTTTGAAACTGCTATGATCAAATATGTTGGTGTGAGAGCATTTTGAAATTTTTTTGGCGGGTCGCCAATTTTTGTCACGCCCTAGCAGCCACGCCCTTTGACCTACAGACATGCAGAGCACAATTTTTCATCAGCCTGGTATCTAGATGATCTCTACCAAATTTGAAGTCAATTGGTCAAAAACCCTAGGAGGAGTTCGTTTTAAAATTCAAAAATTCAAATCAAAGTGGCCGACTTCCTGTTGGGTTAAGGGCGTGGCTCCAATGAGTTTTTTGTATGTCTGGGTATGGTACACAAATGTATTGAATTTCGTCTGCCTACGACAAAGTAACCAAATTGGATACTTCGTGTTACCACAAGGGGGAGCTATTAGTAAAGTGGGAAGTTATGATATCGTGACATTCAGGGCGGAGCCATCATCATTTCCAGCAAGTTTGAAGCTGCTACGATCAAGTATGTTGGCGTGAGAGCATTTTGAAATTTTTTTGGCGAGTAGCCAAAATTTGTCCCACCCTACCAGCCACACCCTTTGACCTACAGACATGCAGAACACAACTTTTGATCAGCTTGGTCTCTAGATGATCTGTATCAAATTTGAAGTCAATCGGTCGAAAACCCTAGGAGGAGTTCGTTTTAAAATTCAAAAATTCAAATCAAAATGGCCAACTTCCTGTTGGGTTTAGGGCGTGACTCCAATGAGTTTTTTGTATGTCTGTGTATGATACACATATGTATCGAATTTCGTCTGCCTACGACAAAGTAACCGAACTGGTCACTTCCTGTTACCACCAGGAGGCGCTATTAGTAAAGTGGGAAGTTATTACATTTGACATTCAGGGCGGAGCCATCATCATCTTTAGCAAGTTTGAAGCTGCTATGTTCAAGTATGTTGGTGTGAGATCATTTTGAAATTTTTTTTGGCGGGTCGCCAAAATTTGTCACGCCCTACCAGCCACGCCCTTTGACCTACAGACATGCAGAACACAACTTTTGATCAGCTTGGTCTCTAGATGATCTGTATCAAATTTGAAGTCAATCGGTCGAAAACCCTAGGAGGAGTTCGTTTTAAAATTCAAAAATTCAAATCAAAATGGCCAACTTCCTGTTGGGTTTAGGGCGTGACTCCAATGAGTTTTTTGTATGTCTGTGTATGATACACATGTATATCGAATTTCGTCTGCCTACGACAAAGTAACCGAACTGGTCACTTCCTGTTACCACCAGGGGGCGCTATAAGTAAAGTGGGAAGTTATTATATTGTGACGTTCAGGGCGGAGCCATCATCATCGCCATCAAGTTTGAAGCTTCAACGATCAAGTATGTTGGCGTGAGAGCATTTTGAAATTTTTTTGGGGAGTCGCCAAACTTTGTCACGCCCTAGCAGCCACGCCCTTTGACCTACAAACATTCAGAGCACACCATTTGATCAGCTTGGTCTCTAGATGATCTCCACTAAATTTGAAGTCGATCGGACAAAATCCTTAGGAGGAGTTCGTTTTAAAATTCAAAAAATCAAATCAAAATGGTCGACTTCCTGTTGGGTTTAGGGCATGGCTCCAATGAAATTTTTTGTATGTCCCGGTATGATAGATAGGTGTACCGAATTTCATATGCCAACGAGAAAGTAACCAAATTTCCCTATGGGAATTTTGAAACGTGTTTAGGGGGCGCTATTTTGGCATTTTGCGTCGACAATGAACAACCACCCAAAAATGTCGAATTTCGGATCCGGCCGGACGAATGTGGAAAGTTAGACGCGTTTTCAGCATTGGGAAACGGGCGAAATTGGCCTTTGAAATGTTGGAAGAATAATAATAATAATAATTAAAGCTGCAAGCAGCGTTGAACGGGCCCTCGCACCCTTTTGCATGTTGGGGGTGGTGGTGAGATCCTGATGGGTGCAGGTGTGCACTCACGACTATAGGACAGGCCAAGTACAGGCACCAACCTGTGATGAAGATTCGAGCAAATCGGACAAAGCACAAAGGAGTTATGACATATTGATAGTTCATCCACCAGGGGGTGCTCGGTGCGTAACAAAGTGTGTGCTGCTGCATTCAGGGGCAGACCCTTAGCACAAATGTGAAGTTTCGAGCAAATCGGCCAATGTCAATGTAAAATATGGCATTTCTTGTTTCGACAAGGGTGCGCTATGGAGACATTTTGCTCCCCCCATAGGCGAGGCCCCTATCAGATTTAAGAGCTTGCCATTCTTGACCTGTGTATCAATTTTTCTGATGATACGAGTTCAGTAAAGACATCAAAAACACAAACGTATTTTCATGGCAAGAGATCCATCTTCGCCGCGTTGCCACAGGAACGCCATTACTTGTAGCTTCACAGCATTCATAAAGTAGCTTCACCAACTTGTTCTGCATGTTTTAGAAGTGGAATGAAGTTGATGGGTTCAACTATGTGTCATCAGTACATGTTAAAGTAAAAAATGGACATTTCCTGTTACTACCAGGGGGCGCTATTAGTAAAGTGGGAAGTTATTATATCCTGACGTTCAGGGTGGAGCACTCATCATGTCCAGCAAGATTGAAGCTTCTACAGTCAAGTATGTTGGCGTGACAGCATTTTGAAATTTTTTTGGCGAGTCGCCAAACTTTGTCACGCCCTAGCAGCCACGCCCTTTGCCCTACAGACAGGCAGAGCGCAAATTTTCATCAGCTTGGTCTCTAGATGATCTGTACCAAATTTGAAGTCAATCGGTCAAAAACCCTAGGAGTAGTTCGTTTTAAAATTAAAAAATTCAAATCAAAATGGCCAACTTCCTGTTGGGTTTAGGGCGTGACTCCAATGAGTTTTTTGTATGTCTGTGTATGATACACATGTGTATCGAATTTCGTCTGCCTACGACAAAGTAACCGAACTGGTCACTTCCTGTTACCACCAGGGGGCGCTATTAGTAAAGTGGGAAGTTATTATATCGTGACGTTCAGGGCGGAGCCATCATCATCTTGAGCAAGTTTGAAGCTGCTATGTTCAAGTATGTTGGTGTGAGAGCATTTTGAAATTTTTTTGGCGGGTCGCCAAAATTTGTCACGTCCTACCAGCCACGCCCTTTGACCTACAGACATGCAGAACACAACTTTTGATCAGCTTGGTCTCTAGATGATCTGTATCAAATTTGAAGTCAATCGGTCGAAAACCCTAGGAGGAGTTCGTTTTACAATTCAAAAATTCAAATCAAAATGGCCAACTTCCTGTTGGGTTGAGGGCGTGACTCCAATGAGTTTTTTGTATGTCTGTGTATGATACACATGTGTATCGAATTTCGTCTGCCTACGACAAAGTAACCGAACTGGTCACTTCCTGTTACCACCAGGGGGCGCTATTAGTAAAGTGGGAAGTTATTATATCGTGACGTTCAGGGCGGAGCCATCATCATCCCCAGCAAGTTTGAAGCTTCTATGATCAAGTATGTTGGCGTGAGAGCATTTTGAAATTTTTTTGGCGAGTCGCCAAACTTTGTCACGCCCTAGCAGCCACGCCCTTTGATCTACAGACATACAGAGCACAACTTTTGATCAGCTTGGTCTCTAGATGATCTGTACCTAATTTGAAGCCAATCGGTCAAAAACCTTAGGAGGAGTTTGTTTTCAAAGTAAAAACTGGCCACTTCCTGTTACCACCGTGGGGCGCTATTAATAAAGTGAAAAATTATGATATGGGGACATTCAGGTCAGAGACATCATCATGTCCAGCAAGTTTCAAGCTGCTAAAATCAAGTATATGGGCATGAGAGCATTTTGAAATTTTTTTGTCGAGTCGCCAAACTTTGTCACGCCCTAGCAGCCACGCCCTTTGACCTACAGACATGCAGAGCACAATTTTTGATCAGCTTGGTCTCTAGATGAGCGTTACCAAATTTGAAGTCGATCAGGCGAAATCCCTAGGAGGAGTTCGTTTTAAAATTCAAAAATTCAAATCAAAATGGCCGACTTCCTGTTGGGTGTAGGGCGTGGCTGCATTTAAGTTTTTTGAGTATCTGGGTATGATACACATGTTTACCGAATTTTGTCTGCCAACGAGAAAGTAACCGAATTTCCCGAGGGGAATTTTGAAACGTGTTTAAGGGGTGCTATTTCGGCATTTCGCGTCGAGCATGTGCGAGCACACAAAAATATCGAATTTCGGATTCGGCTGGACGAATCTAGAAAGTTAGACGCGTTTTCACCATTGGGAAAGGGGCGAAATTGCCCTTTGAAATGCCGGAAGAATAATATTAATAATAAAAATAATAATAATGTAAGCTGCAAGCAGCGTTGAACGGGCCCTCGCACCATTGTGCACGTTGGGGGTAGTGATGAGATCCTGCCGGGTGCAGGTGTGCACTCACGACCAGTGCACAGGTCAAGTACAGGCACCAACCTGTGATAAGGTTTCGAGTGAATCGGACAAAGCAGGAAGGAGTTATGAAAAGTTGATAGTTCATCCACCAGGGGGCGCTCTGAGCGTAACCAAATGTGGGCATGTGCATTCAGGGGCAGACCGTCAGCACAAATGCGAAGTTTTGAGCAAATAGGCCAATGTCAATGTAAAATATGGCATTTCCTGTTTCCATAAGGGGGCGCTATGGAGACATTTTGCTCCACCTATTGGCGAGGCCCCTATCAGATTCAAGAGCTTCCCATCCTTGACCTGTGAATCAATTTTTATGATAATACGAGTTCAGTGATGACATCAAAACCACAAACGCATTTCCATGGCAAGGGATCCATCTCCACCGTGTTGTCACACGAACGCCCTAAATTGTAGCTTCACAGCATTCGTAATGTAGCTTCAACAATTTGTTCTGCATGTTTTAGAAGTGGAATGAAGTTGATGGGTTCAACCATGTGTCATCAGTACATTTTAAAGTAAAAAATGGTCACTTCCTGTTACCACCAGGGGGCGCTATTGGTAAAGTGGGAAGTTATTATATTGTGACATTCAGGGCGGAGCCATCATCATGTCCAGCAAGTTTGAAGCTTCTACGATCAAGTATGTTGGCGTGAGAGCATTTTGAAATTTTTTTGGCCAGTCTCCAATTTTTGTCACGCCCTAGCAGCCACGCCTTTTGACCGACAGACATGCAGAGCACAATTTTTGATCAGCTTGGTCTCTAGATGATCTGTACCAAATTTGAAGTCAATCGGTCGAAAACCCTAGGAGGAGTTCGTTATGAATTCAAAAATTCAAATCAAAATGGCCGACTTCCTGTTGGGTTAAGGGCGTGGCTCCAATGAGTTTTTTGTATGTCTGGTGATGATACATATGTGTATCGAATTTCGTCTGCCTACGACAAAGTAACCGCACTGCTCACTTCCTGTTACCACCGGGGGGCGCTATTAGTAAAGTGGGAAATTATGATATTGTGACGTTCAGGGCGGAGCCCTCATCATTTCCAGCAAGTTTGAAGCTTCTACGATCTAGTATGTTGGCGTGAAAGCATTTTGAAATTTTTTTAGCGAGTCGCCAAACTTTGTCACGCCCTAGTAGCCAGGCCCTTGGACCAACAGACATGCAGAGCACAACTTTTGATCAGCTTGCTCTCTAGAAGATCTGGACCAAATTTGAATTCGATCAGGCAAAATCCCAAGGAGGAGTTCGCTTTCAAAGTAAAACCTGGTCACTTCCTGTTACCACCGGGGGGCGCTATTAGTAAAGTGAAAAGTTATGATTTGGGGACGTTCAGGGCAGAGACATCATAATGTCCAGAAAGTTTCAAGCTGCTATGATCAAGTATATGGGCGTGAGAGCGTTTTGAAATTTTTTTGTCGAGTCGCCAAATTTTGTCACGCCCTAGCAGCCACGCCCTTTGACCGACAGACATGCAGAGCACAACTTTTGATCAGCTTGCTCTCTAGATGTTCTAGACCAAATTTGAAGTCGATCGTGCAAAATCCCTAGGAGGAGTTCATTCTCAAAGTAAAAACTCGTCACTTCTTGTTACCACCGGGGGGCACTATTAGTAAAGTGAAAAGTTATGAAATGGGGACGTTCAGGGCGGGGACATCATCATGTCCAGCAAGTTTGAAGCTGCTAAGATCAAGTATTTGGTCGTGAGAGCATTTTGAAATATTATGGTCAAGTCGCCAAATTTTGTCACGCCCTAGCGGCCACGCCCTTTGATCTACAGACATGCAGAGCACAACTACTGATCAGCTTGGTCTCTAGATGACATGTACCAAATTTGAAGTCAATCGGTCGAAAACCCGAGGAGGAGTTCGTTTTAAAATTCTAAAATTCAAATCAAAATGGCCGACTTCCTGTTGGGTTAAGGGCGTGGCTCCAAGGAAATTTTTTGCATGTCTGGGTATGATACATATGTGGATCGAATTTGGTCTGCCTACGAGAAAGTAACCAAATTTCCCTATGGGAACTTTGAAACGTGTTTAGGGGGCGCTATTTTGGCATTTTGCGTCGACCATGAACGACCACCCAAAAATATCGAATTTCAGTTCCGGCTGGACAAATGTGGGAAGGTAGACGCGTTTTCACCATTGGGAAAGGGGCGAAATTGGCCTTTGAATTGTCGCAAGAATAATAATAATAATAATAATAAACAGTACGATTTCAATAGGGTCCTCGGACGACTTGCAGTCGGCTCGGGCCCTAATTAAAGCTGCAAGCACGGGCCCTCGCACCCTTGTGCACTGTGGGGGTAGTGGTGAGATCCTGATGGGGGCAGGTGTGCACTCACGACCAGTAGATAGGTTAAGTACAGGCACTAACCCGTGATAAAGTTTCGAGCGAATCGGACAAAGCGGGAAGGAGTTATGAAAAGCTGATAGTTCATCCACCAGGGTGCGCTCTAAGCGTAACCAAATGTGGGCAGGTTCATTCAGGGGCAGACCGTCAGAACAAATGCAAAGTTTCGAGCAAATCGGCCAATGTCAATGTAAAATATGGCATTTCCTGTTTCCATAAGGGGGCGCTATGGAGACATTTTGCTCCCCCCATAGGCGAGGCCCCTATCAGATTTAACAGCTTGCCAATCTTGCCCTTTGTATCAATTTTTATGTGATACGAGTTCAGTAAAGACATCAAAAACACAAACGTATTTTCATGGCAAGGGATCCATCTTCGCTGCGTTGCCACACAAATGCCATTACTTGTAGCTTCACAGCATTCATAATGTAGCTTCACCAACTTGTTTTGCATGTTTTAGAAGTGGAATGAAGTTGATGGGTTCAACTATGTGTCAACAGTACATGTTAAAGTAATCAATGGTCACTTCCTGTTACCGCCAGGGGGCGCTATTAGTAAAGTGGGAAGATAATATATTCTGACATTCAGGGCGGAGCCATCATCATGTCCAGCAAGTTTGAAGCTTCTACGATCAAGTATGTTGGCGTGAGAGCATTTTGAAATTTTTTTGGCCAGTCGCCAATTTTTGTCACGCCCTAGCAGCCACGCCCTTTGACCGACAGACATGCAGAGCACAATTTTTGATCAGCTTGGTCTCTAGATGATCTGTACCAAATTTGAAGTCAATCGGTCGAAAACCCTAGGAGGAGTTCGTTATAAATTCAAAAATTCAAATCAAAATGGCCGACTTCCTGTTGGGTTAAGGGCGTGGCTCCAATGAGTTTTTTGTATGTCTGGTGATGATACATATGTGTATCGAATTTCATCTGCCTAAGACAAAGTAACCGCACTGCTCACTTCCTGTTACCACCGGGGGGCGCCATTAGTAAAGTGGGAAGTTATGATATCATGACGTTCAGGGCAGAGCCATCATCATTTCCAGCAAGTTTGAAGCTGCTACGATCAAGTGTGTTGGCTTGAGAGCATTTTGAAATTTTTTTGGCGAGTAGCCTAAATTTGTCACGCCCTAGCAGCCACGCCCTTTGACCTACAGACATGCAGAGCACAATTTTTGATCAGCTTGCTCTCTAGATGATCTTGCCCAAATTTGAAGTCGATCGGGCAAAATCCCTAGGAGGAGTTCGTTTTCAAAGTATAATCTGGTCACTTCCTGTTACCACCAGGGGGCGCTATTAGTAAAGTGAAAAGTTATGATATGGGGACGTTCAGGGCAGAGAGATCATCGTGTCCAGCAAATTTGAAGCTGCTACAATCAAGTATCTTGGCGTGAAACCATTTTGAAATTTTTTTGGCGAGTCGCCAAACTTTGTCACGCCCTAGCAGCCACGCCCTTTGACCTACAGGCATGCAGAGCACAACTTTTCATCAGCTTGGTCTCTCGATGAACTGTACCAAATTTGAAGTCAATCGGTCAAAAACCCTAGGAGGAGTTCGTTTTAAAATTCAAAAATTCAAATCAAAATGGCCGACTTCCTGTTGGGCTTAGGGTGTGGCTTTAATGAGTTTTTTGTATGGCTGGCAATGATACATATGCTTGTCGAATTTCGTCTGCCTACGACAAAGTAACCGAACTGGTCACTTCCTGTTACCACCGGGGGGCGCTATTAGTAAAGTGGAAAGTTATTATATCAAGACGTTCAGGGCGGAGCCATCATCATTTCCAGCAAGTTTGAAACTGCTACGATCAAGTATGTTGGCGTGAGAGCATTTTGAAATTTTTTTAGCGATTCACCAAACTTTGTCACGCCCTAGCAGCCACGCCCTTTGACCTACAGACATGCAGGGCACAACATTTGATCAGCTTGCTCTCTAGATGATCTGTACCAAATTTGAAGTCGATCGGGCAAAATCTCTAGGTTTAGTTCGTTTTCAAAGTAAAAACTGGTCACTTCCTGTTACCACCGGGGGGCGCTATTAATAAAGTGAAAAGTTTTGATATAGGGACGTTCAGGGCAGAAAAGTCATCATGTCCAGCAAGTTTGAAGCTGCTAATATCAAGTATATGGGCGTGAGAGCATTTTGAAATTTATTTGTCGAGTCGCCAAACTTTGTCACGCCCTAGCAGCCACACCCTTTGACCGACAGACATGCAGAGCACAACTTTTGATCAGCTTGGTCTCAAGATGATCTCTACCAAATTTGAAGTCAATCGGTTGAAAACCCTAGGAGGAGTTCGTTTTAAAATTCAAAAATTCAAATCAAAATGGCCGACTTCCTGTTGGGTTTAGGGCGTGGCTGCAATGAAATTTTTTGTATGTCTTGGTATGATACACATGTTTACTGAATTTTGTCTGCTTACAAGAAAGTAACCGAATTTCCATATGGGAATTTTGAAACTTGTTTAGGGGGCGCTATTTTGGCATTTTGCGTCGACCATGAACGAGCGCACAAAAATATCGAATTTCGGATGAGGCCGCACGACTGTGGAAAGTTACAAGCGTTTTCAAGTTTGAGAAAGGGGCAAAATTGGCCCTTGATATGTCGGAGGAATAATAATAATAATAATAATAATAAACAGCACGATTTCAATAGGGTCCTCCATGACGACTTGCAGTCGCCGCCGGGTCCCTATTTAAAGCTGCAAGCAGCGTTGAACGGGCCCTCGCACCCTTGTGCACGTTGGGGGTAGTGGTGAGATCCTGACGGGTGCAGGTGTGCACTCACGACCAGTGGACAGGTCAAGTACAGGCACCAACCTGTGATAAAGTTTCGAGCCAATCGGACAAAGCAGGAAGGAGTTATGACAAGTTGATAATTCATCCACCAGGGGCCACTCTGAGCGTAACCAAATGTGGGCAGGTGCATTCAGGGCAGACCCTCAGCACAAATGCGAAGTTTTAGCAAATCGGCCAATGTCAATGTAAAATATGGCATTTCCTGTTTCCACAAGGGGGCGCGAGAGACATTTTGTTCCCCCCCATAGGCAAGGCCCCTATCAGATTTAACAGCTTGCCATCCTTGACCTGTGTATCAATTTTTCTGATGATACGAGTTCAGTAAAGACATCAAAAACACAAACATATTTTCATGGCAAGTGCTCCATCTTCGCCGCGTTGCCACAGGAACGCCATTACTTGTAGCTTCACAGCATTCATAAAGTAGCTTCACCAACTTGTTCTGCATGTTTTAGAAGTGGAATGAAGTTGATGGGTTCAACTACAAAACCCAAAACCAGTGAAGTTGGCACGTTGTGTAAATCGTAAATAAAAACAGAATACAATGATTTGCAAATCCTTTTCAACCTATATTCAATTGAATACACTGCAAAGACAAGTTACTTAATGTTCGAACAGGTAAACTTTGTAATTTTTTGCAAATATTAGCTCATTTGGAATTTGATGCCTGCAACATGTTTCAAAAAAGCTGGCACAAGTGGCAAAAAAGACAGAGAGTTGAGGAATGCTCATCAAACACTTATTTGGAACATCCCACAGGTGAACGGGCTAATTGGGAACAGGTGGGTGCCATGATTGGGTATAAAAGCAGCTTCCCTGAAATGCTCAGTCATTCACAAACAAGGATGGGGCGAGGGTCACCACTTAGTGAACAAATGCGTGAGCTGATTGTCGAACAGTTTAAAAACAACATTCCTCAACGAGCTATTGCAAGAAATTTAGGGATTTCATCATCTACGGTCCGTAATATCGTCAAAAGGTTCAGAGAATCTGGAGAAATCACTGCACGTGGCGACAAGGCCGAAAACCAACATTGAATGCCCGTGACCTTCGATCCCTCAGGCGGTACTGCATCAAAACCGACATCAGTGTGTAAAGGACATCACCACATGGGCTCAGGAACACTTCAGAAAACCACTGTCAGTAACTACAGTTCGTTGCTACATCTGCAAGTGCAAGTTAAAACTCTACAATGCAAAGCGAAAGCCATTTATCAACAGCACCCAGAAACGCCGCCCGGCTTCGCTGGGCCCAAGCTCATCTAAGATGGACTGATGCAAAGTGGAAAAGTGTTCTGTGGTCTGACGAGTCCACATTTCAAATTGTTTTTGGAAACTGTGGACGCCGTGGTCCTCCGGACCAAAGAGGAAAAAGAACCATCCGGACTGTTATAGGCGCAAAGTTCAAAAGCCAGCATCTGTGATGGTATGGGGTGTATTAGTGCCCAAGGCATGGGCAACTTACACATATGTGAAGGCACCATTAATGCTGAAAGGTACATACAGGTTTTGGAGCAACATATGTTGCCATCCAAGCAACGTCTTTTTTCATGGACGCCCTGCTTATTTCAGCAAGACAATGCCAAGCCACATTCTGCACGTGTTACAACAGCATGGCTCCGTAGTAAAAGAGTGCGGGTACTAGACTGGCCTGCCTGTAGTCCAGACCTGTCTCCCATTGAAAATGTGTGGCGCATTATGAAGCGTAAAATACGACAACGGAGACCCCGGACTGTTGAACAACTTAAGCTGTACATCAAGCAAGAATGGGAAAGAGTTCCACCTGAAAAGCTTCAAAATTGGTCTCCTCAGTTCCCAAACGTTTACTGAGTGTCGTTACAAAGGAAAGGTGATGTAACACAGTGGTAAAAAGGCCCCTGTGCCAACTTTTTTGCAATGTGTTGCTGCCTTTAAATTCTAAGTTAATGATTATTTGCAAAAAAAAAAAAAAGTTTCTCAGTTTGAACATTAAACATCTTGTCTTTGCAGTGTATTCAATTGAATAAAAGTTGAAAAGGATTTCCAAATCATTGTATTCTGTTTTTATCTACGATTTACATAACGTGCCAACTTCACTGGTTTTGGGTTTTGTATGTGTCATCAGTATATGTTCAAGTTAAAAATGGTCACTTCCTGTTACCACCAGGGGGCGCTATTAGTAAAGTGGGAAGTAATTATATCGTGACGTTCAGGGTGGAGCACTCATCATGTCCAGCACGATTGAAGCTTCTACGGTCAAGTATGTTGGCAAGACAGCATTTTGAAATTTTTTTGGTGATTCGCCAAACTTTGTCACATCCTAGCAGTCACGCCCTTTGCCCTACAGACACGCAGAGCACAACTTTTCATCAGCCTGGTCTCTAGATGATCTCTACCAAATTTGAAGTCAATCGGTCAAAAACCCTAGGAGGAGTTCGTTTTAAAATTCAAAAATTCAAATCAAAATGGCCGACTTCCTGTTGGGTTTAGGGTGTGGCTCCAATGAGTTTTTTGTATGTCTGGGTGTGATACATATGTATATTGAATTTCTTCTGCCTACGACAAAGAAACCCAACTGGTCACTTCCTGTTACCACCAGGAGGCGCCATTAGTAAAGTGGGAAGTTATTACATTGCGACGTTTAGGGCGGAGCCATCTTCATCTCCAGCAAGGTTGAAGCTGCTATGATGAAGTATGTTGGTGTGAGACCATTTTGAAATTTTTTTGGCGAGTCGCCAATATTTGTCACGCCCTAGCAGCCACGCCCTTTGACCAACAGACATGCAGAGCACAACTTTTGATCAGCTTGGTCTCTAGATGATCTGGACCAACTATGAAGTCAATCGGTCGAAAACCCTAGGAAGAGTTCGTTTTAAAATTCAAAAATTCAAATCAAAATGGCCGACTTCCTGTTGGGTTGAGGGCGTGGCTCTAATGAAATTTTTTGTATGTGTGGGTATGATACATATGTGTACCGAATTTCGTCTGCCAACGAGAAAGTAACCAAATTTCCCTATGGGAATTTTGAAACGTGTTTAGGGGACGCTATTTTGGCATTTTGCGTCGACCATGAACGAGCACCCAAAAATATCGAATTTCGGATCCGGCCGGACGAATGTGGAAAATTAGTTGCGTTTTTATCATTGGGAAAGGGGCGAAATTGGCCTTTGAAATGTCTGAAGAATAATAATAATAATAATAATAATAATAATTAAAGCCGCAAGCAGCGTTGTACGGGCCCTCGCACACCGATGCACCGCTGAGAACGAGCGACCGCCAATCCCTCGGCTCGCCGACTGGAGGTAACGTTGCTTGGGTCTGTTGTAGGAATTGCATGTAAATGTTCTTCAGACCTGTCACTGTCGCCTGTCACGGAAAGATGCTCAAAATGGCCGCACAGTCACACCCACACCATTAATTGACAACAAGAGATTTTGATAAATTTTCATGTCACAGGGCTCAAGAGTGTCCAGACCCTTTTTCGTGACATTCAGATGAAATCTGCAGGAGAAGTTCGCAAAAGTATGACACGTGCACAATTTCGGTAATTTCCTGTCGCCTGGAGGGGGCGTTGTCAGTATGGCTAAATATGACCATGTGAATGGCTTCAGGGCGGGACTCTTATGATATGCATAAAGTTTGGTGCATGTCGGACAATGTACACCGAAGTCATAAGCATTTGAATTTTCATGGCGAATCGCTTAAAATTGCGTTCCTGCCACGCCCACACCATGAGTCCCACCAAAATGAATTTAATAACGTTTGCTCTTCAAGGGGTCACGACTACACACAGCAGTTTTCATGAAAATCCGATAAAATGCCGAGGAGTTCGCAAAAGGACGCAACATGCAAATTGCCAAAAATGGCTGTTCAATTCAAAATGGCCGACTTCCTGTTGACTTTAGCCTATGGTGTCAAGAGACTTTTTTGTAGATGCGGGTGTGCTACATATGCCCACCAATTTTCATCAGTGTACGTGGAACAGTGCCTTGGGGCTGCAGATTAGGGGGCGCTAGCGAGACAGATGGCCCTGCCCACTTACGAAACCGATACAGTTCATGAATTACTATGGAAACTGACCAGTATGTGAAGTTTGTTGTGTAATGAACAAGGTTTTTCTAAATTTATTCAGGAATTGTTGCTCACACTGAGATGCTCAAAATGGTCGCCCTGTCACGCCCGCAGGGTTACTACAAACAATAAGATTTTAATAACTGTCGATGCCACGGTTCTCAGGAGTGTCCAGGCCCGTTGTCGTTTAATTCAAATGAAATCTGTCGGAGGAGTTCTCAAAAGTATGACACATGCCCAATTTTGGCCATTTCCTGTCGTCAGGAGGGGGCGCTGTCAGCATGGCTGACTAGGACAATTTGATTTGCTTCAGGACAAGGCTCTTATCATAAAATGAAGTTTGGTGCATGTGGGACATTGTACACTGAAGTTATAAGCATTTGAATTTTCATTGTGAATTGCTTAAAATGGCGGCCCTCCCACACCCACATCTTGACTCCCACCGAAAAGATTTTAATAACTTTTGATCTTCAAGGGGTCAAGAGTACACACAGCGGTTTTCATGAAAATCCGAAGAAATCCCTAGGAGGAGTTCGCAAAAGAACGCAACATGCAAATCGCCGAAAATGGCAGTTCAATTCAAAATGGCCGACTTCCTGTTTACTTTAGCCTATGGTCTCAAGAGACTTTTTTGTAGACGTGGGTATGATACATATGTCCAGCAACTTTCATCAGTGGACGTGGAAGAACGCCTTGGGGCTGCAGTTTAGAGGGCGCTAGCGAGGCAGTTGGCCCCGCCCACTTGCAAAACCAATACAATTATTAATTCTCTAAGGATACTGACCAGCTTGTGAAGTTTGGTATGTAAAGAACAAAGTTTACCTCAATTTATTAGGGAATCAATGTTCACGGCGAGATGCTCTAAATGGACACCCCATCACGCCCACAGGGTTAATCCGAACAAGAAGATTTTAATAACTTTTCATGGTAGAGGTCTCAAGAGTGTCCACGCCCGTTTTAGTGATATTCAGATGAAATCTGTAGGAGGAGTTCGCAAAAGTATGACACATGCCCAATTTTTGTCATTTCCTGTCGCCAGGAAGGGGCGCTGTCAGTATGGCTGAATATGACCATTTGACTGGTTTCAGGGCGGGACTCTTATAATATGCCTGACGTTTGGTGCAGGTTGGAGAAATATCACTGAAGTTATAAGCATTTGAAATTTCATGGCAAAACGCTTAAAATGGCGGCCCTGCCACGCCCACACCGTGATTCCAACTGAGATGATTTTAATAACTTTTGATCTTCAAGGGGTCAAGAGTAAACACAGCGATTTTCATGAGAATCCGGCCAAACCCCTAGGAGGAGTTCGTTAAATTCCGATGCCTGAAGTCGGCAAAAATTGCCTTATTTTGTAGTTTCAACGCCACCTAGTGGGCATCTTGTGCATTGGACAAAAACGTCGCAAAGGCAAAACCGTTTGTCTTGTCAAGCTCTACATGCATACCAAATTTCAACACAATCGGGCAAACCACAGATTTTTCATGAATTTTTAAATTTTTCTAGGGGGCGCTGTGGAGCCATTTTGCCCCGCCAACTGGCGAAACCAATAAAATCACAGAATTTTCACCAGGCCTGATTTTTCAGCCACATTATTGTTCGAATTGAAACACGTTAAAGCCCCCAAAAAGCCCTGTAAAGTGGAATAATAATAATAATAATAAGAATAATAATAATAATTAAAGCCGCAAGCGGCGTTGTACGGGCCCTCGCACACCGATGCACCGTCGAGAACGAGCGACCGCCAATCCCTGCGCAAGCCGACTGGAGGTAACGTTGCTTGGGTCTGTCGCAGGAATTGCATGCAAATGTTCTTCAGACCTGTCATTGTCGCCTGTCACGGAAAGATGCTCAAAATGGCCACTCCGTCACACCCACACCGTTAATTAACAACAAGAGATTTTGCTAAGTTTTCAAGTCACAGGGCTCAAAAGTGTCCACACCCTTTTTCGAGACATTCAGATGATATCTGCAGGAGACGTTCGCAAAAGAATGACACATGCACAATTTTGGTATTATCCTGTCGCCAGGAGGGGGCGCTGTCAGTATGGCTAAATATGACCATGTGACTGGCTTCAGGGTGGGACTCTGATGATATGCATAAAGTTTGGTGCATGTCGGAAAATGCACACTTAAGTCACAAGCATTTGAATTTTCGTGGCGAATTGCTTAAAATGGCGGCCCTGCCACGCCCACACCATGACTCCCACCGAAAAGAATTTAATAACTTTTGCTCTTCAAGGGGTCAAGACTAAACACAGCAGTTTCATGAAAATCCAAAAAAATCCCTAGGAGGATTTCGCAAAAGAATGCAACATGCAAATCGCCAAAAATGGCTGTTCAATTCAAAATGGCCGACTTCCTGTTGACTTTAGCCTATGGTGTTAAGAGACTTTTTTGTAGATGTGGGTGTGCTACATATGCCCACCAATTTTCATCAGTTTATGTGGAAGAGTGCCTTGGGGCTGCAGTTTAGGGGGCGCTAGCGAGGCAGTTGGCCCTGCCCACTTGCGAAACCGATACAGTTCATAAATTACTATGGTAACTGACCAGTATGTAAAGTTTGCTGTGTAATGACCTAGGTTTTACTAAATTTATGAGGGAATTGTTGCTCACACTGAGATGCTCAAAATGGCCGCCCTGTCACGCCCGCAGGGTTAATCCAAACAATAAGATTTTAATAACTTTTGATGACACGGTTCTGGGGAGTGTCCAGGCCCGTTTTCGTTTAATTCAGATGAAATCTGTAGGAGGAGTTCGCAAAAGTATGACACATGCCCAATTTTTGTCATTTCCTGTTGCCAGGAGGGGGCGCTGTCAGTATGGCTGAATATGACCTTTTGAGTGGTTTCAGGGCGGGACTCTTATAATACGCCTGACGTTTGGTGCAGGTCGGACAAAATCACTGAAGTTATAAGCATTTGAAATTTCATGGCAAAACGCTTAAAATGGCGGCCCTGCCACGCCCACACTGTGACTCCAACCGAGATGATTTTAATAACTTTTGATCTTTAAGGGGTCAAGAGTAAACACAGTGATTTTCATGAGAATCCACACAACCCCTAGGAGGAGTTCGTTAAATTCCGATGTCTGAAATCGGCAAAAATTGCCTTATTTTTGAATTTTCAACGCCACCTAGCGGGCATCCTGTGCATTGGACAAAAACGTCCCAAAGGCAAATCCGTTTGTCTTGGCAAGCTCTGTATGCCTACCAAATTTCAGCATAATCGGGCAAACCTCTGATTTTTCATGAATTTATAAATTTTTCTAGGGGGCGCTGTGGAGCCATTTTGCCCCGGCCACTGGCGAAACCAATACAATCATAGAATTTTCACCAGGCCTGATTTTTCAGCCACATTTTTGTTCGAATTGAAACACGTTGAAGCCCCCAAAAAGCCCTGTAAAGTGGAATAATAATAATAATAATAAGAATAATAATAATCACTACAGAAACAATACGGTCCTCGCACCGTGAGTGCTCGGGCCCGTAATAATAATAATAATAAGAATAATAATAATCACTACAGATACAATACGGTCCTCGCACCGTGAGTGCTCGGGCCCGTAATAATCACTACAGATACAATTAACACGGTCCTCGCACCGTGAGTGCTCGGGCCCGTAATAATAATAATAATCACTACAGATACAATACGGTCCTCGCACCGTGAGTGCTCGGGCCCGTAATAATAATAATAATCACATCAGATACAATACGGTCCTTGCACCGTGAGTGCTCGGGCCCGTAATAATAATAATAATAATAATAATAGTAATCACAACAGATACAATACGGTCCTCGCACCGTGAGTGCTCGGGCCCGTAATAAGAATAATAATAATAATAATAACTACAGATACAATACGGTCCTCGCACCGTGAGTGCTCGAGCCCGTAATAATAATAATAATCACGACAGATACAATACGGTCATCCCACCGTGTGCTCGGGCCCGTAATTAAAGCCGCAAGTGGCGTTGTACGGGCCCTCGCACACCTATGCACCGCCGAGAACGAGCCATCGCCAATCCCTGCGCTCGCCAACTGGAGGTAACGTTGCTTAGGTCTGTCGCAGGAATTGCATGTAAATGTTCTTCAAAACTGTCACTGTCGCCTGTCACGGAAAGATGCTGAAAATATCCACCCCGTCACACCCACACCGTTAATTGACAACAAGAGATTTTGATAAGTTTTCATGTCACAGGGCTCAAGAGTGTCCAGACCCGTTTTCGTGACATTCATATGAAATCTGTAGGAGGAGTTCGCAAAAGTATGACACATGCCCAATTTTTGTCATTTCCTGTCGCCAGGAAGGGGCGCTGTCAGTATGGCTGAATATGACCATTTGACTGGTTTCAGGGCGGGACTCTTATAATACAACTGATGTTTGGTGCAGGTCGGACAAATATCACTGAAGTTATAAACATTTGAAATTTCATGGCAAAACACTTAAAATGGCGGCCCTGCCACGCCCACACCGTGACTCCAACCGAGATGATTTTAATAACTTTTAATCTTCAAGGGGTCAAGAGTAAACACAGCGATTTTCATGAGAATACGGCCAAACCCCTAGGAGGAGTTTGTTAAATTCCGATGCCTGAAGTCGGCAAAAATTGCCTTATTTTGTATTTTCAACGCCACCTAGCGGGCATCTTGTGCATTGGACAAAAACGTCGCAAAGGCAAAACCGTTTGTCTTGTCAAGCTCTACATGCATACCAAATTTCAAGACAATCGGGCAAACCACAGATTTTTCATGAATTTTTAAATTTTTCCAGGGGGCGCTGTGGAGCCATTTTGCCCCGCCAACTGGGGAAACCAATAAAATCATAGAATTTTCACCAGGCCTGATTTTTCAGCCACATTATTGTTCGAATTGAAACACGTTAAAGCCCCCAAAAAGCCCTGTAAAGTGGAAGAATAATAATAAGAATAATAATAATAATTAAAGCCGCAAGCGGCGTTGTACGGGCCCTCGCACACCGATGCACCGCCGAGAACGAGCGACCGCCAATCCCTGCGCTCGCTGACTGGAGGTAACGTTCCTTGGGTCTGTGGCAGGAATTGCATGTAAATGTTCTTCAGACCTGTCACTGTCGCCTATCATGGAAATATGCTCAACATGGCTGCCCCGTCACACCCACACCGTTCATTGACAACAAGAGATTTTGATAAATTTTCATGTCACAGGGCTAAAGATTGTCCACACCCTTTTTCGTGACATTCAGATGAAATCTGTAGGAGAAGTTCGCAAAAGTATGACACGTGCACAATTTTGGAAATTTCCTGTCGCCAGGAGGGGGCGCTGTCAGTATGGCTGATTATGACCATTTGAGTGGTTTCAGGGCGGGACTCTTATAATAAGCCTGACGTTTGGTGCAGGTCGGACAAATATCACTGAAGTTATAAGCATTTGAAATTTCATGGCAGAACGCTTAAAATGGCGGCCCTGCCACGCCCACACCGTCACTCCAACCGAGTTGATTTTAATAACTTTTGATCTTCAAGGGGTCAAGAGTAAACACAATGATTTTCGTGACAATCCGGCAAAACCCCTAGGAGGAGTTCGTTAAATTCCGATGCCTGAAATCGGCAAAAATTGCCTAATTTTGTATTTTCAACGCCACCTAGCGGGCATCCAGTGCATTGGACAAAAACATCCCAAATGGCAAATCCGTTTGTCTTGGCAAGCTCTACATGCCTACCAAATTTCAGCATAATCGGACAAACCACAGATTTTTCATGAATTTTTTAATTTTTCTAGGGGGCGCTCTGGAGCCATTTTGCCCCGCCCACTGGCGAAACCTATAAAATCATAGAATTTTCACCAGGCCTGATTTTTCAGCCACATTTTTGTTCGAATTGAAACACGTTAAAGCCCCCCAAAAGCCCTGTAAAGTGGAAGAATAATAATAATAATAATAATAATCACAACAGATACAATACGGTCCTCGCACCGTGAGTGCTCGGGCCCGTAATTAAAGCCGCAAGCGGCGTTGTACGGGCCCTCGCACACCGATGCACCGCCCAGAACGAGCGACAGCCAATCCCTGGGCTCGCCGACTGGAGGTAACGTTGTTTGGGTCTGTCGCAGGAATTGCATGTAAATGTTCTTCAGAACTGTCACTGTCTCCTGTCACGGAAAGATGCTCAAAATGGCCGCCCCGTCACACCCACACCGTTAATTGACAACAAGAGATTTTGATAAGTTTTCATGTCACAGGGCTCAAGAGGTTCCACACCCTTTTTCTTGACATTCAGATGAAATCTGCAGGAGAAGTTCGCAAAAGTATGACACGTGCACAATTTTGGTAATTTCCTGTCGCCAGGAGGGGGCGCTGTTAGTATGGCTGAATTTGACCATGTGAATGGCTTCAGGCCGGGACTCTTATGATATGCATAAAGTTTGGTGGATGTCGGACGATGTACACTGAAGTCATAAG
This sequence comes from Gymnothorax javanicus, assembly GCA_029692085.1. NCBI lineage: Eukaryota > Metazoa > Chordata > Actinopteri > Anguilliformes > Muraenidae > Gymnothorax > Gymnothorax javanicus. Next base: position 64,252,126 of record CM056201.1, read on the forward strand.
CATTTGAATTTTCATGGCGAATTGCTTAAAATAGCGGCCCTGCCACGCCCACACCATGACTCCCACCGAAATGAATTTAATAACTTTTTGCTCTTCAAGGGATCAAGACTACGCTGGCGGTTTTCATGAAAATCCGAAAAAAAATCCTAGGAGGAGTTCGCAAAAGAACGAACATGCAAATCGCCCAAAATGGCTGTTCAATTCAAAATGGCCGACTTCCTGTTTACTTTAGCCTATGGTGTCAAGAGACTTTTTTGTAGAAGTGGGCGTGATACATATGTTCAGCAACTTTCATCAGTGTACGTGGAAGAAGGCCTTGGGGCTGCAGTTTAGAGGGCACTAGAGAGGCAGTTGGCCCCGCCCACTTGCAAAACCAATAAAATTAGTAATTGTCTATGGAAACTGACCAGCTTGTGAAGTTTGGTATGAAAAGAACAAAGTTTACCTCAATTTATTAGGGAATCAATGTTCACGGCGAGATGCTCAAAATGGCCGCCCCATCACGCCCACAGAGTTAATCCGAACAAGAAGATTTTCAAAAGTATGACACATGCCCAATTTTTGTCATTTCCTGTTGCCAGGAGGGGGCGCTGTCAGTATGGCTAAATATGACCATTTGATTGGTTTCAGGGCGGGACTCTTATAATACACCTGACGTTTGGTGCAGGTCGGACAAATATTACTGAAGTTATAAGCATTTGAAATTTCATGACAAAACGCTTAAAATGGCGGCCCTGCCACGCCCACACTGTGACTCCAACCGAGATGATTTTAATAACTTTTGATCTTCAAGGGGTCAAGAGTAAACACAGTGATTTTCATGAGAATCTGGCAAAATCCCTCAGTGGAGTTCGTTAAATTCCGATGCCTGAAATCGGCAAAAATTGCCTTATTTTGTATTTTCAACGCCACCTAGCGGGCATCCTGTGCATTGGACAAAAACGTCCCAAAGGCAAATCCGTTTGGCTTGGCAAGTTCAACATGCCTACCAAATTTCAGCATAATCGGGCAAACCACAGATTTTTCATGAATTTTTAAATTTTTCTAGGGGGCGCTGTGGAGCCATTTTGCCCCGCCCACTGGTGAAACCAATAAAATCATAGAATTTTCACCAGTCCTGATTTTTCAGCCACTTATTTGTTCGAATTGAAACACGTTAAAGCCCCCAAAAAGCCCTGTAAAGTGGAAGAATAATAATCAGAATAATAAGAATAATAATAATAATTAAAGCCGCAAGCGGCGTTGGACGGGCCCTCGCACACCGATGCACCGCCGAGAATGAGCGACCGCCAATCCCTGCGCTCGCCGACTGTAGGTAACGTTGCTTGGGTCTGTCGCAGGAATTGCATGTAAATGTTCTTCAGACCTGTCACTGTCGCCTGTCACGGGAAGATGCTCAAAATGGCCGCCCCATGACACCCACACTGTTAATTGACAACAAGAGATTTTGATAAGTTTTCATGTCACAGGGCTCATGAGTGTCCACACCCTTTTTCGTGACATTCAGATGAAATCTGCAGGAGAAGTTTGCAAAAGTATGACACATGCACAATTTTGGTAATTTCCTGTCGCCAGGAGGGGGCGCTGTCAGTATGGCTAAATTTGATCATGTGAATGGCTTCAGGGCGGGACTCTTATGATATGCATAAAGTTTGGTGCATCTCAGACGATGTACACTGAAGTCATAAGCATTTGAATTTTCATGGCGAATCGCTTAAAATAGCGGCCCTGCCACGCCCACACCATGACTCCTACCGAATTGAATTTAATAACTTTTGCTGTTCAAGCGGTCAAGAATACACACAGAGATTTTCATGTGAATCGGACAAAATCCCGATGAGGAGTTCGTTAAAGTACGCAACGTGCAAATCGCCAAAAATGGCCATTCAATTAAAAATGGCCGACTTCCTGTTGACTTTAGCCTATGGTGTCAAGAGACTTTTTTGTAGACGTGGGTATAATACATATGTCCAGCAACTTTCATCAGTGTACGTGCAGGAAGGCCTTGGGGCTGCAGTTTAGAGGGCGCTAGTGAGGCAGTTGGCCCCGCCCACTTGCAAAACCAATACAATTAGTAATTGTCTATGGAAACTGACCAGCTTGTGAAGTTTGGTATGTAAAGAACAAAGTTTACCTAAATTTATTAGGGAATCAATGTTCACGGCGAGATGCTGATAATGGCCGCCCCATTACGCCCACAGGGTTAATCCGAACAAGAAGATTTTAATAACTTTTCATGTCACAGGTCTCAAGAGTGTCCACGCCCGTTTTCATGACATTCAGATGAAATATGTAGGAGGAGTTCGCAAAAGTATGACACATGCCCAATTTTTGTCATTTCCTGTCGCCAGGAGGGGGCGCTGTCAGTATGGCTGAATATGACCATTTGAGTGGTTTCAGGGCGGGACTCTTATAATACTCCTGACGTTTGGTGGACGTCGGACAAATATCACTGAAGTCATAAGCATTTGAAATTTCATGGCAAAACGCTTAAAATGGCGGCCCTGCCACGCCCACACCTTGACTCCAACCGAGATGATTTTAATAACTTTTGATCTTCAAGGGGTCAAGAGTAAACACAGTGATTTTCGTGAGAATCCGGCAAAACCCCTAGGAGGAGTTCGTTAAATTCCGATGCCTGAAATCAACAAAAATTGCCTAATTTTGTATTTTCAACGCCACCTAGTGGGCATCCTGTGCCTTGGACAAAAACGTCCCAAATGGCAAATCCGTTTGGCTTGGCAAGCTCTACATGCCTACCAAATTTCAGCATAATCGGGCAAACCACAGATTTTTCTTGAATTTTTAAATTTTTCTAGGGGGCGCTGTGGAACTATTTTGACCCGCCCACTGGCGAAACCTATAAAATCATAGAATTTTCATCAGGCCTGATTTTTCAGCCACATTTTTGTTCGAATTGAAACACGATAAAGCCCCCAAAAAGGCCTGTAAAGTGGAAGAATAATAAGAATAATAATAATAACAACAGATACAATACGGTCCTCGCACTGTGAGTGCTCGGGCCCGTAATTAAAGCCGCAAGCGGCGTTGTACGGGCCCTTGCACACCGATGCACCGCCCAGGACGAGCGACAGCCAATCCCTGGGCTCGCCGACTGGAGGTAACGTTGCTTGGGTCTGTCGCAGGCATTGCATGTGAATGTTCTTCAGACCTGTCACTGTCGCCTGTCACGGAAAGATGCTCTAAATGGCCGCCCCGTCACACCCACACCGTTAATTGACAACACGAGATTTTGATAAGTTTTCATGTCATGGGGCTCAAGAGTGTCCACACCCTTTTTCGTGACATTCAAATGAAATCTGCAGGAGAAGTTTGCAAAAGTATTACACGTGCACAATTTTGGCCAATTCCTGTCGCCAGGAGGGGGCGCTGTCAGTATGGCTGAATATGACCATTTGATCGGCTTTAGGGCACGACTCTCATGATGCCCATAAAGTTTGGTGCATGTGGGACAATGTACACTGAAGTTATAAGTATTTGAATTTTCATGTCGAATCGCATAAAATGGCGGCACAGCCACGCCCACGCCGTGACTCCCACCAGGATGAATTTAATAAATTTTGATCTTCAAGGGGTCAAGAGTAAACTTGGCGATTTTCATGAGAATCAGACAAAATCCCTAGGAGGAGTTCGTTAAATTACGCAACGTGCAAATCGCCAAAAATGGCTGTTCAATTAAAAATGGCCGACTTCCTGTTGACTTTAGCCTATGGTGTCAAGAGACTTTTTTGTAGACGTGGGTGGGATACATATGTACAGCAACTTTCATCAGTGTATGTGGAAGAAGGCCTTGAGGCTGCAGTTTAGAGGGCGCTAGCGAGGCAGTTGGCCCCGCCCACTTGCAAAACCAATACAATTAGTAATTGTCTATGGAAACTGACCAGCTTTTGAAGTTTGGTATGTAAAGAACAAAGTTTACCTAAATTTATAAGGGAATCAATGTTCACGGCGAGATGCTCAAAATGGCCGCCCCATCACGGCCACAGGGTTAATCCGAACAAGAAGATTTTAATAACTTTTCATGGTGCAGGTCTCAAGAGTATCCACGCCCGTTTTAGTGACATTCAGATGAAATCTGTAGGAGGAGTTTGCAAAAGTATGACACATGCCCAATTTTTGTCATTTCCTGACGCCAGGAGGGGGCGCTGTCAGTATGGCTGAATATGACCATCTGAGTGGTTTCAGGGCGGGACTCTTATAATACGCCTGATGTTTGGTGCGTGTCGGACAAAGATCACTGAAGTTATAAGCATTTGAAATTTCCTGGCAAAACGCTTGAAATGGCGGCCCTGCCACGCCCACACTGTGACTTCAACCGAGATGATTTTAATAACTTTTGATCTTCAAGGGGTCAAGAGTAAACAAAGTGATTTTCATGAGAATTTGGCAAAATCCCTAGGAGGAGTTCGTTAAATTCCGATGCCTGAAATCGGCAAAAATTGCCTAATTTTGTATTTTCAACGCCACCTAGCGGGCATCCTGTGCATTGGACAAAAACGTCTCAAAGGCAAATCCGTTTGGCTTGGCAAGCTCTACATGCCTACCAAATTTCAGCATAATCGGGCAAACCACAGATTTTTCATGAATTTTTAAATTTTTCTCGGGGGCCCTGTAGAGCCATTTTGCCCCGCCCACTGGCGAAACCTATAAAATCATAGAATTTTCACCAGGCCTGATTTTTCAGCCATATTTTTGTTCGAATTGAAACACGTTAAAGCCCCCAAAAAGCCCTGTAAAGTGGAAGAATAATAAGAATAATAATAATATAATAAAAATAATAATAATAATAATCACAACAGATACAATACGGTCCTCGCACCGTGAGTGCTCGGGCCCGTAATAATAATAATCACTACAGATACAATACGGTCCTCGCACCATGAGTGCTCGGGCCCGTAATAATTAAAGCCACAAGCGGCGTTGTACGGGCCCTCGCACACCGATGCACCGCCGAGAACTAGCCACCGCCAATCCCTGCGCTCGCCAACTGGAGGTAACGTTGCTTAGGTCTGTCGCAGCAATTGCATGTAAATGTTCTTCAAACCTGTCACGGTCGCCTGTCATGGATAGATGCTGAAAATGTCCACCCCGTCACACCCACACCGTTAATTGACAAGAAGAGATTTTGATAAGTTTTCATGTCACAGGGCTCAAGAGTGTCCACACCCGTTTTCGTGACATTCAGATAAAATCTGCAGGAGAAGTTTGCAAAAGTATGACACATGCATAATTTTGGTCATTTCCTGTCGCCAGGAGGGGGCGCTGTCAGTATGGCTATATATGACCATGTGAATGGCTTCAGGGCGGGACTCTTATGATATGCATAAAGTTTGGTGCATGTCGGACAATGAACACTGAAGTCATAAGCATTTGAAATTTCATGGCAAAACGCTTAAAATGGCGGCCCTGCGACGCCCACATATTGACTCCAACCGAGATAATTTTAATAACTTTTGATCTTCAAGGGGTCAAGAGTAAACACAGTGTTTTTCATGAGAATCCGGCAAAACCCCTAGGAGGAGTTCGTTAAAGTACGCAACATGCATATCGCCAAAAATGGCCGTTCAATTAAAAATGGCCGACTTCCTGTTGACTTTAGCCTATGGTTTCAAGAGACTTTTTTGTAGACGTGGGTGTGATACATATGTGGAGCAACTTTCATCAGTGTACGTGCAGGAAGGCCTTGGGGCTGCAGTTTAGAGGGCGCCAGCGAGGCAGTTGGCCCCGCCCACTTGCAAAACCAATACAATTAGTAATTGTCTATGGAAACTGACCAGCTTGTGAAGTTTGGTATGTAAAGAACAAAGTTTACCTAAATTTATTAGGGAATCAATGTTCACGGCGAGATGCTGATAATGGCCGCCCCATTACGCCCACAGGGTTAATCCGAACAAGAAGATTTTAATAACTTTTCATGTCACAGGTCTCAAGAGTGTCCACGCCCGTTCTCATGACATTCAGATGAAATCTGTAGGAGGAGTTCGCAAAAGTATGACACATGCCCAATTTTTGTCATTTCCTGTCGCCAGGAGGGGGCGCTGTCAGTATGGCTGAATATGACCATTTGAGTGGTATCAGGGCGGGACTATTATAATACGCCTGACGTTTGGTGCAGGTCGGGCAAATATCACTGAAGTTACAAGCATTTGAAATTTCATGGCAAATCGCTTAAAATGGTGGCCCTGCCACGCCCACACTGTGACTCCAACCGAGATGATTTTAATAACTTTAGATCTTCAAGGGGTCAAGAGTAAACACAGTGATTTTCATGAGAATCCGGCAAAACCCCTAGGAGGAGTTTGTTAAATTCCGATGCCTGAAATCGGCAAAAATTGCCTAATTTTGAATTTTCAACGCCACCTAGCGGGCATCCCGTGCATTGGACAAAAACGTCCCAAATGGCAAATCCGTTTATCTTGGCAAGCTCGACATGCCTACCAAATTTCAGCATAATCGGGCAAACCACAGATTTTTCATGAATTTTTAAATTTTTCTAGGGGGCGCTGTGGAGCCATTTTGCCCCGCCCAGTGGCGAAACCAATAAAATCATAGAATTTTCACCAGGCCTGATTTTTCAGCCATATTTTTGTTCGAATTGAAACACGTTAAAGACCCCAAAAAGCCCTGTAAAATGGAAGAATAATAATAATAATAAGAATTAAAGCCGCAAGCGGCGTTGTACGGGCCCTCGCACACCGATGCACCGCCCAGAACGAGCGACCGCCAATCCCTGCGCTCGCCGAATGGAAGTAACGTTTCTTGGGTCTGTCTCAGGAATTGCATGAAAATGTTCTTCAGACCTGTCACTGTCGCCTGTCACGGAAAGATGCTCAAAATGGCCGCCCCGTCACACCCACACCGTTAATTGACAACAAGAGATTTTGAAAAGTTTTCATGTCACTGGGCTCAAGAGTGTCCACACCCGTTTTCGTGACATTCAGATAAAATCTGCAGGAGAATTCGCAAAAAAAGTATGACACATGCACAATTTTGGTAATTTCCTGTCGCCAGTAAGGGGTGCTGTCAGTCTGGGTGAATATGACCATGTGAACGTCTTCAGGGCGGGACTCCTATGATATGGAAAAAGTTTGGTGCATGTTGGACGATGTACACTTAAGTAATAAGCATTTGAATGTGCATGGCGAATCGCTGAAAATGGCGGGCCTGCCACGCCCAAACCATGACTCCCACCGAATTGAATTTAAAAACTTTTGCTCTTCAACGGTCAAGACTACACACAGTAGTTTTCATAAAAATCCGAAAAAATCCCTAGGAGGAGTTCGCAAAAGAACGCAACATGCAAATCGCAAAAAATCGCTGTTCAATTCAAAATGGCCAACTTCCTGTTGACTTTTGCCTATGCTGTCAAGAGACTTTTTTTAGATGTGGGTGTGCTACATATGCCCACCAATTTTCTTCAGTGTACGTGGAAGAGTGCCTTGGAGCTGCAGTTGAGGGGGGGCTAGCAAGGCAGTTGGCCCTGCCCACTTGCGAAACTGATACAGTTCATAAATTACTATGGTAACTGACCAGTATGTGAAGTTTCTTGTGGAATGAACAAGGTTGTACAAAATTTATTAGGGAAATGTTGTTCACACTGAGATGCTCAAAATTGCCGCCCCGTCACGCCCGCAGGGTTAAACCAAACAATAAGATTTTAATAATTTTCGATGACACGGTTCTCTGGAGTGTCCACGCCCATTTTCGTTTAATTCAGATGAAATCTGTAGCAGGAGTTCGCAAAAGTATGACACATGCCCAATTTTGGCCATTTCCTGTCGCCAGGGGGGGGCGCTGTCAGTATGGCTGACGAGGACAATTTGATTTGCTTCAGGCCAAGACTCTTATCATAAACATAAAGTTTGGTGCATGTGGGACATTGTACACTGAAGTTATAAGCATTTGAATTTTAATGTGAATTGCTTAAAATGGCGGCCCTGCCACGCCCACATCGTCACTCCCACCGAAATGAATTTAATAACTTTTGATCTTCAAGGGGTCAAGAGTACACACAGCGATTTTCATGAGAATCACACAAAATCCCTAGGAGGAGTTCGTTAAAGTACGCAACCTGCAAATCGCCAAAAACGGCCGTTTGGTGCAGGTTGGACAAATATCACTGAAGTTATTAGCATTTGAAATTTCTTTGCTAACCTTAAAATCGCGGCCCTGCCACGCCTACACCGTGACTCCAAGCGATATGATTTTAATAACTTTTGATCCTCAAGGGGTCAAGAATAAACACAGTGATTTTCATGAGAATCCGGCAAAACCCCTAGGAGGAGTTTGTTAAATTCCGATGCCTGAAATCGGCAAAAATTGCCTTATTTTGTATTTTCAACGCCAACTAGCGGGCATCCTGTACATTGGACAAAAACGTCCCAAATTGCAAATCCGTTTGTCTTGGCAAGCTCTACATGCCTACCAAAGCCATTTTGCCAAGCGGCGTTGTACGGGCCCTCGCACACCGATGCACCGCCGAGAACGAGCGACCGCCGATCCCAGGTCTCGCCGACTGGAGGTAACGTTGCTTGGGTCTGTCGCAGGAATTGCATGTAAATGTTCTTCAGACCTGTCACTGTCGCCTGTCACGGAAAGATGCTCAAAATGGCCGCCCCTTCATACCCACACCGTTAATTGACAACAAGAGATTTTGATAAGTTTTCATGTCACAGGGCTCAGGAGTGTCCACACCCTTTTTCGCGACATTCAAATGAAATCTGCAGGAGAAGTTTGCAAAAGTATGACACAAGCACAATTTTGGTAATTTCCTGTCGCCAGGAGGGGGCGCTGTCAGTATGGCTAAATATGACCATGTGAATGGCTTCAGGGCGGGACTCTTATGATATGCCTAAAGTTTGGTGCAGGTCGGACAATGTACACTGAAATCATAAGCATTTGAATTTTCATGGCGAATCGCTTAAAATGGCGGCCCTGCCACGCCCACACCATGACTCTCAACGAAATGAATTTAAGAACTTTTGCTCTTCAAGGGGTAAAGACTACACACAGCGGTTTTCATGAAAATCCGAAAAAATCCCTAGGATGAGTTCGCAAAAGAACGCAACGTGCAAATCGCCAAAAATGGCCGTTCAATTCAAAATGGCCGACTTCCTGTTGACTTTAGCCTATGGTGTCAAGAGACTTTTTTTGTAGACGTGGGTGTGATACATATGTCCAGCAACTTTCATCAGTGTCCGTGCAGGAAGGCCTTGGGGCTGCAGTTTAGAGGGCGCTAGCGAGGCAGTTGGCCCCGCCCACTTGCAAAACCAATACAATTAGTAATTGTCTATGGAAACTGACCAGCTTGTGAAGTTTGGTATTTAAAGAACAAAGTTTACCTAAATTTATTAGGGAATCAATGTTCACGGCGAGATGCTGATAATGGCCGCCCCATTACGCCCACAGGGTTAATCCGAACAAGAATATTTTAATAACTTTTCATGTCACAGGTCTCAAGAGTGTCCACGCCCGTTTTCATGACATTCAGATGAAATCTGTAGGAGGGGTTCGCAAAAGTATGACACATGCCCAATTTTTGTCATTTCCTGTCGCCAGGAGGGGGCGCTGTCAGTATGGCTGAATATGACCATTTGAGTGGTTTCAGGGCGGGACTCTTATAATACTCCTGACGTTTGTTGCACGTCGGACAAATATCCCTTAAGTTATAAGCATTTGAAATTTCATGGCAAAACGCTTAAAATGGCGGCCCTGCCACGCCCACACCTTGACTCCAACCGAGATGATTTTAATAGCTTTTGATCTTCAAGGGGTCAAGAGTAAACACAGTGATTTTCATGAGAATCCGGCAAAACCCCTAGGAGGAGTTCGTTAAATTCCGATGCCTGAAATCGGCAAAAATGGCCTAATTTTTGAATTTTCAATGCCACCTAGCGGTCTTCCTGTGCATTGGACAAAAACGTCCCAAATGGCAAATCCATTTGTCTTGGCAAGCTCTACATGCCTACCAAATTTCAGCATAATCGGGCAAACCACAGATTTTTCATGAATTTTTTTATTTTTCTAGGGGGCGCTGTGGAGCCATTTTGCCCTGCCCACTGGCGAAACCAATAAAATCATAGAATTTTCATTTTGTTTGAATTGAAACACGTTAAATCACCCAAAAAGCCCTGTAAAGTGGAATAATAATAATAATAATAATAATAATCACTACAGATACAATACGGTCCTCGCACTGTGAGTGCTCGGGCCCATAATAATAATAATAATAATAATAATAAAAATCTGAACAAAAACAATAGGGTTCCCAGCACCGCTGGTCCTGGGAAACGTGTATGCTTGCATACGCGTTTCCCACGCCCTGCGGGCTTGGCCCCCTAATAATAAAAATCCGAACAAAAACAATAGGGTTCCCAGCCCTTACGGGCTTGGCCCCCTAATAATAAAAATCCGAACAAAAACAATTGGGTTCCCAGCACCGCTGGTCCCAAGCCCCGCGGGCTTGGCCCCCTAATAATAATAATAACTAGAACTGCAAGCAGTTATGAATGGGGGCTAGCCTCCCTACGCAACTTGGCACCCAGGTCTCGCGGAGCCCACAGAATGCAAATAGTTCTATTTCGTTACCAGGAGGTATATTGACTCCATATCATGGTCACCAAATTTCATGCGAATCCGATCAACTTTCATGTCACTTGATGTTTCTCTGTTCATAGCGCCCCCTATTGGCCAATTTGGGCCAAATTTGGCACAGAGCCTCTGGTTTACCTCTGAAGCAAGTGAATAGAGTTTGATGTTGATAGCTTTGACTTTGACACAGATATGCAATAGTATGTGTTTTTTTAGCTAGCAGAAAAAAAATTGTTTATTTATAAGTACCGCATTTTTTGGAGTAGTAAAATTCTTTTGATAACTTTTGATCAGGCAGGTCTGCAGATTGTATCTGCAAAGTTTCGTGCAGATGCAGCTTAAACAGTCGGAGGAGTTCGAAAAAGTAGGTTTTTGATGTGTAGTGACTTAGAAAGAGAAATAGGCCACGCCCACTCCCATAGCATATGTCAGAAGATGCGAATCTATTTGGGGAACGTGGATATAAAGCTTATGAAGATCTGATTTAAAATGTAGAAGTTATAGGCCAAAATGCATTTGCATCCATTACAGCGTCACCTAGTTGAGTAGATACACAATTTTTGGTATGGGTGGTCAGTTTGCTATTCTATTTATACCCTGTAAATTTCACAGCCCTCAGCATAATACTTGAACTGAAATTAAAGTTATTTTTTATCTTGTAATAAGCCACGCCCACATTGACCAGTCGTGATAAACTTCAAGATATGGCCTCGGGAGTGACCCAGCATCATACCCTCCAAATTTGGTAAAAATTGGTGCTGCCATTTAAGAGATATAAATTTCCCATATTTGCAGTGCCCCCTAGTGGCCAAAATTAGCCAAATTTGGCGCATACCCCCACAGTCACATGCCAACCAAGGAGACCAGATTTGGTGTTGTTAGCATTTATTTTGAGGGAGATATGCAACTGTTGGCATTTTTATAGCTAGCTAGAAAAATGTATACGTTAATAATTTTCGCATATTTTGACCGAACAAAATTCTTTTGATAACTTTAGATCAGGTCCAGCTGAAGAGTGTACTTGCCAAATTTCACACTGATCGGACAAAACCCCAAGGAGGAGTTCGAAAAAGTAGGTTTTCCAGTTTTTGCGATTTTGCAAAAAAATTTAGGCAGAAATGGGCGTGGCCCAGCCCATTTGATTCAGGGCTTTTCAGGGAATCTGTGGATATGTGGGTTTTGAATGTGCGACATATGGTGTGGGAGTTACAGCCCAAAACACGTTGCCCTTGGTTATAGCGCCCCCTGTTGGCAGACATATCTAATTTTTTGCTTCTGAGGTAAGTGCAGGGGTCTGGACCAACCCTCCAAATTGCACCACCCTCCCTTGCACGGTTTAGCCTGCAGCATCACTTTTATCTACGGAAAAATAAAAATAACTATAATAATAATAATAATAACTAGAACTGCAAGCAGTTATGAAAGGGGGCCAAGCCACCGCACGCGACTTGGCTCCCAGGTCTCGCGGAGCCCACAGATTGCAAATAGCTCTATTTCGTTACCAGGGGGATATCGACTCCATATCATGGTCAGCAAATTTCATGCGAATCCGATCAACTTTCATGTCAGTTGATGTTTCTCTGTTTATAGCGCCCCCTATTGGCCAATTTGGGCCAAATTTAGCACAGAGCCTGTGGTTGACCTCTGAAACAAGTGAATAGAGTTTGATGTTGATAGGTTTGACTTTGCCACGAATAGTATGTGTTTTTTAGCTAGCAGAAAAAAATTGTTTATTTATAAGTACCGCATTTTTTGGAGTAGCAAAATTCTTTTGATAACTTTTGATCAGGCAGGTCTGGAGATTGTATGTGCGAAGTTTCGTGCAGATGGAGCTTAAACAGTAGGAGGAGTTTGAAAAAGTAGGTTTCTGATGTGTAGTGACTTAGAAAGAGAAATATAATGTGGGAGTGGGCGTGGCCTAGGTCAGAAGATGTGACTCTATTTGGGGAACACGTGGATATAAAGTTTATGAAGATGTGATTTAAAATAGGCATGGGCAATACAAATGAATAAAATGACAACATTTCTTGAGTTGCTGAGAACAAAGTGTTTATTATTTTCTTATGATTTTTTGCAGGTAAGTATAGAAGACACAGATGAAGAGTTTGCCACAAGTCCAACGCCTTTACAGGAAAGGGTCTCAGAGCCACAGGGTCCCAAAAATGGCTGATTTCGGCATTTTTCAACAAAACCCATTGTGAAAATTGGGGGGTGAAGCCAGAGGGCATTTTCGAAAATACAGTCTCTTCAGAAATAAACCAGGCCAAATTATCCATTAGGGTACCCTAACAGAAATAATTGATGCTAAAGTCATCTACCCCTTTTCTGAAGTACAGCAGCGCCCCCTAGGCCCTTTTTAATGGAAAATGCATTGAATTTCACCCAGTTATGTTCAACATTAGGTTTTGCATTGATATTAAAAAATGGTATGAATGGGTTGCCTGTGAAGTTTTTTTTTTTTGTGATCAATGGCCTGCAAAAATGTCAAAATTATTTTTAACGCTACTGGCCCATTACTATATAAAATGCAGTGAAATTAAGCTGGCGCCGGCAGTTGTTTGCCCTCCCACTGCTCTGAACGTTCCCCATCAATAACCCGTGGTGATTTAAAAAAAAAAAAAAAAAAAAAAAAAAAGAACTAAAACCAAGGATGATCCAGGCACTCAACAAAAAAGTAATGATTAAAAAAAGCCTTTATTTAGTACTGGCTAGCAATTGTCATAGTCAACATGTTTTCGCCCCTACAGCCTTCGTCAGGACACACAAAGACTAATCACAGTTTTACTAAAATAGACACAGGTGTACCCAGAGCAATTAGTAAATTTACATATTAAATTAATTTATTAATAGCCAACAACAAGAAGACAATTAAAAAATAGCCTACACAGTAGGCAAAAAAATGCAGACCAAATAGCAAACATAAAAATGCAGACCAAGTAGCAGACATGAAAAGAAAAACACAACTTAAAGGAAACACATGAAATCAATCTCCTCATTAAGACCAGGCTTATTCAGAGCATCCAAACAATGTATCCAGAAAGTTTCTCTCTGGTTAAGTTTCATGATCCGATCACCACCCCTAACAAGAGGACTAATAAATTCCAATCCTATAATACGTAATAAAGAATCATTACTATTGTGGACCAATTGAAAATGTCTGGCTATTGGATAATCCTTGTTATTAGTTCTTATCGCGTACTTATGTTCAGCAAGGCGATCACGTAAACGTTTCTGGATACATTGTTTGGATGCTCTGAATAAGCCTGGTCTTAATGAGGAGATTGATTTCATGTGTTTCCTTTTAAGTTGTGTTTTTCTTTTCATGTCTGCTACTTGGTCTGCATTTATATGTTTGCTATTTGGTCTGCATTTTTTGCCTACTGTGTAGGCTATTTTTTTTAATTGCCTTCTTGTTGTTGGCTATTAATAAATTAATTTAATATGTAAATTTACTAATTGCTCTGGGTACACCTGTGTCTATTTTAGTAATTCGCTGTGATTAGTCTTTGTGTGTCCTGACGAAGGCTGTAGGGCCAAAAACATGTTGACTATGACAATTACTAGCCAGTACTAAATAAAGGCTTTTTTTATCACTACTTTTGTTGAGTGCCTGGATCATCCTTGGTTTTAGTCTTTTGAGATTTTTCCCTGTTGATCCAAGAGCACCGACCTTACTCTCCGTTTTATCCACGTTGAGCACCTGGTTGGATTCTTCATTTTTTACTCAAAAAAAAAAAAAAAAACTGTACTGTTTTTACTATGTCCATATACCCTCCTCCCACGATAGTTTCAATGAGCTACTGTGAATGATTCACAGTAAAACACAGTGACGTGCAGTCGGAGGTTAGTTTGGCGAGGCAGAAACCTCCCCTTTGCTTGATTAGCAATCAGACGATTAACTAGTTTAGTAAGACTATTCGGCAGAATGACGGGCCAGTTTAAGTTTCCTCGGCGTTATTACTCAGTACATCGAATCTGAAATGCTCACTAGACAGCAAATTTGCGCGTACTTGCTTTCAGGAAGCCGAAGCAATGTCATCAACAAACATTAAAACAGTTCGACTTATGCAGAGTTCAATGCTTAATCAATATACCATGTATTCTCCTTTAAATACGCGCTTTTACATCGAAACAAAAAGCGGGCGCTTATTTTCAGTCTTCTTTCATAATCCGATTAACAAAATGTTTAAACGATATACAGAATTACCAAGAGCGGAGAATTTTTCCTAATTGATTATTCAGATTTCCATCCTCGCAGTCTCGAATTGAAGCGTATACAAGAATTAATCTTGCCTGTGACCGGTGGGCTTCAAAGGCCTGGCGCAGGTTTATTCCTTGGTATATTTTACTGAAACTTCACAAATAGGGTCACAGGATATTCAGTCAACTAACTATGTACGGTGAAGTAAAAAATACGCTCACCTTTCTTGCTATTGTTGAGAAGAAATCACGGCGAACTCGTGACGAACTTCACCAACTTCTGTCGAACTTATTTCACATCCCCTAGAGGACTAGCCTGGACGAACAAACTCGTAATTTCTCAAATTAGATGGCTATTAGCAAATCAGGGCCGTAGCTGGGATAAGACGTCGACGCGGGCTGTTTGAAATCTCCCTCCTAAATGGTTATTTTTGCCACGCCGTGCACTTGAAAATTTGTAAACACAGCGCAAATTGAGGTCACGCATTCATCCTACGGGCGAACAATAGCTCTGTTCAAATCGCGTTTTTGGCCGTAATATGCAGAGTTCGTGTATGAAATACGGGTATCCTATTGAAAAGGTTGCTTTTTTTTACATCATTTTTTTAATAAGTTTTCTGAGGCTTGTTTACCGCCCCAGTTCAGCTGTTACGCATTCCATTAGAGTTTATGCAGAGCGTTGCCCATGCCTATTTAAAATGTGGAAGTTACAGGCCAAAATGCATTTGCATCCATTACAGCGCCACCTAGTGGAGTAGACAAACAATTTTTGGAATCCGTGGTCAGTGTGCTATTCTATATATACCCTGTAAATTTCACAGCCTTCAGCATAATACTTGAGCTGAAATAAAAGTTTGTGGTTTATTTTGTAATAAGCCACGCCCACATTGACCAGTCGTGATGAACTTGAAGATATGGCCTCAGGAGTGACCCAGCATCATACCCACCAAATTTGGTAAAAATCGGTGCTGCCATTTAAGAGATATAAATTTCCCATATTTGCAGTGCCCCCTAGTGGCCAAAATTAGCCAAATTTGGCTTGTACCCCCACAGTCATATGCCAACTAAGGATGTCAGATTTGGTGTAGTTAGCATTTATTTTGAGCGAGATATCCAACTGTTTGCATTTTTATAGCTAGCTAGAAAAATTTATTCGTAAATAATTTGCGCATTTTTTTACCGAACAAAATTCTTTTGATAACTTTAGATCAGGTCCAGCTGTAGAGTATACCTGCCAAATTTCACACTGATCGGACAAAACCCCAAGGAGGAGTTCGAAAAAGTAGGTTTTTGATGTGTAGTGACTTAGAAAGAGAAATGTGCTGTGGGAGTGGGCGTGGCCTATGTGATAAGATGCCCGTATAAAATGCCGGTATAAAATCAGTGTAACCCACTGTTCTCTGAGGCAGACCGCAGCACAAAATATCCCTGCGCGCATAGCCTCGCAACTAACTTCTTTGCGCTCAACTGACTCGTTCGGTTACGTTTGTTTCAAGACTTTTAGCTCACCATTTCAGTGTTAGCGAAGTTTAGCCTTTTAGCCTGCTAACCAGTTGGCTATCTACCTAGCTAGCTATAGCATTATAGAGTTCGATATCACTTTAGCTTGCTAGCTACATTGCTAACTAGCTCGCTATTTCAGTATTAGCGATAATTTGTTGTTTTTTTTTGTGTGTGTGTTTATTTTATGGGCTATATGTAGGGTAACGACATCCATTGTAGTGAACGCTAGCTAGTTGACAAGCTGGCTGGCAAACTAATGCGCAATTCAACATTATCCTGGACACCGGCAAATGTGGAGGACAAAAGTCAATTTTGTTCCCTACTCTCGCTGCTGGTTGTAATGATATGGCCGATCGGCGCGAGTTGAGAACTAGGAAACTGAAACCGAAACAAACGCAAAATTATTAAACGGGGCCTTCGGGAGACCGCAGGATACATTCCAAATAGCCTGCTTTCATGGTATATCTACATTAATGAGCCCAAATAGCCTGATGTGACATGATAATGGCGCTAGATGAAAAAGCAATCTTAGCGTCTGTGTTGCTTGCCAACCATTCTGTCCACTCTATCTTGCTTGGTGGAAGAATGAATAGTTCTCAATTTTATTGTTGCATAATTACCAATAAATTGTTGATTTTTTCTCTTGTGTGTTTATTTAATGGGCTATATGTAGGGTAACTGTTTTATAAAAGCAATAAGCCCCTTGAAGCAGTGGGTTACAGTGATTTTATAACGGCGGAGGGGCACTAAGGCACTCCGCCTTAGGACGCCCCTCCGCCCTTATAAAATCACTGTAACCCACTGCTTCTCGGGGCTTATTCCTTTAGAAACCACCGGAGTGTGAGTTACAGATTCAAGTCCTTGTACTTCATATGATTGTCTAACAATCAGTACTTCATACAACTGAAAACAACAAGTAACCAACGAAGCTTAAGTTACAGATTCGAGTTATTATACTTCATATGACTGTCAATAATCAATGCACTCGAAACAATGGGTAATCAGAGTTTAACAGCACGGGACGTACGGCTCACATTAAATCACAGCTGCCTCGAAAGTGCGTTTGACAGATCGCTTTATAGAAGAAACGCGGTGTGTTGATCCGGGATTGGAGGAGGACAGGAACACCGGACCAATCAGGCACGTCATCGAGCGGGCAGCGGAGCAGACAGGAGGCTGGTGATGGGCTGGGCTGGGTTGACTACCAATGAAAAACAAGGGCTCGCACAGAGTAATTTGCATGAATTACAAATATTTGGAGACAGAGAGAGATTAAATCACGGGGGAATGGAGACGGACCCACTGGGGTCGTAACAGTATGCTATGTACACAAGCCCAGTTGTACAGCTGGATTTAAACAGGGCTAATGCCCCCTCCTCCTTGGAGAGGAGGCATATAGCGATTGACTTCTCCGTCCGTCCGTCCGTTACAAATCTTGTCCGGGCTGTTTTTCTGAAACTGTACATGGCAGGCTTCTCAAATTTTACCATGATAGTTGACATAAGGGGTAGCTGTGCATGGGCATGTTTTTTTCTCTCATTTGATCTTTGACCCCTGTCCAGTGACCTTGCAAACAGTGCGCTTGGTTTTCCATGACCAAAGACTGGGCTTATATATAATGTCAATAAAGCTGCTTAACTAAGAAATCTGGCTGGTTATCATACTATAAACAGAACAACAACATGTTCAAGTAAACTGGCATGCAAGCAAGCCAAAGATGAAGGAACAGGAATGAATGAATGAATGTTAAACAGATGACTTCATGAGCAACTGCATGGGCATGCAAGTAAATTAAGAAGAAACAAATTCCTCATTGATCAGTTATGTGCAACTATTAACAAATTGTCAAATAAAATGTTTCTCATTAACAATAATTAATGTGAATAAATGCTCCTCTACTTTCTGTACATTATTATTTGCACTAAACCTGCAAGTATGTACATGTATGTGAAGTCATGATCAATTATTACAACAGCTTCAAACACAGCTGGTTGATTTCAAAGACCTGAATTCAAGTATTGCTCTACCCATTATTGTGGTTTGCTTATGGACATTTTTACCTTAAAGACACAAACAAAATCATAGAGAGCAACTTTGAATACATAGGGTTTTACTGTGTTGGTCACAGCTGACAGCTTATGTAATGATACACCAGACCTTATAATCTGAATTTGCAGGTCATTTTTCATGATAAAGAATACCATTTACATATAAAACAACAACAACAAAAAATGAAGAGAGTACCCTTGAATACGTATGATTTGACTCATACATCTTCAAAATCAGCCAGGAAAAAAGAGTTTTAATGCAATTTAAATGTGTGTACGGAGATCGTATCACCACCTCATCATCATTGACTGTTTAGTTTGTTTACAACTGTAGTTCTCAATTCCACCACCGGAGCATTGCCTTGCGAATAGCATATTGAATCTTAGCCACAAGGCTGCCTTGCAAATAGACGCGGCCCTGTGTTTTAGTTAAAACAAAATCACAGACAAGTAGTTGAAAAGTAAGCTATAAACGAATTTTATATCGAAGATTTGTGGCTAGTTTCTTTTAGTTCGAAAGCGTATTCCCCTTGATAGTTACTTCCTGCCTGGCACGATCTGGTGTGCGATACCCATTAGCACGAAAACTAACGTAGTTGGATCCAATGGCTGTATATGATCGAACTATGATCGAACGTATCCGTGCTGTATTCAGATCAGCGCGACTGCGGCCCGCCAGCGCCAGAAATAGACTCGGCGCGAATTCTCGGCGGAGTAGCGCGGAGAGCCACTTCTAGGACGCTGCCGCGACGTGCCGTGGCGCGGCTGGTGGAAGGCCGATTTCTCGTTCGTCGTGGATCTTTTACAATGGAGCGTGGTGGAGTGCAACCAGCCAATCAGCACTCAGAGCGTGGTGTATGCAAATATTCGCTCGCACCTCTGGCTTTTTCGATGCATCATGGATTCAACAACTAGGCCTACTACTAGTAGTAATGCTTTTCCTGTGAGTATCTCTTTTGACTATGCGTACATCGGCGCAGTCAGGTTTATTTCCTCGTCCAAGTCGGCCAGTGCGAAACTGCATAATAATTTAGAACTTTAGATCCCATTATTGAAACTTAAATACGAGTTCGTTATTGTTCAGGAATGGGCTTCTCAGTGCAACGTAGCTCTCATATAGTCCTATAATTAAGTGTCCGCTTTCGGCATATTCTCTAGTGAAATATAACTACACGAATATTCTGTAGAAACGCGAACTAACTTCACACGTGCGCACAATAGACCGATCCATAGCTCCGCCCACCCCCTAACTACGCATAGCAACGGCCGGACCTAGGTCAAGCTTTACTGAAGATGGCGCCAACGTCCCTTATAACCTCATTGGAAGCGCTTCCTGAAAACATCAATCTCGAGTTTTTAAAAATGGATTGCATCGCAAAAAAAAAAAAAAAGCAAAAGACAAGGGTTATAATTATTTTTTATCTGGGTATAGTCACGAAGTGTCATTTTCTGTTATAAACGCCCGTGAAGTTGAAGCGAAATGCAAATACTATGGCTCAATGCTGAAGTCCCAGAAAGCACACTCATTGATAATAACGATCGACAAGGAACAGAGAAGCATTGTTCACGGCCAGTGCTCTTGCAAAGCAGGGTACGTAGCATTCAATTTACGTATGGTGTGATAACAACATAAACCTTTTCCGGAGCACCCAAGTGTTATTGCCCAAGACAGTCTTTGATTGAAACGGAGCCCTGTGTGAAGCCTGCATTAATCGTATCAGGGGCCTATTGCACAAAAGTCGGATCCTGAGATCCCGGATCAACGCCAAAGCGAGGATTGTCATATCCCTAACAGCGCGTTGCTGGCTTAATTGATTGCACAAAGCCAATAGCGGGTGAAGGAGGATAGGCTAAGTGAAGCCCGGTGCCGCTGATCCTGCTGAGTGCGCGCACTCGGCTACTTTAAATAAACCCCGAAATCGATCACAGAATCGCTGATTCATACCCATGGACACTAAACAGCTGCAGCAAACGCCTGCGCCAGCAACATTCAAAGACTACGTTCAGATAAAGGGACGATGGGATCGCTGAAATGCCTCTGCTTGTTATTCCTTTAGTTTCTGTCTGAATGGTGCGAGACGTTTGAGAGGAGTATTAAAGTGAGCTAAACTCAAGTGAAAGTAAACTCTGGAGGTGTTTCAGCGTCGTCAAAAAGGAGTAGTGATGCACTTCGGCGTTACCGTGAACGAGATAAGCCGTTGCTATCAGACAGATATCATAACGAGCGAACAAATCATAATATTGCTTCTTGCGAGAAGTCCAAACATTAGTAGACCTCATATTTAAATTGCTTAGTGTTAGATGAGTGTCTATGCACGATTAAGTCGTACAATTTTGCTACAAGTCCTTTATTGTCCTAAACAAACTGAATTGATAGTCCGATCTAGAAGACGTTTTCAGATTACTTGAGTTTACTTTCTGCTTTTAATCATCTCTGATGGAGGCATACTCAGATTAAAAAGTAAAATGTTTACATCAGAAAATTACGTCGAGGAGCCTCCTGAAAATGTTTGATTCCAGTAGCCTATCGCGAAGCGAGCGACATTGCACTTGTCCAGCACTAAGGCAACAACTCTACCTTACCCGTCGCAGTCTGAATAAAGACGGAGAAAAGTAGCAGCAGTGCTGTATATAGGGGTTACCGCAGCGATTTAAGACCGCGCTGAAACACGGTAACCTGTTCATACAGCACTGCTCATTTTCTACTCTGATGAAAGTCTCAACTTGGGGAATAAGGACAAATCTGATAATGACGGATTCTAAATATGGTTAAAATATGACATGGAAGGGGGACTGATTGAACTGTGATGGTCACTGTCACATGGATACTTGAATATAATGATCGAATATTGGCTAGTTTACTGACATCAATGGTCACAAGTTTCTAAGATAATTACTCAGGACCTACTATAATTGAGATAGCAATGTGTGGTGGACAATTCAGAACGACTGTTAAGGACATTGATTTTCAATTTGGGTGACTGCTGAATATGGAAGCCCAAAGTGGACAATATTCAAATGAAAATGTAATCCCACTATTGCATTATAATTTTCCACTTATGAATGAGTTATTTGAGACAATATGAAATTGAAAATGCATTAATCCAATTATCACTTTCATTTTCACATACACATATGGGAAATCTATGACTATATTCAAATGATAATGAAAAGCTGATTGACATTTTATTTTCAAAGTCATGCTCCGCAATACAGTGGACAATATTCAAATGCAATGAGCAAAACAGCACCCCCAGCCTATTGCATTTACATTTACATGTCATCACGCTCTTTTAGGGTCAACATGATAATGAAAATGCTGTTTTCTAATCACTTGGAAATAATAATGACATAATAATGATGACGACATTTGACATTTCATTTTCAAAGACTTATCCTGCAATACATGGGACAATATTCAAACGCAGTAAGGGAAACAGCGCCTTCCAGTCCATTGCATTTTCAAATACATGTCACCACGCTCCTTTGGTACACAATGAAAATTAAAATGCAATCTGTCAGCGTCTCATCAAGGCGGGTCTTCCGCTAGGACGTCACTCATTAGGGGCGCGAACGGAAACCATGTTCCTCATTTGCATACCAACCAATCAGCTTCTGGGTAGCGCTTGTACGCACGGAGGCTTACTGATAATGTCATGATGGCTAGGCTGTTATGTATTCTGTGCCATCGCGCAGTAGGCTACGTTGCGCTTTGGATGTAGCGATCTCGGCAGCTAGTATGCTAGCTAACGTTAACTAAAGAAAATATTTGTAAATGATCATCACATTAAAGCGATATGATTTGATTTTTGCCCCAACTCTATTAACTGAGCTAGCTGTAATATGCATGAACTTATCCGAGGCTTCGCGGTAGTGTTGTGCACCTGCAACCCAAGTGTGCTTGCAGATTTCAGAGACGTTCGCTAGCTTGCTAGTGAGTCTAAAAGCAATCGCTTATGTACAGCTAGCTGGCTATGATGCCTACTGGAGAAGCTCTTCCAGCCCTGATTTGCCACTTTCAACGCCATCTCGCACACACGACCTCTTTCACCATTGATCAGCAGCTTCTTTTCCCGAAAGAACAAACTGTCAGTTCAGCCTGAGACATGCTATTTCATAGCGAGTTAAAGCAGGATTATCCTTCCATGCGTGCTATAGCGTATTACATTACTCCAGATAAATCGCTATCCGGCTCCCCACCCTGCTGACGCTAGTTGGGAGAAATGTTTGTCATCATTTTTATACTTAATTGCAGTGATTCGGTTTTTGCCCTAGCTTCACCAGCTAGCTAGCTGACAGCGATTGCTCTTGTGCTTGCCGAGCGCTACCCAGAAGCTGATTGGTTGGTATGCAAATGAGGAACATGGTTTCCGTTCGCGCCCCTAATGAGTGACGTCCTAGCGGAAGACCCGCCTTGATGAGACGCTGACAGATTGCATTTTAATTTTCATTGTGTCCCAAAAAGAGCGTGGTGACATGTATTTGAAAATGCAATGGACTGGGAGGCGCTGTTTCCCTCACTGCGTTTGAATATTGTCCCATGTATTGCAGGATAAGTCTTTGAAAATGAAATGTCAAATGTCGTCATCATTATTATGTCATTATTATTTCCAAGTGATTAGAAAACAGCATTTTCATTATCATGTTGACCCTAAAAGAGCGTGATGACATGTAAATGTAAATGCAATTGGCTGGGGGTGCTGTTTTGCTTATTGCATTTGAATATTGTCCACTGTATTGCGGAGCATGACTTTGAAAATGAAATGCCTAACAGCTTTTCATTATCATTTGAATATAGTCACAGATTTCCCATATGTGTATGTGAAAATGAAAGTGATAATTGGATTAATGCATTTTCAATTTAATATTGTCTCAAATAACTCATTCATAAGTGGAAAATTATAATGCAATAGTGGGATTACATTTTCATTTGAATATTGTCCACTTTGGGCTTCCATAGCTGAATGAGGTGAGGTGAAATTGGCTGGAGGCAGGAGCTTAGCCAGTTCGTAATCTTGCTCTGGAGCTGGCTCGCTCCACAGACTTTGTTTCCATAGTAACTAGTGTCATGGCTTAGCTCACACGCTCTGTGCAACCGAAATGGGGCTTGAGATCAGGCTAATCCCGTGCCGATCCTGGGCTAATCCCTTATCCTGCCTTTGTGCAATAGGCCCCAGGTGTGTTTCTGCTCTGTTTGAATGAAAACCTGCAGCCTCTTGACCCTTTTATGGCCCAGTGCAAAGCCATCAAGAGGCGTTATTTTTCGTAAACAAAGCGAGCTGAGCTTTCAGAATAATGAGTAATTATTAGCAAATAAATTGCCATATCCAGCCCTCTCCCTCCTGAAAGTAGTGTTTACGACCCTGTCTGAGAATCTCGTGTCCGATTTACACTCACCGTAACAACACCGCTTTGCCATTGTGAAATTGTATAATTACAAAAATGCGAAAACAAAGCGCGAATGTATTCTTCCCAATAGAGAAAGCAGGGGCCTATTGCACAAAAGTCGGATCCTGGATCAACCCCAAAGCGAGGATTGCCATATCCCAAACAGCGCGTCGCTGGCTTAATTGATTGCACAAAGCCAACAGCGGGTGGAGGAGAATTGGCTAAGTGAAGCCCGTTGTCGCTGATCCTGCTGAGTGCGCGCACTCGGCTACCTCAAATAGACCTCGAGATCGATCACAGAATCGCTGATCATCACCATGGACACTAAGTAGCTGCAGCAACCGCATGCGCCAGCAACACTCAAAGACCTCGTTCAGAGGGACGATGGGATCGCTGAAATGCTTCTGCTTGCTATTCCTTTAGTTTCTGTCTGAATGGTGCGAGACGTTTGAGAGGAGTATTAAGGTTAGCTAAACTCAAGTGAGAGTAAACTCGGGCGGTGTTTCAGCGCCGTCCAAAAGGAGTTGCTGATGCATTTCAGCGGTACCGTGAGCGAGATAAGCCGTCGCTGTCACATGTCTCGCAATACACTTACAGGCTAGGCATTCAATGGCAAGTGTATGACACCTGTCATGCCTCAGTTGAATTATACAGACCTACGGTAGTATATACATGTGTTAATTGGGCTTCGCAGATGCGCTATAGACTTTTTTTTTCAGCCCTGTACAAGCTGAATGAAAGTTCGATATAGAATACGTTCTCAGATTAGTTAAGTGTACTTGCTGCTAGCCATCACCTCTGATGAGGACTTACTCAAATTTAAAAGTAGTATGTTAGCGTTAGAAAACTAGAGCCTCCTGAAAATGTTCGATTCCAGTATCGCGAAGCGAGCGACATTGCACTTGTGTCCAGCATTAAGGCAACGACTCTACCTTACCCGTCGCAGTCTGAATAAAGACGGAGAAAAAAGTAGCAGCAGTGCTGTAGGTAGGGGTTACATAGCGATTTAAGACCGCGCTGAAACACGGCAAACTACTTCATTCGGCACTGCTCATTTTCTACTCTGATGGAAGTCTCAAGTTGGGGAATAAGGACAAATCTGATAATGACGGATTCTAAATATGGTTAATATGTGACATGGAAGGGGGACTGATTGAACTGTGATGGTCACTGTCACATGGATAGGCCTACTTGAATATAATGATCGAATATTGGCTATTTTACTGACATCAATGGTCACAAGTTTCTAAAATAATTACTCTGGGCCTATTATAATTGAGATAGCAACGTGTAGTGGACAATTCAGAATGACTGTTAAGGACGTTGATTTTCAATTTGGGCGACTGCTGAATGAGGTGAGGTGAAATTGGCTGCAGACAGCAGCTTACCTAGTTCGTAAGCTTGCTCCGGTGCTGGCTAGCTCCACAGACTTTGTTTCCATAGTAACTAGTGCCATGGCTTAGCTCACACGCTCTGTGTAACCGAAATGGGGCTTGAGATCAGGCTAATTCCGTGCCGATCCTGGGCTACTCCCTTATCCTGCCTTTCTGCAATAGGGCCCCAGCTCGGGTAAGTGTTTGTTTGTCCAAGGTTATAGCGAGCGCTAGCTGGGTGCGGTCACGTGACTGCAGCTCTGGATCTCATTGGCTGGATAGGCCTGGGTGGGCTGTACTCTGGATCGGTCTATAGAGGGAGTGCGTCTGCAGCTGACGTCACGCACCGTCCTCGTACTCCTTTTGCGAAACTGCTCATAAGTCAGATGGTGGCCCAAGCACGGGGATGGTCACGGTTGAATGCTCACTGGTGTAGGTCTTGCGCCGTCGTGGTTTGCGAAAACTCACTATTGTTTCCATTTTCACGGCGGAAGTCAGGCGCTGGTATAGACACGGGTATGTCAAAAGTCGCATATCATTGTCTTAATATGTACGGTTTCCATCCACGCGATTTTCACCCGGCGCCTGGAGCGGAGCCGCATGCGTGTTTTTCCGATCGGACCAGGGAGCGATTCCAGCTCCAACGCACACGAATCGCACGAGGAATTCCCTGTAGCTCAAAGGAGTTTCCCCACTTTAGTTTGTTAACAAATGAGTACCTTTGAACCAATGTGTATTTATTGCCCTGTTCAGAGCAGAGCCGAGATTTCTGCAGCAACATACATGTATTTACCATTCTCAGTGAATCAAAAGCATACTACCGATCTGAGCTTAGTAATGCCACGATACCTTTGTATCACACGCTTAAGTTTGTTAAAAGATGATAACAGAGTAGTGGTTATGCGACATTTGTACGGAGTTTCAACATAATTTCGTCTAATTCTTGCAATTCAGAGGATGAAGCAGAATCTTCAGAGTATCAGACTTTATTATTCAACAGAACATAATTCCAGCCATCTTTATCTTTCTATCATCTGAAACGGTGCTTTCTTTTCGTTCGTTTCTTCTTCTGTACCTATTAAAATGTAGCTTGACATTATTATGATGAGCTCTTCGTCCACCATGAGGTGCAGTTTAAGCAGTGCTGTGTTGGGTCCTGCCATGACTACGAAAACGGATGAATAGCGTAGTTCAGCCGTTTATACGGAAACACTGAGGACGCATGCGATGCCCCGTGTCTGCCCCGCAGCCTGTAGCAGCCGGACTTCAGCCGTATTAATGGAAACATAGCTTAACGTTGCCAAGACGCTCCCGGTGGAATCTAGGGGTTAATAGAAGAGGTAGTTGCAAACTAACAACAGAGGACAAAGGACTGGGAAAGCGAAGAGGGCGGAGCTACAGATTCGCGTGGAAAACCGAGAGATCCAATTAGTAAAGTTAGTAGTTCGTGAGATAATAATATTACCCAAATAGTGCAAGTTAGTATATTAGTTATTAACAGGATTAGTACATAAGTGTGGATTAGTAGATAAACTAGACAAAGCATTGAGTGTTCGTGGTATTAGTACTTAAATTAGTGGTGAAGAAAACAAACGAGACGTGAAGGAACTCGTGAAATACCTGAAACTTCTGAAATCAACCGAAATGTGACGACTCGCAGACAGGGGCTTGTAAACAAAGAGACGCAAGACATCACGGAGGGCACAATGTGCACGGAACTGGCAAATGGCAATGATCATGATAAAATTCGCAAAATACAACACAATCAGTACGAGACAATGAACTAATGAATCAAGTGGAATAAAACATAAAACCAGAACATACAGAACACAGATCACAACAATACTAGTCTCATGATTGTGGTCATTGCATGCATCCATTGCAATGCAACCTCTTCACTGCTGTTGCTATATGCATTCTTTATCAGTTAAAGTCTTTTTGTCCTCATCTTCACCTGATGAAGACAAGCAGAGCAGTTGAAAGGTTGTGTTCATTCCCAATTGTCCAATTTGAGATGAGACAACAAGACAATTGAATAAGTATTCTTTATTACCTTGAATTACCAACATTGCAAAGGAAGTTGCAGCATGTAAAGTGTCCTGTATCTCTGCAATGTAGCAAAAGGCCAATGATAAATCTGGTTTGATCAATTTCATGAACCAAGAAAGAGTTGTTTGCATCTGACATGTCTCAGGCAACATACGATGCTATACATTCATCAGTTACAAGAAAATAAATTGCCTTGTGAAATAGGACCTTGAGGCACACACTATTTAGTGATTAGAGTCATTTCCTTTAAGGTAAGTAGTAAAAACTGGCAATTTATTCAGCCAAACATTTTTATCATTAGAAATAATAAACTAGAACCTGAAATTTGCCAGAAACACAGTGGTCACTGGTGATTTTGTTTGTACTGTACGTATATTAACTTTAGAAGCTCATCTGTGCTGCGACTTTGTTTGAAACGGGGCTCCCAACTCTCCCGCATTCCGCGTGAGATTTAGTGGCATATTCATGTTCCCGTGCCGTAGTCAGCAATTATTCAATCAACGCAATGCATGTGTTTCACGATCGTTCAAATTGTTTAAATGAAATAAGACCATTTGAAACGTTTTTATGCAATTCCGTTGCTTTCAGCCCCTGAGTAAAGAAAAGCGTGAGAAGTCCGGAGTCATAATTGATTTCCATGTTACTAGTGGTGAAATCCACCGTGATGCATGTGAAACTGATAAACCTCCATGCACAAGGACTTCAATTCCGCCTGAGAATCTCTTACAAACGTGATCGAATAATTGCTGACATACAGCACGGGAACGTGAATATGCCACTAAACCTCACGCCGAAACGGGAGAGTTGGGAGCCCTGCAATTTGGGATCTAAATTTTATTTTAAAAAGCAATCTAGCTTTACATTTAAATTTACCTTTGGTATTTTTGGTCAAAGAAGATGGCAAAGGCTTTGAAAAAGAAGAGTTTAACTTACATCTTAGAACTGATTAGACCTGCATTGAAAACAGAATGGTCAATGCATTACACTGACCCGCAATCCTCTGTATTCGTCCACAAGAACTCCAATTCGACTTAAAGGCAGTCGCGCCTTTTTTAACTGTGCATTGTGTATGTACAGCATCGCAACCCTTTGTAACTGAATCTTTCACCAATGTAAGACACTTCTGATGAGGCAGCTATTTCTTTATCTTCTTTTTAACTTGGAAAAAAGCATCTGTTTCTGTAAAATATGCTAGCAACACATAAAGGGTGATTTTTCAAGCAGGCAGAAAAAGCAAGAAGGGATCACCAGTCAGCATCACAGAAAGACACCTGCTGACAAAAAGTTAGCAGCAACAGCACCAACCATGGCTGCGAAAGACTGTCACAGTCAGAGAGTTATCTCACTGGTTAAAGCAATTCTTACCTTTCTGGCATGTCACACAGCACTTAGTAAAAATTTGAACATGAACAACTCCACCTCCTTCCAAAGTCCCACCCTCTTCCCCCCAATTCCCAGACTTCTCCTAAGAAAAAAAATGTAGCTAATATATGGTAGTTCGTCAGACTACAAAGGTAACTAAACGTTACCAGGGCATTTTATTTTATACCAAATCTAGAAGTGAATATTATGTAATTACTGTTGGTTAGTTTTCACTTACCGGTGCCTCAGAATCTGACTCCATTAACCCGTTTCACTCGCGCTGCTCACTTCCTCGCGCTGCACGCTATATTTTTTTTTTTTTGTAGGAGAGTGAAACCCGTCAATGGAGTCAGATTCAGAGGCACCGGTGAGTGAAAACTAACTAACAGTAATTACATAATATTCAATTCTATATGTGGTATAAAATAAAATGCCCTCGTAACGTTTAGTTACCTTTGTAGTCTGACGAACTACCATTAACATTATTATCGTAATTATAGCATTTCAGTGCCCGTTTGTTTACAATCAAATGTGTCGTTTTTTTTTTTTTTTCTGCCAGAGAGGCGTGCGACTCGCAAGCGGTGACAGCGGTAGGCAACTGGAAGGGGCGCGGCGACGGATGACAGACAGGAAGCTCGGCAAATCATTTTATTCGGACCGAAGAAAATGATTGGTCAGACTTTTATCAGAAATATATGAGAATTGAATATTGAAGAGTTTCAACACCTGGTGGATTTCTTTTACATTTTAATATGCCATACGCTTATTAGGAGCATTTTAAGATTACAAAAGAAAAGTGTAAAAATGCCAGAAAGGTAAGAATTGCTTTAACTTTGCATATACAGTGGAAGTGATTCCCAAAAATTTTCTGCGGGATAATATTTTAGGGTTCTGGAAAACTGTGCCCATTTGGTATTTCTGTGATTTTGTAAACAAAATTAACAAACAAATCATTCGGGGTTGACAATTTGCAGATTAGCTGCTATGATAAAGGAATATAGTATATCTGGATAATAAGCTTACCGATGTGCTGTTAAAAACCTAACCAAAGCAAAGAAAATGCGATGTTTAGAGCATTTTTTTTCCCTAGATGTTTTGGCTTGGATGCATCGGTAGTCTGCGGTCGAAGAAAAATGGGGCCCCTGGACCAAGTCTTCCCTCTTTCTTGTAGATCCACCGCCAAAGAATGGACGCAATCTCTACAGTCTTGTGCAATTGGGTTTACTGTATCCTGCTCAAAGTGAAGTACATAAACCCAGGCTCGTTTGCGCAAACCAAAGTATCGTTCATATCCATCAATCGCCCCACGCCGACTGACCGTTGGCTGTCCGAACCCTCGTATTTATTAGCCTATTGGCACGTTTCTTTAGCTGGGATTAAACGTGACTCTCTACCACATCAAACATTATTAATTTCCGATTAGTACATTGTCATATAGCAACCCTCCGCCCTTAGTTACAAGTTTGCCATTATACAAACCCTGATTCCAATGAAGTTGGGTTGTTGTGTAAAACGTGAATAAAAACAATGCAATGATTTGCAAATCTCATAAACCCACATTTCATTCACAACAGAACATAGACAACATATCAGATGTTGAAAGTGAGACATTTTACCATTTCAGGAAAAATATTAGCTCATTTTGAATTTGATGGCAGCAACACATCTCAAAAAAGTTGGGGCAGGGCTGTGTTTACCATTATGTAACATCCAGGCACGGATTAAGATTGCAGAGACCCCTGGGCAGAAAATCTTTGAGCCCCCCCCCCCCAAGCTAAACACATGCACTTGAGTGTATTTGTGTGTGGTTTTGAATTATACGTTTTAAGTTTTAAGCATAGGTTACTATCTGTTCGAAACACCTGTAGCTTATACAGGATTTACACTGACAGACGACAACCTATGACCGCAACCTAAAGGACAATATCAACAACACCTGTAGATATCTTCTGTCATACAGGATTTAAACCTCATGACTGCGGCAATACTTTCCTGGGCCAGCACAATAATATCAAAAACTAGTCTACAGTGTGTAGCTAAATGGTATAGGCAAGCACATACTGCTCTACCTCCACCAATACAGCTCTATGATTCAGATTCTTCCATCAATCATACACATACTGTCACGAAACTACATGCACACACAAAAACACACACAGTAATTGATGCATACTGTTCTGCATTGGAAGACCTATAACTAATAATACAACCCCAATTCTGAAATAGTTGGGAGGAAGTGTAAATTGTGAATAAAATCAAAATGCAATGACTTTCAGATCACGAGCCAATATGTTATTTACAATAGCACATAGATAACATTTCAAATGTTGACACTGAGACATTTTACATTTTTATCCACAAAATGAGCTTATTTCAAATTTTCTGGCTGCAACAGGTCTCAAAAAGTTGGGACACAGGCAAAAAAAGGGCTGAAAAAAGCAATTAATATATAAGAGAATCAGCTGAAAGAACATTTAGCAAGTAATTACATTAACTGGCATCAGGTGTGTAACATGATTGGCTATAAAAGGGATGTCTTAGAGAGGCTGAGTCTCTCAGAAGTAAAGATGGCCAGAGGCTCTCCAACCTGTGAAGGTTTGCGTAAAAAATTGTGGAATACTTTAAAAACAATGTTCCTCAACGTCAAATTGCAAAGGCTTTGAAGGTCTCATCATCGACAGTGCATAACATCATCAAAAGATTCAGAGAAACTGGAAAAATCTCTGTGCATAAGGGACAAGGCTGAAGACCTTTACTGGATTCCCGTGAACTTCGGGCCCTCAGACGCCACTGCATCAGTCACAGGCATGATTCTGTCATTGACATTACTAAATGGGCCCAGGAATACTTCAAGAAACCACTGTCTGTAAACACAGTCCGCCGTGCCATCCACAGATGCCACCTAAAACTCTATCATGTAAAAAGGAAGCCATTGTTGAGCATGATCCAGAAGCGCCGCCGTGTTTTGTGGGCCAAGGCTCATTTAAAATGGACAGTAGCAAAGTTGCAAAGTGTCCTGTGGTCGGACGAGTCCAAATTTGACATTCTTGTTGGAAATCATGGGAGTCGTGTCCTCTGGGCTAAAGAGGAGAAAGACCACCCCTCCTATTATCAGCGTTCAGTTCAAAAGCCAGCATCTCTAATGGTATGGGGATGCATTAGTGCATATGGTGTGGGACACTTGCATGTTTTAAAAAGCACCATGAATGCTGAAAGGTATATAAAGGTTTTTGAGCAACATATGCTCCCCTCCAGAAGACATCTATTCTAGGGAAGGCCATGTGTATTTCAGTAGGACAATGCCAAACCACATACTGCAGCGATTACAACAGCATGGCTTCGTAGTAGAAGAGTCCGTGTGCTGAACTGGCCTGCCTGCAGTCCTGATCTTTCAACGATTGAGAACATTTGGTGCATAATTAAACGAAAAGTCCATCAAAGGAGATCTAAAACTCTCCAGCAGCTGGAAACCGAGAGGGATCAAATTCCAATGGCTAAACTCAAGAAACTTGTCTCCTCAATGCCCAGACGCCTCCACTCTGTGTTAAAAAGAAGAGGGGATGCTACACCGTGGTAAACAGGCCCCTGTCCCAACTTTTTTGAGACCTGTAGCAGCCATCAAATTTGAAATGAGCTCATTTTGTGGATAAAATTGTAAAATTTCTCAGTTTCAACATTTGCTATTTTATCTCTGTTCTATTGTGAATAAAATATTGGCTGGTGTGATTTGAAAGTCATTGCATTTTGATTTTATTCACAATTTATACTTTGTCCCAACTATTTCGGAATTGGGGTTGTTACATGCAGACATGCAGAATATCACTAAACAGCGGACATGAAATACAACAATTATTATGTTGATCTTGATAAAATGTCAAAAGATGCAATCATGGATTTGTAAAATGATAGTGAACACTAACACACAAGCCATGCAACACTGAGCTTAAGGATACAACTATAGAAAAACATACCAATTTTTTCAAATATTTTATCCCATGAATGATGAAAAATCAGTGTGATACAACCCATGACATACAGGTTTGGTATCACACATGGGTAATACAACTTTCTCGCGTCGCAATTGATCAGATTCCGTTCACTGGCAAACACGGTAACGTTGCCAATCCTCCTGCTGGTAACCGGTAACCATCGTTAGCATTATTTTCTAGTTTGTAGTTTAAATAATTAACTCGCTAGCATGCTCTCGCTTTGGCCTTTAAAGTAATAAGTTATATGAATTACTGTTGTTATTTAAACTTAAATTTATTAATGAAATGGTGAGAATCATTAGCATGCTACCTAGCTAATTATTTATCCCATTGACTTGAATAGACCACCGAATAGAAGCTAATGCTTTTCATTAATTTTCCGAATAACACGACACAGACATTTATGGTATAAATAGGATCTCAAATTTGTGAGCCTGAGATATCAAATTTATGAGACTCTAGCGGTCATTTTCGTTTCATAATTTTGCATCTCCAGCTCACTCATTACAGATCCTCTAGCTAGCTATATACCATAGTAGTCTACCTATGACCATGGATTTACTGAGCTAAGCTTCAACGGGATATTAACTCAGGCGGACCTTATTATGCGAGCAGTCTGATTCATAAATGTATTTATTTTTAACAGTAGCCTTAGGGGTAGTGTTCTGTCCATGTTCCATTCACAGACGGGAGACAAGGAAAATGCTAAATAACAAGCCCTTATGTTGTTGTTATTTAGCCATGCGGTTTAATCAATTAATTTTATTTCAATGAAAAAAAAAAATCTGCTCGAAATTTTTAACAGCCTGCTCAGTCACTTCATCCTGGCGCCTGGCCTGAGTGGTTGAAACAGCTAATATTATCTCACAAAACAATCTCACAAAAAATCCCACCCAAAGTGGGCCAGACAACACCTTCACACACCTCACAACTTCTGGAATATTGTCATTTGGAGTGATGAGACCAAAGTAGAACTTCATGGTCACAACCATATGCATCATGTTTGGAGAGCAGTCAGCACCATTCCCACTGTTAAGGGAATCTCATGAAAAATGGAGCTTTGATGTAAATTCTGATAGTCCGCGGAGTCAAGCTTGCAACGCTGAGGAGCCGCTTCTCCCACTGGAGAATAGTCTGAGTGCACATGACTGTCATCTGACTTTGCTGTCACATGATTGCTTGACCGATAATATGCTGGCTTACTTAAGCTCATCATCCTGAGAAATGCCTCCTCAGCATGTACGCTTAACAAGCCTCCTCCTCCCCAGCTCCACCCGTCTATTTTGGCATGCTGTAACCCTGTCCTTTTATGACTAAACTGCTGTTCAACATCAATGTCTTTTCTTTTTGAGGTCATTGTTGCTGTAGGCTCTGTTCTATGGAGGGGGGGGTTAGTTGCAGGTCCCTGCCTTAGGTTCCACACTCGAATGGGCAGGGATCTCTCTGAACAGAGCCATTCCGCCAAACTCAATGTGTGCTTGTATCCCTGTATGCTTTCAATTAATGTTCTCTTTTGGCAAAGTGGTCCTAGATGAATGCAGCATGCTATCAGAACATACTGGCAGACAATTTGCATTTTTCAGCATGATAGCTGTCCATGGGACACAGCATCACAATGATCCAAAGCACAAGGCTAAGTTGACCCTCCAGTGGTTACAGAAGAGAAAGGTGAGAGTTCTGGAGCGGCCATTACAGTCTGCATGACCTCAATATTATCAAGCTGCTTTTGGGAGATCTCAAATGCGTAATCTATGCAAGACACCCAAAGAATTTGCAGGAGTTGGAGGCATTTTGCAAGGAAGAATGGGCAGCTATACCACCTGAGAAAAGTAGGGGCCTCATTGACAACGGTCTCAAAAGACTGCTGTTATTGATGCTAAAGGGCGCAATACACAGTATTAAGAACTAAGGGTATGCACACTTTTGAACAGGGTTCATTTCAGTTTTTTTCCCTTTTTGCCATGTTTTATTTGATGATTGAGCCATTCTGCATGACCTACAGTTGGATATGAATCCAATAAGAAATAAAAGAAATGTGTTTTGCCTGGCCATTCATGTTTTCTTTAAAAAAAATGTATGCAAATTTTTGACCACAACTCTATATATATATAATCACTACTATTAATTGAGTGATGTCTGTGTGTGTGTGTGTGTGTGTGTCTGTCTGTCTCCCTCTGTCAGCAGTACGTACGTCAACGTACGTCACTCATCGTACGTCATTATGTTACTGTGAGATGAACGCTGGCCTTATCATTTCTCTTCGCTTCACACAGGCTCGATTCAGCCTCATTTCGTTTCACGCAGCCGGACCCCAAGTTTGCACTGCTGGCTTCGCTTCGTTTCACCTCGCCGGACCCCAAGTTTGCAGTGCTGGCTTCAGTCAGCCTGGAGCGAACTCAGAAGCCAAGGTGATCTTTCGCTACAAATCCGAGCACATTATGAGATTAACTATGAACACCCCGGCTAAGTTCACCGCATTCGCTAGCGAAATGCTTACATCGGCTACACTCAAATTATATAACACCACCGTTCATCTGTACATAACAATACGAATGCGTGCACATGCCCAAGTATCATAGAAGTAAAGCCAAGGTGATCATTCGCTACAAATCCGAGCACATTATGAGATTAACGATGAACACCCTGGCTAACTTCACCGCATTTGGTTTCATAGAAGTAAAGCCAAGCTGATCTTTCGCTACAAATCTGAGCACGCATTCGCTAGTATATATATATATTTATATGTGTGTGTGTGTATGTGTGTGTCTTTTCACAATACTGGGTAACAAAAGCGTGACCGTTGAAACAAGCAAGAAAATGCCAAATAATATTGAATTTCGAAAGTCGCCATCACTGCTTGCGGGTGACGTGAACTGTCCAATTAATTCATGCGATATTTTATTGGACAACCTTATTCTGAAGCATAACTGTCAACACGAAGGATTACAGTGGAAAAGAAATGGGTACGAATGAATCCATCACTGCATGATAAGAAATTGCGTTATTATCCAAAAATATGAAAACAATAATGCAAATTATACTGAAAAGTCATGAGAATGGCAGTCAGTAACGTCTTACCTTGCGAGAGGATAGTGAGGGATGATCAAGAGTAAGGATGGATTCAGATGATGTTTATCGTAATTCCCCTTTCACTTAACAGTAGTTGCTGCATATAAAATTATGGACATGAAAGGTATGGTCGCGGAAATCAGCCGACTCACTGCAGCACATGGATAAACTTTTATTGCCAATAAAATGCGCACACAGAATCATTCCACAGGACATGAAAAATCAATAAATTGATGCGTAAAATCAAAGAATAAAAATCAAAATTTGTCTGCAGTAACAGCTGTGATTTACTGGACATGATATGATTTTTAGTATTTGAGTTAATATTTTTCAAAATCAACGGGAATTGGTGGACAAGATGTTGGTTTATCGGCAAAAGGAAAGTCAGTTCTTCTGTGGAGTAGCTGTACATTTTGAGAATTGCACTCACTCAAGACCTGTCTGCCGTAGTAGCAGTTGTTAGCACAGTGGACACGTCGAGCAATGACCGTAACCCAATAATTTCAGTCTAATATTGTCCTATTTTCTGACCAGAAAAGTTTTGTTACAAAGTGGAATTTATTCACTGGACTGTGAGTGAATAACTTGCGAGCGAATGCGTATGATACTTTCTAATTTTAATTACCCGCATCCATTTTGATAAAGACTTATTTTTGATGTCACATTTTGGTGTCCTTATTTTAGCCAAAAATCATTTTAATAAATTAAAAAAAACTACTCTAGTTCAAGTGTTAGTTTTATCCTCACTAAATCTCTTATGTTTACTGAACAAAATGAACATGAATTACAAAGCATCAATCATTATCTGCTTATAATAAAACAATGAACTTGTTTAAAGAATCCTTGAAATCTCTCCAGCATTGTGAAAAGACACACACACACGTGTATATCCAAGGTTTTAACTGCGGTTTGAATGTGGTCACTCAAAGACCCGAGGCCATTATGAAAGCTTGTGTACAGATCAGCGCGTCCAAAGATCAAGATCTCAGTTTTCTCATTGTTTAGTCTGAGAAAGTTGTATCTAGGATGTAATGCAGGTAAGACCATCAAACAGCGCCTTCAGAGGGGTCGTGGTGTTACGTTTCGATGGCAGATACACCTGCAAATCATCTGCGTAACAGTGAAAAGAAAAGCCACGCTCTTTAAAGATGGAACCCATAGGTGCAAGACCACCGTCTACAGACGGATTTCTGTCAATAATGAATTCTTGGTTCCATCAAAGTCCGTTATTCAGGGCTGTGCAGGTGCGCAGTGGTGGTGGAATAAACATAGTGACCTGCTCGTGCTCACTTAGTAACGTCTCGCCATGGAACCTCCCAGATTTCCCATTGGAACACCTTAATTTATGTTGCCGCCACTAGGGGGCAGTATTACGAGGCTAGAAGTGGTACTTAATTGTGGACACTAATGAGGAGGACGAAGATGCATTTAGGTCAGTAAAAATGTGCGCAAGCGTGGAATAGAATCGCATATCACCATAACGTTTATATGTACGGGTACCTTTGAACATGCCAGAAGTGTTGCTACATTTTTTGTTTGTCTGCTTTATGCTTGTAACAGAGACGCATCCTCGGCAATATAGCGAAATGCATGTATTTACGGCAATATGACTGTTTCTGACAGTCATTTTCAGCTCTGCTTTGCCTTCGGCGAGAGTCCGAATCTATATTTTCCGCACGGTAGCAGTACGGATTTTCCGTACGTGAGTCGCGCAGCTTCGGCATGCAGTGTGGCCGCTCTCATTGAGTAACATGGGAACCGAAACGAAAATACGCATGCGGTATGCGGAATCAGCATCAGTACTGCAAGCAGTGTGGCCCGGGTCTAAGTACTAAATCAAGGGTACCAATAATTATGAAACCTTGATTTTGTTGAAATGTATTTTGTATTAAATGATATTTCTGATTTTGGTTGTTTCCATCCAAACCTTAATAAACTATTTCACACATGTTGGTACATTCGGTTTCTCTGTAATCATATTGTTTATATTTTTTGTATTGTTTGTGCATTGCCAGTCAAGGGTGCCAGTAATTTTTGAGCCAACTGTATTTCATTGAACGACCGAATGATGACAACTATTCATAAAAATAATTGATTAAATTGGTTTAAAATCATACACACTGATCCAAGTTACCTGCTCAAAAATAAAGCAAAAATCTAGTGAACTTAAAAATCACATCATATTTATCTATATAAAAAATTTGTTGCTTATTGGAAAATTGCAATACATTTACTTCATGCGAGAACATGAGGCAAATGTGGTATACACCACCTTCACTAACATTGCAAATTTGATGTGAAAATCATGTTTGCTCTTAAGAAAACAAGATCAAACGTGAACAAATGTGGTATTTACATTGTATTCACATAACATTCACCTTACAGTGAATCCAATTTTTCATGCAGTGTGAGAGTGCTACAGCCAGCTGTTGCTGAGAGGGAATTGGAGAGGATTTCTAACAGGGTCTGACTTTGAGCTGCTGTAAGAGAGGCCACTGTCCACGCCAGGGACTACGTGGAACCCGTCTCCCCATCCCAACACCCTCCTCCCCAGTCACCATGCGCTAGATGTGTGGCTGTTCTAGTTTCAAATCATGACCTCTCATAGCTCATCTGACCAGTGTAGCATGGTGAATCAAGGTGCATATCTTGCCCCTTGAAAGTCAGTGGTTTACTACAGCAGTTCCCAAACTACGAAATAGGATTTTTTTTTTTGTGTGTGTTTTTGGTCCTAAACCTTAAGCACACTACAGGGAGATAGGCCCACTCAACAAAATCTGGTTCTTTCAAAGGTTTCTCTTACATGGCTTCCTGAGAGTTTCTCCCTGCCAGCATTGCATCTGGCTTGCTCTATTTTGGTTCAGGCCAAAATAAACTGGAGTGAATACATACAAAGTCAATATAAATCAAATTAGACTGATTGATGCTATTAGCTGGAAACAATAAAACTTTCAAGCTGATACAATAAAACTTTGCACATTGATTTGCACGGCCATGATTTTAAGCACTGTTTCTGTTACATGCAGTGAAATAAATGCATGGAAAGCACAAAAACTAACTGCCGTTCAACAAATGAGGAGAAGATAACAATAGATCGACTGAAAAAATTGAGACTTCAGATCAAATCGAAAATATTGTCAATTTGTTACATTTTATTGTTTTACGTTTTCTCAGCTGAATTATCTATTTTCAACAAATCAACTTTTTCAGGAAGCACAGAAACCTAATTTCATTGGGTTACGTTAAATAGAATTCTCTCTTCACAAAAATAGCAACCCAAGATCAGTTTTTCAGTGTATAGCCACACATCTAGCAGCCATTCCATTACACCGGTAAAAGTATCTTTGATTCAGTAATTTCTGAACATGGACCCCTCTGTGGTTCTCACTTTAGGCTGCAGTACTGTCGCAACACTCATGTGAATGCCTTTCATCTCCCTTCCTATTCAGCAACTTGCGTATCAGTTAGAAGTAGCCCTTTGATTGGTTTACGTCTTGCGTATTTGCTCCTCCTTGGTTACTTTCTAATGACTGTACAACGCTTCATAAAAACTTTCCTACTTAGTTAACTTGAATAAGCTTCCTAGCCTACTCAGAGTCAGGACTGGGATGGCATTCAACTTATCCAGTTTTAGTCAGTTTCTTTCTCCAGTTCAACAGTAAAACAAGAGCCATCAGGAGATGGCATATCCCCCCGCCCCCAGATCAACTTCAGATTAGCATAAGGCACCACTTCAGGTCATGATTAAAGTGCACACCAAGTTTTGTTGAAAAACATTGAATGGTTTTCAAGTTATGCTCTGGAAACTATTTGTTCACAGATGGATGGACGGACGGACAGACAATCACACCCATGACTATATCCCCCCGCATTATATGCCAGGGGGATAATAAGCTTTCAATCCTACTCAGTGTCCAGGATTGGGATTGCATTCAAGTTAACCCAGCAACAGTCAGTTCCTCTGTCCAGTTTAATAGGAACAAGCTCCCAAGCCAAACCAGGGTCCAGAATTGGGATGTGCTCTTGTTAGCCCTTCCAAGTCTGTTCCTCTGTAATAGCAGAAAGCTCCGAAGCCTAATCAACGTAAAGAATTGGGAATGTGCTTGTGATAACACTTTCGATTCTATTCCTCTGCCCTGTGTGTTAGGAACAAGCTCCTCTACACTAAATAATGATGGAAGGATCCAAGCAGCCAGAAATTATCCAGTTTGGAATGTGTTACGCTCTTGGGTCACAGCTATGCTTATTCCAAGGGCCTCTACCATTAAAGAAAGTGCATTCATACATTTGCCAACAAGCTAGCCACCATCTTCTGCACAAGCCATGCAAACTATGACAGAAGAGAATGCGCTAGTCGTGCAGAAGTGCACCAGACCAGGACAAGTACATGGTTAGGCAGATGCCATTCAGCATTGATGCAGTAGTTATCCAGTGAATCGTCGCCTCCAACCAAGCAGGCAGAGTATTAATAAAGTTTCTGGATACTCTCATTTCTATGGCTGATGGCGATGAACCAGGCAAGAATTACTGCAAAAGGTGAAGTAATGCAAAATGAACTCCTCAGAGCAGATCAATGGATATCAAAGGGGGGGCCACTAGGTGATTTGCTTGAATTCCAGTGCAATGTAAGAAAACCTGTCCAAATGGACTCCCTTAAATCAAAAACACAGTGGACCCTCACCCCAAAATAAAGTCTCCTTCAGAAGCAATTACATTCTGATAACCCTTGTTCATTTATCCATAAATATCAATTCAAATTATTTACTGGAATCTATCTATGGTGGACTTTTCCAATTATGTGTCCATGTAAGACTTGGAAAATTCCACACCAAGTGAAAACATCAAGGCTAATACTGTTTCAGGGAGAGGCCATAATTTGAATTTCATAAAAGTGTGAGTTTACAATGCCATGAAAACTAGGCCTAAACCAAACATTGAAAAAAATTGTGGGATACATGCGTGCAGTAGAATTCAACACAAGATCTAATCCAATCATTAAAAACATATGTGCAAAATGTACACACCCTCATACAGTGCACTACATGCTGTGCATAGACAGGCTAAGAACCATACATTCTTCCTGAAAGGAATCCAACTTCCCCACAGTGAGATACTTAGGCACTGAGTACACCATCAGTGAGCTAGATGTACCTGGTATTCTTAAATAACTCATCCAAAACACTTAGGGGTACTGGCATGAGCTGGTAATCAGACAATTCCAAAGCATCCTGCTGTACACATGTGGGAGTCT
Organism: Gymnothorax javanicus; assembly: GCA_029692085.1. Classification (NCBI taxonomy): domain Eukaryota; kingdom Metazoa; phylum Chordata; class Actinopteri; order Anguilliformes; family Muraenidae; genus Gymnothorax; species Gymnothorax javanicus. Next base: position 64,292,969 of record CM056201.1, read on the forward strand.
TTGGGAAAAGGGAGAACCTTAGTTAGGGGTAGGAGTAGGGGTATGGGTCGACTGCTAATGCTTCCATTTTACTTTGATCCTTTGAAAGCTGACTGAATGAATGGCTATATTGGCACAAATATGTTCCTGTTTTTAACTCCTCCCAGATCAAAGGACAGGTACTAACACCACAAAACCTGCAAGGGATTCAAGCCCCAGGGTCTGAGAGGTGAAGGTCTCGGTGGCTGTCGCGATAGGCAAAGGTCAGATGTGAGGGGAAAAAATATATATATATATTTCTGGTTCATCAAGAAATCAAAATGACCTTTCATAGGTCACAGTTGCAAAAGAGTGGTCCCTACGGTCACATGAAAGAACAGTGTCTCTTCTGATTCTTCAACAAAAGGCTCTTTAGTATTCAAGGGATCTGATTTTCCAGTGAACAATAATTATATAGCCAAGCAACTAACTCTGTAATTAGGACTTGAGACACATTGCCTCAACTCAGTTGTTACAAACACTTCTGTATCCTGTGACAACTGCAATTACACGTACATTACACAGCAAGATGCAATCAAAATCCCAACAATCTCACATTGCAAGTTTGTTTCTGTGAAAGCAACCCCATTTCCATTCCCCACGTGGCCTCCTCACATGTGGTTTAAATAAGCATGCTCTGCTTGGCTGTGCTGTTTATCAATTCCTGCCTGCAGAAGTGGTTCACTGGTTTGAGCGACTCGAACACTGACTCAGATGCTCCATATAGTGAGTGCACTCGCTTGTTCACATGTCCAAGCACATTGCGCCCATTAGTGTTATGGGTGTTGCAACACCCGCACTTTCACAGAAACATGATTTCATCCCCCTCACGTTTCCCTGCGATTGACAGGGGGGCGGGGTTCTTTTTTCCAAAAAGTATACCTTTTTGCAGTTTTCCCTCCCATTTAAAAAAAAAAAAAAAAAAAAAAAAAATTACTTAATTCCTGCATTCAGGTGACTTTTTATGCACCAATTTGCGCAGGATTAGCTTATTGACTGCTATCTTAACTAGCGAAACTTTAATGATGAACCAAATTTTTCGCACAGGCACACACACTCACGTGAATGGAATGACGGCACAGCGGAACACACGTCACACACAGGGCACCAGATCGACTTCATAGTCTTTATCAAAAATGTAAAATACAGTTACATGTAGGTAGATTATGAGATAACACTCCCAGGTTTCTGGATGCATAAATGGCTCTGCCTGGTGCCTACCGCACATATAGGCAACAACTAAGGCCAACAGCCTACGATCACATTTATACCTGCTTCTCAACAGGATTTACAGCACAGGAGCGGCCAAGCATCAAAGCCAACAGCACATTAAAACTAGAATGAGAGTTTATAAAGAAACTCTGAGTTTGCATGTGATAGCACAATTCACTGTATAATGTGATGTTTATTTTTGCATTGTCCTGCACTCTGCTGTATGATAAGGTGCAAAGTGTCTTCTTTACTGATAGGCAAGTATGACAAACTATGATGACCGTCCATTGCATGGTCGAAGTAACCAGGGCATATGTATGGTAAGGGTTAATTTAGTTGTCAAGCTACATCATTGGTATGTAGCATAATAAAAGTTATTTTGATGATGATGATCTTTATTGTTGTCAGTAATGGTTCAGGTATATATTTGTTTATTATCTATATACTGGTTTCACATGGCTATTGATGCACTATCATCATTATCGACATGTTATTATTCACAGCATATGATTGTAATACAACTATTGTTCATCAAAGTCCAACTTGATGTGCTGGACGATCCAGGTCCGACATTTATGATCATTCTTTTGCTTTTATCAATATAGTAGAATGGACATTGCTAAAAGATGTATTATTACTTTTTAATTATTACTATTATTATAATTTTTTTATTGGTAACAGTAATTTCTGGACTGGCAGCATCACCACCTTGTAAAGCAGCCGTAGTAATTGAGAGGCACAGGGTTCGAAGGGTGGTGCAGTCAGGCCAGCGAGTTTTTGGTGCTGTATTGCCTAACCTGATGGACTTACACAATATGAGGTGAGGACCCCAGTCACCCAAACCATGGCCTCTTCTTGACAAAGCTGTCCAGTCGGAAGCCAGGCTATGTGAACATTGCAGCCAAGACCAATTACCAAAGCCACAGCTTCTACCCCCATACTCTCTGTAAGACCAATAAGACGTGCACTGCTCTCTCAGTATGAATTACTGAGCTGCTTCCTTTATCTTTTTGCTCATTGCTATTGCCTTTATAATATCTTGTAAATACAGAATGTTCGTTTATTTGAGCCTACTTTGTCTTATATTTTTATTTTTACTGTATGATGATGACATTTTTATGATCTTTTTTCTCATTATTTTCATTGGGTTTGAATTTTGTGAAGTGATAGAGATGCATATTAATCTCCTTAATAATAAAACTTGAACAATTTTAATTGATAATATTTATGATGCACTTTCATAAAGATGTATAATTATACACACCAGTGCATAATATACGTGTAGGTTGTATTGCAAAAATCATTTTGTATATTCATAGTGTTTGTTTTTTTAAAGTCTTTGTCTTATCTTATTATTTGTTTTTTATCGTAATTTTGTCCAAGTATTTTAATTGGGTTTGAATTTTTTATACTATGAGAGATTCATTTTCTTCTCCGTATTCCTATCCCAGCATATCTTTCGGGCGAGAGGCAGAAATATACCCTGGACAGGTAGCCAGTCCATCGCAGGGTATACACCATACGCTCACTCATACCTTTGGGCATATTAGAGTCTCCAATTAGCCTGATATGCATGTATTTGGGTGTGGGAGGAAACCAGAGCACCTCGAGAAAACCCACGGGGGCACGGGGTGAACATGTAAACTCCACCCAGAAACGCCAGGGGCGGATTCAAACCCACAACCTTCTTGCTGGGAGGCCGACCACCGTGCCGCCCTACTGACTAAGATGAATAATGGAAGACCAAATCTCACTGCTTTGAACGGATATAATGAATCACAAAACTTTAACAATTTGATTATGTATGTATGTATTATAAATGTTTGATTTTTGTTTTAATTATCATTGGTGCTATTATTATTATCATTTTTGATTATGATAATATAATAGTTATATTAATATTAATAAATAGTGTTATGATCACAATATAATACAGAACCCTCCCCAGGAATGCAAAGTGTCTTTTAAAGTTTCTGTTACGGTAATGATATGAATATTACTGGTATTGTCATCATCAAATAAAAATAATCAAGCATGGTTGACTGTTCAGTTTTGGTGTCAGCACAGATTTTGTGCTAAAGTAAATAATGCGTTACTCTCGCCGACGGGCTCTCACGTTGTTTTCATTAGCAACAGTGTTTTTCCGAGCGTTTGTGAAGAATTACCGCGTGAAAATGAGCTAAAGGCCAACAAAAACACTCAATTGTATGAAATGTTAAATTCCGCACGGCACACGAAAAAATTATTCAGCAGGAAAACTGGTGAAGGCACAGCACTTCTTAAACATTCGGACATGCTGTTTACTTTTGCTCACATTTTCCCACGCCTTTACGTTGATCCTGCGTGTGTTAACGAAGGACAAGTTAATGATTGTTAAAACATTAACGTTATTTCTGACTTCGCTTCAATCCATCCCTTGCTTTGCGCCATGAAAAGTGAACGCACCACACTAAACTCACCTGCGATCGCTTCTCATTGTCTTCCTTGATGAAAGCAGATTGCATCTGTCGTTTAGGACCGATTTCTTAAAAAAAAATCGCACCCCCTTTAGCTCGCAACATTATACAATCTTTGGCGGATATGTTTTCATCAAACTGTCAGCTACTGTTTGCTGCGGAATGTTTACATCTACCACGTGTGCCGAGGGAAGTTGGCAGTCGGGTGAGCACCGGCAAACCAGGCGATTGTCTTTAAAGTGGCTAAATGGACAAGTGATAACGCAAATCTATCATATTTTTTGATCGACATAAAATGATATGTGGACATTTACTGAGGAGAAAACATCATAGCAGAACCCTTAGTTCGAAGGCATAATACTGTCTGACATCGATTTCATTACCTTCAGAAGCAAGTGTTCATGTCATCTGATTTTAGAATGAGCAGATCATCCATCGGTTCTCGAGTGCCCGTAACGCTACGCTGTCAGACGGCTCTGGGTGCTGAATGTTTACGTGAAATATTATGCGTTTAAAAAGGGCTTTTACCGGCCAATTTGTTTTGTAGCAGAATATTACATCTTGGCCGATAAAAGCCCGTTTTAAATGCATATTATTCCACGTAAACGTAAATAGATCGCTAGCACCAGGAAGCTAGTTATCTCGCTAGCTAGCTAGCCTACGATTTAGGCTATCAATACTGTGACGGATTATTTCAAATAAAATCGAGTATTGTTGTGTGTGTGTGTTTTGCTGTTTATTGCATTATTATACCTAACTGGACATAGCTAAGCGTTTTTGTGGTCATTTGTGCAGTATGTATGAATTTCACTAATATTACGTGGCTAGCTAGCTTCCCGGAAAAAACTAAACCATGCCTACGGGACAAGCACATTGTTCGTCGGTCTTCCTATTAACATGGAGATCGCTGCGGCTCGTAGGCCTATTTGTTTGCTGCCTGTGGAGCCTGGATTGTCCTGTATTATATTGTTTTCTTTGTCTGCTTAGGTTATCTTTGAATTATTTTTGCGAAATGAACATAAAGAAAAATTTTTGAACATTTGTGCTGTATGTAATTTCGTTATAAGTATGTAGCTAGCATGCTGGCTAGCTACATGGAACTCCATGTTGTGACACGGAGCCCTGCGAACCATAATCGCAATGCATTTTCATGAAACAGTATGCTTGTTTGCATTTATTGTGTTTCATCATTGTATGACATTTGTCTGTTGTGATGTTACGATTAAATTTTTGCTTTGATTGCTATTTACGTTGTATTATTCAGCATATTTTCGCTGCATACTGCCCGTTTATAGTTAGCGGACAAAGCGTTCGCGTTGATGCGGATTTTGCATGTATATTGTTGCTGATGCGGTCCGCTTGACAGTCATCCGCGCTTGCTGGAATTAAAGATTTTTTTTAAAGATGGTATAACGTGTTATATCGTCTTCTGTGTCTAGTTAGCTCCGTATTGCATTTTGTGTTACCTAGCTGGACATAGCCAAGCATTTTTATGGTCATTTGTGCAGTATGAATGAATTTGACTAATATTACGTGGCGAGCTAGCTAGCTAGCTGCCCGGGATAAACCAAGACATGCCTCGGGGACCAGCGCATTGTTAAATGGGTCTTCGTATTAAAATGGAGACCGCTGCGGCTCGTAGGCCTATTTGCTTGATGCCTGAGGAGCCTGGATTGTCGTGTATTATATTGTTTTCTATGTCTGCCTAGGTTATCTTTGTATTATTTTAGCGAAGTGAACATAACGAAGAATTTTTGTGAACGTTTCTACTGTATGTAATTATTTCGTTACAAGTATGTAGCTAGCATGCTAGCTAGCTACGTGGAACTCCGTGTTGTGACACGGAGCCCTGCGAACCATAATCGCAATGCATTTTCATAAAACAATATGCTAGTTTGCATAAGATAATTATGTTTCATAATTGTATGACATTTGTCTGTTGTGATGTTACGATTAAATTTGTGGTTTGATAGCTATTTACTTTGTATTATTCAGTATATTTTCGCTCACATCGGAAGCAAAAAAAGATGGCGGCGTTTCAATTTTGTCCCGATGCTATTTAGCCAATAGGAAAAAAGAGAGAGAGAACGGTCGATGCTGTTTAGCCAATTGGGAAAGTGAGAGAGTGTGGTTGTGCAAGAAAGTCTCGCTCCCATTGAAAATGAATGGGCTCCATTCATTGTCAATGGGAATTTTTTCATTTTTAATTGCTAATAATTCATAAACTATAATTAATATCGATATGATTTTGAATAGCAACGATCTGCACATATAGTCGAATCATTTGGTATGCAGGTTGTATGGGTAGTATGAAAACTGTTGGAGGAGTTAGTGTTAACAGAATCGGAAGAAAGAGAATAAAAATAACTAGAATGAGAGTTTATAAAGAAACTCTGAGTTTGCATGTGATAGCACAATTCACTGTACAATGTGATGTTTATTTTTGCATTGTCCTGCACTCTGCTGTATGATAAGGCGCAAAGTGTCTTCTTTACTGATAGGCAAGTATGATAAACTATGATGACCGTCCATTGCATGGTCGAAGTGACCAGGGCATATGTATGCTAAGGGTTAATTTAGTTGTCGAGCTACATCATTGGTATGTAGCATAATAAAAGTTATTTGGATGATGATGATCTTTATTGTTGTCAGTAATGGTTCAGGTATATATTTGTTTATTATCTATATAATGGTTTTACATGGCTATTGATGCACTATCATTATCGACATGTTATTATTCACAGCATATGATTGTAATACAACTATTGTTCATAAAAGTCCAACTTGATGTGCTGGACGATACAGGTCCGACATTTATGATCATTCTTTTGCTTTTATCAATATAGTAGAATGGACATTGCTAACAGATGTATTATTACTTTCTAATTATTACTATTATTATAATTTTTTTATTGGTAACAGTAATTTCTGGACTGGCAGCATCACCACCTTGTAAAGCAGCCGTAGTAATTGAGAGGCACAGGGTTCAAAGGGTGGTGCAGTCAGCCTAGCGAGTTTTTGGTGCTGTATTGCCTAACCTGATGGACTTACACAATATGAGGTGAGGACCCCAGTCACCCAAACCATGGCCTCTTCTTGACGAAGCTGTCCAGTCGGAAGCCAGGCTATGTGAACATTTCAGCCAAGACCAATTACCAAAGCCACAGCCTCTACCCCCATACTCTCTGTAAGACCAATAAGACGTGCACTGCTCTCTCAGTACAGTACTGAGCTGCTTCCTTCATCTTTTTTGCTCATTGCAATTGCCTTTATAATATCCTGTAAATACAGAATGTTCATTTATTTGAGCCTACTTTGTCTTATATTGTTATTTTTACTCCATGATGATGAAATTTTTACTATCTTGTTTCTCATTATTTTCATTGGGTTTGAATTTTGTGAAGTGATAGAGATGCATATTAATCTCCTTAATAATAAAACTTGAACAATTTGAATTGATAATATTTATGATGCACTTGCATAAAGATGTATAATTATACACACCAGTGCATAATATACTTGTAGGTTGTATTGCAAAATCATTTTGTATATTCATAGTGTTGTTTTTTTCAAGTCTACTTTGTTTTATCTTATTATTTGTTTTTGTATCGTAATTTTGTCTCAGTATTTTAATTGGGTTTGAATTTTTTATACTATGAGAGATTCATTTTCTTCTCCGTATTCCTATCCCAGCATATCTTTTGGGCGAGAGGCAGAAATATACCCTGGACAGGTAGCCAGTCCATCGCAGGGGGTATACACCATATGCTCACTCATACCTTTGGGCATATTAGAGTCTCCAATTAGCCTGATATGCATGTATTTGGACTGTGGGAGAAACCAGAACACCTCGAGAAAACCCACGGGGCACGGGGTGAACATGTAAACTCCACCCAGAAACGCCACGGGCGGATTCAAACCCACAACCTTCTTGCTGGGAGGCCGACCACCGCCCTACTGACTAAGATGAATAATGGAAGACCACATCTCACTGCTTTGAACAGCATGTGGATATGATGAATCACAAAACTTGAACAATTTGATTATGTATGTATGTATTATAAATGTTTGATTTTTGTTTTTAATTATCATTGGTGCTATTATTATTATAATCATTTTTTGATTATGATAATATAATAGTTATATTAATATTAATTAATAGTGTTATGATATCAATATAATACAGAACCCTCCCCAGGAATGCAAAGTGTTTTTTAAAGTTTCTGTGACGATAATGATATTATGAATATTACTGGTATTGTCATCATCAAATAAAAATAATCAAGCATGGTTGACTGTTCAGTTTTCGTGTCAGCACAGATTCTGTGCTAAATTGAATAATGCGTTACTCTCACCGACGGGCTCTCACGTTGTTTTCATTAGCAACAGTGTTTTTCCGAGCGTTTGTGAAGAATTACCGCGTGAAAATGAGCTAAAGGCCAACAAAACACTAAATTGTATGAAATGTTAAATTCCGCACGCGCACGATAAAATTATTCAGCAGGAAAACTGGTGAAGGCACAGCACTTCTTAAACATTCGGACATGCTGTTTACTTTTGCTCACATTTTCCCACGCCTGATTGTTTTACGTTGATCCTGTGTGTGTTAACGAAGGACAAGTTAATGATTGTTAAAACATTAACGTTATTTCTGACTTCGCTTCAATCCATCCCTTGCTTTGCGCCATGAAAAGTGAACGCACCAGCGTAACACACTAAACTCACCTGCAATCGCTTCTCATTGTCTTCCTTGATGAAAGCAGATTGCATCTGTCGTTTAGGACCGATTTCTTAGAAAAATCGCACCCCCTTTAGCTTCGCAACATTATACAATCTTTGGCGGATATGTTTTCATCAAACTGTCAGCTACTGTTTGCTGCGGAATGTTTACACCTACCCGCGTGTACCGAGGGAAGTTGGCAGTCGGGTGAGCACCGGCAAACCAGGCGATTGTCTTTAAAGTGGCTAAATGGACAAGTGATAACGCAAATCTATAATATTTTTTGATCGACATAAAATGATATGTGGACATTTACTGGGGAGAAAACATCATAGCAGAACCCTTAGTTCGAAGGCATAATACTGTCTGACATCGATTTCATGACCTTCGGAAGCAAGTATTCATGTCACCTAATTTTAGAATGAGCAGATCATCCATCGGTTCTCGAGTCCCTGTAACGCTCGCTGTCAGACGGCTCTGGGTGCTGAATGTTTACGTGAAATATTATGCGTTTAAAAAGGCTTTTACCGCCAATTTGTTTTGTAGCAGAATATTACATCTTGGCCGATAAAAGCCCGTTTTGAATGCATATTATTCCACGTAAACGTAAATAGATCGCTAGCACCAGGAAGCTAGTTATCTCGCTAGCTAGCTAGCCTGCGATTTAGGCTATCAATACTGTGACGGATTATTTCAAATAAAATCGAGTATTGTTGTGTCTGTGTGTTTTGCTGTTTATTGCATTATTATACCTAACTGGACATAGCTAAGCGTTTTTGTGGTCATTTGTGCAGTATGTATGAATTTTACTAATATTACGTGGCTAGCTAGCTTCCTGGAAAAAACTAAACCATGCCTACGGGACAAGCACATTGTTCGTCGGTCTTCCTATTGACATGGAGACCGCTGCGGCTCGTTGACCTATTTGTTTGCTGCCTGTGGAGCCTGGATTGTCCTGTATTATATTGTTTTCTTTGTCTGCTTAGGTTATCTTTGTATTATTTTTGCGAAATGAACATAAAGAAAAATTTTTGAACGTTTGTGCTGTATGTAATTTCGTTATAAGTATGTAGCTAGCATGCTGGCTAGCTACATGGAACTCCATGTTGTGACACGGAGCCCTGCGAACCATAATCGCAATGCATTTTCATGAAACAGTATGTTAGTTTGCATTTATTGTGTTTCATCATTGTATGACATTTGTCTGTTGTGATGTTACGATTAAATTTTTGCTTTGATTGCTATTTACGTTGAATTATTCAGCATATTTTCGCTGCATACTGCCCGTTTATAGTCAGCAGACCAAGCGTTTTGCGTTGATGCGGATTTTGCATGTATATTGTAGCTGATGCGGTCCGCTTGACAGTTATCTGCGCTTGCTGGAATCACCGATTTTTTTAAAGATGGTATAACGTGTTATATCGTCTTCTGTGTCTAGTTAGCTCCGTATTGCATTTTGTGTTACCTAGCTGGACATAGCTAAGCATTTTTATGGTCATTTGTGCAGTATGAATGAATTTGACTAATATTACGTGGCGAGCTAGCTAGCTAGCTAGCTGCCCGGATAAACTAAGACATGCCTCGGGGACCAGCGCATTGTTAAATCGGTCTTCGTATTAAAATGGAGACCGCTGCGGCTCGTAGGCCTATTTGCTTGATGCCTGAGGAGCCTGGATTGTCGTGTATTATATTGTTTTCTATGTCTGCCTATGTTATCTTTGTATTATTTTAGCGAAATGAACATAACGAAGAATTTTTGTGAACGTTTCTACTGTATGTAATTATTTCGTTACAAGTATGTAGCTAGCATGCTAGCTAGCTACGTGGAACTCCGTGTTGTGACACGGAGCCATGCTAACCATAATCGCAATGCATTTTCATAAAACAATATGCTAGTTTGCATGAGATAATTATGTTTCATAATTGTATGACATTTGTCTGTTGTGATGTTACGATTAAATTTGTGGTTTGATAGCTATTTACTTTGTATTATTCAGTATATTTTTTAAAACTCGCATCGAAGCAAAACAAGATGGCGGCGTTTCAATTTTGTCCCGATGCTGTTTAGCCAATAGGAAAAGAGAGAGAGAAAACGGTCGATGCTGTTTAGCCAATTGGAAAAGTGAGAGAGTGTGGTTGTGCAAGAAAGTCTCGCTCCCATTGAAAATGAATGGGCTCCATTCACTGTCAATGGGAATTTTTTCATTTTTAATTGCTAATAATTCATAAACTATAATCAATATCGATATGATTTTGAATAGCAACGATCTGCACATATAGTAGAATCATTTGGTATGCAGGTTGTATGGGTAGTATGAAAACTGTTGGAGGAGTTAGTGTTAACAGAATGGGATGAAAGAGAATAAAAATAAAAATAAGTTGAAAGATCCTGAGAAATAACAATAGTTTGCATGCTTCACATGCAAACTAACTAGAATGAGAGTTTATAAAGAAACTCTGAGTTTGCATGTGATAGCACAATTCACTGTATAATGTGATGTTTATTTTTGCATTGTCCTGCACTCTGCTGTATGATAAGGTGCAAAGTGTCTTCTTTACTGATAGGCAAGTATGATAAACTATGATGACCGTCCATTGCATGGTCGAAGTGACCAGGGCATATGTATGGTAAGGGTTAATTTAGTTGTCAAGCTACATCATTGGTATGTAGCATAATAAAAGTTATTTGGATGATGATGATCTTCATTGTTGTCAGTAATGGTTCAGGTATATATTTGTTTATTATCTATATACTGGTTTTACATGGCTATTGATGCACTATCATCATTATCGACATGTTATTATTCACAGCATATGATTGTAATACAACTATTGTTCATCAAAGTCCAACTTGATGTGCTGGACGATACAGGTCCAACATGTATGATCATTCTATTGCTTTTATCAATATAGTAGAATGGACATTGCTAAAAGATGTGTTATTATGGGTTATTACTTTCTATTTATTACTATTATTATAATTTTTTATTGGTAACAGTAATTTCTGGACTGGCAGCATCACCACCTTGTAAAGCAGCCGTAGTAATTGAGAGGCACAGGGTTCAAAGGGTGGTGCAGTCAGCCCAGCGTGTTATTGGTGCTGTATTGCCTAACCTGATGGACTTACACAATATGAGGTGAGGACCCCAGTCACCCAAACCATGGCCTCTTCTTGACGAAGCTGTCCAGTCGGAAGCCAGGCTATGTGAACATTGCAGCCAAGACCAATTACCAAAGCCACAGCTTCTACCTCCATACTCTCTATAAGACCAATAAGATGTGCACTGCTCTCTCAGTACGAATTACTGAGCTGCTTCCTTCATCTTTTTGCTCATTGCAATTGCCTTTATAATATCTTGTAAATACAGAATGTTCATTTATTTGAGCCTACTTTGTCTTATATTGTTATTTTTACTCCATGATGATGAAATTTTTACTATCTTGTTTCTCATTATTTTCATTGGGTTTGAATTTTGTGAAGTGATAGAGATGCATATTAATCTCTTAATAATAAAACTTGAACAATTTGAATTGATAATATTTATGATGCACTTTCATAAATATGTATAATTATACACACCAGTGCATGATATACTTGTAGGTTGTATTGCAAAAATCATTTTGTATATTCATAGTGTTTGTTTTTTTTTCAAGTCTACTTTGTTTTATCTTATTATTTGTTTTTTTATCGTAATTTTGTCTAAGTATTTTAATTGGGTTTGAATTTTTTTTATACTATGAGAGATTCATTTTCTTCTCCGTATTCCTATCCCAGCATATCTTTTTGGGCGAGAGGCAGAAATATACCCTGGACAGGTAGCCAGTCCATTGCAGGGGTATATACCATACGCTCACTCACACCTTTGGGCATATTAGAGTCTCCAGTTAGCCTGATATGCATGTATTTGGACTGTGGGAGGAAACCAGGGCACCTCGAAAAACCCACGGGGCACGGGGTGAACATGTAAACTCCATCCAGAAACGCCACGGGCGGATTCAAACCCACAACCTTCTTGCTGGGAGGCCGACCACCGTGCCACCATACTGACCAAGATGAATAATGGAAGACCAAATCTCACTGCTTTGAACGGCATGTGGATATAATGAATCCCAAAACTTGAACAATTTGATTATGTATGTATTATAAAATGTTTGATTTTTTGTTTTAATTATCATTGGCGCTATTTATTATTATTATCATTTTTGATTATGATAATATAATAGTTATTAATGAATATTAATTAAAAGTGTTATGATATCAATATAATACAGAACCCTCCCCAGGAATGCAAAGTGTCTTTTAAAGTTTCTGTGACGATAGTGATATTATATTTACTGGTATTGTCATCATCAAATAAAAATAATCAAGCATGGTTGACTGTTCAGTTTTCGTGTCAGCACAGATTTTGTGCTAAAGTAAATAATGCGTTACTCTCACCGGCTCTCACGTTGTTTTCATTAGCAACAGTGTTTTTTCCGAGCGTTTGTGAAGAATTACCGCGTGAAAATGAGCTAAAGGCCAACAAAAACACTAAATTGTATGAAATGTTAAATTCCGCACGGCACACGAAAAAAATTATTCAGCAGGAAAACTGGTGAAGGCACAGCACTTCTTAAACATTCGGACATGCTGTTTACTTTTGCTCACATTTTCCCACGCCTGATTGTTTTACGTTGATCCTGTGAGTGTTAACGAAGGACAAGTTAATGATTGTTAAAACATTAACGTTATTTCTGACTTCGCTTCAATCCATCCCTTGCTTTGCGCCATGAAAAGTGAACGCACCAGCGCAACACACTAAACTCACCTGCGATCGCTTCTCATTGTCTTCCTTGATGAAAGCAGATTGCATCTGTCTTTTAGGACCGATTTATTTAAAAAATCGAACCCCCTTTAGCTCGCAACATTATACAATCTTTGGCGAATATGTTTTCATCAAACTGTCAGCTACTGTTTGCTGCGGAATGTTTACATCTACCACGTGTACCGAGGGAAGTTGGCAGTCGGGTGAGCACCGGCAAACCTGGCGATTGTCTTTAAAGTGGCTAAATGGACAAGTGATAACGCAAATCTATAATATTTTTTTGATCGACATAAAATGATATGTGGACATTTACTGAGGAGAAAACATCATAGCAGAACCCTTAGTTCGAAGGCATAATACTGTCTGACATCGATTTCATGACCTTCGGAAGCAAGTATTCATGTCACCTAATTTTAGAATGAGCAGAACATCCATCGGTTCTCGAGTCCCTGTAACGCCAGACAGCTCTGGGTGCTAAATGTTCACGTGAAATATTATTCGTTTAAAAAGGGCTTTTACCGCCAATTTGTTTTGTAGCAGAATATTACATCTTGGCCGATAAAAGCCCGTTTTTAAATGCATATTATTATTTAAACGTAAATGGATCGCTAGCACCAGGAAAGCTAGTTATCTCGCTAGCTAGCTAGCCTGCGATTTAGGCTATCAACACTGTGACGGATTATTTTAAATAAAATCGAGTATTGTTGTGTCCGTGTGTTTTGCTGTTTATTGCATTATTATTACCCCTAACTGGACATAGCTAAGCGTTTTTGTGGTCATTTGTGCAGTATGTATGAATTTTACTAATATTACGTGGCTGGCTAGCTAGCTAGCTTCCCGGAAACACTAAACCATGCCTATGGGACAAGCACATTGTTCGTCGGTCTTCGTATTAACATGGTGACCGCTGCGGCTCATTGGTGCAATGCATTTTCATAAAACAATATGCTAGTTTGCATAAGATAATTATGTTTCATAATTATATGACATTTGTCTGTTGTGATGTTCTGATTAAATTTGTGGTTTGATAGCTATTTACTTTGTATTATTCAGCATATTTTCGCTCGCATCGAAGCAAAACAAGATGGCGGCGTTTCAATTTTGTCCCGATGCTGTTTAGCCAATAGGAAAAGAGAGAGAGAAAACGGTCGATGCTGTTTAGCCAATTGGAAAAAGGAGAGTGTGGTTGTGCAAGAAAGTCTCCTCCCATTGAAAATGAATGGGCTCCATTCATTGTCAATGGGAATTTTTTTCATTTTAATTGCTAATAATTCATAAACTATAATTAATATCGATATGATTTTGAATAGCAACGATCTGCACATATAGTAGAATAATTTGGTATGGAGGTTGTATGGGTAGTATGAAAACTGTTGGAGGAGTTAGTGTTAACAGAATGGGAAGAAAGAGAATAAAAAAAAAAAAATAAATAAAAATAAGTTGAAAGATCCTGAGAAATAACAATAGTTTGCATGCTTCACATGCAAACTAACTAGAACTAGAATGAGAGTTTATAAAGAAACTCTGAGTTTGCATGTGATAGCACAATTCACTGTATAATGTGATGTTTATTTTTGCATTGTCCTGCACTCTGCTGTATGATAAGGTGCAAAGTGTCTTCTTTACTGATAGGCAAGTATGATAAACTATGATGACCGTCCATTGCATGGTCGAAGTGACCAGGGCATATGTATGGTAAGGGTTAATTTAGTTGTCAAGCTACATCATTGGTATGTAGCATAATAAAAGTTATTTGGATGATGATGATCTTTATTGTTGTCAGTAATGGTTCAGGTATATATTTGTTTATTATCTATATACTGGTTTTACATGGCTATTGATGCACTATCATTATCGACATGTTATTATTCACAGCATAATGATTGTAATACAACTATTGTTCATCAAAGTCCAACTTGATGTGCTGGACGATACAGGTCCGACATTTATGATCATTCTTTTGCTTTTATCAATATAGTAGAATGGACATTGCTAAAAGATGTATTATTACTTTCTAATTATTACTATTATTATAATTTTTTATTGGTAACAGTAATTTCTGGACTGGCAGCATCACCACCTTGTAAAGCAGCCGTAGTAATTGAGAGGCACAGGGTTCAAAGGGTGGTGCAGTCAGCCTAGCGAGTTTTTGGTGCTGTATTGCCTAACCTGATGGACTTACACAATATGAGGTGAGGACCCCAGTCACCCAAACCATGGCCTCTTCTTGACGAAAGCTGTCCAGTCGGAAGCCAGGCTATGTGAACATTGCAGCCAAGACCAATTACCAAAGCCACAGCTTCTACCTCCATACTCTCTATAAGACCAATAAGATGTGCACTGCTCTCTCAGTACGAATTACTGAGCTGCTTCCTTCATCTTTTTGCTCATTGCAATTGCCTTTATAATATCTTGTAAATACAGAATGTTCATTTATTTGAGCCTACTTTGTCTTATATTGTTATTTTTACTCCATGATGATGAAATTTTTACTATCTTGTTTCTCATTATTTTCATTGGGTTTGAATTTTGTGAAGTGATAGAGATGCATATTAATCTCTTAATAATAAAACTTGAACAATTTGAATTGATAATATTTATGATGCACTTTCATAAATATGTATAATTATACACACCAGTGCATGATATACTTGTAGGTTGTATTGCAAAAATCATTTTGTATATTCATAGTGTTTGTTTTTTTAAAGTCTACTTTGTCTTATCTTATTATTTGTTTTTTTATCGTAATTTTGTCTAAGTATTTTAATTGGGTTTGAATTTTTTATACTATGAGAGATTCATTTTCTTCTCCGTATTCCTATCCCAGCATATCTTTTGGGCGAGAGGCAGAAATATACCTTGGACAGGTAGCCAGTCCATTGCAGGGTATACACCATACGCTCACTCATACCTTTGGGCATATTAGAGTCTCCAGTTAGCCTGATATGCATGTATTTGGACTGTGGGAGGAAACCAGGGCACCTCGAGAAAACCCACGGGGGCACGGGGTGAACATGTAAACTCCATCCAGAAACGCCACGGGCGGATTCAAACCCACAACCTTCTTGCTGGGAGGCCGACCACCGTGCCACCATACTGACCAAGTTGAATAATGGAAGACCAGATCTCACTGCTTTGAACGGCATGTGGATATAATGAATCACAAAACTTGAACAATTTGATTATGTATGTATTATAAATGTTTGATTTTTGTTTTAATTATCATTGGCGCTATTATTATTATTATTATCATTTTTGATTATGATAATATAATAGTTATATTAATATTAATATTAATTAAAAGTGTTATGATATCAATATAATACAGAACCCTCCCCAGGAATGCAAAGTGTCTTTTAAAGTTTCTGTGACGATAGTGATATTATATTACTGGTATCGTCATCATCAAATAAAAATAATCAAGCATGGTTGACTGTTCAGTTTTCGTGTCAGCACAGATTTTGTGCTAAAGTAAATAATGCGTTACTCTCACCGACGGGCTCTCACGTTGTTTTCATTAGCAACAGTGTTTTTCCGAGCGTTTGTGAAGAATTACCGCGTGAAAATGAGCTAAAGGCCAACAAAAACACTAAATTGTATGAAATGTTAAATTCCGCACGGCACACGAAAAAATTATATAGCAGGAAAACTGGTGAAGGCACAGCACTTCTTAAACATTCGGACATGCTGTTTACTTTTGCTCACATTTTCCCACGCCTGATTGTTTTACGTTGATCATGTGAGTGTTAACGAAGGACAAGTTAATGATTGTTAAAACATTAACGTTATTTCTGACTTCGCTTCAATCCATCCCTTGCTTTGCGCCATGAAATGTGAACGCACCAGCGCAACACACTAAACTCACCTGCGATCGCTTCTCATTGTCTTCCTTGATGAAAGCAGATTGCATCTGTCTTTTAGGACCGATTTATTTAAAAAATCGAACCCCCTTTAGCTCGCAACATTATACAATCTTTGGCGAATATGTTTTCATCAAACTGTCAGCTACTGTTTGCTGCGGAATGTTTACATCTACCACGTGTACCGAGGGAAGTTGGCAGTCGGGTGAGCACCGGCAAACCTGGCGATTGTCTTTAAAGTGGCTAAATGGACAAGTGATAACGCAAATCTATAATATTTTTTGATCGACATAAAATGATATGTGGACATTTACTGAGGAGAAAACATCATAGCAGAACCCTTAGTTCGAAGGCATAATACTGTCTGACATCGATTTCATGACCTTCGGAAGCAAGTATTCATGTCACCTAATTTTAGAGTGAGCAGAACATCCATCGGTTCTCGAGTCCCTGTAACGCAGACAGCTCTGGGTGCTAAATGTTCACGTGAAATATTATTCGTTTAAAAAGGGCTTTTACCGGCCAATTTGTTTTGTAGCAGAATATTACATCTTGGCCGATAAAAGCCCGTTTTAAATGCGTATTATTTCGTAAATGGATCGCTAGCACCAGGACGCTAGTTATCTCGCTAGCTAGCTAGCCTGCGATTTAGGCTATCAACACTGTGACGGATTATTTTAAATAAAATCGAGTATTGTTGTGTCCGTGTGTTTTGCTGTTTATTGCATTATTATTACCCCTAACTGGACATAGCTAAGCGTTTTTGTGGTCATTTGTGCAGTATGTATGAATTTTACTAATATTACGTGGCTGGCTAGCTAGCTAGCTTCCCGGAAACACTAAACCATGCCTATGGGACAAGCACATTGTTCGTCGGTCTTCGTATTAACATGGTGACCGCTGCGGCTCATTGGTGCTATTGTTATCATTTTTGATTATGATAATAGTTATATTAATATTAATTAATAGTGTTATGATATCAATATAATACAGAAACGTCCCCAGGAATGCAAAGTGTCTTTTATAGTTTCTGTGACGATAATGATATTATGAATATTACTGGTATTGTCATCACCAAATAAAAATAATCAAGCATGGTTGACTGTTCAGTTTTCGTGTCAGCACAGATTTTGTGCTAAAGTAAATAATGCGTTGCTCTCGCCGACGGGCTCTCACGTTGTTTTCATTAGCAACGGTGTTTTTCCGAGCGTTTGTGAAGAATTACCGCGTGAAAATGAGCTAAAGGCCAACAAAAACACTAAATTGTATGAAATGTTAAATTCCGCATGGCACACGAAAAAATTATTCAGCAGGAAAACTGGTGAAGGCACAGCACTTCTTCAACATTCGGACATGCTGTTCACTTTTGCTCACATTTTCCCACGCCTGATTGTTTTACGTTGAACCTGTGTGTTAACGAAGGACAAGTTAATGATTGTTAGAACATTTACGTTATTTCTGACTTCGCCTCAACCCATCCCTTGCTTTGCAGCATGAAAAGTGAACGCACCAGCCTAACACACTAAACTCACCTGCGATCGCTTCTCATTGTCTTCCTTGATGAAAGCAGATAGCATCTGTCGTTTAGGACCGATTTCTTAGAAAAATCGCACCCCCTTTAGCTCGCAACATTATACAATCTTTGGCGGACATGTTTTCATCAAACTGTCAGCTACCGTTTGCTGCGGAATGTTTACATCTACCACGTGTACCGAGGGAAGTTGGCAGTCGGATAAGCACCGGCAAACCAGGCGATTGTCTTTAAAGTGGCTAAATGGACAAGTGATAACGCAAATCAATAATATTTTTTGATCGACATAAAATGATATGTGGACATTTACTGAGGAGAAAACATCATAGCAGAACCCTTAGTTCAAGGCATAATGTTGTCTGACATCGATTTCATGACCTTCGAAGCAACTACCGTAAAAGTCCGTGTATACGGCGCTTTTTTTTTTACGCCGAAATATGAAAAGTTGGGGATGCGCCTTATATACGGAACAACAGAATCGCTGCAATAGTTCCGACATACATGCAAACGTATACCCGATTTTATAAGGTCAAACTCTTTGCGCTATATGCGACGTGAGTTTGCACAGCTTAATAAATGGAAAAAAAAATTACCCGATTCAACATTTTTTTAAATGCAGGATTTTAATTTTTATCTATGAATGAACTTTTTCTCATTACACTTTCCATGATAACGTTAATGCAAATAACCAGTAGAAGCGTGGAGCTACAATGGTAGAATGCAGACAGAGAGGGATAGAGGCTTAATTGCGGGATAGAAGTCCTGTCTGACGCGCCATTTACGTGTCTCGAGAGATAAGCTGCTCGAGCTTACTAAGTGCCCTAGTACAGCTTTATTGTGCAATGTGGCATTTGGTTACGGCTCAGCACCAGCACGACAGTTGTCCTTTCAAAGTGTTCCTTGCAACTCCGCAAATAACTTCCCAATGCAATGTACAGTATACGTATCACTCTAATGCATGCAAAAACATGCACGCTGTCCTACAGTCCATTATGTAGCATGCACGTATCTACGGCGCGAGGCTTTCCAAGCTACCGTCTTACCTTTCACTCACGGTAAATGATTATGACCGAGTTACATTAACTACCATCAATGAACTTACCTTTCGTTGATGGCTATATCCTCTGCATTAACAGTGTCATTTGTTGTATTCTGCTTCTTTGAAAATTGACATTTCTTGACGATAAATGAGAATGTATGAACCGACATGTTCCATTGAATCATTTAAATCGCGCGTTAATCCCTCCGGGCGAAACAAGAGAGAGTGATTAAGACGTCTTAACGTAAGATCCCTCTGCTATCAACTTATTCCTTCAAAGATATTGCCGCCACAAGTTTTTATATGAAAGCCTAGGGGGAAGTGATGAGAAGTCACTCTTTACCGAGTTGTCATTGTGAACACATCTCACTTCTACACAAGATGCTTCGCCAGTCGTTCTCAGCTGCGTTCCAGCTCAAGGTCATCAAGTCGCCGAATCGGAGGGAAACCGGGTAGATAGTGGCATATCGTGGGCATCGGCGCTGTCGGCATATTGGTTTATGTCTTGCGCCTTCCATTTTTCGCCCGATGTCCGATGAATAATCACTTCTCATGGCGGAAGTTGAAAAGGAAAGGAAAAAAATAGGACAAATACATGCGGCATTCAAGGAAAATTTTGAGGAGAGATAATATGTATGACACACGCAAGATTTGGGTGGAAATTTGAATGATTTTTTTTTTCCCCCGACAAGTCCCAAAGTCGGGGTGCGCCTTATAAACTTGTGCGCCATATACACGGAACTTTACGGTACTCATGTCACCTAAGTTTGGCATGAGCAGATCATCGATCGATCAGAAGGGACGGAAGACCTCGGTTCGGCGCTGGTCGTGTGTGTTAGAACAAAGGAATACTAGCGTGTATTTTTCTTTTTTCTCAAAAATAAATAAATTGGCTCGTAATAGTACTATATTTGGGAGTCTTTTAGAGCAAGCCCATGCCTTCGGGTAGTGAGGTGGAGGGGGTTGGGTGGAAGATCGCTAAGGGTAAGAGAGAGAAGCGGAAAGAACGGGAGGAAATATCTCAGGAGGGTGAGATGGAGAGCGATGTACAAACTAAAGTAATGAGACAAGAACAAAACAGAGATGAATCTTTCAAGGTTCTTGTAAGAGTAAAAAGTGGGTCAGGGTTCTCCTCTGTTAATCCCCTTCAGTTGGCGAAAGAACTAAAACTGTTGGGTGAGGTATTAAATGTTTCAGTTTTGAAAAGTGGAATGATGTCTATCTTCTGTAAGACTGCGGCTCAACAAGCCAGTGCTCTTAGAATCAAGAGTATACTTGGTAAAGATGTTGAAGTGTTTAAGCCACGTAGTAATACAGGGGTCAAAGGAGTAATTTATAATGTGTCTATTGAGGTGTCTGAGCGCGAGCTGCTAGGTAATCTGAAAGGGGGGGACATAGTTGAAGTTCGGCGAATGGGCAATGGAGGAAATAAAGGTTATACTCCAGTCCTTATTACCTTCAAAGATGGTAAACTACCAAGGAGAGTGACATTAGGGTACATGAGTTACTCTGTGAGAGAATATGAAAGACCTCCTTTGAGATGTTTTAAATGCCAGAAGTTTGGCCATGTGGCTGCTGTATGCCAAGGAATCAGAAGATGCAGAAGGTGTAGCAAAGACCATGATGGGAAGGAGTGTAATGAACCAGTTAAATGCTGCAACTGTGGAGGAAAACACCCTGCTTCCTTTAGAGGATGCCCAAATTCAATAAGAGCGATGAATGTGGAGAAGGTTAAAAGAGAAAATAAAATATCATATGCAGAGGCAGTGAAACGGGTGGATGGCATGAGAGAGGCAGGGCAAGATCGAGCTGGGATGACATGCAGTAGTCCTGTTAGGGCTTGCTCTTCTGATGATTCTGTTGTAGTCAATAAAAAAAGCTCTGCTAGCATTTATGGTGGAAGCAATGTGGAAAGTAAAACTGGGTGCAAACAAAAAGTCAGATGTTGTAAGAGAAATAACTGCTGCGGCTGAGAGAATATTGGGCTTTAGGGATATTAATCCTGAAGAGGTGTGGAAGTGTACTTATTCCCAGGATAGTGCTGCTGAAAGGCAACAAGGAGGACGAAGTCAAGAGGTGGATAATTCTGAATTTGGGTCTGAAGTAGCTGAAATGTTAAGCGAAGATGAGCATGACGAGGATAATTAGTCTTATTTGTGTAATGTTTTCAATTATGCAATGGAATGCGAGGAGCCTTGTTGCAAATGGCCAAGAGATGAAACATTTTTTTTTTATAATAAACCTGATATTATTTGTATTGAAGAAACATGGCTAAAACCAAGGCTAGATTTTGTATTACCAGGATATAGATCTGAAAGGAGGGATAGAGAAAATTTATCAGGAGGGGGTTGTGCAATTTTTATTCGAAGTGGGATCCAGTTTAAAAGAATTGTATACAACTCTAAGTTGGAATCTGTAATAGTAGAAATCTGGACTAAACGAGGGAAAATTGCAATTGTGAACATATATAATCCCTGTATCAGGTTAGAGGAAATACATTTTCAAGAAATTATGGATGTAATCAGTATACCAGTTATTTGGGTGGGGGACTTGAATGCACACAATGAATTGTGGGGAAGCAGGAAAAGTAATAGAAATGGAAAAGTTTTAGAGGAGTTCTTAGATAAGAATAATTTAGTTGTTTTAAATGATGGGCGTCCTACCTGGTATAATTTAGGAAGAGCAGCGGAATCCTCCATAGACCTTACTATTAAGTCAAGTGATCTAGCAGCAATTAGTTGGTGGGAGATAATGAGTCGGAATTCAATGGGCAGTGATCATGTTCCAATACTTAGTAAGTTTGGTAGAAACCTAATTGAAGAACCATCAATCCTTCAAATGAGGCTGAATTACAAAAGGGCAAATTGGTCGAAGTTTAGAAAAAGTATAGATCGTAATTTATGTGATATTGAAAGTGAGAAAGGGGTAGATGAGTGGAATAGTTCTCTTGTTGAAGTGGTACGGGTAGCTGCTGTCAAGAACATACCCAAGAAAAGGATCCCTCAAAGAGTAACAATGGTGCCATGGTGGAATGAAGATTGTAACCTTGCAGTTCGGGCTAGGAACAGAGCCTACAGGAAATTAAGAAAGCACCCTATGGAGAGTTCTGTTATTGATTATAAAGGAAAGAGAGCTAAAGCTAGACGAGTAATAAAAGAAGCTAAAAAACAAAGTTGGAGAAATTTCTGTGAACAGTTAGGACCAGAGATGCCTATCAAAAAAAGTATGGAATTTGGTACATAAAATGACAGGAGCATACCAGCAAACTTCTATTCCTGTTCTCAACTGTAATGATGTTGAGGCTGTAAACAATAAAGAAAAAGCTAATTTACTAGCGAATCAGTTTCGGAAAGTGCATAGTTCAAATAATGTAAGTGAAGGAAATAGGAAAATGAGACTGGAGATTTTGGAAAAGCAACAAGGTAAACTGCAAATTAATAATGATAACTCAGATCCTATCAATTTATTTTTTACTCTGGAGGAATTAAAAAGGGCAGTAAAGAAAGGTAAAGAATCCTCCCCAGGCAGGGATGGACTGACTTATCAGTTATTTCAACAGGTAGGGGATATGCTTTTGGATGAGGTGTTGGCCTTGTTTAATAGTGTTTGGGATAATGGATGTCTTCCCCGAGAATGGAAACATGCTATTATAATTCCAATAGCAAAACCTGGGAAAGAGCCTAGTAACCCTGGTTCATATAGACCTATTGCTTTGACCTCTGTATTATGTAAAATAATGGAGCGGATGATAACAGACAGATTGGTCCAGAAATTGGAGTCAAATGAGTTCTTTGTTCCATATCAAAGTGGATTTAGGCAGGGAAGGTCAACAATGGATGCTATTTTAAATTTAGATACTGACATTAAAAAAGCTCTTGCAATTAAAGAAGCTGTAGTAGCTGTTTTCTTGGATATTGAAAAGGCTTATGATATGTTGTGGAAGGAGGGGCTATTAATAGCACTCTATAATGCTGGAATTCATGGAAGAATGTTTAATTGGATTAAAAAATTTTTGTGTGATAGAACAATACAAGTAAGGGTTGGAAATGAACTATCTGAGGTGTTACATGTTGAGAATGGAACCCCCCAAGGGAGTGTTATCAGTCCTGTCCTATTTAATGTGCTAATAAATGGAATGTTTAGTAGGGTGGGAAAGGAATTTGGTGTTTCTTTATTTGCGGATGACGGCGCTATCTGGAAACGGGGAAGGAACCTTCCTTATGTGTTTTCTCAAGTGCAAAAAGCTTTGGAAAAAGGTGACAGAGTGGGCTAATGAATGGGGTTTTAGAATTTCAATTGATAAAACAAAATTTATGGTGTTTGGATATAAAAGGAAATTGCCAAGCCAACGGTTAAAAATATATGGAAACGACCTTGAAAAAGTTAATCAATTTAAGTTTCTCGGAATGTGGATGGATGAGAGAATGACCTGGAAAAAAGCATATAGAGAAAATCAGTTCAAAATGTGAAAAGGTAATTAATGTCCTTAGACGTGTGGTGGGATTGGATTGGGGAGCTGATAAAGAGACTCTGCTGATGATTTATAGAGCTATGATAAGATCGGTCATTGACTACGGTTGCCTGGCATATGGCTCAGCTGCTCCTACAGTTCTTAAGAAGCTGGACATCATTCAATCTAAGGCTCTAAGAGTGTGTAGTGGAGCTTTTCGAACAACTCCAGTGGCAGCGCTTTTAATAGAAATGGGTGAGATGCCTCTACAAATAAGAAGGATTAGATTAGGACTAAAATATATAATGAAGGTAAAAGGTCAAAATGAAATATTTCCGGCCAAGTGTCTGTTGAGTTCGCATTGGGAATTTTCAGGTCAGGGTAAAAGGATTAAAACTAATTTTGCTGAGCAACTGAAGTCCGTGGCAGAGGAATTTCAAGTTCATAAATTAAATGTGTGCCCTCCAGTTTGCTGGCCAGTTATTCCTCTATGGTCTGTTCCGCATCCTGAAATTGATTTAAAAATTTTGGATAAGAGAAAGACTTGTGATGTGGTTGAGGAAGTCCAAATTCAGCTTTCTTCGCAATGGCGTAGCTATATGAAAATATATACAGATGGATCAAAGGATCCAGAGAGTGGAAGAGTAGCAGCTGGTGTTTTTATCCCAAAGGAGGAAATTAGGGAGGGCTTCCGGATTCCTGACTTTATGTCAAGTTTTACGGCAGAAGTTTTGGCAATCCTTTGGGCACTTAGGTGGGTGGAGGAAAAAAAACCAAGTCAATCAGTTATTTGTACCGATTCATTGTCAGCTCTATTAACAATCAGAGAGATGAAGTCCAAGTCAAGACCTGATTTGCTAGCAGAAATATGTCTATTGCTCTATAATATTCATAGGGCAGGCTGTGAGGTGGGTTTTATTTGGGTTCCTGCTCATGTGGGCATAGAAGGCAATGAGATGGCAGATACACTAGCAAGAGATGCTCTGCAGAAGGATAATGTTGACATTGAGATGATGTATGGAGTTCCAGATTATATGGAGGTTATTAATAGAAAGATAAAAGAAAAGTGGCAAAAATCATGGGACAATGAGGGGAAAGGAAGATTTTATTTTGCACATCAGGGAACTGTAGTAAGAGAAGCAGGTCCAGTATGTGATTAAAGAAAAGATGCAGTTATTATAACGAGGATGAGACTTGGGCACTGTGGGTTAAGGAGTGGGCTGGCTCTAATCGGCAAACATCCTGATGGGAAATGTGAGTGTGGTTCTACAGAGAGTGTGCAGCATGTTCTTCTGCAATGCGATATTTATTCCCTCCATAGGAGAGAATTGTTCAGAGACTTGGGTGCAGCGGGAGTTTCTGTCTTCAGTGTGCGTAGCTTACTGAATCTGGACAGTTCTGATAAAATAAAAAGGTTGTTGGTGTATCTATATCGAACTGGTCTCCATAAAAGAATTTAATTATGAGTACGTAAATATGATCCAGAACTGAACAACAGATGGCAGCAATGTGCCTTTGTTGCACCTAGTCTGCCGAACTCAAAGAAGAAGAAGAAGAAGCAGATCATCCATCGGTTCTCGAGTCCCTGTAACGCTACGCTGTCAGACGGCTCTGGGTGCTGAATGTTTACGTGAAATTATTTGCGTATAAAAAGGGCTTTTACCGGCCAAATTTGTTTTGTAGCAGAATATTACATCTTGGCCGATAAAAGCCTGTTTTAAATGCATATTATTCCACGTAAACGTAAATAGATCGCTAGTTATCTCGCTAGCTAGCCTGCGATTTAGGCTATCAATACTGGGACGGATTATTTCAAATAAAATGGAGTATTGTTGTATCTGTGTGTTTTGCTGTTTATGTATTATTATACCTAACTGGACATAGCTAAGCGTTTTTGTGGTCATTTGTGCAGTATGTATGAATTTTACTTATATTACGTGGCTAGCTAGCTAGCTTCCCGGAAAAATTAAACCATGCCTACGGGACAAGCACATTGTTCGTCGGTCTTCGTATTAACATGGAGACCGCTGCGGCTCGTAGGCCTATTTGCTTGCTGCCTGTGGAGCCTGGATTGTCCTGTATTATATTGTTTTCTTTGTCTGCTTAGGTTATCTTTGTATTATTTTAGCGAAATGAACCTAAAGAAAATTTTTGAACGTTTGTGCTGTATGTAATTTCGTTATAAATATGTAGCTAGCATGCTAGCTAGCTACATGGAACTCCGTGTTGTGACACGGAGCCCTGCGAACCATAATCGCAATGCATTTTCATAAAACAGTATGCTAGTTTGCATTTATAATTGTGTTTCATCATTGTATGACATTTGTCTGCTGTGATGTTACTATTAAATTTTTGCTTTGATTGCTATTTACGTTGTATTATTCAGCATATTTTCGCTGCATACTGCCCGTTTATAGTTAGCGGACAAAGCGTTCGCGTTGATGCGGATTTTGCATGTATATTGTAGCTGATGCGGTCCGCTTGACAGTCATCTGCGCTTGCTGGAATCACCGATTTTTTTAAAGATGGTATAACAAGTTATATCGTCTTCTGTGTCTAGTTAGCTCCGTATTGCATTTTGTTTTACCTAGCTGGACATAGCTAAGCATTTTTGTGGTCATTTGTGCAGTATGAATGAATTTGATTAATATTACGTGGCGAGCTAGCTAGCTAGCTGCCCGTGATAAACCAAGACATGCCTCGTGGACCAGCGCATTGTTCTTCGTATTAAAATGGAGACCGCTGCGGCTCGTAGGCCTATTTGCTTGATGCCTGAGGAGCCTGGATTGTCGTGTATTATATTGTTTTCTATGTCTGCTTAGGTTATCTTTGTATTATTTTAGCGAAATGAACATAACGAAGAATTTTTGTGAACTTTTGTGCTGTATGTAATTATTTTGTTCTCAGTATGTAGCTAGCATGCTAGCTAGCTACGTGGAATTCCGTGTTCTGACACGGAGCCATGCAAACCATAATCGCAATGCATTTTCATAAAACAATATGCTAGTTTGCATAAGATAATTATGTTTCATAATTGTATGACATTTGTCTGTTGTGATGTTACGATTAAATTTGTGGTTTGATAGCTATTTACTTTGTATTATTCAGCATATTTTCGCTCGCATCGGATGCAAAACAAGATGGCGGCGTTTCAATTTTGTCCCGATGCTGTTTAGCCAATAGGAAAAGAGAGAGAGAGAACGGTCGCTGCTGTTTTGCCAATTGGAAAAGTGAGAGAGTGTGGTTGTGCAAGAAAGTCTCGCTCCCATTGAAAATGAATGGGCTCCATTCATTGTCAATGGGAATTTTTTCATTTTTAATTGCTAATAATTAATAAACTATAATTAATATCGATATGATTTTCAATAGCAACGATCTGCACATATAGTAGAATAATTTGGTATGCAGGTTGTATGGGTAGTATGAAAACTGTTGGAGGAGTTAGTGTTAACAGAATGGGAAGAAAGAATAAAAATAAAAAAAATAAAAATAAGTTGAAAGATCCTGAGAAATAACAATAGTTTGCATGCTTCACATGCAAACTAATAAAAATAAAAATAAGTTGAAAGATCCTGAGAAATAACAATAGTTTGCATTCTTCACATGCAAACTAATGAAATAATTTACCTGTAAGTCCACAATACAGGATTTACAAAGTGGTGGTCCACTGAATTACAGCCAACAGCACGTTAACAAAAAACACCACTCTAAACCACAAAAAACTTTAATGATAATATCAGCATCAAACACCCCCAAACGAATGGTCATCAAATCATTACTGAACCAGGACATGATAGAATATATTATACGTTGTGCAACAAGTAGTTCTGATCAAGCAATCTGCTTAATCAACAAGACACTGAGAGCGTCATCAAATCAGCATGACATCACAGCTAAGTCTTCACTAAGAATATTACTCCTCCATATCCGTGAAAACAAATAGCCGAACAGCCACAGCTATAACAAGAAAATGCTGCAATATTTATATGTACAAAATGGATCGGTTTCTTGGTAAATATTCATGAGCACGCTGGAAGTAAATAATAAATTTGAGTTTGTTTTTTATTTTATTTTAATGTAGCTTATGTTATTAGAAAGTTTATTTTTATTCTTTTAAATTTGTTGGTATTAGTAGTATAATTGCAATGTTGCACTTGAGGGTGAATTAAACAAGCACTTCAGTGATGCAGTCAGGACCGAGGTGCTTGGGACTCCACTCTTTGGCAGACCATTGGTAGGGACGTTGTAGCGACAGCAGTAGACGAGCTCCACAAAAACAAGTCTGGTGGATTTAACATTGACAGCTCAATCGTGACACTGTGCAACGAAAATTTATCACATAACTGTAATAGTGTTCCTTCATCCCAGCTCATTGCACAATTTTGATATTACCCAAGGTACAGTTTACTGGCGAAAACTTTATTGGCTGTGAGCATGGGAAAAAAATCACTCCACGTTACATCACGCTGTTAATATTTAGCCAATTGAATACCAACTGTAACATTGGTTGAATCAGTATGGCTTAGTGCTTTAGCAGGCCTTACTAATTTCACATTACTTAGCCAGCTAGCAAGCATGCACGCAGTACCTTTCCATAGCCATTATGTAACAGTAGTTTGTTAGCTTGCGAGCTAACATTGGCTGACTACTCGGCTGACTGTGAATTTAAAAAACCGTTGCTAGTTCAAACGCGAATTTCTGTGACTCACCAACTGCCTATGTAGCGGAGTGTTAGAGTTAGCTGGGCGCTAACGGTAATTATGTTTGTTTTCTATTAAATTATGCATTTCAGTTGTTGTAAACAGAATCTTAAACTATTGGTCGTCTCATGAAAGTTAAAACTTGCTAAAGCTCACAAAAAACCCAAAATTTTCTAAACTAGTTTCATAACTTTTATGTGAAAGGACCACTCGTGTAAGATCTCCGGATAAGTGCTCTTCAGTAAGCAGCCGTCTAATAAGAGGGATATGGACAAAGAGCTGGTCATTAAACACATACAAGTGAGAACACCAGCCCCGCAGGATTGTTGACTGACATATTAGCTAGCAAGCTAACGTTTGCATACCAATAACATGTCATTAACTATTTCCAATAGTAGTAAAGTAGTAGCTAGTAAATACAAACCTCAATTCCAATGAAGTTGGGACATTGTGTAAGACATAAATGAAAACAGAATGCAATGACTTGCAAATGTCATAAACCCACATTTTATTCACAATAGAACAAAGACAACATATCAGATGTTGAAAGTGAGACATTTTACCATTTCAGGAAAATATTAGCTCATTTTGAATTGGATGGCAGCAAAACATCTCAAAAAAGTTGGGACAGGGCCATGTTTACCATTGTGTAGCATCCCCTCTTCTTTTAACAACATTCTGTAAATGTCTGGGAAGTTAGGGGACTAATTGCTGGAGTTTTGGAAGAGGGATGTTGTCCCTCTCTTGGCTGATGTAGGATTCTAGCTGCTCAAGAGTCCTGGGTCTTCTAAGCCGGATTTTTTGTTTTATGATACGCAAAATGTTTTCTAAGGTCTGGACTGCAGGCAGACCATGTCAGCACCCAGCAAAGCCATGCTGTTGTGATGGATACAGTATGTGGGTTAGCATTGTCTTGTTTAAATATGCAAGGCCTTCCCAGAAAGAGACGTTGTTGTAAAACCTCTATATACTTCTAAGCATTGATAATGTCTATCTAGATGTTTAAGCTGCCCATGCCATAGGCACTAATTCAACCCCATACCATCAGAGGGTGCAAGCTTTTGAACTGGGAGCTGATAACAAGCTGGATGGTCCCTTTCCTCTTTAGTCCGCAAGACCGTGGTTTCCAAAAAGAATTTCAAATTTTGATTCGTCTGACTACAGAACAGTTTTTCATTTTGCTTCAGTCCATTTTAAATGAGCTTTGGCCCAGAGAAGATGGCAGCATTTCTGGATCGTGTTCGCATGTGGCTTCTTCTTTGCATGATACAGCTTTAACTTGCATTTGTGGATCGCACGGCAACCTGTGTTCACGGACAATGATTTCTGGAAGTGTTCCTGAGCCCTTGCAGTGAATTCCAGTGCAGAATTATGCCTGTTTTTTTTTCAACACTTTGTTTATTGAGTTTTTACAGGGATATCAATACAAGCATAGAAGTAATAAAATATAGCCTTTGAAATGGAAGAGGATAAAGCTCATCTCAATATACAAAGAACAAAGAACCCCCCAGACTTACAAAAATAAAGGACAAAATGTATGATCAAAAACCAACACAAGACAATAAACATTGTACCACATATAAGTAAAAAAAAAAAACGCCAACCTTCCGTCATAGTAATGAAATTTGTGTAAACAGTACAGCAGCGCCACACCCCCTTACAAGTTACATATCAGCACCCCCCCTCCCCCCCAATCCCCACACATCGCCTCACTCAGGGGTAAATGGAAAATTTACCTTATGAAGATATCGGAAAAGAGGACCCCATATTTTCCCGAATTTATTCGAGGAGCCCTTTGATGAAAGTCTAATTTTCTCCAGTTTAAGGAAATAGAGAATAGCCCTCAGCAAGTGAGTGTGAGAAGGCAGGGCGGGTGACTTCCACCTGGATAGGATTAACCTCCTTGCTAACAGGGTAACAAAAGCCAAGATATCCTTTTTAAATTTAGGGAGGGAAGGTGATAAGGGAAATACTCCAAACAGTGCACCTAGAGCGTCCGGTTTCACCTCTTCACCAATTATTCCCGACAGTGATTTAAAAAATCTCTTTCCAGAAGTCGCTAATAGTTGGGCAAAGCCAAAACATGTGTATGTGATTTGCAGGAGACTGCTGACACCTATCGCAAGCTGGTGATAAACTAATTATGCCTGTTTTTAATGCAGTGCCGCCTGTGGGCCCGAAGATCACGAGCATCCAATATTGACCTTCAGCCTTGTCCCTTGGGCACAGAGATTTCTCCAGATTCTCTGAATCTTTTGACGATATCATGTACTGTAGATGGTGGGATATTCAAAATCTTTGCAGTTTTACATTGAAGAACATTTTTCTGTTTCACAATTTTTAGACTCAGTTTTTCTCAGATTGGTGAGCTTCTGCCCATCTTAAGTACTGAGAGACTCTGCCTCTCCAAAATGCTCTTTTAATAGGCAGTCATGTTACTGACCTGTTGCCATTTGATCTAATAAGTTGTAAAATGATTCTCCAGCAGTTTTTATTAGTACCTTTTACTTTCCCAGCCTTTTGTTGCCACTGTCCCAACTTTTTTGAGATGTGCTCCTGCCATCAGATTAAAAACTTATATTTTTCATGAAATGGTAAAACGTCTTACTTTCAACATCAGATATGTTGTCTATGTCCTACTGTGAATAAAATGTGGGTTTATGAGATTTGCAAATCATTGCATTCTGTTTTTATTCACGTTTTACACAACGTCCTAACTTCATTGGAATTGGGGTTTCTATAACAACTTTATCCAGCTTGGCCTTTCTCCTTAACAGAAAGTGAGGCTTCTACCTGCATGCTGCTCTTTTCTTCCCATTTTAAATTAGCCTGCGACTGACTGGCGTATTTGAAAAGTTGTTTTGCGTTTAATCTTTATATGCACAGTCAAGTTTCAGAGATCAGAAAAACAGCTGCATTTTACCATGTAATATCTACGAGATTCTTCATCTTTCCCTCGGCAGAAACTTTTTCACCAGACACCAAACATTTCTGGCTCCCTAGTCCCTTGATTAAAGATTATGTAACAACTGATCCTATATTTTCATCAGCTCAATTAACAGTATGAAAAACAGCGTAAAAGCTAGCTGTAGACCAGTACAGGGAGTGCTGATTCAGACAGACTTTCAAGTAGCAAAAACAAGTCGCCCGAACGAGATTTAAGCATTCTTGCAGCTTTATCTCTTTGGCAACTTTTGTGTGATAATCAAACTTGGAAATATTCATGTATACATCTGTAATTTGACATACAAACTCATAAACATGTTCTAAACTTATGTAAACTCGTCGTTATGTAAAGCTTGGGTACAAAACAGACTTAATTTCTGGACCTTTCGGTCGAACCCTGTGTTCCCCCTGGCTACAGGCTTGGATTGATCAACTGAAACTAAAACAAGTGTTGCCAGTCAAAACAGACCTCACTCGCCCTCTGAAATTCCACACCTTTGAGTTTGACCTTTCAAGTTCACTCAAGGTCAAAGGTTATGGTGGCAACTGAAAGCCAATATGAGACTTCCTATATGTTGGTAAAGGTAAATATTTGTCTATTATCAACCATTTTCAACTTACTGTCCATTGAAAATCTGTGACCTTGATTTAGACTAGGGCTGCCCTGCCCTGTTCCTGGAGAGCTACCATCCTGAAGGTTATCACTCCAACCAAAGCAAACCACACCTGCTTTCCCAGTTAGAGATCTTGACTAGCAGCTAATGAGCTGAATCAGATGTGTTGAATTAGGGTTGGAGTAGAAACCTACAGGATGGTAGCTCTTCAGGAACAGGGTTGGGCAGCCCTGATTTAGACCTTTCATGGTCACTGACCGTCAAAAGTCATGGTGGCAAATGAAAGGCCATATGGGACATCCTACAGTGGGGTGCAAAAATTTGGGCATCCCTGGTTTAAATGTCTGTTACAATTAATCTTCAAGTGATTGAAAGCAAACCTGAACACTCAATGCTACAAAGTTAAACATGACATCTTTCTGCAAAGTTAAAAGAAAGGTTTCTTTTTATTTGAATTTTTCTGAGTTTTTAAATGATAAGAAAGGAAAAACAGCCCTGTGCAAAAGTTTGGGAACCCTTTTGGATTATTCTTTGTTACCTTTTAAGAAGATGATTACTAAGGCCCAGACCCAGGTGATTTACTCGTTAGGGATTCAATGAGTCAGGTCAATATAATTCCAGGGTTGAACTATATATTTTGAAGTAACTCCATGCCTTCTAAAGTATCCAACTCTGGTGGCTGTTGTGTCTGGTGTAAAAAATCATGTGTTCCTCTAAACAGTTGACCAAGGATGTCAAAATCAAGATAATTCACTTCCACCAACAAGGAGAGGGCTACAAAAAACTCTTGCAACGTTTCAAACAACCCATTTCTACTGTCAGAAACATCGTAAGAAAATGGAAAATACAGTAAATGGAACAATTGAAGTCAAGGCAAGATCTGGAAGACCAAGAAAAATTTTGGATAGAATAGCCTGAGATCTGGTGAGAAATGCTCAGAAAAACCCACACATCACTGCAAAAGAGCTGCAAAAAAGAGTAGCAGACACAAGTCTAGTTATTCACAGGACAACAATACAGCGTACCTTAAACAACGAAGACCTACATGGCAGAGTTGCAAGAAAGAAGCCTTTCCTACGACCTCAACGCAAAATTAAACTTCTGAAGTATGCAAAAGAGAACCTTAAGAAACCTCAAGCCTATTGGAACAATGTGCTTTGGACTGACGAAACCAAAATTGAACTTTTTGGCCACGACCAAAATAGGTATATTTGGAGAAAAAAGGGTGAAGCATTTGTAGAGAAGAACACGTTGCCAACTGTTAAGCATGGAGGTGGATCCATTATGCTTTGGGGTTGTGTAGCAGCTGGGGGCACAGGCAATATTGTGCAGGTGGAAGGAAGAATGGATTCCTCCAAATATCAAGACATTCTAGAGGCTAATGTTCATAGCTCAGTCCAGAAATTGAAGTTGAAGAAACGTTGGGTATTCCAGCAAGACAATGACCCGAAGCATACCTCAAAATCCACCATGAAGTACCTCCAGGAAAGACAGATAAAGGTTTTGGAATGGCCATCACAGTCCCCAGACTTGAATATTATTGAAAGTCTGTGGAGAGACCTCAAACATGCCATGCATGCAAGAAGGCCAAAGAATATTTCTGAGCTAGAGGTGCTCTGTCAGTAAGAATGGAGGAAAATTCCAAAGATAAGAATTGAAAGACTCCTTGCTGGCTACAGGAAGCATTTGCAAGTTGTTATAGCTGCCCGAGGAGGAGTTAAAAAGTACTAGCTGACAGGGTTCCCAAACTTTTGCACAAGGCCTTTTTCCTTGTTTTATGATTTTGAAACTGTAAAAAGTTAAAAATAAAAATTATAAAATGGGTGCTTCCCATCCTTAAATGTGATTGGCTGAGCCTTGTTCCATGCTGGTATAAAATGCAGTGTAACCCACTGCTTTTTGAGGCAGACCGCAGCACAAAATATCCCTGCGCGCGTAGCCTAGCAACTAACTTCTCTGCACTCAACTGACTCGTTAGGTTACGTTTATTTCAAGACTTTTAGCTCTCTATTTCAGTGTTAGCGAGGTTTAGCCTTTTAACCCGTTAACCAGTTGGCTATCTACCTAGCTAGCTATAGCATTATAGAGTTGGATATCACTTTAGCTTGCTAACTAGCTTGCTATATTAGCGATAAATTGTTGATTTTTTTCTTGCGTGTTTATTTTATGGGCTGTATGTAGGGTAACCACATCCATTGTAGTGAATGCTAGCTAGTTGACAAGCTGGCTAGCAAATTAATGCGCAATTCAACATATTTTCCTGGACACCGGCAAGTGTGGAGGACAAAAGTCAATCTTGTTCCCTACTCTCGCTGCTGGTTGTAATGATATGGCTGATCGGCGTGAGTTGAGAACAGGTTGAGAACAAGGAAACTGAAACCGAAACAAACATAAAATTATTATACCAGGTCTTCGGGAGACTGAAGGAGACATTCCAAATAGCCTGGTTTCATGGTATATCTACATTAACGATCCCAAATAGCCTGATGTGACATGATAATGGTGCTAGATGAAAAAGCAATCTTAGCGTCTGTGTTGCTTGCCAACCATTCTGTCCACTATCTTGCTTGGTGGAAGAATAAATAGTTCTCAATTTTATTGTTACATTATTACCAATAAATTGTTGATTTTTTTGTGTGTATTTATTTAATGGGCTATATGTAGGGTAACCGTTTTATAAAAGCAATAAGCCCCTTGAAGCAGTGGGTTACAGTGATTTTATAACGGCGGAGGGGCACTAAGGCACTCCGCCGAACGCCCCTCCGCCCGTTATAAAATCACTGTAACCCACTGCTTCTCGGAGCTTATTCCTTTATTATGCTTGCTTTAAAATGTGAAGAAATGTGTCATGTTTAACTTTGTGGCATTTAGTGTTCAGGTTTGCTTTCAATCACTTGGAGATTAATTGTAACAGACATTTAAAACAGGGGTGCCCAAATTTTTGCACCCCACTGTGTATGTTGATACCAGTAAATATCTGTCAACCATGAACCGTTTTCAAGTTACAGCCCTCTTAAAATCTATGACCTTGAGTTTGACCTTTCGAGGTCACACAAGGTCAAAGGTCATGGTGCGAAATAAAAGCCCATATAGGAGTCCCTATATGCTCATAATAGTAAACATCTGTCAATCTGCAACCAAATTGAAAGATGCACATTTTATTTTTGGTTTGAAGTCAATACGATGAATTTGAAAGAAGTTATTACAAAAAACCATTTTGACATTTCTGATGATCTTGACCTTGACCCCCCCCCAAGTCACCCCCAACATTTCATCAGGTCATCTACAGACCATTGCCTGCCTTCTGTGAGAGTTTGAAGTCAATGAGTGCAACCGTTAGACAGTAGATTGCTAGCACAAGGATAAACAAGGAAAAAAAAAAAACCAAAAAGCCAAACAAACCAATCGCACTGATTTCGATACCTCGCCCCGCTGGCTCTGTCACGGGCAAGGTAATAATAAGACAAAAACAATAACTTTTGCAAATGGGTTCCCTATACATGAAAACCTGGCGACCAAGTCAGATTGAAAGGCCATCCAGCCAATCAAAGCCATTTAGTCAACGTTCCAGGCCAGTGAAGAGTAAACAGTTGAAGTATGCCGTAAGCCGTAACTTTTGCGGCTTTGAGCATTCAAAAATGGGGGGTCACAGTCACTCTGTGGCTGTGATAACATAGCAGAGGTAGAAAATGGCCATTTACCTTGTTCATGATGTCACTAACTTTTTCTTTTACAAATTGTCTTGTGCAATGTTCCAGCTAACATTTGTCATAGAACATAATGTAAAATTTGCCTCAAACATTACAAATGCAAGCCAGGTTGCAAACTAACTTAATGGAAGCTAATGGTACCTGGCATTATTTCGCCAGCAAGATAGCATTTACACAGCTAGTCTGCAAGTAAAAGTTTGAATGCTCACCTCTTGTAGGCGCTGTGCCTCTCAGCAAATTAGTGGGAAAGCAGTCAGTAGCAGACCAATGTTGGCTAGCTCGACAGAAGACATGTTGGTGATAGTTAGTTTGCTAGCAACATTCTGTAAGTTTGACAATAGCGATGTTTACATGTAGAACAGAATTTAGTTTTTAACATGATTCCCCATAAATCAGTATTCCTACCAAGCTCTCTGCATGGCTAGCAAAAATGAATAGTCCACTAATATTCAATTTCACATGAAGCGGTACATTTTTCCATTTAAAACAGCATTTGTCAAAGTTTTCCACCAGCGCTGGACTTGTTCAACCAATCCAACAGCCTCCCTCTTTCATTTGTTTCTTGAGGATGGCGTTGCAATATTTGCGCATAAGCATAACCTGTTTATATTCAAGTCTTCCATGATATTTAAAAGTAGGTGTGTTTCTCCTTCAGACCAGAAATGTTGGCTTTGCCCACTGTGAATAGGTGGCCACGTGACGCAATCTGCAATAAAAAGCCCAATTGAGATGTACAGAATGCGCTGTATACAGTACACTCCAGCATTATCGGCATCCTTTTAAAAACAAGAGGCCCATGGGCCTTAACGGTCACCTGAGTTATATAAAAACTGATGTTATTGATGTTGCAACAGCATGTATTTAACATTTACCTTAAGATATTTCTAACAGCACATTCTAACACAAAATCACATGCTAATAACTGTATACATATCTGTGTACAAAAATTAACTAACGTTACTGAATCACATTTTATATTTATTGGATAGAAAAAAAAACCTTGCCAAGAAACTAGATTTTTATGAGCCAACTCCAAACACTATATATATATATATATATATATATATATATATATATATATTATTTATAAAAATGGTGTAGAATCAAGAAGAAATTAAAAAGTTGTTGGTAACAATTGGCTATTGTGCTACAGGGTTGCAAATTGGGAAGGGACTGCCGGGAAGGGAAAATAATAGTTGCCTTGTTCATTGCTCAAGCGCCTCCTGTTGGCCAGACGGGCGCTCGTCAGGAAGATCCTAAGACTGTTCATGTCCGGGTATCCTCCGCCCTCGTTCTGAACTTGCGAAGATTCAACCAATGAGTGTATAAGAAGCAGTGGCTGACAGACGCGTGCTTCGAAGGAGAGCCACGAACTGTCTACACTCTCCTTAATTGGCAGCAAGGGGTCGCATACGAGCAAGCCTTGTACATAGTTCACTAATTGGGCATTCCAGATTCGGGTGGGATTGGAGATGCCAAATTTTTCTAAAAAAAAAATAGAAAAATAAAAAAAATAAAAAAATTGTTGGTAGAAGATAAATACAGAAAATTTTCATTAATGAAGGAAGCATTAAATACCTCATATATGCACCACAGAGATAATGATCTGTTAATTACAATCAGGGGCGGAGCCAGAGGGGAGGCCGGGGTGGCACTGGACCCCTCTGAAATCTGATTGGATACCCCAGGTGCCCCCCCCAGATGATTGACATGTCACAGCAGCGCGTCTTGTTGAAAGGAGCCTGTTGGATTTTGAAATTGGTAACGTCTAGTGACTGCTAGGTCCCTCCTGTACAGTAGTTGGCGCTACGAACCACGAAGAGAAGAGAAAGAATCGAGGAAAGATATTGCGGCAAGGGGATGAGCAGTGTTCATGGACAGTGAAATCCAAATTCTGAAGTTAGTTTAACGGTGGTTTCTGTTTAAAATCACTTGTGTTCAGACAGGAGCTAGTTTTTGTTGTTTGCTGTAAGCAACGAGAATCGAGCTAACTTTAAAGGGAAACTATGCAAGTCCAGCAGAGATACCAAGTTTCACGCATTCAGCGTTAGTCTCTTGCCTCTTAAGCTAGGGACACACTACAAGATTTTCACAGTCTTTGCAGATTTTGAAAAGACTTGGAGCACACACTACACGACTGGCTTCAGCAGATTCTTGTAAAGACTGGGGATCACACATTTAAGGACTGCAGTAGATGAGGGATCACACACTACACAACTGCGTCCAGAGTCGGCACAAAAAATTCAAACATGTTTGAATTTCGACGACTGAAGTCGGGCGGAGTCTGTTCACCTCACACACTTGCTGATTCCAGTCTGTACGACATCACACACGAACAGATTCTGCGCTGACTTGTCATGACGACTGTCCCCAACTAGAGCTGACTGGCGCAGACTAGCCCCAACCGCAAATCGTGGGTAAAATCTGGCCAAAAATCTTGTATTGTGTCCCCAGCTTTAGTGGTATTCACGTTCCTGTGCCATAGTCAGCAATTATACTATCAACGCGCACTGAAGAAATTCACTCGCGGAATTTAAGTCATTGTGCATTAAGTTAATCAGTTTCACATGCATTACGGATGATTTCCCCACTAGTTACACGGAAATTGATTATGACTCGGGAATTCTCACGCTTGTCTTTGCTGAGGGATTGAACACAATGGAATTGCATAAAGACGTTTCAAATGGTCTTATTTCATTTACACAATTTAAACGATCATGAAACATATGCATTGTTTCCAATCCCTGAGTAAAGAGAAGCACGAGAAGTCCGGAGTCATAATCGCTTTCCATGTTACTTGTGGTGAGGTCCACCTTTACGCTAGTGAAACTTAAACTTCAATGCACAAGCATTTTAATTCCGCGTGAGAATCTCATTAATAAGCGTTCATTGAATAATTGCGGACTATGGTGAATAAGCCTAAAAAATGCGCGAGACTTGACGCCAAATGCGTGAGACCTGGCATCTCTGGTCCAGTCACTTTTCCGCTGTTTTGCTGACCCTCCTCCCGGCCGTGTGCATTTGTTTTCAACGTAGCCGTTGAGAAATCAATCCGTTGTGCGGTGGATTATCATATAGGCATTATGATGTGTGTATTTGTGTAGTCTTATATGTCATAAACAAGAGATTACGGGTTACGGGGCGCGTTTGTGCCGCGGTGTGGAGGCTCTGATCTTGCAAGGTCGGTTTTTACCCGAGACGCTGTGTGGAAGGTGGGGAGCCTCCATGGCGGTTGTGCAGGCCAGGTTTGTTACCCCGATTGGATCTGATGGCGAGCCTACCCAAAGAACTGTAACCTGAACGAAGTGGAACAACCCAACTGGACCCTAACCTGCATGGTTTGAACAGAACGCACTGAACTGAATTGGATCTGATTGAATGACGGAACTGAACTGAGTGATATTATATTTGAGACATTTAAATTATTGAAATCTCATTGGTGAAATTGAACTGATTATTAATGTGCACATTCTGAACATTGAACATTTTGAGTATTTTGAACATTTTGAATGTATGTACTGCATTTGTATTTTATTTTCTTTTAATGGGTTACCTGTCAAGAAAACCTGTATAATGAAATAATCACCTGTTAAAAATACTTACCTGTATTCACCGGAAAGAAAGAGTCAACTCAAAGGAAGAAACATAAAAAATAGAATTAAATTGCTGGAAACTAAATTACACAATTTTTTCCAAATAAGCTATTAATAAGAACATGAAAGACCGGTCTAACATCTATATAGAATCCTATAATATCTAACATCTAAAATATATATATATATATATATATATATATATATATATATATAATATAAAAAACCTGTAATATCTAACATCTTAAAATAATAGCGCAATCAAACCAGAACACATCAATTAGATTTTTTAACATAAGAAAAGATTTAACAGAGTGTTTAAGAATATTTATTGTTTATATTTATTTCATTTATTTTTCTACCAATTTATTGAATATTTATTCTTCTTTAGTAAACTGCCGGCTTATTTTATACAAAACCCCTGTCTCTAGTCTTGTCATTTCTAGTTTATTTCACCACTCTCCTCGAACCTAGGTACTGGTCCAGGAGCCGCATAATTGTATTGTTGTATTAACAGTGACAAGAGTGCTACAGACTTCTCACCACAACCGAAGAATTATGTTGTTCTGAAACTGCATAAGGTAGTTCATGTCAACATGGTGTCATTGTTTGCTGAAAAATTGATGCCAAATTGTGTGTGTTTTACATTTTGTACATTGTTAATAAACTGTACAAATTACATACACAAATCTTATACTCTGTGTGCTTAAGATGTAGTTTTATCATATTTAAACATTTACAGACTCCTATTGCAATTGATTGTTTGAGAAACACATTCATTGTCATAGTCTGTGGGACCCCTGAAATAGCCTTGGCCACCCTCTGGCCACCCCAACGATAAAAGTCTAGCTCCACCACTGATTACAATGCACATGACATTAAACAGAAACATGATGATATTTGTCTGTCTATATAAAAACCAACCATATCAAGTAATATAAATTTCAACTGTACCTCGTTCACCAAGGAGGGAAGTTTACCGTCCTTTACGGACTGGCCAGTGACACCCTCCATTTAATACTCACCTTAGGATTTTTTCAATTGCATTTGTACAAATGCATACAAATGCGGTATCATGGTACAGACTAGTATCGCTTATAGTCATCATCATATGTATGAACTGTTTGTCATGCCACATAAACTTTTCAGGTGTGTACAGGTATACACGAC
Source organism: Gymnothorax javanicus (assembly GCA_029692085.1). Lineage (NCBI taxonomy): Eukaryota > Metazoa > Chordata > Actinopteri > Anguilliformes > Muraenidae > Gymnothorax > Gymnothorax javanicus. The sequence continues at coordinate 64,333,793 of CM056201.1, forward strand.
AATTTAATAACATTTAACAAAAAAAATTGGTAAGGTTGTGAATAATTTGAACACTGTTAATGCATTATGAAGGCATTCAACAAGTCCTATACACAGTTAAGTCTGTTGAATGATGGGTTTGATGCAACAGAACCATTAGAATAATTAAGATTTTCCTATACTGTCCATATATAATGATTGCAAAATTAGTTTTTTCAAAGACAGACCTGTATTTCCTCTTAAGATTGTCAGTTATAATTCTATTAAAGGTGCCCTGTGTAATGCCAGCCAAAAATTAAATTCATTCTCTACACACTCCATAGAAAATGGGGGCAGTATACCTGCAGAAAGTGAGTTGGTCTACCCTAGCGTAACAATTGAGAAACGGCACAGTCCCTCCTCCCAACAAGCCCATAGACTGTATAAAAAGATGGACGAAGCTACCGCGACGTCACCCATTGGTATTAGCAAACCATAAAGGAAGCCTCGATTTTGGCAATTTGAATAGCGCCATGTTGTCATTTTGAAACCGGATGTGATTTCTATTGGACGAGAGCGTGTTGAAGATCCGGGGAGGACCGTGGCTCTGGATCTGACCGTATCGGACGAGGACCAGAGGATAGCCACACCCCTAAAGCATATTCTGGCTTTATCCTTTATTCTAGTATATATGGGACCCTAATTTACAAAAATGAATATCATGATATATCGAAGGAGACTTGAAACTTGCTATAGCTACCATAAAGTAATGTGAAAAAGCATTATTTAAATGAAAAATCAGGTGGGAAAGTAGGGTCATTTTCTCATAGACTTCTATAGCATTGAACTTCTTTCTGCAACCACCAACGTCGCCATCTGCTGGCCATTAAATAGAATGCCATTTTATGGTACTTCCGCATGGGCTTCATTTTTCAGACCAGGGTGCTGCGTCCATCTTTTTATACAGTCTATGATCAGGCCTACTGTCCAGCTGCAGGGTGAAGTTGCCTTTAGACGTCGACTTCCAGGCTGCTCAGCCTGTCAGGCTGCGTAAACTCCGCCCCCAAGTACAGCCAATCAGATCGCGAGCTAGAGGACAACCAATCCGCTCACGAGGCAGCCAATTCAATTCGGAAGCCTTTACTCGGGAAGTGGGCTTAAGAACAACAATATCGTTAAAAACGAATGCGTTCAATCTTCTTTTCACATTAAAGAAACTGATTAGTGAGGTAACGTTAGATATTTCAGCTATTTTGATTATGTTAACCAATGCAAACAAGAGCTTTTTTTGTCTTACAGTTAACTTACAGACTGAACCTTAGCTAAACAGGTCATACTTGTTAACTGAAACACTTCTACAATATAACTTCAAGTATAACTCTGTTTGAAACATAAAAGTGGCCTATTTGTGAGATATTTTGTACAATAAGCTGTTTAGCTGAGCTTTTTTTAAAAACTTCAACTGCCAGTTGCTGTAACGTTTGCTGCCTTCAAGGCTGATTGTAGAGCACTAGTGCCTTCAAGGCTGATTGTAGGGCACTAGTGCCTTCCAGGCTTATTGTAGAGACTAGTGCCTTGCAGGCTGATTAGAAGGCTAATGTTGATTTCATATTGCATAAGCTTTGATAGTATTCAGTCAGATGCCTTCCAGGCTGACCATAGAGACTAGTGCCTTGCAGAAAGGTTAGAAGGCTAATGTTGATTTCATATTGCATAAGCTTTGATAGTATTCAGTCAGATGCCTTCCAGGCTGATCGTAGAGACTAGTGCCTTGCAGAAAGGTTAGAAGGCTAATGTTGATTTCATATTGTATAATTTTTGATAGCATTCAGTCAGATGCCTTCAAGGCATCAGGGCCCGGGCTGGGTGTTAGGGCGGGTGCTGCTGCAGGAGCATCAAGGCCCCGGGTGGGTGCTGGGGTGGGCGCTTTTTTTTAGCGGGGCGGGGAGATAGGGCTCCACGACAGCGCCAAGACATCATTTGAACTCCTAAAAAGAGTGTAAAAAGTAAAGACGACGTCAATATGCAACAACACTGCTGTCAGTTTTCTGAGGTAACGTGGTTGATTTTGAACTGTAATAAATCTATGGGCTGAAAAATAGAAGATTTTAAATTAGCCTTGGAAGGCTCCAACTCAGTAGAGGCCCCCCTCAGTAATGCTGAGGGAGTCTCTACTGTCAGCCTTGAAGGCATCAGAATTGTAAACACACATATATATACAGTTGTATGCAAAAAGTTTGGGCACCCTGATCAAAATTTCTGTTACTGAGAAAAAGTTAAGCAAGTAGAAGATGAACTGATTTTTGAATGGCATAAATTTAAAGAAACAACACTTTTTTGGATATTTTAAGCAGTAGTGGTGTATTACTTTTGTTTTGTACAATTCTAGAGCAAAAATAAAGGAAATGAGCACCGTGCAAAAGTTTGGGCACCCCAAAAGATTTGAGCTCTCAGGTAACTTTGACTATAGTCTCAAATCGTATGTAGCTTGTTAGGGCTATGGCTTGTTCACAATCATCGTTAGGAAAGGCCAGGTGATGCAAATTTTGAAGTTTATAAATACCCAGACTCCTCTATCCTTGGCCCAACAATCAGAAGCCATAGGGTCCTCTATGCAGCTGTCTAGCTCTCTGGAAATGAAAATAATTAATGCCCACAAAGCAGGAGAAGGCTATAAGAAGATAGCAAACGTTTTTAGGTTATGCGATTTCCTCAGTTCATAATATAATTAAGAAATGGCAGTCAACAGAATCCGTGGAGGTCAGCTTGAGGTCTGGAAGACCAAGAAAACTGCTCATCGGATTACTAGAACGGTAAATCAAAACACCCGTTTGACAACAAAAGACCTCTGGCAAGATTTAGCACACCATGGTGTCATGGTGCACTGCCCTACAGTTCAGCGACACTTGCTCAAATATGACCTTCATGGAATAGTCATGAGAAGGAAACCTTTCCTGCATCCTCACCATGAAATTCAGCATCAGAAGGTTGCTAAGGAACATCTGAACAAGACTGATGCATTTAGGAAACAAGTCCTGTGAACTGATGAAGTTAAAATAGATGTCTTTGGCTGCAATGAGCATAGGTATGTTTGGAGAAAAAAGGATGCAGAATTTCATAAAAAGAACACCTCTCTAACTGTCAAGCACATGGTTGATCCTGCTTTGGGCTTGTGTTGCAGCCAGCCAGTGGCACGGAGAACATGTCACTGGTCGAAGGAAGAATGGATTCAATCAAATTTCAGAAAATTCTGGAAGCAAACATCTCACCATCTGTCAAAAAGCTGAAGATGAAAAGAGGATGGCTTCCACAACAGGATAATGATCCTAAACACACCTCAAAATCCACAACTGACTACCTCAAGAGGTGCGAGTTGAAGGTTTCACCGCAGCCCTCAAGGTCTCCTACCTCAACAGCATTGAAAATCTGAAAATGGACCTCAAAAGAGCAGTCCATGCAAGTCAGCCAAAGAATCTCACAGAACTAGAAGCCTTTGAAAAAGAATAATGGGCAAAATCCACCAAACCAAAATTCAAAAACTCCTAGCTGGCACCAAAAAGTGTTTACAAGCTGTGATACTTGCCAAAGGGAGTGTTACTTAGCACTGACCATGCAGGGTGTCCAAACTTTTGCTTTGGACTGTTTTTCCTTTTTGCCATTTTGAAACAGTAAAAGGATGGAAATTAAAAAGTAATCTTGCTTAAAAATATAAAGGAAATGTGTCCTCTTTAACTTCATGCCTTTTGGAGAGCAGTCATTTTTACTCTCGCTTAGCTATTCACAGTAATAGAAATTTTGATCTGAGGTGCCTAAACTTTTGCATACAACTGTGAATGTATGTGTATATATATATATATGTGTATATATAAATATATATATATATATATATATATATATATACACACACACACACACGCCACCGCTCAAAAAGTTGGGGATCACTTGCAAATTTCTTTTTGTTTTCCAAAGAAAAATACATTTTCATGCATTTCACAAACATTTTTATCCATTTCACAAACGATTAAAATTAATCAGATGATTTTCAAAGAATGATCTACATTTTTTTTGCATAGAGGCCTATTATCAGCAACTGTCCTCTGCATCAATCTCCTAGTATGGCTGCTAATCCAAGTTAAGCATTTTATAAGGCTAATTGATTATTAGAAAACCCTTCTGCAAATGTGTTGCACAGCGGAAAACCGTTAAACTAATAAGGAGCACAAAAGGGAGCATGGCATTCTTGAGGTTGTTTTAGTACCTGAAGCATCAGCAGTTGTTTGTTTGTTTACAGGCTCAAAATGGCCAGAAAGAAAGAACGAACTTTTTAGAGACCCGCCAGTCTATTGTTGTGCTTAGAAAAGAAGGCTATTCAATGCGAGAAATTGAAAACTTAAAATCTCTTACCATGCTGTCAACTACTCCCTTCAGAGAGCAGCACAAACTGGCACTAACAAGGACAGAAAAAAAAAAGTGGAGGCCCCGATGCACAACTGTGCAAGAAGACAAATATCTGAGAGTGTGTAGTTTAAGACAAAGACGCCTCACAGGTTGTCAACTAGCAGCTGCGCTAAATAATTCCCGTCAAACACCAGTTTCAGTATCAACAGTGAAGGTGGGTTTTTTTTTTGATGAAGGCAAAGTTTGAAGTACATATTCATCATTTTCCATTAAATCATCATTTCTAATGTCAGCATGTTCTGTTCATTTGCTATATTTCCTATTCAGACTAATTTCATGTGTGTTTCTATGGAAAACAAGAAAATTTCCAAGTGATCCCAAACTTTTGAGCGGTAGTGTATATATATATTGGATGAAATCATCAGCCTACTAACCAGCCTGCAAGGCACTAGTCTCTGCGGTCAGCCTGGAAGGCATTTGAGGCAATACTATTGAAGATTATACAATATGAAATCAACATTAGCCTTCTAACCAGCCTGCAAGGCACTAGTCTCTACAATCAGCCTGGAAGGCATTTGAGGCAATACTATTGAAGATTATACAATATGAAATCAACATTAGCCTTCTAACCAGCCTGCAAGGCACTAGTCTCTACGGTCAGCCTGGAAGGCACTAGTCTCTACAATCAGCCTTGAAGGCATCGGACTGAATACTATCAAAGATTATACAATATGAAATCAACATTAGCCTTCTAACCAGCCTGCAAGGCACTAGTCTCTACAATCAGCCTTGAAGGCATCTGAGGCAATACTATTGAAGATTATACAATATGAAATCAACATTAGCCTTCTAACCAGCCTGCAAGGCACTAGTCTCTACAATCAGCCTTGAAGGCAGCTAACGTTATAGCAACTTGCAGTTGAAGTTTTTAAGCCCAACTAGACAGCTTATTGAACAAAATATCTCACAAGTGGGTCAATTTTATGTCTCAAACAGAGTTACACTTGAAGTTATATTGTAGAAGTGTTTAAGTTAACGAGTATTACCTGTTTAGCTAAGGTTAGGTCTATAAGTTAACTGTAAGACAAAAAAATAACACTTGTTTGCATTGGTTCACATAATCAAAATAGCTGAAATATCTAATGTTACCTCACGAATCAGTTTCTTTAATGAGAAAACTCCAGATTAAATGCATTCGTTTTTAAAAATATTGTTGTTCTTAAGCCCTCTTACCGAGTAAAGGCTTCCGAATTGAATTGGCTGCCTCGTGAGCGGATTGGTTGTACTCTTGCTCGCGATCTGATTGGCTGTACTTGGGGGCGGCGTTTACGCAGCCTGACAGGCTGAGTAGCCTGGAAGTCAACGTCTGAAGGCAACTTCACCCTGCAGCTACTGTCCATGCTCAGCCCCCACCTTCCCTACGACCCCAGAGCCATAGCCGACTATCTACAATCGAAACAGGGCCACTCTGACTCCATAACTAAGAGATATAAACACATGAACGAACGTCAGTTGATGTCAAGTGATTCTGTACTATGACATCTTCAAGTTACTCCCCTTCACCCAATCCAGTAAATATGTCAAATTACGTGTCATTTTTCATTCGAAATAAATCCATTTGCAGGATAACATTCGCTGCTGTTGAGCAAGCTAGCATCAACGTAACGTTAGTTAATGTTAAGTGCTAATGCTGAACCAACATTTGCGTGAATAAATCTAATGCCGGACTTTACCATAACCAGACTCTGATCCCAAAATCAGCTGGCCAGTCGATCACCACTGTTAGTTGACCATCACTTTACCGTCCGTCGTCAACACAGTTATAGCGGAGTTCAAAATTATGAAGTAATCTTAGCTGCTCATGCACAAGTAAAACTAGGGACAAGATCATTTTAGAACGTTACGTATGCCGCCCGCCTGATGCTAATTTAAAGTATGCAACCAGTTTGCCTGATATGCAATCTTCATTAGCAAGACCTCTTCTAGCAATCAAGTATCATTAGTCACAACTAAACATTCTGTCATGTTTCATTAAATTATGCAATGTTTTCCGTTACATTTCGTGCGTTCATTTAGGGTTCATTATCATCGAAGCCATTTCAAGCTTCTTAGCTGATGTGCCTTCCACACGATTGACATCAGGTTCAAGTACACCCTCAAGCCGTGCGATTTATTCGTGCACTGCAGTTTGGTTGGCTGTTATGTTTCCCGCATGCCGCCATCCATGGCAGAAACTGGTATTATGACACAAGACGGTGCGCAACTAGTGATTTACCGTGCTAATTCAGGTTGATATCTCTGCAGCACTATACCTTGTCATCTTTTTTAGGACATCATTGCCCTTATTTCTTCTCTTTCTTTTGCTGAGTCTAGCTCATTTTTTGGATATTTTGACCTCAATTCTTACACAGGGCACCTTTAAGGGAAAATGATATCTAAATGTGGAAGAACCACTAACGATATTGATTTTACATTATATTTACCTATTTTTAGGTATGTTGCGGAAAGAAATGAGTAATGAGTTTCGTGAAAAATGGGAAATTAACCCTCTATTAACCACCGTAGCATATCTGCTACATAAAGTGAAAGGGTTAACAGCCTGGACACCCTGCTGGTTTTGTTTCTTATTGCCAAATAAACATTTGAGAATAACTTGAATGGTCGGTCACTTTAATTTTTCCATTCGCATTATAACCCAATGTAGCAGATCTGCTACATTTTGGAAAGGTGGGCCAAAGGATCGAATTTTTTTTTTTTTTTAACTATTTTTCCAAATATTGGCCCATAATCAACATATTTGCCTAGGGAAATGATTTTTACACAGTTGGAAGGGTACTTGGTTAACAGAGGGTTAACTATTTGAAAAACTATGAGTTGCAATTAGAAAGCTGCTTAGATTAATGATGTATATGTGAAAACTGTTACACAAATATGAGCTTTACAAATAACATCATTACTGATGCTAATGTACATTGTAACAATCATGCCAAATAAATGTACACATCTATAGGCTGGTTTCATTGCACTATTCAGTGCTATATTTGAACATTTCTACTGTGTAGTTATACAGTAACATCACAAAACATTTACAATATTGTTTTTCGAGTAAAATTATATATGTTATCAGAAAAAAATCCAGTATACATTTAGGAAAACGTCATCTTTTTACATTAAATTACAATGAATGAGCACCACAAATGTTTGTGGAATAACAAAATAAGAGCCTTAAATAAAAATTGATAAATAAAGAACTGCTCTGTACATCTATTTCAAATACATTTTTTCCAGTTTAAACAATAAACTATATTTATCTGTAATAAGCCCAGGTGCAAACAACAACAACAAAAAAAAAATTACTCAAGGCAAATATATATATATATATATATATATATATCCAGTCATGCCCAAAATTATTCATATCCCTACCCATTTTTGGGTTTTTTCGAGATATTTTTTGACAAATCAAATTTATTCTTGCACAAATGACACAGTAGGTTGACATCAGGCTGTAAGAATTACAGTAAACAATTTTTTGAGAAATACAATACTTTTTGGTATTTTATTTGACAGGTTTACAAAAAATGCCATGTCCAGAATTATTCATGCCCTTTTCTCAGTAATTGATGGCAAAGCCTTTATTCACAATTACAGGCTCCAAACGCTTCCTTTGGTTGATCACAAGGTTTCTACACGTTTCCACGGGGATTTTGGCCCACTCCTCTTTGGCAAACTTCTCCAGGTCCTTAAAGTTTAAGGTTTCCTTGCCATGACCTTGGTCTTCAGTTCCCTCCACAGATTCTCGATAGGATTGAGGTCGGTGCTCTGGCTTGGCCACTCCAAAACGTTCACTTTGTTGTCCACTAACCATTTCTTGACGGATTTGGCCGTGTGTTTTGGATCATTATCCTGTTGGAAGATCCATTCCTGCCCAAGACCAAGTTTTTCGGCGGATTGCTTGATGTTTTCACTGAAGATCTGGAGACACTGGTCCTGTTTCATAGTGCCATTCACTTTAACAAAGTTTCCGGGCCCATTCGCTGAAAAGCAACCCCAGAGAATGATACTCCCGCCACCTTGTTTGACCGTTGGGACCATGTTTTTCAGGTCGAACGCTTAACCTTTCTTACTCCAAATAAAAGCCCCATCTCTGTGCCTAAACAGCTCCATCTTTGTTTCATCTGTCCATAACATAACGGCCAGAAGCTTTTATCTTCATCCAGGTTAGCTTTTGCGAAGGCTAGACTAGTTCTTGTGTGTCTGGGTTGGAGAAGTCTAAGTGGCGTAAGAAAGGTAAAATGTTCAACCCGAGAAAAACTGTCCCAACGGTCAAACACGGTGGCGGGAGTATCATGCTCTGGGGTTGCTTTTCAGCAAATGGGCCGAGAAACCTTGTTAAAGTGAATGGCATTATGAAACAGGACCAGTATATCCGGATCCTCAATGAAAACATCAAGCAATCCGCCGAAAAACTTGGTCTTGGGCAGGAATGGATCTTCCAACAGGATAATGATCCTAAACACATGGCCAAATTAGTCAAGAAATGGTTAGTGGACAACAAGGTGAATGTTTTAGAGTGGCCAAGCCAGAGCTCCGACCTCAATCCTATCGAGAATCTGTGGAGGGAACTAAAGACCAAGGTCATGGCAAGGAAACCCTCCAACCTTAAGGACCTGGAGAAGTTTGCCAAAGAGGAGTGGGCCAAAATCCCCATGGAAACATGTGGAAACCTTGTGATCAACCAAAGAAAGCGTTCGGAGGCTGTAATCGTGAATAAAGGCTTTGCCATCAATTACTGAGAAAAGGGTATGAATAATTCTGGATATGCATTTTTTGTAAATCTGTCAAATAAAATACCAAAAAGTATTGTATACCTCGAAAAATTGTTTACTGTAATTCTTACAGCCTTATGTCAACTCACTGTGTCATTTGTGCAAGAATAAATTTGATTTGTCAAAAAATATCTCAAAAAAAAACAAAAATTGATAGGGTGTGAATAATTTTGGGCATGACTGTATATATATATATATATATATATATATATATATATAAAACATAGAAACACAAATGACAAAGGAAGACAATTTTTGACTCGTGCCCTGTCCGGGCCTCAAACTCACATTGTACAGCACCAAATTGCCTAGCCAAGAAGCGGTAACATATATATATATATATATATATATTCTTGTGAAGAAAAATATAAAAAAACAACAAAAGTACAAGACTTTACCGCTAGTCCTTTCTGCCATCAAGAGCTTCTTCAGGCAAACTGAAGTATATATATATATATACTATTCAAAAAAAGTAGGGGATATTGGATTTACAAGTACCATGAAATGCAGATCATGAGGTCAGGAAGGAAACAAATGACATAAAAACATTAAGGAAACATTTGTCAATTTATTTGAAACCCTGTGTACAGTCAGTAAAGGACAGATTCTCCAGAATAAGGGTCGACACAAACACAGGGTCACACAGCAAATTTACCACCATTGTGAAACAGAGTCAGTAGCTGGTAAAACCCCCTCGGTTGGCTAGACAAGCTCGAATTCAGCGTGGCATACTCCTAACGAGACGTCCCAGGTCATTTTGGGGAACGTTATTCCATTCCTGTTGCAATGCTGCAGCAAGTTCTTGGACATTGGCAGGAGGTTGTTGACGTTAGGCGTAGTTGCTGTCCAAGCATGTCCCAGACATGCTCGATGGGGAAAGGTCCGGACTGAGTGCTGGCCATGGTAATGTGGTGATATTCTGCTGCTGGAGGTAATCTGTAACGATCCTGGCCCTATGACATCTGGCATTGTCATCTTGGAAAATGAAACGGCGGCCATAACGACGTGCAAACGCGGCACAACATGGGGTGCCAAGATGTTGTCCCGTAGTACTGCCCTGTGACACGTCCAGCAACAACATGCAAGTCTGTTCTGCCGGCAGCAGTGATGCCTCCCCACACCATTACAGATCCACCCCCATACGGATCATGTCTAATGACGTTAACGTCATGGAAACGCTCGTTACGCCGGCACCAAACCCTCCTGCGTCTGTCAAGGAAGTCCACAGTGAACCTCGACTCATCTGGAGAACATTACGTTGTTCCATCGGCGATTATCCCAGCGTTGATGATGACGACACCATTGAGTCTGGCCCTAATGTGACGATCCCTCAAACAGGGAATGACACGAGGACGCCGGGCGTGTAAGTGAAATCTGTGCAGACGATTCCTGATGGTCTGGCCACTCACTACCAAGCCAGTATCCCTTTGAAGTTGAGACCTCATCTGATTTGCTGTTACCATACGATTTCTCAAGACAATAGTGCGGATGAATCTGTCCTGAGCCTGAGTTGTTGCCCTTGGTCGACCGGATCGTGGGCTATCCTGAACAGACCCTGTAGCACGATGTCTGGACCATAATCTGCTGATGACAGACTGGGAAACATTCATTGCCCTTGCCACAACGACCTGTCTTGTGCCAACCTGTAGCATGCCAAGGGCACGTAACCTCTCCTCCTGTGTTAGACGGTGCATGCTCTCTGTTTAATTAACGACTTCAACCACTGATAATCTGATGCTTTCTCTTCAAAATCTTCCTTTACAGTGGCTCTAACCTTCCAATTCAGAGTCATGCAAATTTGTGGCACAACCCCCTTGATCATCAATAGCATCCCGTGCAGATCGTGAGAGTGTCATTGATGTGTTTGGGTGATGAATTTCTTTGGAAATGCTTCCTCAGTAAGGAACTATACAACATGGTTTCGTATCCCTTTGTATATGTGAAAATTTTGATCTCAAAATAAAATATCCCCTACTTTTTTGATATATATATATATATATATATATATATATATATATATATATATACACTGTGTGTTGTATCAGTACATTTAAGCAATTTTGGTCAATTCAAGGCTAGTGGATGAATCACAAAAGTTCATCTGTATCAGTATTTACGAGTCTCTCTATTCATACACAAATCAAAGGTAATGGTAAGCTGCCATGTGTGTTTGTTATTTTCAATATACAAATGGACTTTAATCTTCACAATTGGCCTTTTGTCTTCTGAAGTTCTAAATGAATGTCCTTTTAACACATTCTAAGTTTATTGCAGCACTCTCCAGTTTCTGCAAAGTTGCAAAATTCTTGGCACAAATCAAGCATTGAACATATAGTTTGAATTACATTATCCATTCGCATAAATAGCAAATAGAAAATTTAAACATTACCCATCTGACATATAAATCTTGCAATAAGCCCAGACATAAATCAGGAAATAAGCATATTGTACCACAATGAAATCTATTTGTTATTATACATTGTAATATACATGAATGGGCTTATTACCAAACACAGGCTTATTGCCAGATAAATAAGGTAAGTGCATGACAAAATAACAATTCTACATTTCTACACAGGAAATAAAGTAAAACCTGTCTACTCCAACCTCTAGATTTTCTGTCATCCTGTGATATATGACTTCCTGTGAGGTGAACTAGACAGGTTTCACTGTGAAAAGAGTTGGAACCCTGAACAACTAAACCACTCAATTTTCCATTCTGCTACCAATATTGTGATGCCGCATTCACAAAAATGTGAATGAGGAAGCACATTTTGGTAGAAGAATGGGTTGAAAATAAAGGCGGGTTTTATTTTCTGTTGAGATTAATGAACATTAACAGCACTGTAAATCATGTTGCGATCGGACCAGTATGACTGTAGGACACCATTCTGCACACACAGCACATTTGTGTAGATATGGTCTATTTGTGTATGGAGGTTTGTTGTTTGTTCATCAAGAACCTGTTTGCAGTTGAAAGTTTCTTCCATAAAGCTGAGAAAGTTTCTTTGCTGTTTTTGCAAATCAATATTGAAGTCTCCCATTATCATGATCTTCTGACTGGGATCAATATGAGGCAGTAAATTTGTCTGAAGAAATGTTGAGTAGACTGGAAAAGAACGTGAAGGTTTTTTGTAGATAACTACAAACTGTTGAACTGCAGAGCATGTCTTCACCACTAGAATAGAGAGTTCTACAATGTCAGATGAAAATGGCAAAAACTTCAGTACTTCCAAGTTGTTTTTTGCATATATAAGAAGTCCATGATATGGTCTTGTACCTGAACAGTGAGAATCATTTCTATAAATTTGAAATTTGTTCAAAGCAATGGCATCATCTGTATCTCTATCACAAACTCTGGATTCTGCAATACCAATAATGTCTGCAGCATGGACATTTGGATCGGATTTCATGTCTTTAAAATGCTTATGCAGAGATTGAGCATTGTTGAACAGAAATTTTGTATCTGCTTCAATGACATACAGTGGTGTAAAACAAAGTTTTAATTCATGGTGTCTAAGTCTTTGAATTTCTGCGTCAACGTCATCATCTTTGGCCAAGCTCAACTCATTGAAATCAAGGACAGTTGTACAGTTGATATAGGGATTTTACTCTGGACAGTGCGACATAATGGATGTGTGGTATTTTTCGTGTTCTAGTTTGATTCAAACTGACAACAACGCTGGCAAGGGTGGCACCCTGAGCTTTGTGCACAGTTTTTGCTGCCGATGGTTGAAGTAGAAATTGAGCTCTTTCATGTTTTCCTGTTGTACACGAAAGTTCGCTTTGTTTCAAAAATTAGTGTCCAGGTGGTGTCAATATCTGAGGTATAGAGGTGTTTGAACTGATTTCTCCTGTATGTTCCAACTTTGGGGTCATCAAACTGGACTCATACTATTGCAGGTCTTGAATTGGAATCTTCGTATTCAATGTGCTTCACTACACATGTTGATCCATTGGTCAACCCATCATTCACATCAAGATTCACGTATATGTCGTATATCATGTCAAAAGCTATTGTGAGGCTTTTTTTTAGCTGTCCAGTCGTAGACTTTTTATCAGGAAAGGCTTGTATTGTAACAATTGCCTTTTTTCTTTCAATTAAGACAACGCTTCAATAACGCTTTACAAGGGGGGAGACAGTATATCACCGCGTTATGGACAAAAAACCCGACACTTCGTTCATGCAAACACAGCTGTTGTAATAGGACAATTTCATCCATGTACAAATACATCACACAAATTACGCACAACCCCAGAACAAGTATTCAATTTCCTACAAGTCCCGCAACCAACTAGACAATTAAACGAATCAAATCAGACAATCTGATCACAGAGTTTTTCCCAGTCCACACACCATGCAGTTGTTCGCTAGAAAACCCCTTGAATCCCCGACACCCCTATCAAGTCCCGAAATGAAGAATTTTAACTTTCCAAAAAGGATGTGGACAGCCCCTGCAATTGACTCCTTTTTGGCTCACCACCTGCGATTGCAGAAACGCAGTCAAACTTCAATGGGGTGCGTCGCTCTCCTCATTCCCTTCCAACGCAAAAATATATATATATCCCCACAAAAAAATGAACATTCCAGCCTTGCAAAAACGTATATTCCTGCCGGATGGCAAAGTTCAGATGAAGTTAAAAAAACGCGCCTCCGCCGCCAGGTAAGTCCATTCCTTTGATCTAAACCTCTTCCATAATCCTCTCTCCTCCCATTTAAAAGATATGGCCCCCCTCCCATTGGCTGATAATTTCAGGTGGAATTCTTCACAATTATACATGCGTCCCACTATTTAGGGTCAAAGAAAACCCAAGTAAAAGGGCCAAGACAATTCATATGAAGCATTACATTCACATATTGACACCAAAAAAAAAATAAAAAAATGAGATACAGTACAATGTAACATGAATTTGTTACAGAATCAACCTTTTCTTAACATCTGCTGTGAGTTTTGTTTGTGAGAGGATGTCTGTGTCAGCCTTGACATGCACTTTGTTTGTTGCAAGGTTCTCTATTAGGTTTGAGTTGAAGCTATCCACAAACTTGTTTTCTATAATTAATGAGGGGTAGATCTTGGGTACTTTTCATGCCCTTGCTCTATTTCACGTTCTGATAGTGTCTTTAGGTCTTGGGTGGACAATTCAGCATGGCGAAGCCTGTTGAGAAGTTCTGTGAACTGAATATCTCCTTTCTGTCACATGATTTCAGTGAGTTCAAACATTTGGAAATGTTTTTTCCAGAGATTGGTTGCCAAGCCTTGACCTGGGTTTGATAGGTCTTTAAAAATCCAAGAGTCAGCAACAGGTTGAAGCTGATACAAGTCACCAACAGTGATCACACTGATTCCACCAAAATCTGTCTTTTTGCCAGTCAATTGCTGTAGCCTTTCGTTGATAAATGTTAACAGCTTATTGCCAACCATGAAAACCTCATCTATGATCACTACTGATGTAAAGGGCTGGTTAATGTGGAGTTTCAGATGCCGTGGCAGGCGAAGGTGCACCAAGCACGGAGCCGGCACAGCTGAAAGTGATAGAGCGAGAATGTAAGGGAAAAGAGCTCGCGTTTCTGAATACACGAAAAACTTGAGTGCCAGAAACAAGGCGAGCAACAACAGAGGAAAAGAAATCTCAATAAACGAGAAAATAACAAGGCACCAAACAACTGTGCCATAAAATCCCTAAAGAAGCAGAGCTTCCCAGAAATAAAGATAATATATATATATATAGTCTGAAAAACCCTGACTACAGATTTCTCAAGCTGAAGCGAGTAACTTGAAAGCAGACACTCCAGCAAAGGAGGCGTGGCGACCTCCGGCTTATATAGACTCCGGGGAAGGACCGCCCTGGAATAATCAGCCAGCTGGATTAAAAATTCGATTGGGAAAGAATACGATGTCGTCAGGGATGAGAGTAACAAAGAAAGCAAAAAGCACATACACAAACCATGACAGGACCCCCCCTAAGGGACGGCCCCAGACGTTCCCAAAGAACCCCTTGCACAGAACTCAGAAATAAGAGCAGGGTCCAGGATATCCCAAGCAGGGACCCAACAACGCCTCGGATCGTATCCTCCCAGTCCACCAAAACTGGAATCCCGACCCACACGCCTCTCGGCCTGTCCTGACGTACAGTGTACGCCGGGCCCCCCCTCAATCATCCGGCGGGGCGGGGATTTGTCGGCAGGTGCCAGGACGCTGGTGCTAACCTGTTTAAGCATGGACACATGAAAGGCGGGATGGATCCGCAGGGATCTAGGGAGCTTAAGATGCACAGTGACAGGGTTAATCCTCTGCAATATCTTAAACAGGCCAATAAAGCGAGGGGCCAATTTCCGAGATTCCACTCTCAAGGGGAGATCCCGAGTGGAAAGCCAAACTCTCTGGCCCACTCGATAAGATGGGGCCAAACGGCACTTTCTGTCAGCCGCAGATTTCTGTCTACGCCCAGCCCGCAACAAGGAGGAACGGACCTTAGTCCAAACAGACCGGCAGCGTCGAATGAAGTGTTCAACAGAGGGAACTTCTGACTCCTTCTCAGACTCAGGAAACAGAGGAGGCTGATAACCCAACTGGGCCTCGAAAGGAGAAAGACCCGTAGAGGAGTTACACAATGAGTTATGGGAATATTCAGCCCATGCCAAAAAGCGACTCCAGAAAGCAGGATTATCGGCCGCTAAGCACCGAAGAGTATTCTTGAAGGACTGATTAGTACGCTCAGTCTGCCCGTTAGTTTCAGGATGGAACCCTGATGACAGGCTCACTGTGGCCCCCAACTGTTTACAAAAAGCACGCCAGAATTTGGCCGCAAACTGAGGACCCTTGTCAGAAACCACATCTAGGGGGAGACCATGCAGCTGGAACACGTGATTAACCACTAGGAAGGCTGTCTCCCGCGCCGAAGGCAGTTTAGGCAGCGCGATAAAATGAGCGGCCTTGGTAAAACGGTCGACCACGACCAAGATGAGAGTATTGCCATCAGAGATGGGCAGGCCTGTGATAAAATCGAGCGCAATATGGCTCCAAGGGCATTTGGGTACAGGCAACGGGCGCAACAGGCCAGCGGGGGGGAGATGGGACACCTTGTTCCTGGCACAAGTGCTGCATGCCGCCACAAATTCCCGAATGTCTTTCATCATACTGGGCCACCAAAATCGTCGGGCCAAGAACTGCTTGGTTCGATGGACCCCAGGGTGACCTGCCAGATGGGAAGAGTGTCCCCACTGGAGAACCTGAGGATGAACCGCAACGGGGACAAATAAACAACCGGACGGTTCCCCACCAGGACCGGGATCGGTTCTTAAGGCCTCCTGTACCATGGGTTCCACGTCCCACTGGACGGGCGCCAAAATCTGGTCAACCGGAATGACCGACTCCGGCATAGGATCATGGTTGGAACGATCATAAATCCGCGATAAGGCATCCGGCTTAATATTTTTTGAGCCAGGGTGGTAAGTTACGTGAAGTTAAAACGGTTAAAAAATAATGACCACCGCGCCTGCCGAGAATTACGTCGCTTGGTCTGCTGAATATACTGGAGATTTTTATGATCAGTCCAGACTACAAACGGTTGTTCAGACCCTTCCAGCCAATGGCGCCACTCCTCTAATGCCAGTTTAACAGCTAACAACTCCCTGTCACCGATGCTGTAATTTCGCTCAGCCGCTGACAATGACCTGGAGAAGTAGGCGCATGGGTGTAGCTTATTGTCCCAAAGGGGGCGCTGGGACAAGATGGCACCCACCCCAACCTCCGAGCCATCAACCTCCACCACAAATGGGAGGGAGGGGTCGGGCAAAACAAGAATAGGTTCTGAGCTAAACAGTGTCTTTAGCTCTTGAAAGGCAGCCTTGGCTGCTGGCGACCAGGCGAAAGAAGGGGAGGTCTTTCTTTTAGTGAGGGCGATAATGGGAGCAGCTATCCCGCTAAAATTGCGGATAAACCTTCTGTAAAAATTGGCAAACCCCAGGAAACGTTGGACCTCTTTGACATTTTGGGTGGCAGGCCAATTCCTGACGGCTGCCACCTTGTCAGGGTCCAAGAAATGAGACCGTCTTGGTGTGAAAGACGCATTTCTCGGCCTTGACAAAAAGCCTGGCTTTGAGAAGGGCCTCCAGCACCTCTCTGACGTGTTGTATGTGCTCGGAGAGAGTTGAAGAAAAAATTAAAATGTCGTCAAAGTAAACAAGAACGAATTTCTCCAACATCTCTCGGAGAACGTCATTAACGAGTGCCTGGAAAACAGATGGGGCGTTAACCAATCCAAATGGCATAGCCAAATATTCGTAATGCCCGTCATGCGTATTAAACGCCGTTTTCCACTCGTCTCCATCTTGTATCCGAACCAAGTTATACGCATTCCGCAGGTCCAGCTTAGTAAAAAACGACGCCTCCTGCAAGCGTTCGAATGCAGAATTCATCAAAGGAAGAGGGTATCGGTTTTTAATGGTATTACTATTCAGGCCCCTGTAATCAATACAAGGTCTAAGGCCACCATCCTTTTTTTCCACAAAAAAGAACCCCGCCCCGGCGAGGGACGTGGATGGTCGAATAAAACCATTAGCCAGGGCTTCCTGAATATATTCCCACATGGCCTTCCGTTCAGGACCTGACAATGAGTACAATGACCCCCTAGGGGGGGTGGTGCCAGGGTGGAGATTGATCTTGCAATCGTAAGGGCAATGAGGAGGTAAAGTAGAGGCCCGTTGTTTACTAAAAACCTCCGCGAGATCAGTATAAGCATTAGGTACGTTATGAGGCAAACAAAAATTTAAAGCAGCCCCTAAATTCTCAACCTGTTCGGACTCAGCTGCATCAATGACAGTCTCTGGATCGGAGCCACATTTGGAATAACAATCATCCTCTGGCTGTCACCAGTCAAATTGAGGGTCCCACTTCGACCCCTCCTCGGCCCCCTTCTCTAGGTTAGGAGGGCAGTGTGGGATAATCTCCCCTGAATCGCTCCAGGCGTCACTTTCTTTCATGGATTGACGTCCAGGCCCACACATAGAGCTATCCATACAGTGGGATCTACAATCAGAACCCCACTGCCCAACTGGGTTATCCTTATTCCCCCCAGGATCTGAGGCTTGTGTTTTCGTAACCAAGAATGTCCTAAAACAACTGGGAACACGGGGGAACTGATAAAAAAAAACCGGATCTCCTCAGAGTGTCCACCAAGGAAACTGAACATAGACAAAGGTTCAGAGATTTCGTATATAACTCCATCACCCAACGGGCGACCATCCTAAGTTTTAATAGAGCGTGACTGCAAAAGAGGGCGAACCGGAATGGAGCGTCTCTTAGCCCATTCCCTATCCATAAAACAGTCTACTGCCCCAGAGTCCAAAAACGCATTAATAAAAATTCTCTGTGTCCCCTTAGTCAATTGTACAGGAATTAAAGTACGATAGGGAAATTGATTCTGACCCTCTAGTGCTCCCCATACCACAAGGGGGACTTCCCGTTTCCCTGAAGCTCAGGACAGCATGGACAGATATGCCCCGGCTTACCACAATTATGGCAGATTATATGTCTGCGACTGGGCTTACGAGCCCTGCTATTAAATAAGCCATCAACCTGCATAGATTCGTCAGGAGTGGAAGTCTCTGTGGGCGGAGTTAGGACTGTGTGAACGCTACGGGGAATACTAACCCTGTTATCAACAGTACCCAATGCATAATGTTTCTCCTTCTTACGTTCACGGAGGTGATTATCAATTCGCACAGCCGTACGAACCAACGAATCTAGGGAAACACAAGGATCCAATGCTGCCAAAGTGTCTTTAACATCCTCAGCCAGAGCATGAATAAAAACTGTCATTAAGGGCGCTTCCGCCCAGCCAGTTTCAGTAGCTAACAAACGAAATGTGATAGAAAAGTTTGCGACACTCTCAGATCCTTGCTTAAGATGTATTAAACGCGTTTCCGCGTCTTGACAACGAACATCCTGATCAAAAACTGATTCCATAGCTCTAACGAGGGCTTCCACAGTATTCACGACCGGTGAATTAGATCAGATTAGTGGACCCACCCAAGTCAGTGCAGTATCAGTCAACAGGGATAAAACAAATGACACTCGAGACTCCTCATTAGCGAACCGTGAAGGTTGGGCTTTAAAGAAAATTTCGCATTGCGCAATAAAGTCCTTACATTTCCCTGCTTCACTCCCATATCTTGAAGGCATTTGCAGTTTCGGTTCTCGGTGGGAGTTCAAAGATTGTGCTTGTGCGACGTTTTGTGTAATCTGAGCCGACAGGGCTTTAACACTCTCTGTGAGGGAGAGTAAAGCAGCCTCCATTCTTTGAGTACTACTTTCTTGTAAGCGTAGTCTCTCTGCAAACTCTGTTGAGCATTAAGAGCTGAGAGACCCTTGCCATGGCCAGAAAGAATAGCTTGATGGTTAGCTACCGTTTTCTCAAACGCAGCCGCGGCTGACGACTCCATGTCTGGCTGGAGTGTTCTGTAAAGGGCTGGTTAATGTGAAGTTTCAGATGCTGTGGCAGGCGAAGGTGCACCAAGCACGGAGCCGGCACAGCTGAAAGTGATAGAGCGAGAATGGAAGGGAAAAGAGCTCGCGTTTCTGAATACACGAAAAACTCAAGTGCCAGAAACAAGGCGAGCAACAACAGAGGAAAAGAAATCTCAATAAATGAGAAAATAACAAGGCACCAAACAATTGTACCATAAAATCCCTAAAGAAGCAGAGCTTCCCAGAAATAAAGATAATATATATATATAGTCTGACAAACCCTGACTACAGATTTCTCAAGCTGAAGCGAGTAACTTGAAAGCAGACACTCCAGCAAAGGAGGCGTGGCGACCTCCGGCTTATATAGACTCCGGGGAAGGACCGCCCAGGAATAATCAGCCAGCTGGGTGAAAAATCCGATGGGGAAAGAATATGATGTCGTCAGGGACGAGAGTAACAAAGAAAGCAAAAAGCACATACACAAACCATGACAACTGACAAATTTCTGTACTTTGTTCTGAAGGAGTTCAGTTCATCTGCATGCATATGTTGCTGTGTTTGATACATTTTTTTGTGGAAAACAGAAGCAATTGTTGTGCCATTGATGTTGTATGCAGCTTTGCCTGTGTATGCACATAACATGATTCGGACATCCTCTGGGTTTTCTCCTTCTTCAGAGCACAACAATCTATGTAATGTCTGATATACTACATCAATTACTACTGATTTTCCTGTACCTGCTCCACCAGTCAGAAAGGCAAACAGAGGTTCTTCTTTATCTCTTAACCAATTTGTGACATGATTATGGAACTCCCTTTGTTTACAATTTAGAGATTGAAGGAGTGAGTGGTATTGGTCATCAGGCATGTGAACTGCGCTAGCTTCTAAATCCGCTGGTTTTGAACAAGGACCAATTTTGGGTCCAATGTCATATTCCTTATGTTGAATACTGTCAGGGTCAAAATGGATGAATTCTTCAGATGGCACACCACCTGCTTCTGCATCTTCTGCTTAAACATGCTCTGTGTTTGGAGCAACTTCATCATAATCACACGTGTCTTCCTCAGCTTGCTGTCTCGCTTGTTCCAATTCCTCCATAAAGTGTTCATACACCTTTTGTTTATCTTGGATTGTATCAGCATTTCTTCTGTAGTGTTCCTCATAGGATTCACAATTGCCAATAATGTCTCTCTGTTCATTCTTCCATGGCAAATACAGAAGAAGCTTCTCTCTGTAATAGTTTTCAGAACTGGTTTTTCGGCTAAAGCCAACTAAACTGATTACGCTGGAATTTTTATGTTTCCTGATTTTGATGCCATTTTTTAATGTCACTAAAACGTCTTCTGTCGTGAATGTCTCTGCTTCAGTTTCACTTTCAGACATGTCCTCTTTCTCAATGTCATCCTCAAATTGTGTTTCTACTTCATTGGCATTTTTTTCTTCTTCTCTTTCCTCAGACTTTTCCATTTCCTTTGGAAATGTTGCCTCTAGCTGGGAGATATAATCAGCTAAGCACCACTGTTCTAACCGTTTTGGTCATTTTGAATACCTTTTGATCATACTTTTTGCATGGATGTATGTAGAGTTATCTGACAGATTATTAATCTCATTTTCTGTTTTCAGGAGAAAGACTCTTTCATCAGGTGTTGATGTGTTAACAAACACCACATCTCGGGAAGCTTGAGTCAAAGGCATCTGAAGTATAAGACAGCTTGCTTCTTGAGTGCTAACTTCAACAAAATTAAGGAATTTGTTACCAATATGTCTCAGTTGGTGCTTCAAGTCCATATTTCCTTCTGCTGCTTCTTGCAATGCCTTTTCTAGCATAGCACTTATGCCTCTCTGAGATTTGCTGATATATGAGACTATGTAAGATGCACAAGCAGATGGGTTCAGTACAAACTGGATGTCCAAGTTAGCACTCCATGCCTTGAGAATGACAGGATTATAATAGTTTACTCTCGTTTCTGATGGACGTCTTTTCAGGAAAATTTTTGGACTTTTCAACGAAGCTCTGATGCATTTAATGTACTCTTCAAGAGACACATCTGTAACGCCATTGAGGAAACTTTCAAACTCCAAGTTACAACCATCTTTGTAGTCATTCATCTTTTGTTGAAGTTCATTGTAGTTTTTCTTGTATTTGTCAACATCTGTTTCCAGATGTTCAAGCAGCATTGTTCTTGGTAATGGAGGAAGAGGAAAGCCAAATCTACAAACAGATTTCCCACCTTTTTTGCATGTTTTTGAATGCTTGTGTACTTGAAGGTCAACAAGGGTTTGAAGTTCAGGATCATCTGTTTGTAGTGAACAGGTGACGTATTTGTCTACATAATCCACTATTGACTTCTCATCATCATCTGGATACTTTGGTGCATCATTTGTCCAAAGAAGCATATGTATGTGTGGTGAACCTCTGTTTTCGAACTCGACTCGTCTGAAAACATCAGTTCCTTTTCCAATAGGGTCATGATTACTTTTTATGACAGAACTGATAAACTCTTGTACTCTGTTGTCAAAGTATCTAGCACATCACCGGATCCTTCTTCACCAAGTTTGATTTGGTGTTCCAATCCAAAGATGCAAGATCGTCATCTGATAGAATAGTTCCATCAAGTCTTGCCAAGGTTTTTAGCAGATCTGGCCAACTTGTATCAGCCGATGACAATAACATGAACCATGTTGGTAGACAGAGCTGTCCGATTGTTGCAAATGCATCTTTTTTCTTGGATGACAAGTATGCAGGTGAATTTCTGAGTGTCCTAAAAATTTAGTAGCCTTCATTAAGTCTGACTATGTTTCTTGCAGACAATTCATTTCGCACTTGCCCTGCAGTTATCTTTTTATTACCATCGGTTTTGCACCGTCTAACCACAAGATAGACTTTGTCACTGACCTGTTTGATCTGGATCTTTTTCAATTTAAAAAATATGTTTGGGACAGATTGAGCAGCTCTTCTGTCAACACTTCTTAATTCCCATTTGGCAATGTCACTATAATACACGTTTTCTTTTCCCGGTCTTCATTTTCCATCCTTTTCTGTCCACAAAATATTGAAGGAAAACAGAGGTATTCTGCATCTTTGTCTTCATACAGACTTATTGGTTTCTGGTTTTCGCCAGGAGCAAAAACATATATTTTGTTTGTGTCAATATCTGCCTCATCAACTAAAGTATCTGTATTCCCTTGACCTGCCTTTTCTGAAGAAAGTTCAAAAAAGTTATCAGAGGCATCTTTTGGGTCTCTATCATCTCTTGAACTGGAGCTTCCAGTCAACTCCACAATTATCTCATCATCAGTATTTGTGATTCTCTCTTCCCAAGTGTGATCAATCTGTATATTTGCATTTTTGTATAACTCGCTATTTTTCATGAGCCAGTGTAATGCTTTAATCACAATTTTAGGGCGGATATTTTCTGAAAAACATGAACTCTTGTGAGATAACCGCTTTTTCAATTTCACTGCAACTGTAACATGCTCATCAATCTGTCTTGGAAGTGCGTTTATTGTTGGTTGTATGTCAACAGGAACATTAACAATATTTCCTTTTGCTGATAACTGACCTCCTCTTGGAAGCTCACAAATCTACATAAATGGTGTACGTTGCGACATCAACCTTTCTTCAAGAGGGTGCAAATTGAGAACCTCTGGTTTTTCGGGCCATGACATACCATTTTTAACTGAGAGTTTAGGTGTCTTATTTTCCCTTAATGATGCGAGACAGGTCGAACAAATCCATTCTTTACCTTCAAAAGATTTCAAACCGGTACAGATGTCTTTGCTTTGCAAGGTATCTGGGCTTCCTCAAGATGAACAACACTCTTGCGAAACCATGTTTGGTGACAACGTGCAAACATAAATAGGGCCATTTGCAACTTTAATACGAAATTTTAGTATGCACTCATCTATTGTAGTTCCCATGTGTCTTTTTCTATTTTGTGCACTTTCATGTTCTGGTAATTCAACAACTTTCCTTTTTACTGTTTTTGACATTCTATTTCTACATCTTTCTGTCTGTCAGAACAGAATCCTGTATTCTTGCTTTTTTACTCTTTCTTTTTCCAACTGCAATGGATTTTTTCTGTCAAGTCTTTTCCTTTTTATCTCTAAATCACAATACGCCTTGCTTTGTCCAGCCTTGTTCTTGCTTTTAAGTGCGCTTCGTCTTTCCTTGAGAATAGTTGCCAATTGTTTCCTTGATTTCTGTTTTTCTTTAAGTTCATGTTCCTTAAACCCCTGACATTGTCTGGCCATTTTCTTGCAATTAAGTGTACTTTGTCTTTCTTTTTCTTTAGTGTCCAATTGTCCTCGCTTTTCCCGTTTTGCTTTGAGTTCATGTTCCTTGAACTCCTGACTTTGTCCTTTTTCATGCAATTTAAATGTACTTTGTCTTTCTTTTTCTTTAGTCTCCAATTGTTCTCGCTTTTTCCGTTTTGCTTTGAGTTCATGTTCCTTTAACTGCTGACTTCGGCCTTTTTCTTGCAATTAAGTAAACTTTGTCTTTCTTTTTCTTTAGTTTCCATTAGTTCTCTCTTTTTCTGTTTTACTTCAAGTTCATGTTTCTGAAACTCCTTGCTTTGTCTGGCTTTGTTCATGCTTTTAATAGTCCTCTCTCTATCCTTCTGTTTATAATCTTGGTTTTGCCTGGCTTTCTGCTAGCTATTTACAGAACAGCAACTTTCTTTCTCTCTAAAACTCAAGCTTTGCCTTCTTTTCTGCATATATTCCTTCATATACTTTTTTCTGTTTGCAGAAGATTGTTAAAGTGTTTTCTACTTTGCCTTTTCAGTCTGATAGTCAAAGTATTTGTCTAGCAAAGACTTTCGCACTTCAGTCAGTTTGTTGATAGTGACTGGTTGAATTTCAAACTGACAGTGACTGTTAATCGAAATGTTTGCACTTCGGTAAAATGAAAACATGAAATTTACCAGATGTTGTATGTTGTGAAAGCTAACTTCTATAGCTCTACCGTCAACTCATGAGAAACCATCAGGGCAAAGCGAGTGAGAATCAAACATTGAAGGATTTCTGTTGCTATCCAGATACACTGCTGAACAAATCTCACCAACAATTATCAGACCTTGATTGTAGTTGGAAAGCAAACTCTCAGTACCTTCCTGTAGGTTCAATGTGCCTTGAGATTCATTCCAACTTGAATGTGTAACACAGCCATACAGTGCCTGACAAAAGTCTTGTCGCATAAGGACATAGTAACTAAAAATAGCATATAACTTTATTTCTAACCAATCAATTGTTACAATAAATGGTCCATTTTAATGTCAAGGGCTTTCACATTAATAATTTGGTGCAAAATGAAACCGTCAAAAAGTGTTCTGATGTTCACAGCTTGGCTAAGCCCATAACATCTGTTTTTGCTAGGACAAATGTCGTCTCTTCAGATGATGCAACAAATCGCAGATTAGAGTTTAACCTATGACAAATACTGTAATTAACACATTCCCAGATGTGTATAGAAATAACCCCAGCACACCAGACTTTCATATGAGGTGCGACTAGACCTCTGACAACATACCAAAGATTCAACCACAGACCAAAGTGCTGATCATCAAAAGCTTGAAGACTGAGTCTGCTGCTGAGGTGGCAGACATCTTTAATGTATCCAAATGTCAAGTGGAGGGGATGAGAAAAAGATTTGAAGAAACTGGTGACGTTCATGGCAAGCGCAGGTCAGACAGACCCCGGTATGACAACTGTTTGAAAGGACCGTTTGTTGCTTCAACTGTACAAGGCTAGCCCTTCTTCAACTACAGCGAAGCTACATGAGGAAATGTCACCCAAAATCCCGTTATCTACAAGAAGAGTTTGTCAAATTCTCTCTCAAAGTGGTTTTCATAGCCAAATTAGTACACAGAAGTCTGCATTAAACTGAAAACAAAAAACCTGCATTGCTTTTGCCAAGGCCCACAGCTCGCAGAAAGGATTGATACTGGAAAAGTGGCTGAAAGTTTATTTTTCTGGTGAATCATCCATTGAACTGCATGCCAGTCGCCGTACAAGACCTGTTGGAACCCTCATGGACCCAAGATTCTCCCAGAAAACAATCATGTTTGGTGGAGGAAAAATCATGGTTTGTTGTTACATCCAGCATGGGGGTGTGAGAAAGATCTGCAGAGTGGATGGCAACATCAACAGCCTGAAATATCAAGAAGTTCTTGCTGCCCTACTTATACTGCTGCTCCTTCTCATTCTTCTGCCTCCATGTCACAGTTCCTGAAAGCGAAGAAGGTGAAGGTACTCCAGGATTGGCCAACCCAGTCACCTGACATGAACATTATTGAGCATTTCAGGGGTAAGATGAAGGAGGAGGCTTGGAAGATGAAACCATAGAATCTTAATGAACTCTGGGAGTCCTGCAAGACTGCTTTTTATGCCATTCCAGATGATTTCATCATCAAGTTATCTCAGTCATTGCCAAGACGTATGGATGCAGTCCTCCAAGCTCATGGGAGTCATACGCAATATTAATTCTTTTTTCCAAGGCACCATGGCTTTATGTTCTGATATTATAGTGGCATATTTGTGTATTCAAAATAAAGTGTATGTATAATTTCCACATTTTTTTTCAATGCGACAAGACTTTTGTCCAAGCAAAATCTGACCTTTCTGTACAAATTAAATTATAAAACTCAATCAATGACACAAAACTCTATTTTGGTATATTTCGCATAATCTAGAGGGCTTTGCCTTTCATATAAGCCATTTTTGATTCCAATTGATCAACTACAAGTCAGGTTATTATTTGTTGTTCCTACAACTTGGATAAGTGACAAGGCTTTTGTCAGGCACTGTATATCTGATCATGGTAATGAACTTCATGGTTCTTTCCTAACAAAAAAAAAAAAAAAACACTAGAAGGGAGTTCTTTAAACTGAAGCATCTTAGAAACAATTTTTTTGTAGATTTTAACTCTGCCATTCTTATCCTGAATAACTCATCACCTGCTAGGAGAATATCATCAATGTGTTGTAGTTTTGATGCCTGGTATTGTTCAGTCTTTAAGGAAACCAGTAATAATAAACTAATGCAAGTGCATTGCATTCCTCTCGAAACTGCTGGAAATGTTTCACTGGCCTGGTGAACTGAGCCAAAGTTCAAAGAGATATATGATTGTTGGTGAAATGTATGCTGAGTATTGGTTACTGAAGGTTGCACCTGAGAAGTAGTGGGGTGTGAAGGTACTTCAGACAAACTTCTGGCACGAAAAGGCTGTTCTGATGTTGGCAAGCCACTGGTCTTTGAATGCAAGGTTTTAGAGCATGAAAACACTTTAGTGAATGTTACAGTTTTCATGCCCAAAGGCAATTCAAGTACAGTTTTTGCGCCAGAAGGCAGTTCAGTTACATCATTGGTTCCCCAAGGCAGTTCAGTTACATAATTGGCACCTGAGGTTAGTTCAGTTTCATCATGGGCGCCCGAAGCCAGATTAGCTTCATCATAAGTGCCTGAAGACAGGTTTGTTACATCATTGGCGCCCGAAGGCAGGTTTGTTACATTATTGGCGCCCAGAGGCAGTTTTGTTACATCAGTGGCGCCCAGAGGCAGTTTTGTTACATCAGTGGCGCCCAAAGGCAGTTTTGTTACATCAGTGGCGCGCAAAGGCAAATTAGACACCCTTTTTAAGGAGGCGGTATCCCCCCGTCTCATGATAATATTTTTTACGTGGCCAGTATCGACGAGTCTAACAGGTCTGTCACTCGTCATACAGTCACTCGTAATGTCATCATTGATACTATTTTTTACTTGGCCAGTATCCACGAGTCAATTTCTGTTGTTCTTCTTGGCCAAGGCATTCTTCCAATTCTTTTTACGAGGCATCTTCCTGCAAAACAAAATGAAATTTTTATCGTTATTACAATTAATACGTTTCTTAATCTTTAAGAAAAACAAGAACAAAACAACAGCAATAACGATACGTGCAACCAATGAAAACTAATTAAGCTTTTTAATGTTATTTGCTTTTTGAGAGGTGTATAATCATGATTTTTCCAACTGTGTCAGGCATTGTTCAAAGAAGGCTGGTTAAGTTAATTAAAGCTGAATTGGAACAAAATATAAACTGACATGCATTTTCTCATAATCAACTAGCTACAAACCAAATTTCACTTGATTATCTTCATTCAGTACTGAGAAATGATTATAAAATGAGAGTAACTTGAAATTTTCTGAGCGATAACTTTTGGGAAAAAAAATAACTGAATCGTAACAAAATACATTTTCTCATAATACAACTACATGTCAAATTTCAATATCCCCATCCAGCTCTGAAAAAAAAAGAGTGGGAACTGATAAACCTGTCAAATTTTGGGTTTTTCTGATCAGTTTCACAATTGAAAGGGCACCACTAGGGCCCATGGGATACTTACCGATAAAAGAAGAAAAAGATCCATCGAGGAGTTTGCACATCAGGCCTAGCTGAGGAGTTTTATTCAGGCAACTCCTGAAAAACAGGGATGGGACTGAACTCGTGAATATTGCTCCAGCTCGGCTTGCTTGTGAATATTCAATAACTGATCCTGGTGTGCCATCTAGTGATAGAATATTGTAACTGCGTGCATACATTTGCAGCTCCATGTCAGCTGGCGGACACATCTGCACAAAGATAACCTGCCGAGCACTGCGAGCACCGTTGTTCTTCTCAAACACGCCAAATCCAGATCATCCTTAAATGATGAATTACATCCATATTTTCATTTGTAACGAGTAATGAAGTGGCCAGTGCCAAAGTAACGACGTGAAAGTATACTTTTTATCTTTTAAATGTAGTTGAGTAAAAGTCCCGGTTTAAAAAAAAAAAAAAAACGTAAAGTACAAATCCTCAGAAAAACTACTTAAAGTACTCTAATGAAGTACATGTACTTTGTTACTATTCTTGGTGTGCAACCACGTGATCAAATAGCACGCGCCGCCATGTTGGATATGGAGAGTATTTTTGGTCATAATCCAAATGAAAATTAAAATTAAAATAATCAGGCTAAAATTAAATGTTAAAAATAAAAAGCAAATTGAAAAACCCAATGAAACATGTAAAATGATAACGTGAAACTACAAAACGAAAATGAAACAAGTAAAATTTCAAATGGAAATACGTTAATGGATAAAACGACAATGAAACGTTAAATTTAAAATGCTACTATGTAAATAGAAATGGTCAAATGGAAAACTTAAATTGTAAAGATGAAATTGAAAATGAAAATTTAAATAGCAATAGGGAAACATCAAATGTAAAACTCAAAATGGGAAATGGAAAGGCTTAAATGGAAATGCTTAAATCAAAAGCTTAAATGGAAAAGATAAAATTATCATTTAATTTTTTATTTATGTTTGCATTTTTCCGTTACCATTTTACATTTGGCATTTTGTATTTGCCATTTGCCATTTTCCATTTTGATTTTCCATTTTCCATTTGGCTTCTCCATTTGGATTTCTCATTTGGCGTTTCCATTTTCCATTTGCCTTTTCCATTTTCCATTTGGCTTTTCAACCTGTATGCAAATAAGGAGGCGTGGCCCAGAGGTCGAGGGGACGGTCTGAACCGGCCGAGTGCAGTGGCATCTTGTGGACAGCAGGGGGCTCCTGACTGCTGAGCCAACCTACAGTCTATGATATAAACTGGCAAAGCAGTATATATGTCTATGCTGTCCCATGCACACAACAGTGGAACAATGGCGTGGCCAGAGCGTGCCTCTTTACTGAGACAGGCCCTGGAGGTCCTGGACAAAGACTGCGGGGCTACTTCCACCGCCAGCTCATCCTCCACCTTACACTGCAAGACCCGGGCACATCGCTTCTCCCTCTCCTGATCCATCGAGGGCCTTTACAGTGGCCCGACAGACTGTTCAAGGTAAGTAACATTAAAACGTTGCGAGCAGTATTCCGTTTTCAAGGCAAAGTTCAGGTAACGTTACAGCTAAATGAGCTTAGAGAGCTGTCGGTGTTTAGTGACATTTTATCCAACGTTAACAGGCTCAGGTTTTGTGCACACTACACTTGTAGTTCGAGCTGAGTAAGTTACATAGGTAAGTAGATAATGTAGGCAGCTATACAATGTACATATAGCGCTAGCTAACGTTGGTTACTGACAGGATACCACATCACCGTTTTTCCCGACACAACCTCAACCGTAATTAAACACTAATATCACGTATAAGGTATTCTGTCATGGCTAACATTAATACAGAGAATGTGCACAATTTCTTCCTCTTCTTTGCTAGTGTTTGCATCTAGCCTGTTTCAGTCAGCAGATGTAAGCTAACGCTAGCTTATGGGATGTAAGCAGGGACCAGACATGTTATCAACAACAGGCGGTACAGATCTGTATGTTAGTGGCAGCAACCTGCATGTTTAACTGTATTATCAGTTAGAAACCAGCAACAGACCGCATGCTGAGTCACAGTCAGCCAACACATCAGGTGAATGATACCAGGTAATGTGACAGAAGGTGAGAGAGAAACCTTAGACCAGTTACTTTCGGTTGGATGAATTTAGGACCTGAAGCCTTAAGTGAATTGAGCCCGAAAGCCTTTTCTATGTTATTTAGAGTGAACTACAAGGAGCCACGGACGGTGTGGTTGTCTGCAGTCATCTGATCAGATCATCTACAGGTGCTCGACAGATTCCTTCATCTGCTACAGTGAGAGACATCAGGATCTAACCAGGATCAGCAGGTAACACAATACTGCAGAAAGGCAAAGTTTTGCAGAAGTGATGAGAACAGCCCTTTGACAAGAAAATAAGCCATCAAAATTACAAGACCTGATTATTACATGATTTTCAGCTCAGCCAAGTCATGTTTGTTGTGCTGTCATTACTTACTCAGTGCATTGACATAGATTTGAACACTGCCCCATAAATTTACTGCAACTTTGATGTAGTAAACTTAAAACCAATCCAGCTATTAAAAAATGTCTGAACTTTGCCCTACTTGTAACACTGTCTGATATCTTTATTTGTCTGATGTCCATAGCTGAAAACCAGAGCCTGAAGCAGTTCCCTTTTTATAAAAAGATTATTTTATCTTTTCCATTTAAGCTTTTAAGCATTTCTATTTAAGCCTTTCCATTTCCCATTTTGAGTTTTACATTTGATGTTTCCCTATTGCTATTTAAATTTTCATTTTCAATTTCATCTTTACAATTTAAGTTTTCCGTTTGACCATTTCTATTTACATATTAGCATTTTAAATTTAACGTTTCATTGTCGTTTTATCCATTTAGGTATTTGCATTTGAAATTTTACATGTTTCATTTTCGTTTTGTAGTTTCACATTATCATTTTACATGTTTCATTAGGTTTTTCAATTTGCTTTTTATCTTTAACATTTAATTTTGGCCTGATTATTTTAATTTTAATTTTCATTTGGATTATGACCAAAAAATACCCTCCATAGTTGGATGATATACAAATAAAAAATGGCATCTCATGCGAACAATAACAATGATACATCTCCAAATTTTTTGAAATATTATGGCTCTCTGGAGTCCTCTGCCAAGTCAAGATACAGAGAAAAGGTTGAAATTTGCGGTTTTGACCCATATTAAGTTAAAGCCGTCTGATTATATGGAGGATTTGGCAACATTACCAGTGATTGAATACCCCAATATCGTAAACTATCTCGTTATTCAATCCTCGCGGGCAACCAATGCACAAATGAAGGCTTATAAGAGTCTAGATGCGTATAACTTTTTCGTGTCTGGCTGGGTTGGTATTCTTCTCACTAATACGAAGTGAAAGAGAACAGGGTGCTGGTTCATGCTTGGGTAAACCATTCTCAAAGAACTCGAGAAACACCGCTCAAGGCGTGGTTTGTGAGTGATAAGAATGGCGATGTGATCCTCGTACATTGTGATTGCATGGCTGGATTAACCCTTTCATGCGCAGTGTCCACATATGTGGACAGTTAATTAAACCCTGTTTTCTACTGCTTACCTTGTTGTTATACTCCAGACCACAAGGTGACAGTGTCAGTAGACCCACTGCAGTAAAATAACAGTATGTGCCATCTTGAATTTGGAATATTGACTGTTTGATGACATCATCAATACAACATAGCCGACGGTAATGACCTGTTGCAGAATGCTCCAGGCATATCAGTAAAAATTTTCTACTCAAGAAGGCAAAATCAGGTAAAAAAATATATTTAAGTGTATAGGAAAGTAAGCTGAACAAGTTTATTTGTTTAAAAAATGAAATTTCATGTAAAAACATAGTTTTTTACCTTAAAACCAACTGTCCACGATGTGGACGCTAACAAAAAAAGGAGTTAAATGGCAAAAATCAGATTTTGTACCTAGGAAGTGTTTTTATTCATTGTTATTGTTTAAAGATTAATTCAACTACTTTATATTAAAGAAAACAAACATTTAAGAAATATATAAACATAAATGATAACCTAGCTAAAGGTTTTAAAGTAGTTTTACTAATAACATTATACAAACACACTGAAAGCAATGAATGGTGCGGTGATGGTGACTTCAGACATATTGTACATTGATTGATTGAACATCAATCACTTGGAAGTATTGTTTTCATCATATAATTGTATCTTTATAATTTTAATCTTGATTTTTTAACAAATATCTCAAAGAGATTTTTAAAGTCATGAAATAGTCATCAAAATCAAATCAAATCATCAAATCAAATCATCAAATCTTTACTGTTACTTGAAAAATCAGTTGTCTGTAAAATTATTTTATCTTCATTTGAAAAAAAAATCTTAGAGATTTTTATATCTCACATCAAAAAGTCATCAAATCTGTTATACTGTTATGATATACTTGAATAAACAGTTGTTGTTTTACATTAAACTCATGTAATGGTCCATATTTTCTGTCATTGCTCTGTGTTATTTTTTTACTCCTTTGTTATGCAGTGTCCACATACGTGGACAGTAAAATAATTTCTATATAAAACCATATTTTTAAAAAAATCAAAATGCTTTTCATTTTTGGCCTTATTTAGAGTCATAAAATCAATATTAAAAAAATCTTGAATTTCTTTTTCATGGTACGCGCATGAAAGGGTTAAGCGAGGCTTGTTCCCACATTGGAGCTTTGCTCTTTGCGACTGAAGCTGGATATAGCATCGGGAACTCGAAAATGTTCTGAAGTAAAAAGCAAGTGGCTGCCAGCGCACGTAAACAAAGTGCTGTATTTGCCAGTAAGCGACATTGATTTCAATGAGATGGGATTCTGAAGAAACTCATCTTTATCACGAGTAGCATTATTGCCGCAGTTAAAAACCGCACACAAAGTACACATTGTTTTCTTTTACAAGGAAGCGCAAATCCGAAGAAAATCACAAAGCGTTGCAGGAGCTCAATGGTGAAGCGCAGCTATCTTGGTTGTTGTTATCATACATCATGGCGGACTTCCTGTTTGTAAATTATGCGTGACAGAAGCCAACGGGAGGGGGCCAAGATGGCGCTTTGAGCAGCAGCTCTCGTCCTTGGTCGCTGCAATTCGATCCCTCAAAAAGTGAGTATAAACTTGAGTTAAGTCTCGTTTATAACATAAACCGAAGATTTATTAACTTTTAAAGAAGGCGGTTAACTTTTATTCACTTATGGATACACGGGAGCACGACTATTCTTTAAAGTCGTGTGAGCAAGCTAACATGAACAAACGCAGCGCGCCGCCGCAAACTCCGGAGAAATCCCAAACTTCGAAAAAAAACAAGCATGGGGAAGGTAAAGAATCATCCGAAGACGGGGCTACTAACAAGAAAATTCTCGAAGCTGTCAACAAGTTAGCGGATAGGTTTGATATTCAGGAAAAAAAGATGGAAGATCTCTCCAGAAAAATGGAGGAAAACTGTAGCCTGGTGACTGTTCTGAGGGAGGAGGTGAATGACTACAAAAGTGCAATGGTGGAGCTGGAACGGCAGGTCAGTCGATTTAAGGAAGAAATAAAGACGCTAACTCAGAGGTGCATTGAACAAGAAAGATATAAAAGAAGGTGGAATTTGCGCGTTAAAGGGTTGAAAGAAAAAGAAAACGAAGACACCAGGGCAAAGGTGGTTTCTCTCCTCTCCAAAATTGCACCGGGAGTGCCGTGGAATGTGGACGACATGGTTGATAGCGTTCATCGCATTGGTAAAAGAGAGCAAAACCGAACGAGGCAAGTCATCATTCAGTTTGTCAAGAGAGAATGCAGAAATGAGATTTGGAGGCTTTCAAAGGACTGTGAGGTATGTAATCAAGCTGGAGTTCGGTTTGCGGAGGATTTGACGAAAGAAGACCGAGCAATTACGGAACTGTTGTGGCCAAAGATTAAGGAGGCACGAGAGCAAAAAAGAGCGCTTACTTCCGAGGCCCTTTTGGCTACATAGAAAATGTTCAAATTTTTCCATAAGAAAAAAGGAAAAAATGTTCTGACCCCCCGTAATAATTTAAAGAGACACAAATGATTGATCAGAGGGATCAATATATAATTTAATTTCTTTGTTCAACTTAAATACTTTTAGTAAGGCAATTTACTGTTTCATTTGTTCACGTTAATTGTGCTACTTTAAAGTAGTATGCTTACTTTTTTAAAATTTTCTTTAATTTCTTTGAACACAAGGGGGCTAAAAGACATTACAAAAAGAAAAGCTGTTTTTTTATTTTGCAAAGGACTACAGGCACAGTGCGTTTTTTTGCAGGAGACCCATTCCAATGAAGAGGACACTACATTTTGGACTAATCAATGGGGAGATACTGTTTTGTTTAGCCATGGGACCAATAGGTCTGCTGGAGTAGCTATCTGTTTGAATAATTGTCCTGGAAAAATTGTTGATTATAAAACGGACACGGACGGACATTGGATTGCTGCTGTTTTGAATATGGAGGGTACTTTTTGGATCCTTTTAAATGTTTATGGTTATCAAGGTGATTCGAGGAACAAGATATTGTTGGAAAAAAATTTCATATACAATTAAGGAATATAAAACTCCAATACCCAACTGATAATATTCTAGTAGGAGGAGATTTTAATTGTGTACCTGATGAATGGTTAGATAGACTGCCCACAAAATTTGAAAACCATTAATATAATCATATCATTACAAATTTTTGCAACAATAATTCCCTAATTGATGTTTGGAGACATGTTAACCCTAATGTAAAGCAATTTTCTTGGATTAGGCCAAATGGAAGCTGCAAATCTAGAATAGATCTATGGTTGATTACTAAAGAAATTTTAAACTATGTTACACAAGCTACTATTTCTGCTGCTCCTACGACTGATCACTGTGTGATCACTGTTACCTTGATGCCTAAAACAGAAACAACATCTAGACAGAAATATTGGAAATTTAATGCAAATTATCTAAAAGACGAGGAATATTGTTGTATGATCAAGAAAATATTATCTTCAGTAATTTTAAATGATGATATTGTGTCTGATGGAAGTAAGTGGGAATTTTTCAAATACAAAGTGAGACAATATTCTATTGACTATGGAAAAAGAAAAAGTAAAGAGCAAAAACAAATGGAAAGACAATTGATCAATGACATTAATGAGTGTTGTAAAAGAAATGAGACATCGGTTGTTAATAAGGAAGAAATGATGAGATTACAAGTTAAGCTGGATGAGCTGTATCTGAAAAAGCCCAAGGGGCATTTGTACGATCTAGAGCAAAATGGTTAGAAGAGGGAGAAAAAAATTCTGCATATTTTAGTAGATTAGAAAAAACAAGACAAGGTAGAAATGCAATAACTGTACTAAATATAGAGAATAAACTGGTCACCAATCCGAAAGAAATAGCAAATGAGATCTATAAATTTTACCAAAATTTATATTCATCAACATTCTCTGAAACAAATTCTGATGACTTTTTTAGAAAAGTAAAACCATTTATCCCTCAAATTGATTTGGATTTTAAAACTACATGTGATTCAGACTTAACAATTGGAGAGCTGGATGTAGCCATAAAGAAAATGAAATTGGGAAAATCACTTGGTCAAGATGGACTTACAGCGAACTTTTATCATTTTTTCTGGGCTGACATAAGAAAACTGCTATTTGGAGCTTTGAGTGAATGCTTGAAAAATAGTACTCTTAACAACAATGAAGCAGGGAATTATTACGTTATTACCTAAACCAAACAAGGATAAAAGGATTATTGATAACCTAAGACCAATCACATTAATGTTGACTACAAAATATTTACATATTCTTTGGCAAGTAGACTAAAAAGTGGTATGAATAAAATCATTAGCGAGACTCAATCTGGATTTCTTCCAAATAGATTAATCCATAACAACATTAGACTAGTTTTAGATATAATGGACTATGCCAATTTCATTGAAGATGATGGTATAATATTATTTTTGGATTTTCTCAAAGCTTTTGATAGGCTTGAACACCCATTTATCCTTCGTACACTTCAACATTTTGGATTTGGAAAAAAATTTATTCACATTATTTCAATGCTATACAAGGAAATAACTAGTTCTGTCTTGCTTCATTCAGGAACTACGAAAAGATTTGATGTAAGGAGAGGAATAAGACAAGGAGATCCAGTTAGCCCTCTCCTTTTCATTTTAGCAGCTGAACTACTAGCACTGCATATTAAAAACTCTGAAAATGTAAAACCATTAAATGTTTTATGTTGTCCATTGATAATTACACAATTGGCAGATGATACAACACTATTTTTAAAAAACTCTGACCAAATACCTGAGGCTTTAAAGGCTGTATCTGTTTTTTCTGGTGCATCAGGATTGCATTTAAATTTGAATGAGTGTGAGATCTTGACCATTCACAATAATTTAGAGACTGTAATTCATAATATTTCAGTTAAAAAAAAGATTAAATATTTGGGGGTAACCATCAGTAAGAATTCTATAGAAATGGAAAATTCTAATTTTCAAATCGTTTTACAAAAAAATAAAAAAATCTTGAATAGCTGGCTACAGAGAAATATTTCAATTTTTGGCAGAGTATTGTTGACAAAAATGGAAGGGATTTCAAGATTAATTTACCCAGCTTATTCTTTGGCTGTTTCAAGTAGTTGTATTAAGAAAATAAACCAACTTCATTATAACTTTATTTGGAATAATAAGCAACATTTAATTAGAAAAGGTGATGTGGTCAAAACAGTCAAAGAAGGTGGGATGAATGTTATTGATTTTGAGGTGACGAATGGTGTCATCAAGTTAAGATGGTTGCAGAATTTTTTAAAGTATGAACATTTTCTGTAGTTCAGTTTACCTTATCTTTTTCAAAGGGTAGGTGGAATTAATTTTTTATTAAGATGTGATTTTGATCCTTTAAAATTACCTATAAAACTGTCAGATTATCATATGCAGGTGTTACTGTACTGGAAAATGCTTTATAAGCATAATTTCACTCCTCATAATGTTATAATCTGGAACAACAGATATATTTTGCATAACAGGAAATCCTTATTTTATAAAGATTGGATGGAAAAAGGGGTTTGGGCTATAACACATTTATTGAATGAAGATGGAAATATTTTGAGTTATTTTGATTTTAAAGGTAAATTTAATCTGGATTGCTCAATTAAACAATATTCCTTAGTACTTAAAGCAATTCCAGTTGCTTTGTTGATTCTCATAAAAGGTATATTGCAATATTCATCGGTAATACCTGCATCTGCTACTTTGGTCATTGATGGTCACAATTTTTTTAAATACTGAATGTAATAATAAATTTTTGAGGTCCTTAATAACAGAAGAATGTTTTCCTCTCCCTGTCAAAAGGAAAGTGTTATCTCCAAAGTTTTCCATAACGGATACTGTCAAAATTAGAACCAGTTATCTAGTATTTCCCTTATTTCCCAAGATGAAGGAAGTACATTTCAAAATGATAAATGATATTTATCCCTGTAAAGAATTTTTGAGACTCAGATTTAATTTGGATGATAACACATGTACATTTTGTAAAAATGAAATTGAATCTCAGGAACACTTTTCTACTCTTGTGATGAAGTCAAAATTTTTTGGAACAGAATATATGATTGGGTTTGTAGACAATATATACCTGTTTTGGAATATCATGATGTTAAATTTGGAATTTTTGCTAGTGACAAAGAAACAGAATTTCTCTTGAATAATATTTTAATCATGGGGAAGTTTTATATACACAAAAGTAGGTTCTTTAAAGTTCCCCCAAATTTTGTTGCTTTTACAAACTACTTGAAGGTGTTCCTGAAATCTCTAAAGAAAATAACCAGTAGAAATGCCTCCAAACTATACAAGTTACTTGTGGTATATATTAACCCCCCTGCTTAATTATTATTTTTTTATTATTATTATTATTATTATGTTGATTATTGTATTTTTATTAGTCATTTATTTTTATTTTATTGTAATTTATTTAGTTGAATTTTTATACGTACATTTCTATGAGTTATACTATTTGTATGTTTGTT
Source organism: Gymnothorax javanicus (assembly GCA_029692085.1). Taxonomy (NCBI): domain Eukaryota; kingdom Metazoa; phylum Chordata; class Actinopteri; order Anguilliformes; family Muraenidae; genus Gymnothorax; species Gymnothorax javanicus. The sequence continues at coordinate 64,371,840 of CM056201.1, forward strand.
TTCCTATTTGCTGCTCGGATTGCATATATGTCACTGGTTGTATACACCTGACATGTGGTTTGCCGGTTTGTGTATAAGAAATCAATTAAAAAAAAAAAAAAATGCGTGACATCACGTGCACACAAAGAATACTCTGTTCATGAAATATAACTACCTAACCCATAGGAAGCTTCATTATAACCTAGCTGGCTTCCTGTCACGTTAGCCAACAATAATAAAAGGCAATCACAGTGCCAAGTTAGTCAGCTGGGTAACGTTACCTTAGATTTGTGATGCAGACCGTATTCTTCAGTCGTATTCAAATTGACATGCATTTGGAGATCAGATGGCTTCGATTTTGACAGATTTATTTCAAAAATAAAAGGTATGCGAGACGCCTTCTGCCGGTACTTACTATCGTCATTACACATAATTTAAACCCATATACCTTGGTCATCTAACGTCAAACCACACATAATCATATTTATTTGGACACTATACAAACGCTTAAGGAAATTCACATGCATTTGGAGATCGGGCGGCTTCGATTTTGGCAGATTTCTTTCTAAAATGAAACATCCGTGTGACGTCTTCTGCTTGTATTAAGTATCGCCATTCAATATTTTTAAACCCATATTTCTTGGCCATCTAACGTCAAAGCGCAGTTAAACATACTTATTAACATAATATACAAACGTTAAAATAATCTCATATGGATATAGAAGATAAAAATATTGTTTTACCTGAGAAATGCAGATAATGGTACTGAATTGTACATCTGCTGTCTTCTACTTTGGGGTTCCATGGTGGTTGACAAATCTTATGGTGTATTACCGCCAACTAGCTGTGTTATAATTATTAGCCTAATATTTTGGATCTCGAAGTTATCAAAATTGCGACTCATCAAAATATTCCCGGTTCAGTGCAGTGTTTTCACGGCTTTTTCGCAGTTTTCACGAGTTTTTCACGAGCGGGAGGCATATTATTAAATTCCCGGTCTTTTCCCCATTTCCCGGTTGTGTGGGAACCATCTTAGGCCCATGTTTGGAATATGTGCGTGTATCTCACAATGATAAAGATTCCTTCCAAAAAATCCTGGATCCAGATTGTGATCCGGATCATCCCCAAAATCTAATCATCTGTTTGTTGTCCTAATACCCACCTTGTCTGAAAATTTCATCAAAATCCGTTCATAACTTTTTTAGTTATTTTCCAAGCAAACAAACAAACGAACAGACAGACAAACAAACAAACGCCGGCGAAAACATAACCTCCTTGGCGGAGGTAATGACTGCTATTTTCCATATCAGAGTCACATTTCCATCCTGCAAATAAGGTCAGGTCTGCAGGCTCAGTTCTGGAAGTTTCTTGTTCCCGTGCAACCATGTTAGTTTGTGCTGCGTAAAGTTTAGAAAATATAACATAACCCTATTACACACACATTTTAACATGTTTTTTAGGGTCCAATCAATGTCTTTCACTTACTGAGGAAAGCTCATACTGTCTACAATTGGATGAAAATCGTGTCAACCAACTAGTAATTACCAGGAGAATTTCATGTGGGTGTGAACTACAGTTGGGCTTCCATGCAGATACCATTGAATCACCGAGAGCTTGTATGAGGCTGTAAAAGACAGCTAAATTCTTCAACCGACAGATCTACGCATTAATCCACGATAGAAAATAGCGCGTATTTAGTATGTGATGACTGAAATTGATAGTAGAATGACATAGTGTCAATACCATGGCAAATTTTAGCCTCAGGAAACTTTTTTTTAAGTACTTGGAATACCATTGGGTCACTGTAATTGAAGTGGTTGCTACAGAGGACAACGATTTTTTCTGTCACAAGAGATCATTTTTTTAAACTGCTGGATAGATACTATGGGCAAAGATATTGAGCAGTTCGCACATCAGGCTTAGCTGAGGAGTTTAATTCATACAACTCCTTAAAAACAGGGATAGGGGTGAACTCGCGAATATTCTAAACTGTATTCCAGCTCTGCTTGTGTGTGAATATTCAATAACTGATCCGGGGGTACCATCTAGTGATAGAGTAGTGCAACTGTGTCCATAAAAAGAGATGCTGCATGTCCGTCCATATGTACGTCTGCAGACAAGGGTTAAGCCATTTTGACCCCTTTTAGCCCTGCCTCTCAGGCGTTGGGGGTGGGCCAGGGCCCAAACTGTCATAGTATCAACCTGTGATTTCATATTTATAATGCCTATCAAGTTTGAATCATTTCCAATCGAAAATGAACCAAATATACCCAAAAGTATCATTTTCCTATATAAAGTCCTAAATAAAGTAAAGTAAACTTCATCCCGTCCCCAGGGGCAAACATCGAGCCTGGCGGCCATGAAATTCACAATTTTAATAAAGCACCTCAAGAGCCTTCCATCTATGAAAAGTATTGGTTTCCAGCATATCTGGGTCTGGAGAAGATGATGTTGAAAATTTCAGTCAATTTGACCACTTTTAGCCGCGCTCCTCAGAGCCCCTGAGGGTGGGCACCATATAATTCACACTTTTGGTGCATATTTGACCAAGGAAGGTTCCTGCGAAATTGTAATGAAATCGGATCAGCAGTTTCTGAGAAGAAGTCGAAAATGTATTGACCACTTTTAGCCCCGCCCCTCAGAGCCCCTGGGGGTGGGCACCATATAATTCACAGTTTTGGTGCATATTTGACCAAGGCAGGTTCCTGCGAAATTGTATTGAAATCGGACCAGCGGTTTCTGAGTAGAAGTCAAAAATGTATTGACTACTTTTAGCCTCACCCCTCAGAGCCCCTGAGGGTGGGCACCATACAATTCGCAATTTCTGCGCATATTTGACCAAGGAAGGTTCCTGCAAAATTTTATTGAAATCGGATCAGCGGTTTCTGAGAAGTCGTTGAAAATGCATTGACCACTTTTAACCCCGCCCCTCAGAGCCCCTGGGGGTGGGCACCATATAATTCACAATCTTGTGTGTTAGCGCTGAGTAAGAATAGAAATGTGCACCTCATTCTGGCCCGAGGCATGCAATTTGAAACCACCAGTGTATTAATACACTGAATTGACAAAAGAATGGGGAGATCTGCTCATCCAACGTCTCATTCCAAAATTGTGGGCATTAAGAAGGAGCTGGTCCCCCCATTTGCTGCTACGACAGACTCTTCTGGGAAGCCTTTCCCACTAGATGTTAAAGCATCGCTGGATATTTGTAACCATTCCATCCGCAAAAGCATTTAAGAGTTTGCATAGTGATGGCAGCAAACCACATATGCACCTCATTTTGAGCACTGCAGTAATGCTGTGACAAGAACAGGCCTTTCCCAAACAGCTCGAAGCATAAAATAATCTGGTATGTGATTGATTGATACAGCATTAAGATTTTCATTCAGCAGAATTAAGAGGTCTAGCCTTAATGAAAAAGATGCCCAGACCAAATAGTCACCACGAACATTTGGCAATATACTGTAAAATGGGGTAATAAGAGACACTTTTGAGATTTTTTTTTTTTGATTCCTCCCAAAGCATCCTGGCCAAGTATGTGTCAAATCTGTTTATTGCTGTCAATCACAAAAGAACAATAGAATCATATCCAACTCACCTACCAAGGTATCATTAAAATAATGTATCATGACAGGGAGTGTCCAAAAAAAACTTGAATTTGCGTTTGAAAACTTTCCAATAAAATTGTCCCTTGTTACCCGGCCGTCCCTTATTACCCCATTTTATGGTACTGTACTTCTCTACCATAAGAAAGGAGTGCTGTTGATTGATCCTCATAATTCATTATGTTTGACCATGAACCGTCCAATTTGTTGGGTGTGTGGCAAGCAATGAGAAAAGAAATAAAGGTAGCATGTATTCTATTTTACAGAAGAAACAGAAGTTTTCCATTTTACTGAAACTAATCCCAGCTGGTTACTCGTGGTTCCCTGCACATGCAGTTCCAGTGAGATGGCTTTCAGCTGTGGCAGGAGATGGCAACTGAATCTTTTGTTTTCCAGTCACTGGGTGCTCAAGAAGTGAATTCAGTGCAAAGCGAGGGTTTGCAAATTTGGATGTTAAGTAAGTCAGGAGAATATTTTGTGGATTTTTTTTTTCCCCACGTTGGCAGCAATAAGCTGTGAAAAAAAAAAAAAAAAAATTTTCCCCCCTGTTGGCAGCAATAAGCTGTGGAAAAAAAAAAAAAAAAAAGTCTAAATTTTTTTTTTTTCATTGGCAGCAATAACCTTCCGTACCTGACACCCAAAATTTCAAAAAAAAAAAAATTGCTTTTACCTTTCTACAGTACTTTTACCATGTGAATTTGAATCTGACACTAGTTTTCATACTTCTATTCATGAGAAGTATAAAATGCAAATTATAAAACGGCTGCTTCCCATCCTTAAATGTGATTGGCTGAGCCGCGTTCCATGCCGGTATAAAATCAGTGTAACCCCCTGTATTCTGAGGCAGACCACAACACAAAGTATTCCTGCGCGCCTGGCCTAGCAACCAACTACTCTGCGCTCAACTGACTCGTTAGGTTACGTTTGTTTCAAGAATTTTAGCTCGCTATTTCAGTGTTAGCGAAGTTAAGCCTTTTAACCCGCTAACCAGTTGGCTATCTACCTAGCTAGCTATATACTTCAATATCACTTTAGCTTGCTAGCTACGTTGCTAACTAACTTGCTATTTCAGTATTAGCAATAAATTGTAGATTTTTTTTCTTGTGTGTTTATTTTATGGGCTATGTGTAGGGTCCATTGTAGTGAACGCTAGCTAGTTGACAAGCTGCCTGGACACCGGCAAGTGTGGAGGACCAAAGTCAATCTTGTTCCCTACTCTTGCTGCTGGTCGTAATGATATGGCCGATCGGCGCGAGTTGATAACAAGGAAACTCTAAAACCGAAACGAACGTAAAATTATTTAACGGGGCCTTCGGAAGACCGAAGGAGACATTCAAAATAGCCTGCTTTCATAGTATATCTACAATAACGAGCCCAAATAGCCTGATATGACATGATAATGGGGCTAGATGAAAAAGCGATCTTAGCGTCTGTGTTGCTTGCCAACCATTCTGTCCACTCGATCTTGCTTGGTGGAAGAACGAATAGTTCTCAATTTTATTGTTGCATTATTACCAATAAATTGTTGATTTTTTTTCTTGTGTGTTTATTTAATGGGCTATATGCAGGGTAACCGTTTTATGAAAGCAATAAGCCCCTTGAAGCAGTGGGTTACAGTGATTTTATAACGGCGGAGGGGCACTAAGGCACTCCACTGCGCGTCGTGCCTTAGAATGCCCCTCCGCCATTATAAAATCACTGTAACCCACTGCTTCTCTGGGCTTATTCCTTTATTAAAACCTTGCTTGAGAACGCCCCTTGGAACTTGCTAAAAGATTATATAATCCATTTAACGTCATCTCCAGTAATCTACACATTCGTCTTGAACTACAAAATAACATTGCCATTTTGCACTTCCGAACTCAATAGAAATCATGCACAACACTTCCAACAACAGTAGTGAGCATGAGAGAGAAAATGCTTTTCGGAGTCCGCTGAAATATCAGATTTGTCAGAAGATTGTAAATCTGAGGTTGCAATTTAGGTAGCTGGAACAGGTCAGCCGTATTGCTATGAGCCCGAGATGGAAGCGGGTTTTAGAAAGTCAATCCAGTGTCCATATTGTTGCGAGACTCAGGTGGACACCAGGTGCGAGATAGCAAGACTGGATTCAGGCTTTATTATAAAAGAAAAGAAACAGGCGCGATGGCCAAACAAAAACTTGGCCCAAAGGGTTGCAAAAATACAACTACGAAAATGCTTCACAGAGCAGGAAACTAAAAATACAAAACGAGAAAACAAAAGCCACTAAAAACTCTAGGGAAGACAACCAATGAACAAATAATAAATGAAAACAGCGATGGCACACAGCACATGTGAAAATACAAAACGAGAGCTATGAAAAATACTATGAATGCTGCAAGCAAAACACACAAGGACAAGAACATGAACGAGAGAGACTGTCGGCCTGCCAACTCCAGCCTCTCCCCAGATGTAGCGGAAGAAATCACGAGACAATGAGGATCATCTGTAGAGCGACAGGGAGAAACGAGATTGCTTAATTACATGGCACAAGGATGAGAGAGGAAAACAAGCGTAGCAAGACGAGACAAGGAGAGCAGGTAAATGCTCATCAAGAAGATGAGCGTGTTGCAGCATATAAGAATCCAGTAAGATACTAAGAATAGAAAAGCGTTAAACTAGTAAATAGTAAAGTACAGGTAAGAATGTAGCATGAAGACTAGGGAAGCCCAGAAAAGAGAAACGTAAGAAGGAAGGTTGAAACCGTAAGCCACTCCCGAATGTAGCGCGAGCATAAAACATGGATACGGGCACGCAGACACTGGAGAGGCAGATTGGCTGGGCAGACCGGGAACCAGACCTGAGCGAGAAACAAAACATGGCAAAATCTAAAAACATGAGCAATGAACATGAATAATGAATCCTGGCACAAGAAACTGTTTAAACCCCCCGCAGTGTCCTGGCAGACGGCACAGGACACTGGAAACACAACACATATGATGCGAAATAAATAATTATATAGTTATTTTTGGTGCTATCCAGTCTGCAAAAGTGGGGGCTTATATGACAATGGTGCCTGGTGAACTGAAAATAGGTGAGAAACAAACCATTCCTTGAAAATAATCATTGGTATTGACCTGTTCTCAATTGTTTCATGAACCCCTTAAGCCCTGAGCCTCTGGCTTGAAAATGACATGCCCCAAATGAAATCACTATATCTCTGCAACGAATTGGTCAATTTGAATAATCTTGGTATCATAATAAAGGTAACATCTTGGGGATTTTTGTCATGGTGCAAAAATCAGTGCATATGTCACTGAGTCAGAGTAAATGAAGATGGAACACTGCATAAATGAAACATCTTTTTTGCACCAAAAAAAGTTTTACTATTATTTGTTGTAAAATTATTCAGTTGCAGTCTGGAACCCTAAAAAATTACAGCACAGAATCTCACCACTATCTGTGCCAAAGTTTATTCTAACCAAGTATATCAGAGCAAAATTAGAGAGGTTTAACTTCGGGAATGTCTAGGTGGCCTCTCTAAGCTGACTCTGTGTGCCGTTTCATATTTCTCAGATCCCAAACTGTAAAACTCATTCAATTTCACTTATAAGTCACTACAGGCATACATTACATCCAAATACAACCACTTTTTAATAAAAAAAATTTTTTTAGTATTATTTCTGCCAGTACTGTAGCCATACAATTTCCCATTCAAAGATAATACATACAAAGAAAATGCAGTTTGACTCCACTGGAGCAGATTTATTTTAAAAAAAGAAAGCAAATAAATAAAATTATAAATACAAAGGAAATGTAAAAAATGGTTAAAAGAAAGTAAAAAGAACAAAAACCCCAGAAATTATTTCTACAAGAAAAATGCTATTACTTCCTTAGTAAATACATGTCGACGCTGAGATTTGAACGCTGGCAGTCTAGTTGAAGCGCTTCACCCTAACCGCAAGGCTACATCAGCTGACTCCCAAATGAGGGTCAAATTGCCAAGATAAAGAATGAGTCAAGAAAACACTTCCTGTACTGTTGTACTCTCAGTATTCACGCGGACTGGCACAAAGATTCTGTCAGAAAACAACTTTGAAAATGATTGTTGAATATTTAGTGGATAATTATACAGAAAATACCACAAACAAATCAGTTAAGCGTTTGTATTGTTGCGCTATTCAAGTACATGCGAATGGCCCATGGACTAAATTTCACGCACTGGGAATGCAAGGCTCTAGCTCAGGCTAGGTTTGTGCGATTAAGGTGGTTTAGCGCTCGTTGGAAACATCAGAACGCATAGAATCAAATGGCTACCGGGAAAGTCTTACTGACAGCATCACAAGCCGATCACAGAGAGGAAAATACATTGCAAGCAAGGTGAATGCTACGGAGCTGAGATCTTTGAAGCAATGTCCCACAAAAAAACATGCTTGGAGACTGGAAGATATAGTTTCCTTATAACATGGACACATAGGGCTAACAATAGCAAGCGCAGATTTACCCTTAAACAGTTTTTTATTCCAAAATATCAAAGGTAAGTGTATGCCTGCTGTTCAATGAGTGTGGTGTCAGTTTAAAATGACAAGGCTTATATTGCTGGATTCTGTGGACTTTCCTCTTTCATTTAAGGTATCCTTTGTATGCATAGCACAAATTCAGTAGAAATGCTAGCGACTCAGCGCTGATTTGATTTTATCCTGTGTTTTTCTACATGGTTATTCACTTGCTTGGTGCTTGAATTGTGTTCGGTTGAGGTAAAAATGGTCAACATGAGCTTTTAGCCGAGTTTCTTCGCGTAAAGTGGATAAGCTGTGTGATAAAGTTGCTATTAGGAAACATGCTGTATTTATTATGCGTAACGACGGCCCCCGGTACCGGGGGCATTCGGGTTTAAGGGGTTAAATTGACTTTACATGAACATTCAAGACCATCAGGTGTGGCCAGTTCTGCTCATTCAGATAAGACAAGCACTAATAAGCCTCAATCTGTTTTCAATCATTTTCCATGATGAAATTGAACTCCAATGCTGTAACATTGGTTGGTAGCAATGCACCTCCCTGATTTGAGCAAATTAAATTTCAAACTAAAATTCCATAGAAAATGTAAACCTAACAGTGACTGCTGCCGTGAAGCAAAACTAACCAAGTGAGACTTGTATTTCATGCATCCAAACTGTACTCTTAGATTTACTTCACTTGCAAGCTGTAGAGGGCGTAAACTTATATGTTTTGTGGGGCTTTCGTGTGTCCCAACTGTACTTTTAGATTTTTTGGGAAGTCTGGTTGTTAGCTCAAGAGCAATCACTGTTGCAGCTTGCTCGTGGACAAGTTAAGGCAAAAACCACATCACATTGCATAAACATGACGACAATTTACAAAGAGTTTCCTTAATAAATGTTAGCAGCTAGCTATATAATCTGAAGAGTAATGTCATATGTGATTGCACACATGACAGTGTAATGTAGCTATTGCCAACTACCAATGAAATAACATGTATCTGGCCAAACTGCATTCATGCTGCATTCAATTAACAAGAAGCTCCTAATCAGGGTACAAGGTCGTGTGGGTGTGATCTCGTTGAAATTGAGCAATCATATGAGAGCTAGTGCCTCCCAACAGCGTGTATGCCCTCCTAAGAATCTTATTGGCTGCAGAGCCTTGTTCGAAACTTGTTTTCAGTCAATCAGAGTTGCCAAAACTTCTCCCGTTCCGATATGGTTTGGGAATCCCAAATTCGCAGCCCGGATCCCCTATTTTCGCCACCCTGAGCCATAATGATCAGTGATAGAAGATGTTTGCCCGCCAGGACGTAAGTAAGGAAATTGCAGTCACCCAACTGAAATTTCTTGTTGCTCCGGGATGTCCGGCAGGCGATTTTGAGGGCCCTGTACAAGGAAATAGCGGTGTGCAAGGCCAGCTCATCATCAACTTCCACTTCCATAGTTAACACCCCAAACTGATCACTACCCGCCAACAAGTGATTCTTAACCCTTATCTGGCTATTGGCCTGCGTGGCTTGTGCTGGGGCATATGCGAGTTCGCAGAAACTGCCGCCTTGCTGGCCCGGCCACTCCCACGTATACATGCGTGATGTCGGTTGTTAGAGCCAGATGCATGGTATCCAACTGAGCGTAACGCTTCTGAGGAAAAACTGGCAACCAAATAGTATTGCATTAGAGTATTTTACCGAACAATACACCTGCAGGTTAGTGTTTTGCCCTCATAAAGAGTATATCAGGGCTGACTGCAATCAACAGTTATGTCCAATATATAACATCTGGACATAACTGTTTATTGCAGTCAGCCCTCGATATGGAGGACCTAAGTGAGAGGCAGGAGCTTGGCCTAACTCAGAGAGAAAATTCTTTCAGCTGCCCTCTATGCCCGAGCTACACATTGCAATTCCACGGCAAAAACCCTCACTCAGTTCAGCCGAAATCTTCAGATTTCTTTTTCTATCCCTGCCGAGAGGGTAGTCTTAGTGGAGGAAATAGCCGCACTTCTTTGAAAAGAGCCAATTTGGTGCTTCCTGTCCTGGAGCAACGGGCATATCTCTTCCCATATTTCTTGGCGCCCAAATAAGTGTGGGGCATGACTGAATCTGTGTATCCTGAATGGCTACATTGCACAGACGCACCCTCTCATACTGTCAATCAGACAGCTTCGGAGTGCATCTTGCCAGGTGACTGGATGACAGCCATAGACCTGACCAATGTGTATTTCCACATTCCTAATCCTCTGCCCCATAGGAAGTACCTAACTTCACAGTGGGAGGACAGCTACCAATACTGTCACCTATTGTTCAGATCATCTCTTGCCCCAGGCATATTCTCCAAATGCGTGGAGACCTTGCTGGTGCCGCTCAGGGAGAAAAGAGTGAGAATTCTGCCCCCTTAAGGGACCGTGCACACAGTAAAAGTGCATGCGAAAAATATAAGATCCGACCATACACGCTTGTCTCTTAAAAGTAAAGAGAAAGGGAGAAGCATTTAATGTTGCTGAGACGATAAGTGACAGCTTAGCTGATTACCCCTAATATTGTGGCATTTTCACTAGTACTGTTTATGAAAGTGAACCAATGAAAATACAATTCTTGCCTTTTTTTCTTGTGTGATTGGTTGACCGCTGTGAAACTGACATTGATGAGCAGCCCGACTCTTGAAGAGATTTTAACATGGGATAGCATCTTTAAAATGAGAGTGCTCCACATTTAACCTCTTAAGCTCTGAGTCTCTGGCTCGAAAATGACAACCCTAAATGAAATGAGTATATCTCTGCAACTATTTGAATGATCTTGGTACCATAATAAAGGTAACACCTTGGGGATTTTTGTCATGGTGCAAAAATCAGTACATATGTCACTGAGTCAGAGTAAATGAAGATGAAACACAGCATAAATGAAAGATCTCACTTGCATCAAATAAAGTTTTACTTTTATCCCTTTTGAAATGATTTGGTTGCAGTCTGAAACCTCTAAAAAATTATGGCACAGAATCTCACCATTATCTGTGCCAAGGTTTATTCTAATCAAGTAAATAAGAGGAAAATTAGATAGGTTTTAGTTAGGGAATGTCTAGGTGGCATCTCCAAATTGGCACTGTGCGCCATTTCAGATTTCTCAGGTACCAAACTGTAAAACTCATTTAATTTTGCTTGTATGTCACTACAGGCATACATTCCATCTAATTACAACAATTTTATTGCTTTATTTTTAATTTTTTATTTATTTTTATTTTGCAACCAGTCCTGTATACATTGTCCTATTCAAAGGAAATGAAGTTTGACTCCACTGGAGCAGATTTATTAATACATTTGTTTTAATACAATAAGCAAATAAACAAAATTATTAATACGAAGATAAAGTCAAAATAGTAAAAATTAAAAACAACAACCACCCAGCAATTATTTATACAAGAACTATGTCCCTGCTGCTCAAAAACAATCCTTTGTCTGAACCAAGATTTGAACCTCAAACCTCCCTCATTTGAATGCAACGACCTAGGTACTAAGCTAGCTAAATAGACAGTCTCATTGCTGCAGTATTGTAAATTTCAAGAGTGAGTCAGCAAAACATGTCTGTACCCCCATTGTGCGCTTGTATTTCAGTGTTCTCTCAGTAATTGCACGTAACCGCGCATGGATTCTTTCAAAAGACAACTTCGAAAAAGACTGTTGAATATCTAGTTGACAATCATGGCAAAAATATTAAAAACAAACTGGTTTAGCGACTGTATATCTGCACTCATTACTGTGCTCTTTGAGTCTTTGTGCATAATGTCGCCTGGCAGCTGGACTGCAGAAAAAGAAAAAACAGCAATCACAACAAACAATACGCAAATACTGTGTTTGCAATGGTGTCTACTCAACTGTGTGTGTTCAAAATGCAAGTAAATATACAACTGTCACCTGCACAATAGCTCAATGACTAACCCACTAAGCTATTTCCAATGAGTCATCTAGTTATGCTTCATTGCTGGCAAGCCATAGAAACTACTTTGATGATGTCTGCTGAATGTTTAGTGGATAAATATAGCAAAAATACCAAAAACAAATCAGTTTAACTTTTATATTGTAGCACTCAATAAGTACAAGTGCGTAATGGTGCATGAACTCTGAGTTTCACGCAACGGGAACTTATCTCAGGCTAGGTTTGTGAGATTATGGTCGTTGAGGGCTTGGAAACGTCAGAGCCCGTACAATCAAATGGCCACCCCCAAAATGAAATTGACTGCATCACAAGCCAATCACAGAGGAGAAAATACACTGATGCATTGGGAATGCTCAGAGCTTGTCCTCTTTGGAAGCAGTGCCCCAGAAAAAAACATGCATGGAGACTGGGAGATGTCGTTGCAATATAACACAAATGCATTGGATACGCAATAGACAGCGCAGATTTACCCTCAAACACAGTTTTTTGATTAAAAATTGCAAAGGTAAGGAAAAATCTTTGCTCATCAGTGTATAATGTAAAATGTATCCCTGCTGTTCTTTGTGCGTGGTGTCGGTCAAAAATGACAAGGCTTATATAATTGGATTCTGTTCACTTTCCTCTTTCATCTGATGTGTCATTTGTATGCATAGCACAAATTCAGTAGAAACGTTAGTGATGCAGCACTGATATTATTTTATCCTATAAAATTGTGTTCTGTTTAGGTACAAATGGTCATCATGAAGTTTTCTCTGAGTTTCTTCCCTTTAAGAGGATATGCTGCATGACGATGATACTATTAGGAAACATACTGTATTTATTATGCGTAATGATCGCCTCCGGTACCGAAGGTGTTCGGGTTTAAGAGCTTAAACATTAAAGAAGGTGTGAGGAAAAAGACGCACATCTGGAGTGTGTTAAAAAACAACGTGCTTACACCAATGTGCATGATCCTGAAGAGTTCTGACTGTGATCAGGCTGGGGGCAGAAGCCCACACAATAGTGGTCTGTCAGCTCATCATGCAGTTGGGCTTCATCATCAACCCAGAAATGCCACCTAGCGGCCGAGCCAGCCCTGCTCTTTTACTCCCACTCCATGACAAAATAACTGTCAGAGGAGCCTATGAAGGCAATATTCCAGCTGATGCCATTTGTGTGGTTTGCTGCCTTGGTGACATTGGAAGTGTCATCATTCTTGGGATGATGTCAGCAGCCCATACAGTTGTGCGCCTGCAGTTGCGTCACATGAAAAATCCTCAGTGCTGATTCTCATGACTCCAGCTGCACCTGAACTAGGACAAACAGTGCGAGCTCTATGTCCCCATACTGTGGTGTTCTGGGACTCACCAGGCACCTTTGCAGGGGGATGCGGCTGGGGTATGTCTCTCATTATGGTCAAGTCTTACAGGCGCCTCCTTGGTTGGTTGGGGTTGGACCTTTGGCTGGGCTAGTGCGGAAGGCATGTGGCCGAGCTCCCCCCAATACTTAATCCTGCTGGAGCTCAAAGCAATGCAAAAGGTGCCTCACCATTTTTCCTTGCAGCTGAGTGGGAAAGGCTGAGTGGCAGTTGGTTTTCAGACCTGGTTTGGCTCGTGGTAGAGGGCCCTTGACTGACAACAGACCTATCCACAGCCCTATGTCAAGCAGAGGGTGCTATCCTCTTGCATCCAAATCGGGGATGATGCCTCATAGTCAGGGGGTTGAGAGGGCGAGACTGAGCGGCTTCGGTCTTCTGTGCAGAGTTCCCTGGAATTCTGAATCCATGTACCCCATCTACCTCAAGGGCCGTCATGGTTTGCTGGCAGAGATTTGTGGACTGGTGCAAGACCAGCAGGCTTGTTCTGAATTTGAGCCCATTTCAGACTTTTCTAGATTTCCTGCAGGGCTAATTTGACAGTAGTTGTGCTGCACCCGCCTTGGAGGTATTTACAGCAGCAATTATGGCAGACCACCATGGTTTCGACTGCTTCAAAGCAAAGGGTCTTTACTGGTGAAACACTTCCTGTGGTGGGCCAACAGGCTAAGGGCTCCAAATTGAAGTTTCATTCCTCAAAGGAACTTTCGAATGATGCTGGACGGTCCATCAAGTCTACCTGGGGGTGCTGTCATGCAAGACGGCACTCCTTTTAGCCCAGGCATCAGTGCACTGCGCCACAGGCATCTTGTCCTTTATAACAGTGCTGCCCCTGGAGTACCCCAGCCCTATACATTTCAGATGTATCCACAATCTGAAACAACCAGTTCAGCTCATCAGGCATTCCACTAACAAGCTGATGAGCTGAATCAGGTGTGTTAAATCAGGGAAATATCTAAGATGTGCTGGGCAGGGGTGCTCCAGGAGCAGGGTTGGGAAACGCTGCTGTATAAGATTTTTCAGGGGTGTCTCAGTGGAGGCCACTGGTTTGGCCACCTCCAGGTCTTTTTCTTCAACCCTAGTGCAGTTGTATCTTAGGGATATGAATGCTAGCTTGACACCTCATTCAGTGCTCAGTACACTTTTTGGGCTGTAATCATCTGGAGCAAACTAAGCCGCTTCTTTGGGCAGATATAGAGGGTGGCCAGACCGGCTGTGGCCCCCGCTTTTGGCAGCACGAGGAGAGGCAGTCAACTGAGGCTTTTTGAGTCTGATATAATACGCGGTGGCGCACAGCAGTTGTGAATTGCTCCGGAAACCCCTTTCAGACAGTGAAAAATAGGCGTAGCAGCTGGTCTTTTCGCCGTCTTAAACCATTCACACAGTGACCAGAAAGGCGGAGTCGGTGCCATAGCGGCGGATACTTTCGGAACTCCACTCGCAATTATGACAGAGAGTCATGCTGATATGGACTTGTCATGCCGTTACTCGTGCGATACGAAACAAGCCATTTATTAATATATACTTAATATAGTGAATGCATGCTGCGCATGCCCTAAATAGCAATGATGGTGGGACGTCTTTTTTCGTAACCAATCGAGGACAGAAACCAGTTGAAAATTAATATTAATGACTGTTCAACGTTGTGACATGCACAGTGAGGGGTTCATAAAACACTAACCCGTAACCTTAACCCTAACCCTTAAATGTTCCAATTGGTTTTCAACTGGTTTATATTCTTAGCTTGGTTACAAAAAAAAACATTTGCAGGAGTGTCATCAGTATCACAGCTGCCATCGTTATATGCTATTACCACGTACAGCAGCACTACAAATTAAACTCTAAAATTTCTTGACTGGATGTAAGCTTGACGTTTTTTTGCACCCGAGTGGTTTGGTACCCAAACATTACGGTAAGCCGAAAAGGTTCTGATTTTATTCGATATTGATGGAGGCTAAATATGGTACTATTTCCAACACTGTTGCTCCAACACAAACACCACAGTTGGCGAGAATAACGCATTATTTACATTAGCATGAAATCTGTGTTTACACGAAAACTGAACAGTTAACCATAAAAAAGGTTGCAAAATTTATTAATTTTTACATACCAAGAAGCCACTGCACCTGCACAATTAGTGTAAACTACATTTTCGGCCAGAAGTCGGTGAATTCTGACCTATTGTGTATGAATCACTGCGCTACGAGTAGCAGCGGCGGCTTAACCCATTCAGACAGAAGGTGACGCGTATCAGCTACTCAGAAAATTAAAAAAAGGATTAGTGAGCATAAAAGCGCAATTCGCCGAAATGATCGGGATTACCCAGTAGCGGTACATTTTAATGATGCCCACCATGACATCTCCTCCCTTCGGTTCTGTGTTATTGAACAGGTCTCTTTACCTCCCAGAGGGGGCGACCATGATAAACTTTTGAAGCAGCGGGAGGCGTACTGGATTTACACCCTCCAAATTTTGTCTCCCAAAGGACTGAATGATGAATTATCATTTAATGTATTTTTGTAATGCTTTGTGTGCTACTGTTCTGATGCCAGTCTGTCTCCTGCCCCAAAAAATTGATTGTAATGGATTTTTTTTTTTTGCTCATATTTGTTGTAATCAAACTATAGATTAGCTTATATAATGACATGTACAACTGTGATATATGGGCGTTGTGATGGGGATCCTCTGAATATAATCCCCTATAAATAACTCTGTGGGATATGGTGATTTTTTCTGGTTTTTATGCATGTTTTTGGGTGTTTTTCAGGAAATAATGGGTGCCACGTCATTCCTTAAAACTATGGGATGGATTAGCGTGTATACATGCGGGTGACTGGTCAAGACTCTCCACCACACCCTATTTAAGATGGCTTCTTTCAATGTGGTTTGTATTTGTCTGATGAAGGTTTAAGTACCGAAACGTCACAATTTTTTTAACATAAAAAATAAATAAGTCAATTGGGGTTGCCGGATAGCTCACTTGGAAAAGCATCGTGTTGGGAAGCAGAGATGACTGTCACGTCGTGGGTTCGAGCCCCGCTTCGTACCAGCCGGTATTAGTTGGCAGCTTTTTCAGTGTAGCGCTCAATTGGCTACTGCGCTACAGGGTTGCAAATTGGTAAGGGACTGCTGGAAAGGGAATAGAATAGTTGACTAGTTCGTTGCTCAAGCGCCTCCTGTTGGCCAGACGGGCGCTCGTCAGGAAGATTATAAGCCTGGTCCGGGTATCCTCCGCCTCGTTCAGAACTTGCGAAGTTTCAACCAATGAGTGTATAAGAAGCGGTGGCTGACAGGCGCGTGTTTCGGAGGAGAGCCGCGAACTGTCCTCACTCTCCTGAGTTGGCAGCAAGGGGTCGCATACGAGCAAGCCTTGTACATAGTTCACCAATTGGGCATTACAGATTCGGGTGGGATTGGAGATGCCAAATTTATGAAAATAAAAAAAATAAAATAAATCTACAACCCCAATTCCGAAATAGTTGGGACGAAGTGTAAATTGTGAATAAAATCAAAATGCAATGACTTTCAGATCACATGAGCCAATGTTATTTACAATAGAACATAGATATCATTTCAAATGTTGAAACAGAGACATTTTACATTTTTATCCACAAAATGAGTTATTTCAAATTTTCTGGCTGCAACAGGTCTCAAAAAAGTTGGGACACAGGCATAAAAGGGCTGAAAAAGCAATTAATATATTAGAGAATCAGCTGAAAGAACATTTAGCAAGTAATTAAGTTAACTGGCATCAGGTGTGTAACATGATTGGCTACTAAAGGGATGTCTTAGAGAGGCTGGGTCTCTCAGAAGTAAAGATGGCCAGAGGCTCTCCAACCTGTGAAGGCTTGCGCAAAAAAATTGTGGAATACTTTAAAAACAATGTTCCTTAATGTCAAATTGCAAAGGCTTTGAAGGTTTCATCATCGACAGTGCATAATATTGTCAAAAGATTCAGAGAAACTGGAAAAATCTCTGTGCGTAAGGGACAGGGCCGAAGACCTTTACTGGATCATGGATGCCCGCGATCTTCGGGCCCTCAGACGCCACTGCATCACTTACTGGCATGATTGTGTCATTGACATTACTAAATGGGCCCATGAATACTTCAAGAAACCACTGTCTGTAAACACAGTCCGCCGTGCCATCCACAGATGCCACCAAAAACACTATCATGCAAAAAGGAAGCCATTGTTGAGCATGATCCAGAGGTGCCGCTGTGTTCTGTGGGCCAAGGCTCATTTAAAATGGACTGTAGCAAAGTGGCAAAGTGTCCTGTGGTCAGACGAGTCCAAATTTGACACTCTTGTTGGAAATCATGGGCGTTGTGTCCTCCGGGCTAAAGAGGAGAAAGACCACCCCTCCTGTTATCAGTGTTCAGTTCAAAAGCCAGCATCTTTGATGGTATGGGGATGCATTAGTGCACACTTGCATGTTATAAAAAACACCATGAATGCTGAAAGGTATATAAAGGTTTTAGAGCAACATATGCTCCCCTCCAGACGACATCTATTCCAGGGAAGGCCTTGTGTATTTCAGCAGGACAATGCTAAACCACATACTGAAGCTATTACAACAGCATGGCTTCGTAGTAGAAGAGTCCTTGTGCTGAACTGGCCTGCCTGCACTCCTGATCTTTCACCGATTGAGAACATTTGGCGCATAATTAAATGAAAAGTCCGTCAAAGGAGACCCAAAACTCTCCAGCAGCTGACAACCTGTATTAAACAAGAGTGGGATCAAATTTCAATGGTTAAACTCAAGAAACTTGACTCCTCAATGCCCAGATGCCTCCACTCTGTGTTAAAAAGAAGAGGGGATGCTACACCATGGTAAACAGGCCCCTGTCCCAACTCTTTTGACACCTGTAGCAGCCATGAAATTTGAAATGAGCTCATTTTGTGGATAAAATTGTAAAATTCTGTTTCAACATTTGCTATGTTATCTCTGTTCTATTGTGAATAAAATACTGGCTGGTGTGATTTGAAAGTCATTGCGTTTTGATTTTATTCACAATTTACACTTTGTCCGAACTATTTCCGAATTGGGGTTTTAGAAGGACAACTTCAAAATATATAACATCTTTATAAATAAATATATGAATAAATGTTTAGCTTACCTCACCCTAGGTTTAAATAATTGAGACAAAGAAATTTTTTTCTGCAGGTCGGATGGAAATATTACCTACATCAGCCAATCACAGCTCGGCTCTACTCATGCATAAATGAGAACAGAGCATTCAACTAATCCATCGGGATAGGTAAGAGATTGATGTTGATAGGAGCTAGCTAAATTCCTTGGCCATTGAACGCATGCATCCATGACTCGAACATCAATCTCTTTCCTTCTATCCCGAACTGCAGAAAAAAAAAAAATTTCACGGGCGGGGCCGGATCTTGTCTTTGGCGATATAGGCGGCCACCTAGAGCGCCGCGTGCTGGAGGGGCGCCGCTGGTCGCCCTCAAAATAGAAAAAAAAACAAAACAAAAAAAAAAAAAAGGCGGGAGAACCTGGTCAAGACGACACGACCGTTGTTTTCAAAAGGAAAAGAAAAAATTTATGCGCCAGTCTGTTTTTTCCAAGAGGACGGTTATGAAGTCATACCAACGGAATGGATTGAGGACTTTGACAGGAGTTTTGTGATGGAAGAGGACCTTGACTATGTGGTCAACTGGCGTGAAGGGAAAAATGGGAAGATTTTCAAATCTCGTGCCAAAATCGTTGCCGTCAATAGTAAGTTAAACCAACGTTCAAAAATTCAGCTAACGGTTGCTAACGTTACTTTTTTAAACTTACGCTACATAATTATTGCTGTGATTTTAGCGGATGAATTAGCAGAACACTTATAGGCCCACACTTTCAGGTGTTAACAGTGACGATGTTAACTTAAGTCATTTGGACATTTCTGTTCACACTGTTCGGATTAATTACAGATTTAAGTGCATGAGTGGAAGGGGTTTTGTCTCAGCAGAAGCTGGTAGGAAATTGTCGAGCCGCCAGAAGCGGTGCGAGGTTCAGTTCAGACGTCGGATTGTTCGCTGCCTGGCTCATCGGCGCAGGGTTAGGGCTGTCTGACGGAGAGTGTCAGTGTTTTCTGAACTCGATGGGTCTCATTCATGAAACGTGAGCAGAAAGAATTTGCGCGTAAACTGTTCGCAGACGGAAATTAACGTGCATCTCCGCATTCATCAATATTCTAGTAGCTCCGATCTTTTCGTAGCTACTAACAAAGTCTACACATGCTGCTGACCACGCGTAGTGCTTGTGTAAATTTAAGAATGCACATAAATAATGCTTGTCACAATTGGAAATTACAATTTTAATTCATATTGCTCTCTGCACACAATACGCAGATGCCTTTGAAACACGTGATATAGCCTAAACATGACAAACGATTAAAAATATAACACATTTAGTTAAATTAGTTGGCAAATTGGCAGGTTTAAGATCCAGGTTAGGTTCATGATTGTGAATTATCTATGTGAATCGACTCAATAGATTACACGTTTTTTCTACATGTTGAATGATGTTAATAAAAAAAAAGAAAAAAGAAAAATGGAGGCATGTCTCTGTCTCCGTCAGGTTTAATTCCTGACAGAGAAGTGTCCCCAATTATGCCAGCGATGCGCTTGTCTGCAGTTGATATTTGTGACTATGGGTCTCCTCCTCCTGTGGCTGATAATTTTTTTTTTTTTTGTGCGCTTATGCGTTTCTTTGCCTCCGGTTTCATGTCAAACCATTTACGCTTCACCTCGGACATGGTTCTTTGAACTACAGAGACGACATTAACGGCATCTGTCACCTCCCTCCAGACCTTCGCTTTGCCTGTCCCTGTCACACCACTGCTAACAGACGAAAATAAAATGTTTTTTCTTAACTCCACTCCACCCAAAATTATTTCTATCTCCGCTTCGGAAAAATTATTTTTTCTTTCTTTCTCTCTTTCTTTGCACCACGAATGACAGATCGACTGGATGCATCTACACCTCCTTATATGGTTGTTATTGGCAATTCATGGGCGGGGATTTATGCTAATAGCTGATTACCGGGAGCGCGCTGTCACTTTACGACGGACTGGCATTCATGATCATACACACGTGTTCACGATCAGATCTGAGTTTCCCGCGTGTTCATGAATCCGGAGTAGGTTTTTAGTAGCGTAGGCTTTTATGTGCAAATCTACGCACAAATTTACTAACGTTTTATGAATGAGACCCAATGATCACTCCCGTTCTTCCGGCTCACATCTCATTCATTAGGCCCCGTCTATATCGTGGTGAAACGTATATCTTAGTGTGGTAGGCTTCTCCGTGTAATCTGTTTATAACGTTAAAATGCAAGGCGCTCAGGGAGCAAGATGATCGCAATTTGGAAGTTAAACTGGATGTTGTTTGGTAGTTTTTGGATTTACTGAAATTATAACAAGACACAACTGATGAGTCGAGCAGCATGTTATCTGAAACTGACAGAGTGAGAATTTGGGAAACTGCGGTGTCTGGAGTGGATTTGCATAGTGCAGTGGTCTTCAGCGTCATTCCTGGGGACCCACTGTGTATGCTGGTTTTTGTCCCAACCACAATCGTAAGTGCCGGATTTTAACAAGCTGTTAAATTATTAATTAGGTGTTTTTCATTTTTAGAGTTGTTAATTTCTCTCTTTAGCCAAGTGTTCAATAGAAACAACCATACATGCTATGAAGAATAAAATAAAAAACAAGACATTGTGTTAACTTTGTTTCTATACTGCAAGAAATTTCAAGTAATAACATTTCAAACAGATCAAATTAGACACTGAGGAAATCAGTAAACCCCAAATTAGGCTGCTGGACACAACGGCTTCAAGTTCATTAAAAAAAAAAAAAAACTTAATGTGAACTTAATTAGATTAGCATAACACAAAACTGGTTTGACTCTTTACCATTTGCTTGTTGAATAAATTTTGTCATGACGTGCCAATTAGTTTTCACCAATTAAGAGCCAACTACATCTTTAATTTGATTGGTTACATGTTTTCTCTCATTTTACACAGTTATTTCCAATACATCACAATGGGGGTATGGTTTTTTTTATTGTTGATGGAAAACATAGATATTTCTGTCAACTTGTGAGTTAAGAGGGCAAATAACTACTCTAAATATTAAATGCACTTAACAAATTAACAGCTTGTGAAAATCCTGCAATTAAAAATGTGGCTTGAACAAAAACCTGCATACACAGTGGGTCCCAAGGAACGAAGTTGAAGACCACTGGCATTGTGATTTTGCTTGCACGTGCCCGTGTATGTATGTGGGCGCATGGATGCTCTGCTGTGGTGCTGTCTGTATTGTTAGTTAGCATAATGGTTGTAAAGACTCCGTTCACTTGGGCATGGATCTACGCAAACTCCTAACCTTTCAGTGAAACTTGCTGTTTGGTGATCATAATAAGTCACCAACGAGATTTGCGTACATCTTCTTACATATTATCCACTTTCAGCTCTGTCAGCTCTTAATTTTTGTGTGTGGCTGTTGTTGACCTGGTTCAGGCACTGTGGCTTTCTTACTAGCCTAGTCTCTCACCAGACACAGGCAGGTGGTGCAGCATGTTGATTCATGCAGCCTCCTAATCACAAGGCCTCTGGCTGGTATGCCCAGCTGAGTTTGTCAGCCTCCCTAGACACTTGTGTGCCTTTGTATGCAGGCGTTTATAGTTAGAGATTTGTGTTGTTTCCACAAAATTAATTTATCGAATGACAAATGCATTTGAACATATTGTTTTAACCTTTAATTCACGCTCCCCCAACCCCCCTCCCTAAACTTAAACTCACCCCTGTGCAGAGGATCGACAGAGGATTGTGGAGCTGGTCAAAAAGGGACAAGTCTCCTCAAAGGGGGAGCAAGGAAGGGGGAAAGGGGAGAAAAAATCCCATCTACAAAAGTGATGATGAGGAGGAAGAGTCCCAAGGTGTAATTAATTTCTTTTAATTTTACTATTTTCTCTGAAGGGTTTCCCCATTTCCTCAAATTTCCCTGTGTCATTCCACTTTATTACACACAATGTAATTTATGGACTTATTACCCCGCCCTGCCCGAAGGGGGAGGGCAGGGGTATTGTTTTTGGTTTGGTTTGTTTGTTTGTTTGTTTGTTTGTTGACACTCTAGCAGCAACACTAATGGCCAGATTCACCCCAAATTCGGTTTAGGGATTGCCACTGACCCAGAATAGATGCCTATTGAATTTGGGAAAAGTAGGTCAAACTTCAAAATTTTTATTAATTTTTAAAATAATTTTTTTCCCCCATTCACTTATAATGGACGAAATTTCAACTGTCTATAAAAACACCAATTTTACTGCGATTTACTTCAAACTATGCACATAGACACAATTTATACACATCGCTCTTTCAAACAGTTAAACAATGTCTCATTTTTCAGAATTTTGCTGAATTTTTAAAATATTTTTTTCCCACCATTTACTTAACATTGCAGTACTTGGCCATTATGAAGTATTGGAAAAGCAGTCAAATTGAGCATTTCTAATCAGCGCATTCTAAAATTAGACTTGGAATATCTTGACAACAAAAATTTTTCAAATCTTTTTTTTTCCACCATTTACCTAACATTTTGGTACTCTACCATTATAAAGTGTAGGGTAATCAGTCAAATATCAACATCTATAAATTCGTCATTTCTAATCAACTCATTCTGAAAATTAACTTGTTTCTTTGTTTGTTTGGTAACACTTAAGCAGCAAAACTAATGGCCAGATTCACCCCAAATTGGGTTTAGGGATTGCCACTGACCCAGAATAGATGCCTACTGAATTTAGGAAAAGCAGGTCAAAGTATGTGCGAGGGGCGGGGTTTGTTGTGCCTGGCACCACTTGTTTGTTTTGATTTCTTTGTATGTGTGGATTACTTGGGTTGTGACAGACATCTGGTGAAAATTTCATGTCAATAACCCCATTAGAAATGTATTTACTGAGAAAAATGTTGCGCGTTCAATACTTATTTTCCCCTCTGTTATGGCATCAAACGTTTGGTACAGCAGCACACCGTCATGGGGGTGGTCATCAGAGATCGACTACACAACGACAAGACCACTTTCTCACACTTCAGGCACGACGTCATCCTTTCTGGACAGCCGCCACCCTACGAAATGACCTTCATAACGCCTCGGGGGTCAGGGTATCAACTCAGACGATACGGAATCGTCTTCATACTGCCGGCCTCAACTCAAGAAGGCCATGTGTTCGAATCCCACTGACCATGCGTCATAGGCGTGACCATTTGGATTGGGCTCACGATCATGTCACATGGACACACAACGATTGGGCTCCAGTTCTCTTTACTGACGAGTCCCGATATTGCTTGGACTTAACTGACAGGAGGCAACGGGTGTGGCGAAGACAACGTGAGCAATTTAATGATGCTGACATCAACGAACACGACCGTTATGGTGGCGGATCAATTATGGCCTGGGGAGGAATAAGCAGGAACGGCAGAACGGACCTGCATGTCATGGGGAGAGGGATGATGACAGGGGTACGGTACAGGGATGAGATCCTCAACGTGAACGTAAGACCATACGCTGGTGCTGTTGGCCCTGATTTCATCTTGATGGATGATAACGCCCGTCCCCATTGTGCTAGGGTGGTGAATCAATTCCTAGAGCAGGAAACAATTGTCCATGGACTGGCCCGCCAGGTTCGCCGGACCTAAACCCTATCGAGCATGTGTGGAACATGCTGCAGGTCGCCATTTCCGGTCGTAGGGCACAACCCACAACTCTAGAAGAGCTCGGAAATGCCCTTGTTGAAGAATGGAACAACATTCCAATTGCAAGCATCCGGGTTCTGATTGACAGTATGACCCGATGTTGTCAAGCCGTCATTCAAGCTAGGGGAGGCCATACCCGTTATTGACATTAACTGTGGTAATGAAACATCAAACGAACACTGTCTGTTTTCACTTTACATGTCAGAGGTGAAACCATGAAGTGTTCGTGAAAGCCAAAAGTGTGAGGCTGCACGCTCATTTAATGTCATTAAATGCACTTGCAAATGTGTTTTGTGTCTGACTGCGTGTCATTTATCCAATATATTGTTCATCAGTGGCAGTTACCAAATTTGCATGTCATTTCACAAAAAAATTCCTATGATCCCTATCAAATTTTGAGTAGTATATGTCAAAAGACAATTTTGTTACATGTCTGGGAATATGGAATATTAGGTCAGTAGAAGTTTAGCTCCTTAGAGTGCCACCTTTGGTCAGATAGCTATCTACCCAGCATAGTGCCAAGCTAAACTCTTCATTTTCAGAGAAAACTAGTTGTGTGTATCGCAATTCAAAAACAATTTCTTTGGTACATTGCTGGGATAGCCAGTATTTGCATCCAACATACAGTGCCCCTGGGGTTGACATTTTCCAACTTTTGATGTTGAATATCATCTACACTGAAAATACCACCATTGAGATTTTAGAAATGCTGTAATGTACCCCAAAGGGACTATGTACCCAGAGAACCTTAGATTTGCTATCTTGCTGGGTAAACAAAATAATGCCACCTAAACGTAGGCACAATCTGCTATGAAATGGTACGTTTTGAGTTTTCCTCCAACTTTGGCTCTGTCTAGCTTGAAATTGTAGATAATACCAAAGAAATGCTTGGTATTCCTGAAAATAGAGTTCCAAAAGCACAACAAATGGCCTTTACCACCACAGTACATATCTGGGTTACTGAGAAAATATACTGCAAACATGCACCAAAATCAATTTCAACCATCTTTCCGGCCATCCATTGCACCAACCCAGCAAGATACCAAGGTACTATTCACTGAAAATGATAGTCTTGTTGTGAGTAAACACATAATAAAGCATTCTAGATTGGTATATGTCTGGGATATTATTTTATTCCCATTTCCATTTTCAATTTTATTGTTATTTTTCAAATAATTCTGGTTCAATAATGTAGTTACCCAGCTTGGCACTGATGTGGTACTGATGTCTAACTGGACTTGAAGTGTCAACGGTCATGATAAAAGTCTAACATAATTGGTATTGTGTACGCTTAAGTCATGATAGTTCATGTAAAATGTGGTGTCAAAAGCAAAACTGAGCCACTTTAGTGGCTTCCAGGTGGCGCCACCGGCAGGCAAAGTGAGACACAGACCTAAAAATTTGGCTTTTTCCGCGAGACACCCGTATCTACCTATGTGCCAAGTTTCATTCAATTCCAGGGGGGTCAACTCCTCAACTTCTTCAAAAAGTGCCATTTTCTCATGGAATGGCTCATAAGATTTGTCTTTTAAATGAATGGGTCAAATTTTTGAAACTTGAAAACTACAATAAACAATAAAATCAAGTCCTGATCTTACTCATTGTTACTGCTCTGGCTGCTAACTTTAGTTTGTAGATACCACACTTGATATTGGGATGAGTGTACAAAGAATAAAGTTAATTTACTTTAATATCAGCATTGATAACTGTACATTATTATTAGTAACTTATTTGTCTGCAAAAATCATATAAATACTTTAGAAAACATACTGTAGTGTTTTCAGTATTATTTTTATTGTTTTTTAAAATGCACTGTAGAAATTTATAGTAATACTGTAAAGTTTGCCATGCTAATTTCATAGTAAAATTGTAGTTATACTGCAGTGTTTATGAAGCAGTACTATAGTGTTTCCTGTAGTATTTGTAGCTATAGTCCTCTCTATTATTTCTATGGTTTTTTGGAACGCGCTATAGAAAATTATATAGTATGACTATAGTAATTTCCTGTAGTGCCTCAAAAAACATGGAAATACTAAAGGAAACACTAGAGTAATACTTTATATACACTACAGTTTAACTATCATTTCACAATAAAAACACAAAAGGCAAAGGTATAGTATTATTATAGCAATTTCCTAAAGTGCCTTCCAAAAACCATAGAAATATTATGGAGCACACAATGGTATACTTTATAAAACTCAATAGTATGACTATAGTAATTTGCTATAGTGCCTGAAAAACCATAGGAACACCAGAGAAAACAATATTATGATACTATATAAACATTATGGTATAACTACAATTTCACTCTAAGATCATCATGGTAAACTCTCTATAGTGCGTTCCGAAAAACCATACAATAACCACAGTAATACTCATAGTTTTTTTGTGGTTATTTTTTATGGTATTCCTATAGTGGTGTTTTGTAAGGGTTGCAATCGACGCTCGCCTCCATTTCTCACATACGCACTGGCTGCATCATCCAGACCACGCTTCGGCCGCCCCTACCCTACGCGCGTTAACTCCGGTGCCAGCTCCCCAGCCTTCTACTTCAGCGCAAGCCCCTTTTGCCACAGGCTGATCGCCTCCATGCCTCGCTGCAGTAATTCATGCAAATGGAGCCACGACCATGTGCTGTACATGTTCATACTTTTCAGTAGTTCATTATTCCAGTGTTAAAAAATCCTTTTCTTTTATTGGTCTTAAATCATGTTCTGTTTTCTGAGATGCTGAATTTTGGGTTTTCACTGGCTGTCGGTTGTGATCATCGGAGTTGGAAGAGGTGGACACTTGAAATGGTTGGCCTGCGTGTTGTGAATCCGCATAGTATGAGTTTCGCTTTTGAGTCAAGTTACTGGGATTAATCGGCTTTTTTTTTTTTTTTTTTGATGATGATCTGGTTTGCTGAGATGCTCCGCTATAACACCGGAAAATAACATGTACGGAGGCTGACGGGTCAAGTTTCAAAATAACACGGACTCATTCGGCTAAAAATAGCCTGCAGATTTACCCACGATCAGTTCTATTACGAAATGGGCCAATCAAAGTCAAAAAAAAAAAAAAAGCTCATCGTTGTAGCGTGTAAATTGCAGGCCTGGTGTTCATTCAGTGCGCCGTCGGTTTAAAATGACAAGGCTTATATCGTCAGATTCCGTGGATTTCCTCTTTCATTTGACGTATCGTTGGTATACATGGCACAGATCCAGTGGAAATGCTTGCGCTCTAATATTATGTTATTCTATGTTTTGCTAGATGCTTATGTACTTGATTGGTGCTTGAATTGTGTTCGGTTTAGGAAACTGTCATAATGAGTTTTATCAGAATTCATCCCTTGAGCATATGCCGAACGAAGATGTTGCAATTAGGAAACGTGCTGCATTTATTATGCATATTAATTGCCCTTGGTCTGGGGGCGCATGGTCTTAAGAGGTTGCTGTTGTTTTGAATATATCTTTTCAACTGATTTATGTATTTCCCCAAAGTCACGAGTCCAATTCCCATCCACTGCCTTGTCTGTGCCTAAACTGCATGACGTCATATCCCTGGATGAGGGCCGCCGCCCGATTTGAAATTCTGGTCAAGACCTTCGACTCGTTGGATTGGCATGACGTTTTCTATAATTTGGTTTGTTCCTCCAATTCTCTTCAGTTTTTTACCGATGCTGCCCTTCCGTCAGGTTTGGTGGTTATTTTCAAGGTCAGTGGTTCGCATGTAAATGGCCTCTGTCTTTGCCTAAGCTCTAATCCTCAGCACTGCACGAAAATCAACCATTGCCGTAGCCTGTTGCATTTATAGCATGCTCTGGCATCGCAAACGTATCGCAGTTCTGTGCGACAATGAAGCCGCAGGAAGCCTTATTGTCAAAAGTAGGGGTGGCACAGTGGTTAGCACTGCTGCCTCCCAGGCAGAAGGTCATGGGTTTGAAGCTAGCCTGGGGCCTTTCCATGTGGAGTTTCTCCCTGGGTTTGCATGGGTTCCATCTAGGGCTGTTAGTCGACTACCCGATTTATTGGTCGACCAAAATCTGATTGGTCGATTATTTGCCGTGTTAATTTTATCAGGAGTAAAGCACTAAGCGCTAATGGGGGTGTTTTCAGAACACCCCATTTCACAGGTTACATTCTGTCTTCAGAACACCCCCCTTGTTTTCACAATTTTGGATTTGACATGTTATTTCATGTCAATAAAAGACATGAGTCCATCCGTCCATGACTTTTTCTAAATATGTGTTATCTATGTTATATCAAAGTTTTGAACTTCTGTTATAAAACGTGAGTATTGATATTAAATTCTTTTGAGCGCCATAGCCGCTTTTTTGCGGCAGTGGCTTTGACCGCAAATATCCCTGTCTGCAACGTATGAGAGAGAGAGAGAGAGAGAGAGAGAGAGAAATGTGTGTGCATGTGCGCGCGTGAGTGCGTGTGTAGGCTATGTGGGTATGTGTCCTATAACATAACATAACTACCAGATACCTGGATGTAACTCCAGTTCTATGAGTACGTGTGTAGCCCTCTAACGGGCTTCGCTATTGGTTTACCCCTCCGAGGCTTTGCCTCGGTGCCTGAGAAGAAAATTGAACTCACCTGCTCCGTAGGACCGGGTAGCATACTCACCTCCTATAAAGCCCTGGTGCTGCCAATGCTCATCTCCCTTTGAAACTCAGCATCTCTCACTCGGGGCCAGCTGGACAGGCTGTTAGAGGGCTACGCACGTACTCATAGAACTCGAGTTACATCCAGGTAACTGGTAGTTCTATCTCGTGCGTGCTCCGCCCTCTAACGGGCTTCGCTATTGGTTTACACCTAAGGCGAAGGCCGTTAGGGATGAATGTACTCCTAGGTGGCCCCGGACCTCAGAGTCCCATCCAGAAACCAGAGAAACCCGGACACTCCCTGGGGCGAGCACTGCCAGGCTGCGTACCCCGACCCAGGTCGTAACACACTTAAACCACACCAGGCCCAAGTTGGTGCCAGAGGGCCCGTCCTGATAGGGCCCCTTCTAGAATGAAAGAACGAATGCATGGGGGGGCGCTAGAAGCTGACATGCCCTGCCGGCGAGCCCCCTCGCCCCCCTCCCACGCCTGCCAGTGGGGCGCCTCCAGACCGCCTCAGGGTGTGGCATCACACTAGTCAGCGTCAGAGGGGAACCCCGCAGATAGGGCTCCCAGGACTGAATGTGCGACCGAACTGGAGGTCATGTCCCTCAGATACAACTGCGCGAAGGTTGATGCGGAAGACCACGAGTCCGCCTTGCAAATCTCCTCCACGGATACGCCCTTAAATAGCGCTGTGGAGGATGCGATGCCCCGGGTAGAATGAGCGGTCAGCCCTGCCGGGGCGACGAGACCCACTGCCGAATAGGCTCTGCAGATAGCATCACAGATCCAGTGGGCGAGGCGCTGCGGTGACAGAGGGGCCCCCTGAGCCCGTCCGCCATAGCCCACAAACAGCTGATCTGCTTTCCTAAGGCTTGCAGTGCCTTCCACGTACAGGCTGAGCGCGCGCACTGGGCACAGTCTATGCATCCGTTCCTGCTCGCTGGTGGCATGAGGCGGTGGGTAGAAAGCCTGTAGTCGGATCACAGATGATTTGAAGGCTTTGGTGATGACCTTTGGCCGGAAGGACGGATTAGGGTGAAGCTCCATTGACCTATTGTCCTCACTTAGGGTCAGACATGACGGGTGCACAGAGAGGGCGCCCAGCTCGCTCACCCTCCTGGCTGATGCCAAGGCCAAAAGGAGGGCCGTCTTGATTGATAAAATATGCAGGTCTGCCTGATCCAGGGGTTCAAATGGTGGTCCTGCCAGGCCGTCCGACACTGTCTGCAGATCCCATTGCGGAACCAAGCGCTGCATCGGGGATCTTAGCCTGGGGACTCCCCTCAAAAAAACGCTTTACCAGGGGGTGACTTCTGGCTGTGAAGTGGTCAAACCCATCATGTCCCGCCTCGATGGCTGCCGCGAACACCCCCAGAGTGGATGCTGCGCGGCCCCCTTCGAAGAGCCCCTAAAGGAATTCCAGCACCCCTTGAAGGGGGCATGAGCGCGGTTTCAGGCCTCTCGCCTGACACCAGCCAATAAAAATCCGCCAACAAGTCGTATAAGCTTTGGATGTGGCCGGGGCACGCGCACACTGAATTGTGGACACCACCGCCTCGGGTAGGCCCAACTCAGTTAATTTCACCCTTTCAACTTCCAGGCCATGAGGGGGCGGGCGCGGACGGCGTTTGGCACCCGAGACCCCATCAGGGGGAGGTCCGGAATCTCCCATGGGCTCCCCAATGCCAGCTGGATGAGATCCGGAAACCATCTGGCATTCGGGCACAGTGGTGCCACCACAATTATGCACAGGTGCTGCTCCCTGCGGAGCAGTGGCATTAATAGCCGCCGGGGCGGGAACGCATACGGCAGGCCGGCTGGCCAAGCTGGATGGGCCTACGCGTCCACCCCCAGGGGAGGATTGTCGGTAGGCCTCAGGGAGAACCACAGCGGGCACAGAGCGTTCTCCCTGTTTGCAAACAGATCCACCTTCGGTCGCCCGAACAGCCTCCAGATCTGTTCGGCTGTTGCCGGTGGGAGGCTCCAATCCTCCTCGGGCAGCGCCCCCCTGGACAGCCCATCTGCCCGAGTGTTGAGGATGCCAGGAACATGCTAGGCCTTCAGGGAGCAGAGATGGCGATCCGCCCATATCAGGATGGAAGCAGCCATCTTGTGTAGGGCCACTGATCTGACCCCCCCCCCCGCCTGTTGAGATAGGCTACCACCGTTGTGTTGTCCGATCTCACTAGGACGTGCCTCCCTTCCAACCGTGGGGAAAAATGGTGCAGCACCCTCTGAACTGCCATGAGTTCTCGTAGGTTGATGTGCCGCCGGGGCCCCTGCCATGTACCAGCGACAGAAGCAGGGCCACAAGTTCCGCCCCACCCTGTGAAGGAGGCATCCAGAAATACATGGGTATAGTGAGCCATGCACCCCATCCAAACTCCCTCGCGGAGCCGGCTGCGTGAGGCCCAAAACGCCAATGTCCGCCGTGCTTGCATTGGTATGCGGAGCATGCGCTGCTGGCCTCGCCTCGGGTCCAGCCGAAGGCGTATGAACCAGCGCTACAGATCTCTCATGTGCAGTAGCCCTAAGAGGACTGCTAGATGGGCAGCAGCCATCATCCCCAGTAGCGACATGACTGCTATTGCCGGCACCGAGACTGCGTCCCGTAATCCCTGGGCACAAGACAGGATCGCTTCCGCTCTCTCCACAGACAGGCGTGCGGTCATAGTCCGAGAGTCCAACAGCATCCCTAAGTACCGTGCTGTCTGTCTGGGCTGCAGGGTGCTTTTGTCGTAGTTGATAGCCCAGCCCAGCTGCGCAATATGTTGCATCACTAACCTCGTATGGGCGGTTGCCATCTGTTCGGAAGGGGCTAGGATCAGCCAATCATCCAGATAGGTCAGAATCCGTATCCCTCTCCGTTGGAGCGGGGCTAGCGCTGTCTCCACACATTTGGAAAATGTCCGCGGTGCCAGGGAATATCCAAACGGGAGGCGGCGAAACTGAAAGATCCGGTCCTGCAACGCAAAGCGCAGGAACTTTTGATGGCGCGGCACGATAGGGACATGAAAATAAGCGTCCGTCAGATCTATTGACGTCATCCAGTCCCCTGGCCTGACACATTCCAGCAGCGCCCTCACCGTCAGCATCCGGAATGGTCTGCGCGCAATATAACTGTTTAGCTCTCGAGGACCTCAGGCCTCCCGACTTTTTGGGAATCAAGAAATAAGGGGAGTAAAATCCCGCTCGAGCTTCCGATGGGGAACCGGTCTCATGGCCCTTTTCGTAGAAGCAAGCTCACCTCCTCCTTCAAGACTGTCATTTGGGCGGAATCGGGGGCCTTCATTCGGACAGTACCTTTGAATGGGGGAGGACGGCAGCGAAACTGCATTGCATATCCCTTCCGCAGCGTTCTGTCCAGCCAGACTGGGAGGGGGGCTCACCCATGACTGATAGTGGCTCGTGAGTGGCGAAGCAGTCAATCCTATGGTTTCCGCTAGTCCGGGCCCTCCCGCGATGCCCCGCCCCTTGTGGGAGGGTTCGACCAGGGAGCCCTGCCCGAAAGGCCTGAGAGGCCAATGAGAACAGCGCTTCCGCTGCAACCCCAAGCACGTCACCTGGTGACTCCCTCACCGTGGGTCGTGGCCGCGCAGCCGTTTCTGAGTCAAGCGAGAGCCCTTCCTGACGTTTACCCTCAGAAACATTGGCATCCAAACACACCTCGGGCTGCAGGGCAGAACGAGTGAAAACGTCCTCCACGGGTTCGGAAGCCCCAGTACCAGAATTACATTTGTGTACATACCCCATCTCTTGCCTCCGGGATGCATAGTGAGTGCTTTGTGACACCTCAGGAGCTATGGAGCCAAAATGGCGGACAACCCTGCTTCCGTGTGACCCGGAAGCATAAGCCTGCTGACGTGTCCTGACCAAGCTGCTGGAGCAAGCTGCGCTAGCAACATGCTGGCTTTGAGAACACTTCTTCGCTGGTGGCGCGCCTGGATAAGATGAGTTCCTCGTTTTTAGAGATTCATTTTGAACAATCCCAGCACTGAAAGTTAGGGGGTTATCAATTTTTGGTTTAGCCACCAAGTTTGGTCGTGTGCTACCACCATGAGTAGCGCGATGCAAACCATGCCGGCAGTTAGCTAGCCAGTACCTCATAAACAGGCTATTGGCCGGTGAAGCCCCAGTTTTAAAAGCATGGTTTAATAGAGGCGGTGAGGATACACGAGCTTCACGCCTCGCATCCTTATTAACCACATCCACAGAAGGCAGAGCTACCAATCTGTCTACGGTAGGTTTTTGACGCAATTTACCCTGACTGCTACCACCTAAAACAGCCAGCGTGTCAGTGTGTGCAATGTGGGAATAGAAAGACTCAGAGGCCAAATACTGAAAATGCCTTTTATTTGCCGTTTTTCCCAAGGCTGACCACCGAGGGCCTGAGGCTGTGGTTGGCGTGGCTCCGGGCTTGGCTGGCTAGGGCCGGCAAGCGACCAATCATCCGACCTGCGGCGGCGGCGGCTGGGCGGAGGTTAAGAATAGCGGGGCCTGCTGGCGGACTGCTGCAGGCGTAGGTGGGAGCCCAGCTGTTCAGCTGCCTTCCGGGCCGCCTCCAAACGATCCACCATGGTCTGGACGTCCGGCCCAAATAGCGATGTGGTAGAAATAGGCGCATTTATTAGCGCCCGCTTTTCCCGTTCCTTTAAGGAGGACAGCCCAAGCCACAGGTGCCGGTGACCCACCTGGGCTGCACACATGCTCATTCCTCCGGTGATGGCGAATGCCTGAGACATCCGGAGCATCGTTGCGGCCGTGGTTTGGATCTCTTCGATCTCCTCCGGCGCCAGCTCCACCTTTTGGTGAGTGAGACGATCCAAGGAGCCAGCCAGAAAAGCCAGATTGTTAGCCAACGCGACCCCCTGGGCCGCGTTGGCATAACAGCGGTCGAGCAGGCTCGCTGTCATCCTGTCCCTCTCGGACAGATGCAGCGGCCGACCGCCTGGCCACATGGAGGCGGTGGGAACCAAGCACCACCTCACCGCGTCTTCAATGGGCAGGACGCCCGTATCCCACTCCCAGCCCTCAACGGTGGAATATGGCTCATACGCAATTGCTTGGCGGCGACCGGATTCCCCCAATCACGTTGGGCGTAGCCGATGATGGGTGGCATCTGGGGGAAAACTACCTTAGGCCGCGGCTTGGATTTTGGCTGGGCCAGCAGGCCTATGGTGAAATCGTCTCCGTGGGTGTTCGGGGGCTGCGGAGGCGGGGGCATTTCCATCCGCTCCGCCGCCGAGCGGAATAACCCTGGCAGGTTGTCCAGCGGGTAGCGGTGCTCTGGGGGAGGCTCCTCGTCGCGGAAGAGGGATGCCGGATCTTCCTCATAGACAAGCACGTCATCCTCCTCATCGTACTCACTCCAAGGCTTGGAGCGGACCGCCGCCACCGACTCTCGGGCTGGCTCCGAGCCAGCCTAGAGGGTGCGTGCGGCCCGCAAGAACTGCTGCCGCCGTTCGCGCTCCTCCCGAGGGAGCGCTGTGCAAGCAGCACAGGAACCGGCCTCCACCTGCTGACGCCAGCCCAAGCAAACGAAGCAATCCTTATGCTGGTCCTTGGCCACCATGGGGGAGGCGCACTGCAGACAAGACTTCATCATAGGACGCTTTTCTTAGTCCAATCTCTTCTCAATGGCTGAGTGAAAAAGGGAGACGAGCATTGGCAGCACCGGGGCTTTATAGGAGGTGAGATTGCTACCCACTCCTACGGAGCAGGTGAGTTCAATTTTCTTCTCAGGCGTGAACCAATAGCGAAGCCCGTTAGAGGGCGGACCACGTAAGAGATAGAACCGAGATTTCCTTCAGCTGCTTTCTAACCGGACGAGAAACAAATTTTTTGCACGACAGATTACATTCAAAGTCAATGCGTATTCGTGTATTCGTGTCTTTGCATTGACTTTGAATGTAATCTATCGTGCGGAAAATTCGTTTCGTGTCCAGTGTGAACGCGGCTTTAAAAATACAGCCTGATCGGGGCTACATTTATCTAAACATTATTATTTTTATTATTATTATTACTTTTATTGTTGTGTACTATTAGCTTACTAAAGGTAGTCTATTACACAGCTGTCAAGTGCACCCCTTGTCGGATTCGTTCTGGTTGCAGTAGGGCTACGCAATTGGGCAAATGTTGACTCAAGTTGCTCTTTTCTCATATAAAGTGTTTGTCAGCATAATTAATAATTGTAGGTAATAAATTCACATTTATTTATTGGCAATTTTTTTTAATTTGTTCAAAAACAACATATTGTTGATTCCCAGCTCTTTATAATCCCACAATATTATTGTAGTGAAAGGGAGGATTGCCGTCTTCCTGCGTCGGCTTAAGGGGGAGGGGCATTTGATTTTTAAAGTGCCCCTACCAGACATATCCCGACATTTTGCGTTAATCCCCAATGTCCTGCCATCGTATTCATACCATTATTTGAGGGAAAAGTGCCTTGGATCGCTTATTTGATGACCTTTTAAGCATCACAGAAAAGCAGTCTGAGAAGATGGGCGAGTTCCCTCATGAATATGCGGCGTTTAAATGAGCTTCGCACTGATTGGATAGTTCAGCTACATTCGTGAATATTCAATGTGTAAACAGCCCCAACGCTATACTGGCCCAGAGCCGAGCTAGCTACAACCATAGACGGTGAAAGACAACAGATTTTACAGGTAGCATAGTAAGACTTCAGCAAGGCA
Source organism: Gymnothorax javanicus (assembly GCA_029692085.1). Lineage (NCBI taxonomy): Eukaryota > Metazoa > Chordata > Actinopteri > Anguilliformes > Muraenidae > Gymnothorax > Gymnothorax javanicus. The sequence continues at coordinate 64,407,213 of CM056201.1, forward strand.
ATGGCTACACAACGTTCACAATATTGCCTTATGTATATATATATATATATATATATATATATATGACCCCGAAACTGAAGAGGAGGCCGATGCAATGCTGGAAATGCCATCAACACGTATAACAATGGACGTTTCATAGTGGTTATTTTACTAGCCTATCCAACAAATTAGACGAAATGTCTCGCAGCTCTCGCGATTGCAGAGCTGACAACTCCAACGCATTCAGCTCAAGTCTCACGCTTCTTAGTGGCATTCGCGTGCTGTAGTCAGCAATTATTCAATGGCGCATTGAAGAGAGTCATAATCGCTTTCCGAGTTACTGGTGGCGAAATCCACCGCCACGCTGGTGAAACTGAAACTGCCATGCACAAAGACTTCAATTACGCTTAAGAATCTCGTTAATATACGCGCTGATTGAACAGTTGCTGACTTCGGTGAATATGTCTCGAAAATACGTGAGACCTACGCCGTATGCGTGAGAATGCAAAGAAATTTGGCAACCCTGCGATTAGGCTATTGATTTTTTTTAAGACATTCTAAAAGTGGCCTAGCTCTCGGAATAGCCTACCCGGATGGGCTTTCATGTTAGTAGCCTATGCATCGAGACCCAATGCATCATCCCACCTTGCCAAAATGAAAACGCAACGAAACAAATGACTCGTCATTTGCAATTGCCAATAAGTCACCTATATCCCTGCCTGTGATAACCCAGCTAAAGTCATTTACTGGTGATGAACAGTTTTTTTATTTTTTACGCAAGGTCATTCTACATCATGTAAGGAGTATTCCGTGAAAAAATATTGACTGAGTGAAGTCATTTCAAAGTTTTGGCAGGCATGACATGTCCTCAAACTAGGCTGGTTAGCTTCACAAGACGTTAACCAACAAATGCAAAGGCTTCATTTCTGAAATTTCCGTGGTGATACGACACAATCCGTGGAGAAATCCTCACCCGGCTTAAATCGCAACTCATCTGCCGTACCTTAGACCAGTGGTTCTCAACGTCGGTCCTGGGGACCCCATGTGTGTGCTGGCTTTTGTTACTACCACAATTGCAATTGTAGAACTTTAACAAGCTGTGACTGTCTTAATTAGGTGCTTTTCATGTTCAGAGTTGTTAATATATCTCTTTAGTCAAATGTTACAAAGGAACATCCATACATGCAATGAAGAATAAAACACCCTTGACAGTGGCAGATCTAGAAAATTTTACATGGGGTGGCAAAGGGGTGGCAAGAGGTCTGGGAGGGGTGGCATGGGGCGTCCTCAGTGCGGTATTAGGAAATCCCCAATTCCAATGAAGTTGGGACATTGTGTAAAACGTGCATAAAAACAGAATACAATGATTTGCAAATCTCAATAACCCATATTTTATTCACAATAGAGCATAGACAACATATCAGATGTTGTAAGTAAAGACAGGCAGAGGTTCACCAATCTGCCAAAAAACTGCATCTAAAAATTGGGGAACAATTTCAGAAAAATATTCTTCAATGCATTTATTTTACAGTGTGTCCCAAAAAAAAAAGGAAACCAAGAATAAATGGTTAATTTTATAACAATTACTTAACATTCTTTAATTAAAAATGGCATTTGGTGTTATATAATTATGCCTTCTGTCTAATGATGTCAAGTAAGTGCAGCTTGTGCCGCACTCAACTGAACAACAATGACACTTTTGGAGTAAGTCAGTGACCACTTTGCACCAGATTACATAAAATGATGACAGGCCTAAACACAGATGAACCAGGATGATCAGTTTCAACTTTTCATTGTCGGGGCCATTAGTGCTTTAGGTTGTGTAATGTGTACTGCTTTAAATGTAAACCCTACTAGCTGCATGACAGATGTGCACAAATCATGTAGCTGACAACAGAACAATGAGTTCTGACAATGATGCCTGACTAATTTTGTTTTCTTTGAATGATGTGAAAAAGTACACAGTTATGTAATTAATAGTCCTAACTCGTTTTATAGATACTAAGTTTCAACAGAATACTTCTCATTTTATTCCCAGTTTCCCTTTTTTCTGGACGCACTGTATTATTACGCCTTCCAAGATGTAGTCGAGTGAATATTTAGGCCTAATGAAATAAAAGTCGAAATAAATACAGCAAAAGTACTTAAGTCACAGTCCAGGACTGGCATTGGCCATCTCTTTTAAGAGAGCTTCAGACGACGATTGTCGTGCTTTGCAGCAAAGCGTCTCGCAAACATATCCATATCTAGCTCTTTTGCATGCTGTTTCAATACTGAGAACAGCTAGATTTCTAAGACGATCGTCTGATGATTGTCAGGCTACATAGACCTCTAGTCGTGTGGTGGAATTTCCGCCAAGTCGGATATTGCTCCTGCCGCGAGTACTTATGAGCTACGTCAAGAAACGGAATTGCCAGATCTATACAAACATATATACGGTAAAATAATAATAATTATATTTCAAGTTTCAATGGAATTTAAGAAATTTTGCCTGGTTCGGCTGACACATGCCCAATTCATTAGGACATAGCTACCATCCGTATGTTTGCAAAAAGGGCTAACGGTAGTCGGTACAGACCCGCCCGTACCTTTACCTGTGATAGAATGAGACGAGAGGCTAATAATACCGCTGCCTTACCTTTAGCATACAGGCTAGAGATACGGGTCCGTGCCCGTAGCCACTGCCCTGACAGTAAGGACCTGGTTTTATTATGCAGCCTCGTTGCTGTGATATTGTTCACATAACACCGAAACTTAACAGCGACCCTCTGGATTCAACCATTCCTGTTTTTGATATCTAGCTAAATGCATCATAAACTGTTCTCGTTTTTACTATAATCAAAACTAACCGAAGGGAAAAATGCTCCAACAAATCACACGGGAGTGAGCCACTTTTGACCAGCGATTAATGAGCGCATTGAACCATCGCCTTGGTTTACATTCCATATATTACAAATTTAACTTAACTTTAACTTCGTGTGCTAAAACGTCACCAGGGGAAACTGAATTTACCTGGAGAAAGTTGGGTGGCTAGTGGCTCCACTCTGCTGCGCTGCACGCAGACTCCAACATTGTGTCCATGACAACTGACACGCCAGCGCGGAGCAGGAGGCTCGTCACGCAGACTCCGCGCTGCAGGACCGCAGCTATTTGAGGAGCCGATTATTAAATTTAAATTTATTTTTTTTTGGTGAATTCATCTTTTATTTCGATGCTTTGAGGGGCTTTTAGACATAATGGTGATTTGTTTTACGAGTATAGTTTTAAGAACATTAAAGTTAGGGGGGCAGCTAGGGGGGCAAGGCTCGACAGTGGGGGGGCAGTTGCCCCCCTCTGCCCCCCCGTAGATCCGCCCCTGACCCTTGAAGATAGTGTGTTTATTGCAATACTGCAAGTAATGTCAAGTAACATAACATGTCAAACAGATCAAATTATACACTGAGGAAATCAATAAACCCCAGATTAGGCTGCTGGACACAACTGTTTCAAGTTCTTTCAGAAAGCTTCGGGTGAACTTAATCAGATCAACAAAACACAAAACTGGTTTGTTTGTGGACTACATTTGTCATGATGAGCCAAGTAGTTTTCACTAATTAGGAGCCAACTACATCATTAATTTGATTGGTTACATTGTTTTCTCTCATTTTATGCTGTTATTTCCGATATACTGCAATGTGCGAATGGTATTTTTGAAATTCTTGATGGCAAATAGATATTTCTGTTAAGTTGTGGGTTAAGAGGGCAAATAGCTGCTCTAAACATTAAATGCACATAATTAAGACAAATTAGCAGCTTGTTAAAATCCTACGATTGCAACTGTGGTTGGAACAAAAGCCAGCACACACATGGGGTCCCCAGGACTGACGTTGAGAACCACTGCCTTAGACTGACCTGCTTTATGATGGTGCGCATTATCGTCTGCATTCATTTTCAATGGTAGAAAAGAAGTTCCTAAACCGAATGACACCCAAACTATCAGGCGTTCATCCGCAGAAGGTAAACTAAAAGCCGATTGAAAACATAATAGACCAGGCTTGTGGAAAGCAACTTCCATGTAAATGAAGTGTAAATAAATTCATTAATTTTAATAGCTTATGCATGATGTTAGGAATTAATTTTTGAACTTAATTTCGAAACCCCAATATGTAACCTATCATTTACAGCCATAAACTCACAGCTCATATCTTTGTCACTTTTTATCACAGGGACTACTTGACGGTCTTTATCTCAAAATTAGATCAGGCGAGTTTAGCCGTGTTTTCACGGGCGGGGTGACTAATATTAAATGCTTTTTTTCAGAGTCACAGTATCACCCTGATCTCCAAAATAAGCGATATTTTGTTTGGAAGAAAAAATAAATTTAAATGGCCGTTATTAATTTTTTTCAAAGCTGCAGGGAGCCACTGTAGAAGGGCTGAAGAGCCGCACGCGGCTCCACAGCCGGGGGTTGCCGACCCCTGCCGTAGACTGTGGATGACACTGACAGTTGGCATGTTGCTCGAATCTTTGTGTGGGCGGTTACACTCCAGAGTGGGCGAGAACCGGCGAGAATGTGAATATTCAATTTGCGGTGTTTCATAATACTGCAACACGTTTTTTACTGACGTAAATTCTCCGCCTATTTCCTTTTATTCACAAAAACCAATACTTCAAGTGGTGTTGGAGTTCAAGAACCACGACATGTCACAAACTAATTATGGACCTACCATATTCAAATACTAACAGATAAGTCAATTTTCTCGGGGAAGGGGCACTTTAATGATGGTCACCTGCGCTTGGCGTGCAGGGAGGAGGACGCTGGATGAAAAGCGGACAGAAAACGGCATGAGCCATGTAAGAGATGACCTGTTTTTCCCTGTGGCGGTGGCGGTGGCGGTGGCACTGGGAGGAGAGGGTGCTGCTCGCAACTTTTAGTGTTGCCGGCAGTGAAGACAGTTGAACAGGGGAGTTGTTCCTGAATTAGGAGGGGAGGATAGATACGTCCTTTAGGCAGTGAGAGACCGGGGTCTAGAGTGCCGTTGCCTGCTTGTAGTTACGAACTTGGCGTGTGTTTCAAAACCTTCCGCTTCCTTGTCTCTTTGACGCTGGTTGTATGAAACGAATTGTACTGGTTTTCGCCGATGAATGTATTGTACTGGTTTATGCCGATGGATGAATTGTACTGACCTTTGTCGATGAATGAATCGCATTTATTCTGTTGAGAAATGAATTACTGGGGCCATCTGTATTAAAGTGATTCTTTGACTCTATTGTCCGCACCCCACGGGGGGGGTGTTGTCGCCAGACCGGGCGAGCAGGGAACATTCGAAATATTTTAATGTTATTTGTCTTGTTATGGTGTATTTTGTATTGCGCAATTTTTAAATAGATGTGAATATGCGGGATACTCTGCCAGGGGTTCTGCTAGACGCAACGCTGTGGCCATGAGGCCTCCTGTATCCCCTTAATGGTAGACGTGGTTTGCTCCGCCTGCAGTTGGGCGGGCTTAATTGTGCACTATGCAATTTGATGCTGTGTGTCAATACTGTGAGATGGGCGCTGTTTTCCAATGGTGTGTAATGCAGTGATTTGTGAGTGTATGCAGTTGTAGTGGTAATATTTAAGAGTGTGCAGTGTGCATCCTATGGTGTTTTATGGATGTATATTACGGGTTTGCTGTGCCGTGGTTGTAAGGGGGGCCATTTATGGCCATTTCGAGAACTCTTTAGGAGCTTCTGGTTTGAGTGTCAGCTCTTAGTAATTTAATGGTCAATAAAGTAATTGGGTTTTTATAATAAATCCTTGCGTGGGGTGTATTCTCTTGCCTCTGACACCGGACCATACCGGGTAAACAAAGGTGGTGGCAGCTTACGCTATGTTTAATAAAAATTAAAATTAAAATTTATTACATTATGAAATGGCCTCACATTTGCACTGCCGTAAAAAGCGGCAGCCGCGGTTCTAGGGGGATTTAGAATTCCAGCGGGGCTAGTGTTAAAAGACGTGACAGTTTCACGCATTTCCCGAGAGACTGGGTTGAAACTTATGATGCATTGCTTACCGATTGTGCACCTAATTTATTTTTGTAGCCTAATTATTCCCTTGTTTTTACATTATTTCGTTTTGGACACTAATGCCATTTTATAATTGTGCACATTTATTTCTAGGATTCTTTATTGGATTTCGGCACTTTATTTTTTTCCAGAGCCTAATGCGCAATCGCGCTGTGCCCACTGTTTGTATTTGGTTGAGCCTATGCTTTATTGTTCAGTTATGCACTGTATTTCGTTTCAGTCTAAACGTAACCCGTTGTACTGTTATGGCTTTTCATAAAAATGTTCAATGTTTTTAAGTTACTAAAAGTCCAAACGGCTGAGCCCGTTTGTGTGGAATATGTACATGCTACTGTGATAAGCAATTGCTCACGTCTTGAGCTGGTTTATTTAATAAATATTCTTTTTTCTAAAAAGTGGACTTGCCTTTTTGTGTTTAAGAGTCAAAGTTTTAAGTTAATAGTCTATTCATGTCTCAGCCGTGAAGCTGAGCTCCGATGTTCAGCCTCGCTCTGTGCGAGGACATGCACAGTGCAGGCTGGAATAATAGTGTACGGTCCTGTAGATTATTATAACACGACAAAAACAATTGCCTAAATTATGCTGCATATACCTCAACAGTTCTTGTGCTGATGTCACTAGTTGACATAGCCAATGATTTCCGAAAATAGTACTATGATATTGCGTAGGTGCACGTGATGCAAAGCTGTCAGAGCCGACCAACTCGAGTGTGTCATCAGTGTAAAATAATTAGGTCAAAAACGATTTAATATACTGCAAATACTAGTTGTTAATGTTTATTTATAATTCATTTACGCGGACAAGGCTACCAGGTAGGCTTGTGCCCAGTTAATTAATCTAAAAATAGTAACTTTTTTTTTATTCCCGCCGCCCCCCGATTAGTCGACTTTTGGTCAAAATTTGAGGACTTTAGTCAACCAAGATTTTCTTTGGTTGACTACAGCTCTAGTTCCCTCTGGGTACTCCAGTCCCCTCTCTAGGGTCAGCTTCCCCTTCGGCCTTATTTAGAGTTTCTCTAGGTTCTACATGAGAAAGGGTCTCGCTCTCTCTGCTCTAAAACTACATGATTTTGCTGGTGGATGTTTTGCGTTTCTCTGCTTTTGCCACTAAACTTGTTTCAGTCAGTGCCGTCGGCGCATCTACTGCAATTATTTGTGTATTTGTAATTGTAATATGTCTCTCTGTCTGTCCGCTCGCATAACTCAACAACCGCTGATCAGATCATCTTGGAGTTTTTGCAGGTCATGGGTGTCTACCATTTCTAGGTCCTCCTCTCAGATGATCTGGATCCGGATCCAGAGCGGGATTTGGGAACGGGTTTCTGAATTTTTCTCCATTTGTCTATTTGTCAGCCCGTATTACTCAAAAAATAAAATAAAATTAAGAAAATAAATAACTTGAAAGTTTTACTCATTGTCACCACTGCTAATTCCTTAAGGGGCGAGGGTCTGCAATCTTTGTCTCGTTCGTCATTGGTTGATGTTTGTCACTTAAAACTCCACTATATAAGAGGTCTCGTAGCTGGGGTTCAGTTTGGTGCAAGATGTTCTGACCCATCTTTTCCAAGCCTATTTCTAATAGCCCCCAAGCAATACCTAGATCATTTGTTCAGAATAAGTGCCGCTCTTCAGCGGCTATGTAAGGTATACGTATGGCCTCACCAACAACTAGGCCACGGGTCATCCTCAGCATATGCATCCCACATTCGCCATGAAGCATCTGCAATCATCAAAGCCCGAAAATCCCTGAAGCCTTTTCAGTCTTCAGTTAAGCTTGCAAATAACTGGTGGTCGGTGGTTGGTTTTTATCCGTATTTCCACTGTCACTTGCTAATTGCATGCAGGGCTTTGCAGCCCCTAGCCATTGCTGGCTATCATCATGCCAAAATAAATAAATAAATATTTTTGTCAGGTCACGCAAATTCCTTGTCACACTTTAATTTCCAGGTTTTCAGGAGCCTTGGCCTAAAAGCAGCTCATCACCGGTTGCAGTCCCCTCTCTAGGTTCAGCCTCCCATGCAGCCTTATTTGGATTCCGCTAGGTTCTACATGAAAAGTTTTGCTCTCTCTGCTCTAAAACTGCATTATTTTGCTGGAGAATGTTTGTTTGTGTTTCTCTGTTTTGCCACTTAATCCTGTTTCAGTCCATGCCTTCTGCGCATTTATTACCTTCGCCCCGAAGGGGAGCGAGGGTATTGCAATCGGCAGTCTGTATGTATACACACATATAAATATGTATATATATGTATATGTATATATATATATATATATATATATATATATATATTAAAAAAAAATATATATATATATATATATATATATATACACACACACACACAATGTCTGTCCGTCTCTCTGTCCGCTCGCATAACTCAACAAGCGCTGATCGGATAAACTTGAGTTTTTTTTTTTACAGGTGACGAGTGTCTACCGTTTCTCGGTCCTCCTGAGTTGACCTGGATCAGGATCCAGATTTGGATTTGGGAACCGTTTTCTGAATTTTTCTCCATATGCCTATTTGTCAGCTTGTATTACTTAAAAAAAAAAAAATATATATATACACGTCACTTCAAACTCCACCATATATGAGGTCTATAGCTGGGCTTCAGTTTGGAGCTAGATGTTCTGACCCATCTTTTCCAAGCCTATTTCTAATAGCCCCAAGCAATACCTGGATCATTTGTTCAGAATAAGTGCCGCTCTTCAGCGGCTATGCAAGGTATATCTTCGGCCTCTATCAACTAAGCCACTGGTCATCTTCAGCAAACGCATCCTACGTGCGCCCCGAAGCATGTGCAATCATCAAAGCCTAAAGATCCCTGAAGCCTTTTCAGTAAGCTTGCAAGTAACCGGTGGTCGGTGGTTGGTTTTTATCTGTTAAAAAAAAAAAAAAAATGCAGGGCTTTGCAGCCCCTAGCCATTGCTGGCTATCATCATGCCAAAAAAAAAAAAAATGCAGGGCTGTGCAGCCCCTAGCCATTGCTGGCTACCATCATGCCAAAAAAAATAAAAAATGCAGGCCTTTGCGGCCCCTAGCCATTGATGGCTATCATCGTGCCAAAAAAAAAAAAGAAATGCAGGGCTTTGCAGTCCCTAGCCATTGCTGACTACCATCATGCCAAAAAAAAAAAAAAAAATTCAGGGCTTTGCAGCCCCTAGCCATTGCTGGCTATCATCATGCAAAAAATGCAGGGCTTTGCACCCCCTAGCCATTGCTGGCTATCATCATGCAAAAAATGCAGGGCTTTGCAGCCCCTAGCCATTGCTGGCTATCATCATGCAAAAGATGCAGATCTTTGCAGCCCCTAGCCATTGCTTGCTAATGTTCGGATTGTATAGTTCTTTAGACCTCACTCGTGTTCCATGTCATGCTCATCATGTTTTCTTCTCTCAGCAGCCCGTGCTTCTCGGTTATTATGTTGTTCCTGCTTGGTGAGCATTCCTTCCTTTGGGGGATTCATCAGGCTGTTTTTGGGTGGCTTCCGCCCCCTATTTTTGGGGGATTTTCCAGCTGCTGCTCTGAGCCGTGCTCCTGCTCTACGAGTCTTCCCGAAGAGTCCAAGCGCCACAGACTTGTCTGATTTTAAGCATGTTAATTCTGACTGCTGTCTTCCTGCTGTCAGCCAGTGGAGGATGGGTTTCCCCACAATAGCCAGGTTCCTCCTGAGATTTCTTCTCACTGAGGAGTTTTTTTCTCACCTCTGTTCGAGGCTTTTTCTCCCTACAGGGAGTTTTTTGCCTGCTATTTGGGGATTAGGGATTAGTCTGGGCTCTGCCCTTTTCTCTCTGTAAAGCATCTTTGTGACAGCCTGTCTATGAAAAGCGCTATATAAATAAAATTGAATTGAATTGAATTTTACTTATGCTCAACGCATAATAAATATTTCCTGATTTCACTCGAGTCTCTCCTGATTGAAATACTGGCTGGTGTGATTTGAAAGTCATTGCGGTTTGATTTTATTCACAATTTACACTTTGTCTCAACTATTTCGGAATTCGGGTTGTATACCGGTGCTTCTTAGATTCTGGTGTGTGCGCTCCTAAATTTTGGCTTGCTAACTTTTTGAATTTGGGAGCGCAGCGCTACCAAGCAAAAAAGTTAATTTCAAGCCCTGATATCGCATGGTCTCAGCCCTGGCATGGCAGACATGCTGATACGAACAATGATTGTGTCCGGACTATCAATTTGTATCAAACATTATTTATTTTGGATAATTTTTTTCAAATCTTTAAGTTAAAGAAATTAAAATAATGGTGACCTCTGTCTGGAGTAAAAGCCTTCCTGAAAGTGGGAGCAACAATATAAGTATGCTCACTTTGCTGTATTATGAACTTATATCTCTTTTTGTTGGGACATAGCCTTAGTTGCTGGAAGTGACATTAAACACCAATTAAAGTTTTAAACACACATCACACATCAAATCCGTTAATGTGGGTTTTCTCTCTGATTGTGCCAGGATGAGCCAGATGAAGCCCCTGGAACATCAACTGGGATCAAACACCTGAAACTTGCACCTTTCCTGCGAGATAAAAAGTGGAGCCCCAATGACAAGAGACCGAAAGAACGTACTCAGAAATTAACTGAAATGATATGCTTGGACCCGCAGCCAGTCAGCATCGTAAACGACCAGGGCTTCTGTGAATTCATTCAATGCCTCCAGCCAGCTTACAACATTCCAGATCACAAGGTTCTACGGGATTCATTAATACCTGATGCCTACACCAAACATAAGTCTGTAATAATGTCAAAATTGAAGAACTGTGTGTCCTTAGGTGTTACGTTAGATCACTGGACATCAGTGGCACAGGATGCATACATGGCAGTCACAGCTCATTTCTTAGCAGATGACTTTACAATCAACAATTGCTTAAATGTTGCGCATATTCCTGAAGCACGCATAGCGGAAAATATATCAGAGGCTCTACTCACCTGCTTGAATAATTGGATTCCAAATTATGAGGAAAAACCTATGAAGATCTATGTTGTCACAGATAATGCCTCAAATGCACAAGCTGCCATGAGAGGTCTACCATCTGCCAAGTTTACTCCACTTAACTGCTTTGCCCACACTCTACAATTGGCGGTGAATGATGCCATACGTAAATTCTCTGGGCTTGAGAAAGTGATTGCAAAGGCAAAAACTATTGTCAAACATTTTCATGCAAGTGCTAAGGATACATACAAGCTTGCTGAAAAGCAAAAGTCACTTTGTGTACCAGTTCATCGCCTCAAAAATGAGTGCCCAACCCGATGGAATTCTCTGTACTATCTACTGGAAAGGTTAGCTGAGCAAAGAGAACCGTCACCTCTGTTCTAGCATCCAATGACAAAATAAACGATCTTCAAAAGTCTGAGTGGAAAACTGCTGCTAGTTACGTAAGTGCCTTGAAACCTTTCGAGGATGCAACAAGTATGATGTCCGCATCTAGATATGCCACAAGTTCACTGATAATTCCAGCCCTCAATGTACTGAATGAGCAAATGAAGGAAGTCAAAATGAATGACTTCCGAAAACAGGTATGTACCAACATTAATGCAAGATGGCCTGACTAAGCGCAGAAAGCTGAATTTGCCATCCCCAAGTACCTCGACCCCAGATTCAAGGATTTTGGATTTAACGACGACGCAGCCAGACAAAGCAGCTAGTGAAATAGTAAGGCCAGAAAGCTCAGACTGTCCAAAGTCCAGGTGAATCAGACAATGAAATGCCATCTACTTCTAAAACGAGCGACACACCTGGGGAAACGGTTACCACTAAGAAGCCAAATTTGTGGGGAATATTCCAGAAAATGGTTGACAAAAAGAAGCAAGCTGCATCAAAAAATTAAAATGAGTCTACTTGAGAGAACATGGAGCGGGAATTTCAATTGTTTTGCAACGAGGAACTGTTGGAACCTGAAAAATCCCCATTTGATTGGTGGAAAACAAACAAAACAAGATACCCAAATCTTGCTAAATTGGCACAGGTGTTCCTTGCTATACCAGCAACATCAGTACCGAGTGAACAGATGTTCAGTAAATTGGGTCTGATTATCTCTAATCACAGATCATGCCTAGATCCATTCTTTGCGGAACAGCTTACCTTTCTTAGTCACAATCTGAGACAGTAAACTCTCAGTCAGTCTAGTAAATGACTAAGTGTACTTAATTGTGAGCACTGATGCAGTTATACCTAGCTTTGTCACTTGAGCTACAAGTTGGTAGAGTACTGACATTTTGATTACTAACATTGAGATTTTCATCATAGTGACATTGAGATTCAGCATTGTGTTCTTGAAAGCTATACAGATCTCAAATTTCAAAAGAAGGTTCAATGAATGGTGTATAATGGTTAAATGGGTGGTATTTTCATTTTGTTTACTTGTTTCTGCCTAACTGAGGCTAATTTACTTTTGTTTCTATTATTTTGTTGAATTAATATATTCTGTTATTCCACGTTTCTCACAAGTTGTGAGCCTTTTTTAAGTTTATTAAATAAAACTGAAACCGAGACTTAACTCTGAAAAACACCGAACTGAAACCAAAACCTAAGTCCAATTTTCACAGCTGGACAGCCCTGTTTCTCCCCCCTCCCCCCACGCTCTCAGCCAATGCCTTTTTCGCAATAGTGAAATATAGGGTAATATCAAAAATATGTCATGACCTGGGATATGAGAAAAGTACATATGTGATAAACCTTAAATTTCTTAAGAGCCACGTTCACTCCGCAAGATTACAACTGTGCTGCCTTGATGGAGATCTGCTCTCTAGGAGTTCCTCCAGTTAAATTCTGCACTCGTTTAGCTTGTGAAGCAGCACAGATTTGGGTAAATTAGTTTGCGCATCTCATTTAGCAATAAGACACCAGAATCGGTTCTATATTCCGAATGTAGTCACGGTTGAAGGGCACTGTTAGACACGATGCGCAGCTGAGTGACAATCGTAAGGATGGCGAAAATAAAAGCACGTTTTCTTTTGTGTGCATTATTCACATGAAAAAAAGGCATCCGATGGGTAAAGACCCTTATTGTTAATATTATTATTTTGTACATAGATCTATGCTCATCTGGAGGGGGGGGAGCTGACGGCTCACTGTGCCATATGCGCAGCACACTGAAAGATGGAAACAAGATGGCGTTCAAATACTGAGTTGTCGCTACTCTCAGTATAAAGGGACTCTAGGCGTTTGTTCCAGAGAATACAGGGATACATAAAAATTCTGAAAAGCTAGGGGGTCGTGAGTTACACCGCTGGTTGTGCCGATTTCTGAAATAAACCGTGAGGCAGACGACTGCCTAAATGGATGTGCCAAAAATCGACTTGGTTTCTCGCCAAATTCATAGAAGAAATGTATAGACTTAGTGAGCATGTCCGCTGCTTCAGTGGTAGAGAGATTATCAAATTCTGTTTTGAGGAGAAGTATCTCTTTACAGAGCCTAGAAGATGGAGAAAGTGCATGTTCATTCTCCAGCTGCAGAATGCGGTTAAAATAACTGCTGTTTTTCAAATGAAGTGCAAGATATTAGCTGCCGTCTTATGTATGGCGTGTTTCCCACAATAAGCTATGATTTGTGTTCGGAGTGGTGTTTGTTTCAATAAAAAAGTCTATTTGCTTAGATATAAACTCAATATGGATAATGACAGACAGAAAGCGACTGCTTAGTCTCCAAGGTGGGCGGAAGATGAATTTCTGAACAAGAGGAGAGGTTAATGATCAGAAATTACCTTCGCCTGAAAGCTGCAACTTTGAACTGCTGGCAGTAATTTATTGTCAACAAGAAAATAAACTATTCCGGAATATTTGTGATTGACTGGAGAGAAGAATGAATAACCGCGAGTATTTGGATTGAAACTACACCATACATCCGACAAACCATCCTGATGACCTGTCTAACCTTAGAGTTAGCAGCCGTCTTATTAGAAGAGGTGTCCAAATTATGAAGGTAGCAATTTATATTGCCTCCTATTATCAAATGATGCAAGTCAATATTTGGTATGGAGGAAAAAAACCTGACAAAAAACTGCTAGGTGGGAGCATACACCGTCACCAAAATTTATGGAGTGTCAAACAAGGTACCCACCACAATGATGTAGCGCCAATTGCAGTCTGCTATTATGTTTGATGAAATAAACGGAATGGAATGGTGGACAAGAATAGCCACACCACGTACCTTACTGTTAAATAGAGAGTGAAAAGACTGCGAGACACAACTTCGACGTATTCTTTTGTGACTAGACGTTCAGATGTGTTTCTTGAATAAATGCAATCTGGACACCAAGGCTGTCGAGATGAGAAACTCTGATGATTTTGGTAAGTTTGCCTAAGCCTCTTATATTCCAGCTAGCAAATGTGATGGATTTATCTGCTGTTCCAAAACTCAAACCACCATTACTTGAGGTCATATGAGTTTGAATGTGAAATTAGCACTGACATCAGTTGCGTCTGATAAGTCGAGGCATGTTTCATCGTAGAGTACCCACAAAAGCGAAAGTTAAACTAATAACAATACTAATAAGAACATACCCCACCCCACATCCGCACCTACATACCTCCCAGAACATGGAGCCACCCTAATCCCTATTTAACCAAATATGTAGACTATCTTAATATGATACTGAGTGTAGGACAATGAAAGCATAAATGCAAGCTGAGGTGATTATCAAAATGGCACGTTGAGCAATAAGCAGACATGCCCAGGCAAAAGATTTAAACTGAAAAGAAAAAAAAAAACATTAATAAAAAATTTTTAAAGTTTGGTGTTTAGACCTACAACGATGACTATACACACAAATGTGAAACAAACTGCAGCACACTATGAACTGGTTAGAGATGGCAGTTAAGATGAAAGAAGTCAACAGAACAATAGAATGCAGAAAAGTCCGGTCCATGCAGTCAACAGAAAAATAGACTGTAAAAAAATCTGGATCCATGCATGCATAAGTACAGTAGCTTCAACAGGTAATCGAGGTATCCCCATCCCGCCCCATGCCAACACCCATCTCAAAATGGAGAAATTTCTGACTGAGACTGCATAATTGTATTAACTACAGTAGGCTTGCGTCATCGTTAGTGCGGCAGCATCGTCCCATCGACCAGTCATAGCGATTGACGATTGTTTCGTCGGGGGGGGGGGCGTATTGCTCGGGGTGCTGGTTGTTGGCAGGGATATTCAGCGCGACACGCCCGCACGGCAAGTATAACTCTCTGTCGCGCCTGTGCCCACTCGAGCCTACTGAATTATGAGCCAATATGGTCTATTTTGCAATCCAACACCTTATAGAAATGCTTAAATCGTTAACAAACAAACAAAACGTTTATTAATTATAATAATGTCAAAGTGATGATGTCAAAACAAGTCAGTACATTAAAATAGTCTATTGCACTTCTGAGCTCTACCCACAAGGTGGCAGTATTGGCCTATAAAGATAGGGGTTCGGACAATTCTACTTTGACGAAGCGTGATGGGAACTGGCCAATTTGTGGATCGTTGTCGGTTTTGGCGTTAGGCAGGCGACGATTTCATCAATCCTTTGGTTCTAAATGACAAAATAATGAAATGAAACATGCGGACTACTACAAACAGAATTGATTTACAACTAAACAAAATCTCATTAAATGTCACCAAATAACCCTTTTTTTATAAGCCACGATGCACTTAAACAACTGTGCCGAACACAGATTTAACGTGTTGAATTTATAGGCCAACGGGGTAACTGTTAGCTCACCAGAGGGAAGGGGAGTTGGTGAAAATGCTCGCGACAGTACTATATTTACATATGAGCAGCCGACAATATGATTAATGTAGATGTAACCATGTAAGGGGAAGGATCTGTTTGCTTATGGTTATATCTACAGTCTACCTAGCTAAAATATTTCTCTTCTTAGCCACTTGGTAATGTAGTAATAGAAAGCTAGGTAGCTAGTTGCTACTGTGATGTGCTGGCTCGTTAACTTAGCCTATGTAATATTTAGCTGTGAAAGCCAGTGTAAGAGTACTGTCGTCTGCACTCCCAGCCGGCACACGACCGACCTTCAACGTAGAAATATGGTTGAAATTATGTCAGTCGTCGTTTCAACGTTGAAACACTATAGAAACAACGTTTAACTCTGATGGTTGTAACCCAGCCGGCGCACGACCGACCTTCAACGTTGAAATATGGTTGAAATTATGTCAGTTGTCGTTTCAACATTGAAACGCTATTGAAATAACGTTTAACTCTGATGGTTGTAAAAAGGTTAACAAAATGATCTCAAATCAACACTGAAATTTGAACAAGATTTGTTTCAACGTTGAAACAACATTGAGACACCACACCCACAACCTCCAGCAAAATAAAAAAAAAAAATCACTACTTTTTCGGCTTACCTTAATGTTTAGATACCAAGCAAAATATTCGGGTGTGGAAAAACGTCGAGCGCACATCCAGTTAAGAGAATTTACACTTTAATTTCTAGAGTGACTGTACATGCGGCAAGCTTATAAAGGTGGCAGCCATGACACTGTTGACCTAACCTTAACCCAACTCGTAAGGAATGCTATCCCTATCCCTGTGCCTAACCCTAACCTTAACCCAACTCAGCCACAAACAATGGTTTGTTCTACTCAAATTTTTCTACCCAGGGTCAATGGATCAGCCGACTCACCAGCATGAAGCACATCAAAATGGATATTCACATGACGTCTCCTCATTGACAACAATAAAAAAGGAGACGTCGTGTGAATATCCATTTTATATCCATCGCTGAAGGGTGAAAGACAACCAAAGGCAAACAAACTCAGTTGGTGTAGTAGTTAAGACCACAGTGTATGGTGCGTATGAAATTGCTTTGTCCCCAGGTTCAAATCCTGCTGTAGACTAATATAATGTCTAACTTATCATGTAAACCTTTGTTTACAGCCTCATTGATGGAGGGAAAAGAACACATAAAAAAAGAAGGTCAGAAGAAGTTGGAAAGATTGTACACAGAATGAATGTCACGAGAAAAGAGCACGGTGGTGGAAACTGGAATTACCGCAAAAATGTTTTTTCCTCGTGCCGCATCTACCCCTTCCTTTTAAAATTTTTTCCCCCATCATTCTAAACCCCCTTCTCACTCATAACCCCCCCAAAAAAAAATATTTTTGCCCCTTTTAAAATCGATCTGGCCAAAAAAAAAAAAAAAAAAAAAAAAAAAAAAGTGGAGGTTGTGTATGGTACTCATGCCCAACGTTGAAAAAACGTTGCGAAATCAACGTTGATTAATCTTTCAAAAACAAAACATAATTCAACGGTGATTCAACTATGATCCATGACGTTGATTCAACAGTGAAAAAACGTTAAAATGCCAGCTGGGCTATAACAGTCCCGTCAGCCTCTTAGCATTCAAAACTGACATCTAAGGTATAGAATATGAATAAAAGTTGTTGGAGGCATCTATCCGAAGATCCGGCTATTGTGCTATCACCACAAGTCTTTTTTTCTTCAGCCTCAGGTCTTTTTTTACCACCGAAATATTTAAAATGTGTATGAACCTTGAGGTCAGACAACCACTTAATATTTAGCCTGTACAGTAACGTTAATTTATTACCCAGCATGTGACTGCGACCCTTCGCTTCTATACCTTGTCAATAAGAACTGCGTGTAAACCCGCCCTTTACAGACGTGCTGCTTGGCAGTTTCTGCTCCATCTATCGCTTGCGGTCAGTCTTGTGCTGCCATCTGGTCGACATCATAGTGACTTTATCTTGCAAGATTGCTCTTTTTAACTATTATTCAACAAAGATGCAACATAGTTAGAACATATTTATGCCAGAGGTTTTTAATTTTTATTTATTTATTTATTTTACATTTCTTTAATTTGTGAATGTGGAAAAGTTTTATGAAATTTGTAAAACCAACAAACCCAATACGAGTGCAATATATCGACAGCTCACTGGTTCCCGTCCTTACGCAAAACAAGATATTGCGTATTTAATATTTCCCCATTCATTTTCCTGCAGACGCTAATTTATGGTAATATAATAGACGGTAAGGGGTGTGGCTTGGTGACTGTCTCACCTACAAGATCAATTTATGGGCCAAAATATGAATCGATCGCAAAGCTCCCGTGCATCGAGTGCGAGATTCTCCCCCCAAAAAAAAAAAAAATTTCCTTGCGCCTGAGTGTGAGTGTCAGGCCAGCGTCACAGGAACAGAGCAAGGCTTGCAGGGGCTTTGAAATATAGTGCTGCCATTTCAGAAGCGTGGAAAGAGCAGCAGTGAACGGGGGAGGGGCATCAACAGGTTATCTGGCAATCACGATGGAGCCCAACCATTGGCGATTGCCGATTCAATTGTCAGTCGGCCCAGGCCTACACTAGTGCACCACTTCCAGAAAAATTACATGCATCATAATGTATTCTGCTCATAAAAATTGAAATCTTCCCTGGAAATTTGGGGGGAAAAAGAAAAAAATCTATTTTAGATACCTTTACCCAAGGACAGGTATCTAAAATAGATTTTTTTTTCTTTTTCCCCCTCAAATGCATGGTAAAACTTTTGATCCGTTACTGTTTGTTACTATGTATTCAGTTTAACTAATCAAACAAAATCCCACATATTGCATTTCTCACATTTTCCTCTCTACACAAATGCCAATAGTGTTTAACTTTCTGTATTTGCAAACAAATAAAATAAATAAATCGGCTAGTCAACAGGGGACAGAATGAGGGCGCCCCAACCGAAGCTAAATTGAAATGAGCGGAGACGACGATTCGTCAGCGGCGCTGATTCAAAAACAGTCATTTTTGAAACGTTCTCCAACTCTACGGCGCACATAAGTTCTGTGTTTGGGTGAGAAGATTTTGAATTTTGATTCGTCTGCTCTCAGTCCATTGGTGTCCAATCCTTGAATTTCTAGGCAAACTCAAGTCTTTTTTTGATGTTGCCAGCTCGTGGCAGCAACAAGAACAATCAGACCATTTTCACACAGGCGTCTGGAAATAGTAGATATTGATACTTTTGTCTCTTCACTTCTGGCGCTATTAATATCATCACGGAGTTGTCGTGCTGTCAACTGCCAATTTTTTTTTTTTTTTTTTACTTGCCATACACAGATAACAAACATCAGAGGCACTGAACTTAAGTTTTGCACCTCTATCACCACAGGTTTTCAGCGAACCGGTCTCTTTGAAACGCTTGATAGTGTTTCTTACAGTTCCATGACCGCACCTAACGTCTTCAGCATCATGTAAGGCCACAATGCGCCGACGAAAAATCTCACAGAGCTCCTTACGTCGTGCCGTGGTATTTAACGCTGTGACACTGCTCTAAGTTCATGTCACTTTACGAGAACAACTGAACATCAGAGGTAATTTCGCAGAATAATGTTGCCTCAAACCAGTTTAAACAAATTTTTAGCACCAATAATCATGGAATGAGCCTTCAAACATGCATTAAGGCTATGCAAGAGTCAAAAAATTAAATTTGCAACACCTTTCTATTGTTATAAAAATTTATGTTTTTCCGTGTTTGTATTAATTACCCATATTTTGCATCAATATACTTGTGGGAATATTTTTTTGTTCTCATTGCCTGTAATTGTATTTTTCAATAAATGTTCGCCAAAATATTAAGAGAAGTAATATATTAGGACCTCTTTTAGCCAAAAATGGTGGTGTATAATCATCACTGCATGCTACTGTATCTCAAAGTTCTACAAGTTTCTTGGCGAAACAACTCATATCACCAATGAAAGGTTGCAAATATTTGCCCTGAATTTAACAGATGAAGTGCAAACTCCATCCAAGAAGGCTTTATCAATTACCATTAGAAACAACATCAGCCAAGAGAAACTAATAGACTGGATCTCCACTTCAACAAAATTTTTCACCAACAGATGGTGATCTGTGCAATAAGTTTACCATGAAGTGTGATAGATGTTTTTAACATAGGCCATCCACATGTCTTTAAAAAAGCACCCTCTGTTTCAAGCAAATGAACGCCCTGTTCATTCCTTTCCCCCAATTGAACGGCCTGGAAACCTCATTAGAAGCAACACATGTGTATATATAGATGCCACTGGCCCTCTGGGTGTTCTAGGCAGGTTTTTGCTTATTTTCTTGAATGTGTGCCAGAGGAGGTGCCTGCGAACGGCCCTGACCCCTGAGAAGCAAGGTACGTGTATGTGGACGTGCTTCTGTGTGGACTCACATAAATTCTGATGTGAAACATGCATGCACCACTGCTCAGAGTAAAACCACAACCAAGCCCTGGATTCAGTTCTATATAGTTTCTATCTGTTGATAAAGGCATACTTAACAATGTGTCACCCTAAGAAAGTAGTCGTCCAACAAAGTGATTTTCAACAATTGAATCAGTGAATTCAATAAGGGCCCAACGTAATGTTGAAAATGTATAGAGTTGGGCCATTATTGAACTCACCAATTCAATTCAAAGACCATGCATATCATTCCAAGTCATTTTGAACCTTACATGATACTTGAATCCGCATATTCACCTGATGCAGCTTATTGACTGTCATTTCCCATGGTAACCAGCTATGCCCTCATTTTGACATGAAACCCACTGTATGTTATTGCATGCTAAAGAGTAGCTCTTCTGATATGCTGCATTATACACTGCCTGGCCAAAAAAAGTCACCATTTGGATTTAAATAAGCAAATACTTAAGAACCTGCGATAGAATAATAATTGCAGTGATTAATATGTTTCAGCAGGCAACAATTCACTGACTGGTGCACTTTCTTGCAACTCTTCCTAAAAAAGGCATGTTGGAAGATGTATCTCATAGTCAGGGAAAAGATGTCACTACGTCTCGAGGGGAAAATTATTGGCCTCCGTCAAGCAAAGAAAACAACTAACGAGATGGTTTAAATCACTGGAATTGTGTTAAGAACTGTCCAATGCATTATTCACAATAACGATAAAATAATGTCAACTTCCCAGGAGAATTGGGTAGAAAAAAAAAATCATGAATGATCGTGATCACATATCACTAAAATGTCTTAAGTCTCATCGTACAAAAATCAACAGTTGAACTCAAGGTGAGGTTTATTTGTGAAAATATGAGCATTTCCACATGCACAGTGCGATGGAAACTTGCAAGATTGGGACTAAACAGCTGTGCGGCCACAAAAAACCACTATTTAGTGAAGCTAATCAAGCAAAATCAACTTCAATTTGTGGGGGAGCATGAAGATTGGACTGTGGGGAAATAAAGAAGGTTTTATCTGGTCAGATGAGTCCATAGTTACCCTATTCCAGAGCGATGGGTACATCAAGCCTATGAGGCAATGCACCAGTCATGCATAGTGCCCGCTGGAAAAGCCTCTGGAAGCAGTGTTTTGATCTGGGGTTGGTTCAGTTGGTCAGGTCTATGCTCAGCAAGGTTATGCAGCAATAAAATGAAGTGAGTGGACTATTGGAATGTACTGAATGACCAAGTTATCCCATCAATGAACTTTTAAATCCCTGACAGCACAAGCAAATTCCAAGATAATAATGTCAAGATTCATTGGGCTCAAATTGCGGAAGAATGGTTCGGCGAGAAAGATCATTTTCACATGAGTAGGCAACTGCAGAGCCCTGACCTGAACCAGTTGAAGGTCTTTGGGATGTGCAGGAGAAGGCTTTACTGACTGCTTTGACTCTTCCCTCATCAATAAGACATCTTGGCAAAAATTTATGCAGTTCTGGTTGTAAATGAATGCTGTCCCATTCCATAATATTGTCGAAACAATGCCTCAAAGAACTCGCGCCGTGATGAAAGCTGAAGGTGGTCCAACAAAATACAACCACTGGCAAAAATTATGGAATCATCACACACAGACAATATTCATCCAGGGTTTTTTTTTTTTTTTGCCTCATAGCAAATAAGTAAATCACAGGTTTACACGAAACTATTTTTGTTTATTCATTTAGCATTCAGTCTTCATGAAACTCACCTAAAACAAATTTGATTTAATTATTTCAGTTATTGGTGTATTTTTTTTGTAGAGTAAAAAAATGTAATCTCTCAATGTTGAGGAAAAAATTATGGAATCAACAAATAATCAGAATTAGTACTTTATGGCACCTCCTGGGGCTTTTATGATGCTCTATATTCATTGAGTCATGGACATCACCAATGAAAACCAATATTCTCGGTCAAGCTAGCTCCAACTTCCTAAATTCCAAGACCTCTTGGCTGTGCTGTAGCGCTGTTCGTTGGTGTTCATTCTGCTTGAGTTGAGACAGAGGAAGACGTGCGGGATCGAATCTGAAGTTTTACTCTTGTTTAAACGGAGTTATCTGAAACTAATTTGTGTGTTCAGGCTCAAACAGTATTAGAGATTAGACAATTTGCTCCCGAGGTATAACCTTTGTCGCATTAGGGGCAGGAGAATCTTCCTCCATCATCTTTTTTTTTTTTTTCCCCTTTAACAACTCGATGAGCAAACAGCCAAATTAAGTCGCTAATCTGGTCAAACAAAGGCGACGGGGTTTTTGGGGTTTTTTTTTGAGGGGTTTCAGTCTCCCCGGGAGCAAAGGAAGGTAAAGTAAAATAAATTTAAACGCTAAATTTAAAGAATAAACTAAACGCGAAGTAATTGTCTAACTTAGTGAATTGTGTGATATACAAAGTAGTCAGAGTTGTTTTCAAGGACTGAGGTACACTGTCGCCTGCTTTTTTCTGTAGCTGATTTAGCTAACGAACTATTGTAAGCTCTCAACGCCAGGAATATATCAAATTACCGGGATATCTAACTATCTGGCTTGGTTTCATACTTGGTCGCTTGCCTTTCATACAGTCTTCTAGCCAATAAATACTGACGTTCACCGGGTTTTTAGTCCCCTTCGTTCTCTATCCTGACCGCATTACCGCATAAACGCATTTCCAAGCTTGAATATTAACGCTAACCGGGGTTTTTGTCTTTTTCGTGATTTTATTTTCATCGAAGGGCTCTTCTGATTAAACACATTGCAAATTACGATCTTTGTATTTTCCTCCGGTTGCGGTGCCTTGATCAGCTGATTAAAGTTTAACTGCTTGTTTGAGTGCTCAGCGACAGCTTGTTGGGGAGGTACCGTGTATAGTTCGCTCACGGTTAACGACTTGTTTATTCGGTCCGTTTTAATTAAAGGAACCGAGGCTTAACTCTTATCTCGGTTACTCTTGGTTGTATTTGTGGCTGGCTAGCTAGATAGTTACTGTTTGCTTTTTGGCTGGGGATCTGAGATTTAGTATTTAGTCAATAGGACAGCAGTCACTTTAGTCGTCCGTTCGGTTACCCTTGAATTTAAACGAAAGCTTTACCGAGTGCTCCGCCTCCTCCCTCCTCCAGTTTCTCCTGGGCGTAGTATAGCCAGTCTTTTATCTGGGTTCTCAGCTAAGCCCTGTGAGACTTTTGGGTTAGTATATTAATAGTACCGGGTTTAGATAAATTCAAGTTGGCTTATTAGGAGTAATTATTATCGATAGAGTTTCTCAATTTGGTATTTCATTTCTGTTCACTAAAACTAAGCCCCTGTTAAAAGAGGCTTATTATCCATTCACATAGTTTCCCCACGGTTTCTATTGTGACTGCTGCTTAGGGCTTCTCAGGTTAATTAATTAATAAATTGTGGTTCCTGAGCTTCTGTCTCGGCATTAGTAATTTTCTTTGTTATCTAGGGTGAGCGAGGTCATTAGGTAGGGGGTTCAAAATGTGGCCAAAACTATGTGACGGTTGCAGGATGATCGCACTTTTGGAAAGAGATTTCCAGGGTGGGTTTGTCTGTCACCGGTGCCAGCTAATTGAGCATCTGGAGAGCAAGATCCTTGTTCTTCAGGGCCAGTTGGTGGCACGACATAGTTCGCAATCAGGAGAGTTCCTAGAGGAACTAAGTAGTATGTCGTTTAGAGAAATGGTCTGTACGCCAAAGCAGGGTGGTGTGGGGACCCCAGAGCAGGCAGGGAGAGAAAGTTGGGTGACGGTAGGACGTCAGCGCAGGAAAGGGCGTGCACACTGTACAGCGACAGCTCCTCCAGTGGTTGAGGTGTCCAACCGATTCCGGCCCTTGCAGGAACTCGAATTGGCCCCTGACCCTGAGAGTGAGGGGACTGATGAGCAGCAGGGCACCCTGTTGGCCTCTACCCCTCAGAAAAGAGAGTTATTGATAGTGGGGGACTCAATACTTAGAGGAATAGACAGTTTAGTCTGTTCGCGCGACAAGGAGTCTCAGATGCGGTGTGTTGCCTGCCTGGTGCCCAGGTAGGAGACCTCCTGGAGCGTCTTGGACAAGCTCCTGGCCAGAGCGGGAGGGGATCCAGTTGTCATGGTCCATGTTGGGACTAATGACATAGGTAAGGGTAGGTTTGAGGTTCTGCAAAGCAAATTTGTTGAATTAGCTGAAAAGCTTAGGAGCAGATCCTCCACGGTAGTGTTCTCTGGGATTCTACCGTACCACGTGCAAGCAGAGGGAAGCAGAATTTTATCTGGAGGTTTAACACGTGGCTCTGAACCTGGTGTAGGAAAGAGGGGTATAGGTTTATGGGGCACTGGAACTACTTCTGGGACAGGGGTGACCTGTTCAAGCCGGATGGGCTACACCTGAACCGGAGGGGTACCTTTGCACTGGGTCAGCGTATGTTGAGGGTAGCAGAGAGTTATTTAAACTAGGGACTTGGGGGGCAGGGAGGTTAGAGAGTGTTACACAGAGGGAAATGCAGACTGCCCTGATGGAGGCTGACAGCGTTACATGCACTATTGATGATATATTTTTAAAGCAAAAAAAGCATGGTGAGGGCTTTGAGCAGCAGGCGCATGGGAAATCGAAGGGAAGAGCGTTCATGATAACCTGAAATGTTTTTTATCTAAATGCAAGAAGCATTAAAAATAAATTTCAAGAACTTGAGGCCGTTATGATTAGTGAAGGCTATGACATAGTTGGGATTACAGAGACATGGCTTAGTGAAGAGGATGGAGATGAATATAATGTAGAAGGTTATAAGCTCTTTAGGAAGGATAGATGCAATAGGCGAGGAGGGGGTGTAGCACTCTATGTGAACAAAAACATAAATGTGCAGGAAATTCCTGAAATTGAATATTCCGTGCCTTGTGAAGATATCTGGGTCAGGCTCACTGGCAAACACGAGACTGGTTTAAACATAGGTGTATGCTATCGACCACCAGCTTTGGACAGTACAGTCAATGAAATGCTCCTTAAGAGGATTACGCAAAGCTTGTAGAGGAGGAGGGACTATTATTATGGGAGACTTAAATTATCCTGGTATTGATTGGGAAATGGTGAAAGGACAGGGTAGGGGGGAGGAAGAATTTCTAGATGTCATAAATGATAATTTTTTGGTGCAGTATGTTAATAAACCTACAAGAGAGAAGGCAATTTTAGATTTGCTGCTCTGTAATGACCCAGATAGAATTAGCAATGTTGAGGTACTGGAGCCACTTGGGACAAGTGATCACTCTACTATTAATTTTGAGGTTTCATGGGAAGTTAAAAAGGTGTCTCCAAAAACAAAAATTTTTAATTTTAGGCGAGCAAACTTTGACAGGATGTGGTCATATCTAAGTGAAACAAAATGGGAGAGACTCCTGGACTGTGAGTCTGTAAATGAGATGTGGGAAAGATTTAAGGGGGTTTTACTTGATTCACAATGTAAATTCATTCCAAAGGTGTCAAAAAAAAAAAAAAAAAAGCAGAATCCTCAGTGGATGACAGCAGCTATTCGTAGGAGTTTGAGGGAAAAGAGGAATCTTTATAAGATGTACAGAGAGGATAACAATGAGATTACTAAGGCCGAATTCTGTAAAATGCGGGCTGTGGTCAAAAAAGAGCTGAGGAATGCTAGAAGACTGTATGAAAGACAAATTGCAGAGGGGGCAAAAACTAACCCTAAGCGCTTCTTTCAGTACTGTAGCAGAAAAAAGGAAAGTCAAAGAGCAGGTTAAGTGCATAAAGAATAAAAATGGATCACTGTTATATGATAATAAGGATATTGCGGACACCTTAAACGGTTACTTTGTTGAGAATTTTACCTTAGAGCGGGTCTTTATTCGCCAGAGGGCTTGTCCAATGCTCAAGATTATTTAGCGGAAATTGAGGTTAGGGATAACGTCGATTAGACAAGTTGCATCAACTAAAGGCAGATAAGGCGGCGGGTCCTGATGGCTTATTTCCTAGAGTGCTCAGGGAAGTTAGTGAGATCATCTTTAAGCCGCAATCTGCCATCTTTAGACGGTCTTTAGAAACTGGAGAAATACCAAATGATTGGAAACAGGGCAATATAATACCAATATATAAAAAAAAAGACCGTATTGAGCCAGGTAATTACAGGCCAGTCAGTTTAACTTGCATTGCGTGCAAAATATTGGAATCTATCATAAAAGATAAGCTGGACTTATTTCTTGAACGTAACAATATCTTGAGGGATAGCCAACATGGTTTTCAGAAAGGAAGGTCATGCCTGACAAACCTTCTGGAATTTTTTGAAGAGGCCACCAAGACTTATGACCAGAGCAGGGCTTATGACATCATATATTTGGATTTTCAGAAAGCATTTGACACAGTACCGCATAAGAGACTAATTTTTAAAATGAGCTCCATTGGAGTTACAGGTGGTATTCTGAAGTGGATTCATAACTGGTTGCAGGACAGAACACAAAGAGTGGTGGTCAGTGGTATATCATCTGAGCTAGGTAGGGTGGGGAGTGGCGTCCCCCAGGGATCGGTGTTGGGACCCCTGCTGTTCCTCATCTACATTAATGACCTTGATAGGAATATTGAGAGCAGATTAGTGAAATTTGCAGATAATACTAAATTGGGGGGCTTGGCAAATAGTTTAGAGTCCACTAAAGTGATTCAGGATGATTTGGATAGAATTCAGAATTGGGCAGAAATGTGGCAAATGAAATTTAATGTAGCGAAATGTAAAGTAGTACATGTAGGTAATAAAAACATTAGACGGGATTACTTCATGGGAGGTTTTAAACTGGAATGTGCTCCACAAGAGAAAGATCTGGGAGTGATTGTTGACCAAACCCTCACAGGCTCTAGCCATTGTGCCGTAGCTGTTAAAAAAGCCAATCGGATGCTGGGATACATTGCCAAAAGTGTTAAGTTCAAATCCAAGGAGGTGATGCTTCTTTTGTACAACACATTCGTCAGACCACATCTAGAGTATTGTGTACAGTTCTGGGGACCATACTTTAAGAAAGACATAGAGGCTTTAGAGAAAGTTCAGAGAAGAGCCACAAAGCTAATTCCGGGTATTAAAGATGAAAGCTATGAGAAAAGGCTGAAGATCCTTAATCTCTTTAGTCTTAGGAAAAGGAGACTAAGGGGTGATTTGATTGAGGTCTTTAAATATGTTAAAGGGATTAACAAAGTGAATTATGTAGGATTCCTTCGACCAAGTGTTGTTAGCAGAACTCGGGGTCACAAATGGAAGCTGACTAAAGGTAAATTTAGCACTGATATTCGGAAATATTTCTTCACCCAAAGAGTAATTTCAGTGTGGAACAGCTTGCCTGACCATATTGTTGAGGCAGAGACCTTGGGAGTTTTCAAGAGCAGACTTGACTTAAAGCTAGATACCATTCAGTCATTGAGTATCTGAAGTGATATATTCACAATGGTGCAAAGAAACTGGCGAGCCTAGTTGGGCTGAACGGCCTGTTCTCGCCATTCATGTCATGTCATGTCATGTCATGTTATTGTCAAAATAAGCGATCGAGAGATCAGCTGCTACCCTCGCCCTGGCAAGGAAAGCCCAGGAACATGATTGGCATATCCTGCACGACACTGCAATTATGGCAGCTCCTCTAAGCAGACTTAAGTCCCGCCATCCCTACAATGTGGCGGCACAAGAGATGCTCAATTCCATCCTAGAGGACCTATCTATGAAAGCATGGCTGGCGCAGCGCTCCAGACTGCGACCAAGATTAACGTTTTGCGACTTACATTCTCACATCGGTCGCGCACTGCGCGACCAACACTTCAAGCACTGTGCGCCTATTCTGGGCAGCGATTCACTCCCTAATTATCAGCCGCCGGCCGCGAATTTTTTTCTGCAGGTCGATTGGTACCATTACGTACATCAGCCAATCAAAACTCGGCTGTACCCATGCATCGATGAGAATGGCAAAGCGTTCGACCTTGTCACGGTCAGCTGAGTTGTGCGCGCTGCAAAATTGTAAAACCTTGTCTGACAATAACGATGCAAATGCTCCACAATACGCGAAATTACAAGCACACTAGCTGGTCTGCTGCAGAAGTCCAGTAGTCTACGTAGTAGACCTTGGCTTCGGTGACTAATACTGCAGATTGGAGAGCAAATTTCATGATATCAGAAAGTGTTTTCATCACCGGTTTTTTATTTCGCGATTTAGATTTTGCGCATTTCTAAGGGTAATGGAAACGCACCTGGAGAGTGAGAACTATGTCCGACGTTATTTGCCCCAAAACACAGTCTGCTTCGTGACCGTAGACTGTTCGTGACACAGTTTTGAGTCTTATTAATACCAGCTATGGGTGCTTGCGTCCAGTGGCGAATGGTTTTATTTAGCGTTTCAATATCAATCGCTAACCTTCTATCCTGATGGATTAGGTTGGGTGCGCACTTCCACTCTGATATGAAGTTCCGCATGTACATGATTATTCATGCAGTATGTATGAAATCGGTGACTGGTTGGTCCGAGTGCAAGATTTTTTTATTTTCATTAGAGTAAGATAAAGATGAGAAAAGCTGCGGTCCTTATAGATTTATAGTCCGTTTTCTTTGAGGTTCCGATAATTGGCCAGCTGTCAGAGGAATAGTATTTTGTCGATTGTAACATGTTCAAAACGGACTCAAAAACTAACTGGTGACGCCTGTCCAATGTACTTCAGCGACGACCATAGGCTTATCAGCGCAATGCCTCAAATATGAGTCTGTGTCACGAACAGTGTACGGTCACGAAGCAGACTGTTTTTTGGGGGCTAATAACGTCAGACATCGTCCTCACTCTCTGGGTGCGTTTTCGTTACCCTTCGAAATGTGCAAAATCTACATAGCGAAAAAAAAAAACAGGTAAATAATAATAATAATGATAATTATTATTATAATAAGCCGTCCTACTACATTGTTACCGGTGAAAGAATTTCTTGAAACTTTGAAAACGAACTTGGCATACTGCACCTACTTTTTACCAAATATTTAGGGTGGATCACTTTGGGAACTATGTTAATTTTAATGTTAAACTTTCAATTTGTGATGAAAAAATGTGGCCAAATTATGCTTTTTACGGCTTCAATTCCTCCTGGGTCTCATATTTTCAAAGCAATTAAGCCATGTTTGGTGTCAAATTGTTCCTTGGGATGGCAGCAACAATAACAGTTACAAATTTTAGAACTAGCACTATGATAATTGGGAGTTATTCATTGATTTATCCCCATATGTTGGTTTTAGGGGGTGCTCATCTAAATTTGGCCATCATTTTTCTATGAATGATCCAGTTTACGTACTGGGGAGGGTTTGATGAAAAGTTGTCCATTGGAGAAATGGAGACTTGTACGTACATTTAGACTTGTATGATAACTCTCCAAAATGATAACTGCATTTATACATTTTTCAAACATTCTTGTGATCATCAATATCTACTTTTCAGTTCACAAAGTGCTTTCTGATAATGTTTCTTAAATAAATGCAGCAACAACTGATAGTCTGTTCAGGTATCTTTATATGGGCTTGTAAATATTCAGAAAAGTATCATGGTACTTTCCGTGACCACAGTTTTGGCCTGCGCGCCTAAATTTTGGCCTGCGCGCCCAACTTTTTCAGGTTGGGAGCGCATGCGCTCCTAGGTCCAAAAGTTAGTCTGGAGGGTTGTGGCGGCAGCCTGGAAGCAGGAGTGGGAGCCTGCAGGACACACACGAGCACACTAGTACATCCGGGACCCTGCAGATGGCATTGAAGGACAAGAGCTACTTCGCAGGCAGTGAACCCTCCTGAACCGCCTACGCACCGGGGTCGGCTGTTTCAAGTCACCCATGAAGACGTGGGGCATGGCGGACAGTGCAGCGTGTGTGTGCGGGGAGCCTGAGCAGACTGCAGCCACAAAATCACCACCTGTCCCCTGTATAGACTACCTTCTGAGGAAGGCCTCTTTGGAGTGGGACCTAAGACGCGGGCGTGGCTGCACGACACGGAGCTGGACATTTGATGTTGATGATATACGAAAGAAGAAGAATCCAGATCAGTGTTGCAGGATGGGGCCTTGTCGTGGACCTTTTGCTTTTGTTTCCGCTATACATTTATAGATTGAGATATGGACTGTTTGCTGGCCTTGTCACTGAGTTGAAAAGTTTCCCTGAGGAAAAGCTTTTACGCTCTTAGCTCTGTGGTAAGATGCATTGTCATCCTGAAAAATGGCTTCATCGCAAAACCTATTTTCTACTCATGAAACCAGAAAATGATCCAAAATTTCAAAGTACACCTGTGCATTGACTGTTGAAGCAATGATTGCTATCTCCCCTGGTCTTTTACCAGACATGCAACCATGTTTCATGAATGAATGGGGAGATTTGCTTGTTTTCTTCAAGCAGCCATCTTACTATGTTTCATTGGAACAAAACCAGACAAAAGTTCCAGCATTATCACCTTGGCCAATGCAGATTCGTGATTCATAACTGAATATCACTTTCATCCAATCATCCACACTCCATAATGGCTTCTCTATAGCCCACTGTAACCTTGCTGTCCTCCGTTTGCATGTTAGTGCTGGTTTTCATCTGGCTTTCCTGTATGCAAATCCCATTTCATTCAGCCAATTTCTTTCAAATCTGTCACACACATTGACTCCTGTTTCTGCCCATTTGTTTTTCCTTATTTTTGTTGTGTATTTTCTATTTTCAAGGCATACTGCTTGAGTTTTCTGTCCTGACGCTTTGATGTCTTCCATGTTTTTCATTTATAACCTTTCCATTTTGTTTGTAGACACAGGTGACTGGGAAGAATCGACATTGTTTGCCACTTTCCATGTTGAATTTCCTTCTTGGAGCAGCTTTACAATCCTTTCCATTGTTTCAACTGCCAGCTCTCTTGTTGGTGCCACGCTTCCTCTCAATTAGTCAAGTCCAACACCTTGTTAAGATCTGCACGCACACTCTTTTAACTGCTGACTAATTTTCACGTTCAGATTTGTGCTGACATTTCTTTTAGAAATGCTAATTACAGGGTAATCCCATATTTTTCCTTAACAATGAGAGATTCCATTTTTTTCCTCTACTTGATCATGAAAAATATTTCATTAATTTAAATAATTTAATCTAATTTGTTGGAGGTGTTCATGAAGTCTGAATGTTAAGCTAATGAACGAAAATATTTTTGTGCCACATCTGCAATTTGTTTATTTGCTATGAATTAAAAAAGAAAAAAAGCTGGATGAACATCCTCTTGGTGTGGTAATTCCATCATTTCTACCAGGGGTTGTATTGGTGTGCGCAGCTTTTTTTTTTTTTTTTTTTTTTTGCCAGGCAATGTAGGTTTGAATCTCTCCTATCATGGACAGGTTGCTGCGATTCTGAATGTCTAAATTCTTCCATCAGTAGTCTAATGTTATAGGCCCATGATATACAAACATATCTGACAAATATGAGCTTCAATGAAAGGAAAAATAATCATGACAAATGCAAATCATTCGGGAAATAAGATTGCTCTCAAAAAAGTGTGGCACATGAACATTTTTATTTTTCAGTGAGCGAGTAAGCTTTGTAAATTGTGGGCTATGCACCTCACCTAATTCATATTAAATGAAGAAACGTCATATGGAGAACAGAAGATTCTTACCTGCCAGTCATAAATTGGCTACGGGATGGGGTACAGATGGGTTGTACGTAATAATTCTCCAGCTTCACTCCTTCTGACGCCAGCCTGTCGAGGGTCGGTGTTTTAATCTCGGACCCATGGTAACCCACATCTCGAAATCCCTGATCATCGGCGAGGATGAAAATGATGTGCGGTTGAGAGGTGGGCTTGTCAACTTCGTTCAGTCGGTTTTTCACATTGGAATTGGGATTCCCCCGTGATGTGCAACCGCAAGTAACCACGTTGAGAATGTATATTCCAGCCAGCAATACAAACGTAAACATCCTTCCCTACAAGTTCTCCGCATCGACACCAAGTTCACTTATGCCATTTATGAAACTTCCGAAAAATAACAACACATTTTGAAAACCACCAGACCATAATCGGATCCACGTTATCCACGAGACGGTTAAATGACGAAGTGGACAGGACGCGAGTACACTGAAACGGTGCACGTTTGGGGGAAACAGATGCACTTGGAAATCGGGTCCGTATTGTTTCAGGTCTGCTCGGCTTTGCAACTTATTTCCTAAGATTTTCAGAGAGCCAGACATTGAACCTTCAGGACGCAACAATTCATATCGTCTCGAGAAGTAGCACCTCGGGACAGACTATATATATTTACATTGTTTTTTTCTTCATGAAAATGAACTCTTGTCAATCTTTGGAATTCCATTCGATCTCTCTACAAACATTTCGGGCAATCTTCGTTGTTGCTTTAAAAATAATACGAAGATTTACAATTAAAGTGTTTACTTCAACTAGTGCAAAAGCCAACATATGGTTTTCAGTTGTAGCATTGTTTCCCTCGGTCTGAAACCTGATTCATCGCGCCGAAGCTGCAAACTCTGCTCGTCTTGTTCCCCATGCATGTTCTTCGTCCAGTTTTAATGATCACAATTTCTTTCACAGCGAATAACCTTGCAAATAAATCCGCAATCTCGTCGTGTTTCCCTCACACATGCACAATGGATCCTTGCACTTTTTAAAGCATAATTGAGATCCTTAAAGTCGACCGAATTACTGTACAGAGGCGTCTCTGTTGATGATGAGCCCTCAAGATCCCGACCAGCGCGCGTAGTATCGACCAAACGTCGCCACATCAAACGCGACGTTTTCCTCTTCATACGTGGTGTTACTGACCGACTGCATCAGAGGACGTAGTCCATGGCGCGCGGACTTGATACGAAGTAGTTAGGTTTGCTCTCAACGCAGAAAAGAGGGTGAGCACTGTGGAATGCATGTCAGCAAGGCGCTTAGTCCATTCTTTCCGGGAGATCAGCTTTCAGGCGAGAGAGAACTCCATTTGCATCAACCCAGTTCACTGGCACTTTTGTCATATGCAATAACATTTTTTCTCGCGACAAAAAATTAGTGTCGTCCACATAGAAAAATCACTTGGCCAACTTCATTTTACATATTCTGTTTAAATAACTGAAATTGCATTATTATTCTCCTTGAAAATTCAACAGCTGCTTTTGTCCAAATAAAGATAGGTTAATGAATTCCAGACCACACTTAAAATAGTAGTTCACAATATTCATTGAATTGGATTGGCATGGAAACTTGTGTTGGTGTAGGAAGGGATGGAGTCAAATCAATGGAGACCGGTACAGGATAAAGGGGAGCCCCAGGCAACAAGACTCTGGGTGAGGTCAGCTTCTCTTCTTGGAGTCACAATGGCTTCTTTGAGCACCCTGGGGTTCATATAGAGTGACAGGGAGAGAGAAGAATGGAAGGGAACAGGAGGGAGGGACATCAAACGAGATAGACCAGGATTGCAGAATGAAAGCGGTATAAATGGGCTGGTTCGTGAGGACATGGAGGAACAGAGTGGTGTCTTAGGTGTGGTCTGGGTCACTAACCTGCGTTTAGTTAACTCCATATATTGTTAGCATTGGAGACAATTCAAAGACCTTGGTCTGATACTTAGAGGTACCAACCCTGTTCCTGAAATCCACCGTCCTGTTGGTTTTCATTTATCTCACACACCTGACTCAAAGTAAATAGGATCTCAAGCTCCAGTGCCAGATGTGCTTTGTTAGGGGCTGGAGTGGAAAAGGATGGTGGATCTCTTGGAACAGCGTTGGTGAACATCATCCTGAACCATTAGGTCAATAACGTTGGAATATACAAACTCAAATTTTTTGCATATATACGTTATTTACGTCCACTAGATCAGTGGTCCCCAACATCAGTCCTGGAGACCCACTGTGCATGCTGATTTTTGTTCCAAGCACAAATGCGATTGCTGGATTTACAAAACCCAAAACCAGTGAAGTTGGCACGTTGTGTAAATCGTAAATAAAAACAGAATACAATGATTTGCAAATCCTTTTCAACCTATATTCAATTGAATACACTGCAAAGACAAGTTACTTAATGTTCGAACAGGTAAACTTTGTAATTTTTTGCAAATATTAGCTCATTTGGAATTTGATGCCTGCAACATGTTTCAAAAAAGCTGGCACAAGTGGCAAAAAAGACTGAGAGAGTTGAGGAATGCTCATCAAA
The DNA here is from genome assembly GCA_029692085.1 of Gymnothorax javanicus. Taxonomy (NCBI): domain Eukaryota; kingdom Metazoa; phylum Chordata; class Actinopteri; order Anguilliformes; family Muraenidae; genus Gymnothorax; species Gymnothorax javanicus. The sequence goes on from CM056201.1 coordinate 64,441,544, forward strand.
CACTTATTTGGAACATCCCACAGGTGAACGGGCTAATTGGGAACAGGTGGGTGCCATGATTGGGTATAAAAGCAGCTTCCCTGAAATGCTCAGTCATTCACAAACAAGGATGGGGCGAGGGTCACCACTTAGTGAACAAATCGTGAGCTGATTGTCGAACAGTTTAAAAACAACATTCCTCAACGAGCTATTGCAAGAAATTTAGGGATTTCATCATCTACGGTCCGTAATATCGTCAAAAGGTTCAGAGAATCTGGAGAAATCACTGCACGTAGTTTACAAGGCCGAAAACCAACATTGAATGCCCGTGACCTTCAATCCCTCAGGCGGTACTGCATCAAAAACCGACATCAGTGTGTAAAGGACATCACCACATGGGCTCAGGAACACTTCAGAAAACCACTGTCAGTAACTACAGTTCGTCGCTACATCTGCAAGTGCAAGTTAAAACTTTGCAATGCAAAGCGAAAGCCATTTATCAACAGCACCCAGAACGCCGCCCGGCTTCGCTGGGCCCAAGCTCATCTAAGATGGACTGATGCAAAGTGGAAAAAGTGTTCTGTGGTCTGACGAGTCCACATTTCAAATTGTTTTTGGAAACTGTGGACGTCGTGTCCTCCGGACCAAAGAGGAAAAGAACCATCCGGACTGTTATAGGCGCAAAGTTCAAAAGCCAGCATTTGTGATGGTATGGGGGTGTATTAGTGCCCAAGGCATGGGCAACTTACACATATGTGAAGGCACCATTAATGCTGAAAGGTACATACAGGTTTTGGAGCAACATATGTTGCCATCCAAGCAACGTCTTTTTCATGGATGCCCCTGCTTATTTCAGCAAGACAATGCCAAGCCACATTCTGCACGTGTTACAACAGCATGGCTCCGTAGTAAAAGAGTGCGGGTACTAGACTGGCCTGCCTGTAGTCAAGACCTGTCTCCCATTGAAAATGTGTGGCGCATTATGAAGCGTAAAATACGACAACGGAGACCCCGGACTGTTGAACAACTTAAGCTGTACATCAAGCAAGAATGGGAAAGAGTTCCACCTGAAAAGCTTCAAAATTGGTCTCCTCAGTTCCCAAACGTTTACTGAGTGTCGTTAAAAGGAAAGGTGATGTAACACAGTGGTAAAAAGGCCCCTGTGCCAACTTTTTTGCAATGTGTTGCTGCCTTTAAATTCTAAGTTAATGATTATTTGCAAAAAAAAAATAAAGTTTCTCAGTTTGAACATTAAACATCTTGTCTTTGCAGTGTATTCAATTGAATATAAGTTGAAAAGGATTTTCAAATCATTGTATTCTGTTTTTATCTACGATTTACATAAAGTGCCAACTTCACTGGTTTTGGGTTTTGTATACTAGCTGTTAATTTGTCCTAATTAGGTGCATTTCTTGTTTACAGCAGTCATTTACCCTCTTAAGCCAAATACTGACTGAAATATCCATCCAATACATCAGGATAATGGCCTGGGCCCGTATTCACAAAGCATCTTATCTTACTGCTAGGAGTACTCCTAAGTCGCGGTAAAACATTTTATGTAGGAGTAAAATCTTAGAAGTTATTCACAAAGCTGCTGAGAGCAACTTTCAGTTAAGAAAACTGTTAACTTCTAGACCAGGAGTAGCTCTGAGACAGGTGGGAGTAAATCTCCGTTGCTATGGATGATGTAAATTCTCATGCACGATTCTTGGGACAATGAGCACGGTGATTGGTTGTTTGGTGATAGGGCGGCCCATTGAAAAAATATCCCACGTACAACCTATGGAGGAAAAAAATGAGGAAATAGTCCAAGCGGCTGGTTTGTCCCATAAAATAATAACACGTTGAGCACTCCTGAAAATGCACTATGCGCAGTCCCCACATATCATGCTCTAGGCAAATAAACATACATAGGAAAGAGATAGTTGTAAAAACGCCAATAGCATAAAACGAGTCAATAATAAAACGCGTCATTTGCCCCAATAAGTAGCAACTTATTACCCAATGAGAATATGTTGCGATCATTTAAATGTCGGGCTGTTCAAGTTTGTATTTCACAACACTAATAAATAGTTAAAAATACCCAATGAGGTACAAACAGATTACAAAATTAGTAAAAAGCATTTATACAGGCGTGAGTAATACACTACCTGATAAAAGACTAGGTAAGGTACTTACTGCGGGGAGATTCTATTGCAGACCCAGTAATCACCACGTGTGCACTCTGTGATTTATACAAACACAACGGCCACTACAATCAAATGGGGTAAGTCTACACACTTTTAAAGTGACCACCACACTTCAAACCGCACTGCATGCAACAAAAGTGTATAAATCACCACAACTCCCTGCAGGTTGGCCCACTGCCTGAAACAAGAGGGACAAACAAATATTCAGTTGGCTCAGTGAGTTCACAATTCACAATATAAAGTAGACATACAAAATGCTAATAGCACAATAACCATTCAGAGCAATAATAAATTAGTGACAATAATAATAGTAAAAGTTTACAATGGAAAGGTCTCTACAGCATGAATACCCGCGCGAATAGCCACCACAATTTAAATCCACTCTGAAAATTGTTTGGCCCTTTAAACAGCCTGGTTACTTCAGTCCAGGCAAAGCAGCAGTCTGGCACTAAGTCTGAAACAAAAGTTTTACACGAATCAATTACTGGCCAAACACCTCAGAGGGAAAAACCCTCCTACATTACCAAGCCTTTATCACCTTTATCAAAAGGGAAGCCTGCTAGAAAACTTGGCATAGGAGATGGCTGGTTATACTGTGGCACGAACAGAGACAAGGTGAGCTGACTTTTCCTTAAAAAAAGGAGGAACATGTCACTAATACCGTAGTACAATCAAATTAAACCAATTAAGACAGCAGCCTACCTCTTCAGCTTGGGCGACAAAGCATTCACCAAACTGGGTCACTTAGAAACCGCACCACCAAAACTCTGCATCTAGCAGTCAGATTCACAGTAAAATAAAATAAGACAAAACCACAAGTCAAATTCACGGTACAATAAAATCAAACAACCCAAAATCAAACTCTCCTGCCCAAATCTCCCTTACCTGCATGCAGCAATCAGACCATGCATCTACCAGGCCTCAAAGAGGCTCTAATTGCTCACATCTGTGCTTATATAGAGAGAAGTTCTCTACCTGCCCTACAGAGGGTGGTGTTTGCAATCTAAGTGCCTGATGCTTTGACCTAGATGCCAGCCCTCACATCTATCCCCCCGGTTTTTTATTGGCGTCCCGATAATACACATTTAAAGCCTAAGTCTATAGAAGGCTGAAATGGAGTTGGCGCTAGGCAATGTGGCTACAGCTGGTTGTGGCAAGCGGTGGATATTGGAGTGATGTCCAGCAGTAGCGCGTGTTGTTCGTCTCGGAATGACATTTGGGGCTGAGGGTGGGAGGGCAGCAGGTAGCTCTGGTACTCACATAGGCTGGGAATTGGATAGAAGAGGATGAGTTTCCCCTGGTGGAGACTCACTTGGTTGAAACATATAAAAATCTCCATCCTCAGTCCTCCGTTGGGCCTCAGGAGGACTGTTGGAGCTAGTCGTCTGTGAATTCCTGTCAATTTGTTCACAAATGTTACTGGGAATAGGCTTGAGAAACTGCCTGTTAATATGCTTTACCTCTTCTGGATGATGCACAGGTGCCACTGTATACACTGGACCAGCACCGTCGGGGACTTTAAGGATACGATGGGGGGTAGAGCTCCAGTGATCTTGGATTTTATTTCTACCTCTTGTGTTGTGGTCTTTAATATATACCAACTGGTGCAGCTGCAGTGGGTCCGAGACTGGTGTAGTTTGTCGATCAGCATGTTGTTGTGCTGCTGCTTGCATCCTTTTCCAGGCCCCCTCGTATGCAACTTTAAGGCGCTTGTGATGGTGTTGCACCCAACTGTGGATTGTGCCCTGCACGGGTTCCTTCACCCATCCCAACGAAAGTCAATGGGCAGCTGGGGCTCTTGGCCAAACATCAGGAAGTAAGGCAGTTCACCCTTGGTTTGATGAACAGTAGTATTGTAGGCAAAGGTGAGTTGTTGAAGGTATATGGGCCAATTTCTTTTCTGCTCCAGGGTCAGAGTTCTTAAGAGATCATGCAGTGTCCTATTAAATCGCTCACATTGCCCGTTACCTTGTGGATGATATGGCGTGGTACGAGTCTTTTTCACGCCATACAGCTGACACAGTTGTTGGATCACTGCTCCTTCAAAACTCCTCCCCTGGTCCGAATGGATTCTGGCTGGAACCCCAAAGCGGTAAAACCACTCATGGACCAGTATCCGAGCCACCGTAGTTGCCTTTTGGTCCCTTGTAGCAATGGCTTGGGTGTATTTAGAGAAAACATCAGTTAGAATCAACACATTTTCACGGCCATCAGCAGCAGGTTCCAGGAGTGTAAAGTCCATGGCTGAAATCTGATTTGGCTTGGAAGCCAAGACGTGACCCATAGCAGTCTTTGGTCACATTGTTGGCAATAGCTCTGAATCTCTTTGAGCATGCCAGGCCAATAGCACCTTTGCCGCACCAGTTCAATCGTTCGGTCCACTCCCTGGTGGCCATGATCATTATGTAACTGGTGTAAGACCTCATTTTTCAGGCTTTGTGGTAACACTAGCTGGTGCATTACCTCCCCACCATCAGAACGGGACACTTGACAGTGGAGGACTCCATCTTTCTTCACTAGCCTCTTCCACTGGCGCAACATTTCTAGTACTGGTACAGGTAAGCCCACCTGTTTCTGTCAATTTGGCTTTAACCCTCTAAGCCAAAACCTCAAAAAAACACTGATAGTGGGGTCATCTCCCTCTAAGACAGCAAGATCAGCAGAGGATTAACTTGGCAAGACAGAGAGGACAGATTGTGTTACCTCCTGATGCGGCCAAACTGTGGTCTGAAGGAGAGCATCTGGAATAGGGGTGCCCGGTAGCAGAGCTTCAACCGATGCCATAGACTCCGATGGTTGGTACTGGCGAGAAAGGGCATCTGCGTTGCCATTGGCGCGGCCTGGGCGATACTTGATGGAAAAGTCAAATGAAGAGAGTTGAGCAGCCCAGCGTTGCTCCAACGCACCAAGTTTAGCAGTGGACAGATGGCTCAAGGGATTGCTATCCGTGTAGACAACACATTTATGGCCCAGCAGATATTCCCTAAATTTTTCTGTCATAGCCTATTTCAAGGCCAAAAACTCCAATTTCACTGAGCTGTAGTTTGACATATTACGCCCTGTAGGCCTTAGGCCACGACTAGCATATGCAACAGGCCGCACTCTTCCATCTGGTTGCTGTTGTGAAAGCACAGCATCAAGGCCCCAATGGCTAGCATCAATTTCCAAGATGAAGGGTTGTGAAAAATTGGCATATGCCAGTACAGGGGAGTCCACTAACCTGGCCTTTAGATCTTGAAAACTTTGTTCACATCGCTCAGATCACACTTCCTGCAGGGGGCGCTTGGATGGCTTTCTGGTTTTAGTGCTAACCAATTCAGCCACTAACTGATGAAGAGGTGCAGCTAGCTTAGCAAAGCCTTGGACAAAGCAGCGATAATAGCTTGCAAAGCCGAGAAATGATCTCAGTTCAGTTTTCGTCTTTGGAGCTTGCCAATTGGCCACAACAGAGATTTTATCTGGGTCAGTTGCTACACCATCTTTGGAAATGACATGGCCAAGGTATTTTACCTCTGTTTTCAGGAAACAGCACCTCTCCAGTTTAGCCTTTAGGTTCTGCACCCGAAAGGTCTCCAACACAGCTCCCAGACGCTGGACATGCTCATTTACTGTGGCAGAAAAAACAATGACATCATCCAGATACAGCAACAAGGATGGGTGATTCTGCAACCCAAACATCCTCTCCATTAACCTCTGAAAAGTGCTGGGCGCATTACACAAGCCAAAAGGCATCCTTTAAATTCAAATAAGCCAAAAGGGGTACAAAAGGCTGTCTTCATTTTGTCATGTTCAGCAACTGGGACTTGATTGTACCCACTTGCTAAATCTAAAGTAGAGAACCAACGGGCGCCAGACAAAACATCAAGAGACTCCTCAATTTGAGGTAAGGGGAAAGCATCTTTCCTGGTCTTGGCGTTTAAAAGCCGATAGTCAACACAAAGCCTAATGATGGAATCCTTCTTCTGCACTACCACAATTGGGGAGGCAAAGGGGCTGCAGCTCTCACAGATCACTTTGCCTTCTAGGAGCTGCTGAATATGTGCCTTGACAGCATCATATTCTGAAGGCGGAATGCGTCTATACCGCTGGCGAACTGGTGCACCATCTAGAAGAGGAATTTCATGGGAAATCAGATTTGTGCAACCCAAGTCACTATCATGAGAGGAAAAGACAGACTGATAGTCACATAAAAGGGACCTTACCCTCATTTGGTCCTCAACTGTGAGGGTAGACAAATCAAGGGCTTGAATGGCCGCTTGCAAGGGATTCTCCTCAACATTCTGAGCTGTCATAGTAGCTACCCTTTCCCAGTCACCTCTCCCTCCACAATCTCAGTGATGCCATCTGGTTGACTGAGAATGTCAGCATGGCAGAGGGTGCCAATTTGGATGCCGGGGGTACGTTTACCTCTGTGGCCCCTACATTGGTAACGGGGATGAATGCAGTGCCATTAACCACTCTGACTAGGGCTGGGGAAGCAAGAAGACCATGGGGCAAGCCTGCCTCCTGTGGCTCAAAGAGGTCTGACCCAATGTAAATACTTGGTTCTTTCCTACAGATAGTGGGCACCAATTACACTGTGCCTCCTGGAATGTGGATCCTTCTTCGGCCCTTAACTCTGACTGGACCATTCACACGAGGTTCAGGCTGCAATTCGGCTCTGTGACAAGACTGCAAAACTTCCTGCCAGGCATTTTCTTTAACTGGGGGAAGGTCAAAAAGTGCAGTACCATGTTCCAGAAACAGTTCCTTGTAGCACTCGCGTATGACATTCATACCAAGGACTCCACATGTTTTTGAGTTGGAACTGGCATCAGGTGCACCTATAAGGACTAGTACACCACGCTTGGGGATCTGCTTCCCTAACACCTGACAATCAAGTTCCAAATAGCCAATGTAAGGGATTTCTAGCCCGTTAGCTGCACATAACCTTAGCCAATGGCATGCCTTCAACTTCTCTGGACCCCCAGATTTAAAATGTTTGACAAAGAAACTTTCAGTAATGGTGGTAACCATAGACCCCGTGTCCAATAGGCAAGAGATGTCCACCCCGCCCATACTAATGGTGACCTTTGGGCAGGAACCTACCAAATTGGGCACAGGACTGGGATGTTGAGAGTTATCATGGGGCCAGTCATGTCCCCATCTGAAATGTGGCTCAGCATAACAGAGGGAGCTAGTTTTCTGATAGCTGAAGCAGGGAGTTCTGGATGGCTGAACTCTGACTAGGATTCCTAGGTTCAGGGGCAACTACTCTCTCGTTGTCACAGTCTTTGGCTAAATGGCCTGGGTTTTGACACCGTCTACAAATGAGTGGTCCTGTCCTTTTAGAGGCCCTGGACTTGACAAAGGTGTGATTAGACCTAAGTTCCTTTGTGAGCTGATCAATTTGAGCCTGCTGCCTCCTCAACATTTCCTTAAGCTCAGCCAATTCTGATCCTACGGTATCCCTATATGTCTTAGCCTGGCCTGTATGCTGCATACTGTACACTGAGCACTAACAGCTTGTGGTGTTCCTATCCCCCCACACCCAACAAACTGATCACGCAACAACCTAGTGGCATCAGGAATACATTTCTCTGGACAACTCTGGATCATTTTGTCCATCAAAGAAAACAGCGCGTGAGAAAACTCCCTCCAATGATTCTCCTGCCTGTTGCTTCCTCGCATAAAAGGCTTCTTTAACTGCAATGAAAGACAGGGGACAACCATTCTGAGCAAGGAGGATATCACAAATATGATCACGGTCTTCCCTAACCTGGGGGCGATATTTGATTTCCTCACGGGCATCACCAATCAAATGATCATAGATAAAATGAGCTTTATCAATGGGAGCAAGCCTGCGTGTGCGCATAATAGATTTTATTTCCTCAGTCCAGCTTCGGACATCAATTTCACTAGTGCCACTGAACAGAGGGCAAGATCTTTCCCTAGGAATATAAACCAACCTTTCCCTGGGCAGGGACTCCTCTACACTGGGGTCACACTGCCTGTGGAGACTAGAGGGTCTGCCTGTGGCTGAGACACATTTGGTTGCTCCATCCTGGACACTCACAACCAAGCTACGCCTACAATGGCTAAAGGTTCAAGGGGAACCAAAATTTTGGTGAATTTGATAGCTGCTGCTTTGCTTTCAAAAAAAAGAACACAGTTAAAATACAACCCCGCAAATAGCACGTGAAATCACCCTACTGAACCAACTGATTTGAATGCACGACAGGGGCTCAACCCTGCTGGTTATGCCAGATTGTGGCCCAAACCAGTATACACAAGGTGGGAGGACAGAAACGTCCCTATATAAACGCAACGGCCAGAATAGGCGTCAACCTCCTGAGTATGGTCACAAATTTCACAGGTACAAGGAGAGCCAGAGGCGTGCATTCAATTCAAACAAAATAAAATTTATTTTGAATATGGGGATGATGGGGGGCTGGAGAGGACCTGAAGATCACAGACAATTAGTTCAAAGCAAAAATGTTTTTATTTCACAACACTAATAAATAGTTAAAAATACCCATTGAGGTACAAACAGATTACAAAATTAGTAAAAAGCATTTATAAAGGTGTGAGTAACCTGATAAAAGACTAGGTAAGGTACTTACTGCGGGGATATTCTATTGCAGACCCAGTAATCACCACGTGTGCACTCTGTGATTTATACAAACACAACAGCCACTGCAATCAAATGGGGTAAGTCTACACACTTTTAAAGTGACCACCACACTTCAAACCGCACTGCATGCAAAAAAAGTGTATACATCACCACTACTCCCCGCAGGTTGGCCCACTGCCTGAAACAAGAGGGACAAACAAATATTCAGTTGGCTCAGTGAGTTCACAATTCAAAATATAAAGTAGACATACAAAATTCTTTTAGCACAATAACCATTCAGAGCCATAATAAATTAGTGACAATAATAATAGTAACAATTTATAATGGAAAGGTCTCTTTTCAACAACTGCGCATCATTCAGAATCATCATTCCAAGTCATTCTGTCAAGTCATTCTGTCTTTCAGCAGCAGCAGCCATTTTCCGGTTCTTTGTGAATAGGTTTTAGTGAGTTAGGAGTCCTCTTGACTACTTTTAAGCTCTCCCAGACTTAGGAGCTACTTTTAGGCCTAAAATGCTTTGTGAATAACACTTAGTAAAAATAATTAGGAGTCCTAAATTTACAACTGACACGCCCATTTTTTTTAGGAAATTTCTCCTAAACCCGGCTGTTAGGACCTACTTTTAGCGCTAAGATGCTTTGTGAATACGGGCCCAGATTCATAGTAAAAATAAAAAGTTGACTAAACTTACAGTTATAGTGCATGCATTTTTTCAGTAAAATGACCCCTCACAATGTGAGAGTCATCATTTGTCAGTCTCTTTCCTCTATTCAGTTTATGGTCAGTTTACTGTTTTTGCCTGTTTTTTGTCTTCTAAATTTCTTTGCTAGCCCAACAACAAGCTCCTCCTCTGCTCTTCATGTCGTCCCTCTCCCTTCTGTTGCACGGTACTCACCATAAACTTGTTTCACCTTGATTTGCGTGGTTTTGCAGGACATGCAGTGCACGTCTTTCTCAATGCTTTGAATGTGTAATAGGTGAACATGCATAGCTTAGCTTATTACCTCCGCCAAACGAAGTTGGCAGGAGGCTATGTGATTGGTGCCATTTGTTTGTTTGTCTGTTTGTTTGTGAACAAGATAACTCAAAAAGTAATGAACGGATATCTCTGAAATTTTGTAGGTGGGTCGCTATTGTTTTGTTCCCGTTTTACTCTCACTCAGTCAGTGTGTTGCTGTCCTTGTGCTGGACATTCCTCTGTCTCGGTGTGCTCCCTTGCACAATATCCACATGGCTTGCTACTATCCCTACTGTTTCCGCTGTTTTTATTTTGTGAGGGCCGTTGTGTTCTAGCTTTGTGTGTCCGAACAGCATGCACTGCTTGGGTTGCTGCATTAGCTCCTGCACTAACCATTGTTTTCAGTTGAACTTGCGCTACTTCGTGTGAACGCATGATATCCACAGCCTTCTCCAGAGTTAAATCTGACCCATGGCTAAGTAGCTTTTCTCGCACTCTCGGAGAATTAGTTGCAAATACAATTCTATCTTGGACCATTTCGTCGGCATTTGGATAATTACAGTCTTTTACCAGCAACTTCAGCTCTGTCACGAACTGATCAAACGTTTCACTCATTTTTTACCGAAATTTATATCTAGCAAAGATGGGGTTCGCCTTGGGCACAACATAAGCTTCAAACTTGTCATAATAACTTGCAAGTGACTTACGTTCATCACCGGAAAGCTGCCATGTATAGAATATATCCCTGCTCTTTTCACTGATCCACAACAGTAAATAACTGCATTTTTCGGGCTCAGACTTGCCGTGAAATGGTCTTGCGAACATTAGTTCCACGTGCTGGCAAAACTTTCTCCATGGGTCAGGCAAACTGGAGGACTCCCAGTCCAATCTTGGCATCGGAACACCCCGATGGTACACTTTCCATTTCATCGTTTTGTTTTCTTTCTTCTTCTTTTGAAGGAGTCACTCTGACACCATGTTTCGTTCCTGTTTTGCTCTCACTCAGTCAGTGTGTAGTAAAGGAATCTAGGACGACAACTTTATGCGAGAGATGCCTCGTTTATTTTTCTAGCTAATTCAGTAGGCTACAGCCAGCTCACTTCATGTTCACGTACATTTCGGAACTCTGAACTCCAATCTCGTGATCCATCGATAACACGGTGATCCACCAGAGATATCTCTAGGATATTACAGCTATTACATCAGGGATGGACACTATTGATTTTCACCATGATCAGTCAAACAATATGGCCACCACGGCAGCCATCTTAAAATCACATGACACGCGATAACTGAACTTTGCTCCCACTCACCAAGATTTGGACTGTGCTGCCTTGGCGGAGGTTTGCACTCTAGGAGTGCCTCTAGTTTTTGGAAGCGTTCCTGTGAAGTAAATAAAATAAGTGAAACCATCGCCTAATCAAACATTATTAGCAGTTGGTACACAAGTAAAATTTAACTGAAGTGTGGCAGCTGCTGAACAGAGGATGGGGGAGGGAGGGGGTGCGGGAAACATCTCTTGAAATGGATGATATTTGACCTGTTTTCAGTCATTGTTCTTGATTCACACATGTTCCAACAATATGAATAATCCATTGGCAGTTAAATTCACAACTTCCTTTTTATTGAAATATTACGGTGAGTAAAATGTAAATTCAAAAAAAATGTTTAATTCAATTGACTTAAGGATCCATTACCTGGTATTTACACCCGTTAAAAATAAGTGATTTGGGTCTAAAACATAATGTTTTGCGGTAATTTGCAAAAATTACGCAACATTTATATTTATTTTGCCCTTTTTATCAAGCCAATCTTGCTCTCGCAAGAAAATTTCGAGATTTTGACTTGGCCGGAAGATAGAGGCATGGAGGGGGTGGTGCTAGGGAAGAGGGTGGGAGGAGGGAGGAGTGGCTTGAAAGTACAGCCATAGCAACGCATGCATAGTAACACAACGTGTGACCTCACCATGGCTGAATCTATCGAGCATTCTGGGTGGCTTTGATGTGCTCCTGCCGTCTAAGTGCTATGCACTGAGCCCTGCGTGAGATGTACCAGCGAAAGAGCCTAAAAACAGGGGAAATATAAATGTCACATGCAAGCTAACATTAGTACATCTAAGTTCCATGATCATATAATCCAGAGTAACACGCTTCGTTAGGACAGCATAAAAAGAATAATATACAGCCATCCATCAACAAATTAACAAAATGTGCAAGGTTAATGCTGGCCTAAATTAACTGAGCTAGCTAACGTTAGCTCTTTGCTAGCGGAAATTTAGCGTATGTTTGAAGCGTTATTTCCCCTGCGATCCGATTTTGACATTTATAGATTCCTTAGATTGTCTAGTTTCATATGATGTGTGTATCTTCACTGTAGCTGAAAGTGAGCCCGCTCCAGCTATGGAAATACAACATGTCAGGTGAGCCCTCGGGCTGTGATGGAAACGTTTACGTATTGGGTACAACCTAATGTTAGTGCATCTAAGTTCCATGATCATATAATCAAGGGTAACACACTGAGTTTGGACAGCATGAAAAGACAACAATATAGCTACAGCCCCTTAGCAAAAAGTAGTATACTTGAAGTTCATTTTATTGAGTATGCTTGAGTATAAGTATAGCAAGTATACTACGGACCCTGTACTTGTAGTGTACTAGAAAGTATACTAATTTAATACTTCTTTGGACTAAATTGGAACATTTTTAAGTTTATAAAAGTATACTTTTAAGTATACTTCAAGTTTAAGCAAAGTAAACTGAAAGTACACCTCTAGTTCACATCTAAGTTTTATTTTATACTGCAAGTACACTACAAATGAACTTTTTAGCATACTGTGAGTGAACTAGTTGTATACTTCTAGCATAGTTTAGTTTCTTTTATTTACGTGTCTTGCACCAAACGTGCCCAACCCTCATGGGTTTATAAGACACCAGAACAGATAGTTGCAGCATACACATTGTGGATGAATCATCACAATTCAATTCATTCCCAAGTAACAGAAAAATACAAAAAACAAACATACTATAAGGGCTCTTTCCTGAATAAAATATTCTGTCTTCTCTCCCAGGCCTTGCAAACAAAGTCTGCAACAGCCAACGTTCCTTTCCTGAAGCACGGTTCAAGTTTTTCATAATCATCCAACTCAAAGAAATAAACATAAATGGAGGACATTCTACGTAATAATATCTCCATCTCCACATCGTAAGCAGGAAAATTGAACAAAAAATGAATTTCATTCTCAATTTCTCTTGTCACGCAGTACGCAAAGTCTGTCTTCTTCTGGACAGTTACTAAACCAACCCATCTCTAAGGCTAAAGGTAATGTTCCAGAACGTAGTTGTGCACAAAGAGATCTTTGTCTGTTGTTTAAATTATATTTCACATAAGATTCTGTGCTGCAGCCGTTTTTTATGAGACAGTAAGTTCGTAACTTTGGTTTATGCCATATATCAACTGATCATTTTTCTTTATACAACAAGAACATTTTACTCTTAATCTCCTGAATATCACAGGTTAACCTATTCTGATAGATAAATGACATATCATTCAAATAAAATATAGATTTCAACTCTTTAACCCAGGGGTGACCATGTGAAATGCACCAATTAAAAATCTTTTTAGTGACTCTTTGATCAGACATCTTCACAAGTCTATTCCAAAGCCGAATCATCTCACATCTATGTCTGATGTTTGGAGGGACCCATCCCATATCTCCACAAATAGCCAAAACTGAAGTGAGTTTATGAACTCCAAGAAAGGATTGAATAGCTCTGTGATACACGATGTTACAGTTTTTATGTTCAAGGAACCCCCAAACGCCAGAAGCATAGTCTGATACTGGACACACACATGAATTATAATCCTGTGTATAAGTATGAAATCCCAAACCACCACAGTGCTTAACTTTGTTGAGTACGGATCCCAGTGCTCTGCCTGCAGACTGAGCTAAGACACTGACTGCTTCTTTAAATGACATATGCTCATGCAATGTCAAGCCAAGATATTTGTATTGATCACTATATGACAGCAATACCGAACCAAGAGTAAAAACAACTGGGCTTCTCTCCACTAATCTTTGTCTAAAATGCACTATTTGAGTTTTACCTTGATTTACCACTAACCTCCATCTCAAGCGCCAATCAGCAACAATGTTCAACATAATCTGAAGATCATTTTCCTGTTCTGCAACCACGTCATCCACATATAATAATGTGCCCACAATCTGATCGTCTATTCTGACTCCCAATTCTGATGCTTTAATTTGAAGAGCTAAATCATTTATATAAATGGAAAACAGTGTTGGAGATAAAACATCTCCTTGTTTCACACCAAATTGTTGGGGAAACCATCCAGTTGTGTACTCATTCACCTGAACACAGGTGACTGGTGCTTGATAAAGAGACTTAATGGCATGATAAAACTTTCCGTTAACACCAGAAGTTAACAACCTATATTGAAGAATTTCCCAATTGACCCAATCAAACGCCTTCTTAAAATCTATAAAGCAGACAAAAGTGGACTTATTCTCCTTGATTCTTGCTCATGTGATGGAAGTAACTACATATACATGGTCAATACATGCTCTCTCTTTCCTAAATCCATTTTGTTCGTCTACAAGCAAACCAGTCCTCTCAAGGTGCTCTACAAGTCTGCAATTTAAAAGTGAAGAGTACAATTTATATACACAGCTAATGAGACTAATCCACCTATAGCTGAGTGGTAACCTGGGATAATTTTTTGAAGATTTAGGAATAGGATCAATAACACTCTTGTTCCACTGTGTAGGAATAATGCCACTATCAAAGCAAGACTGAAATAACTCAAATAATACATTAAACATCCTTGATGACTTCAAGACCTCATAGGAAATTTCATTGATACCTGTAGCTTTTTTCAGTTTACATTTATCGATGACATTTTTCACCTCTTCAACAGAAAAATTTGCATTCAGAAACACAGCACAATTATTTTCTTGATCATTCATTTCAATTTCCACAGTTTCTTTCAACAAAGTGATTTCCCCCAGAAAAAACTCGTTGAACGAATTGTCGCAGGTTGAAAACAGATCTACAAAATCTTTTTCCCATTTTTGTAAAACAACACCCAAGGCAGAGCTACATACACCATTTTCTAATTTTACTTCCATGGATTTTTCCCTTGATTTTCTGGGACCTAATCTATTAATTTCATTCCAAAACTGTTGAGGGTTATGAGTTTGTATATAATCGATATGCAATGAAAGACCTCTGTTAAATTTACGCTTCACAGTTCGTAACTTTTTATCAAATTCAGTTTGCCGTTTCTGAAATTCTTTCTTCAGTCCTTTCTTCAAATTATTATTTTTACATCTTAAAAATATTTTCTCGGCTTTTCTTAAACTGTCCCACAGAGCCTGCAACTCCTGATTCCAGTCGGGCTTATTATATTTTCTAAGGCGTTTGTGGCCTTTGCATATTTTTCTCTTGACCACTTCATTTAATTCTGTATAAATGCTACCACATAGCCTATCATACCAAATATCCAATTCCCTTTGATCATTTTCAATACGACTCACTTGCTCCTGGAGATCCTGCAATATTGTGCTACAATGACTAGAGGACAGAAATGAATCAGGGATTGTCTTGGTAGAGAAAAAAATCTAGTATGCTTTAGATGCGAGTCCTCTTCAACAAAATAAGGCCTTACTTGAATATTTAACATTAATTAAGAATTATCAGGTAACTTACATCTATTACCTAGCAAAGAAAAGCCCTCTTTTTCCGAAACTCTCCATTAACTCATTTGGAGTAAAGACATTAAATCCAATACAGTTATTTAAACTTTCATGTGGAACAATAATATAATCAACTACTGCTTTTCCCTGAACTGAAATTTATGAAAGTATACATTTAAGTATACTGCAAGTAAACTTACAGATATACTGCTAGTTTATTCGTTGTATACTTCCAGTAAACTTTTCAGTTCATGAAAGTATGCTGTGAGGTATACTGATAGGTAACTTAAAAAGTGTCATTGGATGGTTAATGACCGCAGTGAGTCAGGACTTCAGGTTCACATCTCTTCCGACAGACAACATCCTCATCACTGCACTGGAGTATTGTGTATTATTCCCACCAGAGGGAAGATGCCAACCTACTAGCCCACCAACACCTGCTCCAGCAGCAACTCATTTTCCCACATGGCCTCCCATCCAAGCACAAACCAAGCCCACACCTGCTTGGCTTCAACCACGCAGCTGGTGCAGATCAAGTGTAATGAACATACGAGGACTCCAATCGCGGATCAAGCTCAGAAGAGCGTCTTTTATTAGACTGGGAATGTTCAATGCTCATGGTCAGAAAAAACAGAAACAAGTCAGAAGCCAGAATCAGGAATATCACAGGTAATCAGAATCGTAAACCAGGGACAGGCAAGGGATCTATTAACCAGAAAATCCGTCAGCACAAAATACAGAAACAAAGGGGTATCTAAACTAAGGGAAATAGGGGAAAAGGGGAAAGGGTAATTGGATAGGGGAAAGGGAGACAAAGAAATTAACTAAACGAAGGGAATGCAAGGGAATATGGGAAAACGAAAGACTAGCAATCAAAATTCACAATCACTCGACGCAAATACAAAATATCAACTGGTAACAATGAAACATGCAGACAAATCTTACAACAATCGCAGAAGCTCACTAGAAAGAAAGGCAGAGACGAGACGACCAAGACTGAGCAAAGGAACAAAACGAATCGACACTGACAAGAGGAAAAGTGGGGTCTTTATAAACAAACTAATCAGAGTGTTTAGCCCAAGTAATAAAGGACAGCTGGAGAGGAGGCGGAATCTAGAACAGCAAAGGATGGTGATAGGACAGATTGGGGAAGTAGGTGTGCCCTGCTTCTTCAAACTAACTAATCACCGTGCCTAACTACTCTGCTCTAATGTGTAGTCCTACCCATTTCTAATCACCCGTGCCTCAGCTAAACTATTCTCAGGTGCAGACAGTTAATAAGCACAGGAAGAAGGAAGCAGGAAGTACCCAACCAGAAAAAACAGGGGAAGAGATTGTGAATGGAAATAAGACAAGACACCACACTTGGGAAACACAAAAGGGAGCTCAGTACAAGGAAGACAAGAGACAAGCATTCATTAAACATGAACAGTCACACTAGAAAACATTAACTAAACACAATGAAACTAATAAATCTAAGCAAAACATACAACATCAAACATAAAATCCTTAATTCACAACAGAACCCCCCCGCCCTATGGTCGCCACCTGGCGGCTGAACTCGAGCTTTGTGAAAGTCTCTGATCAGTCTCTTATCGAGGATGTGCCGTGCCGGCACCCAGGAACGCTCCTCCGGACCGTAGCCCTCCCAATCCACAAGGTACTGTAGGCCGCGACCACGGCGGCGGACGTTCAGCAGCTTCCTGACGGTGTAGGCTTCTCCTCCATCGATGAGGCGAGGGGGGGCGGATTGGGCGGGGCAGGGCTGAGGGGGGAAACAGACACTGGCTTGAGACAGGACACATGAAAAACAGGATGGAGACGGGACATGGACTGGGGTAACTTGAGTTGCACTGAAACAGGGTTAACAATCTTGACTATGGGGAAAGGGCCAATGTAACGGGGGGCTAACTTACGTGTCGGGACGTGGAGGGGGATGTCCTTAGTGGACAGCCAGACTTTCTGGCCAACTTTGTAGTCTGGGGGGCTGGAGCAGCGACGGTTGGCCTGCCTGGTCATCTGGCCGGAGGCCTTGAGGAGGGCGGCGCGGGTCTCCTGCCATGTCCGGCGGCACCTCCGGATGAGCTCCTCAATACTAGGGACGTCGACCTCGGCCTCCTGGGAGGGAAACAGGGGGGGCTGATAACCGAGGCAGGCCTGGAAGGGGGAGACACCGGAGGCAGCTGCAGGCAGACTGTTTATTGAGTACTCCACCCACGCCAGCTGGTCACTCCAATCGGTCTGGTCGCGGGAGGCCAGGCACCAGAGCACCGTCTCAACCTGCTGGTTGGCTCTCTCAGTCTGCCCATTGCTCTGTGGGTGGAAACCGGAAGACAGGTTGACAGCAATTCCCAACGCGTGGCAGAAGGCCCTCTAGACCTGGGAGACGAACTGCGGACTACGGTCAGAGACAACATCAAAAGGAATCCCATGTAACCTAATTACGTGCTGTATAAGCAGGTCAGCTGTCTCCTTAGCAGAAGGGAGCTTAGGTAGTGGAACCAGGTGTACAGCCTTTGAGAAGCGATCGATGATGGTCAGGATGACCGTGTTACCTTGTGACGGTGGCAACCCAGTAACAAAGTCCATAGCAATACTAGCCCAGGGTCTGGATGGCACAGGGAGTGGGTGGAGGAGACCGGCTGGAGGAGTGTGGGTGGTCTTGCTCTGGGCGCACACCCGAGCAGGCGGTCAGAACTCCTTGACATCCTGGCGGACTGAGGGCCACCAGAATCTTCTGCGCAGCATGGACAGGGTACAGTTGGCTCCTGGATGGCAGGCAAGCCGGGACGAATGGGCCCACTGCAACACTTCAGACCTGAGGGCATCAGGGACAAACAGACACTCCCTAGGACAATTAGCAGGTGGCCCACCAGGAGGTTGTGCTCCTCTGACCCGGTTCTCCAGCTCCCAGACAAGCGCCCCCACCAGACATCTGTCGGGCAGGATTCTCTGTGGATCCTTGGGTGCAGCATCAGGGGAGAACTTGCGGGACAGAGCATCAGGCTTTTTATTCAGGGACCCAGGGCGATAAGCCAGAGTGAAATTAAAACGGTCAAAAAACAGACCAGCGAGATTGACGAGAATTTAACCTCTTGGCAGATTTGAGGTATTCTAGATTTTTATGATCCGTCCAAACTTGAAACGGGACTTTAGCACCCTCTAACCAGTGACGCCACTCCTCCAATGCCATCTTGACAGCAAGTAGCTCACGATTGCCGATATCATAATTCTGTTCTGCTGAACTGAGTCTCCGTGAGAAAAAGGCGCATGGGTGTACCTTGTTGTCTGTGAGGTTGCGCTGAGACAGCACTGCTCCAACTCCAGTATTAGAAGCGTCCACCTCTACAATGAACTGCTGTTCCGGGTCGGGCTGTTGGAGGATGGGGGCACTGGTGAAGTGGCTCTTGAGCTCCTGGAAGGCCCTCTCTGCGTCAGAGGACCACACAAACTGGACTTTGGGAGACATCAGGGAGGTGAGTGGTGCAGCAACAGAACTATAATTGCGGATAAACCTTCTATAAAAAGTTAGCAAACCCCAGGAAGCATTGTAACTCCTTGCGGGGCGTAGGAGTAGCCCAGTCTTTAACAGCCTTGACCTTCTCTGGGTCCATCAGGATGCCCCGGGGGACCACGAAACCCAGGAACGGAACCGTGTCCAGGTGGAATTCGCACTTCTCAGCCTTAGCGAAGAGCTGGTTCTCAAGGAGTCGCTGCAGGACTGCTCTGACATAGCGCACGTGTTCCTCCTTGGAGCGTGAAAACACTAAGATGTCATCCAGATAAACAAATACAAACTGGTTAATCATGTCACGCAACACATCGTTAATGAGGTTCTGGAAGACCGCAGGCGCGTTGGCCAGCCCGAAAGGCATCACCAGATACTCGTAGTGGCCCCTGGCGGTGTTGAAGGCGGTCTTCCACTCGTCTCCTTCCTTAATGCGGACGAGGTGGTACGCGTTCCGTAAGTCCAGCTTAGTGAAGATGGTGGCCCCCTGCAACAACTCAAAGGCAGAGTTCATTAACGGTAGAGGGTAACGGTTCTTTACCGTGATATTGTTTAATCCTCTGCAATCAATACAGGGTCGGAGGGAGCCATCTTTCTTCCCAACAAAGAAGAATCCCGCTCCGGCTGGGGAGGACGAGGGACGGATGATGCCGGCAGCCAGGGACTCCTCTACGTACTTCTCCATAGCCTCTTGTTCTGGGCGAGACAGGGAATACAGTCCTCCCCTAGGGGGCGTAGTGCCCGGCTGCAGCTCTATGGCGCAGTCGTAGGGTCTGTGCGGAGGCAGAGATAGAGCACGAGACTTAGAGAACACTTCGACGAGGTCATGGTACTCACGGGGCACTTTAGACAGGTCAGGAACATATGGTGGTTCACTGGACTGGCTGTTGCTCTGGTTGGGTGGGGCTCTGCAAAGGCAGGAACGTAAACAGTGGGTGCTCCACTCAACCACTTGTCCTGTCTCCCAGTTGATGGTGGGGTTGTGGATCTTCAGCCAAGGAAGGCCCAGGACGATGGGAGCAGAGGAGCAGGGCATGACGTGGAGCCTGATCTGTTCCTGATGATTGCCAGAGACAATGAGGGTGATTAGCGGGGTGACGTGTGTAATCTGGCCCAACGATTGCCCACCAAGTCCAACAGGATGGAGCGGAGTAGGGAGTTTCTGGGGTTGAAGCTGCAGACGGTTGAACAGGTCAGCGTCGATCAGGTTAAAGTCGGATCCTGAGTCGAACAGCACATTGGAGGTTAGCGTCTTGTTTCCAACAACAATGGTGACCGGAACCTGTCTGCGTGAACCGTCAGCATAACACAACTGCCCTACCTTCCCGTTTGCATCCGGCTTGCAGAGGAGTGAACAGCTCTTAATGCGGTTACCCTCCTTCCCACAGTATAAGCAGGCGCCTGTGCATTCTTCTGGCGCTCTTGTGGTGACAAACGGCATCGATCCACCTGCATGGGTTCCTCCGGTCTCTGGTGCACGCCGGTCTCCTGCACAGAATGTACAGGAGCATCGCCCCAAGAGGACCGGAAGTTTCCACGCTGAGTAGATCGGCGTGTCTCAGGTTGACTCTGGCGCTCCCTCTCGCGCTGCTGCAGTCGGGAATCAACCTGGATGGCCACCCGAATAAGCCCCTGCAGATTCGAAGGCAGCTCACGTGACGCCAGCTTGTCTTTTATGTTTTCGGCTAATCCTCAGTAGAATACGTCAAACTGAGCGTCCTCGCTCCACTGGGTGGCGGCAGCCAGCGACCGGAACTGAGTGGCGTAATCAGACACGCTCTGGTGGCCTTGCGTCAGACTCAGAAGTGCGCTGCCTGCTTCGCGCCCCTAGAACGAGCGATCAAACACCTCCCTCATCTCAGCCATGAATGCCTCAATTGTGCTGGTGCAGGGGTGGACGGCATCCCACATTGATGTTCCCCACTCCCTCGCCTTTCCAGTGAGAAGGGTGATGACATAGGCCACGCGGGAGCGCGACGTGGGGAACGTCAGTGGCTGGAGCTCCAATATAATGGAGCACTGGGACAGGAAGGCTCGGCAGGACTTCGGATCTCCATCGTGCTCTCCGCGGGGAGTAAGGCGGGCTCCCGGATGGGAGCTGCCTCTGCTGGCGCGACTGCAGTGCTGGGGCCGGATGATCCCAGGGTGAGACGCTGGAGGGTCTCCCTCAGTGCGTGCAGGTCGCGCTGCTGCTGCTGAATCACGGCTTCATGGGACCGGAGAAGCTGCAGCGTAGAATCGTCCGCTGGAGTCTGGGCTGGTCGATTCGTACTGTAATGAACATACGAGGACTCCAATCGCGGATCAAGCTCAGAAGAGCGTCTTTTATTAGACTGGGAATGTTCAATGCTCATGGTCAGAAAAAACAGAAACAAGTCAGAAGCCAGAATCAGGAATATCACAGGTAATCAGAATCGTAAACCAGGGACAGGAAAGGGATCTATTAACCAGAAAATCCGTCAGCACAAAATACAGAAACAAAGGGGTATCTAAACTAAGGGAAATAGGGGAAAAGGGGAAAGGGTAATTGGATAGGGGAAAGGGAGACAAAGAAATTAACTAAACGAAGGGAATGCAAGGGAATATGGGAAAACGAAAGACTAGCAATCAAAATTCACAATCACTCGACGCAAATACAAAATATCAACTGGTAACAATGAAACATGCAGACAAATCTTACAACAATCGCAGAAGCTCACTAGAAAGAAAGGCAGAGACGAGACGACCAAGACTGAGCAAAGGAACAAAACGAATCGACACTGACAAGAGGAAAAGTGGGGTCTTTATAAACAAACTAATCAGAGTGTTTAGCCCAAGTAATAAAGGACAGCTGGAGAGGAGGCGGAATCTAGAACAGCAAAGGATGGTGATAGGACAGATTGGGGAAGTAGGTGTGCCCTGCTTCTTCAAACTAACTAATCACCGTGCCTAACTACTCTGCTCTAATGTGTAGTCCTACCCATTTCTAATCACCCGTGCCTCAGCTAAACTATTCTCAGGTGCAGACAGTTAATAAGCACAGGAAGAAGGAAGCAGGAAGTACCCAACCAGAAAAAAACAGGGAAGAGATTGTGAATGGAAACAAGACAAGACACCACACTTGGGAAACACAAAAGGGAGCTCAGTACAAGGAAGATAAGAGACAAGCATTCATAAAACATGAACAGTCACACTAGAAAACATTAACTAAACACAATGAAACTAATAAATCTAAGCAAAACATACAACATCAAACATAAAATCCTTAATTCACAACATCAAGTAGTGGTATGGCTGCTAGTTATAAAACTAGTACAGACATTTCATTGTCACTATGCCAGACCAGATCGCACTGAAGTTCCAGTCTTCTTAACCTCATGTTTGAAAATACTGTGCACATTTATCTGTGAATCTGCACATAATGGCCTGCTAGATCGAACTGATATCTCAACTAAAACACAGCAATGTTTGGTACAGGTACAATATGCAGGGCTTTGATGTCCACACTCTTGTTTAAAAATGATTAAATCATTGATTAAACAGAATGTACCATCTTTCAAGTATTACAGCACTGCGGCATCTTTCTTTAGTTGGTCATATTTTTGACTGTGATACAGAACTCCATTAACCAAAAAACAGCTCATCAGTGTACTCATTCGGAATATTTCATCAGCCTTTGCTTGAGTCCTTCAGCCTACTGGTCAGGCTGAAGGCATTGCTAATTCATATTTTATGCATATTTCTGGTTCCATATGAGAGAAAGAGGTATTTTTTTGTTTTGAATTGGGATCTCAATAAGAGTTGCCATTGGTGTGTTCTTATATTTTGGCATCCAATACAATATTGTGTTTGAAAATTTAATTTGTAAAGGAATCAATTTTGCTCTCAATCCTGAGTATGTGTTTCATTGTAAATTCTTATAAGTACCTTCATCTGTAAATTAAAGCAGAATGCACTTAAGCATTGTCTACTAGTAGAGTACATGAGGTAACCTCTCGTCTACTTCCGTTAAATAATATCTGAATAGCAACAGTAATATATTTTAGAGTGCAATAATCATAAGCTGTGAGTATGCTGTTAAGTTAGCTTAAAGAAGACTTTGAAGTATACTTGCAGTTTAAAAACAAAAAAACTTCTAGCTCCCTGAAAGTTTAAAACTAAATTTAAACTATAGAGAGCTTGAAGTATAGAACTAGTGGATTAGTAGTCTACCTATAAGTTTACTTGCAGTATACTTCAAAGTGTACTTTCATGAACTAAAAAGTTGGCTTGAAGTATATAACAAGTAAAGTTGTGGTACGTTAGCTTTTTGCTAGCGGAAATTTAGCGTATGTTTGGAGCATTATTTCGCCTGCTTTACGACATCATACCATAGCGTTTTTGACATCTATAGATTCCTTCGGTTGTCTAGTTTCATGTGATGTGTGTATCTTCACTGTAGCTGAAAGTGAGCCCGCTACAGCTATGGAAATACGGCATGTCAGGCGAGCCTGTGGGCTGTGAGGGTAACGTTTACGTATTAGGTATACTGCCAAGTTTCTTTAGAACTGCACCACACTCCATCCAATAGCTTATGGTAATGTGGTGATAACATTGAAGTTGGGGGAACAAAGTTGTCAGCTAATGTGAAAGTTGACATTTACAGACAATATTAAAGTGGCGGGGTCCGTAGTGTTAGAACAATACCTTTCTGGAGGCGCAGGTTTTTAGCTAAGCCAGCTTTCTACTGGCCTAAGTTGGAGAAAGAGTCCGACGTGAAATGAACACGCAGGAATCGGTTTGTGGCAGGGGCTGCAGGAACATTATCAGCAAAAATAATCCACTTGCTCCTCTGCGATTCATCGCTCGATGGAATGTTAAAAACGTTTTTATGTGGATTCTGGCAGCCAACTACAGAGCATTCGTGTGCACCAGAACCTTTAGCTCTTGTCTCCGATATTTGTCCTGGGTGTGTTTGTGGAAAACAGTGGGCGAGGTTTGCCACTCCCAAGCCACACCTCGACTCCTCCTCCTCTGCGGTGTACACGTAATCAGGGTGCCCAAACTGAAATCTCCAATTTTCATGCCTCCGGAGTACAAAGCCTCCGGATGAGGAAAAAAGGGAGGAAGGAAGCTGCTTTGACTCCAAAACTTTTCAGATTTTGTCAGAGTGAGGGAATGTATACATGCAATGATTGGGAAAAATCTTTTTTCCCGGTAATGGATCCTTTAAAGGAAAAGAAAACCCTTTTTTCAGCTTTTTCCCAATAAAAGTACACTGCCTCAACTATTCAAATATGTTCTTGAGTATTTTTTGAAAAACATTTTAAGGACTGAATCAGCTTGAGAAGGTCAGATTTAGGGTGGTTTCACACTAGGCACTCAGGCACGGAACCGAGTACACTTGACCCAAATTCCAGTTCATCTGATAAGTGTGAACACAAGCGTACCTTGCTCGGGTATGGTACGTGAGTCCGCTTGTACCGTACAGCTCACATCAAAATGGAAAAAATTGCGAGAACTCTCCCGAACTTACCGCTGTCTTGCCGTCTTTCTATCACTACTCTGCCGCCAGACTAACTCGTTGTTTCGCGAGATTAATGCTGTCAGCCTTTTAACTGCCGACAGTGATCCTGAGGCGGCGCCAGGTAAGAAAATATAGTTCCTGACCACGTGTGGTTACCTATTCGCTGCAGGGCGAATTGCCACTTCCAAAAACATAACATGCACTTTCAATTTAAAACTTGTGAGAAACCGCATTATAGTGCACGTGAAAGCGCGGAAGAAATTTGCTTTTGAAGACGTGTGTCAACTGTGTGTGTGAGTTCATAATTCAACTAACATCTTCTCTCTGGATGTCAGGAGCGCCACAAAGTCCAGCAGTCTACAATATAACAGAAACAAAGTGAAAATTTCTCTAAACTATGACAGCGGATGTGTCCTATAACATGTAGCATGTATCATTAATTTTCGCAGAACGTTAAGAGTAAACAACAAAAATAAAGGAATTTCCCTGTCTGCACTAAATAGCATTAAAATATATAGAAAGCTTTATGATTTTGTCCAAAAGAACCGCTCTTTTTCGCTGCTGTTCTCCTCATAAACAAACCCCACACATCAAGCCGCGTTACGCAGTATACTTCTGGTTATATCTCATACATCGATCCTTTACATGCAATGGTTTACCGATTAAAAACGTGTGATTTTAAAGCTATCTACAACAATATAAATACAACGACAAGCACCTATTTTAAGCAAATAAATATATGAATAGGAAGAAATAATCTTACGTGGTAGTGTGGGGTTGGTAAGTTTTCACCATTTATTGTGACTGCGTGCAAAAGCATCCCCTGCTTGGAGATGCTTACCAGCCGCTCAGCCAACCATGACATTCTTCAGCACACGCTGGACCACCTGTGATGTGTATCCTCGAAGGGTTTCGTGACTGGGTACTATATTTATAAATGCTTTGTATCCCTGCGCCGCGCTTTCTCAGACAACCTACCGCGTTTCTACCCTCATGTTGCTCTGAACCTACCGTTATCTTCTCCCGACCCTACCGTGATAGAATTCCATTTTGATGTGATTTGTACTGTTTACGTTGTGTGCAGTACGCCATGTTTGTTGGAATCGGGGTAACTTGCTGCATCACCCGAACACCTGAGTGCTTGAGTGCGCAGAGGTCATAAATTCAATAAAACCAGTGGCGTAGCGAGAACTGGAAATTTGGTGGGGCACAGGACACCCCTTTAAAATTGTTATTAGTCCTGTCTTGTTCTCAATCATTCTCACACCATAGTCAGCAATTTCACACTTCATAATTTTATTTTGCAAAACAAAATTATATTTAATTGCCGAGTCCCACTTATTTATCAACCTACGCTGTACCGAGAGTGAAAGGCGATATTTCATTGCACTCAGTTGTGGATTGGTCATTTTTCCATCAGCGTGTATTCAAGAGAATATCACGCGGAATTGAAGTCCTTGTGCATGGAAGTTTTTCAGTTTCATGTATGTTTTGGTAGATTTCTCCTCTAGTAAAATGAAAACCTATCATGACTCCAGAATTTCCTCCCTTCTCTTTCCTCAGGGGTCGGAAGCAATGAAATTGCATAAAGACATTTCAAATGGTCTTTTATTTCATTTAAACGATCATGAAGTGCAAATTAAATCACCTGATGTGCTGAAAAGGTAGCGCGGAAGTTTCAGAGCAGTTTGTCATTCGTAAAGCATGGGCCTATTTTTACATAAATTATTTTCCTGTACTGAATTAAGTCAATTATTTTGTCGCTGTTAGTTAGCATGGGGGAGAGTAGCCGTGTCCTCAATTACCAAGGGATTATTGCTACAATTGGAAAATGTATCAATAAAGGAATTTGATTGTGAATTAGCCAGGGCTAGTTGTTGTTATAAGGGGATATTCTGCGAGCATCACTATCTTATGAAGTCAGGCTTCTCTAAGAGAAATCAGTGCAAGCTTATGCCCATGGATAGGTCCGAGTTTCCCATTTTGTTGGAGCAATCAACAGCAGCATTACCACTGATTTTGTTCCTCAGGTTCTCATAATGATTGCACTACTAGCACCTAAAAACCGAGAAAGTGCACCTTTTTCCGAGAAATTCCTACAAAGACCTAGAATACACCGAAGTTTACTGAATATTTGAGGCCAACTCGGTTAACCTCAGAAAAATTTTACCAAGGTATCCCGAAGTCTGTCCGGTTAACTTAAGTTTGGACAACACCTCAGTAAACCTTGGTTAAATTTTCCCGAGACACACTAAGGATTGTCTGGCCCACTGAAGTTCAGAGACATCTGTATTCCTCGGGAAAATTTCACCGAGGTAGACCGAAGTTTGTCTGCTAGGCCTATGCTCACACCAGAAAAAAGAAGGGAGGTGTGAAGACATTACATTAACAAAAACCTCCATGAGCAATCCAAGAGTGAAGACATCTGTCAAACTGACATACCTTCACTAAATGTGCATTGTCAATTTATATGTCTAATAAAATGCAATTAAGAATACTGTAGGAGTTAAAATTAACGAATGTTGGTGAAAGTTAATATTTTTATAAATAAACTTGAACAGGCTGCTGAGGGTAGTATGAACAATAGGCAAATGCAGGATCTCAACATGCAAAAAACCCGTTAAGATCCCAACATTCCCATTCAGACATGTAGATCTATGCTAAAAGGAAGTCTGGATCCATTACAGTTCTTTTGAACTCCAAGCATGGGTAATTGCTGACGTTTGGTAGATGACATCACCAGTAAACCTCAGACAAACATTGCCATTCATATCATAACATAACATAACATAACATAACATGAATGGCGAGAACAGGCCGTTCAGCCCAACTAGGCTCGCCAGTTTCTTTGTACCATCGTGAATATATCACTTCAGATACTCAATGACTCAATGGTATCTAGCTTTAAGTCAAGTCTGCTCTTGAAAACTCCCAAAGTCTCTGCCTCAACAATATGGTCAGGCAAGCTGTTCCACACTGAAATTACTCTTTGGGTGAAGAAATATTTCCGAATATCAGTGCTAAATTTACCTTTAGTCAGCTTCCATTTGTGACCCCGAGTTCTGCTAACAACACTTGGTTGAAGGAATCCTACATAATTCACTTTGTTAATCCCTTTAACATATTTAAAGACCTCAATCAAATCACCCCTTAGTCTCCTTTTCCTGAGACTAAAGAGATTAAGGATCTTCAGCCTTTTCTCATAGCTTTCATCTTTAATACCCGGAATTAGCTTCGTGGGCTCTTCTCTGAACTTTCTCTAAAGCCTCTATGTCTTTCTTAAAGTATGGTCCCCAGAACTGTACACAATACTCTAGATGTGGTCTGACGAATGTGTTGTACAAAAGAAGCATCACCTCCTTGGATTTGAACTCAATACTTTTGGCAATGTATCCCAGCATCCGATTGGCTTTTTTTAACAGCTACAGCACAATGGCTAGAGCCTGTGAGGGTTTGGTCAACAATCACTCCCAGATCTTTCTCTTGTGGAGCACATTCCAGTTTAAAACCTCCCATGAAGTAATCCCGTCTAATGTTTTTATTACCTACATGTACTACTTTACATTTCGCTACATTAAATTTCATTTGCCACATTTCTGCCCAATTCTGAATTCTATCCAAATCATCCTGAATCACTTTAGTGGACTCTAAACTATTTGCCAAGCCCCCAATTTAGTATCATCTGCAAATTTCACTAATCTGCTCTCAATATTCCTATCAAGGTCATTAATGTAGATGAGGAACAGCAGGGGTCCCAACACCGATCCCTGGGGACGCCACTCCCCACCCTACCTAGCTCAGATGATATACCACTGACCACCACTCTCTGTGTTCTGTCCTGCAACCAGTTATGAATCCACTTCAGAATACCACCTGTAACTCCAATGGAGCTCATTTTAAAAATTAGTCTCTTATGCGGTACTGTGTCAAATGCTTTCTGAAAATCCAAATATATGATGTCATAAGCCCTGCTCTGGTCATAAGTCTTGGTGGCCTCTTCAAAAAAATTCCAGAAGGTTTGTCAGGCATGACCTTCCTTTTACTGAAAACCATGTTGGCTATCCCTCAAGATATTGTTACGTTCAAGAAATAAGTCCAGCTCATCTTTTATGATAGATTCCAATATTTTGCACGCAATGCAAGTTAAACTGACTGGCCTGTAATTACCTGGCTCAGTACGGTCCCCTTTTTTTATATATTGGTATTATATTGCCCTGTTTCCATTCATTTGGTATTTCTCCAGTTTCTAAAGACCGTCTAAAGATGGCAGATAGCGGCTTAAAGATGATCTCACTAACTTCCCTGAGCACTCTAGGATATAAGCCATCAGGACCCGCCGCCTTATCTGCCTTTAGTTGATGCAACTTGTCTAATCTGACGTTATCCCTAACCTCAATTTCCGCTAAATAATCTTGAGCATTGGACAAGCCCTCTGGCCGAATAAAGACCCGCTCTAAGGCAAAATTCTCAACAAAGTAACCGTTTAAGGTGTCCGCAATATCCTTATTATCATATAGCAGCGATCCATTTTTATTCTTTATGCACTTAACCTGCTCTTTGACTTTCCTTTTTCTGCTACAGTACTGAAAGAAGCGCTTAGGGTTAGTTTTTGCCCCTCTGCAATTTGTCTTTCATACAGTCTTCTAGCATTCCTCAGCTCTTTTTTGACCACAGCCCGCATTTTACAGAATTCGCCTTAGTAATCTCATTGTTATCCTCTATGTACATCTTATAAAGATTCCTCTTTTCCCTCAAACTCCTACGAATAGCTGCTGTCATCCACTGAGGATTCTGCTTTTTCAGCTTACTTTTGGACACCTTTGGAATGAATTTACATTGTGAATCAAGTAAAACCCCTTAAATCTTTCCCACATCTCATTTACAGACTCACAGTCCAGGAGTCTCTCCCATTTTGTTTCACTTAGATATGACCGCATCCTGTCAAAGTTTGCTCGCCTAAAATTAAAAATTTTTGTTTTTGGAGACACCTTTTTAACTTCCCATGAAACCTCAAAATTAATAGTAGAGTGATCACTTGTCCCAAGTGGCTCCAGTACCTCAACATTGCTAATTCTATCTGGGTCATTACAGAGCAGCAAATCTAAAATTGCCTTCTCTCTTGTAGGTTTATTAACATACTGCACCAAAAAATTATCATTTATGACATCTAGAAATTCTTCCTCCCCCTACCCTGTCCTTTCACAATTTCCCAATCAATACCAGGATAATTTAAGTCTCCCATAATAATAGTCCCTCCTCCTCTACAAGCTTGCATAATCCTCTTAAGGAGCATTTCATTGACTGTACTGTCCAAAGCTGGTGGTCGATAGCATACACCTATGTTTAAACCAGTCTCGTGTTTGCCAGTGAGCCTGACCCAGATATCTTGACAAGGCACGGAATATTCAATTTCAGGAATTTCCTGCACATTTATGTTTTTCGTTCACATAGAGTGCTACACCCCCTCCTCGCCTATTACATCTATCCTTCCTAAAGAGCTTATAACCTTCTACATTATATTCATCTCCATCCTCTTCACTAAGCCATGTCTCTGTAATCCCAACTATGTCATAGCCTTCACTAATCATAACGGCCTCAAGTTCTTGAAATTTATTTTTAATGCTTCTTGCATTTAGATAAAAACATTTCAGGTTATCATGAACGCTCTTCCCCTTCGATTTCCCATGCGCCTGCTGCTCAAAGCCCCCTCACCATGCTTTTTTTGCTTTAAAAATATATCATCAATAGTGCATGTAACGCTGTCAGCTTCCATCAGGGCAGTCTGCATTTCCCTCTGTGTAACACTCTCTAACCTCCCTGCCCCCCAAGTCCCTAGTTTAAATAACTCTCTGCTACCCTCAACATACGCTGACCCAGTGCAAAGGTACCCCTCGGTTCAGGTGTAGCCCATCCGGCTTGAACAGGTCACCCCTGTCCCAGAAGTAGTTCCAGTGCCCCATAAACCTATACCCCTCTTTCCTACACCAGGTTCGTAGCCACGTGTTAAACCTCCAGATAAAATTCTGCTTCCCTCTGCTTGCACGTGGTACCGGTAGAATCCCGGAGAACACTACCGTGGAGGATCTGCTCCTAAGCTTTTCAGCTAATTCAACAAATTTGCTTTGCAGAACCTCAAACCTACCCTTACCTATGTCATTAGTCCCAACATGGACCATGACAACTGGATCCCTCCCCGCTCTGGCCAGGAGCTTGTCCGCCTTACGCTCAGGAGGTCTCCTACCTGGGCACCAGGCAGGCAACACACCGCACTGAGACTCCTTGTCGCGAACAGACTAAACTGTCTATTCCTCTAAGTATTGAGTCCCCCACTATCAATAACTCTCTTTTCTGAGGGGTAGAGGCCAACAGGGTGCCCTGCTGCTCATCAGTCCCCTCACTCTCAGGGTCAGGGGCCAATTCGAGTTCCTGCAAGGGCCGGAATCGGTTGGACACCTCAACCACTGGAGGAGCTGTCGCTGTACGGTGTGCACGCCCTTTCCTGCGCTGACGTCCTACCGTCACCCAACTTTCTCTCCCTGCCTGTTCTGGGGTCCCCAAACCACCCTGCTTTGGCGTACAGACCATTTCTCTAAACGACATACTACTTAGTTCTTCTAGGAACTCTACTGATTACGAACTATGTCGTGCCGCCAACTGGCCCTGAAGAACAAGGATCTTGCTCTCCAGATGCTCAATTAGCTGGCACCGTGACAGACAAACCCACCCTGAAATCTCTTTCCAAAAGTGCGATCATCCTGCAACCGTCACATAGTTTTGGCCACATTTTGAACCCCCTACCTAATGACCTCGCTCACCCTAGATAACAAAGAAAATTACTAATGCCGAGACAGAAGCTCAGGAACCACAATTTATTAATTAATTAACCTGAGAAGCCCTAAGCAGCAGTCACAATAGAAACCGTGGGGAAACTATGTGAATGGATAATAAGCCTCTTTTAACAGGGGCTTAGTTTTAGTGAACAGAAATGAAATACCAAATTGAGAAACTCTATCGATAATAAGCACTCCTAATAAGCCAACTTGACTTTATCTAGACCCGCTACTATTAATATACTAACCCAAAAGTCTCACAGGGCTTAGCTGAGAACCCAGATAAAAGACTGGCTATACTACGCCCAGGAGAAACTGGAGGAGGGAGGAGGGAGGAGGCGGAGCACTCCGGTAAAGCTTTCCGTTTAAATTCAAGGGGAACCGAACGGACGACTAAAGTGACTGCTGTCCCATTGACTAAATACTAAATCTCAGATCCCCAGCCAAAAAGCAAACAGTAACTATCTAGCTAGCCAGCCACAAATACAACCAAGAGTAACCGAGATAAGAGTTAAGCCTCGGTTCCTTTAATTAAAACGGACCGAATAAACAAGTCGCTTTTTACTTCTGAGCGAACTATACACGGTATCTCCCCAACAAGCTGTCGCTGAGCACTCAAACAAGCAGTTTAACTTTAATCAGCTGATCAAGGCACCGCAACCGGAGGAAAATACAAAGATAACGTAATTTGCAATGTGTTTAATCAGAAGAGCCCTTCGATGAAAATAAAATGCTAAAAAGACAAAAACCCCGTTTCGCGTTAATATTCAAGCTTGGAAATGCGTTTATGCGGTAATGCGGTCAGGATAGAGAACGAAGGGGACTAAAAAACCCCCGTGAACGTCAATATTTATTGGCTAGAAGACTGTATGAAAGGCAAGCGACCAAGTATGAAACCAAGCCAGATAGTTAGATATCCCGGTAATTTGATATATTCCTGGCGTTGAGAGCTTACAATAGTTCGTTAGCTAAATCAGCTACAGAAAAAGCAGGCGACAGTGTACCTCAGTCCTTGAAAACAACTCTGACTTACTTTGTATATCACACAATTCACTAAGTTAGACAATTACTTCGCGTTTAGTTTATTCTTTAAATTTAGCGTTTAAATTTATTTTACTTTACCTTACTTTGCTCCCGGGAGACTGAAACCCCCTCAAAAAAAACCCCCAAAAACCCCCGTCGCCTTTGTTTGACCAGATTAGCGACTTAATTTGGCTGTTTGCTCACCGAGTTGTTAAAGGGGGAAAAAGGGGAAAAAAAAGATGATGGAGGAAGATTCTCCCTGCCCCTAATGCGACAAAGGTTATACCTCGGGACCAAATTGTCTAATCTCTAATACTGTTTGAGCCTGAACACACAAATTAGTTTCAGATAACTCCGTTTAAACAAGAGTAAAACTTCAGATTCGATCCCGCACGTCTTCCTCTGTCTCAACTCAAGCAGAATGAACACCTACATCAAATCAGTATTTCTTTTTTTTTAAAGATTATTTTTTTGGGGATTTTTTCCTTTATTTTAAAGTCACACAGTAGAGAGAGACAGGAAACAGGAAAGCTGGGGAGAAGAATGGGGAAGACATGCGGCAAGTGACCCAAGCTGGAGTCGAACCCGGGTAGCCACGGGAAAACCACAGCCTTTATGGTGCGCGCTCTTAGACCGATGAGCCACCGGGGCGCCCCATAAAATCAGTATTTCATGACAGCAGTGCATGATGAAACATTTGAGAAATCAAATGGGCATGACCAAAACCATTAAAGGCAGTGCCATGTTCGACAAGCTTCGATCGACTCATTTCCTAAAACCCAGCAAATTACATACTGAACACTATATATTGAGTCTGCAATCAACTCCTATGGAGTGCAGAGAAGGAGAATAAAAATATAGTGCATGTAAATGCAGTCAGGTACCATATGTACATGTACTGGCTTTCAGAAATTCCCAGTGTGGGTTATCCCCCTCCACACTGACATCATACAGGATTTTTGGCTGCTGGGCAGCCAAAGTGGATTCACAAACCAGGACAAAAAAATTCATGGTGCACACCCAAGAGGAACTTGTGTACTAAGTCTGAAAAAGATCAAAGTGCTAGTTCCTGAGAAACAGTGATAATTAAAGCTGCAAGCAGCGTTGGACGGGCCCTCGCCCCCCTGTGCAAGTTGGGGTGGTGGCGAGATGTGGTCGGGCGCTGATGAGCATTCTCAACCATTGGACAGTGCTAGACTGAGTAAAATGTTGTATCTTGAGGGGAGTGCAAACACCTTTACTGAAATAGATTCTTCGTTTGTAAACTGGAGGTATGACCCATATGACCTGGTCAAAGTTTATTTTGCAGATTTTATCACTGCTGTGTATTGTGGAATCTTCCCCCATTCATGAACAAAGTAGAAGGCAGATGATGTGATTTTATTTTTATTATTTTATTTATTTTGGATTCCAATGTTGATGGCCTGCACGCCTTCCACATGCAGCTCTTCAACAATGTGTAAGAAGTCACACATACATCCTACAGAGCTTACATTTTGGAAGGATGTCCACTGAAAACAGACAAAACTGTAGTACACTGCAACCTATTGTAATGGCCGGTGGAATTAGGAGGCCAAGCGCAACGACCAGAGAGAAAGTGAGCAACACGGACACAGTACAAACACAGAGAACAACACAGACCAAACGAAAGTACTCGTGCTTCCAGAGGACGCACAATAGTCTGAAACACGGAAGCAAAGCGAGATGAAAAAAGGGAGAAGAAACTCCAATAATCAGAAGATAGAAAGTCATACAAAACCTGACTACAGATATCTTTGGCTATAGTACAAAGCTAAAAACAGACACTCTAGCGAAGGAGGCGTGCCAGACTTCCTGCTTATATAGAGCCCGGGAAGGTGCCGCCCCAGCTCAATCAGCCAGCTGGGTAAAGAATCCGATGGCCAAGGAATTCGATATCGTCCTGGGACGAGAGCCGCAAAGAAAAGTCCAAACCACACGCACACCTCACAAACCATGACACCTATGGTCAATTCAGAAGTCCATCACACTATATTTTTCAAAATATGAAAATTCATAACATCTCAATATCTCAGCAAGTATTAATTTAAATGGCAAAGACTTTCTCCAGATGGAGCTTATGAAGGAGGCCAAACGGCATTTTAATAAGTTAAAAGGTGTGTCCACAGCAAGAAGATATTGATTACTATACAATGTACTATGGACATAAAATTCTTTATTTCAAAAAGTCTTGTATCAATTTTCACCAATACAAGTGACAACTCGCAAAATAGTACAGCAATGAGGTTTGAATTTTTTCAGAATTTTATGACATTGCGACAGGCCGTGGTGCCCATTTGAGTGTTTTTAGGTGGCGCTAGAGAGCACATTGTAGCACTTTTGTGGAGATTATTTGCATTTTTAAAATTTTTTATCCCACCCTGAAATAACTGCCTAATTTGCTTAGTTTTTGAGCATGTTTAAGGGGTCACATTTAGATTGGAAATCACGTACTCATAGAAAAAGGCAGTCAACCTGATTGGGGACTCCAACTTTGATGCCGCATAAAATCCAAACCGTTCAAGTAATTATAAAGTTATACAAAGTTTTCATCGGCAGTGTGTCCTTCGTCATCTATTAGTGTTTGGAGCCGATACGATGAAGGCCCTTAAAAGAGTTCGTATTTGTTTGAGGGCAAATTTAAGCCAAATTTAGGGCCAAATTGTAATTTTGATTTGCAAATTGCGAACTTCCTGTTAGATTTAGATCTGGGGTGTCAAGATTTAGGTCAGGGGTGTCAATGCATAATTTTGAGGTCTTGATGAGATGAACAGAGTAGTTTTGGTTTCATCTCTCTATGACTTTCCTACCAGTCGTGGTGGCCATCTTTGTGCCGCTTGAGAACCATTTTGGCACTGTAGAGGATAATTTTTACGTTTCATAAAATTTTTCGCCAGATGCATGCCAAATTTGGTGAGTTTTTGAGCATGTTTAGGGGGTGAAATTTGGGTCGAAAGAGGCGCAAGAAGAAGAGAGAATAATTAAAGCTGCAAGCAGCGTTGGACAGGTCCTCGCCCCTTTGTTCACGTTGGGGTGGGGGCAAGATGTGGTCGGGCGCTGATGAGCATTCTCAACCACTGGACAGTGCGAGACTGAGTAGAATGTTATATCTTGAGTTGAGTGCAAACACCTTTACTGAAATAGATTTTTCTTTTGTAACCTGGAGGTATGACCCATGTGACCTGGTCAAAGTTTGTTTTGCAGATTTTATTACTGCTGTGTATTATGGAATCTTCCCCCATTCATGAACGTAGTGGAAGGCAGACGATCTGAGTTTGGATTCCAATGTTGATGGCTTGCACGCCTTCCACATTCAGCTCTACAGCAATGTGTAAGAAGTCACACGTACACCCTACAGAGCTTACATTTTGGAAGGATGTCCACTGAAAAGAGACGAAACTTTGGTACACTGCAACCTATGGTGAATTCAGAAGTCCGTCACTCTATATTTTTCAAAATATGAAAATTCATAACATGTCAATATCTCGGCAAATGTTCTTTCAAATGGTATCAATCTTGGCGCAGACATTCTCCACAATGGAGGATATGAAGTTTTCCAAAGGGCGTTCTGATGGGTCAGACAATGTGTTTACAGGTATGACCTATGTGAACCTACTGCCAACCGGTGGTCAGACTGTGTAACACCACAAAAAATAGGACCAAGGGTCCTGTAGTTTACTGGCAAGCAGTCATACAGCGATGATACAAGTTATGAAAATTTCATGTGAAGTTTGACATTTGAATCAATGAAAATCAATGTCAAGGTCACTAAATAAAAGTTCACATACATTTATAAGACCTTCTGCAATAGAATCCTAATCTCTGATGCAGTTTGGTGATACAAATCATTATAATATGGCAATATGTATTCAACATATCAGTTGTAAACTTTAAAGGTCACAGAATGTCAAGTTGTGGTCAGCAAATGGACTTCATATATGACTTTCTAAATGTCTCTATACA
Source organism: Gymnothorax javanicus (assembly GCA_029692085.1). Lineage (NCBI taxonomy): Eukaryota > Metazoa > Chordata > Actinopteri > Anguilliformes > Muraenidae > Gymnothorax > Gymnothorax javanicus. The sequence goes on from CM056201.1 coordinate 64,477,823, forward strand.
AACCTTGGCTCAATCTGTGACCATTTTGGTGATACAAGTCATTGTAATTTCACTGTCGAGTTTGACCCTCAAAGGTCACTGACGGTCAAGTTGAATGTCACCAAATGAAAGCTCATATGTGACTTCCTAGATGTCAGTAACACAAACCCAGGCTCCATCTGTGACCGTTTTAGTGATACAAGTCATTGAATTTTCACGAGGTCACATTTGACCTTTGAAGGTCAATACGAAGGTCACCAAATGAAAGTTCATATATGACTTTTTATATGTCTCTAATACAAACCTAGACTCCATGTGTGACCGTTTTGGCAATACAAGTCATTGTAATTGTATTATGTCAAGTTTGACCTTCAAATGTCATCAACAGTCAAGCTGAATGTCACCAAATGAAAGTTCATATGTAACTTCCTATGTCAGTAACACAAACCTAGGCTCTAATGACAGAAGTCACAGAATTTTCTCTTGGTCAAGTTTGACATTGGAAGGTCAATATGAAGGTCACCAAATGAAAGTTCATACATGACTTCCTATACGTCTCCAATACAAACCTACACTCAATCTGTAACGATTTGCTGATATAAGTCATTGAAATTTTACTGTATAGTTTGGCCGTTGAAGGTCAATGAAGGTCAAGTTCAAGGTCACCCAATGAAACTTCATACATGACTTCCTATTGGCTACAATAAAAACCTAAGCTCTATCTGTAATAGTTTTGGTGATAGAAGTTATTGAAATTTCACTATGTGAAGTTTGACCTTCGAAGGTCGCCAAAGGTCAAGTTCAAGGCCACCAAATGAAAGTTAATACATGACTTTCTATAGGTGTTGAATGCACATATGTTCCCAATCTTCAATATTTTCAAGCCTAGAAACCTTTGAAAATTGTAACATTTTGCTAGACCTCAAGTTTGACCTTCAAGGTCATCTGAGGTCAACTTTAACACAGTCAAAATAGAGGTCATATATTACTTCCTATATGTCAGTAATACAAACTTAATCTCTATCTGCATCCATTTAGCTTCCACAGGCGATTTGGCCCATTCTCCATAAGACCCAATGTTAAAGTACAGCGCCCCCACTAGACCCACTTCCGTCAATTCAATCAAAATGGCACTCGCACTGTACATAAAGTGTATCAAGGTGAGTTGATTGCCAGATTTAGAAAAAAAGCCATCAGACAGTTTTTTAGAAATAATTTTTTGAAATTTCAAGTCATATCTTTAAACATTGTTAATATATTCCCTGACCTCTCAAAGTCTTCTTCTTCTTCATATGAAATTCCAGCAGACTGTACACCGTACGGCAAAATGCTGCCCTCTACAATTCATTACAAGACACTATTCAAATCTTCTCACCATTCACTCTCACACTCATACCTATGGGCAATTTAGAGTCTCCAATTAACCTAACATGCACATCTTTGGACTGTGGGAGGAAACCGGAGTACCTGGAGAAAACCCATGCGAACACAGGGAGAACATGCAAACTCCACACAGAAAGGCCCCAGGCCGGAATCAAACCCACGACATTCTTGCTGGGAGTCAGCAGTGCTAACCACTATGCTCAAAGTCATCTGTGGTCAAATTTAATATTGCCAAAATAGAGGTCATATATGACTTCCTATATGTTGATAATACAAACTTAATCTCTAGCTATAACCATTTGGCCTCCACAGGCCATCTTGCATATTCATAAGTACAGCGCCCCCAATAGACCCACTTCCGTCGATTCAATCAAAATGGTGCTCGCACTGTACATTGATGGTACCAAGGCAAGTTGATTGCCTGCTTTAGAAAAAATTTATCACGCAGTTTTTGAGAAATAATTTCTAAAATTTCTCAGTCCTATCTTTAACATTGGAGCCAAAATTTCAAGGGCCCATAAAACGGACAAAAATGATTCAATCCAAAATCAGAGAAAAAGGTCTGGAGATATGGCCTAGTAGTATGTTATTGCAAATTTACACGAAAATTCATCCCGCCAAAAAAAAGATAAAAAAATGTTCTGGATGACGGACGTCGGACAACGGACGACGGACGCCACACTGCAACAATAGCTTATTGGCCCGAAGGGCCGGTAAGCTAACAAAAACACACAAAAGGAAAACAAATGAATAAATGGTTCTCCCACGTACATCCTACACAGCTGAGGTTTTGGGAAGATGTCCACTGAATACAGACAAAACTTTCATGTACTGCAACCTATGGTCAATTCAGAAGTCCGTCACTCTATATTTTTCAAAATATGAAAATTCACAACATCTCAATATCTCAGCAAGTATTCATTCAAATGGCACCATGCTAGGCAAAGACTTTCTGCACATGGAGCTTATAAAGTGTACCAAAGGACATTTTGATACGTTAAACGGTGTGTCCACAGCAAGAAGGTATAGATTACTGAACAGTGTACTATGTACACAAGATTTTTTATTTCAAAAAGTCTGGAATTAATTTTCACCAAAACAAGTGACAACTCACAAGATGGTACAAGAATGACGTCTGAATTTTTTCAGAATTTTATGACATTGCGACAGGCCGTGGTGCCCATTTGAGTGTATTTAGGTGGCGCTACAGAGCACATTGTAGCACTTTAGTGGAGATTTTTTACAACCCCAATTCCGAAATAGTTGGGACAAATTATAAATTGTGAATAAAATCAAAACGCAATGACTTTCAAATCACACCAGCCAGTATTTTGTTCACAATAGAACAGAGATAACACAGCAAATGTTGAAACTGAGAAATTTTACAATTTTATCCATGAAATGAGCTCATTTCAAATTTGATGGCTGCTACAGGTCTCAAAAAAGTTGGGACAGGGGCCTGTTTACCATGGTGTAGCATCCCCTCTTCTTTTTTAACACAGAGTGGAGGCGTCTGGACATTGAGGAGACAAGTTTCTTGAGTTTAGCCATTGGAATTTGATCCCACTCTTGTTTAATACAGGTTTCCAGCTGCTGGAGAGTTTTGGGTCTCCTTTGACGGCCTTTTCCTTTAATTTTGCTCCAAATGTTCTCAATCGGTGAAAGATAGGACTGCAGGCAGACCAGTTCAGCACACGGACTCTTCTACTACAAAGCCATGCTGTCGTAATAGCTGCAGTATGTGGTTTTCCATTGTCCTGCTGAAATACACAAGGCCTTCCCTGGAATAGAATTCCCTGGAATAGATGACATGCACTAATGCATCCCCATACCATCAGAGATGCTGGCTTTTGAACTGAACACTGATAACAGGAGGGTAGGTCTTTCTCCTCTTTAGCCCGGAGGACACGACGCCCATAATTTCCAACAAGAATGTCAAATTTGGACTCGTCTGACCACAGGACACTTTGCTACAGTCCATTTTAAATGAGCCTTGCCCCACAGAATGATCATGCTCAACAATGGCTTCCTTTTTGCATGATACAGTTTTAGGTCGCATCTGTGGATGGTATGGCGGACTGTGTTTATAGACAGTGGTTTCTTGAAGTATTCCTGGGCCCATTTAGTAATGTCAATGACAGAATCATGCCGGTAAGTGATGAAGTGGCGTCTGAGGGCCCAAAGATCATGGGCATCCAGTAAAGGTCTTTGTCCTTGTCCCTTACGCACAGAGATTTTTCCAGGTTCTCTGAATCTTTTGATGATGCTGTGCATTGTCGATGATGAGACCTTCAAAGCCTTCGCAATTTGACGTCGAGGAACATTGTTTTTAAAGTATTCCACAATTTTTTTACGCAAGCCTTCACAGGTTGGAGAGCCTCTGGCCATCTTTATTTCTGAGAGACTCAGCCTCTCTAAGACATCCCTTTAGTAGCCAATCATGTTACACACCTGATGCCAGTTAACTTAATTACTTGCTAAATGTTCTTTCAGCTGATTGTCTTATATATCAATTGCTTTCTCAGCCCTTTTTTGCCCATGTCCCAACTTTTTTGAGACCTGTTGCAGTCAGAAAATTTTAAATAAGCTCATTTTGTGGATGAAAATGTAAAATGTCTCAGTTTCAACATTTGAAATGTTATCTATGTTCTATTATAAATAACTTATTGGCTCATGTGATCTGAAATTCACTGCATTTTGAATTTATTCATAATTTACACTTCGTCCCAACTATTTTGGAATTGGGGTTGTACATTTTTAGAATTTTTTATCCCACACTGAAATAATTGCCTAATTTGGTTAGTTTCTGAGCATGTTTAAGGAGTCACATTTAGGTTGGAGATCACGTACGCATAGAAAAGGCAGTCAACGTGATTGGGTTCTCCAACTTTGACGACTCACAAAATCCAAACCGTTCCAGTAATTACAAAGTTATACAGAGTTTTCATCAGCAGTGTGTCCTTAGTCATCTATTAGCGTTTTGAGCCAATATGATGAACGCCCTTAAAGGAGTTTGCGTTTGTTCGAGGGCATATTTAGGCCAAATTTAGGTCCAAATTGTAATGTTGATTTGCAAATTGCGAACTTCCTATTAGATTAAGGTGAGGGGTGTCAATTGGTAATTTTTAGGTCTTGATGAGATGAACAATGTCGTTTTGGTTTCATCTCTCTATGACCTTCCTATCGGTCGTGGTTGTCATCTTAGTGCCGCTTTAATGTTTCTGGGTGGTGCTAGAGAGCCATTTTGGCACTTTAGGGGATAATTTTTACGTTTTATAAAATTTTTCACCAGATATGAGGTGAATGCCAAATTTGGTGAGTTTTTGAGCATGTTTAGGGGGTCAAATTTAAGTCCAAAGAGGCGTAAGAAGACAGAAAGAAAGAAAGAATAAGAAACAGTACAAGAACAATAGGGTCCTGCGCCCAGGCCTTGCAGGCCTAGGGGCTCAGACCCTAACAAGAAATGTTTAGGACTCCCACGTGGCCATCTTGGGTTCAACCATTTGATATCAGAAGGCAATAATGCACAACTAGGACTCAAGGGGAAAACATGTATGAAAGATATGAAAAAGATTCCCCCAACAGACCTTGAGAAATAGCAGTAAAAAACTTTTTTGTTGAAATCCAAGATGGCCTCTGGGCAGCCATATTGGATTTATCCAAGAAATAAAAAAAAAAAAAACAATGACGCAAAACTACGACCCAAAGGGAAAGTGGTATCAAGTTTGATATAAATTGGACTGGTAGTTCCTGAGAAATAGCAGTAACAAAATATCCAACATGGCTGTCCGGTCACCATCTTGGATTTACCCATTTGACTTCAAAAGGCAATATTGCACAACTAGGACCCAGGGGGAACCTGTGCATCAAATTTGGGGAAGATTGGACCAGTAATTCCTGAGAAATAGCGGTAACAAAATATCCAACATGGCTGTCCAGTCGCCATCTTGGATTCACCCTTTTGACTTCAAAAGGCAATGGTGCACAACTAAGACCCAGGGGGAACCTGTATGCATGATAAGAAAAAAATTCCCCCGACAGATCTTGAGAAATAGCAGTAAAAAACTTTTGTGTTGAAATCCAAGATTGCCACTGGCAGCCATATTGGATTTATCCAAGAGATAAAAAAACCAATGATGCATAACTACGACCAAAAGGGAAAGTGGTACCAAGTTTGAGAAAGATTGGACTGGTAGTTCCTGAGAAATAGCGGTAACAAAATATCCAACATGGCTTCCCAGCCGCCATCTTGGATTCACCCATTCGACTTCAAAAGGCTATGGTCCTTAACAAGGACCCAAGGGGAACCTGTACGCAACATAAGAAAAAACATCACCCCCCCCCAGACCTTGAGAAATGGTGGTAACTTTTATGTTGAAATCCAAGATGGCCATCTTGGGCAGCCATATTGGATTTAGCCATGAGGACACAAAAGTATATGTTGCACAGCTAGGACCCAAAGGGAACCTGTGCATCAAGTTTGGGGAAGATCAGAGCTGCGACATGCAAATCGCAGGTAATAAGTTTGTGAATATTTAAGGTAGATTACTGCTATAAAAATACCATTACCATTTCCACATTTTTCACACGCCATTTCTCAAAAACCGCTTGTCCGATTTTAATGAAGTTTGGAATATAAATAGTTTACAGCATGATGGATGTCCTGAACCTAAAAAATATGGCTCTTTTGGTACTCTTTTAATTATTGGGGGTGCTGAATATATAATAAGGTAGAGAATTTTCAAATCAAGAGCAAAATTTCAAAAAACTTTTGCATTTTGTTAAAGTATCCAACTTTAAGAGGTTTAGCCCATAGATGCTGGATCAGGAAACCTGTGTGCAAAATAAGAAGTTGATATGTCTATTAGTTACTGAGGTATGGTGTTCTGAAATTGTCATGATATGCCCCTTTGTGATGAAATAAAGATTTTCATGCTTAATAGCAGTATTCTACCTTAACGAATCTCCGGACAGCGGCCACCACAACTGCAGCTGTTCAGGCAAATGCAGCGCGTGCATGAGCAAGGAAAGTTGGTTTGGAAACCAGTTGGGACATAACGCCGGTTTAGTTAACATCACTAAGCTGTGGTCGAGAACGTCTAGTGTGGGTAACGCATGTGTACAGGCTTATAGCTGTGTGAACCACAGCTAACTGGAGTATTAGTCATCCTTTAATTGTTGCATGGTAGAAGTGAAATGGCTTATTAACTATTGGCTTAGACTGACATGGATGAAGCCATTTATCGGTATTGCACATGGCTTATTACTTGTGCTGCAAAATAATTGATAGTATAACCCCAAGTCTACAGTCATGAGCAGTTTTTGATAATTTTGCTAAACCTTCAAGTGTTCCAAAGATTAGAATAATCCATTGGCAGTTTAACTCTCGTAGTTCTCCTTTCTGCAGTGCTGCAACATGGTAAATTCAATTAAGAACCATGTTTTAATTACGTAAATAAAAAAGTGAAATAAAAAATTACACTACTCTGAACTTCTGTGCTCACTTTTAGCACATTCTGCAATGCAGGCTATCTAACTGGCGCTTAATATTTTCAGTCCATTAGCCACCACTCATAGATGTAAGGCCACGGATGAATTTGTATGACTTCTTCTGTGACTTAATGGAAACAGTAAAAAACTTAAACTGCTTAATTATTGCTTATTGGTACTACTTTCCTAAATCTTAGCAAATTTACCCAGGTGTTTAGTTGGTGTTTAGAAGTCCTTAGCACGATTAGCTTGTAAACTACGGTCCTTAAGATAGTACTCCATCTACTCCATTTCTATGGATCATTTATTATCTAATCTCCTTGGGTTTATACGCTGTCTTTGTCCCGTATTTCTTACTAATTTTACAAGTTATATTTTTTATTGTATGGCATGTTCTATACATAAATTGCTTTGCCTTTTTTTGTTTTTATTTCATCAGGTGCACTTGCTCACCTTTGGAAAGGATCTGAGAACTGGAGGACATGGGGTACATCTTGAATCTTATTTGATATTTCCTTGCTCCTGGCTTGAACCAGAAGTTGTCCTGGATCAGCCATCTTGCAGGTCATGTCAAAGCTCTTATTTTTGCTGCAAGAAGAGAGCTCTGAGGAGCCACGAGCGAGTATTCAAAAGGGCAGCCTTCTAGAGAGACTTTAAGCTGAAAACCATGCATCAGTCAGTAATGACAGACACTGGTAGCAGATCCAGCTGTGTGGCATCATCAGAAATGGACGTGGATTCATGTGACGCTTCAGAGGACGGATTCCTTCTGTCTTCACTTCTTTCATGGTTTCCTTGCATCTCTCCATGCATTCCTGGTGGGAAGGACTGAGACACTATAGGAAAAGACTAGTGAGGGAAACATGGATGCTATTTAAGAGAACTGAGATGTACCCATGACGTTGCATCTTATCCACTCTGAACCCCCTTTGGAAAGTAAGTTCAGTGCTGACATGCCATCACTAATCTTTGCTATACACAGCTGTGGTCTAAGGCCAATTAATGATGCTGCTCCAATCAAGTTGTCCTTTTTAGGTGATGGTCCTGAAACATTTGTGTGTGAATTTTCTAGTTTTGCAAATATGCAGATTTGGGGTAGTTGCCTCTGTATGCACGGTAGTGCTGACTGCAAAGAATTTGTACCCAAGGCTTTAGGTTTGGGCACTGCAAGTGCATCAGATGGCTCTGTAGCAATGCACTAACAAAGCACATTTTTGAAATAAAATTGGTTTAAGTTTTTCATTTTCATTCATCTTTGTCCGGTAATGACATGAGTTATTCTCTTTCTACCTGAGCACGGAGCCTGTGCCAAACCTGTTGTAAGCTCATGTAAGCAGCAGCAGGGACATATTTGGAACCAAGGGTGCTGTAATGGGCTACAATGTAGACTTTGTTTGACAGCTTAATTTCACAAATCCTGGAGGTTCATAAAGTACACCCACCCGGGTTCAATTTTATGAATAAGGTGGCCAGATTTCTTAAGTCTCAGACTGGGACACCTGGCAGTTTATGCGTGCCTCCCAGTTGGGCCTGCTTGGCCTACTCATGGATTTTACCAACAATAATGATATAGTTACGATTTCATTCATTAACTGCTGTTGGATGTCTGGATGTGAAAAACCAATTGGTGTTCAGTTTTCTTGATGAGGCATTTATTTCAGTATTTCCCACACATGATAACCGACTATAAAAAAAAAAAAAAAAACTCATCACATGAGCAAAAGATATACTTTTGATCGACATTTCTAATATATGAAGGGTAGTAAAACGTAAATTTCCTTTTCATTTGTGTAGTCTATATTACATCAATTACATATTTACCAAGGAAGGTAAGGAGGTTTTCAAGAAAACATCGTGTTTTAATTACAAAAAATTTTTATTTGAAAATACTGATAAAACATAGCTTAGAAATCTAGATGTACCCTAGCGGCTGCAAATAGTATCGCTCAGCCGATACGTCTAGCCACGAGTCATAGGGCCCCAGTACTACTAAGTGATTGGTCCGACGAATGACAACGCTCTATGTTTGTAGGGAGTCATTGGGCGGGCTTAGCACGATGACGACAACGCTGCAACAGTGCAAAACAACTGAAATGGCTGTGGCAACATTGACCTATAAGGAGAACTGGACAAACAATGAAGGAAGGAACCCACGCCAATATGTGCTTAGCGGTCAAGCTGATATTGCAAGGCACGTGATGCCATGGGGGCCAAAAAGAAATTTCTCCATAGGGAATAATAAAAAAAGACACACTGATTAATCCGTGAATAAATTTTTTTGACAGTCACAAATTATTGATACCGAAACTGTTTATTTTTCTCTTTTAAATCATTGATGCCTCGTTCCTCGGCAACGACAAAAATTTTTATTTATTTTCAGGCTACGTGAACACCAACGGGTCCTCATATGAAAGTGCGTTCTCGTCTCCTCCGAATTTAGTACTGCAACGGATGTGAGTGGGTGGAGCAATGGGCATTCCTTGCCGTCCATTTGTGATCAACAATATAAACATAACAAAGTCGGGAAAGTGAGCTGGTGCAAATATTATAGCCATTTTATTTAATTGATGAATGGCTGTAATATGTAGCAAGTCGATTGCCACACTTCATTATGTAGCGTGGCAAAATGTACAGTAAGCTAAGGCCACTGTTGTGACATCCTAGAACCATGTAGGCAGCCAACACTCACCTTACTTATTCATATTAAAATGATATGGATATATCCATAAAATTAGTTGTATATTTCCATTACTTTGAATAGCACCAATTCACAGTACTGTATTTTGATGCGTTATGCATAATGTGTCAGTTGAGTAGCATCTAACGTAATGTCCATATGAGTTCATTTATAGCACTACATAAATTCACTTCGAACACTGCTTAACAAACCATTTATTAACCATTCTTCATTCTTAAAGTACTTATAGACCTTCATACTTGATGACGAAACTTTTCAGCAACTTGACAGATGAGATCCAAAATGATAACTATTTTTGTGCATGATCCGAACCGAGTGGGTGGAGCAATGGGCATTCCTTGCCGTCCGTTGGTGATCAACATTATTGACGTAGCCAAGTCGCTATAGTGAGCTGGTGTTACGGTGCAAATATTTTAGCCATTTTATTTAATTGATGAATGGCTGTAATATGTAGCAAGTCGATTGCCACACTTCATTGTGTAGCGCGGCAAAATGTACAGTAAGCTAAGGCCGCTGTTGTGACATCCTAGAACCATGTACGCAGCCAACATTCACCTTACTTTTTCATATTAAAATGATATGGATATATCCATAAAATGAGTTGTATATTTACATTACTTCGAATAGCACCAATTCACATTACTGTATTTTGATGTGTTATGCATAATGTGTCAGCTGTGTAGCATCTAACGTAATGTCCATATGAGTGCATCTTTAGCACTACATAAATTCAGTGTGAACACTGCTTAGGAAACAATTTAGTAACCATTCTTAATTCTTAAATTACTTACAGACCTTCATACTTGATGACGAAACTTTTTAGCTACTTGACAGATGAGATCCAAAATGATAACTATTTTTGTGCATGATCCGAATATCCATGAAAGCACTGAACATACATACACATTTTTTGTGGTACAGCCTTTATTAGATCGAAGTTTTGGGTAGGTGGAAACGTCAGAGTTTATGAAATCCGAACATCTAATGTTCATGAGCAGCATCTGAGATCAACGGGAAAGATGCAGGTAGATTTGACAGTGTGGCTAATTTTCATCTGAACGAAGATAATACGAGTCCTAAAAGAATGCAACAGTTGGTAGCGTAAATATGCACATTCATACACAACAGAGCCTTGCGACAAGACAGAAAAGTGATCCCATAGCGTCCCGTCCCGTTTACAAATTATGATTTTAGATGGATAGAAAAATCTACTTTAAAAAAACCAAATAAAGAGCATTGGATAAGAGTAAATGGTATTGCACTGCTCTGATACACTCACACACACTCGCACGCGCACAAACACACAGATATACAGACGGGTGAAAAATTGTTCATTGCTGCTAAGCTGACATATCAGCTTGAACTCTCTTTGGCTTGGAGTGCTGAGTTGTAAAACTTCACTGGAGGAATACAGTAGGTACCTTTCCTCATGTTCCCTCACTGAAGGCGGTGACATATGCTCAGGACCATTTTTTATACACTCCAGGAAAGCTTAATTATAATCAAGACAGACTTTATTGGAAAGGGAATGGGGGGATAGAATGGCACAGCCTCCGGTTCACTGACATGCAGGATTTAATGGATGAATTGTTCAATGCACTCCAAGAGGCTCGGATATCTCTGGGGAAAGACAGCAGAAAGGAGCGTTAAAACAAAGGTAAAAATAACGCAGTACAATGTGCGTAACATTTCACAGTAGACTCACATTTTACCGTACTCCACGGAATGGTCATGAGTCTAGCATGAAGCTAAGTTACGTTAGCTAAAAGTAAATTAGCTTGCCAGAATTGGCAAAAGTTTAAGGCTCCTGACTTTAAAACATATTGGTTTATAAGGCACGTGCAGTGTGTTGTCTGTTCGGTTTATCGTTTTGAATCCAGAGAAGATAATGGAGTTTGCACGCAGACAAGCAAGAATCGTCTGACTCTCTTAATGTGGTTATTCATCGTGGAACTAAAGAGGACACAAGCCTAGGGTGCGTTACCCAAAAGCGTAGTTGCTAACTAAGTTAGCAACTTACATAGTTCGTCCATTCATAGTCAATGGTTCCAACTAGGTAAGTTAGCATCTGTGATTTCAGGAAACGCACCCCTGAGCAATGTCATGTCACACAACAGCAAGTCAACTATTTTGCCGACATTTCTGAGTTGCAATCAATAGTATTACTTTGCTGTTAAATAATAACCGTTTTAAACATTTGATATTGCATTTGGGTTTTAAAATTGTATCTCAAACTATAATTAAGCCTTTACCGGCGACTATGTTTTTTCCGTTCCGCTCATAGTTACATCAGGGGTTTCCTACGCAAGGTTCTGCAGTGGTAAGAATTCCATTTCCGGAGAAAAGTGATCGCGCACCATAGGAGTTCCATGAGTGCGAGCCGTTGTCATGGACATCTCAGATACCAGCGCGTTCATGGGCCCCACACTACGCATGTGTGAGCAAAAAGTCACAGCGCATGTCCGCCTGATTCCGGAAGTTGGCCCCCATGTTGGCGTGCTGCGCCATTGAGCAATAGGCCTATTTCACATTTCCGGGTATACAAACCGGAAAGCAGGTAAACTGACTTCCGTTATTTTATGCTAGCTTGATGCTCCGTGAATCAACAATGGCAGAGTGCTAGTAGTCGGCTGTTCCCAGTCCTGACTTTTCAAACTGTAACTCGAAGAAGCAAGCCGACCTCTTTTCTCGGTTTGCCCACCGAAGACGACGTGAGGAGATGGATTTTGTCCATAAGAGGAGATGACAAAGGAAGATTTACCATTATGAGATGTAGCTAGCTAGGCACCTGAGTGTGCAATGCTCACTAAGCTGTACCATTCAGATCCATGTGAACTGGGGCATGAAAAATACGAGTGACGGCAACGGCGATGAAAGGGGTCTGCAATGGAGTTGGGTTGAAAAACCGAAAAGAAAACGGATTCACCTGGTGCAGAACTTTTGGAGCATTGACTATGATTGCTGTCCCCCTGCAGGTAACTCGCTATCTTGCTCCTTCTTGCAAATCATGCAGCAAACTTTAACCCAACGTTTAAAAACTGAGGCAAAAAATAGGATCTGCAAAGCCAGTTAAAGGACCAGTGTGTAATATTTGGCATGGTTTATTGGCAAAATCTGAATATACTACCCATTAATATGTTTATATAAGTGTACGATCGCTATAAAATACAATTCGTTTGGTTTTCGTAGCCTTATAATTATGCGTTTATATATACATATAGCAAGGGCCTTGCCTTAGAGACGTCGCCATCTTGCACCGCCATGTTGGTACGGCAGCCCGACCGGACTATCCAGCCAGCTAGAGAATGCGTTTGGCGTGTATAAATCCCAGTTGTGGAAGACGCCATTTCCGCAAAAGTGTTTTAGTCCTCGGAGGCCACCGTCTTTTTGCCGACAGGAGGGGTGAGCGTGAGTGAGCGCTGCAGTCTAGAATCTGAATGTTGGATGTCACTATTTCCCCCTCATTTTACACACTGGTCCTTTAAACTGGACAATTTTAGAGTTATTGGCCAATTGACACCATATTATGGCATCAACAATTAACTTAATGGGACATAAAAATACTAACATTAGCTTGCTACCTATCGTTCATGCTGTAATCCGTAGCTAGTTTGCTAGTCTTCTGTGTTTGCTCGAACTATGTTCGTATCAAAGATATCTTGCACCATTTAGCTGGCGAACATACGTCTATGAATTTGTTTTCTAGATATCACATCTCCGAAGTTGCTTATTACCGGTTTAGTAAACGTCAGTAAGCTGTGGTCGAGAATGGCTTGTGTGGGTAACGCATTTGTACCGACCAGTGTTTGATAATTATGCTTAAAGTTTTCCAAAGATTAGAATAATCCTTTGGCAGTTTAACACTCGCCGTTCTTCTTTCTGCAATGCTACAACATGGTAAATTCAACTAAGAACATTGTTTTAATTACATAAATAAAAAAGTGAAATAAAAAAAAAAATTACACCACTCTGAACTTCTGTGCTCACTTCTGGCACATCCTGCAATGCAGGCTAACTGGCGCTTAATATTTTCAGTCCATTAGCCACCGCTTATGTAGATGTAAGGGATCAATTTGTTCAACTTCTTTTGTGATTTCATGAAGACACAGTGACAACCTTTAGCTGCTTAATTATGACTTATTGGTACTTGCTTCAATCTTCGCAAATTTACTAAGGTGTTTATTCATGTTTAGTAGTCCTTTGCACTATTACCTTGTAATATACAGTCCTTCGGATAGTACTCCTACTCATTTACTATTGCTCTTTTATCATCTAATCTCCTTGGGTTTTTAACGCTGTCTTTGTGCCATATTTCTTAATTTAAGAAGTTATTTTTATTGTATGACATTCTATACATATTGCTTTGCCTTTGTTTTTATTTCAGCAGGTGCACTTGCTCACCTTTGGAAAGGATCTGGGAACTGGAGGACATGGGGTACATCTTAAATCTCTTATTTGATACTTCCTTGCTCCTCACTTGAAGCAGAAGTTTTCATGTATCAGCCATCTTGCAGGTCATATCAAAGCTCTCATTTCTGCTGCGAAGAGAGAGCTCTGAGGAGCCATGAGTGAGTATTTACAAGGGCAGCCTTCCCAGAAGACTTCAGCTGAAAACCATGCGGTCAGTCCGTAATGACAGACACTGGCAGCAGATCCAGCTGTGTGCCATCATCAGAAATGGACGTGGATTCATGTGATTCTTCAGAGGAAAGGATTCCTTGTGTCTTCCCTCCTCGCATCTTTCCATGGTGGGAAGGACTGAAACGCTAGGAAAAGACTAGTGTGACGGTGCGTTCAGGAACCACAAGCGAGAGAGGGAAATCCAAAAAACGTATGCCTTTATTGAATGCCGGGTCAAGACTAATAGACTCAAGAATTTCCAAGCCACAAAACGAAATCCAAAAACAAAGTCGACTAGATAGGCCGGGGTCAGAACCAGAAAAACAGAGGTGCGACGGTACATAGACAGTAGGCAAAAAGTCGTAGTCGAATTCCAAAGCAGTGGGTCATACACAGGGCATCCAAACACAGAAGACGTGGTCATACAAAAATGGGTTAAAAATCCAGAAAGGCAAAACAAGACAAAAAGGGCTATGGCTAGATTCTTGGTCGGACGAAACAGTCGAAGAGAAGCAATAATCAATGGCATACACGAGACTCTGCACAAAGAAATATTGATCAACGTTCTGACAAAGTCAGAACAGCAGTGAGGACTCTAAATAGACAGAAGGGAAGTTACATGCTATGCAGGGAACAGGTGAATGGGATGAGAGCTAATTACAAAGGAAGGTATACATGGGGAAATCCTAAACCACAACAATTGGCGAAAGCCAAGACACGGACGGGATTCACGCAGACATCCTATGACAATTAAACAGCTCCGGTTAGGGAGTTTTAAGTGCACAGACAATGAGTGCAGGAAAGCAATTAAGCACGTGCGAGAGATCTTGCAGAAACGTAGAGAGAGACAGGGAAAGCCAAGCAAGAGGCGGAGACTAGAACAGGGCAATTGCTGAGACTGAATTAGTACTAATTAGCAGTGGTGCAACTTTACAGAGTGACTAAAGTGCTCGTTAGTAAGTCAGTAATATATACAGGGATTAGTTGGGTTAGTAGACTATGATACAAAATATAAATGTTAATCTTGTTAGTAATCTAGAACAGCAAGGTGAAGGAAGTAAACGAGAATTGAAGTAATAATATGAAACACCAGAAACCATTGACATCACCCGAAGCAGGTAGGCACACAGACTGGGGAGACGGACTGAACCAACTAGATCACAAGATAGGGGAGACAAGTGCAATGAAACTGAAAATGGCATAAACTGAAAACCTGGGAATACAATACCAAGAAGAATAAAGAAAAGACATAATCATGAACATAAAACAAGAACACAAAAACCAGAACCATGACAACTAGTGAGGGGAAACACGGATGCTATTTAAGAGAATTGAGATGTACCCATGATATCACATCTTATCCACTCAGGACCCCTTTTTGGAAAGTCAGTTCAGTGCTGACAAGCCATCACTAATCTTTGCTGTAAGCAGCTGTGGTTGAAGGCCAATTATCGATGCTGTTGCAGTCAAGTTGTCCTTGTTAAGCAGTGGTCCAGAAACATTTGTGTGTGAAGTTTAGTTTTGCAAATATGCAGGTTTGGGATAGTTACTTCTGTATGCACGGTAGTGTTGACTGCACAGAATTTGTACCTGAGGCTTTAGAATTGAGCACTACAAGTGCATCAGCCCCTTTTTCAAAGGGGATTTTCCGGGAAGAAACATCATTTTATATTCAGAGAAGTAGCCTACGGGTAATTTTTTTTTTTGGTTCAAGGCTACACCTTAACCAATGCAGGTATGGTCTAAATTAATTTTGTTGATAATCGGTGCCTTGACGGAAAACTGCATTTTCGCCTTTTTGGGAAAACTGCTCCTGGAGGAGAAAGCGTTGAGTTGACGATGGTTATTGGGCTTTCACTGATGACTAGATAGCCATCTACTGCGAAGCAAGTTACATTTAGCCAGACTTTCTTTGCATAAGCTGGCGGGGCAAACCTCAAGCTCCCTATCAGATACCATTGCTAAGCGTTCTAGCCTGGATAAAACCGAGTTTTGTTCGTGACAAAAAATAAAATATGGCTTCAAGCCCAACACAACTCACCGAGCTAGCGAACCCCCAATCTCGCCTCGCTGGAGCTACAACCTTGGTACAATTAGCTAGCTTCAAGCTTCCTCAGTGACTGAACGACATAACATCCAACCCTAGTGACCACTATGCAATGTCTGAGAGTAAACATAGCTTGGTAAAGTAAAAAAAAAAAAAAAAAAACAACAAACAAACATACAAACAGAGAGTTTTACAAACACAGGCATTTATTAAGTCACAAAGTCCTATGCTAGCTAACATTTTCACAAGCAAGTTAGCCAAATTAGCTGAAATGCCAGCTATCATAAGCCATACCAATACAATCAAAAACTAATTAAAAGAAAAGGCTAACCTAATAACTTAAGACAAATTTATACCTCCTCACGCTCCCCTGTAATTCCAAAATACGGACCACAACTGTAATCATCTCTTAAGACAAGAGGAGATTGCAAGAAGACAAATTGACAGCACATGCCTCTACGCTACTGTCGTGTTAGCCACAGGAAGTGTTTTTACCTGCTTTTCGGTAGGCGTGGCCATCTTGTGAAATAGGCTAATTTCCATTGAAATGAATGGGCGGCCATTTTCCAATTGTATATCCAGTGAAATATAAAACATCCTTGTGTGGCAAAGGAACACCGGTGTTCTGACAATTTGTGCTGCAAAATGCTACCGTAATGCAAAGCGATCGTAAAGTCTTTATTTTCGCCGTAATATTGCAATATGAATCAGTGTACAGTAGTAACTTTGTCATTTGTTATCTTATTATCCCTGCTGAAAAAACCAGCATGCACCAGCATGGAAATCATGCTGGTCAATGCTGGTCCCTGCTGGTTTGTTGCTGGGCCAAGCTGGTCCGTGCTGGTCTGCCTTCACGGACCAGCATAGACCA
The DNA here is from genome assembly GCA_029692085.1 of Gymnothorax javanicus. Taxonomy (NCBI): domain Eukaryota; kingdom Metazoa; phylum Chordata; class Actinopteri; order Anguilliformes; family Muraenidae; genus Gymnothorax; species Gymnothorax javanicus. The sequence goes on from CM056201.1 coordinate 64,494,911, forward strand.
GCATTATCTCCATACTAGTCCATGTTGGTTTTGTGCTGGTCGATGCTGGTTTTGTGCTGGTTAAAGCTGGTCTATGCTGGTCAATGCTGGCTGACCATCAACCAGCATGGAGATAATGCTGGTAGATGCTGGTTTGGTGCTGGTTAATGCTGGGAGACCATCAACCAGCATGGAGATAATGCAGGTCAATGCTGGTTTGGTGCTGGTCAATGCTGGGAGACCATCAACCAGCATGGAGATAATGCTGGTCAATGCTGGTAGACCAGCATAGACCAGCATGATCTCCGTGCTGGTTGATGCTGGTTTGGTGCTGGTCGATGCTGGTCTGCCAGTATGGACCAGCATAGACCAGCATTATCTCCATGCTGGTTGATGGTCAGCCAGCACAGACCAACATGATATCCATGCTGGTCTGTGCTAGTTTATGCTGGTCTGCCAGCATGGACTGGCATAGACCAGCATCATATCCATGCTGGTTGGTGCTGATCTATGCTGGTCTGCAAGCATAGACCGGCACAGAGCAGCATTATCTCCATGCTAGTCTTTGCTGTTTTCTTGCTGGTGTAGCTGCGGGTGAAGCTAATCCGCCATCAAGAAACAGCCCAGCAAACACGCCTGTGTGGGCCCAAAATGGGTTAACTGTATGCAGTTTGGGCATGGCCAACCCTCACTAATCCCATGCGGGACCCCAGTAGATTAGCCCAGGTGTAGCCTATGGCAATGTGTCCCCTTTGAGCCTCTTTGTGGGCTTTCTGTGGGCAGTCCTCAGTTGAGCTTGCCCACTCAGGCACTGCACTGGCTAACACCTAACCCACTCAGGCACTGCACTGGCTAACCCCTATGAGCCTACAGCAGTTTTGCCCTTTGGAACTCCAATGGGGTTTAGTGTGGGCTCTCCCCAGCGTAAACAGTTCCATTGTTTCAAGATTATAGCTGTTCTAGGGCAAGGGGTAAGAGTACTTTTCTTATTAACAGTCCCCATGCAAATGTTGCATAAAAAATGTCAACATTCAACAGCCAATCAGACTTCAATGGCCCATTCTACACAACTAAAACTGCACATAGTCAACAAGGCTGCAAGACAAGTACTGTCTCTGTGTTTGATTTGTAGCGACTTTCATATTATTTTTAAGAGGAAGAACACTATACAGTTTTATGTAAATTTCTTTTTTTTTTTTTTTTGAAACTCAGGTAAGTAAACATACCTGACTCAGGTTGCCATCCGAATTTGGCTGATGGGGATGGAGCACAGGGGAAGGTGGACCTGCCGTTTCAAGTAGGTCTGGACCATGCTCAATCAGAATTTAGCAGAAAATGATGCAGGAAATTACCTCTAAACTTGTGGACCAACAACTGCATGTCATATCTTTTAAAAGAAGACGTGCACACACACATGCACACACAACTGGTAATAATTAGGCTTACAGGCCAAATTACTGAAGCATGAGTACGTATTGTTAATGACACAAAATGCATTCTTAAACTTTTAATATCATTTCATTACATTATAGTTATTTGGCAGAGGATTTGATCAAAAGAGACAGATAGCAAGTGCGAAGAATAAGCCATGTCACTGAAACAGTAACGCAACAGATTAAACATTATGAAGTCTGGAGTATGTCATTGGAATTATAGTAGACTCATAAAAGACTTTCACAGCTATAATTGTATTTCCTTTCTCTGCTTTGAGATGTTAATATTTACCAATAAATATTTAATTCAGTATTTGACATTAATTTAAAATGTCATTACATCAATTAAAAAAAAACTTCAAATCAAAATAATATGAAGTGAAGTGAATTATTCATATTTGCAAGACATTAAGACGGAATATTTATGCTTGGCAAATCGATGAGAGTGCTTACTGTTTTCTATGCCCCATGAACGTGTCAACATCAAGAAGGAACTTCGGCTTTTAATTGCGTTCCATGTTCGAGAGAGAGCGTTGGGGAGGACGGTTGATGGCCGTTCATTGGTCTTTATGGAGCTAGAGCGCGTGCATCACTGATCGTATCAGCGAGCTTCACAGCTCATCCAGGGGAGGCCAATCTAAAGTCACGGTAATGTTTGGGATTTTGAGGTCTAAAGCAATGTTATTTCCCCGTATGTGAAAAGTCAGTCATTAATATTTTGTAATTGAGGCTTAAACCCTTTTATGGCTTTCTAACTTAACAAGCTAGAGGCATTAGTTTAGATGTACTTACGCAACTTCAGGCAAACGTAACGTTAGCTAGCTCGCTAGCTAGCAAGCTCGTCAATCAGAAAATCGAAATTCGGAACGTGGCTAACGTTCAACGTGAAGTCAGCTGGCCGGTAGGTTGCTATTATGTTCAAGTCGTACCGTGTACTAGCTGATGTTTGGGAGTTAAGCTGATATAGCTGGCTAGATAATTGTGGGTATTACCTGCTTTTATAATTAAGCATCATGAAAATATTTACAGCTGTCTGAAAACCGCTAAAGCTAAGCATCGCGCGAAATTGGTTAATGACAGGCGGGATAGCTAGCTAGTTAGGTCGATGAGCAGACGTTGTCACTATAGCAACCTGAAGCTAACATGGCTACCTTGCTATGTTAGATGTATTGAAAGTTTATTTGACTGTCACAAGCTAATATAAGTTAGCTTGCGAGATTGAGCTTTTAAAATCTTGTTTGGTGTGTAAGGGAGGTGTCTTGTTGTTTATTAGTCCTTACCTTAACTACTCAATTATATTTGACATGGCATATAACTTTAATTCAGCTGTTTAAAAATGTGCATCTTCACTTAATGACACTTTTTGCAGTTAAAGAAAGGAACTGATTAGCTAACACATCTTAGTTGAATACAGTAATGATAATGTTTATCCAGGATGCTTAAGGTGATACAGAACATGTGTATGCATATTACTTTAGCTCATGAGTAATCACTTATTGACAAAACATAAACAGTCTGCTCAGAGCCTTCATGTAAGTGTAGTCTGTCACTAAAGAGGATAATTTGCAAAAAAAAAAAAAAAAAAGCCCCACTGAATCAAAGTTATATTTCTTCTCTTGGAACTGAATAAATGTCTCTGTTGGACCAGCAACGCACACTAGGTTTTTAATATTCAGTATTGTAATTGAAAGTCTGCAGTTTGGCTTTACAGAGCTAGCTTGTCGATATTGTTGACTGGACTAATCCAAAAACATTCAGAATTGTTCCATCAATAACAATCAATAGCATTTTGGACAAAGAGGAAGCATGATTGTTTCATTTCTGTCAACTAGGGATGTCAATTTCAAGAAATTGCGTTACTCGATTACTGATAACGTTAACGATCAATCATCGATTAATTGTTTTTTTTTTTAATGTTTTTGCTTTGTATATACACCAAGTAATTCCAAATGCCTTTTTATTTCACAATCAAAGCTTTATTTCAAGTCTTTCACAGCAACATTTTTGCTTATTCTCTCTGCATATTTGCTTTAAAAAAACCTACCAGTATTGAAACAAAAATTGAATATTAATGTTACTTGCTTCGGCATACGGCTTCTTAAAAAAAGCGCAGTGGCGATTCGTGGGCTCTAACAAAGGGACGCCAAAACTTGCACCCTTCAGTGCTTAATGACCTAAATCTATCGCAGTTTACTTTTGATTAGCAACAGTGGCTCACACTAATTGGTTGAATGACAGTCAAATTTATTTTAAGACAGTGGCTATTCTTACGTGACTGTAATCCATTGCAGGCAGGCTATTCTTACGCGACTCCCGTTCGGGCATGCGCAGATTGAAATTGTATGACTTTAGGCGCAATTTTTGTCAGGTCAATTTGGCGGCCGAGCTTGTACAAGGGGCCGAAGGGTTAAGCCTGTAACCATGGCACCGGTAAATTGAAATCTCGTCCCCGAGGCTTCTATACTGAGCAACAAAAGAAACGCAAATTAGCAAGTTGTTTAATATACTCTTATGATTACTCAGTAAAGTGACCGCAAAACAAAGAAATGTTTGATGAAACGAGTGTAAATGTGCACGCGCTAGTAATAAATTTGATTTTCTATTATAATTACGCGGAAACTTATTTTCCGGTCTGTCTAATTAACTTGAGTTTCTTTTGCTGCTCAGTATACTTGCTTCACCAAGGTTGGGCAATCTCATGGTAGCATCTGGAACTAGGCTGTTAATCAGATAGGAGAACTCCGGTAAAAATTGTTGTACATATCCACATTACGTGAGCATCAGTCACGCAAACCATCAACGTGTCTTGCTATTCTTACGGGAGAACAAGGTAAGAAAATTATCTAAGTCCGGCAATTTCAATCTGCGCATGTCTGACCGAAAGTCACGTAAGAATAGCCTGCCTGCAATGGATTACAGTCACGTAAGAATAGCCACTGTCTTATTTTAAATAGCATTGTGAAACATTGCACCACAAAATTATGAGACGTTCGCACATGAGTCTGTGCGAAAGATATGAGTTGATCGCGAGCTGCAGCGTGTGTGCTTTCTGAAATACGGAGGGTTGCTTCAATATTAACGGTTTGCTTCTGTTACTTTTCAGTCTATGTCAGATGCTGAGCAGATGACAGGTATATCATCCCGGAAATTTGATTTTAGCTATCGCCAATATTCCCAGGATTTGTCTTAATTAACCGCGAATGATGTTCGCAAGATTTGTCTTGATTACCCGTGACTGATGTTTGTTCGTTGGCACTCTTAACAAGACATCAGCTGCTCCACTGAGAAACGAGAGGGTGTTTAACTAGCATCACATTTCCAGCCGTTCTCACTGATGACTGATGAACTGACTTTAAGCGACAGAAAACAAATGTGAAAATATCTGGTAATTAATGTGTAAATATTCTATAATGTCAAAATGCCATTTCATAAATCTAACATGAGATCGACGCATATTTTAATATTGCCGATACTTCGTTTACCTTCCCACTCGCCGTCAGTTGCACTCTCACGACCATCACTTCTGTAGCTATGGTTAGCTGAGCACATCTAAGAAAACCATAACGATGTAGCAGAACTAGCTAGGTAGTTGCATCAGAAAATGTCAAAGTAAATTCAATATGAAACCGAAACAGAAAATCTGGCCCTGGAATATCGGCGACAGCTAAAATCACACTTCTCGGATGATATATCTGTCATCTGCTCAGCATCTGATAGCCTATAGGCTGATAAGTAACAGAAGCAAACTGTTAATATTGAAGCAACCCTGCGTATTTCAGAAAGTACGCAACACTATCTTGTGCAACTAGCCAATGGGCCATATTGAACGATCTTTTGTCATAAAATAATGGACTGGGACAATCACCCTATCCAACACAATAACAGCGCATACCTCTGGGCGAAGGGCGACATTTCGCCATTATCACGCGACCGTTGAAGCAGACGACAGCTAATTAGGGGGAATAAAACCTCATTTATCTAGTCTTTGAAAACAAAAATTCCACATTTTTGTATTTTACAACATTTATTTACTAATTATGTTTGTATAAAACAACATTATGCATTATCCTTGAGTTCCCCTTTCAGTAAAAGCATTAACTGTATGGCCGCTCAGTGTAATTGTTATCGTGCGCCCTCCTCTGGTGGATAATTGAAACAGCTTTTGAAAATACATAGAAAGTACAATAGACCTATAGGACATATTACACTCGCTTTTCCAGATTCACTTTTCGATCAAAGGTCACATGATCGAGTAAATACTTAACGATCAATCATCGATACGTCGAGTAATTGTTAACATCCCTTCTGTCAACGTGTATGATTCTGCTAGAAAATGCAATAATATAGTAAATTTACAGTCATTATCTACTGTTTTGAAGATATTCTTCTTGTTGCCTTTTTTCCTTTTTTTTTTTTTTTTTTTTTTGCATCTGCCTTGGTGTCTGATAAGTCCCCCCTGAGTCCTGCTCCACCAACAAATTCTATTTTATTCAGAATGGGGTGACTGGACCCAGTCCACTGCTTGTGAGTATTGATCACATGACTTCTCAAATATGATACTGATTATGTTAATCAAATGTGATAATGATTATACAGCATATTAGTAGTTACAGGGGCATTTACATGTTTCAAACTTTGAAAATCCAGCTTTGTCCAGCCCAGTAATCTACTGGGTCTCAAGCCTGGGAAATATCCACTGGCAGTAAGTTTTCATCACGTTATTCTAGTCTCCTTTATGTGTTTGAAAAAGTTCCATTAAATTATTAGAGATTTTGTAAAACAATGACGAAAATTTAAAACGGCTGGGATAAATAACAGATGGGGTGATAAAACTCAATTCGGCTCAGATGTGACCGATTGTCTTTCCCCTGTGCTCTTCAAGTGTATACTTTGTACCTGGACAAACATGTCTTTTTGTTCCACATTTGCATTTTAATTGCTCTTCTCTTTCAAATTTAGATGCAGTGACGAAAAGCAGCCGGCCGCAGTATCCGAGATGGAAGCTTTGGTAAAAACGTTGCTCTTCAATGAGAGAAGGATAAAATTGCTGTGGTCCATTTTTGCACCTCAGGAGATATATTATGGACTACCTGTGTTCTTATGTAGTTCCCTATAGCGATTGTTCTGGATTATGAAATATATCTATTTTTATGGTCTTTTATTCAGTATTAAATCCACATGCCCAGTTTTGTACTCAGTCTTCAGTATATTTTCTTATTTTTTCTAACGATCTGTCAATAAATGTTTGTATTTGAGGCACATGGCTTCATTTTTTTACTGTAACTTTCAACAATTGCAGTTATATTTTGTGTGTATTATTGCAATGTGGATCTGATCGGCAGGTACAAAGCAGGACCAAATTATATCCTGCTGGTGGTGAAGATGGTCCACCAGCATGGAACAGCACCAAACACACAACATATGCTGGTCATGCTGTTCACCAGCATAAACCAGCAAGTGCTGGTCACCAGCATAAACCAGCATACATGTGTCCAAAACACAACATGTGCTGGTCCATGCTGGTCACCAGCATAAACCAGCGAACATGTGTCCAAAACACAACATATGCTGGTCCATGCTGGTCACCAGCATAAACCAGCGTACATGTGTCCAAAACACAACATATGCTGGTCCATGCTGGTCACCAGCATAAACCACCATGTGCTGGTCACCAGCATAAACCAGCATGCATGTGTCCAAAACACAACATATGCTGGTCCATGCTGGTCACCAGCATAAACCAGCATACATGTGTCCAAAACACAACATATGCTGGTCCATGCTGGTCACCAGCATAAACCAGCGTACATGTGTCCAAAACACAACATATGCTGGTCCATGCTGGTCACCAGCATAAACCAGCATGTGGTGGTCACCAGCATAAACCAGCATTTGCTGGTCACCAGCATAATCCAGCATGTGCTGGTCACCAGCATAAACCAGCATGTGCTGGTCACCAGCATAAACCAGCATTTGCTGGTCACCAACATAAACCAGCATAAACCAGCATTTTCTGGTCACCAGCATAATCCAGCATGTGCTGGTCACCAGCATAAACCAGCATACATGTGGCCAAAACACAACATATGCTGGTCATCAGTAAGACCAGCACATGCTGGTCTGTGCTGGTTTTTTCAGCAGGGTTGTCAGTTGGTCTTCGGTAGTCCTGAACCCTGGCTCATGCAGAGGAAGTGGCGCGACATGTTGGCTACCAAGGTCTTCCGAGATAACCTCCTAGGAATCGTGGTGAATGAGGTAGCTACATATATCTCATTTACAAATGGTAAGAGGCATCAAGTAAACTGCGTAATAGCGATAAAGTCTATATTCAATATTTACAAGTAATGTGAACTGAATGTACAGCCAGTTGTGTTAAACACGGCCCCATTGTGATATTATAATCATAGCAGACTGAAAGTCGGAACCCAGCTAACACGCTTACGTCGCCAAGACGTGGTGACAACGTAACCGGACGACCTTATGCTGCGTTCCATTTCGAGGGCTGACTGCAATAAACAGTTATATCCAGATGTTATATATAGGACATAACTGTTTATTGCAGTCAGCCCTCGATTTGTACTCGGAAGTCGGAATTTCCGAGTTCCGATTTGGAAGTTTCAACTGGAACGCCCCCCGAGGTCGGATTTCCGACTCGGAAAGTCGGAGAATCTTCCCTACCCCCGAGTTAACATTCAAAGATGGCTGCCCCAGGTGTAAACAGTAATTAGAAGCTCCTGTAATTTTCCATTTATTACTTCTGACTCGTGTTTGTCGCACTAAATCAGCCCTATATATTGTTCGACGTATACATATGGAAATCCACCATGGTTGAAGGTTGCAGAAGGACCGCATATTTGTCCAGGAGTTGCTTATATTTGGACAAGGCAAACGCGAGAATAGCTTTCGTAGACGTGACCATCTTGTTTTACTACTCTTCTTCCCGGTTTATGGCGGTTGGCAACTTCTTTCCGACTTTTAACTGGAACGCTGATAACTCGGCTGTGACGTCATTCCCAGCTCCGACTTCTGAGGTAAACGGATCGCAGCATTAGATTCGTCGTGGCAACGTAACTACTTGTCATGACAACCGGAAAAGTGAAATTCCTGGATTCGTCGTGGCGACGTAACTTCCTAACGTTGTCAGTTCGTCTTCTGCACGTTGTGGCAACGTAATTTATCAAAGGTCGCCAGTTGGTAACCTAGAAGTACCTTATTGCGACTTTGCGAGATTCTTGCACTCGGCTCTTCCTTCCTTACGCTTATTGGATGAATTCCTCGTTCTTTAATTAGCATTTGCCCTGCACGACTTAACATACCTACTAGTATTCACCTTGCGAAATGAAAAAAAAAAAAACATTTAAAATAAATAAAAAAAGACAATCAACTTGGCTTACATTGGCACATGCTTAACCGTGGTCAACTGAGAGCACAAACATTGCGAGTCTGTTTGGAAACAATTAATTTAATTTACCACAAAACTTCTTCAGTCCTGGAATACCCATTTCGGGTTGCTCAGGATGTTACATGCATAATATGCATCGCAAAACTGTTAAATCCCCTGCTAAATCACGCATTTCAATTGATGACAACTAATACATGAATATGAATTTTATATGAACTGTATACATAAGGTCTATTTTTAAACAGTATATAATATTTTAATTTACAATAATAGTACTTTAATGAATTACTAAACAGAAACATGCATTTTGCTCCACAAAGTATTTTATTAACATTAATATTGGAATATAGAGTCTGCAGAAGTATCCAACACTTTCCTTTTTCACTAAGGCAAACATCAGTTCATTTAGGTACAATCTTACATTCAGAGGGAACCTGATAAGTTGGTTGGCGTGTTGTAGTGTATAACAATAAAGGTTCAGAATGACCTATCACAGATTTAAATTGAATTCACCAGTTTCAGAGAGGACGCCCAGTCAGTTAATGAAACTTGAGGCAAAGACTCAATCATAAAAACCGTAACTTTCCAAAAAAAAGTAAAGGATCAGGGGCCTTATTTATAAAAATTTGCATGGATTTCATACCTAAATAATACGTACGCACAAAAAAATAAAAAGGACATTTTGTGGAAAATAACCTAATTTATAAACCTATGGGTAAAATAAACTGCATGGAATTTTCATTTATTTAATAAGGATGGACTTGGAATTCATTGACATGGGGCATAATCTTAATAATTTCTCTTTATTTAATGTCAAGTTTGTTTTTATAAATCAGAAATCTGCAAAGAAAGTGACGTACGTATCTTTTTTGTGCCTACGCACCATTTATAAATGAGGCCCCTGGTGTGGTTCAGTGTGAAGCTGTAGTGGCTCTAAAGCAGACTGTAGATGTTGAAACTATACTCTGTAAGAAAGAGTATGACCTGGAGTTTTGAAACTGACCATTAATTTCAGGTACATTTCCCCGCCAAAATAAGGCGGGCTCAGACTACATGAGTTTTAGGCTGATGTATCTCAGATTCACCCCTCCCAACAATCACAGAAATCTGGCCTAGGACCTTGGTCAGAACCGATCTCCAGCCAAGATTATCTGGTAATGTAAGGAGTTTACAGATCCAGTCTTATTCCTCCCAAACTGCTCGCACACTCATCAGGGCAGCCCTGATAATGTCAAACATTTTTGATATTCAGGATTTAGAACTGGAATATTCTGTCAGAAAATAAATTTTAACATCCCATTCAGGGTTTAAGAGCTGACGGTATCAAACAGCAATGGTAAAACCTTAGCCGCTAAGAGGCTAGCCAAGTATCAAAAGTTATAAAACCTAATTAAAACTGACCGTTAAATTCTCACCCCCAGCTGTTGGGAGAACAAACTAACTGTGTTGCCTACTTTCCCTAACTGCTCCCTCATCCAAACTCTTTGTCTTGTGATTCTCTGCCTCCACGTTTATTAAACATCTGCCGTCTGCCTCCCCATGGTCACCTGAGTCGTGGCATACAATAGCTCTAGTAGCAAGATGACCTTAATCATAACTTGTTTGGCATGATGGATTGCAAATTTCTAAATGTGCAGTTTGAGCTTGTTTGGAAATTGAGAGAAAAAAATAGGAAAAGTTCATCCTTTTCTGTGAGCTATAACACAATTTCAAATCAGTGAGGACTTTAAATCTCCGAGCCCAGCTCTATGAGGATCAGAAGAGCCATGGCATGCAAGGTCATGCGTGCTGCAATTCTGGAATCACCGCAGTGGATGTTCATTTAGCTTGTTTACTTCATAGCAAATCAACAAATTGCAGACATGACACAAAACAATTTATGTTCATTAGCTTAACATTCAGGTTTCATGAGACACACAGCAAAGAAATTAGATTTTAATAAATGGCATATTTTTTCATAAACAAATAGAGGAAATATATGGCATCACTATAATTTGAGGAAAGAATTATGGAATCATCAAAAATTCAGAATTAATACTTTGTTGCTCCACCGCGGGCTTTTCTTATGGCCTGAATTCTTGGAGGCATGGACTTCACCAATAAAAACACTCCCGACAGCATCTGGGCATCCTTCTGATAATTCAGCAGTGGTGTCCTGAGGGATCTCCTCCCAGACCTGGATCATGGCATCAGTGAGCTCCTGCACAGTTTGTGGTGGTACTTATCAGTGTTGGATGCACTGATACATAGCATCCCACAGGAGCTCAATTGGGTTTAGGTCAAAGGCTGAGAGGGCCAATCTATGGCATCAATGCTTTTATCATCCAGGAACTGCCTACATACTGTGACCACATGTGGCCAGGCATTGCCCTGCACCAGGAGGAACCCATGACCCACTGCACAAGCATAAGGTCACACAATCGCTCTAAGGATTTCACCCCAGTGTCTAACAGCAGTCAGGGTAACGTTGGCAATGACATGGAGGGCTGTGGAACCCCCTAAGGATATGCCTCCCCAGACCATTACTGATCCACTGCCAAATCGGTCATGCTGGATGATGTTACAGGCAGCAGAACATTCACACAGTGTCTCCAGACTGTTTCACGCCCATCACATGTGCTCAGTGTGAACCTGCTCTCATCTGTGAAGAGAACGGGGTGCTAATGCCGAACCTGCCAATTCTAGTGTTATCTAGTGAATGCCAATCAAGCTGCATGGTGCTGGGCTGTGAGTTCAGGTCCCACTTGACAATAGGGCCCTCATGCCGCCCTCACAGTCTGTTTCTGACAGTTTGGTCAGAAACATGCGCACTGGTAGCCTGCTGGAGGTCATTTTGTTGGGCTCTGGCAGTGCTCTTCTATTCCTTCTTACACAAAGGAGCAGATACAGTCCTGCTGCTGGGTTGATGCCCTTCTACAGCCCTGTCCAGCTCTCCTCGTGAAACGTCTGGTGTCCTGGTATCTCCTCCATGCTCTTGAGACTGCGCTGGGAGACACAGCAAACCTTCTAGCAACTGCACGTATGGAACTGCTTTCCTGGAAAATCTGGACTACCTGTGCTACCAGACTGGGCTGCAGGTGCCACCTCATGCTACCAGTTGTGACACGACACTAGCAGAACCATGGCGGTAATATAATAGAACTGGAGAGAGTGAGGAAATCTCGCCCCTATTACTTTCAATGGGAGATGCTAGGCTAGCTACGTCAGCCCAGGAAGTACGGAATTGACCGACGCCATCTATAAAAATGGTGTTCCATGGGTGCTTATTTCCGGCACCATTTCACGAGATTGTCAATCTGATTACACGGCACAAATTGCCAAGAAAGTGTGTCGTCTGTGCGATTGGTGAATGTTTTCGAGGGGAAATGACGAGCAATGCTGTTAATCCGGAACGAGCGCGCACTTTTCAGTCTTTTCGTTGAACTGCTGCAGTCAGAGCAACAGCTGGATAACCAAACTTGTGCACAAGCTGTCATCAAGCTCTAAGTATCAGTTCTTATTTTACAGGCCCTCTTGTAAACATCGAACAGTTGCGTCAGACAAAGAGCAAAATAATGAAGGATTACCGAATACATTTGCTTTTGTTTTCGCTTTATTTGGCAAGAAAAAAAAGTGCACTTTTCAATTGGTGTCTATGGAGCTGCCGCGTCTTTGGCCACAAAATTGCCTCCAGTGGGATATGCGGAAGCAGGAAGCTAACATGCTAACTGGCTGAAGTAAAGGTACTTCCTCGTTCTCTCTGGTTCTATTATATATCTCTATGAGCAGAACATAAAAACAGAGAAGAATCTGTCTGGCCCTTATTTGCTATGGAGTAAAATAGCTGAATGCACACATCTGTGAGGGTTTTCCATAATTTTTGCCAGGGGTTCCACAAACCAACTTAAACTTCAAAACAGGTTTCATATTGCTGTTTTTTCTAATTACTTAAATAAATTGCTTTGAACCTGTCATTGTTTGTCATCTCTCACAAGTTCTCAAAATGTAACGTTAGAGGGCTTAAAATGAGTTTGGAAAATAATAACAGTTCATTAAAATTAACATTATCCTGGGGTGCGGAGATGAAATTTAGGGGTGCTTGAGCATCCCTGTAAAAAGTCTAAAATCACTATTTCTTCATTCAGTTTAGTTTTTTTTTTTTTTTTACACACATTTACAAGTCGTCGTCCTCCTCTTCTTTCACCGAGCGCGCTGTGCGTTGCATCTTCTGCAAAGAACAACACAAACACAGCAAAAGAGGTGAGTACATGAAATTATTTTACTTTTTCCTCAATTTTTTTAAGCAGTGAAGTCTGAGTCTGCAGTTTGGGGTGCAGCTTCAGGCTACTTCAAAGCCCTATCCAGTGACCTTGTGACATCAATTTCAAAACTTCTCCTCAAAACATTAATCCCCAGAGAGAGGTGTAGGGTTTATCTACCAACTAGGAGCCTGGATAGTGCTTCACCTGCCTGTATACAATTACATGCTCCCATTGCATACTCCCATTTTACCAGTTAAAACAATGATTCAACCCTGACCTCAAAGCCCCTGCCCTGTTAGTTCTGTTTCAGGTCACATCTGATCCAATTAATTATTAGGCCCAAGAAAAATTTGTGTAACGTTCTCTCATATAAAATTAAGGACTTCTGTGTACACAATCATCACAGCACCATAAGTGTTGGACAAAAAGAATGCAAATACTGTAGCAGGTTCTCAGTCGCCTCCTTTCTAAACATCGTTGTGGAGCATTTCACTGATCAGGCTTCTCACATCTTTCTCTGCCAGCCCTTGCTTGGATCTCAAGACAGTCTGTGCAATGCATAGGACAGATATCTCAACAGTAGTTATATTTAAAATGAATAAAGATAAAACAATGCAACAAAGCCATGTGCTAAAAGTGAAACAAAATAACGTATGCATTTAACTAGCCAGTGTTTCTGGTTTTGTAAGGGAAATTCTATCCAAAAGGTCTTAATGAGTCAGGCCCCTTGTGTCCTCAGTGTCATCAATGAATTTCAATAAAATTAGAGTCTCAACTTCATTTCAGCTGGCAAATTATATTGGCTTTCGCAGATGATGTATCAGTATAGTGCCTAATTCACATCATTTACCGCAAATTTCTAAATATAAAAGGCACAGCAAACTAGACATAACTGTGACATGAAATAACGCCATAACGTTACCCCCCCAGTTAGCAAAAGAAATGGGGCCCATATTGGTTTAAGTCTGGGCTATCCAGGGCCCATATGTCCCATGACAAAACTCATGTGAAGCCCAGATGGGCTGGCCCTTATAGAACCCACCAAAGGCATCACACATGGGCCCCATATGGAACCCATATGAGCACATCGGGGAGGGAAATTTCTATATCAGCACTGGTTAATTTGCCCAGATATACACATATGTATCCCACATATATCCCACATGTATATTTATCCAGTGTTTGCATGCTTTGAGGCAGATTTTATTTCCATATCAATTGATTGACTGATGAATTGATCAGTGATTTTTTAAATATTAATAAAGATACAGATACTGAATGCATAATTCAATCATCAGATGACCAATTCCAGTCTTCCTAACATTAATATTAATTATTGTAATTATTATTATTATTATTACATCAGTAATTCGCTCATTCCTGATGATAGTTCACTCCCTTCGACATGTGGCGAGCGCGTGATATCGTCTTCTTGCTGAATCAGCCAGCGAGCTCTCCCTTTGTGTTTTGTGCGTAGCTTGAGCCTGTGCATGGTGCTGGCCGCAGAGCCTGGCGACGCGAGGCTAGGTCTGGGGCATTGAAAACATGGCTGTGATTGGCTGGTGACTCAAAGGCAAGCGCTTGCCTCATTGGCTGAAAGTTCTGGCAGCTGATCAGCTACGCGAAGGAGCCAAAATGGCAGGCTTTCAAAACTTTCAGGTAGAAACGGAGCCCTGAGTAGGAACATTTAGCTGCATTCCTAGCGCAAGTACATACGATTTGCGAAAAGTACACGATCTCTCATGTCCGTTTTACACCATTTAAAATGAACGTGGCCAATCCCCGTCTTCCTGCGTGTTGAAAGGAGTTGAGAAGACGCCTCAGGTTCAGTTACAATGTACCTAGTGTTCTCACGCGGGTAGCCAAGATCCCCCGGATCGTAGCAAAACGAGTGCCTAGAACGTGTATGTGTGACTGGGGCATTAGGTAGAAATACCATACAACATTTTGCGTTACCTTTTGGCCTTCACAGGGGTGATAAATACGCCACTGTTGCAGCTAATTTCAAATTTTTCATTCATCGCGGAAGAAGTTTCGGCGGCATAACCTACGTGATCACAGAGAACCAATCACAGAGTGCTAGTACAAAATCGTACTAGCGGAGCATGCGCACTAGCTCAATTGGATTGACCGCTACAGAGCTCTTTTCCGAGGAAATTGAGCGGGGAACCAGGCAAGTCATCCCCATACAGCCAGTTGCATGACACATAACTATACGCATCATACCAGCAGCCGCAAGCTCACATAGCCGCCAATTTTATAACCTGTTTTCCCAACGCTCACGTCTGGCACTCTGTATCCGATATTTTGGCCCCTCTGCTGTAAGTTTCTTATAAAATCCGTCAATATTAATTTAGACAAAACGTACGTGTATTGAGGTGTTAGTATATCGGTACTTTCCCTGTAACTGTTGAAACGTGTCTGTTTTTATTGTGAATTCAGTGCAAGTCAATTCGGGTGGTATTCGCGTCGCTGGTCGTGTGTGATGGCACCTTTTTACAATGGGCTTTTGTGCCAAGGTAGTACACTGTAGACACGTACCTGCCGTTGGCATTGCACTATCGTTCATTTAGTCGTATGTTTGTACGTGATGATCACATGTACTGACCATGAATGCATGGGAATGTGTTGAGTTGGTAATATAAACCATGCGGACAGAGCTAGCTTTTTCTTTGAGTCTTTGTTTTAAACTTTTGAGCTGAATTTTCATCTGATCTGCATGCTGTGTGGACATTAAGGGATAGTCTTACAATAAATTGTTTTTCTAACAGTTTGTGTAGAATTCTAGGCCTATCTATTTCAAGGGTCAAACTTTCCATTTATTTTCTCTTACTTTCATGTATTTTAGTTTTAGAGTCGTTGCATATATCCTGTTTATTAGCATTGTTTTTAACATCTTTTATTTTTCTGTCATGGAAAACACAAAGTCTCGTTGGTCCTTGTGGAGGAAAAGGAAGCGAAGGGTTGAAGAGCATATGCAATTTGTCAATGCAGCTGGAAAGGGAGAAGAAAGGTGTACAAATACTAACATGCATGATAGTTATCTCCAAAATCAGTCTTGTCCTTTGCCTGTGGCTGTGCCGTCTACATCTTGTAGCACGAATGAATGTGAACATAATCAAGAATCATCTGATGGGAATGTTTCAAATTCAGTGACTGAAAGTGAGGATCATTCTTTCATGCGTGTGAATATTGCTGACTCGGATTCAGCAGAGAATGGTGATTATTCTGATGGGTACTATTCACCTGCAGAGCCTGAAGACGAAGAGGCTCTCGGTGTCAGTGATGATGACACTATTGATTCTAATGCTCACCTCGCTGCTGATCTTGCAGAGTGGGCAGCAGACTCTCAGATCCCTCATTCCAAACTACAGGGGCTACTTTCAGTTTTGCGGCAATATCATCCTCATTTACCGAAAGATCCAAGGACACTCCTCCAAACTACTACTGAGTGCAATATTGTTCGTATTGAGGGAGGACAGTATTTTCACTTTGGTCTTGCTCGTGGTATTGACAAATTTTCTGAATTTCATGGGGTTGATCAAGAATTTGACAGAGTTGATATTCAGGTCAATATTGATGGGTTGCCTCTCTTCAAGAGTTCAAAACAGCAATTTCGCCTATTCTTGGGAGAATTGTCAGTCCATTTAAAGGTGACCCATTCATTATTGGTTTATACAGTGGAGAGAGTAAACCAAGATGTGTGGAACAGTATCTTGCTCAATTTGTTTCTGAAGTGAAAGAGATTGAAGAAAATGGTGGTGTTTACATTACAAATCTGAACAAGATTGTTCCTGTCTCCGTGTCATGTTTCATTTGTGATGCACCAGCCCGTGCCTATGTGAAGCAAACAAAACCACACAATGCATACTATGGATGTGATAAGTGTATCCAGAAAGGAAGATGGATGGGAAAAGTCACATTTCCAGAAATTGATTCACCACTCAGAACTGATACTGATTTCAATGAAATGGTGCAGGAAGAGCACCATGTTGACATTAGTCCTATTTCTCAATTACCAGTGGGGTTGATTTCTCAATTTCCTCTGGATCCCATGCATCTAGTTCATCTGGGTGTTGTGAAGCGTCTAATTTGGAGCTGGATCAGGGGACCAGTTGCAAATGGTTGTCGGATCAGTGCAAATATCTGTCACCAAATTTCTGACTCTCTCGTTGCGTGTCACAGATATGTTCCTCGAGAATTTCCTCGAAAGTGCCGCTCTTTTGCTGAATTTGAAAGATGGAAAGCCACTGAATTCCGACAATTTGTTATTTACAGTGGGGCTGTGGTTCTGAAAGGAAAACTACCTGATTCTTTATACCGCCACTTCCTTCTTCTGTCAGTTGCCATATTTTGTTTGTCAAGCTCCTTTTACCTTTCAACACATTGTGAGTATGCTGATGAGCTGCTTAAGTTGTTTGTTAAAAGTTGGGCCATGTTATATGGAGGAGACATGGTTGTGTACAATGTGCATGGGCTCATTCATTTAGCATCAGATGCAAAGCAGTTTGGGCCTCTGGATTCTTTTTCTGCTTTTCCATTTGAGAGTTTTCTTGGAAAACTGAAAAAGATTGTTCGCAAACCACATAGGTGTCTACCACAAGTTATTCGGAGGCTCTCAGAAATGAAAAATACATGTAGCACTCAGAAAAAGGTGAATGAAGAAATGTGTGTTGGAGTAGATCATGCTGATGGCCCTGTCCTACTTCCTTACAGGAGGTTTACCCAGCACCAGAGTCTGCAAATGAATGGATTTTACTTGTCAGCTGAGGACCATGATAATTGTGTTCAGATAGGTTCACATTATGGGCTGATAAGAAATATCATAAGGGATCCACGAGATTCAACCTTGTCAGGAATGCTTGTTATATTTCAGCAATTCATGGTTGTTGCAGATTTCTTTCAGTCTCCACTGAAGTCTTCTGACATTGGTATTGTGAAAGTTGATAGACTTTCTGACACTATTAAAGCAGAAAAAATATCTGACATTGTGTGCAAGTTCTACAGGGTTCCCTACAAAGAATCATCTTTTGTACTGGTACCTCTTCTCCATCAGTTCTGTTGATGGAAGATGACAAGATCTTGAGATAAAATCTTCTTCACTGCAATACTAAACAATACTAAATATGCCTATAAGGCTTTTCAGCATATTAAGAAATACACTGATAACATACAGGCAGTATTAATAGGTGAGTGAGTAATGATAGGTGAGTGAAAAAAAAGTGCACTGTTATGCCCGTAGACTACACTCAAATTTAAGAAGATCTTTCCCCCTTGTTATTTGTTCACATTTTAGATGAAAGAATGTTCACCTTACTAGAAAAAATAAATGAGCGGCTAGATCGACACGAAGCACTCCTCACGACCATTATAGAGCGCCAGCAGGCAGCTGTGCGTCCTGTCAATGAAGAAGAGGATCGGGAAGATATAGTCCTGCCAGCACTGCCATGCAGCACTTATGAATCCCTGCAGGAGCTGAACCAACTCGTGGAGTCGTCCAATGCCATCAAAAGAAAGCTTGTAAGTGAGCTCTATGTACCTTTGTGAATTATATTTTCTGGTCTTGTAAATTTCTGACAATCCTTGATCTATTCATGCTTTTGTTTCACGTTTTCTTCACCCTTTCCTTCATTTGTAAGACTCTCCAATGTTTAATAACAATTTCTATTTCCTAATGAGATGCTACACATTTGCTTTTAACAATATACCTCATGCCTTTTTGGATTTCAGACTCGTATTCTTGGGCTTATTGGTGGAACATGTACACGGTCGGTTGTTGGCAATATCCTCAAGGAACTGATCGCACATCCTCTGAGCAAAGACATGAACCTGACAGGGTCCAAAGGAAAATCCTCTTTGGCATCACTGAAGGCACTTTATGCAGTTATCACAAGTATGCATTTTTTATATCTTCTTTGTAAATGATGAACTTGAGATGAGGCTGAACATGTTTTTTTACCAGTGTGTGAAAGTGTGTAAACTGTAGTTATACCTCTCAAAATGGGTGAAAAACCCTAGTTGTAGGATCTGTGATAAACACCTGGAACAGAACAACTGTTTTATATAACATCAGAAGAGATCCTTGATTTATTACCAAGGCTCGACACTAGCATTTGCCTGACTGCCTGGTGTCCAAGTACAGATCAAGAAATTTGCAACCAAATTTCCCACACAGGCTGGTGAGTTCTAAAAGTGGTGGTATATTCTTGTATACTGTGGGCAAGCAAAAGTCATGTTTGGGCAAATGAAATGTGAAAAGTCAGAATTCACCTGCCCCAAAGGGCAAGTGGAGCCCTGCTATATCCCAAGCCTTAAAATTTTCATCAGGGACAATAACTTTTTTTCTGGGGGGGGGGATGGGGCATAATGTCTGGAAATATAATGAAAATGAAGTATGTTTTTCAGCAATTTTCGTGGAGGCAAGTCTTAAAAAATTTGACTTAGTTTTTGATTACTGAAAGCATTCAACGAAAACACTATTTGTTTTTTTTTTTTTTGTTTGTATTGTAGGAAGCATCAGGTCCAACAACGATGCCAAGTCAACCACTGACAAGGACATCGCTGCATTGGTGGGCAAATGGTTCACCAATGCAAGGGATAGAAATGGGGAGCGTCAGGCTCGTAGAAAGGCTGTACTGGAAAGGGACAATGGTGAGGAAGAGGAGGAACAGGAGTGATGTGGCCACGACAATACATTCAAGGTGTTTGTATAATCACACAACTCTGCGCCATTTCATTACATTTGCCATGTGGCCAACATATATTACCTCACTGCCAGACTTGCCTTGACTGAATCAACTAAACATAAACAACTCTGCTTTACATTGACAAGTTTGTTGGAGTTTTTTTGAAATATATGTGGTCACTTGTATTGATATCATGCATTTTTATATACTTTCTGCCTTTCTCAAATTGTTTTATAACATATACAATGTGACTAACGTCTGAATTGCCATGGCTGCAATAGTTCATTAATGTTTTGATGAGCACACAACTCAGATTTTTATGGCAAAGTTTTTATGAGATAAGTATTCAGTTGTATTGCTATCACATATTACTTTTAATAATTTCTGTGGTTATAAAAAAGCAATTCTATTACAAATGTGATGTGACTAATGTGTACTACCTCAATCGCCATGGCTGAAAAAGTTCATAAAAGTTCTCTCTTCCTCTCCACCCTTTTTTCCCCCTATGTGGATCACAATATGTGTTTCTGTTTTTACATTTTTATGTTGTATTCACAACATTTGTGGTAGGGGTTTTCAGGTTTTGTTTTTTTCCTTTTAATTCTTAAAGATGGAGAATATTTATAAATTAATCAATTTTTGCCAATATTTTTGAATGTGCCAATACAAACACAAAATAGTTCACTGTAGAATAGAAGTTTAGCTATTCCTACTTAAACATTGATCACTGTGCTATATCATATATATCAATTTAAACTTGTAGGTATTTGCCTTTTGGTTGAGGATAGGGAACACATTTTACAGAAAGACTGTTTTTCATGCAGTTAGAAGTGTATCAACTTTTCTCATACATTGTCAAAATGTTTTTGAACTGGTCTTTTCAGTTCTTACATTTAACTAAATAGAAAAAAATATAACTCGTCTCTGTCTGTTCTATTTGGCAGGTCAATGTTCATTTAAATCATACTGTAAAACCTGCATAATTCTAATTCAAGAGTGATTATGAAAGATTATGAAAGAGTGAAATTGCAATCAGTGTCATTTTACTTGCCAATTGATGTAACTGATGTAAGTCAAATATGGAATGCGTCACAGCTTATAATGCAGACCAAATGAATTTGACTTATGCAGAGTTGATTGCATCAATTGGTTAACTACTAAATCTCATATCACCATCATCACCACATGCCATTGTATAACACTATGAAAAAGGTAACTGGATTGGAAGTATATGCTTAAAGGTTATACGTATGTTTGTAAAATCAGATACTAGAATGTTTTCTCTTTTTTATGTTGCATGGATTATTTTCCCAATTAGCCTGCCATTACTGACTGACTTTGTTCTGTTCAGTTTTAATGAACTAGTCATTATAGGAACTTCATGTATCATAAAATGATGATGTATTTTGATTATGCTTCTGGTCCAGTTATCTTGAATTGTATGTATAGCAGAAGCCAGCTACAGCCCACACAAAACCTGCATCCAATATTAACCATATGGGGCCCAGATGATACCGTGATATGGATATGAAGTGGGCCCCAGATGGTCTATACGGGCCCATATGGGGCCCATGCATGCAGCCCATATAGACCCCACGCAAATCCCACTTGGCCCATATGGTGCCCATATGAATCCTAAGGTGCAAACGGTAAATGGGTCCCATATGGGTCATGTGGGCCCCATGTGGACCCACACGGTACCCAAATGGGCTGCCCAGATGGGACCCATGTCCTTGCCCAGATTTTACCAGTTTAAACCCAGATGGGCCCCAGATGTTTTTGCTAACTGGGCCCATAAGGACTACACTCAAACGTTTGCTACATCTGACAACAACTAAAATTATAACGCAGTGGCCCTCAGGGTAAGCGTACCATACACAACCTCCAGCAAAATCGAAAAAAATCACAACTTTTCCGGCTTACCTTAATGTTTAGATACCAAGTGAAGTATTCGGGTGTGGAAAAACGTCGACCGTACATCCAGTAAAGATAATTTACACTTTAATTTCTACAGCGGCTATACATGCTACTAGCTTATACAAGGTGGCAGCCACGACACTGTTGACAATACTGGGGCATGCGCAGCGTATGCATAGTTCGAGATATCACATAGGCACGCGCATGCAGCGAGGGCGAGCGCTCAGTTTCCGTGCGCTAGTGTGTTCAATACCCAGCCGTTTGTTACTCACATCTGGACCTCTGTTTGAGTAATAATTCGCGTGCTTAAGCTTGCCTAGCGCCTAACAACATTAAGTTTGGAACTTACATCGAAGTTGGCTTTATGATATTATTCTATTGATGTCGTCTCGGTGTCACACACTCTTAGGTGGCGCGTACAGTAGGAGGATGTCTGCTGAAATTTGAGTAAAGTGGTCGACGCCGCTGTGTTTACGTCGCCACATGCACTCGGCCAGATAAGAACCTAAGCCGTCGCTGCTGCTCGTACGCGTGGATGGCGAGGACCTCTTGATCTGCCACCACTGGCACTCAATCAATAAATTCCGCACATCTTGCACCGTGCAATCACTCATTTTTCTTCTTGTTTGTCGCTGATTACTACACGACCCTTTATAGTCTTGAAACTCATTCTGCGCACGTATGACCAATTTCATCACGCCTTTTATTTCCATTCTAAATAGAAAACGCAAGCGAATGCATTTAAGGCTGCCCATTTACATGACGTTAACAACAATAAATAATTAAGAAGGAAAAGACCCTTATAGGTAAGACATTTCACCCTTGTGTATTTGGCTGATTATGTTATCCATGCCTCATAGCACGGAAATTTATCTGCCTCATAACTTGAGCTGCAAGACTTTGGCACCGCGTCGCGCACTTTGATATTACTATCGGAGCGACATTTTCTTTAATTTGTCACGACACTGATCTATTGTTCTGTCATAAGCACGCGAATGTAACTGCGCACAAATTATTCCGAAAACCTCAGAGTTTTTGTGCGTGGTATACCCAGTGGTGGATTGTGTTTTCGTGCGCCTACGTTTCGAGCTAGTATTGAATTTCTTCGTTTGAATGGGGAGATCCTTTCGCCGCTGCATTTCTTAGAACAAGACAACCGTGACACATAACGGTAATCTGCCGTGCTGAAGTACGGTTGCTTTCACATTTGATACTAGAACGGATGGATCGTGCCCGAATCCACCTCTTCCAACCGTACTCGCCTACCGTGCCCGAGCCTCGTGCTCGCACTTGCCAAACGAACTAAACTATCTCTATCCCTACCCCTATCCCTAACCCTAACCTTAACCTCACTCATAGGGAATGCTATCCCTACCCCTATCCCTTTGTCTAACCTTACCCTAACTCACAGGGAATGCTGTCCCTACCCCTATCCCTAACCCTAACCTTAACCTAACTCATAGGGAATGCTATCCCTACCCCTATCCCTGTGCCTAACTTTAACCCAACTCACAGGGAATGCCATCCCTACCCCTATCCCTAACCCTAACCTTACCTAACTCACAGGGAATGCTGTCCCTACCCCTATCCCTAACCCTAACCTTAACCCAACTCAGCCACAAACAATGGTTTGTTCTGCTGAAATTATTCTACCTAGGGTCAATGGGTCAGCCAACTCACCAGTATGAAACACATCAAAATGGATATTCAATTTACATCTCCTCACTGACAACAATAAATAAAAGAAAGAAAATAAATTCTTTCCCCCTTCAGCGATGAGTGGAAACTAATGGCGCCAAGCTGGCAATAAACTCAGTTGGTGTAGTGGTTGAGGCCACAGTGTATGATGTGATTAACATTGTTTTCTCCACAGGTTTCCCAGTTCGAATCCTACAGCAGTCACTAATGTAATGAGTAACTTAACATGTAAACCTTTGTTCACAGCCTCATTGATGGAGAAACGAAAAAACATAAAAAAGGAGAACATAAGTAGGACACAGAGTGAATGGCACGAGGGAAGAGTACAGAAGTGGAAAGCGGAATTACCGCAATTTTTTTTTTTTTACTCGCGCCGCATCTACCCCTTCCTTTTAAAATTTTTTCCCCATCATTATAAACCCCCTTCTCACTCATAAAAACCCCCCAAAATATTTGTGCCCCTTTTAAAATCATTCTGGTCAAAAAAAAAAAAAACAAAAAAAAGGAGGTTGTGTATGGTACTCATGCCTTTCTGAATTGTTAGTTATTTTAGCTACTGTACTGTTTATATCCTATGAAATGGTTAATATCAGTGAATATAATGATGAAGGAAACTTACCTTTAGCTGACTGAAATGCTGAAGGTCCTTAACGGTTGAGAAAAATTTACGTTATGGAATCGCTGTCCTCGAGAGAACTTCCCGCTGCTGCTGCTCCACGATTGATAAACTAATTAACCTCAACTTGCCAGTATTCATAACTTAATTACCAACAGGCGACTTAAACAAATAACCAACAAGTGATGTGTCCACGACATATTGAAAAGGTCGTCGATTTTGCCAGTATTCATAACTTAATTACCAACAGGCGACGTAACCAAATAACCAACAAGCGACTTGTCCACGACGTATTGAAAAGGTCGTCAAGTAACGTAACTGAATTACCAACTGACAACGTTATCAGACCGTTTTCACATGGTCGATCACTAACTTAGCAAAAGAGCACGAATAGTTACGTCGTCAGTTCGTCGTGTGTTAGCTAGGAATGCTCCTCTTTTATCCTCCTCTGCTGTCGGTGTTAAACTTTAAGTAGCCTACATATTAGGACAACGGGGATGGACGCTAATGTAGATGGATTGTTTCATCAGACCTAATTTCTTTGTGATGTTGAATGTATTGCCATATTGATGTAGTCATTAATGTTGTCACAGTGGTTATCTTTTAACATTAAAATGCACGCTGTCTTCATCAAAATCTTCTCCGGAACTAGCCGTATCCTTTCTAAGTTCACTCCCCCGTTCGCTGCAGGGTGAAGTTGCCTTCAGACGTGGACTTCCAGGCTGCTCAGCCTGTCAGGCTGCGTAAACACCGCCCCCAAGTACAACCAATCAGCTTGCGAGCTAGAGTACAACCAATCAGCTCACGAGGCAGCCAATTCAATTCAGAAGCCTTTACTCGGGAAGTGGGCTTAAGAACAACAATATTGTTAAAAACGAATGCGTTCAATCTTCTTTTCTCATTAAAGAAACTGATTAGTGAGGTAATGTTAGATGTTTCAGCTATTTTGATTATGTTAACCAATGCAAACAAGTGCTTTTTTTTTGTCTTACAGTTAACTTATACACTGAACCTTAGCTAAACAGGTCATACTTGTTAACTGAAACACTTCAAGTATAACTCTGTTTGAAACATAAAAATGGCCTACTTGTGAGATATTTTGTACAATAAGCTGTTTAGCTGAGCTACTTAAAAACTTCAACTGCTAGTTGCTGTAACATTAGCTGCCTTCAAGGTTGATTGTAGAGACTAGTGCTTCGCAAGCTGCTTAGAAGGCGAATGTTGATTTGATATTGTATAATCTTTAATAGTATTCAGTCAGATGCCTTCAAGGCTGATTGTAGAGCACTAGTGCCTTCCAGGCTGATTGTAGAGACTAGTGCCTTGCAGGCTGGTTAGAAGGCTAATGTTGATTTCATATTGCATAATCTTTAATATTATTCAGTCAGATGCCTTCAAGGCTGATTGTAGAGACTAGTGCCTTGCAGGCTGGTTAGAAGGCTAATGTTGATTTCATATTGCATAATCTTTGATAGTATTCAGTCAGATGCCTTCAAGGCTGACTGTAGAGCACTAGTGCCTTCCAGGCTGATTGTAGAGACTAGTCCCTTGCAGGCTGGTTAGAAGGCTAATGTTGATTTCATATTGCATAATCTTTGATAGTATTCAGTCAGATGCCTTCAAGGCTGATTGTAGAGCACTAGTGCCTTCCAGGCTGATTGTAGAGACTAGTGCCTTGCAGGCTGGTTAGAAGGCTAATGTTGATTTCATATTGTATGATTTTTGATAGCATTCAGTCAGATGCCTTCAAGGCATCAGGGCCTGGGGTGGGTGTTAGGGCGGTGCTGCTGCAGGAACATCAAGGCCCGGGTGGGTGCTGGGGCAGGCGCTTTTTTAGCGGGGCAGGAGATAGGGCGCCACGACAGCGCGAAACATCATTTGAACTCCTAAAAAGAGTGTAAAAAAGTAAAGACGATGTCAATATGCAACAACACCGCTGTCATTTTCTGAGGTAACGTGGTTGATTTTGAACTGTAGTAAATCTATGGGCTGAAAAATAGAAGATTTTAAATTAGCCTTGGAAAGCTCCAACTCAGTAGAGGCCCCCCTCAGTAATGCTGAGGGAGACTCTACTGTCAGCCTTGAAGGCATCAGAATTGTAAACACACACACACACACACACACACACACACATATATACAGTTGTATGCAAAAGTTTGGCCACCCCTGATCAAAATTTCTGTTACTGAGAATAGTTAAGCAAGTAGAAGATGAACTGATTTTTGAATGGCATAAATTTAAAGATACAACACTTTTTTTGGACATTTTAAGCAGTATTGGTGTATTACTTTTGTTTTGTACAATTCTAGAGCAAAAAAAAAAAAGGAAATGAGCACCGTGCAAAAGTCTGGGCACCCCAAAAGATTTGAGCTCTCAGGTAGCTTTGACTATAGTCTCAGATCGTATTTAGCTTGTTAGGGCTATGGCTTGTTCACATTCATCGTTAGGAAAGGCCAGGTGATGCAAATTTTGAAGTTTAAAAATACCCAGACTTCTCTATCCTTGGCCCAACAATCAGAAGCCATAGGGTCCTCTATGTAGCTGTCTAGCTCTCTGAAAATGAAAATAATTAATGCCCACAAAGCAGGAGAAGGCTATAAGAAGATAGCAAATGTTTTTAGGTTGCGATTTCCTCAGTTCATAATATAATTAAGAAATGGCAGTCAACAGAATCCGTGGATGTCAGCTTGAGGTCTGGAAGACCAAGAAAACTGCTCATTGGATTACTAGAAAGGTAAATCAAAAAACCCGTTTGACAACAAAAGACCTTTGGCAAGATTTAGCACACCATGGTGTCATGGTGCACTGCCCTATGGTTCAGTGATACTTGCTCAAATATGACCTTCATGGAAGAATCATGAGAAGGAAACCTTTCCTGCATCCTCACCATGAAATTCAGCATCAGAAGGTTGCTAAGGAACATCTGAACAAGACTGATCCATTTAGGAAACAAGTCCTAGATGTCTTTGGCTGCAATGAGCAGAGGTATGTTTGGAGAAAAAAGGATGCAGAATTTCATAAAAAGAACACCTCTCTAACTGTCAAGCACATGGTTGGATCAATCCTGCTTTGGGCTTGTGTTGCAGCCAGTGGCACAGGAAACATGTCACTGGTCGAAGGAAGAATGGATTCAATTAAATTTCAGAAAATTCTGGAAGCAAACATCTCACCATCTGTCAAAAAGCTGAAGATGAAAAGAGGATGGCTTGCACAACAGGATAATGATCCTAAACACACCTCAAAATCCACAATTGACTACCTCAAGAGGTGCGAGTTGAAGGTTTCACCGCAGCCCTCAAGGTATCCTACTTCAACAGCATTGAAAATCTGTGTGAATGGACCTCAAAAGAGCAGTCCATGCAAGTCAGCCAAAGAATCTCATAGAACTAGAAGCCTTTGAAAAAGAATAATGGGCAAAATCCCCCAAACCAATATTCAAAAACTCTTAGCTGGCACCAAAAAGTGTTTACAAGCTGTGATACTTGCCAAAGGGAGTGTTACTTAGTACTGACCATGCAGGGTGCCCAAACTTTTGCTTTGGGCCGTTTTCTTTTTTTTTGCCATTTTGAAACAGTAAAAGGATGGAAATTAAAAAGTAATCTTGCTTAAAATATAAAGGAAATGTGTCCTCTTTAACTTTATGCCTTTTGGAGAGCAGTCATTTTTTACTCGCTTAGCTATTCACAGTAACAGAAATTTTGATCTGAGGTGCCCAAACTTTTGCATACGACTGTGTGTATATATATTTATATATATATATATATATATATATATATATATGAAATCATCAGCCTACCAACCAGCCTGCAAGGCACTAGTCTCTACGGTCAGCCTGCAAGGCATCTGAGGCAATACTATTAAAGATTATGCAATATGAAGTCAACATTAGCCTTCTAACCAGCCTGGAAGGCACTCGTGCTCTACAATCAGCCTTGAAGGCATCCGAGGCAATACTATTAAAGATTATACAATATGAAATCAACTAACCAGCCTGCGAGGCACTAGTCTCTACGGTCAGCCTGGAAGGCATCGGACTGAATACTATCAAAGATTATACAATATGAAATCAACATAAGCCTTCTAACCAGCCTGCAAGGCACTAGTCTCTACAGTCAGCCTGTAAGGCATCGGACTGAATACTATCAAAGATTATACAATATGAAATCAACATAAGCCTTCTAACCAGCCTGTAAGGCACTAGTCTCTACAATCAGCCTTGAAGGCATCTGACTGAATGCTATTAAAGATTATGCAATATCAAATCAAAATTAGCCTTCCAACTAGCCTGCAAGGCACTAGTCTCTACGGTCAGCCTGGAAGGCACTAGTCTCTACAATCAGCCTTGAAGGCATCTGAGGCAATACGATTGAAGATTATACAGCCTTCTAACCAGCCTGCAAGGCACTAGTCTCTACAATCAGCCTTGAAGGCATCTGAGGCAATACTACTGAATATTATACAATATCAAATCAACATTCGCCTTCTAACCAGCCTGCAAGGCACTAGTCTCTACGATCAGCCTTGAAGGCAGCTAACATTATAGCAACTTGCAGT
Source organism: Gymnothorax javanicus (assembly GCA_029692085.1). NCBI lineage: Eukaryota > Metazoa > Chordata > Actinopteri > Anguilliformes > Muraenidae > Gymnothorax > Gymnothorax javanicus. Next base: position 64,523,437 of record CM056201.1, read on the forward strand.
TGAAGTTTTTAAGAAGCTCAACTAGACAGCTTATTGAACAAAATATCTCACAAGTGGGCCAATTTTATGTCTCAAACAGAGTTACACTTGAAGTTATATTGTAGAAGTGTTTAAGTTAACGAGAATTACTTGTTTTGCTAAGGTTAGGTCTATAAGTTAACTGTAAGACAAAAAAATAGCACTTGTTTGCATTGGTTAACAAAATCAAAATAGCTGAAACATCTAACGTTACCTCACTAATCAGTTTCTTTAATGAGAAAAGAAGATTGAACGCATTCGTTATTAACAATATTGTTGTTCTTAAGCCCACTTCCCGAGTAAAGGCTTCCGAATTGAATTGGCTGCCTCGTGAGCGGATTGGTTGTACTCTAGCTCGCGATCTGATTGGCTGTACTTGGGGGCGGTGTTTACGCAGCCTGACAGGCTGAGCAGCCTGGAAGTCGACGTCTGAAGGCAACTTCACCCTGCAGCCCCCCGTTCACTCGTTCCCGTCGCTCTGAAAACATCACCTTGTTCGTTGCTCTGATTGGTCATAGCGCTATCCTATTGCGTGCAGAGGCAGTTTGAAAGACAACCGCTGATTCCGCCCCTAGGATTGAGCCCGGTCTATCGGTTGTGGCCAGTCTATACATTTTGGCCCAATTCCAATCCGCCCCCTGAAGACTCAAGCCTTGAACCCTCACTGACTTAATTGACGTCAGCTGTAAGGGACTGAGTCTGAGAGGGCTCCAGATCCTATAAATTGGAATGGAACAGCGCTTACCCCCTTTCACTTTGCCAAACTACACGCAGTTGTGGCAATCAATGTTAATACTTACGCGTAAACTTTTTCTTTCTTGCTCCTTCCATTGCCTCGATCGGACCGCTCTTTGGTTTATTTACCGTTTTTTTTAAATTTACATTTCAGGTATTCCGACGTCATCCCCCGGTTTTGATTCACAACGCTATGAACTGGGGGTAATTTCCTTACCCAAAGTCAGCATCGGTGCTGACTTATGGTAAGGGGACAGTAAGGGCTCATTCACGGACTCACTGACTTGATGATCTGACAATGGAACAGCCCTCACACACTCACGGACTTCCCGTGGACGCGCCTCTAAGTCAGTGAGTCCGTAAGGGGTCGGATTGAAATTGGGCCTTTGATGTTATAGTCTGGCTTGTCAGGCTAGATAAAACATTGATTAAAAAAACAATGTATTACAAGGCAGGCTGTTATTTGGCGCCATCTATTGTTGTCAACGTATTTTGACTATAGGCTATAAAATACACACAGAATCACTGATTTTGACTTAGAAGCCGAGTCCCCTAAAATAAGACGACCCCGCTTTTTTCAAAGGGGATTTCCCTGGAAGAAACATTGACTTATATTTAGAACGGTACGGGTAATATTTTTATGTTTCAGGCTAGACCTTAACCAGCTCTGCTCAGGAATGATCTAGATTAATTTTGTTGATAATCGGTGCCTTGAAGGAAAACTGCATTTTTGCACTTTTTTTTTTTTTTTTTTTTTGGGAATACTGCTCCTGGAAGAGAAAGCGTTGAGTTGGCTGAGGTTACTGAAGAGCTTTCACTGGCTACACAGGCGGAATGCCACGGTGACTGTTGAAAACTCAAGTCGCAGCAACTGCAGTAATTAAAAAGGAACGTAGACTGTGGTAGACTGGGAGATTCTCAGCATGAATGAACAGCTGACAGTAATCTGTAGGAATTTTGTGATGCAATCATGTCAACATGGGCGAGAATCTCAAAGGAATGCATCCAACATCTGGTGGAATGCATGCCATTGAGAATTGAGGGTGTTCTTAGCAGAAAAGCGGGTCTAGAAAGACACATAATAATGTGGCTTACTCCATGCACATTATATGTACAACAAAACTTTTAATTTATTTCTATATTAAAATGGAGACCTGTACAGCCTCTTTTTTAAATTTATGTTCATGTTGCTAGATAATGCACCCAAAAGAAATATATATTGATTCAATTCACATTACTGCTTCTGAGATTTGATCCACAAACTATGTATAAACAGCCAGTTCTCCAATTACAATGCCAGGCTGATTCTGCAACCATTTGTTTAATTTTTGCTCTACAGAGGGTGTGCATGGCAAAAAATCAGACTGGAGAATCAAGCCAAAATGCCTTTGACTAAAATCAAACAAAATTGCTTTTTCTTCTTTGGGTTTGTTCTAGAAACTGTCAGAATGAACTGTATTGGGTAAATCAAATACAGGGATTCAAGTACAAGACAGGTATAACAAAATTTCAAACAAAACCCATCCTTCAGGATCATTTTAACAGCTGATTTACTATTTGCCAACAAAGGGCCAAATTTAGTGAGAATGGGCCACGATGATGTGGCACCAAAAAGTTCTGGGTTTTTTAACAAGTTCATTTCAAATCTGACAAGGAGCCAGACAAGGAATCAGATTCAGAGCAGGAACCGGACACAGAGTATTTATTTGATTGGAATATGATAGTATAGTAATCGCCTGCGCACTGCTCATCTCCATGCACGTCGGCCATATCGTGGACCAATTTTAACCCAGTTACATCGACATCAACGGCTTCTCTGGGCACAACGACATCTGAGATGGACTCAGCGTGATTGGAATAGGGTCGTTTTTTAGTGACGAATCCAGATTCACTTTGCACCGCTGATGGGAGAGTTAGAGTTTGGAGGAGACGCTTGTGAACGCAACGCCCAGTGTTGTGTGCAGGAAGTGGACCGTTTTGGGGGCGGTAGTGTTATGGTTTGGGGTGCCTTTAATGGTCCTGCCTGTTCCCGACTGATGGTCGTTCAAGGAAACCTAACTGCTGCAGGATACAGAGATCAAGTGCTCATTCCAGAGCTTTTGCCATTCATGGCAGCTCATGGCCCAGGTCTGACATTCCAACACGATAATGCCAGACCTCATACGCCAATTTAACGCGAATTTTCTTAGGAATGCTGGCATCAATGTCATGGAGTGGCCCTCAAGGTCTCCGACCTTAATCCCATAGAACATGTATGGGATGTGTTGGGCAGAAGACTCCGTCAAGTAAGGAACCCTCCACAGAATTTGCAGGAACTTGGTGCCATGTTGGTTCAATTATGGCGACGCATCCCCCAAGCTGTGTTCAGATGCATCATTCAATCCATGAGGAGACGTTGCGTCGCAGTTGTGAACGCTCATGGAGGGCATACGCGCTATTGACATGCTTTCATCAAGTTGTAACTTACCATTTTTACTCTCCTACATTTCCGTAGCATTTCCGGTGGAACTGGTTACATTATGAACATGATTTTTATGGTACACCGTCCTTAATGGGTGCAGAATGGAATTAAATCATTTTTTAAAACCACTTTTCTTGTATGTTCAACTTATCGACCTCCAAACGAGTGTGAAGTTTCTTTTTTGACTGAGTATAGTAGTGGAATGGGCCAAAGCGCAGAACTTAGACTGGGGCTGTCCAGCTAAGTTGGTAATGACTGGAAAGGGGTAAGGGCGTTTCTGCACCCAGGCCAGTAGCCATACCTTAGCAGAAAGTGGTGAATTCCCCTTGCCAAAGGAGGACGGCTTGACAGTAGGACCGAAGGGTTTAGCAGGAACACATTCCCAATCCTGGAGACTGATTCAGGCTTGGGAGGTGTTCCAAAAAATCTGGCTCAGACAAACAGACTGGAGCAGATGGTTAACAGGAAAGCAGTCCCAGTCCTGGACACCAATATTTAGGCTTGGGAGCTTGTTCCTATTAATAAGACTGCAAAGAGTAATTTACTCTATCATTTAAGTACTGATAAATGCTCGGAAGAAGAACTTCTTTTAATTTATTTACAACCCCAATTCCGAAATAGTTGGGAAGAAGTGTAAATTGTGAATAAAATCAAAATGCAATGACTTTCAGATCACACAAGCCAATATGTTATTTACAATAGAACATTGATAACATTTCAAATGTTGAAACTGAGACATTTTACATTTTTAACCACAAAATGAGCTTATTTCAAATTTTCTGGCTGCAACAGGTCTCAAAAAAGTTGGGATACAGACAAAAAAGGGCTGAAAAAGTAATTCATAGAGAATCAGCTGAAAGAACATTTAGCAAGTAATTAAGTTAACTGGCACCAGGTGTGTAACATGATTGGCTATAAAAGGGATGTCTTAGGGAGGCTGAGTCTGTCAGAAGTAAAGATGGCCAGAGGCTCTCCAACCTGTGAAGGCTTGCTTAAAAAAATTGTGGAATACTTTAAAAACAATGTTCCTCATCGTCAAATTGCAAAGGCTTTGAAGGTATCATCATCGACAATGCATGACATCACCAAAAGATTCAGAGATACTGGAAAAATATCTGTGCGTAATGGACAAGGCAAAAGACCATTACTGGATGCCCATGATCTTCGGGCCCTCAGACGCCACTGCATCACTCACCGGCATGATTCTGTCATTGACATTACTAAATGGGCCCAGGAATACTTCAAAAAACCACTGTCTGTGGAAACACAGTCCGCCTTGCCATCCACAGATGCCACTTAAAACACTGTCATGCAAAAAGGAAGCTATTGTTGAGCATAATCCAGAAGCGCCACCGTGTTCTGTGGGCCAAGACTCATTTAAAATGGACTGTAGCAAAGTGGCAAAGTGTCCTGTGGTCAGACGAGTCCAAATTTGACATTGTTGTTGGAATTCATGGGCGTCGTGTCCTTCAGGCTAAAGAGGAGAAAGACCACCCCTTCTGTTATCAGCGTTCAGTTCAAAAGCCAGCATCTCTGATAGTATGGGGATGCATTAGTGCATATGGTGTGGGACACTTGCATGTTTTAAAAAGCACCATGAATGCTGAAAGGTATATAAAGGTTTTGGAGCAACATACGCTCCCCTCCAGACGACATCTATTCCAGGGAAGGCCTTGTGTATTTCAGCAGGACAATGCAAAACCACATACTGCAGCTATTAGAACAGCATGGCTTCGTAGTAGAAGAGTCCGTGTGCTGAACTGGACTGCCGGCAGTCCTGATCTTTCACCGATTGAGAACATTTGGTGCATAATTAAACGAAAAGTTCATCAAAGGAGACTCAAAACTCTCCAGTAGCTGGAAGCCTGTATTAAACAAGATTGGGATCAAATTCCAATGGCTAAACTCAAGAAACTTGTCTCCTCAATGCCCAGACGCCTCCACTCTGTGTTAAAAAGAAGAGGGGATGCTACATCCATGGTGAGGCCCCTGTCCCAACTTTTTTGAGACCTGTAGCAGCTATCAAATTTGAAATGAGCTAATTTTGTGGATAAAATTGTAAAATTTCTCAGTTTCAACATTTGCCATGTTATCTCTGTTCTATTGTGAATAAAATACTGGCTGGTGCGATTTGGAAGTCATTGCGTTTTGATTTCATTCACAATTTACACGTTGTCCCAACTATTTCGGAATTGGGGTTGTATTTATTTATTTAAGAAGTAGGGACAGTACATATTGATGAACATAAACATGTACATATGTCAGATTATTGCCAAAGGCTTATTTACATCTGTTGTCCCTATGCAGGTTGATGTTTTGAGTAACGTCACAGAAAGATAAAACAAGACTAGGTGCAACCTAGTATATGGCTGGACCGCCAAGTGCTGTATGAGAATGTGGGCCCAAGAAAAGGGTGCTAAATGGGGCAAAGCACCCGCAATTATATGAAGTGCAAGTTTAGTAAAGAGCTGGAGTTGATAAATTATTTACAAAGTGGGTGGGGAGAGTGGGAGAGTGTGAGAGTGAGAGTGTGAAAGAGTGAGTGTGAGTAAGTGTGAGAGTGAGAGTGTGAGTGAGGGAGTGGGAGTGAGTGAGAGTGTGTGCGGTAGTGGGAGTGGGAGGTGGGGGGGTGGCTTGAGTAAGGAAAACATATCAAAAGCAAGTTATACATTTGAATAGACAAAGAGCTAGAGTAAGGGTAGCAGTTACTGATTTTGTGAATGTGAATTTGAGAGAGACAGCAGCAACAGATGTAGATAACAGATAAAGTATATATGCATGCTCCTGAATCGTAATGAAACAATAAAGTTATTGTTACAGTTGTGCAAACCGGGAACCTGACGTCACTTTTGTGAACACATGGCAGTTCCTATATAGTGTGGGTGTAAGAACGAACTTCAAAGATTCTTTTTTCCCCCATGTTTCGTCTTAGGGCTTGTTATGGACAAAGAATCCACAGTTTCGAGTAAAAGCGCTTAATAAACATGAAGGAACAGACTGGAGCACTCGAATCACTTGCATCAGTTTATTGAGATGCCAAGACTAACGTTTCGACGCACAGCGTCTTCCTCGGAGTCAAACTAGTATTGGTGAAGTTGGGACAGTTAAATAACTTCCTCCACACAGAGAATGACCTCCTATTGGAACAGAGTTAAGTTGGGAGGTATCCATAATGAACTAATACTGTGATAGCGCTCAGTGAGTGGGTGTAATCTCAAATACCAACATTTCCTCCCATTAACACAAATTTCAGCCATCATATATATACAGGACATAAATTACACATGTATACATTTACAGAAAACAGGACAGATTTAATTCTTCATTCAATCCATGTGGTTCCACAGTGTTCAATGTATAAATCCAATACGCTTCTCTTTTGAGCAGTCTGTTAATAATATCCCCACCCCTCTGGGAGGGAACAATTTTCTCAATACCCCAAAATTTAAGAGATGCTGCAGAACCATGATTTGCTTGGGCATAGTGCTTTGCTATTGCGTGGTCCATATTCTGATTACGAATAGCAGCCTTGTGTTCGGCAATGCGGAGTTTGAGGACACGTTTTGTTTGCCCTACGTAGACCAACCCACACGGACATTTGAGAATGTAAATGACATGTGTTGTGTTACAGTTTATAAATGAATTGATTTTGTATTTCATGCCTGTATGTGGATGAGAAAAATATTTCGAGTCCGAGGAATTGGAGCAGTGAATGCAGATCCCACATCTATAGAAGCCTGTCGGTGGGGGGGGGCAGCCATGTAGATTTAGGGGAGGGGGAAGGCATTACAGAATGCACCAATCAGTCCTTAAGCGAACGAGATCTTCTGAAGGAGATTAAGGGAGGCTCGGCGCATATTTGTTTGAAGGCTGGGTCACTCTGTAAAACATGCCAATGTTTCTTAATAATATATTTGATTTCACCCGCTATGGGGGAATACTCAGTAGAAAAACAAACCCGTGTTGATGACGAGCGCCTAGTCTTGTTCAGGAGGCGGGCCCGAGGGGTGCGCATCGCCCTCTGGTAGGCTGACGTGATATCCATATACATATTTCTCATCCACATACAGGCATGAAATACAAAATCAATTCATTTATAAACTGTAACACAACACATGTCATTTACATTCTCAAATGTCCGTGTGGGTTGGTCTACGTAGGGCAAACAAAACGTGTCCTCAAACTCCGCATTGCCGAACACAAGGCTGCTATTCGTAATCAGAATATGGACTACGCAATAGCAAAGCACTATGCCCAAGCAAATCATGGTTCTGCAGCATCTCTTAAATTTTGGGGTATTGAGAAAATTGTTCCCTCCCAGAGGGGTGGGGATATTATTAACAGACTGCTCAAAAGAGAAGCGTATTGGATTTATACATTGAACACTGTGGAACCACATGGATTGAATGAAGAATTAAATCTGTCCTGTTTTCTGTAAATGTATACATGTGTAATTTATGTCCTGTATGTATATGATGGCTGAAATTTGTGTTAATGGGAGGAAATGTTGGTATTTGAGATTACACCCACTCACTGAGCGCTATCACAGTATTGGTTCATTATGGATACCTCCCAACTTAACTCTTTTCCAATAGGAGGTCATTCTCTGTGTGGAGGAAGTTATTTAACTGTCCCAACTTCACCAATATTAGTTTGACTCTGAGGAAGACGCTGTGCGTCGAAACGTTAGTCTTGGCATCTCAATAAACTGATGCAAGTGATTCGAGTGCTCCAGTCTGTTCCTTCATTTCTTCTGAATTTGTCCTTTTCTGTGAGCACCGACCTCTGGCAAGAGAGGGGCTGAAGCGCAAGGGGTTCCTTTATTTTGTGATTACTTTGGAGATCCCCAGGACGACCTCCTTCCCTGTGCAGCTCGCCATCACTGGAGAAGTATGAGTTTATTTGCATCTATCAATGCGACCACTGATGTGCGCTCAGAGACTTTGTCTTTTTCCGATGAACAAGGTGCCTCTATCATTCTACCGCACTCGCTATTCCAAGAAGCCATAGAATCACCCGAGCCATGTATTCTATCCCTCAGTAGAGAATTGGAGGATTTAAAAAAGCGAGACATTCGACTTCTATGACACTCTATCACTCTCTCCGAATATTGGAGAGAAAAGCGAATTCCTCGCGGACTGCGCCTCAAAAAAGCTCCGTCTTTTGGTTTGGATGACCCAAACTTCATGCTCAAGTGGGAGCAGCTACTAAATAAATGCTCTCTAGACCTGATGCTCCTGATCATTGAGAAAACCAAGGCCGAGAAGGAGAAGACCAATACGGAAATCACACTGGTGGAGTCGAAGATTAAAGCACACGCGGACATGGAGACTTTTAATTCTATCACCAATAAGATCTCGGTTTCCCTCAAATCCTTTCAAAAAGAACTGCAAATGTACAAATTAAAGAAATATGAGAGGGACACAAAGGATTACGCTGAGGGAACAATCTATGATTGGAAAAATGAAAGGAAAAAGTTTCGGATATCCCGCCCGGTCGGACAACCTAAATCCCGTGACAAGCTTTCCACCTCGTTAAGCGAATCGGAATCCTCCCTGACGAGTGATGCCGACAGTCAACGTAGCACCAGAGGTTTTTTGCCCAATGCCAGGCCTCCACGGCAAGGAAGACGAGGAGAGGGACGAGGAGGGGGACGAGGGGGCGGAGGCGAGCTTTTTCCCGAGCTCCCGAGACTCTCCCAACGGAATCGCAACAGACTGTGATCAACATCTCAGGACTGAATTTAAGCGATGGAGAGACTAATGTCCTGAGTAAAGGTATGTCCTTTAGTCCCACTAACAGGGCAGATCCATTTAAATTAAAAGTGGACACATTTAGATTTTTTCGCTCTCTCCAGTTGAAATATTTTTTCTCTTCAAGACATGGTGTCGTGTCCAATGGAGATGTGGTACTGAGAAATTCAGATCCTGGGGTAGCCAACCAGCCAACCAGAGAAACCACGCCGTTTAAAAGGAAATCACGTTTTGTTCCCCATTCGAATCTGAATTCCTCAATCACTACATTTAGTCACCTGGTTGAAAATGACTTGTCAGCAATTTGTAAAAAGTCTAAACTAATGAAAATGAATCTGTCTGCCTCTGAAGTAAAATGCCTAAATGAATTGGAAAAGAGAAAAGACATTGTTATTCGTTCAGCTGATAAAGGTGGCTCAATTGTTGTGATGGGTATGAACCAATATGATGATGGTATCAAATCCCAGCTGAGTGATCACAACTGTTACACTCCCCTTACTGATAATCCCATTGATGAATTCAAGGCTGATATTGATCAGATTCTGGAGGCAGGGCTCACAAGAGGGTGGATTACAGAGAAAGAAAAGGATTTTTTAACTGTACAACATCCTATTTGTCCCGTGTTTTATGGGCTGCCTAAAATACATAAATCACTTACTAATCCACCTCTTAGACCAATTGTATCAAGTATTGGTTGTCTCACTGAACCCTTGTCACAGTATTTGGATTTTTTCCTTAAAAAATATGTTTTCAGCCTTCCGTCCTACCTTGGAGATACGACGGACATTTTGAAAGTGTTGGACTCCTTTAAATGTGATGTGGACTTTATTTTGGTTACATGTGATGTTCAAAGTTTGTACACTTGTATACCTCATTCTGAAGGCATTGAAGCAATGTCACATTATTTTAAATCAAGACCCACCGCAATTCTACCACCTAGCGAATTCTTAGTAACGCTTGCGGAATTTATCTTAACCCGTAATTATTTTAAATATGCGGGGTCCTACTACCTACAGAAGCGAGGTATAAGCATGGGCAGTTCATTTGCTCCGTCTTTTGCATGTTTAGTCATGGGTCTCTGGGAGGAGAAGTGTATCCACAATCTAACTAATAACCCGTTTTTCTCGAAAATTTCACTTTGGAAGAGATACATTGACGATATCTTATTGGTTTGGACTGGCACTTCGGTAGAATTAAAGGGCTTCGCAGACTGTATAAACTCTACTACACAACATTTAAGGTTTACGATTGAGGAATCCTTGGAAAAAGTGCATTTTCTTGACTTGACAATTTATAAAAATTACCAAGGGGGTTTGGAAAGTACCATTTACCGCAAACCATTAAGTAGAAACACACTTTTGCGAGCGGATAGCAATCACCCCAAACAACTTATTAAAAATATTCCCATTGGACAATTTTTGCGTTTGAAAAGGAATTGTTGCAGAAATGAGGAGTTTGAGCGCAAGGCAGTGGAGATGTCTGAGCGCTTTCGTGAAAGAGGTTACGTGGAAAAGGATATCACGTCAGCCTACCAGAGGGCGATGCTCACCCCTCGGGCCCGCCTCCTGAACAAGACTAGGCGCTCGTCATCAACACGGGTTTGTTTTTCTACTGAGTATTCCCCCATAGCGGGTGAAATCAAATATATTATTAAGAAACATTGGCATGTTTTACAGAGTGACCCAGCCCTCAAACAAATATGCGCCGAGCCTCCCTTAATCTCCTTCAGAAGATCTCGTTCGCTTAAGGACAGATTGGTGCATTCTCTAATGCCCTCCCCCTCCCCTAAATCTACATGGCTGCCCCCCCCCACCGACAGGCTTCTATAGATGTGGGATCTGCATTCACTGCTCCAATTCCTCGGACTCGAAATATTTTTCTCATCCACATACAGGCATGAAATACAAAATCAATTCATTTATAAACTGTAACACAACACATGTCATTTACATTCTCAAATGTCCGTGTGGGTTGGTCTACGTAGGGCAAACAAAACGTGTCCTCAAACTCCGCATTGCCGAACACAAGGCTGCTATTCGTAATCAGAATATGGACTACGCAATAGCAAAGCACTATGCCCAAGCACATCATGGTTCTGCAGCATCTCTTAAATTTTGGGGTATTGAGAAAATTGTTCCCTCCCAGAGGAGTGGGGATATTATTAACAGACTGCTCAAAAGAGAAGCGTATTGGATTTATACATTGAACACTGTGGAACCACATGGATTGAATGAAGAATTAAATCTGTCCTGTTTTCTGTAAATGTATACATGTGTAATTTATGTCCTGTATATATATGATGGCTGAAATTTGTGTTAATGGGAGGAAATGTTGGTATTTGAGATTACACCCACTCACTGAGCGCTATCACAGTATTGGTTCATTATGGATACCTCCCAACTTAACTCTTTTCCAATAGGAGGTCATTCTCTGTGTGGAGGAAGTTATTTAACTGTCCCAACTTCACCAATACTAGTTTGACTCTGAGGAAGACGCTGTCTTGTCAAACGTTAGTCTTGGCATCTCAATAAACTGATGCAAGTGATTCGAGTGCTCCAGTCTGTTCCTTAATTTCTTCTGAATTTGTCCTTTTCTGTGAGCACCGACCTCTGGCAAGAGAGGGGCTGAAGCGCAAGGGGTTCCTTTATTTTCCTTTATTTTATTTCGCTTAATAAACATGTTCGAGTGAGGGAGCTGCCATGTGTTTACATCAAGCGTTATTTGATATTGGTGATGAATGAATATGGTTGACTATGTGACAAAAAAATTGAAATGCAATTAATTTTAAATGATTTTATGACCTATTGTAAGCTCTCGAAAAGGCCTTGTAGTTAACAGCAAGATCATGAGAATTGGCCGAGAAATAAGAAAGTTCATTCTATAATTTAATTTCATTTTGTTTGATTTGGCTGAGAAACTGATGTGATTTCCACTAGTCCTTCATCAGAGGACTTGCAGTCAGCAATTTTCCGCCAGAATTCCTCTCTGGCCTTATTAGCAGCAACAGTGTTGCTCTTTCCTGTTTTTTATATATTTACATTCTTCGTAACTGTCCATAATGACGACCCACTCCTCCTAGGAGATTTTCTTAATTTTTCTTATAAAGATTTTATTAATCACCCAGCAACCATTTACATTACATCCAACGAACAAGTGCATACATCAACCAACATGAATGCACTAACATAAATCTCAATTATAATTTCCCAAGTGTCCACCTGAGTATGCGCATGCAGTCTTTCAAGTGTCCAGCCCATAGATATATGCACGTAGATGCCGCCTCCCGGGTTGTCAGAAGGGTCAACACGGCCGCCATATTGTGTTGGGGATTCAGGCGGGGTCAGGCCACTCAGTCAATGTCTTTGAATGCAGCCCCAGTCATTTATTTTCACCTTCTTAAACCTTAAATGTCAATTAGCTTACTGATAAGTTATTAATATTTAAACTTTGAACATAACAAAATTTTACTCAGAGTCAATTATCTTTGGTCGTTATAGAACTACTATTAACTTTAATGAAGCATTTTTTGCATGAAAACCTGCATTTTTAAATTAAGCAAGTATCCTGTACCATAAATACGTGGCTGCCATATGTAACAAATAATATAGCTTAATACGTAACCCCATGCGATCTAACAGCGACAAAATATTTGGCTACATTCAGTACAGAAAAATAACTTAATTATAAATAGGTCTATGCACTGGCACTCAGCAACGTTAATTTTTTTTCCAGCGAGGGCAGCATTTCAGAACCCTGCTGAAAAAACCAGCACAGACCAGCATGTGCTGGTCTTACTTATGACCAGCATATGTTGTGTTTTGGACACATGTATGCTGGTTTATGCTGGTGACCAGCACATGCTGGTTTAAGCTGGTGACCAGCACATGCTGGTTTATGCTGGTGACCAGCATATGTTGTGTTTTGGACACATGTATGCTGGTTTATGCTGGTGAACAGCATGGACCAGCATATGTTGTGTTTTGGACACATGTATGCTGGTTTATGCTGGTGAACAGCATGGACCAGGATATGTTGTGTTTTGGACACGTATGCTGGTTTATGCTGGTGAACAGCATGACCTGCATATGTTGTATGTTTGGTGCTGTTCCATGCTGGTAGACCATCTTCACCACCAGCAGGATATAAAAATAATTTGGTCCTACTTTGTACCTGCCGATCAGATCCGCATTACAATAATAAACACAAAAAATAACTGCACTTGTTGAAAGTTACAGTAAAAAAACGAAGCCATGTGCCTCAAATACAAACATTTATTGACAGATCGTTAGAAAAAATAAGAAAATATACTGAAGACTGAGTACAAAACTGGGCACGTGGATTGAATACTGAATAAAAGACCATAAAAATAGATATATTTTCATAATCCAGAACAATCGCCATAGGGAACTACATAAGAACACAGGTAGTCCATAATATATCTCCCGTGGTGCAAAAATGGACCAGAGCAATTTTATCCTTCTCTCATTGAAGAGCAACGTTTTTACCAAAGCTTCTATCTCGGATACTGCGGCCGGCTGCTTTTCGTCACTGCATCTAAATTTGAAAGAGAAGAGCGATTAAAATGTAAATGTAGAACAAAAAACCATGTTTGTCCAGGTACAAAGTATACACTTGAAGAGCACAGGGGAAAAACAATCGGTCACATCTGAGCTGAATTGAGTTTTATCACCCCATCTGTTATTTATCCCAGCCGTTTTAAATGTGTCATTGTTTTACAAAATCTCTAATAATTTAATGTAACTTTTTTCAAACACATAAAGGAGACTGGAATAATGTGATGAAAACTTACTGCCAGTGGATATTTCCCAGGCTTGAGACCCAGTAGATTACTGGGCTGGACAAAGCTGGATTTTCAAAGTTTGAAACATGTAAATACCCCTGTAACTACTAATATGCTGTATAATCATTGTCACATTTGATTAACATAATCAGTATCATATTTGAGAAGTCATGTGATCAATACTCACAAGCAGTGGACTGGGTCCAGTCACCCCATTCTAAATAGATCTCACTTTGTTGGTGGAGCAGGACTGGGGGGCAACTCATCAGACACCAAGGCAGATGCAAAAAAAAAAAAAAAAAAAAAAAAAAAAAGGCAACAAGAAACAACAAGAAAAATATCTTCAAAACAGTAGATAATGACTGTAAATTTACTATATCACAGGGCTGTACAGTGCGAGCATTTCACTCGCATATGCGCCTGAAAATAGAGTGTGCCAGTAGAAAAAAAAAAAGGGAGCACGCATGCGAGTACGGATTTCAACCCTTTCATTCGCATTTTGCTCCTATAAATAAATCCATACAAAGTGGATCAAACTAGAAGTTAGGGCTGCGCGATAAAAGTATCACGGTAATTTTAAGCGCAATAAAAGTAACTTCCTCTATGGGGCAGACAGACGAGCTTGATTATTACCTTTTCTATGCGACACACCTTTAATTTAGAGGTGAACTGACATCAGAGGCCATTTGAAATGCTTCCGGAAAGAAAAGTGCGATTTAAAGTCCGCTAATTACCAGCGAGGTTGGACAGCTGCCTTCACCTTGGCATAATTAGCTAACCTTAAATCAATAGACCAGTTCGGTTTAAGGCCGGAAGTCCGCGCACGCATGCCCCATATAGCTGATGTGGGGCAAAAGGAAATATAGTGGCTATTTGTTGCATGGAGAGGTGCATAAACCGGTATCATAAAGACGGGGATATAAGGTTTTTTTGTGTTCCCCGTGGCAAGAGACAACGACAGGCGTGGATTCGAGCTATAAATCGGAAGAACTTTGTCCCGAATGATCACACTGGAGTCTGCAGTACTGATTTTATCATAGCTGGCCTGACTTTGTTGACCCAAATAATGTTGGCTTCGCTCGGGAAACAAATGAAAGGATCTCACACTGACGCAAGCTAAAAGGAAAGAGCGATCTGATCGGAGAAATATAGTTAAGGTACTGGTTGATATAAGTTATCTAAGCTGGCCCACTAATCGTCAAATAATTGTTTAATCTTTTGTTGTTCAAGGTGTTATTGTTTTGCAGTGTCCAGTTTTTGTATCCACATTTTGAAAAGGGACTGGCTTTGTTCGATCCTATAGGCTATATACGACTTTAATTAGATGTTAAACTCTACGAAAAAAAAAAAAAAAAAAAAAAAAAACATCAAGCCAAAGGGGGAATGTTAGTGCCATACGACGTTTACAGTCTAGGTAAGCTCTGAGGGGCTCACATTACAGAAATTAGCCCCTCAGAGCTAAGTGTAGGTGTGGTTTTCATTTCGCTGCTTGAAATAATAATTTGGTTTCCTTGTGATTTCGATTTCATAATTACTTGCTATATATAGCCAACAAAGTGGCATTTGCTTGCCAGTTAGTTTTGCGGACGTGAAATAATTTCATTAACAGCACTATGATTGGGTCCCACGCCTTAAGTCAGCTAATGGCTACAGTGTTCTTGCGACGAATTTGCATTGTTCAAAACAACCGGCAAGCACACATGATCCCAATCACCTCTTAACATGGATAAGTGCGCAGGTACACATGTAAAATACAAGGCCATATCATTACTGTCTGACTGAATGCTACACATTTGATTTCGGATTTTCATCTGTGCTGAAAATAACAATGTCAAGGACTTGCCTTGGCAGTATCTCGCCGATAGAGTCTCTCAAGTCTCTGTTGCGCTGAAGAAGTCAATGCTTTCAGTTTGTAGGAGAAAACTAATAGAGCTTAGTCTAGTTATATCGTAGGGGGGAAAAGAATATCGGATCCAGCCTGCTCTTTTTTCTGGCTTTTTATTTGCTAGAACGATTTTAAAAAGGGGGCGCCAATATGTTTTAGTGGAGTTTTATCGGTGAGAAAGGGGGTTTAGAATTTAACATTATTATTTAATATCGCGAATGCATATGCTGCGCCTGCCCTAGCAACCCAGTGTGTCATCAGTGACACGACAGCCGCCGTTAACGACATGCAACTGTCACGAATAGCAGCACTTGAAACTAAACTCTAAATTTCCTTAACTGGACGTACGCTTGCGTGATTTCATATCCTAATGTTTTTCTGGGTACCTAAACATCAATCGATATTTGGAGTAGGTTGAATACAGAATTCTTAATCTCGCCATCCAGACACAAAATGTAGGCTGCACACCCTAAAATGTTCCCGAACGAAAAATATTCCGGTTTATAGTCCGAATCCACGCTGTAAACTGCTCTTTACCATGGGGAAAGTGAATGAACTTATAATTCCCCACCTTTTAAATATGATTTGTGCATCTTCTGCCCCACATAGTCTGCAAAGAGCATGCGCATTCCAAATCTCACTTTTTCACGTCCTTAAACCGAAGGGGTCTATTCCCGTGTACTTTGCCTAACTTGCAGTCAAGCCAGTTATTCAGCCAACTGACCAATCAAAACAAAAATCTGGCCAATAATGATTAAGACGAGATAATGAGAAGCAGACAAACCGAACCAGGCTACCGTGTTAGATTGAGAGAATGTCAGTAATCTGAATAAATGGCAGACCTCTGAATTCCACCTCTCATCATTGCATTTTGACATAGCTATTATTAAAAAGATTTCTGAAAAATAAAATCATTTTAAGATGGCCCTGGTTTTTAAGCGTTTAAAAATATACGCAAAGTGGAAAACATTTTGTGAAGCATGTCAAACATGAATGTGAGAAATTATTTTCGAATTGCAAGCAACAGACAAATGCACCGAATTAATATTTGAACGGGACTAATTTGAAATAAAGTCATTCAAAGCTCTTGATTTTGGTTACTTTTGAGCGTCTAAATAGCCTACAGTGAAGGTGGAAAACATTTTGTTTCAGCGTATCGAACGTGACATGTAAATTGTTCACACATTCGCACACAGAGGCCAAATGTGAAACTAGAACTGATGTAGCAAACACATTCAGGAAGCTCTGTCATGTTTCATGGCCATTTAAATTTCAAAATGTGACAAATAAAAATGATATCTAAATAAATTAGACCACCAACCAATTTAAAATTGTTCATTGAGCAAATGAACTGTTTGATTGCAAATTGAGCAAAGTAAATGGGAAGGGGTGAAAGCAATTGTCGAGTAGAGGAGGATGATTGAAGACCTAAACTTTGCTTAGTTCTGCATGCAATTTGCCAGAATGTGTTTGCTTGATTACTACATTTGGCCGTTGTGTGCGAATCTTGTTCAATTATTAAGTAAAAAAAAAGCTAAAAATTTGCGGCACAGATTTGCCTGAACGTGCTTGCCCAGTCTTCGGTGCATTTGTCCATTGCTTGCAGTGCAAAAATAATTGGCAGTTGCTACGGATACGGCAGTTTTCCATTGCAATTCAATGTAGAGAGGTACAGCAGTCCCAATTTCAAACCCTGACCCTAACCCTAACCCTGACCCCTAACCCTAACCATAATCCCTAATCCTTATACTAATCCCTTCAAATGGACGGCCGTACCCATAAACTGCCGTATCTCTAGACCAGGGGTCACCAACTCCGTTCCTGGAGAGCTACCATCCTGTAGGTTTCTGCTCTATCTCCTATTCAGCACACCTGATTGAAGCAATTAGCTACTTAACAAGATCGCTAAGCTGGGCAATTGAGTGGCTAATTAGCTGAATCAGGTGTGCCAAATTGGAGGTAGAGCAGAAACCTACAGGACGGTAGCCCTCCAGGAACAGGGTTGGTGACCCCTGCTCTAGACATTGCGAAAATAATTTCTGTCTCACATTCACGTTTGATGCACTTAACAGTTTTCTACTTCGCATATATTTTTAGACGCTTCAAAACCAGGGCCATCTTAACATGATTTTATTCTTAAGAAATCTTTTTTAATAATACGTTAAAGTTTTCCGACTAGAGGTGGAATTCAGAGGTCTGCTATTTATTCAGATTACTGACATTATTTCAATCTGACACGGTAACCTGGTTCGGTTTGTCTGCTTCTCATGATCTCTTCTAAATCATTATTGGCCAGATTTTGGTTTTGATTGGTCAGTTGGCTGAATAAATGGCTTGATTGCAAGTTAGGTAAAGTAGGCTACACGGGAATTAATCCAAGTCCTGCTGTGGACCGCTGGATGAACTCAGCCAAGCGTGCCAGGCGACTTGACTACAAAAAGCTGTGGGACAGGGATGTTTTCTGTGTTTAAATAACTGAGCAGTAGGCCCAATGATGCATTACAATGCAAGTGTTTGGTACGTTGTTTGAATTTTAATAATAAAATTGTGAAAATTCATAGTGCTCCTAAATTTTTTCTGTGCTCCTAAATTTTTTCATTTAGGAGCACCTGTGCTCCTAGTGAAAAAGCTAAGCGTACAGCCCTGTATTATCGCATTTTCTAGCAGAATCATACATGTTGGCAGAAATGAAACAATCATGCCTCCTCTTTGTCCAAAATGCTATTGATTGTTATTGATGGAACAATTCTCAATGTCTTTGGATTAGTCCAGTCAGCAATATCGACAAGCTAGCTCTGTAAAGCCAAACTGCAGACTTTCAATTACACTACTGAATGTTAAAAACCAAGTGTGCATTGCTGGTCCAACAGAAACATTTATTCAGTTCCAAGAGAAGAAATAAAGCTTTGATGCAGTGGGCCTTTTCATTGCAAATTATCCTCTTTAGTGACAGAATACACTTACATGCAGGCTCTAAGCAGACCGGTTATGTTCTGGCAAGAAATGATTACTCATGAGCTAAAGTAATATGCATACACATGTTCGTCATCACCTTAACATTATCATTACTGTATTCAAATAACATGTGTTAGCTACTCAGTTCCTTTAGTTAACTGCAAAAAGTGTCATTAAATGAAGATGCACATTTTTAAACAGCTGAATTAAAGTTATATGCCAGGTCAAATATAATTGAGGAGTTAAGGACTAATACATAACAAGACACCTCCCTTACACACCAAACAAGATTTTAAAAGCTAAATCTCGCAAACTAACTTATATTAGCTTGTGACAGTCAAGTAAACATTCAATACATCTAACATAGGTAGCCATGTTAGCTTCTGGTTGCTATTCACTGATTTCACGCAGCCGCCATTTTGAATCGAAAACGAGGCTCAGGTGGGATGAGCTCTCAGCTGTCAAGTGCGGTGCGCCTTACCCCAATGCGTCACCCAAGCTCAATGTCCTCAACCTTGAGCTGTTACCTAAATTAACAATTACTGACATTAAAAAATGGGCCGAGGAGGGATTACGGATACCAAAGGCAGTCTTACTAAAAAGGCTACACCAATTTAATCAAAGGCTACATTACAAATATCGAAGTTCGCATCTCTTACACTGGTGGGACACAACTGATAAATGCTAACTAGTACAGCGAATACGATTGGTCTTAACTAAGCTCCTTTACGTGTTTGAGATAGAAATGAAGTGTAGTTGCATGTCAAATTATTATGCAAGTTTGTGCAAACAGCGTTTGATGTTATCGTTAACAATTGCAGGGCTCGATCTTCGCACTCGCCCGAGATCCGTGGCGACTGAAAATTCGTTAGGGAGACCGAATAAGCTCAGATTGCTCGCCCAGCTGGCGAGTGAACATTCCGCATTATCGTCATTGAATATTCGCGCAATCCAACCGCATAATTGATCTTTATGCGCAAGTCAGCAGTTCAAACAAATTCCGCCTTCTTATCCTCATTTTTTACGCAATGTTGCTTGATTGGTCGTATGGTTTCCTGCCCAGTGGTGCATTTCCCGAAATCACAGATGCTACTTACATAGTTGGACCCATTGACTGTGAACGGACGAACTATCTAAGTTGCTAATTTAGTTAGCAACTACGCTTTTGGGAAACGCACCCCGGAACGAATTCTAAATCCACTCAACTGTATATTAAAAAAACACCCAAAAACATTAACCAAAACTTGGGCTTTCAGTTTATTTGTTCAAGCACATCACATTAACCTCCAGCAGTTAACCATGAGGTTGCTCACTAGCTTTGTTGAAGATTATATTTCAATATTTCTCATCATATTCATCAGTAGATCAATTGCCATGTTGAATAACCATAATCAATAATCATAATCAGTATCCATATCATGCATGAGCAGCTCACACACACATAAGCAGTGCAAACGCACACGTACACATGTACATACACACAAATACACACACACACACACACACACAAGCAGATCACACACAGACACACACACATACAAGCAATTCAATTCACACATGCATGAGCAGTTCACACACACATAAGCAGCACGCTTCTGTAGCTTTGATTAGTAAGCAGGCTTCTGTTTAGTTGATTCAAAAACATAATCAGGTGATGCATTTGATTTCTGTAGCTTTGATCAATATTTGTTCAGTAAAATCATTAGTTGTTACTGGAAAAAAAAAAAAAACATTATCAATTGAATCATTTATGTATCTACTTGTATCCTATTCCTTTGGCTGTATTTTTCCTCTCTTGACTGTAATTTTCCAGTCCATTTTAGTATATATTCCTTTTATTTTTTTAAAAATCCTATACTTCTATATTCTACCATGGTTTAACAAAACAAAGTTGGAGAGTAAAAAAAAGTTAAAGATAAGATGGTTACAACCCATGAATTGTGATTGGAGCAAAGTTTGTTAGAGATAAGATGGTTACAACCCATGTATTTTGATTGGAGCAAAGTTGGTTGAGTTTTTCCCATAAATACTGCTCTGTGAAGAATGCCGAGTTAGCACTGCCTGGCCAGGGACTGCTCACCGTGGGAATAAAGATGGCTTCTGAAGATTTTGTCTCCCTCCGATTATTCACGAACAAGGCAACCTCAAAAATATGTAAACATCTAGTCGGGAAACCACAACAGCTCTCATCGCTAAATTAATATTTTTGCGTTTCTTCGCTGAAGTACGTTAAAAGCGAACTAGCAAAACAACTCGTAAATAAAGAAATATAACGTGTTTTTGGAGCGGTACTTAACGCACATGCAAATTGACTCGTGCACGAAAATATGCAAGTCTGAGTACGGGGACTCCAGTATGCTCTCTGCTAAAATACGGTACCGGAGCGAATTTACTTACTGCGTGTGCTTAGTTCTGTAGCCGCATATTAATTAAACGCTCCAGTTTCATTGCTAGCTGGCTGACTATAATTCATCAACAAGATTTACGGACACTGAAATGCAATGGTAAGTTCGGTGACTCCTCGGAGTTCAGTAGGGGACAGCTGGTACGAAAGTTACATTTTTCACATGGACGTCATTTTAAAAGATAACGTTACAGACCGAAAAAAATTTCGGAGCGAATAACTACTTTCGTGTGTGCTCTGTCAATATCAGGTGCTAAATCATCACCATATATATTGACTTCGCATTGTTTGACGTCGAACGGAAGTTGCGGATTGCTTCTTTTTTCATCCAGCCGGGATGAAAGTAATGCACGGGCAGGGCAAAAGTAACGTGATCAAATTTACTGGAATCTTTTTAAATTTCTCGTTAAAACAGAAGCAAAAACAGCCAGACATTTGTTCTAAACATTTTAATTGGCTTCAAATGTTCCAAAAGTGAACGTGAACATGTTTAATGTGCAAGGTCTATTTATAAAAATTATCCCAGATAGCAAGCACCTCCGCTCCGGATCTTCCCCGGCTCTGTGCCGACTCCAGCTGATCCGGCTCAGAGCCGGGGCAGATCCGGAGCGGAGGAGCTTGCTATCTGGGATGAAATTACTCATCACAGTTGTGACAGATATAATGAGTGGCACCCTCAGTGCATGCCTCATGCGACCACGGCAGACAAAAGATGCACCGCACCCACACTTCTCCAGGCAAAGATGAGGCAAATGTCTCCCCACAAACAAGATATTTCTCATCCTTGCCCCGAGAAACTGTGGTTTGCAGTGTGTCCACTAAGCCTCGTTTTCTTTGGGAGTTTTGAAGAGGACTGTTTTCTCTGGCCCCTCTGCCGACTCTCCTCCTCCAAAGCAGCTTTCACCAGGGTGTCGGTCAGTATTGCTGTTGACCTGCAACATTCAATGAGATTATAGTCAGAATCAGCTTGTTTTTATACAAGCAAGAGAACCAAGACGAGTTAAAAATGACACTATGCTCACCTCTTTCGGCCTCTCCTTTTATTTTCTTTCCTCGAGCCAGCCTTTGGATATGGGCGAACCTTTTCTGGGCTGAACCTCTGTACTGGCGTGCCACTAGATGTTCCTGGAACCACTAGCATACCTAGATAGATGGTATGCACTGGCGATGGAGCTGGCGCTGGTGATGAAGGGGGCGCTGGTGATGGAGCTGGCCCTGGCACTGGGGATGGAGCTGGTGCTGGTGCAGGACGGTCAGTCACATAAGCTGGAGCAAAGTCTGCCTCACTGAAAATATCTGGATTCAAGGGCCAGATACCGGTACACTCGAACCCAGACCAATTGTCCAATTGTCTGCTGAACTGTTAATGTAGTGCTTCAGAGGGCCAAAAACGCTTCGGTCTAGCGGCTGAAGACGGTGGGAGCAGTGGGGTGGAAATGACAGGAGTACAATGCCCTGTGACTTGCAAAAGTCAATAGCTACCACAGAGAGGTGTGATGCATGATTGTCTAAGAGTAGCAGCAACTTTGACTCGGGGTCACGCGGTGTGTCTTGCAAAATGCTGTAAAAAGGCCAAAAATCTGTCTCCTCCATCCACCCGATCCATTGGCAGAACCAGTGGAGCCAGGAGGACCATCCCGGATGAAGTGGTCATGGAACTTCTTCCTTGGGAAGATAAAGTAAGGGGGAACAAAGTTGCCTTGTGCGTTGGCAGCAAAGGCAATGGTCACCAATGTCCCTCTTTCCCCGGAGGTCACAGCACTGACCTGGCGCTGGCCCTTAGTGGCAATGACTTTGTCTGGCACTTGAACCGTTAGGTACCTGAAATAATCAGTGAAATGAATTATTGCTGGTGCAAATCACTGTTGCTTTTAAATTTATCATCTAAATATAAATTTTACCTGTTTCATCCATGTTCCAGATGTCATTTGCCTCAAAATTATAGCGGGTGAGGACAGTCTTTAGGTTGTTAAAAAACGCGGTCACGTTGGTCTTGTTGAAGCTGGTGGAACGGGACATGCTGGTGGCTTGAGGTCGACGGATGGACAGGGTTCTGTTATGCGCTCGAGGAAGGAGGTGAGCCAATCCTTCCCTGCCATCTGGTTTTTTCTTCCATGAACATGGAGTTTTGAGGCTAATATTTTCGGCCAGCTCATATGCAAACTTTAGCACCTAAAAAAGCATAAAAGGAGGTTAATTCCCAGATAGCAAGCACCTCCGCTCCGGATCTGCCCGGCTCCAGCTGATCCAGCTCAGAGCCATGGCAGATCCGGAGCGGAGGTGCTTGCTATATGGCGGTAGTGGTGTAGCTCTGTCTGCGGTGTTACTCACACCTCTTTAGGACTCAGGCCAAAATATATATCGGCTGCTCTCTTTATATATTCCTGCAGTTTCTTCTCCTATTCTTCTGTGAAGACTTTGTTGTGAGCCCTGTACCCCGGGGCCCTTGTCTGCTGCCCTCTTGCCTCTGCCCTCCTCTTGCAGTACCTGAACAGGGTGACATGACAAACGCCATGCACCGCTGCTGCCCTCCTTATACTATCGCCTCTTCGGACATCAAAAAGGCCCTTGCGTAAACCTCCGGTCAACCGTTCCTCTCTGGGTAGTTCTGACCCTAACTCTGGGCATTTTCTGTCGGTAAAACATAACACACATTTTTATGGAGCTTTTAAACACAAAATGCGTCAAGCATTAGCAGAGAGGGACGAACGTAACTGTTGCTACTTCAGTCCCGACGGTGACTCCTGACATTTGAACAAGGATTACTTCCAACGTGGAAAAATTCTGACATTTCAAACTGCACCATATGTTACGGAACTAAATCACCGATCATTTCATCATAAATATGACACATGGAGCGATAAAGACAATCTTTAAATCGAAAAAGTTTAGCATTTGTCTGAATTTACTCACCGCTGTGGAAAACTGTCTTCTCGGTCTTGTGCCGCGAGGAAGACTGGACGCCTCAAGAATGTTCGCGGTTGTGGAGAGGGGCGCGAGCTGCACATGCTGACCTAGTATGACGCATCGAAGTGCGGATGGCTGTGAGTAAATCGCCGTGTTACTTTGGTCCAGAGTTACTTTCGCACCGGCGCTCTCTTACTTTCTACTGATCATCGGCTATGTCACTTGTTCGGTCCCTATATTGTCTTCCCAGTGAGTGAGTAAGATCCGAGATCTCCGTTTTTTTTTCTTCACTTCAGCTTATTCCTTCAGGGTTTTGTAACGGGGGCTAGATAATATTGGTGCTTCCGATTTTGCAATAGGTTTTGCACACGTTCGCTTTGTCAGAGTGCCCATTCCTTTCGATCAAGGACGCCACTTTCCTAACTCTTACAGCAGTGGCGTCGTTAGCCCTGGGCTTCCGGGGCTTTAGCCCCGAATGTTTTAAATCTTTCCCCGGACGGTTTTTCCCGGCAAAAATTACAGTTTTTAATACAGAAATAGACACGTCAAAATCGCCCACTTCAGGCAGTCACAGCCAGAGGTGACTCTGGTCACAACTCTCATAGCCCCGGCCGCGAATTTTTTTTCCCTGAACCTTTCAGGCAGTATGGTAGACTCTTGTCCAATCAGAGATCGACGCGAACATGACGCCATGCATATTTTTCAAATATCAGAAGTTGCATGGCGTTGTATTTGACAGTTAACCACTCACAGGGCAAGAATAATCAAGTGGCAATTGAAGACACGGCTTCTCTCCCCCATGCGATCTAAAAACTACAAAATAATGGGCTACATTCAGTACAGAAAAATAATTTAATTATAATTAGGTCTATGTACTGGCACTCATTTCAGAACTCTTTAGCGAATGATGGTAATTTTGGTGACTAGTATGTGGTTTCGTCCGTTTATATCGGACAGCTGTATTTTTTACAGCAAGTTGCGTGACCGTGCTGCAAAAACAGATGTGCGTACTTGTCGCCGAAATTACCTTCAGTCGCAAAAGAGTTCTGAAATTCCGCTCTCGCTGGAAAAAAAAAGATACCGTTGCTGAGTGCCAGTGCATAGACCTATTTATAATTAAATTATTTTCTGTACTGAATGTAGCCCATTATTTTGTCGCTGTTAGATCGCATGGGGGAGTGAAGCCGTCTCTTCAATTGCCACTTGATTATTCTTGCCCTGCGAGAGGACAACTGACTAAGCCATACAACTTCTGATATTTGAATAATATGCATGACGTCATGTTCGCGCCGATCTCTGATTGGACAAGAGTCTACCATACTGCCTGAAAGGTTCAGGAAAAAAAATTCGCGCCCCGCCCGCCCCCTCCAGCCCCACGAGCCCAGACCTATGCTGCGTTCGAGACAAGTCGGAACTGGGATCTTTCCCAATTGAAAACTCAGAGTTCCGATTTCAAAGCGTTCGAGACGCACCAGGTCGGAATAACCCAAAAATGGCGGACCGCGACAAACTTTGCATTCATAGTGCTTCACGTAGGGCCCAAAAAACATTACAAATTACAGGTGGTGTTCGATTGCTCTTTTTCAAGTAGGAGGTCGGAAAGATCCCCGTTCCGACTTGTCTCGAACGCAGCATTAGTTGCCTCAACAAAGTAACGCGGAGAGACGTCTATGGATATCCGAAGCTTTTTCTGCCCAAAGGCGAGTCAAGAAAAACCAACTTCAGGTAACTTTACCTTATTATTCATAATGTTTACAACGTCTAATGTTTGTAAGGTAGGATAGCTAGCTAGCTAACGTCAATGTTTGCTAAGGACCTTCGCTTAGCTATGTAAGCCAGCAACGCTTGCACATGTTTTGCAAAACATGAAATAAGTTCTGGACCGTTTATGACAGAGATGAGCTGTAAACAGCATCTGAATCGTGAAATTCTCTGCTTTCCGAGGGTCCTTGAATGGTGCCTCTGTGACAACAAGGGACCATATAGGGTGCGTGTGTTACTATTGTGAATCACTTTGTTACTTGTTTGTTATTAGCTTTATTATTACTGTCATCACTATGATCAATCATTTGTCTTCAGAAAGTTCCCATTGGAAGGCATTGGTCTTCCATTTATCAACAGATGGGCTATTTTCCAATATAACACTTTTATGAGAGCCAAAGTCATCATTACATCTACTAAATTATTGTTGGTATATGATAAATGTTGACAAAATGTTCATTTTTTGCTGTTAGTTGCTGATGTTTACTATATTGTGGGTGTATACTAGGCATTTAGTGGTAAAGTCCGCCTCTATGGTCATGATCAATTAACTGTAACTCGCAGAGGAAAAAGTGTATTTGCACAAAACTTCACATGTAGCTTCAAAACACCTAAGTACAACTTTTCACATTTGAAAAAAAGAAAATTCCCTGGTTGATTAGGGAGATATTCAACAAAACACAAGTTTTCTTTTACTGGGCGATTTTATTATTATTATTATTATTTGTGTGTGTGTGTGTGTGTGTGTGTGAAATATGGCATGCTCACCCAAAGGTAAGGTATAAATGTGAATTTACATTGCAGCAGATAAAATGGCAGGTTTCCCTGAATCATATAATGTATAATACTTGGTACTACCTGAAAAAATAAGCTCAAAATTTGAAAAATTATAGAACTATTTCCAGTTTTTAGGTCTATGTAGGCTTTTAAGGGAACATTATTTTTGGCTCCAACATTTCCTGCCCACTGGTATGATTACACTAATGGAATACGCTAATGACCGTTGTCTTGGCAGGGTTGAGAGCTTCGATGGCTATAGTTCTTCACCATTTATTAGTTTCAGCAATCTCCTCTGTTGTTTTCTATGCTTAATGCGGGCATTTGACGTTTCGTCTCCACCTCAGCCTCGTTTTCGCTTCGGAAATTTTCAAGATGGCGTCTTGCGTGATATAAGTCCATAGTGGCAACGTCTGCACATCGACCCAACTAGCTAGCTATCCTGCCTGTCATTAAGCAATTTCGCGCAATGCTTAGCTTTTGCGGTTTTCAGACAGCTGTAAATATTTTCATGATGCTGTATTATAAAAGCACGTAATACCCACAGTTATCAAGCCAGCTATATCAGCTTAACTCCCAAACATCAGCTAGTATACGGTACGACTTGAACATAATAGCAACCTACCGGCCAGCTGACTTGACATTGAACGTTAGCCACGTTTGAATTTCGATTTTCTGATTGACGAGCTTGCTAGCTAGCGAGCTTGCTAACGTTACGTTCGCCTGAAGTTGCGTAAGTACATCTAAACTAATGCCTTTAGCTTGTTACGTTAGAAAGCCATAAAAGGGGTTAAGCCTCAATTACAAAATATTACTGATTTACTTTTCACATACGGGGAAATAAGACCTCAAAATCTCAAATATTACCGTTACTTTAGATTGACCTCGCCTGAATGAGCTGTGAAGCTCGCTGATACGATCAGTAATGCACGCGCTCCAGCTCCATGAAGACCAATGAACGGTCATCCGCCGTCCTTCCCAGCGCTCTCTCTCGAACATGGAGCGCGATTAAAAACCGAAGTTCCTTGACGTTGACACGTTCATGGGGCATAGCTAACAGTAAGCACTCTCATCGATTTGCCAAGCATAAATGTTCCGTCTTAATGTCTTGCAAATATAAATAATTCACTTCACTTAATAAATATTACTTAGATTTTAAGTTATTTTAAAAATTGATGTTGTGACAATTTAAATTGATATCAAATACTGAATTAAATATTTATTGGTAAATATTAATATCTCACAGCAGAGAAAGGAAATACAATTATTGCTGTGAAAGTCTTTTATGAGTCTACTATTATTCCAATGACATATTCCAGACTTCATCATGTCTAATCTGTTGCATTACTGTTTCAGTGACATGGCTTATTCTTCGCACTTGCTGTTCGTGTCTTTTGATCAAATCCTCTGCCAAATAACTAATGTAATGAAATGATATTAAAAGTTTAAGAATGTATTTTGTGTCATTAACAGTACTTATTTATGCTTCAGTAATTTGGCCTGTAAGCCTAATTATTACCAATTGTGTGTGCATGTGTGTGTGCACGTGGCTTCTTTAAAAAGATGTGACATGCAGTTGTTGGTCCACAAGTTTAGAGGTAATTTCCTGCATCATGTTCTGCTAAATTCTGATTGAGCATGGTCCAGACCTACTTGAAACGGCAGGTCCACCTTCCCCTGTGCCCCATCCCCATCAGCCAAATTCGGTTGGCAACCTGAGTCAGGTATGTTTACTTACCTGAGTTTCAAAACAACAAAAAAAAGAAATTAACAAAAAACTGTATAGTGTTCTTCCTCTCAAAAAATAATATGAAAGTCGCTGCAAATCAAACACAGACAGTACTTGTCTTGCAGTCTTGTTGACTGTGTACAGTTTTAGTTGTGTAGGATGGGCCACTGAAGTGTGATTGGCTGTTGAATGTTGACATTTTTTATGCAACATTTGCATGGGGACTGTTAATAAGAAAAGTACTCTTACCCCTAGCCCTAGAACATCTGTAATCTTAAAACAATGGAACTCTTTACACTGGGGTTAGACCACACTAAACCCCATTGTGGTTCCAAAGGGCAAAACTGCTGTAGGCTAATAGGGGTTAGCCAGTGCAGTGCCTGAGTGGGTTAGGTGTTAGCCAATGCAGTGCCTGAGTGGGCAAGCTCAACTGAGGGCTGCCCACAGAAAGCCCACAAAGAGCCTCAAAGGGGACAATTTGCCGTAGGCTACACCTGGGCTAATCCACTGGGGTCCCACATGGGATTAGTGAGGGTTGGCCATGCCCAAACTGCATACAGTTAACCCATTTTGGGCCCACACAGGCGTGTTTGCTGGGCTGTTTCTTGTTGGTGGACCTGCTTCACCCGAAGCTACACCAGCAACAAAACAGCAAAGACCAGCATGGAGATAATGCTGGTTTGTGCTGGTCTATGCTTGCAGACCAGCATAGATCAGCACCAAACCAGCATGGAGACGATGCTGGTCTATGCCAGTCCATGCTGGCAGACCAGCATAAACTAGCACAGACCAGCATGGATATAATGCTGGTCTGTGCTGTTATACGCTGGTCTATGCTGGCTGACCATCAACCAGCATGGAGATAATGCTGGTCTATGCCAGTCCATGCTGGCAGACCAGCATAAACTAGCACAGTCCAGCATGGATATAATGCTGGTCTGTGCTGGCTGACCATCAACCAGCATGGAGATCATGCTGGTCTGTGCTGGTCTATGCTGGTCTACCAGCATTGACCTGCATTATCTCCATGCTGGTTGATGGTCTCCCAGCATTGACCATCACCAAACTAGCATCAACCAGCATGGAAATAATGCTGGTCTTTGCTGGTCCATGCTGGTCTGCCAGCATTGACCAGCATAGACCAGCATTATTTCCATGCTGGTTGATGGTCAGCCAGCATTGACCAGCATAGACCAGCTTTAACCAGCACAAAACCAGCATCGACCAGCACAAAACCAACATGGACTAGCATGGAGATAATGCTGGTCCGTGCTGGCAGACCATCATGGACCAGCTTGGGCCAGCAGCAAACCAGCATGGACCAGCATTTAATCAGCAGGGACCAGTATTGACCAGCATGATTTCCATGCTGGTGCATGCTGGTTTTTTCAGCAGGGAACTCTTTTGCGAATGAAGCCGCTTTCACACTGGACGCGAAACAAATTTTTTGCACGACAGATTACATTCAAAGTCGATGCAAAGACGCGAATACACGCATTTCGTGCTAGCAAGCCAAAGTGATATCGAACTGTGTGTCATAGCTTGCACGCCAATGTATTTAGCTACATAGCCAACAGGCTAGCGAGCAAAAAAGGCTACAGTTCGCTTACAATGGAACACTCGCAAGCAAGCTATTTGGCTACTTAGCTAGCAAGATAAAGAGACGTCGATATCTATAATGTTATAGTTGGCATGCCAATGTATTTAACATCCTAAAGTCGCTTTCACACCGGACGCGAAACGAATTGTTCGCACGACAGATTACATTCAAAGTCAATGCAAAGATGCGAATACTCGCAAAAATGCGTGTATTTGCATCTTGCATTGACTTTGAATGTAATCTGTCGTGCGAAAAATTTGTTTCACGTCCAGTGTAAAAGCCGCTTCATTCGCAAACGAGTTCTGAAATGCCGCCCTCACTGGAAAAGAAATTAACGTTACTGAGTGCCCGTGCATATGTAACAGGTTGCATTTTTATGTTGTTTATAATTACACAAAGATTTGCTTTTATTTTGATAAATTTCTTACAGTACAGCATGACCCCTGCGTTGTCTGAGTACTGCCCCCCCTCTAATATTCCCCCCTGCCAATCACCTCTTCCCTGTCTTTGCCACTCTGGGGAAGAGGTATGCCATCTGTTCTTAACACTATTCCAAATCTTATTAAAATCCCTTTCCTATACTGTCATCCACCACTTTTGGAGATATGATTGTTAACATACTTCTCGAGTGAACACTTAGATACATATATTACGGTGGTGGCTTAACTATTTCCATGTATTTCATCGTATGATAGCATCACATGGTGTAACATAAGCCTGTGACTAGCCTGTGGCTAGCTAACCCCTTGTTGTCATCATTAGTTGGCTTGGGGCTAGCGTTTCAGATTATTTAGCATTTTCATTGTCATTCATTGTAGGAGTTTGGGAATCTGAGGGAGCGCTGTGACCCAGCAGCTGAAATACTGTTATCAGTTTGCAGGTGTGTCATCGTTTTTCGGTCATTCTGTGATTGTGCTTTTGTTTTATTTCATTCCGGCCTTGACCAGTTAGCTTCTGGTCCTGGCATGCTAGGTCTCGCTAGCATTTATGTTTACAGGTCAGCTAGACTGGCTAGCTTCCCGTATTGTTGCAGTGTGGGGCTAGTCTACTTTACTGACATAACTTAGCAAGACTAGCGAATGCGTTCGGGTAATTTTTCATGATGCTAATTCGCATTGTCATTTTAATGTTATTACTTTAATACTCCTGTGCTTGGGTATTTTGTGCTAGTTACCTGATTTGCCCTGTCTTTGCCACTCTGGGGAAGAGGAGTTTGGGAATCTGAGGGAGCGCTGTGACCCAGCAGCTGAAATACTGTTATCCGTTTGCAGAGAGAGCAAATAAAATCACCTGAGAACGAGCCCCGCTGTCCGGACGTCTTTTTAAAATCACAACGCAGAGTATAACGTCCACCGGTTACACATAGACCTATTTATAATTAAATTATTTTTCTGTACTGAATGTAGCCCATTATTTTGTCGCTGTTAGATCGCATGGGGGACAGAAGCCGTGTCTTCAATTGTCACTTCATTATTCTTGAATTGGAAAACGTGTAAAACCATCTAGAATTGGCCAGGACTAATTGCTGTCAATAAAGGGATGGATATTTGCCCCCGAATTTTCAGATCTAGCGCTGGCCCTGACCCGCCATTACGAGTTATCTCGTAGTCGGCAGTTAACGCGTTAAAATTGTTTGAAAATTTTTTGAGTTGTTATGATAAAAATCATTGATTAACCTCTACCCCCACTGACTAATGCCGTAGGTAGGCACTGCTTCCACCGACACAAGATGGCGCCCGCGTAGACCCATCGTTCCAATGGACAGAAGCAGCGAACGTGGCATCTACGTGTATGTATCTGTGTGTCCAACCAATGAGTATAAAACTTCATACGGGTCTCCCATTAAGCAGGTGGCGGCGCCCCCTGGTGGCTCGGGGGGAGACAACCCGCCGTGTTACTGATCCTGGATCAGACATAGCTTGTGAAACATACAGAACGCGATCGGTTATTTTATGAACGGAAATGGGGTAAATTGCCGCATGAAACGCGCTTTTGTTGAGAGCAAGTACAGTGTTGAAAGCACAAAACCGCCATTAACAAAGAAAGATTACGACCACCGTTGTAGTACCAATTATCTCTGATCGTGAGTTCGGGGTTCATTGAACTGGCTCACTGAAGCGTAGCCTGTCTGTGTGCGTCTCCCATGAAGCCGCTGGCGGCGCCCCCTGGTGCCGCAGGGGGAAATGACCCGCAGTGTAACTGATTTTGGATCAGGGATAATGTCCTTAACGGAATGTACAGCACGCGATCGGTCATTGTGTGAGCGAAAATAGGGACAAATGACGCATGAAACGCTGCTTTGTCGAGAGCGCGTTGGTGTTGAGAGCACAAAAAGGAGGTTATCAAAGAATGATTACGACCACCGTTGTGGTACCAATTATCTCTGATTGCGAGTTCAAGGTTTGTTGAGAAGGCTCATTCAAATATTCATAGGTACCAAAAACCTCTCTTCCGATATTCCCACCGCCATATTTGTGTCCGATTCCACTTTTCTCTCTCACTCATGACAGCAAACACGGTACATTTAAATGAGGAAGAGAGTCAGCGTTATTCATAAAAAAACATCAGTAATCGATTGTGATCCATGTTTACTACCCCTTACTTTGTTTGTTACCATTTCCGAAGTGTCCGCCCCAACTAACATTTCCTGACATTGTGGGTGAATGACCCCAGTCCGGGCCCTAGGATAGAGGGGTCACCACACACCTGCAGGTTTGTTCCAAAGAATGGACACAATCTCCAGAGTCTGATGCAATTGAGTTTATTATATCTCGCTCAAAGTGAAAAAAACAACAATCTGGGCTGGTCTGCACACACCAAGAAGCATTCATATCCCATCAATCGCCCCACACCGACTGACTACCAATGGTCGAACCCTCATATTTATTGACCCTTTGACACGTTTCTTTAGGTGGGACTAAACATGACTTTTCCCACCTTAGTCAACATTTTAACTTTTTGATTGGTTCATTGTCATATAGCAACACTCCACCCTTAGTAACAAGCTTGGCATTACATCATGGTGTAAATTCATTTTTTGCCGCCAGGGATGCTCGAAGACCATATCTGATCCTCCCAAACCTAGAGTTTACTAGAAGGTCAACTTTGGGTGCCCCAGAAGACTGGCTCTGTGGAATTATCCAGAATAAACCGGAGTGCGCCGGTTCCTAGGAAAGGACTTTGCATTCGTTGACTACCAATATGGTCATTTCGGAAGATTAGCTCATCAAGCCGGCCTGCTATTGGTTGCTATCTGATTTTCTCAACAGATTTATGAGTTTTTGTTTCATTCCCACTACTTTTTCTACAGCAGTTTGCAGGCCATATGAACCTGGCTCAGTTTTCTTTGGAGAGTGGTAATCATGTTTATTCTTTGAATTTAAAACATTTCCCCACCACCTCATACAGAAGAATTGTGGCACATTTATATGGCTCAAGTTAAGGGAACACAATGACCTTAATTCAGTTAAATCTTAGGAGCCTCAATCTGTTGATTTAGGAAGCCCAAGTGATTGTGAATCAGTTTCACTAGCTTTTGATGCAGGCAACATTGTCAACGGGTGATTGGAAAAGCAAAACCAAGAGAAAAACAAAATAGTTACACATATGGTGGTCCCAGACAATGCTCTCTCCTTATTCTTCATAATTAATTATTCTTAGTCTTGTATTCCACTGTTGTCACAATTTGTGGCATGGGGCGGGGTCTGTGGCCCAATCGAGTCGCAATATATTTCCCACTACAATATTTATATATACCTTGAAAGCAAGTACGGATGCCAATCAATATGCAGTTGCAGGATTCGTGAGCAACACTAGAATCTGGAGACAAAGATGTCTACATGATAAGAGGACATTAAGTAAGTCAGCGACAATTATCAACTGTGTTATCTTGGCGGTTAAGCTTGTTTGTTTTGAAGTAGGCTACGGCTGAGGCTATGCAGGCTACAGGTGCGATTTCTCATGTGGTGTATTATGGTCATTTGCCTATTCTGATCTTAAAAACAACGGACTACCACACGTTTTTCGATGTGCTTATCAGTATTTATTTGAACGATTTTATTACCAGTTGCAGGTTTAGGCAGTTTAATGTTTTTTTCTGTTGCTATTCTGTTTCCTAATCTTAAAAAGGTAACCTAGCTAATACTCCAGGCTGTTTATTTTTACTGGCAGGTCTAAGCTGATTGGTCACCATTTTAAAACGTTGCATTCTGTGTCAAACGCAAAGAAACGTTCGCTAGAAATGAAACGTTAAAAAGAGAAACATATGTTAATGAATGTAATAAGCCACTGTTTGCAGTCTACCTTAAATGAAAGTACTGCTTAGCAAAACTAGTGTTTGTCAAACGCAATGTATATTAGCAAAAGTTATGTCTTCACTCGTCTCGCTCAGTTTGCCAACACTACCATTAAGATAAGCGAAACCGGGGCGCTAGCGAGCTATAATGGAGTAAGACGCACTTTCTCGAGCTCCTGCAGAGTCTCTCCTAATAATATATTTAATTACATCTATTCTCAAAATTACACGCAAAATGTGGTAACTATACAACTAACACTCCTCGACGAGGTTAACAGGCGGAAAAATAGTCATCGATGGCATCAAATCTCTGGAAATATAAATACGAAGGTCGGTCCAGCACAAGGCCAAAAACCTCCTCGACTACGAGTCTAGACGAATCCGACCCGCCCCCACCCGTGCCTGGAGTAAGTACGAGCATGGATACCGCAACAATTAAAGCTGATATCCTCTGTTCGCTGAGAAAGGACATATCGTCAATAATTAGAGAGGAGTTGAGGAGTGCGCTGGCAGAGGATTTTGAATCGCTGAAGAAGGAAATAAAGGACGTGAAAACGGAGATGGCTAACAACACCGCGGCTATCCGTACAGAGGTTGAGCAGGTGAAAGCTAACATGAAGGACGTCGAGGTTGGACTCTCAACGTGGTCGGATGAGGTTGTATCGGTACAGACTGTGGTGGTGGACCTTAGGAAGCAAGTCGACGAATTAAAAGAAAAGTGCGAAGACATGGAGGGGAGGATGAGGAGAGGGAATATCCGGATCGCGGGTGTAGCTGAACAGCCTGGGTCGAGCTCCCCCACCGCGGTTTCCAAACTCCTAAAGGGAGTGTTGCAGATGGACAGAGAGGTATTAATCCAACGTTCACACCGCAGCCTAACACAAAGAAAACCCGGAGACAAACCTCGTGTAATTATTGCGAAGCTACATGATGAGGGAGACGCCATGGACATTCTGAGAAAAGCTAGGGACCGGAGCGGCCAGCTCAACTTTAACGGTAATCCGGTCGTTATTTTCCCGGACTACACGGCCAATGTCGCCAGAGCCAGGGCGGCTTTTACACCCCTCAGGAAGATGCTTCGGGGGAAACCTGGGGTCCGCTACGGTGTACTATATCCAGCTAGGCTTCGCATCTCCAATAACGAGGAGCGGGAGTTTGTGGATGCTACCAAGGCAATGGACTGTATCAAGAAACACATCCTCCCAGCCGGTGTAATGGAGGACTGACAGAAAATTTCCGCCACAGGCTTCAGGTCTGTATAAACATGCCTCATATTAAACGAGTTAGGACTACCGTAAAGTAATGCGTTAGGATATGCGATCTCTTGTGAATGTCGAGGAGTGAGCTGGTTGAAATGGGTGTATTTTATTATTATTATATTTTTTTTTTTTTCTGTTGCACAGTGTAATCAGTGGGCTAAGTGTGGACCCGTGATTATAGAAATACGTAAAAATATACACACACACTGTTATGGCAATTTTCCACATTTGAAGTTTAAGTAATTGAGCTTATGATGTCTTTATTTTATTTTTTTATATGCATATTGATCTGGGGCTCTGCGGGGGCCTAAGGTGCATATCCATAGACTCAGAAACACTGTTTGGCTTTAACCCAAACCATGGCGAACTTTCTTGTGTAGGAACTGTTCGCACAGCTGTATGTTTGAGCTGCAGCCTGGAATTGTGTCCCCACAGGACCAACTGGACACTTATGTCCAGTTCTTGGTTCTTATAGTTCTGTGTTTAGTTCTGTTTGTGAAGATTCCTTTGTTCCTCAGGGATCCTGTAAGAATAAGAGCAACAGAGAAAGCTCTTATTTTCATCCTTTAACAGAAGATTCTTGTCTTGAGAAAGTGTAAAATCTACAAGGTGCATGCTGTTGTTCTGCTTGCAATTTTCAGTTATTTTACGTGTAGCAATCAGTCTTTATCTTTACACCCACAATCTTATATACTTGATTTTATTTCATCTACGATCTTTATGAATCTACTTTATGTTACTTTGCCTTTTTATTATCTTTTCCCCCTTATATTCAATTGCTCAACCACCGTACTTCTTCCTCCCTACATAATGCAACAATTGGTCTCTAATCACTCACTCATCCCAACCCACACTGTAATATATCTAAATTCTAAATTAGAATTCCGCTCCACCTTTAAGTCCCACCATCTGAGTATGTTACCTGTCTTCACCATCTCACTGTGGAGTAAAATTAATATTCTTCTAATCCTGCCTTAACTATGGGGCCTCTTAAGGTGATAAGCCATAACTTTAATGGCCTCCATAGCCCAATCAAGAGAAAGAAAATCCTTAACCAATTGAAAAAAAATGGCTGCCAGATTGCATTCTTGCAAGAAACTCACCTTTCAGAAACTGAACATGAAAAATTAAAGAAGTCGTGGGCAGATAGAGTATTTTATTCATCACACCCATCTGGTAGGAAAAGAGGGATATCTATTATGATACATGCACAAGTCAATTTCACATTAACTAAAGTCCATAAAGACTCAGCAGGGAGATTTATAATGATAAACGGATTAATTGATGGACTGGAAGTATGCCTTATGAATATATATGCTCCAAATGAGGATGAGCCCGGCTTTATTCGCACAATCTTCTCCCTAATACTACAACATAGCTTGGGTATTTTTCTGCTAGGAGGGGATTTTAATTGTGTTATGTCCCAACACTTAGACAGACAACCTGTATCTAAAACTCCCACTTCCAGGATGAGCAACATGCTTAGACATCTATCGGCAGAATCTGGTCTGGTGGACGTCTGGAGGGGCAAATATCCTAAAGGCAAAGACTTTACCTTTTTCTCACATAGGCATTCTTCCTACTCCAGAATCGACGTTTTTTTTTTTACTCCTAAGACAGAATTGTATAGGGTAGAGGACATAAAGATTCTTCCAATCACATTATCGGATCACGCACCCCATGTAATGTCGTGGAACATAGGCCACAGACCATCAACTAAACAATGGCGACTGAATGCATCACTTCTCAACGATAGGGAATTCATCACATTTGTAAAAACTGAATTAAAAAACTACCTTGATACAAATACTTCGCCCGAAATTACACCCCTTACTCTCTGGGACTGTGCAAAGGCATATATTAGAGGCCACATTATCTCATATTCAAGTGCTAGGAAAAGAAAAAGGGAAGAAAGACAGCAAGAATTAGAATATAAAATAAAGCAGCTTGAACAGCAACATAAAAGAAATCCAACCTCGAGCCTACTAAATGCTCTTAAAGAGGTCTGCAGAGATCTAAATAGCTTAATTACTGAAAAAGTGGAGGGCAATTTAAGGTTCACCTGCCAAAAATACTATGAAAATGGTAATAGGGCGAGTAGGTTACTAGCACTCAGACTTAAAAAACAACAATCTTCTAACGTAGTACAGAAACTAAAGGACAAGAATGCAATTCTCACAAAACCGGACGAAATATCGCAGTCTTTTGCAGAATTTTACAAAACCCTATACAAAAATACAGACACCTGCACAAATGATGAGGAATTGGCACATTTTTTAAAAGAAATTAAATTAAAAGAACTACCTGAATCTTTGGCAAGAGAATTGGACGAACCAATTAACGAGCTGGAAATACATCAGATAATCTCCACACTGAAGAATAATAAAAGCCCAGGTCCAGAAGGACATATTAACGAATTTTACAAAGTTTTTACAGATATGTTATCACCCCTATTGCTACACGCCTACCATCATGCGTTACAAGTTGGAACAATGGCCCCCTGCCGGAAACAGGCTACTATTGCGGTAATACTTAAAGATGCCAAAGATCCCGCCCAATGCCAGTCATACAGGCCGATCTCGTCATTGAATACAGACTTGCGAATTTTAACAGCAATTCTGGCAAGACGTGTCAACAAATTTACCACAGAAATTATTCATCCTGATCAGACAGGGTTTATTAAGGGAAGATTTAATGGGGATAATATTAGAAGATTATTAAATTTAATGACACACCCAAAAGTTATGGAAGAGGAGTCAATGTTACTATCCCTAGATGCCATGAAAGCGTTTGATCGGGTGTCCTGGCAATACCTAATTCAAACCCTAAAACGTTTCCAATTTGGTCCGAACTTCATTAAATGGATTGAAACATTATATTCAAATCCACAATCTGCAGTAAAGGTGAACGGGTTTCTTTCAGATCGCTTCACCCTAGAACGCGGCTTTAGACAAGGCTGCTCACTTTCTCCCTTATTATTTGATATCAGTATCGAACCACTAGCGCAGTTGATTAGGGATGACAGTAACATAAAGGGGTTTACAGTAAATGGAGAACAGCATAAATTCTCATTATATGCAGATGACGTATTACTATATCTAACAAAACCAGCAACAACGATCCCATATTTAAAGGACCTCATCCTCAGGTATGGATACTTCTCAGGCTACGAGATGAATGTGGACAAAACAATGGCTATGGCTATAGGCGACAAAATCTCAGATACAATCAAATTGCAGAGCGGGTTTAAATGGCCAATGGATGGTATCAGATATCTCGGTATCCACATACCATTTTCATTAGAAAAACTGTATGATGTTAATTACAAAAGCTTAATCCAAAACATTAGCAAGGACTTGGACCAATGGACAATACTGCCCTTATCTCTATTAGGCCGCATTGAAAGTGTTCGAATGAATTTGTTGCCTAAATTATTATATCTGTTCCAAATGCTACCTATTGACATCCCCAAAACCTCATTTGACAAATTGGACGAGCTAATCTCAATATTTATTTGGCAAAGAAAGCAAATTAGAATTAGACTAAAAACACTACACTTATCTAAAGCAAAAGGTGGGCTCATACTCCCAAATTTGAGATATTACTTTTGGGCTGCGCAACTAAGACCATTAACAATATGGATTCAGGACCTGTCATACACACGCTGGCTCAATATTGAAAAGAGCTTATGTGAGAGACCTCTACAAACCCTGCCATTTTTGGAGGCCAACGCAAATGAAATAGATATGGGTGAATGGACCAAAGTTACATTAAAAATATGGAAGACTATGAAACTTAACTTTGGCCTACCTAAAACAATTTCAGCATTCACAAATATCGGATTTATAAAGGGCTTTGTTCCTTCAGGAATGGATACTGGATTCAGGGAGTGGTCAAAATACGGGCTCACCAATGTACATCAACTTCATGATGATGGCAACTTTAAATCATTTGCACAACTGGTGGAGGAATTTAAGCTACCAAATAAGGATTTTTTCAGGTTCCTACAGTTAAGGGATTTCTTACTAAAACATGAAGAATGGGTCAGAGTGGTGAAGCCTACGCTAATTGAAGAACTATTGATAAAAGTACAAACAAGAAATTGGAATAAGAAATTAATAAGCTATTGTTATCAAATATTTCTAGATATGAATTTGAATAATACAACACAAATTAAAGAGAGATGGGAAAAAGAGACCAACTTAAACATATCACAGGATATGTGAGAAGAAATATCTACTGAAGCACATCTGGTAACTAACTCGAATGTGTGGAGGGAATTCAAATGGAAGGTAGTCATCAGGTTCTTTCGGACACCGGAAACTATGGCTAAATTCGGCACTACACATTCAAATAAATTCTGGAGAAATTGTGGTCCACACATTGGCAATCAGACTCACATATTTTGGTCATGCCCGAAACTAAAGATATTCTGGGAGGAAGTGTTTGGAACACTCAAAAAAGTATTTGGTAGGAATATTACAATGGACCCAGCAGTGGCTCTGCTGGGTCTATTACCAAGAGGCATTGAAGGAAGAGCCAATAAATATCTCCTACAAATATTATTTACAACAGCAATCAAATGCATTACAGTAAGGTGGCTGAAGCCGGACCCTCCAATGCACAATGGGTGGATTGAGAAAATAAAGGAAATGTATCTGATGGAGAAAATAACTTACTAAGACTCCAAAAAGACCTATTTATCAAAAGGTGGAGCGGTGTCATGAGTATACTATAATATTGAGGAATGCCTGTATACTCTTCAAATTCAATCTGTATTATTAATAATTTTATGATCATTTTTTTTTAGTTTGGATTTTCTATAAATTATCTTTTTTTATTTATCCTTTTTTTAGCTTACCTTTTTTCCTTTTTATTATTAATATTTTCATGTATTTATTTATTTCTCATTATTTCTGTTATTATAGTCGTGGGTGCTTTTGCTGAGTCCTAATTGTCATTAATATTACCTTGTATTGGAAATTTGTCCTGAGAAAATGGTAGATATGATTCTGTGTGTGTGATTATATATTTAACTGAAATAAAAATTAAGTTCAAAAAAAAAAAAAAAGATTAGCGAAACCTCCGAGGAATATTCGCGCAGTTAACGGAAGAGCTATCACAGGGACAAATGCATGCAGGGGCGTAGCACGGGGGGTGAAGGGTACTGATTACCCGGGCCCACAGTGGGAGGGAGGCCCTTGAGAAGCCTGGAATGAAAAGTGTAATTTTTTATTAATTTAATTTTTTCTTAGTAATTAATGTCATTATTGAATCAAACAGCAAATAAATGGATTGGTCAAAAGATTAAAGTTGGTCTCAAATAGAGTAAAATAAAATACTAGGGGTCTCTGCTCCCCCCCTTCTAAAATGTACAAATGGTATAGTCCACTCCTTGCGCTGTGCGGGAGAGCAAGCCTAGATTAGAGGAGAAAGGTGACTAAACAGGAAGAGTGATGCCGCCTAAAGTTTACGGCTTCAAGACTCTCAACCTCTTCAAGCCTGGAGGTCGCTGGTGCAGTGTCTGAAATAACCCATGAGACTCCCTGAAAGCCTTAAAAGCAAAATTTGAAGGGGTCTCAAATTTTGTCCTAAGAAATAAAAAATAAAATATTTTATTGTCATTAATGATCACTAAAATGTTTTTAAGCTCACCATGTCCAGTATACAGAATTCAAAACATTTATTCACAAATATGTTCTATTTTTTGCCAAGCGGAGGCAGCCAGTCCTGTGCACGTATGCAAATTAGCCATCTGCGCCAAACAGAAGAAAGACATAACGTTGAGAAGTCGTACTAAAAATGGCAAGCACTCAGAGATGAAGAGGCACAATGTTGGGGCAGCTAGCACAGTGGGCCCACTCTCGCTACCAAAACGGAGGATCCCCTGATTCCTTTCCCACCCAGTGACCTCCCAGAAGAACAATGTGAAGTTGAGGCCGAGTGCTCCGCTGACGCAGCCGGTGCTGAGGTATCGTTTGCTGCTACACCTGGTAGCACAAGCGACTTGCCGGCTGGTTGGACAGTGAAGCAAGTGGGCGAATGGACGAATAGATGAGTGTGTGCGACTGTGCGTGTGTCCTTTCCGGCTGCATGGTTATGTAGGCCTTGTGGTTGGTTGTGGTCTCAGTGAAGCAGCCGAGCCTTGGAGTTGGAGAAGTTGAGGTGATTGCGTGCGTGTGTGTGTGAGAGAGCGAGAGAGCACCGGCTGTGGTGATGTTTGGCTTTTTGTTAGTAGGCTGTCTTGTCAGCATCCGCCGTGGTGCTTTTTTCAATTTGAGAGATTGCCAATTGCACAGTTAGGCGAATGTGCTTTGTGTATTTGTTCAATGATAAATCTGTCTGATCGTATTTGTTGTAGATGGATGGTGAAATAATGTCACACAATCGGTCGTACTGCAGGCTCTCATTTGCAAGTGCACTGATTGTGTGCCAGTCTCCGATGGGCTATACCTGGCATTTATTCAGGCGATTGTTCATGTAAGTGCGCCAGATTGGTGCCAATTATTTTTGCGTCTGCATTGTAATGCACAACTTTGCCTCTCCTTGTTATTAAAACAAGGTGCATCCAAACAACTTTAGCCAATGCAACTTCCTATGTCAGTGTTGCTTTACGAATTCTATAAATGGGTTTCTTGTGTACAAACAATACTAGGTGCGCGTGCAACCTGGGGCCTATTGCACAGAAGTGGGATCCTGAGATCCTGGATCAACGCCAAAGCGAGGATTGCCATATCCCAAACAGCGCGTCGCTGGCTTAATTGATTGCACAAAGCCAACAGCGGGTGGAGGAGAATTGGCTAAGTGAAGCCCGTTGCCGCTGATCCTGCTGAGTGCGCGCGCTCGACTACCTCAAATAGACCCAGATATCGATCACAGAATCGCTGATCATCACCATGGGCACTAAGTAGTTGCACCAAACGCATGCACCAGCAACACTCAAAGACCACGTTCAAACAGAGGGACGATGGGTTCGCTGAAATGCTTCTGCTTGCTATTCCTTTAGTTTCTGTCTGAATGGTGCAAGACATTTGAGAGGAGTATTAAAGTTAGCTAAACTCAAATGAGAGTAAACTCGGGAGGTGTTTCAGCGCCGTCAAAAAGGAGTTGCTGATGCATTTCAGCGTTACCGTGAACGAGATAAGCCGTCGTTGTCAGGCAGATTTAAAGTCTCGCAAACATTTTATTAGCTCGAGTTTGTGTGTGACAAGTGCTAGGTATCTTTTATGGTAGAATTACGCCAAACAGATCCTTGGAAATATATGCATGTGTGAATTGGGTCTCACAAGTACCTTATAGGCCTTTTTTGTCCTGTAAGAACTGAATAAAAGTCCGATCTAGAAGACGTTGTCAGATTAGTTGAGTTTACTTGCTGCTATTAATCACCTCTGATGAAGACTTACTCAAATTTAAAAGTAGAATGTTAGCGTCAGAAAATTATGTCAAGGAGCCTCCTGAAAATGTTTGATTCCAGTATCGCGAAGCGAGCGACATTGCACTCGTGTCTAGCATTAAGGCAACGACTCTACCTTACCCGTCGCAGTCTGAATAAAGACGGAAAAAAGTAGCAGCAGTGCTGTAGGTAGGGGATTACCGCAGCGATTTAAGACCGCGCTGAAACACGGTAAGCTACTTCATTCAGCATTGCTCATTTTCTACTCTGATGGAAGTCTCAACTTGGGGAATAAGGACAAATCTGATAATGACGGATTCTAAATATGGTTAAAATGTGACATGGAAGGGGGACTGATTGAACTGTGATGGTCACTGTCACATGGATAGGCCTACTTGAATATAACGATCGAATATTGGCTATTTTACTGACATCAATGGTCACAAGTTTGTAAAATAATTACTCTGGGCCTATTATAATTGAGATAGCAACGTGTAGTGGACAATTCAGAATGACTGTCAAGGACGTTGATTTTCAATTTGGGCGACTGCTGAACGAGGAGAGGTGAAATTGGCTGCAGACAGGAGCTTAGCTAGTTCGTAAGCTTGCTCCGGTGCTGGCTAGCTCCACAGACTTTGTTTCCATAGTAACTAGTGCCATGGCTTAGCTCACACGCTCTGTGCAACCGAAATGGGGCTTGAGATCAGGCTAATCCCGTGCCGATCCTGGGCTAATCCCTTATCCTGCCTTTGTGCAGTAGGCCCCAGGGGGCAAAAGACTGCTTCGGAGTGAACTGATATCAATGTAGATGCCATATTGTTTGTAAGTTCTCGCTGACTCAATTGCAATAAAATGTCATTTCATAGAAAAATCTGTTTGTTTTTCATTGCATCACAAATCAGAAAAATACTTGCTGAAATGTCTATGAATTTCACTCAACTTACCAGGTTGTGATGGTTGTTTTGGATGTCTACAATATCAGGAGCATGGTGGTTACGTTAGTGAACGGCCTGCCAACATTTAGAAGAAAAAAAAAAAATAACCGCCGATGTCACTGTAAATATGCGTTACACTACATGTCTGACAGCTCGTTAGCTATGTCTGGGACAGAGATGGCTCAGACCAATTATATCAACAGCCTAAGCAGCTCAGACTGCAACGATTACCTCAAGAAACTGGTCCTCAGTAATGGTGAGACATTACCAGACCCTTATAGTATTCATATGGCCCGACATACACAGTTATCTCATAGAGAAGCCCAGTGTGTACACACAGAACAATTTGCGTGCATATAAATCTTTAGAAGTGTATAATTACGTACTTTGTAGTCATGTGCAAAACTTAAAGTTTTATGACACGGGTTCAGGGTTTTGCGCTTTGAGGGCAGGTGTCCTGCCCAGCCAGAGACAGGGATTAAAGACAAAACCTTATCATGCCTGGGTGTACGTGCACAGGGATCTTGGGTACATCCTAACCGCTAACTGCACATGCATGGCAGGATAAGTCTCACAGCAGATATTGTGAGCTCATGATTTCACTTACTTTTGCTAATAGATCTATGCATCGCACCAGTCTCGCTTCTTGTTGCAGTCATGCTGCAGCCATCATGTGCCAAGTTGAACTGTAAGGGCGCAGACGCACCGAGGAGGAGGTCGCCTGCATGTCCCAACCAGAGTTGCCAAGTCCACTTATAATACGCGACTTTGGGTTTCTTTTTTCCTGAAGTCGCTTGAAAAAATTGCGGGTCGCGGGTTGCGGTTTTTTTAGGGCTTCTTTTTAAAAATATGGTTGCTTGTTAGAGAAGTGTAACAAGCGACCTAATTGTTATACGTTTATGGTTGCCATTTCCCCCCGATTCATTGATTGACTCTGTCTGCTCACAGCCTCACAAGCAATGTGAGAGAACCCGCCCTCCCTCCTCGCTCCTTGCTCAACTAAATGAAAGATATATCGCCGCCGCCGCCGCCACCGCCCCCCGCTCAACAAAAGGAAAGAGATTCCACCCTAGGTCTACACCGTCTTAGTATCATCATATTGCGCTTGTTTTGGGCTTGTTTTTGAAGCTGCGGTCGCTTATTTGTCTAATCAGAGTTAGCGACCCTGGTTCCAACCAAATCGTTGGAAGGACATGTCCCGATAAAAGGTTGAGCCACAAAAGCTGAAAAACATCAACTTCAGCTGACCAAAGCGACACCTGACAGAGTTGCCTCAAGTCCATCA
This sequence comes from Gymnothorax javanicus, assembly GCA_029692085.1. Taxonomy (NCBI): domain Eukaryota; kingdom Metazoa; phylum Chordata; class Actinopteri; order Anguilliformes; family Muraenidae; genus Gymnothorax; species Gymnothorax javanicus. Next base: position 64,568,389 of record CM056201.1, read on the forward strand.
CACACCAACACCCCAAAATATACCTAATAAAATCTTCTTCATCTTTTGGCAAAAGGATGAGATCCCCTCGGGATATTATGAAATTTCCATCCATCCTTTTGCCGGTTTGTGCAGATAACAGCAACTCCTCATCATCTTCTTTTTGCTGCTTGACTCCGCTTGAAAACAATCAAAAATGTCCCGCTTTCTGCCCCCTAGCTGCGCGCGCATATCTGCGATGACATTGCACAGAAACCCATCTATAGCATATCGCCGGATTATCAAAAATTGTTAAGTGTGTGCGTGTGTGTTGAATACTTTTTACTTTCACTTTAATAGATTTATAGACCAGTACTTTTAGTTTTGCTTAAGTTAATTTTAACCAGAGTAACTGTACTTCTACTTGAGTACAATAGTTGTGTACTTTTTTCACCTCTAAATAAAACCCAGCAGTTGGAATCTTGTTCAAACTTGAAAGAACCTGGTGTGTTGTGATTTTATAAAGTGCAACCGTGTAAGGTACATAAAGAACCACAAGTGGTAAAGTCAAGAAATATATATGCAGTGTTATAAGAATTGTCCTAATGTGGAGGTTAGATGCTTAAATGGTAGATATTATATCCTACTTTGGGAATATGCTAATGAACACAAAGTAATGTGAAGGAAATAATTTATTGCTTTTAATACAAGGAAATTAAGAGTTAAAAAAAAACATGAAAATGCATAGATATTTGTAAAAAAAAAAAAAACATACTTTTCTTGTTTGGCTGGCCAGCTGTTGGGGGGGGTCCTGTGTATTTTCTTTCTGGGGGCCCAAAATCCCTAGCTACGCCCCTGAATGCATGCGATTATATCTCGCAGGCAAGCATGCCTAAGTTACCGTTTGTAGCAAACCCATTCAAGTTCTGTAACGTTACGCTACCTAGCTAGCAAGTGAACTATGTAACTTTGTCTCCTAAAATCTCAAGAACTGGTTTGACAAACTGAACAATTAATAGCGCGACTGAATGACGGTTTCCCTGTAAGTTAATTAACTGTATTTGAGCGTTTAAAGTGTTTCCCTAGAGTTTTCCTGGCAAGGGGTGCTAAAGGATAAAAAATAATAATTAGCTAAGTTGAGGACAAATGCAACTTGCCGAAAACAAAGCGCTGACAGCATAATCACTGGGAGTTAGATGCAGGCTGCCAGTGGTCCCTTCTGATGGAAGCCAACCATTTATTCTGCCAGTTTAGCGAAGTCTTTCACGATGGAATGCAACTAGTGAGGAGTTTCTCTGAGAACTGTTGTTACAGCAAACTGTTCGACATATCTCGGGCATATTGGATTCACTTCATTTCAGTATTTCGTACATCTTCATGTCTCATCTGCCAACTGCAGTCAATAGCTGTGGGATGCAGCTGTGACCATTTCGGACACAAATATGGCGGCGCGAAAGCACATTGACGTCACTTGGTCCCTGTGAATAGCCTGTGTATGTTGAACTTGCTTCGTAGTATAGGCTACCCCGCAGGAGATACGAGTGACAAACGCTCGGCAAGCCAGCCAGCTTGTCGTCGGCCAACCAGTCATTGAAGCTCTTGCCCGCCGGCCGACCAAAGCAATTTTCCGCCAGAATTCCTCTCTGGCCTTATTAGCAGCGACAGTGTTGCTCTTACCTGTTTTTTTTTATTTATTTACATTCTTCGTAACTGTCCAAAGTGACGACCCACTCCTCCAAGGAGATTTTCTTCATTTTTTAAAAAAAGATTTTATTAATCACCCAGCAACCACTGACATTACATCCAACGAACAAGTGCATACATGAACCAACATGAATGCACTAACATACACTGTGTCCCAAAAGTTCATACACCCAGGCAGTCATTGTCTTAAGGGTCCTATTTTCATAACATGGCACACCTGGTCAGCCAGCTGTTGTGTGGTTGTTTATTAGGGTCATCTGTTTGGGTTGGGCCTATAAAATATCCCCTATCCATCAAGATGTATCTGTTATTCCAAGTTTATATCATTCCTCTGATCATGGGAAAAACCCAAGTCTGGAAACACCAAACTTTCTAAGCCTCAGCTCCGTGCCCTGGCAGTTGCTCTTCGCCCATCTGTTCTCACTACCATAGCCAAAGACCTCATCAGGAAGGCCAAAGGCAGGAGACACCAGTCCTGCAGACGACTGAGTCGTAGGCTCAAAAACCTTGGTGAACCAGTGTCAAAGAATACTGTCCATCGTTATCTGACCAAAGAACTGGGTTTGCGGGCATATTAAAGGCCCAGAATTCCACGTCTTACCAAACTGCAACAAGAAAAAAGACTTTCCTTTGCCAAAAAGTATGTAAAGTTGTCACCACAGGACTGGGAGAACTGGATATTTTCAGACGAATGTCCTCTGTATCTTTTCCTGACACACAACAGCCAAAACGACAGGATCTACACAAATAATCCAGAAAATGTAATTCCATCTGAGCAGGTCAAGTTCAGTGCTCACAGCATGGTGTGGGGAGCAATGTCTGCATCTGGACTCTCTGAACTCCACGTAGTGCCACAGGGGTCAAATGTTAATGCCGACTATTATCTACGCAACATTCTCCAACCTGTCATGTTGCCAGTTCTGAAAAGGAGAAGGAAATCTGGCCCCGTCACAGATCGCAAAATGTTCAGTTGCCGCACGGAAGGTGTTTGTCCAGGATGGTGCTCCTGCACATACTGCCCGTGTGACACAGGAGTGGTGTGCAGAGAACCTTCCTAGTTTTCTGAGGAAGGAGGAATGGCCCCCTAATTCTGCTGACCTGAACCCAATCGAAAACTGCTGGGCAATTCTGAACAGTCAGGTGTTTAAGAGTCCACCCCCTACCTCCATGAAACGGCTCAATGCAAGAGCCCAGAAGGAGTGGAGTAACATTCAGCCCTCAACTCTGAGGAATCTGGTTCACTCCATGCCCCTTAGGCTTCAGGCTGTTATCAAGAAGAAGGGAGGAAACAGAGGCTTTTAGATTGGGCAGGTTCATGAAGAATTCACAATTTTATTGTGATTTTTGTAAGGTGCATGAACTTTTGGGACACGGTGTAAATCTCAGTTATAATTTCCCAATTGTCCACCTGAGTATGGGCATGCAGTCTTTCAAGTGTCCAACCAATGAGTGTAAAACTTCATATGGGTCTCTCATTAAGCTGCTGGCGGCGCCCTCTGATGGCTGAGGAGGAGATAACCCGCAGTGTTACTGATCCTGGATCAGACATCGCTTGTGAAACATATAGAACGCGGTCGGTCATTTTATGAACAGAAATAGGGTGAATTGCCGTATGATACGCGCTTTTGTTGAGAGCGCGTACAGTGTTGAAAGCACAAAACCGCCATTAACGAAGAAAGATTACGACCACCGTTGTGGTACCAATTATTTCTGATCACGAGTTCAGGGTTTCTTGAGCCGGCTCATTCATACATAGCCTATAACATAACATGAACATGAATGGCGAGAACAGGCCGTTCAGCCCAACTACTCGCCAGTTTCTTTATACTATCGTGAATATATCACTTCAGATACTCAATGACTCAATGGTGTCTAGCTTTAAGTCAAGCCTGCTCTTGAAAACTCCCAAGGTCTCTGCCTCAACAATATAGTCAGGCAAGCTGTTCCACACCGAAATTACTCTTTGGGTGAAGAAATATTTCCGAATATCAATGCTAAATTTACCTTTGGTCAGCTTCCATTTGTGACCCCGAGTTCTACTAACAACACTTGGTTGAAGGAATCCTACATAATTCACTTTGTTAATCCCTTTAACATATTTAAAGACCTCAATCAGATCACCCCTTAGTCTCCTTTTCCTAAGACTAAAGAGATTAAGGATCTTCAGCCTTTTCTCGTAGCTTTCATCTTTTATACCCGGAATTAGCTTTGTGGCTCTTCTCTGAACTTTCTCTAGAACCTCTATGTCTTTCTTAAAGTATGGTCCCCAGAACTGTACACAATACTCCAGATGTGGTCTGACGAATGTGTTGTACAAAAGAAGCATCACCTCCTTGGATTTGAACTCAATACTTTTGGCAATGTATCCCAGCATCCGATTGGCTTTTTTAACTGCTACGGCACAATGGCTAGAGCCTGTGAGGGTTTAGTCAACAATCACTCCCAGATCTTTCTCGTGTGGAGCAAATTCCAGTTTAAAACTTCCCATAAAGTAATCCCGTCTAATGTTTTTATTACCTACATGTACAACTTTACATTTCTCTACGTTAAATTTCATTTGCCACATATCTGCCCAATTCTGGATTCTATCCAAATCATCCTGAATCACTTTAGTGGACTCTAAACTATTTGCCAAACCTCCCAATTTAGTATCATCTGCAAATTTCACTAATCTGCTCTCAATATTCCTATCAAGGTCATTAATGTAGATGAGGAACAGCAGGGGTCCCAACACCGATCCCTGGGGGACGCCACTCCCCACCATACTTAGCTCAGATGAGATACCACTGACCACCCTTTGTGCTCTGTCCTGCAACCAGTTTTGAATCCACTTCAGAATACCTCCTGTAACTCCAATGGAGCTCATTTTAAAAATTAGTCTCTTATGCGGTACTGTGTCAAATGCTTTCTGAAAATCCAAATATATGATGTCATAAGCCCTGCTCTGGTCATAAGTCTTGGTGGCCTCTTCAAAAAATTCCAGAAGGTTTGTCAGGCATGACCTTCCTTTACGGAAACCATGTTTGCTATCCCTCAAGATATTGTTACGTTCAAGAAATAAGTCCAGCTCATCTTTTATGATAGATTCCAATATTTTGCACGCAATGCAAGTTAAACTGACTGGCCTGTAATTGCCTGGCTCAGTACGGTCCCCTTTCTTATATATTGGTATTATATTACCCTGTTTCCAATCATTTGGTATTTCTCCAGTTTCTAAAGACCGTCTAAAGATGGCGGATAGCGGCTTAAAGATGATCTCACTAACTTCCCTGAGCACTCTAGGATATAAGCCATCAGGACCCGCCGCCTTATCTGCCTTTAGTTTATGCAACTTGTCTAATACTTTGTTATCCCTAACCTCAATTTCCACTAAATAATCTTGAGCATTGGACATGCCCTCTGGCTAAATAAAGACCCGCTCTACGGTAAAATTCTCAACAAAGTAACTGTTTAAGGTATCCGCAATATCCTTGTTATCATATAGCAGCGATCCATTTTTATTCTTTATGCACTTAACCTGCTCTTTGACTTTCCTTTTTCTGCTACAGTACTGAAAGAAGCGCTGAGGATTAGTTTTTGCCCCCTCTGCAATTTGTCTTTCATAGTCTTCCAGCATTCCTCAGCTCTTTTTTGACCACAGCTCGCATTTTACAGTATTCAGCCTTGGTAATCTTATTGTTATCCTCTATGTACATCTTATAAAGATTCCTCTTTTCCCTCAAACTCCTACGAAAGCTGCGGTCATCCACTGGGGATTCTGCTTTTTCAGCTTACTTTTGGACACCTTTGGCCTGTGTATGTTGAACTTGCTTCGTAGTATAGGCTACCCTGCAGATACGAGTGACAAATGCCTGGCCAGCCAGCCAGCTTGTCGTCAGCCAACCAATCGTTGAAGTTCTTGCCTGCCGGCCGACCAATCGCGGAACTTCTTCCCTGCTGGCCAGCCAATCGTTAAACTTGATCACTCACTCGGTCAGTCAGTCACTCAGGTACTCAGCGACATTCGCGTTTATAGGGGCCTGGCCGCTATTTGCGGCCCAGCCCAAAAAAAAGAAAAAACAATGCAAAAATACAATAATACATAACAAAAATACACAAACCAATAATACACAAAAATTTTACAAAACAATAACAAAAAAAATTTGGCTCAAATCTAGAAGATACAAACTGACTGGAAGGCTTAGTATGACAAAGCATGACTATCCAGCAACCATACTAGAAAGAAAGTAAGCTTTTATACACCATACCACACATAAAAGGAGTGAGGCACATAATGGATCACACTAGAGAGTAAGAAATGAAATGAGACAAATTAATTTAAGGAGAAAAAACCGCAAAACACGCACAGGTTGCTGGAAAGACGGAGGCTCTAATTATGGACATGAGGTTTGTAGCAAAACCTAAATATTGTGGACGTTCAAAGAAAAAGAAAAGAGAAACAGTGTGTAGTAATAAATATAATATTTGAAACTGTGGGTAAACGAAGCTGCATGCAATTTTTAATCAGGATTAATTTACAGTTTTTCATATATACATACTAGTATTAATTTAACATGTTTCATAAAGTCAAACCTGTTTTTATGCATCCAGAATCCACAAACTGGCACGTGCATCATTTCTGTGCCTACGCACTAATAATAAATGAGACTCCTGATCTTGTTGCAGTTATGTTATGCAAAATACCAGCCATAACCCTCCATTATTATTGTGCAAGTAACAAAGAGCACTTTATTGGCTGCTTGAGAAAGGTCCTTATGACTGTACAGGAACTGCCCATGGATTGGATTACTTCATGCTGAGACATAGGACTCATCAAGCTGCTAGGCAAGTGTGATGCAAAAGGACAGGCAGTGAGGAACATGCTGGCAATGTGCTACAAAAAAGCCGGTTAAAAAAATTGAAAAAAATTTTTTGCACACTTCAGCTTTCAGATACACCCTACAGAACTTGATACACACCACCCTAACACCATTGTGGTTTATGGAGACAGTTCTTATTTTGACAAATATGTGACTTATACGGTCCAAAAAAAACACTATTGAGACTTTGAAGGGACAATGATATCACTATTTAAATCCCTCCTCATTAGCATGAATACATAGCCTGACAGCAACACGCATTAATGGAGCAGTAATTTTATTATCATTTATTCATTATTTAAAAGCATTTTTATGTTGGGTGACACTGACTAACAGTGAAATAGCTGCCAGTAACAGCCAGGCAACAGCTTGTCGCAGAAGTGCAATAATTTCAAACAATAACTCAGATTGGCTTTTATGCTTGATTCACATTCTAATCAAACTTAAAAACCCATGTTTCGAATATGGTTGCTGTGTGAAACATCAAAGCATCTCCATAACAAAAAATAAACTAGACAGGTTGGTCACCCACAACCAATGGGTGTAGCCCCTGATCACTCACATTTTTCATTTTGGTTCATTTTTCACACAAAATTTTCTATCATTTATGGAATGCTGTTACTATGGAGACCAAGAACGGTTGGCGCCGTGTCCTGACCACTGCCCATATACATACCAGATATAAAAGAAACTTTAAATTTGTGGCCTGTAGAGCATCAAGGAGGAAATCTCTGTGACGGCGGATGCGTGACGAGGCCAAATCCATAGTAGCCCCGACTTTATCCGGGGGCTGCAGTAAAATAATCACAATAAAGAAATAAATAAAATGTAAAAAAAAAAAACAGAATTGAGTTTACAGTGTTGTGTGACTGCCTCTTTATATAATTCAACCTATTTTTGAATTCAACCATTAAAATTGCATTAGTTATTGGTCTACATATCACAGCCAATTAAATATTTTAATACCAAACAGTATTTGCTTAAAGCTCAAACATCACCATTGACACTGACCAACAGCCTCTCATGCAACAAAAGGGGCCATGATTCTTTTTAATCCACATTATTGTAGTCCCCGACGAAGTCGTCTCCGGCAGCGCCGCCACGTCCGCGTCCGTAGACTTTCTTATGGACGCTGTACAGGCTGTAATTTTTCACCGATTACTTTTATATTTGGTATGGACATGTGTTATACTTCAGTTAGGACACCTGTCAATTTTGGTTGCCATGGCGACAGCATTGGCCGAATAAAGCGCAAAAAAGAGGGGAGGCGGGCTTTCGGGGGCTACACCATGGACTGTATATAAATATGGACAGCCGAACAGGTCCTGAAAAGTGAAGCAAAAACATCTCAATTGCCATTCAGTGGCCGGCTGCAGTAAAATTTATAAGCCCGCCCCCTCTATGTTAGTGGATGGGTCACAGGCCACAAAAAAAAAAAAAAATCAAGTACCTGTCAAATAATTTTTTTCTGAAAATGGTGTCTGCCTTTTTTGGGAAGTTCATACCATGCTGACGTATGTTCAAGGGTTAATTTTTATAAACAGTTTGCAGTTATCTATTTATTTGATACTATAAAAAAGGGGCGTGGTTGACAGCTGCTGTGCGTGACGGAGTCACGATGGCCACTGCCCACTGCAGACTTTTTTTTTGAGAATACCATCTTTATGTAGCTGGAGTAGGAGCTTGACAGGAGATTTGCGCTCATGGAAATTTTTCAGAGGGCTGCCTAACCATGAATGTGTGTTTTAAGCCCTTCAGATTGATAAAAAAAAAAAAAAACGATGAAGTGACTTGTTCTGGATTGAACTGTACTTACCGACCTGACCGATCTAAAGGATCTTTGCAGTTTTATTCGGTAAATCAAATTTCAGTTTCTTTTGCTAACATTGAACAGTCAGCCAGTTAAGTTATCATCGGGTAGCTAGCTAACTTGGCTAGCGTTAAACAGCAAGCAGTGTAACGTTAACGTGCATTGTGGGGGGAAATGGTGATTAGGTAGCCAGTCAAATCTAGCGTTATATAAATATTTTTCATTTCAAGAATACCAATGAAGATAAGCATTTGAATGAAGTTAACTGTACTCTGTTATGAGATGTCATTCTTCTGTACTTGAAGTTACTTAGCTGGATAATTATTGCCTTTAAAGCATGAAGTCTGCTTACCCAGGAGATCAGCATCAGATTCTTGGAGATGGCTAGCTAATTCCTTCAGCATTTCTCGTAACAGATTGAAATCGCTAAAGCTTGTTTTTGTAAACCTTCAGAAAGCTTGCAGTTTAGCGTTCAGAAGAACCCCTAAGTTTGACTGATTCCATTAGAGCCAGCAAGCCAACGTCTCGTTTTCAGCAGATAACACTATAAAATTATTTTACAACCTTATGAATTGCTGCTAGAACTGCAGGAAAAACAAATCGCATCGAGGAGGTACAGATTAGTTGATTGACGAGTATATGACAAAAATTAAACAGACCAAGAGCAAATCCAGTCCCTCAATAATTACAATATAGGAGCCGCAGTTTTTGGACGAAATTACGGCTGGAGTTGATTCATCTACCCTAGTGGAATTGGCTAGGCAGCTAGTTGGGTTCTCTTAAAAGACTGCTTGGTAAAAGTAAGGGGTAAAATACGACAACAATTCAAGTTTGGCCGAGAAGGAGATGGGCACATAACATAAAGGAAGGACTGCAGTAAACGGGGAAGAATAACATCGAGAAAGTATTTACAGTGCGATTAATTTTGTACTAGTAAATTGTACATTAACTATCGCTGCATTTGCTATCGAGTAATCTTAATGTTAACTGGCTTGCTGGCTGACTTCAGTTACTGTGAACTAGCCTATTAATTTGCACACAGCAATTGATGATTAATTCAGCCACTGAAGCATATTGGTTCAGGTAATGCATTAATTTGTCTGAATTCAGAGAGTTAGAGCTGGGATAGGGCGTTGTACAAAGACAAAATGTGAGAAAAATAATGGGTAGTGAAGAATTGTTTTCTTCATGAAAACAAAACAACTGCGACTTCGTGGTGCGTTTCAAGAGAAGAGATGGAGTCAGATTCGATGTTAGAAAACCCAGTTAAAAAAAGAGTTTATTCGTCGTCTCGACCGGCGCAGTGTCCAGTATAATCGTGATCTGACCGATTTCATTGGAATACCACAAGGTTTAAGTATTCATTGTGAACAAAAGATATTGAAAAAGGAGTTTTGCTATGGTGCGGAAACAATAGTGCCTGATTAACTCATTGGTACGGTGTACATTTTAGGACATCCTCAGGTCTCAGAGTGAGGTATCAGGTGTCAGGAAAACCTCTGTCATTTGTCGGACAAAACGGCGTCATGTCTCAGACAAACCTTCGTCAAACCAAACGGTCTCAAGCTTCAAAGTAAAAGTCATCAGACGAAACGGCGTCAGATAAAATGGCCTCAGATTAAACGGCTTCAGACAAAATGGCCTCAGATTAAACGGCTTAAAAATGAAAATCATCAGACAAAGCGACGTCAAAAAACGGCCTCACATAAAACGACCTCGGGCGTAAAACACGACACATTTTATTTTGAAGGAACCAGAAGTACACGGTGGCTACCTAGCTAATGTTAGTTCGCTTGCTTAGCTACCAAGTTCGCTAGCCTAGCTGGCCAACAGTTTGGCGCACGGATGTCAATAGAAAATAAATGAATAAAAATTACTATTATTATTATTTTGCTATCTCACTCAGCTAGAGTTGAACCACGACCATTTATTTTATACCAAACATAGCTGCTCCCTAGTCCTAATTCGCTTGCTAGTTCGCTTATTACCGCCAACCCCCAACCATATATCTCTATATGTGCCGTGAACACTAGAATCTAACAGTAGTTAATTTGAAATTTGGTGTCGTGACTTGGAGAATGCTTCAAGCAATTATTATGTTTTGTCATTGGAGTGTACTTCTGTAAATGAAAAACTGATGTAAATAGTTGTCAAAAATCCTACAGTATGCATTATCAGTGAACCTTGCAATTTATTTGTAAGACAGTAATTTACACTTTGAGATGGACAAGTCAATGTTGATTGAATAATAAAAAACATGTAACTGGCTTCTCTTATGTGTGCTTCTTTTCTTAGTCTTACCTTCCTTGTACTCTGCCATCTACACTTGATGGCATAAACTGTGTCTCATTTTTGTGTATTTAATAATACATTACAAAGCAGTTCATCTAGACAAATACGCCTTTAATTTTTCAACAGTGACTCTAGTCATCTATTGTAGGACTAGGAGCACATGAGAAATGCTTTCTTAATCAATGTACTTTTTCTTTGACGGCAGTAAATAAAGGTCTTTATATGTATGTGGAGCCAAAAACTTCACTCTGGAATTCTTTCACCCATACTGTGTCTTCTGCTCTGGTAAATCAGAGGCATGCAATGAGAGTTCAATAAAAATATTTACATTGCTGTGAAAAAGTATTTGGCCCTTTCCTGATTACTTATTTTTTTGCATATTCATCACACTTAAATGTTTCAGATCATCAAACAAATTTTAATATTAGACAAAGATAACCCAAGTAAATCCAAAATGCAGTTTTTAAATGATGATTTCATTTATTAAGGGAAAAAAGCTCTCCAAACCTACCTGGCCCTATGTGAAAAAGTAATTGCCCCCCCCCCTTGTTAAATCATCAATTAACTTTGTGTAATGTTCTTGTTCTGTTCTGCCTTGTCTGTCCTAGGTTTTTGTTCCCACACTGCCAATGGAATCCTCCTCATGTCTGCGTTCCAGTCCACGTCTTGTTTTCTCTCGTACATGCACTGCTTCTTCGCTATTGGCTGGCCGCGGTATTTTTACATTCCTTCAGTGCTGTTCTGGCTTTGGGGCTTTCTAATCTTAATGCCAATTAACTGTTTTTAGGTACTACCAGCTACTAACATTCACGGGAGGTGTTTTTCTTAGACAGGAACTTTACTAATATTACTAACTTAGGTAGGGCGTTAATTGTCATGATTTCCTGCTGTGTTATTATTTCAGATCTCGCTTTGCTTTGCTGCATAACTTTTTCACTCTTCCTTCAATCTACATACTGTATTGGTACATAGCTGAGCATGCTCATTTTCTTGATGAGCTCGTTATGCCATTAAGCCCTCGTCCAATGCCATTAAGCCCTCGTCCGATGTCTTGCGTTCATGCTTTGTTTCCTCCCTGTTCTGCCCAGGTGTTCCTTGTTCCTGTATCAAGCCTGGTACCTTTATATTCCAAGGAGGCATTCCAGTTGGCAGTAGGTCTGTTGTTCTGTTTCGGTTCCCTGCTACGTTCTAGAGTGTTTTCATGTGTATTTCCTTGCTTATATTCATGCCATGCTTTTCATGTCCAGTCATTTTATACCCTTTAGTTCAGCTCTTGGAGTGTAGTTTTTTGTTGGCCTTGTGCCCCCTTAAGCCTGCAGTATTTCTTAGTTTTTCTTGTCAGCATTTAAAGTGCAGTTTTTTTGTTGTCTTCGTGCCCTCCTTTTCCCCGCTTTGCTCAGTTTAGTTTGTGGATATTCTGTTGGCCCACATGCCGTTTTGATTTGGTTTTCTGTTCAATAAAGTCAATTAATTGGATTCATGATTGGTGTCCTTCTGCGAACGTAACACTGTGATTTTAAGTTCAATTTTGCGAGCCACACCCAGGCCTGATTACTGCCAGACCTGCTGAATCAAGTAATCACTTAAATAGAACCTGTCTGACAGAGTGAAGTAGGCTAAAAGATCTCAAAAAGCAACACGTCAAATCTAAAGAAATTCAAGAACAGATGAGAAACAAAGTCATTGACATCTATCAGTCTGGAAAGGGTTACAAAGCCATTTCTAAGGCTTTGGGACTCCAGCGAATCACAGTGAGAGCCATTATCCACAAATGGAGAAAACTTGGAACAGTGGTGAACCATCCCAGCAGTGGCCGGCCTACCAAAATTACTCCAAGAGCGCATTGCTGACTCATCCAGGAGGTCACAAAAGAACCCAGAACAACATCTAAAGAACTGCAGGCCTCATTTTACTCAGTTAAAGTCAGTGTTCATGATTCAGCAGTAGGAAAGAGACTGGGCAAAAATGGTATATACATGGGAGAGTTCCACGGTGAAAACCATTGCTGACCAAAAAGAACACAAAGGCTCGTCTCACATTTGCCAAAAAAATCTTGATGATCCCCAAGACTTTTGGGAAAATATTCTGTGGACTGACGAAACGAGTCATTTGATCTTTTTGGAAGGCGTGCGTCCCGTTACATCTGGGATAAAACTAACACAGCATTTCATAAAAAGAACATCATACCAATAGTCAAACATGGTGGTGGTCGCATGATGGTCTGGGGCTGCTTTGCTGCTTAAGGACCTGGACAACTTGCCGTAATAGATGGAATCATGAATTCTGCTCTCTACCAGAAAACCCTGAAGGAGAACGTCCAACAATCAGTTCGTGACCTCAAGCTCAAGCGCACTTGGGTTATGCAGCAGGACAATGATCACACACCAGCAAGTCCACCTCTGAACGGTAAAAAAAAAAAAAAAAAAGGTTTTGGAGTGGTCTTGTCAAAGTCCGGACTTAAATCCAATTGAGATGCTGTGGCATGATCTTAAACAGGCCGTTCATGCCCGAAAACCCTCCAATGTGGCTGAATGAAAATAATTCTGCAAAGAAGAGTGGGCCAAAATTCCTCCGCAGCGATGTGAAAGACTCATTGCCAGTTATCGCAAATGCTTGACTGCAGTTGTTGTCGCCAAGGGTGGTACAACCAGTTATTAGGTTTAGGGGGCAATTACCTTTTCACATAGGGTCAGGTAGGTTTGGATAGCTTTTTCCCTCAATAAATGAAATCATCATTTAAAAACTGTATTTTGTATTTACTTGGGTTATCTTTGTCTAAAGTGTGACAAATATGCAAAAAGAAAAAGAAATCAGGAAGGGGGCAAGCACTTTTTCACAGCACTGTATTTACACTAAAGCTACGCAGAGGCCTTAACTTTTGGGTGGCCCAAAGACAACCTCCTGGCTACATTCACTGTGGGGAAATGCAATGAAGGAAGTCCATCAGGTGGAAAGGCTGGGGTAAAGCAGGTGGTTTGGAGAAGACTGAAGAGGAAAAGAGGGAAACAAAGGTGGAGGGAAAAGCTGTGACAACAATTACAAGTGTGACAGCTACCTTAGTATAGGCATGGGCAATACAAATGAATAAAATGACAACATTTCTTGAGTTGCTGAGAACAAAGTTTTTATTATTTTCTAATGATTTTTTGCTGGTAAGTACAGAAGACACAGACGAAGAGTTTGCCACAAGTCCAATGCCTTTACAGGAAAGGGTCTCAGAGCCACAGGGTCCCAAAAATGGCTGATTTCGGCATTTTTCAACAAAACCCATTGTAAAAATTGGGGGGTGAAGCCTGAGGGCATTTTCGAAAATACAGTCTATTCAGAAATAAGCCAGGCCAAATTATCCATTAGGGTACCCTAACAGAAATAATTGATGCTAAAGTCATCTACCCCTTTTCTGAAGTACAGCAGCGCCCCCTAGGCCCTTTTTAATGGAAAATGCATTGAATTTCACCCAATTATGTTCAACATTAGGTTTTGCATTGATATTAAAAAATGGTAAGAATGGGTTGCCTGTGAAGTTTTTTTGGATCAATGGCCTGCAAAAATGTCAAAATTATCAGTGGGAGGGCAAACATTAACGCTACTCGCCCATTACTGTATAAAATGCAGTGAAGTCGCTGATGCCGGCAGTTGTTTGCCCTCCCACTGCTACGAAACGTTCCCCCTTCAATAACCCGTGGTGATTTAAAAAAAAAAAACTTTGCACTGTTTTTACCATGTCCATATACCCTCCTCCCATGATAGTTTCAATGAGCCACTGTGAATAATTCATAGTAAAACACAGTGACGTGCAGTCGGAGGTTAGTTTGGCGAGGCAGAAACCTCCCCTTTGCTTGATTAGCAATCAGACGATTAACTAGTTTAGTAAGACTATTTGGCAGAATGACAGGCCAGTTTAAGTTTCCGCGGCGTTATTACTCAGTACATCGAACCTGAAACGCTCACTAGACAGCAGATTTGCTACTTGCTTGCAGGAAGCCGAAGCAATGTCATCAACAAATATTAAAACAGTTCGACTTATGCAGAGTTCAATGCTTAATCAATATACAATGTATTCTCCTTCAAATACGCACTTTTACATCCAAACAAAAAGCAGGCGCTTATTTTCAGTCTTCTTTCATAATCCGATTAACAAAATGTTTAAACGATATACAGAATTACCGAGAGCCGAGAATTTTTCCTAATTGATTATTCAGATTTCCATCCTTGCAGTCTCGAATTGAAGCGTATACGTGAATTAATCTTGTGACCCGTGGGCTTCAAACGCCTGGCGCCGGTTTATTCCTTGGTATATTTTACTGAAACTTCACAAATAGGGTCACAGGATATTCTGTCAACAAACTATGTAGGGTAAAGTAAAAAATACGCTCACCTTTCTTGCTATTGTTGAGAAGAAATCACGGCGAACTCGTGACGAACTTCACCAACTTCTGTCGAACTTATTTCACATCCCCTGGAGGTCTAGCCTGGACAAACAGACTTGTAATTTCTCAAATTAGATGGCTGTAAGCAAATCAGGGCCGTAGCTGGGATAAGACGTCGACGCGGGCTGTTTGAAATCTACCTCCTAAATGGTTATTTTTTCCACGCCGTGCCCTTGAAAATTTGTAAACACGGCGCAAATTGAGGTCACGCATTCATCCTAGGGCGAACAATAGCTGTTCAAATCGCGTTCTTGGCCGTAATACGCAGAGTTCATGTATGAAATGCGGGTATCCTATTGAAAAGGTTGCTTTTAATCAAACCATGGTGTTCTTTTTGTATGAAAATGGTATTTACGTCATTTTTTATAAGTTTTCTGAGGCTTGTTTACCGCCCCAGTTCAGCTGTTACGCATTCCATTAGAGTTTATGCAGAGCGTTGCCCATGCCTACTTAGTATGAAAATAAATAAAAAGAGCACATCAAACATCACATACAACAGAGAAATTATGGCATTTATTGTGACTATAACTTGCCGAAAATCCAAACCCAGCATCACCCCACTGGATTTAGTCTTTCAGACACAGGGCAATATTTTTAAAAAATATATCTCCCATAGGGGTGAAATGAACCTTTTCATGCAAAAATTGGCTAGGATCTCAATGCTTTATCTGAGGATGATGAAAAATGTTTCCACCAATAGATAAAAAAGGTAACCATCACTGTTTACAAAATGCTGGGCTTTGTCAATCTTTGGATGGGAAGACCTCCACCGGCATCGCTGGGTGATGGCAGAGAGGATAATCTTCATCCAAGGGAACCGCAGGTGGAGATCTTACAAGTCCTGCTTGATTCCTGCGACAAGCTTCACGTTCTTGATGTTCCTGAGGTCATTCCTGCCAGAGTGGATCAGCAGGACATCAAGCACAGCGCTTCCTCTTCGGGGCTGGTAGAAGAAGGGGAGGAGGTTTCCCCAAACCATGCCACCCTAGCCAAGCCACTGGACCTGGGCATCCGATGGTCGCCCTTGCTTGTTGTTTCCCTGCGGCGAATGAAAATTTTTGTCCCTGTTGATTCTAAAAGTCACCTTTAAATGTAACACTTGTGCTGGCTTTTTATGGAATTTAACATATTTAGTATTTTCATTTTATTTTTCTGAATTTTACCAGGTTGCATTGTGCTCTTTGTGCAAACACTGGATGTAATAATGTTATAAACTTCAGTTGTTTATGAAATTCCCCAGTAAAAAGTATAATGCGGAAATCACAATAGGCATCAATTTCCAGATATTCCTGTGGTATTTGTACATGCTCTTGGCCTCAGTGGAGTAAATCAAAATTGCTGAATCCATTTTATTGTCTAAAAATGAGGATAAAAATTAAAACAATGACTAATTACTCATTCAAATATATTGAGCCCTCGTGAGGAAAGTGGAGGGGGGTTGCATCGCTAACTTTGCCAACACAGAATGCTTTCCCGGTCCACCGAGTTATGATGGTTATGTTCAATTGCATCAATGAAATTATATTACTCATATTTAAAAAAAAAATAAAACACTATTGTTAAGATGAGCGACTTTTAAATACACCTAGCTAACTAGTTAGAAAGGCTTTTCATTTTTATTCAAAATTCGAACACCATTCTAACTTGAAGAAAAATTATAAGTTCGACCAATTACTCAGCTAATTACATACACATTTGAAATGACACTTTCCCAGTGCAACGTGATTTGGAAAATTCAATGAAAGTGGGCGCTTAAATGCTCGCCACTCGCAAAATGGGGTAAGTTACAGTTGAGAACACTGACTGCGGCTATATGGTAGAGAAATTACAAAAATCTGTTGCCTGCATTAGCCAATGTAGTAAGCTACCTAGCTAGCTTTTTAAGCAAGATTCAGTGACAAGACAATGCTGGTGAGTTAAGTGGGGCATAAACTGTGAAACAGATGGCAGCAGGGGTCTATATACCAAAAGACTGCATTAACGAGCCCGCGAATTGCAACGCTGCCGTTGCCATTCACTTACATTGACTGTACAGTCTCTACGTATGAGCTATTACAGGCACTTAACGTCACGTTAATAGTGCAGCAGCCAGGCCAGGTCGAAAGTTCAGGGGGTATGTTCGGGTGGATGCATGGGCAAGGTCTCGATACCGCGGCTCGACCCCCGATCACGACTGGCAAGACTGGCTCCAAATGTGCAACATGGCAGCGCCTGTATCTGGGATATTTTGGCTCCATTTTTGATAAATGGGAGTAAATGGAGACGTGTCATCCATATTTATACACAGTCCATGGGCTACACCCATGCGGTTGCGGTTGACCAGACTGCTTTTTCTTTCTCATGAACTGTAACTAACAAAGATCAATGTCGAAAACAAATTGCTTTATAAAACATTGTGGCACATTATGGCATCAGCACAACAGACAAAAAAAAAAAATGGTGGGTTTACAGCTTTTGTGACTACCTCTTTGCAGCTATTCCTCGGTTTCTATTCTATTGTTCTTTGTGCTAACACGGGGCCTTTTACCAGCTTGCAGTGCCTGCATTCATTTTTGGTGGCCACTTTTCCTTTATGTCTGTGATCTCTGAAATGTCGCATTACTGCCGCAACCTCATCCTTAGACCACACTTTCTTTGGCACTCTTCAGGACCCATGTTCTTAACCAGCATCTTTCCCTGAAAATGCAACGTAGAAAAAAAAAATTTTCACACAAACAGCAAACAATGTGTTGACCAGCTGGAGTCAACAGTACGAGTATTTAACCATAAATAACTGCTTAGAGAGATCTTTTTAAAGGGGACCTATTTTGCTATTTTTCCAAGTTTATATTTTGGTCTTTGACTCCCCTAGAGTATTCCTGATCGCGCAAAGTAAAAAAAGGGCATTTATTTCGCTCATACTGCCATCCTCAAAAAACTGCATTTGTAATACATTGTAGTCTCTGCCTGAAACGCCTCACTGGGGTGGCTCTTCCGCTATGGCCCCCACTCCCCGTGTACCCACTTTCTTCTGACTGGCCAGCTCTGTGGAGGGCGGAGTTGGGCGGGACGAGGCTGCAGAACGCAGTTTTCCGTGTCCGGCTCCCCAGAGTGAAACCTGAGACACGTCTGCAATCTGTGAAGGAAGTGGCGGGCAAATTCCGCAATCTAACGTTATACTTGAATATAGATCTAATGGCATGATCTTGTTCTAACAAACGCAGTGGCGAAAGTGGAGGACGCAGTGCGAATATCTGTCAGCGGAAGCTCAAATTTGCTATCGGCTACAGTTTGCTACGGCAACAGTTGGTGAGTACCGCGGTTTTTCTACTCCTAGCTAGGATGCAGGGGAAGCTAGAATCCGCCCCATATAGACACATTTGTAGAACGGGTCGACATGCCTAAGTGTAGACCGGAGACCGTAGAAATCCGGTGGGTCTGACTTTAGAGGGAAACATGGACAGTGAGGAGCAGCTAAAAGTGGACCAACAGCTTATGGACTGCTTCGGTGCGTATTAGGACCTGCTGGGTCGTGTGTATAGCTGTGGTGTGTTGTTAGCGTGGAGCAACGAACAGCCTCTGCGCTGGTATATGACGGAGGGGCGAAAGCTCCAAGCTAAACGGCCTTTTCGGAAATTGCCCGTGGTAATGGTTTGCTTATTGCTTCGGAATGACAAGCGTCTCCTCGCGGAGAATGGGCGCGTTATGGATTGTGCGCGAGAGCAACCTAGAGCTCCGGTTATGTTATGAGCATAATGCAGGTTTTACAGACCTTCAGTTCCGTCTGCGTGAACCGTTGCTTATGTGGAGCTAGCGAATCGATCACTTTTACAGGAAATAATTTAATATTCAGTCGCCGATTTAATATTCAATCGACAGCAATGCAGAGAAATCGTTTGTGATACCATACACGTTATAGCCGGTGCTTTTCCCTATTGCTTTCACCGGTAGCATCAGAGAGCTTGCTCAGACATTGGGGATGTATCAGGCTGACCCCGGTCATGGATAAGTAAAGCGATCGTTTCACAAGCACCCAAAAACTCACCCCAAGCTTTGCAATACCTACTTCTGGTCTAGCTGCAGCCCAGCTCGGCAGACACATACAGCACCTCTCCGGTTAGCTTCAACTGTAGTGGCTACAATCAGGCAACGTTATGACGAAACTGTCACATTGATGCTTACCGAAGTAACACAAGCATACCGATCAGAATCGCTGCATATAAGTTAACCAGGAGCGTTTTTAATTAGCAGAGCAGGGGAACTAACATGCAGTAGCTGATAAGTGGTCATGACTTTGAATGTAATCTGTCGCGAAAAAATTTGTTTCAAGGTCCGGTGAAAGCGGCTTGACATGCCCCTATTCGCGTCTTTGCATTGACTTTGAATGTAATCTGTCGCGCGAAAAATTCGTTTCGTGTCCGATGTGAAAGCAGCTTTATGGACAGTACGCGACAGCTAGAGAGAGCTCGGTTATGTTATGAACATAGTACAGGCTTTGCAAACCGTACGTTCCGTTAGCGCGGACAAGTTGCTTATGTGGAGCTAGCGAATCGATCACTTCTACAGGAAAGAATTACCTATTTAATCTCCGCCTTTTTCGGCTTTTTATTAGCCACAACAATTTCTAAAGGGGGATGAAATTATGTCAAGGTAGTGCAGAGAAATCATTTGTAAACCGGTAGAGCTTCTGCGTTTCGCATTGCTTTCATGGTAGCACCAGAGAGCTTGCTCAGACATTTGTGAAGTATCCTGCTGATCCCGGTCATGGATAAGTGAAGCGATCACTAACTGTAGAGGTTACAATCGGGCAACGTTATGATGAAACTGCCACATTGATGCTTACCGAAGTAACACAAGCATACCGATCAGAATTACTGCATATAAGTTAACCCAGAGCATTTTTAATTAGCACGACACGCAAACTAACATTCAGTAGCTGGTAACCGAGCGGTCATAACCACAGAGACAAACCCTTGCAATACAGGTTTTACAGACAGCAAGTTCTGTTACTGTGAACAGTTGTACCAAGCATCCAAATTACAAACAAGTATTAAAAGTTAGCTTCAAATGAGGTTTATGTTCACACACCTTCTGTAGAATTTCCCCTGATATCACTCTTGCATATTTAGGACACAAACATTAGCAACAGTAACATGGCTACGTTAGCCGCTGTGCTACAGCCACAATCAACTGGCTATCACGTCAGGTTGGCTTATGCAGTAAAAGCAACTTACAGCTTCTGTGTCTATGAGTCATGGACAGTCGCAATCGATACAGGCTTTATCTTCAGATATTTTACCAAGCCTGCGTTTGAGGCCAGTTGTTAGTGCTAACTATCGCTAGCGGCCCTGCTAGCCACCCGTAACACGTTAGCTTCACTTACATTATTTGCTGTCATATCGTTACTTACAGCGTGTGGCTCCGAGCGCTTGATCGATGCAGCTGCTTCAGGTTTGAGAAGCAGCTGAAACGCTTATCCTGTGTGGAATTATCCTTAATTGATAAAGCTGTCTTTGGTGAAATGCTGCGCACAATCAGTTAACGTTCCCTTTGGCCGTGGCTTTTTGCTGCCAGCAAACAAAAAAATCTACCCACTGATTTCTGGTGGCATCGTCTTTTGGAAGAAAAATCGTTGTTTTTCTTCGCGTCCAAAAGTAAACGGACAAGCAGCTTTGGGAGAGATACTGACAAAATTGCACCTCAAATGATCTGCGTTTCTTCTTTTGTATTTCCAAAAGTGAAGATGCTACTAAGGCATAGTATGATCTGCCGTTGTTAGTGCCTGCTAGAATAGTTTCCGGTGTGGGCAGGTCCAGCGCCATGATTGGCTCTGGCTAGGTCTGTACTAATTGGATGGCACAACCTGACGTCAGGTTTTACCCAGATCTCGTGAAGATCTCGGGAGGAGCTGTTCAGAGAGGAAATCTCATTAATGTGCACATACTTTTTTGAGAATATTTGTATTTTATAATATCTGCACATCATACTTGTTCTGATGGAAAAATACTTGAACTGCCCTCAGAAAGTTTTTTACTGGTGACAATAAAGGATCCAGGTTTTGGCCCACGGCATAACGTATAGGCTACTTTTCTGGTGAACACGGTGAAATGGAAGCTTTCAGTGTAGCCTACATGTAAAGAGAAAGTTAAGGTCGACGTCCACCTTTTGACACCACCGTAGCCGCTAAACTTGATATTATCGAAGTGACTATTCGCACTTATTTAAGTGCGTCCAAGCACAAAAATTGGTCGAAATTCGCGTTAGACGTGTGGCTAAGATGCACATGCTCCATTGCCCACGCTTATTTTAAGTGTGTCCAAAGCCAATTTTTTTTCTTGGCCAAACTTATTTCTAGCGGTGCGTTTTCTAAAAACTGGAATGGTCATCAACTGGCGCACTTATAAGTGTGGCCAAGAAAAAAATTCAGCATTGGCCACACGCCTAAGTGCGAATAACATCGGCCTATTATTCACTTGTGTGGGCCGAGTCCTATCAAATTAAGCTATCTGTCAATGAAGTATGTTGTATTGCTACATTATATGAAAAGCAGATTTGAAAAAAAAAAAAAAAGCAAATTGGTGGAGTTAATGCGGTTTTTTTTCGCCCAAGATCATCAAAATCACTTTGTGCAAGTTAAAAGCTCGGGATTTCGCTTGGAAAAAAGCACGTGTTTCTGGGTTGCGTTCTGACTGGCAAGATTTTCGTTGCCTTCGCAACAGAACCCTTACAGCAATTTGGAAAGCCAAGTCATCTTATTATCTCTCCAACTTAACTGACTCCGGCGGCAATTCTGCGAAATTTTGGAGAACTTTTAAATCCTTGTCTCAGCTCCCCTCCTCGGCTTTACCAAGTAGCATCTAAGGATTCTGTCATTATTTGAGATAAAGGGGAACTTTGTAATATTTTCAATGAGCATTTTGTTAATGCAGGCCACCTCTTTGAAAATTTAGGGTTATTGCCGGCTGTTCCTACCTGTGATAGCAGGCCTTTTGTACCTGTACCGATTAACTCTGGTTGTTTTTCCTTGCGTCCTTTTTCTGAAGAGGAAGTGCTTGAAGAACTTTTTAGCATTGACCCTAAGCAATCCACTGGGGCCAATAAATTGGACCCAAGCCTCTGATTGCTGGCTTCACCTTTGATTGCTATTACCCTGACACACATTTTTAACTTAACCCTGTTGACCGGTTCGATTCCTGTCTTGTGGAAAACGGCTTTTGTTCTTCCCTTACATAAAGGTGGTTCTTCAGATGTTCTGAATAACTATCGACCAATTTCAAAGCTGCCGTGCTTGGCTAAGGTTTTAGAGAGACTCGTCAATAATCAAGTTAGAGCATTTTTATCAGACCATGCTATCTTGAATGTATTTCAGTCAGGCTTCAGACCAGGTCATAGTACTGTATTAGCTGCAGCCAGGGTATTAAATGGTATAGTTTCTGCCTTGGACAATAAGCAAGACTGTGCTGCCCTTTTTATTGACCTATCAAAGGCGTTTGACACAGTTGACCATTTAAAACTCATAGAGCGGCTAAGTGCAATTGGGTTTGATATTAAATCTCTGAATTGGTTTCAAGATTATTTATCTGGTAGGTGTCAAGCTGTTGTGGCCGATGGCTATCAATCCAACTTTATTTTTCTTAGCAAGGGGGTTCCACAGGGTTCAATTTTGGGGCCCTTGCTGTTTGCACTTTTTATTAATGAGTTCGGTGCTAATTTTCTTAATAGCAAAGTCCACCTCTATGCAGATGATACAGTCATCTACTCAGCTGCCCCTTCTGCTGATTTGGCTCTTAAAAATTTGCAGTCTGATTTCCAAATCTTCCAGAAGGATCTTTTAGACCTTAAACTAATTTTAAACTCTGAAAAAACTAAATTAATGCTATTCTCTCATAAACCAGCTGCTAGGTTCCATAATGGTAGCATCATGACCGTAAATGGAATCCAAATCGGAAGAGTTCCTTACTACAAATACCTTGGCATTTGGGTGGATGACAATCTTAATTTTAAGAAGCATACTGATGAGCTGGTCAAGAATTTGAAGCCAAAATTGGCTATGCTGTACAGGAATAAAGCCTGCTTTCCGAGGAGTTGCAGAAGACAGATTATTCAAGCAACTATTCTCTCTAGAATAGATTATGGTGATGTAATTTATATGCACGCTGCACCCTCTTTGCTGAAGTCACTTGACGCAGTGTACCACGCTGCATTAAGGTTCATAACTGGAGATGGCTTCCCAACACATCACTGTACACTTTATTTTAACGCTGGTTGGTCTTCGCTGGCCGTGAGAAGGGAGCAACATTGTTGCCTTTTTATTTACAAGGCATTGTTGGGTAAACTGCCTGGATATCTGACCAGTTTGCTTAACGTGAGGAAGGGGGAATACGGTCTGCGCACTCTTGACTTTTTGGTTTTAGATGTCCCAAGGGTGCGTACTGAACTGGGTAAAACTGCTTTTATGTATTATGCTCCACAGAAGTGGAATAGGATTCAACAGTTTTTAAAGTTGGAAAGTCTTATTTCAATTGATTGTTTTAAATGTCTTTTATTGGCTGCCTTAAAGCAGGAATGAACATGTGTAATGTAGTCATTGTTTTTATTTATTGTACTTGGTGTTTTCCGTTTTTTGCTACTGGGCTCCGTTGCAAAAGAGAGCTTGCTTTCAATCGGACTCCCAGTATAAATAAATAAAAATAAATAAATAAATAAAAATCAAAAAAGGCCCTTGCGTAAACCTCCGGGTCAACCGTTACTCTCTGGGTAGTTCTGACCTTAACTCTTGGCATTTTCTGTCGGTAAAACATAACACACATTTTTATTGAGCTTTTAAACACAAAATGCAGCCGCATTAGCGGAGAGGGACAAACGTAACTGTTGCTACTTCAGTCCCGACGGTGACTCCTGACATTTGAACAAGGATTACTTCCAAAGTGGAAAAATTCTGACATTTCAAACTTGACCATATGTTACGGAAGTAAATCACCCATCATTTCATAATAAATATGACACATGGAGCGATAAAGACAATCTTTAAATCGAAAAAGTTAAGCATTCGTCTGAATTTACTCACCGCTGTGGAAAACAGTCTTCTCGGTCTTGTGCCGCGAGGAAGACTGGACGCCTCAAGAATGTTCGCGGTTGTGGAGAGGGGCGCGAGCTGCACGTGCTGACCTAATATGACGCATCAAAGTGCAGATGGTTGTGAGTAAATGGCCGTGTTACTTTCGTCCAGAGTTACTTTCGCACCAGCGCTCCCCTAACCATGTGCATAGAGGGTACAGCATGCGTGTCAAAAGGTAAACAAAAGCATGTGCTTGATTCTTATTGGCACTAAGCTAATTAGAAGTCCGGTGGGGGAAAAAAAAATCTTTGCCAGCCAACTAGCTGCATATGTAACCTACGCGTATCACGAAACGTCATGCTAGTTTCAACGGTGTCGCGTTCGATTTTAAATAATAGCTTGTAGTTTTGTGGTAAACTCTAGACATCTTTTTGGGATTTAGCGAACATATTATAAGCATTAGGCAAACAGTGTATTTTTCCAAACTTTTCCAAAACTGTTAGTTAATTCCATAACTTTTCCAGACTGGAAAACAGGTTTTTCAAATTTCATAACTTTTCCAGGAATTTCATGACCGTGGGAACCCTGTCTTATTCATTTGCTTTTTTTTTTAAATAAATCTGCTCCAGTGGAGCCAAACTTCATTTTCTTTGTATTTATTGTCATTGAATGGGATGGTATAGGTTATACGACTGGCAGAAATAATAATTTAAAAATATTTCTAAATTCTAAAAATTAAAAACTGGTTGTATTTGGGTGGAATGTATGCCTGTAGTGACATATAAGTGAAATTAGATGAGTTTTACAGTTTAATATCTGTGAAATCTGATTTGGCACACAAGGTACCTGAATTGCCAACTTGGCGAAGCCACCTAGACATTCCTCTCTAACTGTGTTCTGATTTACTTGATTGGAATAAACTTTGGCACAGATAATGGTGAGATTTTGTGCTGTAACTTTTTAGAGGTTTCAGACTGCAACTAATTAAGTTTACAAGGGATAGAAGTAAAACTTTGTTTGGTGCAAAATGAGGTCTTTGATTTAAACTGTGTTCCATCTTCATTTACTCTGACTCAGTGATATATATACTGATTTTTACACCATGGCAGAAATCCCAAATGGTTTTACTTTATTATGATACCAAGATTATTCAAATGGATCAAATAGTTGCAGAGATATACTCATTTTATTTTGAGCTTGCCAGTATCGAAAAAGAGGCTCAGGGCATAAGGGGTTAACATGAGATTCGTACGCACCGCCACGGTTCAGTGCACATTTTAAACGCCGTGTTGTTTAGTCGCTTCGTGCGAAGCTCTCAAGAAATTTCCTGGCTTATACTTCCTTCTCAGGGTACGTTCATAATTTGTGGTTCATTTTTTGTTTAATTTCGACAGTGGACAAAGGCGCTGGTATAACGCGTTTTATACCTACTTATGTGCCTGTATATTCATTGCCTGCTGCAACCCAATTTGCCCATATCGGGACATAATAAAGTTGAAGTGAAGTGAAGTGATTGTAGACGTGCTCTACTGAATGTTTTGCAACCTGGGCTTGCTTTGGAGGAGTGTGACGTGTCACGCTTGTTTTGCGGTTTTCATCGCTCAACTACATATATCAGAACTTACAAGATCGTTGTAAGAAAATATTCATAGTTGACCCGTTGGTTTTCCATTTCTTTACAGTCAATGTCTGACGCCGAAGTCAATTCTGAAGGCAATCCACCTTCATTGGCCCAAATGAAATCATTGTTTGCTAGCCTGTTGTCTGAAACGAAGACCGAAATTCTACAACACATTCAACAGTCCATAGATCAAGTTTACGTGGATTTTGAAAATGCTGGAGTGGGAGAACCGTGCACCGAGATCGCAGATACCGCAGATTCAAATGCGGCAGGCACCTAGGTTTTAGAAAAAATTGACAAGTTTTCTGGTTCTGAAGCAAAGGATACATTTAAATCCTTAATGGAGGAATTTATTACGGTAGAGAAAACTTCAGCTGGATTGAATAGTGATCTGGCCGAGATTGTTAATGGCCTACTTAAAGATAAGTTGCTTAAGGAAAAGCTGGCAGATCTGCAAATGAAATATTTACAGCCAGAGAACTGCCCAAATTTAGTGTCTCCTAAGATCAACAAGCAAATTTGGCAACAATTACGACAGGAAACTAGGAATACAGACTCTGCATTCCAAAAGGGCCAAGCTTTGTTAATGTCTGGCCTTTATGCTGTACTTCATATCTGCAATGAGTCTACAGGGAGTTAGAGAGATATCCTGACACATGTAGCAGTCCTGTTGCTGTCTGCCAACCGAGAATATAATTTGAAAAGAAGAGATTTGGTGCGTCCTGATCTAAATAAACAGTACGTTGCACTTTGCAACCCGTCTACGTCTATATCAACCTATTTGTTAAGAGATGAGCTTAACAAAGAAGTTGAAGAGATTACTAAAAAGCTGAGTGTTAAAGTCACCCCCAAACAACGCACTGAACTGTATAAGATGGCAGGAAGAGGAACTCGTGGCAGGGGTCACCTTTCTCAACTGGACAACAGCGGAAGAGGACACCCAAGTTTGTCAAGTCCTTTTTTAGGGTCAGGCCGGAGCCAGTTCAGGCCCCAACAACTTGCCAAGCCTCAACAAAAGAAGCCCCACTAGAGCCTTCTAACAAGGTAAGCACAATACAAAATATAATTTGTAATCAACCTCCTTTTCAGGCAGGAGGACTGCATGATCACGTCCACGAGTGGACTAAGATCACCAGTGATCTGGTTATTTTGGATGCGATAACTCATTGTCATATAGAATTTGACTATATCCCTGATCCTCAGAATAATGCTACTAGACCATATGGTTATTTTACTGAATCTGAGCAAAAGTTGATTGATGGTGAGATTGAGAATTTCTTAGAAAAAGGAATTATCAGGCCATCTTCTTATTGTACAGGTGATATAGTGTCACCTATTTTTATCAGACCCAAAAAAGATGGATCTCAACATGTGATTATCAACTTGAAAATGCTAAATAAATCGGTGACTCACCATCATTTTAAGATGGATACCCTTGAAACCGCAATCAAGCTTATTCGTCCATATTGTTACATGACCTCAGTTGATTTTAAACATGCCTATTATTCTATTCCTGTGGCAGTAGAACATCAAAAATACTTTTTATATTTTGAGCCTCAAAAATATTTTGTTGGAAAGATCAGCTGTATGTTTTTACTTGTTTGCCTGTGGGATTGACAAGTAGTCCTAGAATCTTTACAAAAGTCACGAAACCAATATTTGCCACGTAAAGACAAAGATTTGGCCATATTTGTCTAGGCTACATTGATGACTCTCAATATATTGGTGAGTCATATCCAGAATGTAAGGAGGTTACCTTACATACAGTGCAACTTTTCAGTAGTCTTGATTTCATGATTCATCCAGACAAATCGGTTATCGTCCCGTCACAGTCCATTGAATTTCTGGGGTTTATCATTGACTCTGTTAGGATGACTGTACGTTTAACTCTGTTTAAGATTGACAAGATCAGGAACTTGTGCCGGTCATTTTCTGATCCTTATAAGCAATATATAATATGCCAAGTGGCGGCCTTGCTTGGTAACCTCGTGTCTGCTTTTCCAGGGGCAGACTTTGGGCCCTTTCATTATCGGCAGATAGATGCAGACAAGGAGCGTTATTTAAAACAGAATTGTGGAAATTTTGATGCTCTAATGTCCTTGTCTGACGGCAGTTTCATGGAAATTCATTGGTGGATTGATAATATTCACTCCGCAGTAAGAAATATTTACCACACCAGTCCTGATATAGTTGTTCACCCTGATGCTTCTGGAACTGGTTGGGATGCTAAGATTGATGGTAAAACTACTTCAGGCATTTGGTCTCTGCATGAAGCTGAACAACATATCAATTGCCTAGAATTATGAGCAATTAAATTTGCATTGTCTTCTCTGCTAGATTCAACGAAACACAGTCATATTAGAATTATGTCTGATAATACAACTGCAGTGTCCTATGTCAATGCCATGGGTGGGTGCAAATCTGTGGAATGCAATTCTATTGCCCACGAGATCTGGATATGGGCCATTGAGAGAAAGAATTGGCTATCGGCTGTGCATATTCCAGGGGCCAGCAATGTGGATGCTGACCAGTTATCGTGTAGCCATAATTTGGATCTGGAATGGATGCTCTCAGCCACTGTTTTCCACAGGATTGTCACAATTTTTGGCTCACCTGACAGATTTTTTTGCATCTAGCCTTAATGCCCAAGTGAATGACTATGTTTCATGGAAACCAGATCCTGTGGCCAAATTTGTGGATGCTTTTACCATTGATTGGTTAGAGTTATTTCTTCTACGCTTTTCCCCCTTTTTGTATTGTTTCTAGGTATGTTCAGAAGATAATTCAGGAGCAAGCATCAGGGATTCTGGTGATCCCCCTATGGCCGACACAGCCGTATTTCCCAGTGGTTCTTCAAATGTTGACAGACATTCCACGTGTTGTGAAAGCCCACAGCCACAATTTGATTCATCCGACTCTGACAGGGGTACATCCCCTTCACAACCATCTTCAATTGCTGGTTTGCAAGTTATCCGGGAATCCTTGCAAAAGTCAGAGATTTCTTCGAACATTGTTGACGTCATCATGTCGTCATGGAGGGAAAGCACTCGCAAGCAGTACAGAGTCTATATTGACAAGTGCGTACAATTTTGTAGTAAAAGAGGAAGTGATCCATTGTGTCCCTCTGTGAAATGGGTTCTTGAGTTCCTTCACATGTTATTTGAAAAGGGTTTGAGTTATTCAGCTCCTATTACTGCCCGTTCAGCAATATCTACAGTAACATTGACATGGAAAATGGTTTGAGGCACGACTCCAAACCAATTGGTCAACACCCTCTGATATGCAGATACCTTAAAGGTGTCTTCAACCAAATTAAACCAGTCCCCAAGTATAACAATATTTGGCCAGTGGAGAGAGTACTGGACTATCTAAAGGGTCTCTGGCCTTTGGACAAGATCACCTGAAAGGAACTTACACTGAAATTGCTTATGCTTATTACCCTCACCACAGGTCAAAGATGCCAAACTCTGACTTTCCTTGACATCACACAGGGCTGTATGCAGAGGAATGAGTGCTGTTACACTCTTTCCCTAACCGAGCATATTAACACGTTGACTGCCAACTACGCGATAACTCGTAGTGGCGGGTCAGGGCCAGCGCTAGACCTGAAAATTCAAGGAGCAATTATCCATCCCTTTATTGGCAGCAATTAGTCCTGGCAAATTCTAGACGGTTTTTTTTTATAAGCACGTTTTTCCAATTCAAGAATAATCAAGTGGCAATTGAAGACCAGTACTTCTCTCTCCCCCGTACGATCTAACAGTCAAATAATGGGCTACATTTTTTACAGAAAAATAATTTAATAATAATTAAGTCTATGCACTGGCACTCAGTCAACGGTATTTTTTTTTTTTCCGCAAATGAGTTCAGAACTAGTCAGCTGAAAAAAAAAAATTCTGGTGACAAGTGCATAGACCTCCTCCGTTTAAATTTTTTCAGTCTGAATGTAGCCCATTATTTTTGTTAGATCGCATGGGGAGAGAAGCCGTGCTTCAAAAACACTTGATTATTCTTGAATTGGAAAACCTTCAAAGAAAAATGAGTTCTGAATTTGCCAGGACTAATTGGAAAAAAAAAAAAATTATGGATAATGAGTGCCAGTGCATTCAGGTCTAAATTATTTTCTCTGACCCGCCACTACGAAAGTTATCTTATTCTTGTTGGAGTTGGCAGTCAACGTGTTAAACAGGACAGGCCGGAGAAGGTCTTTGGTAATCTGCGTCTCTACAAATACCCTGTGAGAGAGTTGTGTGTTTATCAAACACTTGATTATTATCTGTCAGCTACTGCAAGTGAAAGATCATCTAACAAGTTGCTTGTCTCCTATATCAAACCTTATGGGGAGGTTATGTCATCTACTATCAGTCGTTGGATTAAGACTATGCTAGAACTATCTGGTATTGATACTCAAGTGTTCACAGCTCATAGTACTAGGTGTGCTTCGACAAGCAAAGCTCGTGTATCTGTATCTACAACATTTCGTAAATTTTACAATAAACCTGACGCCATTACGGATCAGATGAGTGTAGCTTTGTTAAACAATTCGTTGTATGTGTAACCTGTTGATTGTGGGTCTATTTGGCTTTTAAAAATGGATTGTTGACCATTTTGTGCTCACTGCTTTAAAATCTCATGTTAACCCGGGTGTACATAATGATTTGGTAGAATCTGGGATTAAACGTGACTTACCTGTAAATTGAAGTTTGATGATAATTCTGCCAAATCATTGGCAGTACAGTAGGGTTCACATGCCCAACCTTCCCACCCTTTTTAGTTGCCAGCCTTGTTGGTATATGTAGGCATTTTTGGATTTATAATACAACAAGCCTTTATCATGTGACCATAAAATGATGATTTAAAATACTGAACCGTGGCGGTCCGTGCGCATCTCATGTACTCTCAATGATTTGGCAGATTTATCATCAAAATTCAACTTACAGGTAAGTCTTGTTTAATCCCAAATTAAAGTCCATTTAAACAGTGGTGTCTGTAGCTCCAGGAAGTGGCATGTCGAAGATGGTGCAAATCTAACTCGAATATGGCTTGGCGGTCGTGAATAACGGGTCTTGGGGAGAAGTGTGGTTATTGTATCTTGGGGTGACGTACTTTGATATTGGCTCAAACGGACTGAGGGCAGACTCTAGGCGAAATAAGAATAAGGGCTGAGAAATGCCGAACTGATCTGTTTAACTACTCTTTATCTTGAATGTGAGACAGTCGGTGGAGTAGAATGAGATGTCGTTTAGGCTGGCGTAGCGAGGAGGATTATAATTAGCGGAGAGCGGAGTGAGCTCGGAACATCTCAAGAAACCGAAGAAGACTAATAAGAACATGACTTCTAGAGTAGAATCCGTGGAAAAATAATGGTACCCTGAGCGCAGCGTCTGGATGCAGCAAGAGAGGAGGTCTGCCGTCAGAGGTAAACGTTTGGTCAGAGCGGGAGGTTCTTGTTTACGTAAACCTTTCAGTAGTGTTTGCACCTGAGAATGGGAAATTGACGAGCACGGATATCCAGTGGCTGGTTTGACAAGGAGGTTAATACCGCTGAGGTAGACTTGTATTGTGGCTGGTTGAGCGTGGTGTACGGAGTGAATGTACGAAATAAAACTCATGATGGAAACGACGTCGAGGGCTGGGAATGGCAGTAGGAGGGCTGAGTGGAATTTCTTGAATTGCTTCCATCCTGCGTGGTATGAGGAAAGTGAGCGTGGAGCGAACCCATTTAGAATGGCCTCCGAATAAAGTGGTGAGTGGCTCGAGCTGTGGAGTCCGGGTTAGACGGTCGCAGAAAATGGAGGAACCGGAGTGGGGTGAATGTCCGAGTGCGGTGCCAAGCGTCTGAGTCTCTGCCAAGAGAAACGAAAAAGGGCGTCGGTGATGGCATTTTATAGCCGGGAATAGGTGCGGCTTGGAGCATGGACTGGTGTTTGCGGAAATTAGAGTTAGTTTCCTGAGGAATGGCATGAACGAGAGGGAGCGGTAACGGCCTTTGTTTATGGTGTCTACTGTGGTCGAGTTGTCAGAATGTACGGTTATACATTTGGTGGCCCATTCGTGACCCCCAATGGGGGAGGAAACAATGGTGGGGTACCATGAGACGAATGGCGAAGTAATAGCGCCCTTTCCAGGAAACACCAAAAAAGAAAACCCCAAAAAGTGGGTCGAGTGGGACGACCTTCAAAGCGTTTGTGATATCGGCTTTAGCCAACCAGGCGCCGCGACCAGTGAAGCGGATGAGAGTAGTAGCATGGTCCACGGAAGAGTAGTGCATGGAGAAATCATTACTGGGGATAAGGCTGTTGATACTGGGGAGGGCGGAACCATGAGGGGATGATAAGTCTATGATTAACCGCTTTTTCCCGAATATTTTCGGGTTGCTATCCCGACAGGGCTGATGCGAAGGACAGGTAAAAGTGGCACGGTTTAGGGTCCGATCATGAAACCCACATCGACTTTGTCTTGTATGAGCTTGTCGACAATATGAGGCCCTGCTAGAGCGGACTGTAAATTACTGCACGTGAAGGAGTGATCAGGAATGACGACGAAGCCGGGGTAGAAACAGTGGGTAAAGCCGTGAATACTTATCCATATAGACCCTGACTGCTGGGGCCATGGCCGAGAGCATGGACCTTGCCACTGCGAGTTGCCGTGAGGTGGATACGCGTGCAGTATCCGTGAATGTTTGCCGGCGAGGCAAAGTGCACCAATAACTAGGCACTCACATAATTTTTTCACTGACTCAAGAAGACGCAATTTGCATTCGAAAAAAAAAAATCAGTCACTGAACAAAAATATAAACGCGCAAAGTGATTTTTTAAAAATAATTCTTCATCAATCGAGAAATATTTCAACAAAACAATTATTATTTTATTCTTGCCTTAATATTCAAGCAACAGAAACATGACTAAATTTACTATACACAATTCATGAGTTATCAGAGCCTGCAGAGGTCAGCGGGCACTCAGTTCACAGCGCTCAGTAATGAGTGTGTCCACCATCGGCATCATGTGAAGCGGTACACCTCCGGCGCATGGAGTTCACGAGGTTGTCAATAGTGGCCTGTGGAATGTTGTCCTATTTCTCCTACAGCCCAACTCGGAGCTGGCACACGTTTTCTGGAACCAGAACACGTCTGACCTGCTGATCCAGAACATCCCAAATTGGCGACATATTGGGTGAATATGCTGGCGAATTGAGAACAGGGACATACTCCTCATCAAGAAGATCCGGGCAGTGTGTGGCTGGGCATTACCGCGCTGGAATGTCACGTGATGGAGTCGCGCAAACGGTATGACTATGGGTCTCAGGATCTTGTCACGGTTATTGTTGCCCGTTCAAGTTGCCCTCAACGAAAAGCAGACGGGTAAGCTGTCCATGGCATATGCCTGCCCATACCATTACACTTGCACCACCATGTGCCACCCGACGCACGACATTGGCATCAGCGTAACGCTCGCCCACACGTCGCCATACACATTGTCTGCCATCAGCGCCGTACAGTTGGAATTGCAATTCATCACTGAATAACACCGTCCTCCACCGTACAAGCGTCCAGCGAAGGTTACGGTTCGCCCAGTCGAGTCTATACCGATGACGGACGGCGAGCTTGGAGGTCTGCCTCCCTCAGGCGGTTTCGGACAGCCTGAGCTGATATCCGCCTGTTGTGCAGTCCGATGGTCTCGTCAGCTGTCTGGGTGGCTGGTCGGAGCCGATCACGAAGGTGCTGGAGCCGCATGTGCCGATCCTTTGTGGGCGTGGTCACACGTGGTCGTGGGGCACGTGGACGATTCACAGTGCTGCCAGTCTCTCTGAATCGACTTCTCAACCAGATGAAGGTGGAATGACGCACATTCAAGTGTGTTGACACTGCTGTCACAGATATCCCAGCATTCAACATGCCAATGGCATGCTCCTTCATGACTTGTGACATCTGTGGCATTGTGACTTGTGACAAAAGTGTACATTTTGCGGTGGCCTTTTATTGACCCTGGTGCAAGGAGTGCCTGTGTATTGGTCACGCTGACTGACCAACTCAATGTTATGCACTATGCAGCTCAGGGGCGGAATAACTCAATGAGTGAGTAATCTCACCGGGAGTGGTAAATGAGAAGTGGGTCACCAGAATTAAGCAAAACAAATCATTCAGTACACCAATAAACACCATTTGTGGGCATATTTCATTATAGGTCAATTTGACTCAGCATTTTTGGTTCGTGTGTTTATATTTTTGTTCAGTGTAATTCAGGTATGCAGAACCGACTGAGACCATTTCCGAAGCGGTACACACGCGCTATTTTGCATTATTTACTTTATTAGATAGGGTCCCCCCTGCAGCTACTGTCCTGTGGAGGTCACCGATTAGCACTTCTCCTGAGCGTTAGACAAACTCAGGCTCGCCATTTAGCGGTTATGTGAGTGCCTACAATAACCAAAGCGCTAGTGAGCTGCGCCACTGCGAGTGGCCATGAGGAGGATACGTGTTGTATCCGTGAATGTTTGCTGGCGAGGCAAAGTGCATCGATAGCCGAAGCGTTAATGAAGCGCTAGTGGGCTGCGCCACAGTGAGTGGCCGTGAGGGGGATACGCGTAGTATCCGTGAATGTTTGCCGGCGAGGCAAAGTGCATCAATAACTGAAGCGCTACTGAAGTGCTAGTGAGCTGCGCCACAGCGAGTGTCCGTGAGGTGGATACGCGTGCAATATCCGTGGATATTTGCCAACGAGGTGAAGGAGCGCAGAAGCAGAGTTTCATCCAGCGGTAAGGATGGCGGGGGGGGGACGGGACGCATGTGCATGGGG
Organism: Gymnothorax javanicus; assembly: GCA_029692085.1. Classification (NCBI taxonomy): domain Eukaryota; kingdom Metazoa; phylum Chordata; class Actinopteri; order Anguilliformes; family Muraenidae; genus Gymnothorax; species Gymnothorax javanicus. The sequence continues at coordinate 64,602,898 of CM056201.1, forward strand.
AAAAGTGCAGCCTGCGAACACTGGGACGAAACGGGACGAAAAGAGACCAAAGGGGTCGTAAACAGAGGGAGCAGGCACAGGGGGGGACTGGCTGGTTTGCGGAAGGAGTGACTTCCGCCGAGTCTGGAGCGGAGAGGACGTCGCCGAACATGATGACGTTGGCGCTGGGGACACTGACGGCAGAGCCAGGAAGTGCTGTGTGGTCTGACTTAAATGGTTCTGGATGAACGATCGGGCTAGATGTAAGGAGAACTTGTACCTGAACCTAGTTGTATCCCATACCTGAATGTGTCTCTATATTCAGTGATTTACGGCAACAGGTGGTAAAAGGATAAACCCTCGGCCTGAAGCCTACTAAGTGTCAACATCTAAGTTGTTCAACACAAAAACTGACTGGGATAAATGCTTTCTATATCAGAACATCATAAAAGAAGATGATTTGATACCTGTACATGAAATCCTCCATTCAATTGGTCCAGCTGAGGCTTGCCATTCTTTCATGCCTTCACTGGTTGCGATGTTGTATCAGCTTTCCGTCATAAGCGAAGAAGATTGGTTGGCAGGCATGGAATGTTTGTCCTGGTATGTCAGATACTGTTGCAAAAATGAGCACCTACCCACCACAAATCAGAACTGAAGGCCAAGAGGTTATTGAGCAGTTCGTCATTGCAATGTATGACAGATCTTGTTCTCTAACTGACATAAATGAGGTCAGATTGGACATGTTTGCTCGTAAACAGAGGCCTTATGCAATACCTCCAACCAGAGCAGCTTTAGTAGAACACACAAAGCGTTAGGGCTGTAACAATTATAAATCGCGGTTTTTTTAAGGCATAGTACCACCACCTGCTACCATGGGGCGAACATCCGAGCTTTCCCTTTTCCTTCATTAAACCCGACGCAGGTTGAACGAAAGTGCCAAACATCAAAGGACATGGGAAATGCTTCCAGAAAAAAACTTGACTGACGTCAAGTATTTTTTGGCAACATGCTGCACGGAGCCAAGTAAAGGACTACAGAATCGTCTCCTATTAACCAATTAGGCAACTCCAAGAAAAGTTAACCTGTCCCGTTTACTTTGCTTGATTAGCAATCAAATGGTGGATTTGTTTACTCTCTAAGTTGAATGAGTAGAGCTGTTTATTAAGACAGCATGTTTGATTACTGCATTTTGAAATTTAAATGGCCATAGAACAGCACAGATTTGCATGAACATGATTGCCATTGCCACGCCATTTCGTGCGACTGTGATAATTCATATCTCACATTCACGTTTCATCTGCTTTTCAGAATGTTTTCCACCTTGTGTATTTTTTAGATGCTTAAAATCCAGGGTGATCTTATAACAAATCTGTTTTAAATGACCTTCTCCAACCGACTGGGAATTACACACTGTGAGATTCCCAAAGGTGCCTGGGTTACCCAGAAAACATGCATCTTTATCAATGAAGTTGTATACAAAGTTAGTTTAGACAAAATGCTTCCAGATTTTGCCTGGAATCCATCTATATCAAGTGCTGGTCGCTCCCAACGGTCAATAACTAATATAGTCTGGCCTCAGTCGTATAGGCCAGCGTTTAGCCCTTACGTCACTAATGAACTGGATATATAAATATTCATATTTTCTGCTCTTGGCTGATTGGGTGACCTTTTGGCGAGAACCACCAATCGCGCGGCGCCATTTGCAGAATGAATGCTGACCGGGTTATCCATCGTGTCTTGTTGTCAGAAGTGGTAGCTAAGTAGGCGAGCAATTAAATGTTGGGATATACAGAGACAGAGACAGAGGCAGAGACAGAGGTGGCAAACGAGGCTGCGGAGTTTTTCTTGGTATTCGTAATAATATTATCTCCCGCCGTCGACCTGATTTGGAACCCAGTATTTGTGACGTTATAATTTGCGAACTTGTGCCTAGTAAATCATTGAAAGTATGCATTAGTTTGTGCTACAGACCTTCAGACAGTGATCCTGTATCTTTTTATGATTTTTTGTCTCACGTTTTTACAAAATGCAGTATTGAGTACAAAATTATATTCGCACTTGGCGATTTTAATCTCCCAGATATACCCTGGTGGGACGAATCGGTGAACACTGGACACACGCTGTGTGACTTGACTGACAGCTTTTCCCTTACCCAGATCATTGACCAACCTACTCATATTAAGAGAAATGTGCTGGATTTAGTTTTCACCAATATCCCTGAACGCTGCTCCGAGCCCAATGTAACATTTGGTCAGTTTGACAGTTATCATGCTGTGATCCAGTTCAATTTTCAAACTCGTGTCAACAGACTCCTCACATGCGCAAGAAACGTGTACAATTTTAAAAGAGCTGACTTTATCGGGCTACGATCTCACATGGAGATCTTCTTCTCCATCTTGATATTAATGTTAACTGGCAAAGTTGGCTTGATCTCGTGCATTCATCTGTCAGTAAATTTATTCCCATCGCTGTAATTAAGGATGTAAATTCTCCTGCCTGGGTTGACAGTGAAGTGCGCCACCTGAGCAACAAAGTACAATCCACACGGAAACGAGCTAAAAAACGCGATACTGCAGCGTTGTGGGCGAAATTTCGTAAACTAAGGAATAAATTAAAAAATGTATGTACTTTCAAGTACAATCAGTATTTGGATGTTCTCAGTGATTCTCTTGCCAAAACACCAAAGCGTTTCTGGGGATTCTTCAAGAGTAAAACAAAGACAAAAAGTGTCCCCAGTTTTGTTGCTTATGGAGATAAAACTGCCTCCGATCCTAGCACAAAGGCTAGTCTGTTCAACGAGTATTTTCAATCCCTATTTACCCCTCAGCCTCTAGAACGAACATATCCAGATATAACCGTTTTTAAACATGCTCATTTGGGTGATTTAAGGATTACTGTCCATGATGTTGAATCAGTTTTGATTAACCTTGATACAAATAAAGCATGTGGGCCTGAAGTGTTACCGGCTCAGATTTTAAAAGAATGTGCTCGTGAATTGGCTCCGTCACTTTGTAGTCTTTTTAACAAGTCTCTTCAAACTGGAGAATTACCACTTGATTGGCTAAGAGCAAATGTTATTCCAGTCCATAAAAAATCTGACAAAGAAAATGCGAGTAATTATCGACCGGTATCGTTATTGTGCATTTGTAGCAAGGTGCTGGAAAGGTGCATACTTAATTTTGTCTATCCTCATGTAGTGCCTGTTTTACATCACCTACAACATGGTTTTGTTAAGGGTCGGTCGACAACAACTCAGTTAATCCAGGTATTTCACGAAGTTGGTAAATTCTTAGATCAGTCCGGACAAATTGATATTTTATATCTAGACTTTTCATCTGCTTTCGATTCTGTCCCCCATGACTTACTTTTATATAAACTCCAGACATATGGCAATCTTGGCAATCTTTTAAAGTGGTTTACGTCGTATTTATCCAATCGTAAACAAAGAGTTGCTGTCGATAGGGCCCTATCATCCTGGTCTCCCGTTAAATCAGGAGTTCCATAAGGATCAGTTTTAGGTCCATTGATGTTTCTGCTGTATATTAATGACATGCCAGACTGTGTAAGTCCTGAGACTAGGGTTGCCTTGTTTGCGGATGATTCTAAATGCTTAAGAGAAATCAGAAACACGCAAGACTGTTCACAGCTGCAGTGCGACCTAGAAAACATCTTGGATTGGAGCTGTAAATGGGACATGAGATTTAACGCTGGTAAATGTAAACTATTGAGTGTTACAAGGAAGCGAATTCCCATTCTTCATCATTACACAATGAATGGTAATTTAGTTGAAAAAGTCGACTGCATGCGTGATCTTGGGATTGTGGTGTCATCAAATTTGTCATGGGATGCACATGCAAATGTCTTGGTCAGTAAAGCAAATCGCATGCTTGGATTAATTCAAAGAACTTGCGGTCATTCGTGTTCAGTTCAAACAAAACAAAAACTGTATATTTTGCTTATAAGACCACTTTTAGAATACGCCACCCAATCTTGGGCCGTTTCATCAAAAAAATCTCTCCTTCATATTGAAGGTGTGCAACGGAGAGCCACTAAGTACATTCTTGGTTATAATGATTGTGTTGGAAGCAATTACAAAGCCCGACTAATGAAGCTTGATCTTTTACCGCTGGGCTACAGACGTGATATATTTGATTGTGTATTCTTGTGCAAATGCTTGAAGGGGGAATATGACATCAACTACAACCATTTTGTTTCATTTCAAAATGAGGATACATTTTTAATGAAAATTCCAAAATTTAGGACTGAAACTTTTCGCCATTCTTATTTTAACAGATTATTTTATTTGTGGAACGCCAGTCACCTCTATCAAATTTCTGATACTACAGCTGCTTTTAAATAGAAGCTATTTCATTTTTATACAGAAAAGTTTAACAACTATTTTTCTTCTGATGATTCCTGTACATGGGTTGGCAAATGTCATTGTTCACATTGCCGTCTGTCCCTCTGATGTGACTTACACTTGCTAGTATACTGTCTTATTTTATTATTACAATTTTTTTTCTTCTCTTTGTTCAATTGTCTGTATATGTTGTGGGATGATTGCCTCACAATAGGTGCCTTGCCACCTGTGCGATCATTTCCTGACTTCTGTCAAAGCTTAAATAAATAAATAAATAAATAAATAAATAAATACAAGTATCTATCTTATATCTGCATGTTGCGTGTATATTTCCTTTTACTTTGCTACATCAGGCATTTTACAACACAACTAACAGCTGTACTCATAACCTTGGTGAGTTAGCTGGCCAGCTACTGCATTCGTGAATGTTATTTGCCATGAGCTTAAAAATTAGAATGTGGCTTGCTTGCATTTACTCTTGGAGTGGTTGTTAGGTTTTGAACAGGATGTTTGGCCATATCTGCATTTTGTTTATTTCAGTGGGATTTACCGGTATAATAAAGGCTAAATTAAATAATACTCAAATTACGTAACGTATTTCATTGTAATTCGCATTAGCCATAACTTGAAGGGCATCAGCTAGGTTAAGCCTTTGAAGCTGGTATGTAATACGACAGTTGCTAATTTATTCCTTGCCTGTCTACTTTACTCGGAAAAGAGAAGATGGATAGCTTATTCCTATTATTGCAATCTATTGCTGCACAACATTTTGGCATTTTTAACGTGGATGGCTAACGCTTATTTTGCTGCTTTTCTCCGCTTGTTTAATATCTGATATCAATTCAGTACTAGATCATAGCGATCAAATATATTCCTTTTCCTTTTAAAAACGATTAAACATCGATGGCAATAACAGTATCACTGAACATATAAACACAAGCATTATTTCAGTTTGAAAGTTTAATTCGTAGTTTGTCGCAGTCCATACTGTATTTCTGTATTGCCAGATGTTATGTGACCGCTGCTGAGAGAGACACAGGTCTCGAACAAAGTTCATTTTCTCCTGATCTGTTGGTCTTAAAAATGCCATTGAAGCACCAGAATGTTTGGAAGATATGTGGCCTGTGAAAAATAAGGCCAGTATATAATTCTGTGACAATGGGGCAAAATAATCGGTGATAATCTGTTCTCACGTTCACTTCTCCCCATTGGAATCAATTCATTCAGGACCCGCTGCAAGTCTATCTAAAGGGGCGGGGCATCCTTGTGACTGTGAGCCAATCACAGATCTCGCATGGATTCTGTGCGAATATTTGAAAGTCAAATGCTGGCCTACCGACTGAGGCCAGACATATCAGTGTGACCATTGGGAGTGACCAGCACTTGATATGTATGGATTCCAGGCAATTCCAGATTATCAACTCCTTTATGTCTTTATCTATAATCTGGTTGTCAGGGTGATGGCCAACAGACCTAAGGGGTCTGGACCTCATGTGAAATGGAGAAACAGACATCCTGATTACAAATTGTTATAAATTGCTAAATACACACCAACTGATGGCAAATTTGATATGGCTGTTTTACTTACCTTCTTATCTGTCAGAAAATGTTAAGATAATTAGCATCTGATACCTTAGAGCCATGTTAGGGAGGAGAATGCATGGAAAGTTTGAGCCTCTTGTTACTGCGGCGAATGCTAACAGTTTTGGGGAAAAAAACACCTTAAAATATAAAAAATTATTCTAAAAAGCACAAATATTTACACATATACATTTAGTTTAGATTCTGTACATTAAATACATAATTGATTGATTACTGTGTGAAAATAACTTTAGGAGTAATTCAGTTTTAAAAGTTGAGAGGCCCTGCTTGTAGCGCTTGATATCCATAAGCTGAAAAACAGAGTGTGTCCTCTGGGATACAGAGGAGAAAGACCACCCCTCTTGTTATCAGCGTTCAGTTCAAAAGCCAGCATCTCTGATGGTATGGGGATGCATTATTGCGTATGGTGTGGGACACTTGAATGTTTTAAAAAGCACCATGAATGCTGGAAGGTATATAAAGGTTTTAGAGCAGCATATGCTCCCCTCCAGACAACATCTATTCCACGGAAGGCCTTGTGTGTTTCAGCAGGACAATGCAAAACCACATACTACAGCTATTACAACAGCATGGCTTCGTAGTAGAAGAGTCCGTGTGCTGAACTGGCCTGCCTGCAGTCCTGATCTTTCACCGATTGAAAACATTCGGTGCATAATCAAACGAAAAGTCCATCAGGAGACCCAAAACTTTCCAGCAGCTGGAAGCCTGTATTAAACAAGAGTGGGATCAAATTCCAATGGCTAATCTCAAGAAACTTGTCTCCTCAATGCCCAGATGCTTCCACTCTGTGTTTAAAAAAAAGAGGGGATGCTACACCATGGTAAACAGGCCCCTGTCCCGACTTTTTTGAGACCTGTAGCAGCCATCAAATTTGAAATGAGCTTATTTTGTGGATAAAATTGTAAAATTTGTGAATAAAATACTGGCTGGTGTGATTTGAAAGTCATTGCGTTTTGATTTTATTCACAATTTACACTTTGTCCCAACTATTTTGGAATTAGGGTTGTAAAAATTAAGGAAACAGTAATCAATATTGCTTTATGATCAGTTAACGAACTGGGGTCAATAGTAACAGACAGGTCAGCACCAGCCAAGCCTCTGGAAATTAGCCAGAAGTCTATTGTGACTGACGCGATAGGTCTTTGTTGCACCAGGTGTATTGATGGTCATGAGGAAATTTCTCTCTCCAAATATCAACTAAGTCAAATCTTTCAATAAAACTTTTTAAGTTTGCTTTGGAGGGTCCATAATTCTTAGGTGGCCATCTATCCAAATTATTGCCCATAGTTTCATTGAAATCCCCACCCAATAAAAGTAAAGCTCAAGGGTACTTCACCAGCCAAGTGTTGATTCTATCTTCTAAGTTTTCAAAAAATATGTTATTTTCATTAGAAGAGTTGTACCCACACGTATTGACTATTAAGACAGTAATCTAGTTAAGAGAGATTGCCATTAGGAAAAAATGACCCAGAGTATCTGTTTCATAACCCAAGATATCCCCAGCAAATGTATTTTTTAAAATAGCTACCCCAGCTGAACACTCAGATCCATGCGCTAACCATACCTCATTACCCCATTGTGATCTCCAAAAGTTAACATCTTTGTCAGTTGAGTGGCTCTCTTGAAAAAAACAAAAATCAGATTTGTACTTTTCCCCGAACAGAAACAAGGCTTTACGTTTTACATTATTTTTAAGACCCCTAGAATTAACAGAAATTTGAGACAAGGACATAAAGGTTCAAACCTTAAACAAAAAAAATTCCCCTGTGCTAGACAAAATAGAACAGTTATTCTGAACAAGAAGTTTAAGTGTACGGTGCATAACTCAGAAAAAAAATTATTGCAGTATGTTAGGTTGAAAAATATTTCTAACCCTTAATTCAACCACTGCTTAAATAACTGGACAACTGTTTTTGGTTATCTTATTGCATCAACCACCATAATCTTACAATGGTGAAAAGAATCAATATTCCTTAAAAAGAACTTTAAGTATAATACTAGAAAATTCCTGTAGAAAGTATGAATATGCCTGCTGCTCTATGCGTACAGTGTTCGGGGTGCTTGCCAGGTTTTTGGTAAGCAGTTGAGATGGTGTTCAGGGTGCTTGCTTGGGCATTGCTAGGCGGTTGCTATAGTGTTCTGGGTACTTGCTAGGCAGTTGCTATGGTGTTCTGGGTGGATGCTAGGACGTTGCTGGGCGGTTGCTATGGTGTTCTTGATGGTTGCTAGGGCATTGCTAGGTGGTTGCTATGGTGTTCCGGGTGGATGCTAGGACGTTGCTGGGCGGTTGCTATGGTGTTCTTGATGGTTGCTAGGGCGTTGCTAGGCGGTTGCTATGGTCATCTGGGTGGTTGCTAGGGCATTGCTAGGCAGTTGCTTTGGTGTTTTGGTTGGTTGCTAGGGTGTTGCTTGGCGGTTGCAATGGTGTTCCAGGTGGTTGCTCGGGCCTTGCTAGGCAATTGCTATGGTGTTCTGGGTGGTTGTAAGGGCGTTGCAATGTAGTTGCATTGGTGTTCCAGGTGGGTGCTAGGGCATTGCTATGCGGTTGCTATGGTGTTCTGGGTGGTTGCTAGGTGTTGCAAGGCGGTTGCAATGGTGTTCCGGGTTGTTGCTAGGGTATTGATAAGCAGTTGCTATGGTGTTCTGGGTTGTTGCTAGGGCATTGCTAGGTGGTTAATATGGAGTTCCAGGTGGTTGCTAGGGCATTGCTAGGTGGTGGCTATGGTGTTCTTGATGCATGCAAGAGCGTTGCTAGGTGGTTGCTATGGTGTTCAGGGTGGTTGCTTGGGCTTTGTAAGGCGGTTGCTATGTTCTGGGTGCTTGATAGATGGTTGCAATGGTGTTCTGGCTGGTTGCTTGGGCGTTGCTAGGCAGTTGCTTTGGTGGTCTGGGTGGTTGCTAGGGTGTTGCTTGGCAGTTACTATGGTGTTCCGGGTGGTTGCTAGGCCTTGCTAGGCGGTTGCTATGGTGTTCCGGGTGGTTGTAAGGGCATTGCTATGTGGTTGCTCTGGTGTTCTGGGTGGTTGCTAGGCGGTTGTTATGGTGATCTGGGTGGTTACTGGGGTGTTGCTGGGTGGTTGCTATGGTGTTCCTAATAGTTGCTAGGGCGTTGCTAGGTGGTTGCTATGGTGTTCTGGGTTGTTGCTAGGGTGTTCCTAGGCGGTTGCTATGGTGTTCTGTCTCATTACTTGGGCATTGCTAGGCAGTTGCTATGGTGTTCTGGTTGGTTGCTAGGCTGTTGCTTAGCAGTAGCTATGGTGTTCCGGGTGGTTGGTAGGGCATTTCTAGGTGGTTGCTATGGTGTTCCGGGTGGTTGTAAGGGTGTTGCCATGTGGTTGCTATGGTGTTCTGGGTGGTTGCTAGGGCGTTGCTAGGCGGTTGCTATGGTGTTCTGGGTGGTTGCTAGGTGTTGCTAGGCGGTTGTTATGGTGATCTGGGTGGTTACTGGGGTGTTGCTGGGTGGTTGCTATGGTGTTCCTAATAGTTGCTAGGGCGTTGCTAGGTGGTTGCTATGGTGTTCTAGGTTGTTGCTAGGGTGTTCCTAGGCGGTTGCTATGGTGTTCTGTCTCATTGCTTGGGCATTGCTAGGCAGTTGCTATGGTGTTCTGGTTGGTTGCTAGGCTGTTGCTTAGCAGTAGCTATGGTGTTCCGGGTGGTTGGTAGGGCATTTCTAGGTGGTTGCTATGGTGTTCCGGGTGGTTGTAAGGGTGTTGCCATGTGGTTGCTATGGTGTTCTGGGTGGTTGCTAGGGCGTTGCTAGGCGGTTGCTATGGTGTTCTGGGTGGTTGCTAGGTGTTGCTAGGCAGTTGCTATGGTGTTCCGGGTGGTTCCTAAGGTGTTGCTAGGCGGTTGCTAGGGCGTTGCTGGGCAGTTGGTATGGTGTTCTGGGTGGTTGCTACGGCGTTGCTAGGCAGTTGCTCTGGGGTTCTGGGTGGTTGCTAAGGCATTGCTAAGCGGTTGCTATGGTGTTCCTAATGATTGCTAGGGCGTTGCGAGGCGGATGATATGGTGTTCCTAATGGTTGCTAGGGCGTTGCTATGCGGTTGCTATGGTGTTCTGGGTGGTTGCTAGGGCGTTTCTAGGCAGTTGCTTTGGTGTTCTGGATGGTTGCTAGGGCATTGCTAGGCGGTTGCTATGGTGTTCCTAATGGTTGTTAAGGTGTTGTCATGCGGTTGCTATCGTGTTCCAGGTGGTTGCTAGGGCGTTGCTAGGTGGTTGCTATGGTGTTCCAGGTGCTTGCTAGAGCGTTGCTATGCGGTTGCTATGGTGTTCTGGGTGGTTGCTAGGCGGTTGCTATGGTGTTCTGGGTGGTTACTAGGGCGTTGCAAGGCAGTGGCGCTGTGCCTATACATTTAGGGGGGGCACGTGCCCGCCCAGAATCATGCAGGTTTTTTTTTCCCCCTTTCCCCATGTCGCAAAATCAGCTTTAGCTATGACAAATCAGCAGCACTTTTCCAAAAGTGCAACGTTCCGCAGCTCATGTGTCATCCACTCGTCTCAGTCTGGCGTGGATTCATGCACAGGCTGACCTAGGCTGCAGCCTAGAGGCCTCACGTGCGCAGGGGCCCCGGATTGGCCAGACTATTTTTAATTATTTTAAATTTCCCTGAGCAGAAACGAAAATAAAACGTCTGTTCGACAATAAAACAAATATATAGCTGATTGGATAGATGCGATGCCTCATCTATCCAATCAGCTGCGGTGGTAAGTTATTTTGATATACGTCACTGCTTTTGCTGGACAGCTTAGCAGCAAAATATCAGATAACGTTAAAAAATATGACAGTGGAGCGCCATTAAAAGAACAGCTCGACTAAGAGGTTTTAAAAAAAAAATCCCTAAATTGATGGGATATTTCAAGCCTTCATCCAGTCAACAACAAGGCAGAGGACGAAATACCTGCAGCGTTGGGATCCTTAGCTGTAGCCGCAAAGCTCATCTCCTCGGTAAGCTAACGGTTAATATTTCAGGGAATGGAAAGAGTAACGTTGCCATATTCAACCTCGACCATGAAGTTAATGAAGTCAGTATTTTTCTGCTTACCTTGATGTTCGATTACCCAGAGAAACATTCGCGTGTGTAAAAACCAAGGACTGTATAAAACATGGACAGCCGAACGTCTCCTGAAAAGTGAAGCCAAAACGTCTCGAACGGCAACTACTGGCAGGCTGCAGTACAAATTATAAGCCCGCCCCCTCCATGTTAGTGAAGGGGAGAAATGCCACGCAGAAAAAATTGCATACATGAAAAATAGTTTTTTTCTGAAGATGATTTCTTCCTTTTTAAGAAGTTCTTACCATGCTGATCTATATTCTAGCGTCAATTTTTCTGATAAGTTTGCTGTAAACTTTTTATTTGATATTATGAAAAAGGGGCGTGTAGTCATAATAAACAGCAGTGATTGACAATCGCAGTGTATGGACTGAGTCCCGATAGCCCCTGCCCTCTGCGGATTTCCTTTCACGAATAGTAATTTTACCTAGAGCTGGAGTAGGAGCGTCGACAGGAGACCTAACATAATCTGAAATTCTTTGTAGGGCTAGCTAACAGCGATTGTGCAGGACAGGACAGATTGCAACAAAAAACGACGAAATGAGTTGCTCTGCTGTGAATTGTACTAACTGACCGGACCGATCGGAAGGATCTTTGCAGTTTTTTGGAAAGTTTATTTTTTGTTTGTTGACGTTGAACGCAGTGGCGGTTCTAGAACCGGGAATTGGGGGACGCAGACACCTCCCTTTATGACAATTAGTCCTGGCTAGTTCTCAATCATTTTCCTTTACTGACGCGTTTTCCAATTTTCGTAATTGGCAACTGAAGACACGCCGGTTTCTCTCTATATGCGATCGAACAGCGATGAAATCATGGGCGAAATTCAGTACAGAAAAATAATTTACTTACTAATAGGCCAGTGCTTCGTGTTGATTGATCAGGTCCGCGTTCCAATGAAATATCGCCTTTCACTCTAGGTATTGCGTGGGTTGATTTAAAAAAAAGTGACACTCTGCAGTTAAATAGGCAGCGTGCTGCTCAAGCTATTTGCGTGAGAGTCGACACCTATGCAAATTTGAATAATGTTAATTTAAATACAGCAAATACGCGTCCAGATGAATGATTGTCTTCTTACATAATCGGGGAGAACAAGCAGCACCTGTTAAGTGTGGAGTGCTCTCGGAGTGAACCTTTTGTTAACATGGCCGCTTTAATGCACGGGCTTAGCTGGGCTGAAGCCCAGGGGCCTATCGAGTTCAGGGGCCTATCATTTCGGGGCAATGATGAGCTGAAAAAGTAACTGCCGCGGTTATATGACGACTTTTCATTCGGAATTTATTCATCCGAATGAAACCATTCGGAATGAATTTTATTTCCAGCGAGTTTACATGGGAAATAGTCATTCCGAGTGGGGGTTTGCATGGAAGACGCATTTAATCGTTTTCCCGTAAGGTTTGGTGCTGGGAAGGCTTCTGATTGAATAGGGAGTGGGTCAGATACGTGTATGCGTGTTTCTGTTTAGCCTACCGGAAGAAAAATATTAGGCTTGTCTTCGTTCCTAATTGCGACAACATGAATTACGTTAGCAGTGCCTTTTTCGGACTGATTTTGCTTTTATTTTTTGAAGCAGCAGTATGACCAAATCATTTTAATTATTATCATTCGTCTGCTAAGGAGCAGATGGGAGGTAGAATACCGGAAAGGAAAGGCAGCAAGCATGCGCAGAAAGAACGGAATGAACTTGAAGAGGAATGAGTGTCTACATTTACGAAAGATTCTTTCAATCGGAATGACAAACGGAATATTACGGTAAAAAAACGGTTATTGTTGTCTCTTTAAATTGAATGAGAATGGTCTGTTTGTGTAAAGTTCCTTGGGATAACTTGAAGAAAATTGAATTGATTTGGCGCTAAATAAATACAAATTGAATTTCATCATCACCATAAATTGCTGTGTGTGGTTGTTATAAAAAATACCTTTTGTGTTTATGCTCAAGTAGGCTCAGTGATATGTTAGTAACAGCCTAATATGCCGATTAGAATCGATTTGGAAGCCCAAACCGAATAAAAATGCTCCATATAAACACCTCATTCAGAATAAACAGGGCGAAACCGAATGGAATTTCATTCGGTTGCAGAGGGGTAGAATATTCCTTTTCCCAAACCGATTAAAAGCAAAATTGTATCATGTAAACGGTGAAACGGAAAGCTGTCTGTCTGCGCATGCTCTGTCTTGAGGTGAATGCGCCTAGTGACGTTTCTTCACTTGCAAATTAGGTGGCTTTCAAGCGCAGAATTCAGAACTGGCCAACGCGGAGTGGTTGATTTTAATAAAAACTCTTTAAGAATGGAAAGTTTTTGCATGCTTAGATGGTAGTAAAAACTATAGTGAACGGTTTAAAAAAAAAAGCCCACGAAAAACCCAACGAAGCAGGGATAGACCGCACTGTCAAAGAAATTAGAACTGCTGGAAAACTCTGAAGGCCGGTGTTCTGACAATTTGTGCTGCCTTGTCAAAAAATGCTATCTTAATGCAGGGTGATCCTAAAGGCTTTGTTTTAGCCTTAATATTACAATATATATCAACCTACAGTGGCAACTTTGTGATTTGTATGCTCATTATAACTTACGCAGATGCTAAAATGAGTTGTATATTTATATTTTTTTTTTTTTTTTTTTTTTTTTTTAAAGATAACATGCCGCATGCCACTGTCGTCCGATTTCGGCATTTTCAGGAAAAGCCAGCTTTTGCGTGCAATTATTTGTCTATAGGTCTAAAAGCGCGCTGAAAAAAAAATGTACTCGATTTGTAAGATATTTTATGATATTTAAGATGTGAGGGAAGAAATAGAGCCCAAGATCGTGGGTTTGTGTATGCGCAGAACCACGAGGCAGCATATCTTGATAGGTGGCAGAAAATGATAGAACACCTACTATAAGCATAAACAGCGCAAGAACGAAAGTGAATACTTTTTTTCATCAATCTGCGCATGTCACACAGCTGTAAGACGTCTGTTCTGATTAAATAAGGTGGCCCATATAAACACCAGATCGGAATAGATCACGTCTCATGTAAACAGTTGACCTGAAATCTTCAATCAGAATGATTTCAATCAGAATGAAAAAAAAAGTCTGCATGTAAACCAGGCTACTATGATCGTGTTTTCTGGCTCAAAGAGGGAAAAATCACTGTTGTATGTCCCGAAAGAAACTTATGCATTTTGTGACGTAGACTGCCTACATATACACTTTTGTTTTATAATGACACTCTGTAGATCGGACGGATGGATTAGGGGTGGGGGGGCAGCGCTATAAATCGGACGGATGGGGGGGCCTGCAAAACCTCTCAGCCCCAGGGCCTAACATTAGGTTAAGGGGGCCCTGTTTGTTAATCATGAAAATGACTGAGAACAGGTCAGGACTAATAACTGTTTTAAACTGATGTTTTGTCACAATTCTCAGTTCTGGTTCTGCCATAGTACTGAATATAGCCCATGATTTCATTGCTGTTCCATCACATATTGAGAGAAACCGTGTCTTCAGTTGTCAATTACGATAATTGGAAAACGCGTCAGTAAAGGAAAATGATTCAGAACTAGCCAAGACTAATTGTCATAAAGGGACGTGTCTGCGCCCCCCCAATTCCCAGTTCTAGAACCGCCACTGGTTGAACGGTCAGTTATTACCAAGTTAGCTCGCTACCTTGGCTACGTTAAGACAGCAAGCAGAGTAGCAAACATTTAGGATTAATATGGGGGAAAAAAGAAAATGGTGATCGGTAGCCATTCGTAACTGGCAAAATATACATTTTTAATTTTAGAGAATACCTATTAAGGTAAGCATTTGAATGAAGTTAACGGCACTATGTCATAAAAGGTCGCTCTTATGAACTTGAACTTGAAATATTAGGCCAGTGCCGCAGTAGTTTCAGCCTTTAGCTTCCAGTTAGGCAGTCTGTATCTCGGAATTTTAGAACGACACAGATTGCGAGTCACTTTGCCTGGTAGGAATTCTGCTTACCCAGGGGATCAGCGTTAGAACCTTGCAAATGGCTGGCTAATTCCTTAAACTTTTCTCGTAGCTGATTGAAGTCGCGTAGGCTATTAAAGTAGGGTAAACGATGTAGCAAGCTTGCTATCTAATGTTCAGTAGACGAGCCCCTAGGTTTGAGTGTTTCCATAAGCATCAGCAAGCCAACTTCTCGTCTTTCAGCTAGTAACCAACAAAATTCCAACCTTATGTTGCAACCTTACGGGCAGCAGCTAAAACGGCAAGAAAAACTAATTGGATTGAGGAGGTACAGATTATTTTACCAACGACAATATGACAAAAATGAAACATACCGAAAGCGGGTTCAATTCATCAAAAATTTCAATGTCGATTCGGCAGGTTTCAGATGAAATTACGGCTGGAATCAATGCATCTACTTTAGTGGAATCGGCTAGGTTACGGGGTAACTGTCATAAGATTGATCGGACGAAGTATCGGGGAAAACCTGACAACATTTCGAGTTTGGCCTGGAAGGTGATGGGCGCAAACTGTAAATGAGGGAGTGGTGTAAACTGGGAAGAATATCATTTAAAAATTGTTTATAGCGTGATGGTTGTTGCGCTACTAAATTATACATTAATTATGGCCGATGTTATTCGCACTTATACGTGTGGCCAATGCTGAATTTTTTTCTTGGCCACACTTATAAGTGCGCTAGTTGATGACCATTCCAGTGCCACTTTGAAAGTACCGCTTTAAATAAGTTTTGCCAGGAAAAAAAATTTTAGCTTTGGACACACTTAAAATAAGTGTGGGCAATGGTGCAGTGTGCATCTTGGCCACACTTATAAGTACGTCTAAAGCGAATTTTGATCAATTTTTGTGCTTGGATGCACTTAAATAAGTGCGAAGTCATTTCATTTATTTTTGCTGCATTTGCTATCGAGTGACCTTAACGTTAACTAGTAAGCTAGCCCAGCAGGCACTTTAAAGGGACACTCCAGTCATTAAACATACCTAATAAAACACTATATTTCAATGAAGTATCATTTTCTAAGCTTACCATGAAAAAAATCAGTAACATACCCTCAGGCATTTTGATATTATGACACTTTTTCGCTGAACTGTCAAAGCGCTCCATGGAGGCCGCCATTTTAACTATTTTCTGCAAGTCACATGATCATAAATCATGGCCCTGACGTCACTTGTGCGTATAGCACATTCAGTCGCTTCTCCTTCTCATTCATTTGATGTTGCTGTCTTGAGTGTCAAGTCGACTGGATTCACTCAATAATCGCAAATAAACGATAGTTTATTTTTTAAATTTGTCTGTTGATTGAGTGATAATATGTGAGCGGGGATAATGAAACGGAAGACCGTAGCTACACATGCATTGTATGCATGCTCGGAACCTAATGAGCTGTCGGGAATTCTCTGGAGTCCCTGCAATGACAGAACACGGGAATGTCAAAGAAACTTGTTCAGAGAAACAAATGATATAGCTTTATAAAGGCTGCAAACCCAGATTATTCTAATAACAGGCATGTTAATTTTGTTGGGCATGAAAGGGTACGTGAATCATGCTGAAAACAGCCAAGATTTTATTCAGGCGCGATTTTTCTGCTCTGCCTCCCAACTATGGCAATGATGATATTATTTCCCCGACAGATGGAAATAGCATGAACGCTTCGTTCGCAACTTACGCGTTTTATGCTATTAATCGACCGTTAATCATTAAATAAAAATGATCAAGGCTTGGCGACTGACAAATGTTGCTATGTTCCAGAGATCTGTGCCCTTACCCTGCCAGTGCGCACTGATACCGGGGGAGCGGTAAAGTGTAACGTTACACTTTGGGCGTCTTAAAATGCAGCTCTGTCTGGCAAAAAATCAGCCTCATAATAATGCCAACTTTAGCTATTTAGCTAGAGACATGAGCAGACACATGTGCCCCACTAGCGATTTTTGTTACGAACAAACATTCCATAAAATATTAAAACGCAACCGAACGAAGGTGATTCAGTGGTTTTCGTATGTTATTTACCAAGGAATTATTTGCATGTATGCGTTTCTTTCGGTGCCTCTGTGACGTTGTAACCATCTTGCCGATGATTCGCGTGATACTGTGAAGACTTGTCTTACCCATGACAACACACACACACACTGTAAAATCTAACACGTTGTTTCAACTTAAAAATAAGAGTGAAAGGGCTGCCTTAAAATTCTACGTAAAGTGAAAAAATGTAATTTGTTCTTCCAACGTAACCGAAGGTTATCTTGATGAAATATTCCTTGTTGTGTAAACCTCTGCGTTATTTTGGTCAATTTGGATTTTTTGTTTGATTGAACTGCTTAGGATAGTTGTTTTAACTTGCAATTCTATTTCAATACAATTATTATGGCCAGTTAAGTTGATTTGGATTTAGTGTTTGATTGAACTGCTTAGGATAGAAAAAAAAAAAAAAAAAACATGCAACCAGTTTAACATTTATTGGTGCACATACTTAACAGGCAAAACTTGAATCACCCTCCTTAAAATGGACAGCATTGCAGGTATAAATATCATAGCATTCCTATTAAAGAATGAATGGCTTTACACCATGCAACTCAAAATACTGTCAGTGGAGGTCCACAGAAAGATCAGAGAGAAGGGAAATTTCAAAACAAAAAACATTTCAAGTATTAATGTTTCAATACTTCCACTTTTAAAGAGCGAGTGGCTTTATATATGCAGAATTCTTCATCTTCACGTGCTCAATATCACTGGTCACCATAAAACTGAAAATGCTAAAATAGCAAAAAATAAGTGCCACTGTTCAGCAATATGCACACTTCAGTAATATAAAAAAAAAAGAAAAACATTTGACCAATTATCCTGAAAACAATGATTTTGAAATAGATGCAGAAATATTAACACAAAAAAATCATTACCTCAAAAACAAATACAACATATATAAATAATGTGTAAAATGCAAAATAAGACCTTGAATATCAGAAAGTTCTAACGCCGAAGCACGAGATAAGTCACAAGAGGACAATCTTACATGGTTTTCCGCAAAAGTCTATTTCTTAAACCATGCACAAGTGAGGAACACTGTCCTCCACCAATGTTCATCAGTACCTTCTGAATGACCTCAAATGTATACTTCAGTTCCTTTGGATAGTCTATATTGAGGGCAAAAAGAAGACCCATCAGCAAAGCAATGGCAGACGGGATGTTCTTCATATCAGACAGAATCACTGCTTCCTCAAGGACCACTAATGTGTCAATGATGTCTTCTCCATCTTGGACCATCACAACACCAACTTTCATCCCTTTGGTGAATCTGTCCTCAACATCTGTGGCCTACACAAGAATTCAAAGACAGCAGAAATATATTACCATCTCTATTTGTTCTGGCAGCAATGTATATACAGTATCTTAGCATCAACAAGGAGCAAGAAAATGTAGGATTTGATTTTAAGTAAAGATGCATCCTTGTGACAGTTTGTAATTTCTATTTCTCCAATGTGACAATGACTTAAATGTGGCCTACAATGATTCTTCTACAGATAAATTTGTAAAACAAAGCTATACTGTGGACTTTGGGCAACGGCGAGGAGCTCTGCATGAGTCGCTGTTTTTTGTTCCCCCCCCCCCCCAAAATGAAACACTGAATGCAATAATGTGCCTCTTGAATATGTTTAATTGTTTGTTGGACATCAAAGTTCTATGGCATGAGTCATAAGCTAGAGCAGTAGAGTAGCACAGTGTGTGATCTCCATACAATTATATTTCCAATTACCTCTGATCTGTCATACAGTGACCAGTTTGGTGTGGTGTTCAGACTAGAGCTGCAATGATTAATAATCAACTACTAACTATTTTGATAATCGATAATCTGTTAGGAATATTACATTAAAAATGACACTAATTATCTGATATCAGCTTCTGAAAAGGGAATGTTCTGGTTTCTTTACTCCTCTATGACAGTACACTGAATTTTCTTTGAGTTGTTGACAAAACAAGACATTTGAGGCGGTCATCTTGGGCTTTGGAAAAGACATTTTTCAACATTTTCTGACCTTTAATAGATCAAGCAACTAACTAATTAATCAAGAAAATAGGTGACAATGAAAATCACTGTTATTTGCAGCCCTTATTCAGGCGTGTGTTTCCTGTGTTCATTTGGTCTGTTCTGTGGGGTCTTTTTACCTTTAGACCAGTGCAGTGTTCCTTGCAGCTGGTGCACCACACAAACATTTCAAAACCCTAAAATCTTTGATCTGTGGGGAACACAAGGAAAAAGCAAAGTCCTTGGAGAAGAGACTGGAAAACCAGTCACCGGAGTGGGAAGGGGTGAAAGTCATTGACTGGGAGTAAGTGGGAGGCCACATTCATATACGCCATCACGGGCCATATTAGAACAGAAACAGGGCAACCATTTCAGGCATGTTAATAGCTATTAACCGACTAAAGAGAACAAACCTGCGTACCATTTGTCGATTTAGACTAAACCTGGTGTCAAATCTGGATAATTTTTTATCAAGCCTTCGTGCACTGCAATAAAAAAAAAGTTAAACAACGCTTACCTCAACAGTCTTAAAAAAACTTGAGGGATCCTCCTTGAGAAAGTGAGGAAGGCCCAACAGAACAACTGTCCTCTTTCGGTTTATGGAGTTCTGTTAAAAAAAAAATAAAAAACAAAAACAAAAACAGGACAAATAAAAGCACTGCTTGTAGACAGTTAATTATTAACTATGCATTAACTTGCATCAAACTAATGTAATCACTGTAATATCAAAACAAGGCCATTTTTTCCCAAATGTGATCAATAATACCATTTGGTCATTCTAATTAGAATATTCAAGCAGAAAATG
Source organism: Gymnothorax javanicus (assembly GCA_029692085.1). Classification (NCBI taxonomy): domain Eukaryota; kingdom Metazoa; phylum Chordata; class Actinopteri; order Anguilliformes; family Muraenidae; genus Gymnothorax; species Gymnothorax javanicus. Next base: position 64,622,682 of record CM056201.1, read on the forward strand.
ATATACTACGGTACAACTGTAAACACCTCACAGCTATACCAACGACGGAAATGGCCAGAGGGGAAGGCATAGCGCGTTCTTCCCCAGTTGGTGCGAATCGGGATAAAACAGATGTCAATTTATTTACTTTCTCTGTTCATAGGAACAGGGTGCATAGCATAGCGGTTATAGCTTATCTGACTCCATATAAAATTTAGAATATAAAATTTGGTTTTTGTCAATCGTGGTTACAATTAAACCATGCGTGCTATTAATTTGATCTGACTCCAATTTATGAATTTAGAGCTCTGTTGTGCATCGGACTCATAACTGGTCTCTATATCTTATGTCCGCCGGACCAAAAACATCTGTACAGCCCAACTCAGTGGAGAACTCAGAGGCTGGCGGGCCTATTCTGCCCGGTGGTTTGACATAGAGAATAGCTATGACTAGTGACCACGGGGGCCGGAATTAATGTACAATTAAAACTTTCGAAGTGTACCACAAAGAGGCGGTCAGTGACTATATAAAAGTATAACACACAAAAAAAAAAAAAAAAAAAAAAAAGGCCAGGAACTCTCAAGTTCAACAACACATTCTCGAAGCCAATCAAAATAACTCCAATCGCAGCATGGAACACCACTGTGTACCTAGCAGGAAGGACTGGAAGGCCTAAAACTCTATCATGCAAAAAGGAAGCCATTGTTGAGCATGATCCAGAAGTGCCGCCGTGTTCTGTGGGCCAAGGCTCATTTAAAATGGACTGTAGCAAAGTGGCAAAGTGTCCTGTGGTCAGACGAGTCCAAATTTGACATTCTTGTTGGAAATCATGGACGTCGTGTCCTCTGGGCTAAAGAGGAGAAAGATCACCCCTTCTGTTATCAGCGTTCAGTTCAAAAGCCAGCATCTCTGATGGTATGGGGATGCATTAGTGCATATGGTGTGGGACACTTGCATGTTTTAAAAAGCACCATGAATGCTGAAAGGTATATTAGGGTTTTAGAGCAAAACATGCTCCCCTGCAGACGACATCTATTCCAGGGAAGGCCTTGTGTATTTCAGCAGGACAATGCAAAACCACATACTGCAGCCATTACAACAGCATGGCTTCATAGCAGAAGACTCCGCATGCTGAACTGGCCTGCCTGCAGTCCTGATCTTTCACCGATTTAGAACATTTGACACATAATTAAATGAAAAGTCCGTCAAAGGAGACCCAAAACTCTCCAGCAGCTGGAAGCCTGTATTAAACAAGAGTGGAATCAAATTCCAATAGCTAAACTTACGAAACTCGTCTACTCAATGCCCAAACGCCTCCACTTTGTGTTAAGAAGAGGGGATGCTACACCATGATAAACGGGCCCCTGTCCCAACTTTTTTGTGACCTGTAGCAGCCATCAAATTTGAAATGAGCTCATTTTGTGGATAAAATTGCAAAATTTCTCAGTTTCACTATTTGCTATGTTGTAATCTCTGTTCGATTGTGAATAAAATACTGGCTGGTGTGATTTGAAAGTCGTTGCATTCTAATTTTACTCACAATTTACACTTTGTCCCAACTATTTCAGAATTGGGGTCGTATATTGTGTGGAAGATGGTAATGTGGAAGGCATAGAAGAACAAACATTAAAACACTTACATCATCATCGAGACATCTCATCAGCCTGGTCAGGCCCACTATGCCTTTTTTTGCTTTGTACAGCGTAAAGAACCTCTCCAGATACTGTCCAAGCCCAGCAAAGAAGGAGCCCTTCAGGTCAACAGATGTAAGGCGAGCAAATTCTGCCTCAATCTGTGGATGAAGGGCAAAAAAAAAAAAAAAAAAGTCAGAGTATGCTTTTAATTAGTGCATAATCTGAACACGTTGAGTTTAAGTTTAAAGAGGTAGTTTGGATTATTTGAAGGGTAATTGTATGAGGTACTAATTCATAGTCAGTGGAGTAGCTACAGTAGATGGTGGTCAGCATGCCTGCAGTTTGGAAAAAAAAACACACACCAGATGCACTGAAATCCTTGCACGCTAAGCATAAAAATTCTATGCATCAACAACAAAACTTCTTGAACACCTTGCTTTTAGACAGCCTTCTCTGATGGGAAACACAGAAATCACACTATAGAGTTAAGTGGTGAAAATATTATAAATGTATTGTTTTTGATTATTTTAGATGTCTAAAATATGTTATGCTGCTTCTACAAACAGGGGGCGCATCAACCATCTATTGTAGGTAATACACTGACTATGGATAAGAAGGCTACTAACCGGGAATGAATAAGTACAACCACACTTCAAATAATCCAAACTATCCCTTTAGGAGCAAAATCTGATTTGAAAAAACCACTCAAAAACACACTTTACCTGCTGTTCAGAGAATAAGGCTGGCCGCCTTTCTTTGACTTGTGCTACGAGAGGTTCATCTTCAATAATTTCTTTTCTTCGTAAAGGGAATGTGTGACTCATCATTTTACCAATCTGCTTCCAGTCAAGCTTTCTTTTCTTCATCTCACTGACCATAGCAGATCTCTCCATGTCAAGGTCATTTTGGGTTTTCCCTTTTGCAAAATCTGGCAGAAAGTTCACTTCTGACTTTTTTTTGCCCGCTTTAGTCTTTTTTTTTTTGAACTTGTTGGTCCAGAGGAACGTGCATTGACTTTGAGCTCAGAGCATCCAACCACTCGCAGCTTCTGCCGGAAGTTGCCCATTTTGAACTTCAAGCTGAATCTCCAGCAATACCACCCGTTGACGGATCCTGGTTCCTTCAGACAAGGATGTTTGGTTATGAGAGCTTGGGCCACATGATCATACTCTTCACTTTGTGGGTAGGGATTGTGAGCATATATGGCTTCTGCCAATTTGTCTAAGATGTCCGATTTCATGTCTTTTGATATGTCGAGAAGGGTCCCATCTCTGTGGTAGGCTTCATTTCCCTGCCTCAGTTTTAACTCAACATCAAAAGAAAAAGCAGGAATGACAAATGGTTGAGGAAGCTGACGGGCTTGGGTACCACTGGGGCACCCCTCAATGGAGGATGAAGACTGACTTGCTGTGTCTAGAGTTGAGTCTGTGTGGTATGATTCACGAGCCTTGGTGTGCACCTTCAAAGTTGCTTTATCTTCAGGAAGCTCTGACATGCTACTTAAATTGCACAGTTCATTATCAAACTCGGGGTCTTGATACTGAATCACGAGGTCGCCCTCCAGTCCAAGTTTGGTCTTTATCAATGAGCAGAAGTCATCAACAGTCTCAGGCAAGTTGTCAATGGCAACCCTCCTAATGTCATCTTCGCTTAAGATGATGCGCAGTAGCATGATGAAACTGTCTCAATTTAAAACAACACCTTGTAGTTTTTCTGCCTTCAAACTATATTTTCAAGATCATTCTGATTAACTCACAATAGGTTCAATTACAACAATACAAAATGATTATAATTAATGAAACCTAGGTTCAAACCCAAGTTCAATTACAACAATACAAAATTATTATAATTAATGAAACCTAGGATTCCCAGGTCACCAATTTTTTATGTCAAAAGCTGGCTCTGATTAGTCTCTCATTTAGGTGCAGTGGGATTATGCAAATACTACTAAAAGCACCAAGACCCACAGGATCCTGCTTTTTTACATATCACAAACTCTGTAACAAACTCTTTTAACTCACCTTTATTGTCAAAGACAGAAGCTGTAAGCTGATGCTCTAAACTCCAACTGTGAAAAAATAGAAATTACATTTTTAACAAACTGAAATACTGCATGAAGTAAAATCAGTGGCACTATCTCATACATCTTCCATTTTGACTTCACGTGGGGGGGGGGACTAATGAGCTACAAAAGATTACCTTAATGTACAAGAAAAGCTTTTGGTGAAACTACGAGTCGGCCTTGCAGGTTGTATGCTGACAACGGAATGTAGTGGTTCAGCTCTTCAGGTTCAGCTACCACCAGTTGAGCAGGGTCTCTCTTACAGAGTTCATAACACCTGAGGTGCTCCAAATACCAAGCTGAAAAAGGTTCTAGGAGAAACAATAGCTTGTTGCACACAAGCAACACATGGACAATCTTCGAAAAATCAGGTAGTCTACTTGTGCTTCCAATTGACACAAACATTCCTTTAGTGTATCTTGTTCCATGTATGTATGCAGTTGTGGCCAGAGATACACTGCTCAGAGTTCCACATTTTTTCTCAATCACTTGCTTGACAGAGGAGGCCAGAATTTCCAGGGAAATATTTATTACTCCTTTTACTTCCACTGTTGGTTTAAACAGGCTGGGCATGTCCAGGTAGTACACCAACATAAGCTCATGTCTGAGGGACAGAGTCTATAGAATGTTTTTGAAATTACTGACATCTCGAACCACTTTCTTGAAAAAACTATGTTTAGCTTCAAAACCTAATGTCCAGAAATCCACCAGTGGTCCAAAGCAGCGGATTAAATGAGCATAGTGTTCTAGAAAATGGTGTTTAGGTTTTAGTTTCAGGTCTGGAAAGACATTCAGTAACAGTTTCCTGTGCTCACTTATTTTGGCATCAAGGTAACACAAGCTTTCATCTGTAAAGGTGGAGGATGCCAAAAGTTCCACAATGTCTTTAAGTTCTGGAATTACAGACCATGCATTATCATTTTCAGGAACAACATCACCTATGAGTAGAGGTAGCAACCTCAAGAGTCCAATTCTCATGGCCGTTGCCTCCAATAGTTTCACTCACAAGCACTCTTTCTGAAATTTTCTGTGGACGGTTAGTTCTGTCAGAAAATTTATAGGGGAAGCGCTGTATGACAGTGTTCAAATAGTCCAATGTGAAGTACTTCTGCCTAATGAATTTTTTCAAACACAAACAGAGCTCCAAAGGAACAATGCCTTCTAGAAGGATGTGTAAAAAGTCAGGAGGAAAGCTTGTTATACAATGAAAGTAAGACCGTTTGTTCAATACACAGTCTCTTCTCACTCCAACAACATTTTTCAAGTTCTCACCCTCCCTAAGCCTGGAAACCTTCTCATTGTAGGACTCTTTGGTTCTTAACAAAAATGAATTATTTTGCACTGAACAACTCTGAATCTCACGACTGGCTAAACAAAAACGACAGAATTTGTCAACATTGAAGGACTCCTGAAAACCAGCAAATGAGTGTGCTCCCAAATTATCAGCTGATACATACAATACTGTACCCCTAACACTGGTTCCCAACCTGCTAATATAAATCCCTTGGTTTTCAAGTAGTTGGAGATCTTTCAAGCGGGGTTCGACAATCCTCTCATACCCAAACGTCTTAGCATCAACACTTTTACACAAGAGAACAAGGTATATGCTAGCCAATGATGATCTGTATTTCACGGGTAAATTTGCTATTACCAGTAGTATATTGCACACAATTTATGCTTTTTTTCTTGAGGTACCTAAAGAGTTACAAACTTCAAAGTCATCAATATACAGACCTAAAGAAATACTCTGATCTTCCCCAGACAGAAGTGTGTTATCTTTGAAATATGAGCCATCAAATATGGTCTTGTCATGGCCAGGTTGTGATGCTTTATTGGCTTCTTCTAGAACTTTGTCAATAACGTCACCCCTATTTAACAATTTTTGCAGCGTTTTTAGAACTGGGACATAAACAAAGGTTTTCTTTAGTGGCAAATCTAAAACATATTCAACTGGGTCTAAAACACCAAATTTTTCTTTGAAATAGGACAACCTTTTTTGTTCTGATCCAAGACACCCACTCTGGGAAATGGAGCTAAATGGACTGAGGCTGTGTAAGGCATCTGTTAGAGTTATCGTGTTATCATCACTGTTACAACTGTGCTGCCTTAAGACCTTTTTAACTGTATACTCATTTAGCTCACCAATTTCATAAAATTCGCTATTTCTTGAGTGGCTAGTTTGGAAACATGCAAGACTGTTTGCATTCGCAAAAGTAATGATGCAAGCCTTTCCTAAATTTTTTCAGTTGTGTCATGGTACTCTGGTTCATTATCAGATTTCTCCTCAAGTGGCACATGAAAATCATTGTCCATAACATCTGATTGTGATTCAGCTGTTTCACATTCTTCCAGTTCCTCAATGTCACGTTCTTGGACAATAATCTCTGTCTTAAAGTCTTTAACAGTGCAATGTGGGTGACAACGAGATTTGTGTGATGTAAAACTAGAGAAAACCTTTGATTTGAAAAGACAGTCATTAAAGGGACAGGTGACAGTTTCCCTACTCCTCAGATGCTTCCCAAGATGAGCAACATATTGTTTTAGGCTGACTGCCTCTTTAAAGTCACACAAAAAGCATTTTACTTTGAAGCCAATAACTCCACTACTCAGTTCTATAAACCCATGATCTCGCAACTGTACCTGCAGGGATCTTTTAGCTCTGAAATACTGCGCACAGTCTTTGTATATGCAGGGTAGTGGACAATTTCTTCCATAATGTCTATGGCTAAAAAGTGAAGAGTATCTTTCCTCTCCGTTTAATGTTTCCACTCACAAGCGACTTCATTACCTGGATATGGTGCAGATCAACAGCGCTAAATAAATCTTAGGCCATCTGCCCTCTCCTCTCCACTGTAGTTTTGTCCTGTCGTTCCGAAAAAAAAGTCAAATTTAGCAGTAGCATAATCCCTTCTGCAGTTGCATACGAGGTTGACACTGAAACTACCATTCGTCATTACAACACTCGCTCTTAGTGATATCAAATTATTAATACCAAAGCATCTGTTGTCCCAGGCTTGTCTGCACACAACTACATCTGCGCTGCTTGAGGTGGAGCTTACGGCTACTGCTAATTGTAACATTAGCAGCTAAGTCAGGGACTGAAGTTACGTTAAGAGCCATTGTCTGTAAGGTTCAGGCAGGTGGTGATAGTCACCTTCTTAAATTTTGCTGAAACTTTGGTGGTTTTATGTCCCTACCTTAGCTAGAAAATTCCCCAAATTTTTTGGCCCTACCTGCACTGGTTTGGGTTTTAGGGGTCAATCAAGTGCAAGCCGAAATAGGGCCTAAAATGCCAAATTACCAAAATTTGATTTTTGGGTTGCTCTTATTCACTGCACGAACTTTATCCCAAAGTAAAAGTTGGAATATTGAATTATAGGAGGGATGGAAAGAGCGATTTTCGGCCTGGGATCTTCTTCGCGCAACATATAGGGGGCGCCCCAATATGGCCGCAATCCATTTTCGTCACTAGTTTGCACCCCTTATACTCTGTGCGCGATCAGTGCCCCAGAACTTTTACAACTGCACCACGCTGGCATGTAGTTAGACTATTAGAGGTGAGAAAAAGTTGGGATAGTGTATGCGCACACCAACAGGTGGCGCCGATCATGGCAAAAATGGTGAAATTTGGCGTATTTCAGCGCCACCTGGTGGTGTGCGCGGTCGATTGGCAAGGCAAAGGTTTGTTGCATAATGAGGTATAGAGGTCACCCTTTTAGTTTATGAAAGCCATTATTTGGGATAAGGGCTACTGTCCATAATAGGTGGCGCTTTACTAACAGATGTACTGTACGCATAAAGCAATATCCACTCAAAATTGCTCATGATTGGTCCAGCTGAAATGCGGTGAAAATCCCAAGGAAATACTTTTGTATGAGATGTCCTTAACCCTTAAACTCAGTTATTGCAAAGGAGGCAATGGGATCATGACTGCGCAAGTCAATACAAGGGATGCTAAAATGCTACTTCTGTGGAACATGAAGGGTTGAATGGAGCATAGAAGATCGTTGTTCGTTTGTAAAATTTTGTTCTGAACCACTTAAAAATGGGTACAAATACAATAAAATGGAACAAGAAATGAACTATTATCAAGAACATGGAACAAGGTCAAACTCACAGTTACATGTAGGGATTACAACGCGGCTGATCATATGAATACGTGATACCATGGGGATGTCGCCATTACATAATTGATCTAACTAATGAAACCACACATATGCCAGAGAGGATTTAAAGATCAATAATCATTACCTGAAATAAGGTCAAGTCCATACAGGGCCTGTTCTACTGGGACACACCATCGAAATGCTCCTATAGCAGCTCATATTGACGTGCACAAAGAATACCCCATGACTTTTGTCATTGGAATTTCATTGATAAAGGCTAAAGACATAATTCATGAAAACATATCCTTGGGATAGTGGCTATGCATTTCATAACTTGACCAATCATGAGCAATTTTGAGAGGATATTGCTTTACACGTGTACCAGTACATCTGTTAGTGAAGCGCCACCAATTAGACAGTAGTCCTTATCCCAAGAAATGGCTTTCATAAACTAAAAGAGGGATTTCCATACTTCATTATGCAACAAACCTTTGCCCTGTCAGTCGACCGCACACACCACCAGGTGGAGCTGAAATACGTAAAATTTTACTATTTCGCCATGTTCGGCGCCACCTATTGGTGTGCGCATACACTATCCCAACTTTTTCTCATCTCTAATAGATAATCTAACTACATACCAATGTGGTGCAGCTGTAAAAGTTCTGGGGCACTGATCGCGCACAGAGTATAAGGGGTGCCAACTAGTGACGAAAATGGATTGCAGCCATATTGAAGCGCCCCCTATATATTGCGAAGAAGATCCCAGGCCGAAAATCGCTCTTTCCACTGACCATCCCTCCTTTAATTCAATATTCCAACTTTTACTTTGGAATAAAGTTCGTGCAGTGAATAAGAGCAACCCAAAAATCAAATTTTGGTAATTTGGCATTTTAGGCCCTATTTCGGCTTGCACTTGATTGACCCCTAAAACCCAAACCGGTGCAGGTAGGGCCAAAAAATTTGGGGAATTTTCTAGTTAGGGTAGGGACATAAAACAGGTCAGGTCAGGTCAGGTTCAGGTCCAGTTACTTTATGGATACCCGTAGGTAGATTTGTGTTGCAGTATCAGAGAGCATCCGACATGTGGGACAACACTGACATACACAAAGATGATGCAGACATGAAAGTGCTCAGAGCCACACTAGACCACAGCCTGGCAACCACTTAAAATGACATTAAATAAAATCTAACAATACATATAACCTTAAATGTTAAAAACCACTCATGTTAAAATAAAAAAAAAAAAAAAATAAAAAGTTAAAACCAAAGTTTCAGCAAAATTGAAGAAGGTGACCATCACCACCTACCTGAACTTTACAGACAATTGCTCTTAATCACAAACATATCCTCGCTTGAAAATTCCCTTCACTATCACCAACTGCCAGTTCGCTAAGTACCACAAGCTTTCTCAGCTTAATGTCTAAAAAAAAAATAAATAAATAAATAAAAACAAACTCTCAAAATGTCAAGAAAGAAAATATTCCTACACCTAATATATTTTCCTTAGTTAACAAAAAACACAAAAGTACGCTTTCTGAATTGAACTTTCTTTCTTTGGCTGATCTCAATATTGTAAGCATATTTAAACTCGACAGAAAAACAAAAATAAACTCACCAAAAACGCCTTGGCTCTTCGCACTACTCCAACAATCCCCAACTGTGATTTGTTTGTCTTGACTCTGAAGCAGCATGTCTTGGAATTGGGTTCATCAACGTTTTCTGAGAGCCATTTAAAGGGTAGGCATAGGCCGAGTAAGATTGTAATACGGCAACTTGTTACAAACGTCCTGGGGCCTATTGCACAAAGGCAGGATAAGGGATTAGCTCAGGATCAGCACGGGATTAGCCTGATCTCAAGCCCCATTTCGGTTGCACAGAGCGTGTGAGCTAAGCCATGGCACTAGTTACTATGGAAACAGAGTCTGTGGAGCTAGCCAGCTCCGGAGCAAGTTTACGAGCTAGCTAAGCTCCTGTCTTCAGCCAATTTCACCTCACCTCATTCAGCAGTCGCCCAAATTGAAAATCAATGTCCTTAACAGTCATTCTGAATTGTCCACTACACATTGCTATCTCAATTATAATAGGCCTAGAGTAATTATTTTAGAAACTGGTGACCATTGATGTCAGTAAAATAGCCAATATTCGATCATTATATTCAAGTATCCATGTATCCAGTGACCATCACAGTTCAATCAGTCCCCTTTCCATGTCACATTTTAACCATATTTAGAATCCTTCATTATCAGATTTGTCCTTATTCCCCAAGTTGAGACTTCCATCAGAGTACAAAATGAGCAGTGCAGTATGAAGTGTTTCAGCTGCGGTCTTAAATCCCTCGGTAACCCCTACCTACAGCACTGCTGCTACTTTTCTCCGTCTTAATTCAGACTGCGACGGGTAAGGTAGAGTCCTTGCCTTAGAGCTGGACACGAGTGCAATGTCGCTCGCTTCGCGATACTGGAATCAAACATTTTCAGGAGGCTCCTTGACGTAATTTTCTGACGCTAACATTCTGCTTTTTAATTTGAGCATGCCTCCATCAGAGGTGATAAAAAGCAGAAAGTAAACTCAACTAATCTGCAAACGTCTCCTAGAGAGGACTATCAATTCAGTTCATACAGGACAAAATGAAACTTATAACAAAATGGTGAGAGCCATATGAAAAATTCGTCCCACACAAATTCAAGCAGTTCTTACTTTGCGAGAATTTAAGTCTGTTTGACAGCGACGGCTTATCTCGTTCACGGTAACGCCGAAGTGCATCAGCTACTCCTTTTTAACGGCGTTGAAATACCTCCCGAGTTTAGTCTCACTTGAGCTTAGCTCACTTTAATACTCCTCTCAAACTCCTCGCACCATTCAGACAGAAACTAAAGGAATAGCAAGCAGAGGCATTTCAGCGATCCCATCGTCCCTCTATTTGAACGTAGTCTTTGAGTGTTGCTGGCGCATGCGTTTGCTGCAGCTACTTAGTGTCCATGGTGATGATCAGCGATTCTGTGATCGATCTCGGGGTCTATTTGAGGTAGCCGTGTGCGCGCACTCAGCAGGATCAGCGGCAACGGGCTTCACTTAGCCAATTCTCCTCCATCCGCTGCTGGCTTTGTGCAATCAATCAAGCCAGCGACGCGCTGTTTGGGATACGGCAATCCTCGCTTTGGCGTTGATCCAGGATCTCAGGATCCGACTTTTGTGCAATAGGCCCCTGGATGTCCTGAATACAAACGTTGCACGGTTTACCTTTAATGTTAATAGTATTACTAATAAAAAAATACTACAAAATATTCACGTCTGTGAAAAGACTGTCTGATAACATGTTAATGATTCCTCACACAATAATTATAAATAATTCACCTTAGGAAATATTGAACTTTGACCCCAGACAAGTCAGCGTTCAAACATAAAACATGTTTGTTTCTAAAATTGTATATTCAATACCGTCATTTTTCAGTCTACATCAGTGGTGACTAGAATGTAGGCCCAACGGTATGTAGCCTAAATTTCATACCACGGTATTACTAATGATTACTAATAATGAGGAACCATTAACTGGATATTTCCCCTCACCCTGAAGATGAGTGGTCTTCAAAGTTATTCCTGGGGACCCATTGTGTATGCTGGCTTTTGTTCCAACCACAGTTGTAATCGCAGGATTTTAATGAGCTGTTAATTTGTCTTAATTAAGTGTATTTAATGTTTAGAGCAGTTATTTGCCCTCGTAATTCACAAGATAACAGAAATATCTATGTTTGCTATCCAGAATAAAAAAAATGCCATACCCACATTGCTATGCGTTGGAAATAACAGCATAAAATGAAAGAAAACAATGTAACCAATCAAATTAAAGATGTACTTGGCTCCTAATCGGTGAAAACTAATTGGCCCATCATGATAAATTTATTCGATAAGCAAATGGTAAAGAGGCAAACCAGTTTTGTGTTATATTATTTTAATTAAGTTCACCTGAAGTTTTTTGAAAGAACTTGAAACAGTTGTGTCACTCAGCCTAATTTGGGGTTTACTGAGTTTCTCAGTGTCTAATTTGATCTGTTTCAAATGTTACAATGCTTGGAATTTCCTGCAGTATAGAAATAAAACCACAATCTCCAAGGATATTTTATCTTCATAGCATGTATGGATGTTTCTATGTAACATTTGGCTAAAAATAGTAAGTAGTCTGCTGCAAGCTCCCAAAAATACTAATTTATTTATTGAGCAACGTTTCGATCTACAGAGATCTTCCTCAGGCAATTGACAAAAAAGAGACAAGCCTCTCCTATGAAGAAAAGACTTGCGTTTCACTCTGAATTTAGATCCTCTTCAAATTAACTTTCTTGATCTTCTGATTTTCAAAGACGGTAATATGTTAAAAACTAGCCTCTATAGAAAACCTACAGATAAAAATACTATCCTGCATGGTAAAAGTTTCTATCCCATCTCCCTTGAAAAGAGTTTACCGATAAGTCATTTTAATAAAGTGGTTCTCAAACTCGGTCCTGGCGCCCCACTGTGTATGCTGGTTTTTGTTCCAGCCACAATTGCAATTCTAGAATTTTAAAAAGCTGGTACTTTGTCTTAATTAGCAGCATTCCATGTTTAGTTATTTACCATCTTAAGTCACATTTTGATGGACATATCCATTCTGCCATGAAGAATAAAAACCTTTGAACATGTTGTGCTTAATTTTCAATATTGTTAGGATTTTCAGGTGAAAACATTTCTAAACAGATCAAATTAGACTCTGAGAAAATCAGTAAGCTCCAAATTAGGTTTCTGAACACAGGAGTTTTGAGTTTTTCCCAAATAACCTGCCTGAACCAAATAAAATCAACACAAAACACAACAGGTGTGACTCCATTGTTTGCCAAGTAAATTGTTGGGTTTTGCCACCATGTGTCAAGAGTTTCACCAATGAGGAACCAATTGATTGTTTATGTTGATTAAATGTTTGGTTAAATTGTTTCCCTCTGCAGATAATTGCAATATATCTCAATGTGGATATTAGCATAAATGCACCTAATTAAAACAAATCAACAGCTTGTTAAAATCCTAAGATTGCAACTGTGGTTGGAACAAAAACCAGCATACACAGTGGGGCGCCAGGACCGAGTTTGAGAACCACTGTATTAAAATGACTTATCGGTAAACTCTTTTTAAGGGAGATGGGATAGAAACTTTTACCACGCAGGATAGTATTTTTATCTGTAGGCTTTCTATAGAGGCTAGTTTAATAGGATACGACGCATCTGTTGCTCTGATCAAAATTACAACACACAAAGTGCATTTCTTATCCAGAGATTTAGAGAAAGTGTCATGGTTATGGTTTTTGGTCATGTTTATGTTCATGTTCAGTGTTCATGATTTTGTCTTTTTTTTATTCTTTTTGGTTATTGTAATACTTTGGGTTTTAGTTCATTCCATTTCTCAGTTCCATTGCACTTGTCTCTCCTGTCTTGTGATCTAGTTGGTTCAGTCCGTCTTCCCGGTCTGTGTGCTCACTTACTTCGGGTGTTTTAAATGTATTCTGGTGTTTAACGCATTCCTTCGATTCTCGTTTACTTCCTTCGCCTTACTGTTCTGATTACTAATAAAACTAACGTTTGTATTTTGTATCATAGTCTACTAACACAACTAATCCATGTATATAGATTACTAACTTACTAATGAGCACTCTAGTTAAATCTGTGAAGTTGCACCGCTACTAATTAATACTAATTCCCTCTCAGCAATAGCCCTGTTCTAGTCTCCGCCTCTTGCTCAGCTTTAACTATCTCCCCCTGCGTTTCTGCGAGATCTCTCGCACGTGCTTAATTACTTTCCTGCGCTCGTTATCTGACCACTTAGAACTCCTTGACCGGAGCTATTTAAATGTCATAGGCTGTCTGTGTGATTCCCGTCCGTGTCTTGGCGTTCGCCAATTTTCGTGGTTAGGGTTTCCCTCATGTGATTCTCCCGCTGTAATTAGTCTGATCCAGTACACCTGCTCCCTGCATAGCATGTGACTTTCCTCCCGTCTATTTAAGCAGTCTTTTCACGGCCAGCTTCTTTTCAGAACGTTGATCAATATTTCATTGTGCAGAGCGCCTTATATGCCATTGAGTATTGTTTTTCTTCGACTGGTTTGTCCGACTACGATTCTTGCCATAGTCCTTCTTGTATTGTTTTGTCTTTTTGGATTTCGACCCATTTTTGTATGACCACGATTTCTGTGTTTGGATGCCCTGTGTATGACCCTTGGCTTTGTTCATCGACTACGACTTTTTGCCTACTGTCTATATACCTTTGCTTCCTGGTTCTGACCCCTGCCTGTTTAGCAGACACTGTTTTTGGATTTCGTGTGTCTTTGTCTCTGACTCTGACCCCGTTAAAGGCATACGTTTTTTGGATTTCTGTCTCTCGCGAGTGGTTCCTGAACTGTATCTCACAGAAAGAGGCTATGCTAAAAATTGGATCTTAAATGCGGCTGACAAATTTAAGAATGTTGACAAAGTTGAATGTCTCAATAGAAAATGCGTGAAAACAGATGAGATTTTCATGTATCTTACAGTATTCTCCGTTAGGAAAGCAATTTGAAAACACTGAAAAAAAAACACTGGTATATTTAAGTTCAGATCCCAGTCTTAAAACATTTTAAAGACCTTTCGCGTTTTGTTTATAAACGTCCACCTAATGTACGTGATCTCGTAGCGAGGGCAGACTAACCACGAAATGCATCCTGCACATCTTTCTTCAATCCCTGATGGCAATTTATAGATGTGCACAATGTAATTTCACTTTAAAGTGGCATTTCTTCAGTCGACCACACTCCGGTAAACAGAAAAATAAAAGGTGTCATCAAATTTACTTCGAAAAATGTTATTTACTTGATAAAATGTCCTTGTGGTCTGGCCTATGTCGGCAAGACCCCGCGGTGTTTAAAAACACGTATTGCTGAACATATACTGGACAAAGAAAGTTAGGGATCACCCAACTTTCCAATATTAAAATATATGGGGGGGAAAAAAATACAAACTATCAAATATTTCAAATTCAAAATTTGGGGTGATCCATAACTTTATTTGTCCAGTATAGAAGCAGCATACGACTTAATGATTTAAAAAAAAAAAAAATCCAGTTGCGGTTCATTTCAATAAATTTAAACACAATTTGTCTACCTTAAACTATATAGGAATTGAATGTATCTAGACGTGGGGGTGACATTAATAATGCTCTTAAAAGAGGTCTCTTACATTTATACTCTTGGCACCAAACCCAGATAGTAAGCACCTCCGCTCCGGATCTGCCCCGGCTCTGAGCCGGATAAGCTGGAGTCGGCGCAGATCCGGAGCGGAGGTGCTTGCTATCTGGGAAAGGCCTCAATATGGAATTTGACTTGAAACCCTTTTATAGAATTTTTTGACATCACGTTTAGTACTACTACGCCAGAGAATTTCTAACTGTCTAATATCTGTTTTTTGTGAGATGTTTCGTAGACCTTGTTGTGCTCCTGTATTTTAACTTTAATGACTTGGATGCTTCTGAAAACTTTTTTTGCCTTTTGACATTTTTTTTTTTTTTTTTTTTTGGAGCGTGATTAAAAATACTTTTTTATTGAATTGCTCTCGGGCCCTTCAATGCGTCTTGTGTATTTGTATTGCATAAATTTTTTTTTTTTTTTTTTTTTACACAGGCCAACACGTAAAATCAGGACCCTTTTTTTTTAAACATTTCCTCAAAGGTTTTTCATTTTTCTTTTTTTCCATATTCAGTAATTTGTAATGTTGTGATTGGTGTGCTGTATATTATATAACGTTTATTCTTCCGTGATTGCCATCTTGTGACTTCATAATTGCCTGCTGATTAACATGTGTGAATGTCTTTTCTTCATAGGTGAGGCTTCTCTTTTGTCAATTGTCTGAGGAAGATCTCTGTAGATCGAAACGTTGCTTAATAAATAACTTAGTATTTTTGGGAGCTTGCCGTGTGCAGACTGTTTCCCCTTTTTTGCTCTATTTTGAAAGTTTTGTCTTGCTCCTGTATTTTTATTGGATGTGCGCGCACTACCTCCACTTTACTAAAAACAGTAACAACGCTAAATATGAAAAACAACTAATTAAGACATTAACTGTTTGTTAAAATCCTGTCCTCCCTCTGCCACATCTTCACTACAAACACATGTTGCTGCGCCGGTATAGAAGACTTGGATGAAGTCTTGCGTGTTTTTCACACTGTGGTTATCCAACGCCGTTGCCAGACCTGCCACAAAGGTGGGGAGGGAGAGGCTTGTGCAGAGGTAGGGTAGTCTGAAAAACGTCATGACGTAGGCATTTTGATCCGTGCACGTGCCCTCACAACTGTTTCGAAGGTGAACTTGACATGCATTACTTATTCAGTTGGACATGGATTTTCAATTTAGCGTTTCTTTTGTAGTTGAAACGTTTTGAACTAGCAATTTCATGTTGTTGCAACAATCCCAATAATTGTCATGCTAACATAAAATAATTTGCTCAAGTAACAAACAGGCAAAATACCATTTTACAGTGTACCGTGAAATGTTACGCACATTGTACTGCGTTATTTTTACCTTTGTTTTAAAGCTCCTTTTTTCTGTCTTTCCCCAGAGATATCTGAGCCTCTTGGAGTGCATTGAACAGTTCATCCATGAATTTCTGCATGTCAGCGAACCGGAGTCCGTGCCTTTCTATCCCCCCAATTTCCTTTCCAATAAAGTCTGTCCTGATTATAATTTGAATACTGTCTCATTACATTTCTAAGTGCGAGTTAACATCGATTGTAGTTGTGGTACTCAATTTTATGATTGTGGCCGGCTCTGCTTAATTTGGGCTAGCCTTTTCAGGCCTTTTTTGCCTGTGTCCCAACTTTTTTGAGAACTGTTGCAGCCAGAAAATTTGAAAGAAGCTCATTTTGTGGATAAAAATGTGAAATGTCTCAGTTTCAACATTTGAAATGTTATCTGTGTTCTATTGTGAGTAACATTGGCTCATGTGATCTGAAAGTCATTGCATTTTGATTTTATTCACAATTTACACTTCGTCCCAACTATTTCAGAATGGGGTTGTACATCTATTCGATCTTCGTCTCATGCTCAACTGTTGCATTTTTTTAGGACTCGTATTTTCTTCGTTCAGATGAAAATGAGCCACACTGTGGAATCTACCTGCATCACTCCCGTTGATCTCAGATGCTGCTCATGAGCATTAGATGTTCCGATTTCATTTACTCTGACGTTTCCACCTACCAAAAAACTTCGATCTAATAAAGGCTGTACCACAAATAATGAGTATGTATGTTCAGTGCTTGTTCGGATCATGCACAAAAAAATTATCATTTAGGATCTCATCTGTCAAGTTGCTGAAAAATTTTGTCATCAAGTATGGTCTGTAACTAATTTAAGAATAAAGAACGGTTAATAAATGGTTTGCTAAGCAGTGTTTGAACTGAATTTATGTAGTGCTGTAAGTGCACTCATATGGACATTACCTTAGATGCTGCTCAGCTGACACATTATGCATAATGCATCTAAATACAGTAATGTGAATTGGTGCTATTCAAAATAATGGAAATATTCAACTCAGTACATGGATATATCCATATCATTTTAATACGAAAAAGTAAGGTGAGTGTTGGCTGCGTACATGGTTCTAGGATATCACAACAGAGGCCTTAGCTTATTGTACATTTTGCCGCACTACATAATGAAGTGCGGCAATCGAGCATATTACGGCCATTCATCAATTAAAATAAAATGGCTAAAATATTTGCACCGTAGCGCCAGTTCGCTTTACCGACTTGGCCACGTCTATAATGTTGATCACAGACGGACGGCAAGGAATGCCTATTGTTCCACCCACTCGGTTCGGATCAAGCATGAAAAAATAGTTAACATTTTGGATCTCATCTATCAAGTTGCTGAAAAGTTTCGTCATCATGTATGAAGGTCTGTAAGTAATTTAACAATGAAGAATGGTTAATAAATGGTTCGCTCAGCATTGTTCGAACTGAATTTATGTAGTGCTATAAATGCACTCATATGGACATTACGTTAGATGCTATTCAGCTGACACATTATGCATAACGCATCAAAATAGAGTAATGTGAATTGGTGCTATTCAAAGTAATGGAAATATACAACTCAGTACATGGATATATCTATATGATTTTAATATGAAAAAGTAAGGTGAGTGTTGGCTGCGTACATGGTTCTAGGATGTCACAACAGCGGCCTTAGCTTACTGTACATTTTGCCGCGCTACATGAAGTGTGGCAATCGAGTTGCTACATATTACGGCCATTCATTAATTAAAATAAAATGGCAAAAATACACTGAGCAACAAAAGAAACGCAAGTTAGCTAGTTAGTTAATGTGCTCTTATGGTTACTCAAAGTGACCGCAAAACAAAGAAAAGTTTGATGAAACGAGTGTAAATGTGCACACGCTAGTAATAAATTTGATTTTCAATAATTATGCGCAAACTTATTCTCCGGTCTGCCTTTAATTAATTTGCGTTTCTTTTGTTGCTCAGTACCTATATTTGCACCGTAACGCCAGCTCACTTTACCGGCTTGGCTACGTCTATAATGTCGATCAGACGGATGGCAAGGAATGCCAATTACTGGTCTCCCCATATCCAGCGGCATATGAGGAACGCAAGTACGGAAGAGGGCAGCCTGCATGCCCACTGCACAGGGCCAGCAACCCTTAGTAGTGGTATTTAACTCGCTACGGACCCAGATACATCTTTAAGCAATCACATCAACATCTGTGTCGTAAATCTGGGCAGCATAATAGCAAGCATGACAGACCCTGGGTAAAGCCTCGAGGACCTCGCGGTTCTGATCAGCCCAGATCTGCTTGCAATTAGTAAATTTGATTTTCTTTGATAATTACGCGCAAACTTATTTTCTGTTCTGTCTTTAATTAACTTGCTTTCTTTTGTTGCTCAATATATTTGCACCGTAACGTCGCCAGCTCACTTTACCGACTTGGCTACTTCTTTTATGTTGAACACAGACAGACGGCAAGGAATGCCCATTGCTCCACCCACTCACATCCGCTGCAGTGCTAAATTCGGAGGAGACGAGAACGCGCTTACATATGAGGACCCGTTGGTGTTCGCATAGCCTGAATAAAAATAAAACATTTTGTCTTTGCCGAGAAACGAGGCATCAATGATTTAAAAGAGAAAAATAAACAGTTTCTGTATCGATAATTTGTGGCTGTCAAAAAATTTATTCACGGATTTATCAGCGTGTCTTTTTCAATTATTCCCTATGGAGAAATTTCTTTTTGGCCCCCATGGCATCACGTGACCTGCAATATCAGCTTCACCACTACGCCCATGTCGGCGTGTGTTCCAGCCTTCGTTGTCTGTCTAGTTCTCCTTATAGGTCCATGGGTACAAAGCGGAGATCACTACTCTCAATACGCACAAGTGACGCCACTTCCGTTGAGATCGGTCATGTGACTGGACGAAATGGCTGCGCCAATGAGAGTATCAAAAATTTACTTAGTAATCGGCTTAAAACCATACAAAACGTTATCGGATAGCACTGAAATTTTGTACGTACCTTTTATACATTATAAACTATCGATTGACATTATTTCATTTTTTAGCATGATGGCAATAGTTTCCCTTTAAGGTTTTTTCACTGTTGAATCAACATCATTGACCATTGTTGAATCACTGTTGAATTATGTTTTGATTTTGAAAGATGAATCAACATTGATTTCGCAACGTTTTTTCAACGTTGGGCGTGAGTACCATACACAACGTTGAATCAAGGTCATGGATCTTAGTTGAATCACCGTTGAATTATGTTTTGATTTTGAAAGATGAATCAACGTTGATTTTGCAACGTTTTTTTTTTTTCAACGTTGGGCATGAGTACCATACACAACCTCCACTTTTTTGGGTTTTTTTTTTTTTTGGCCAGAACGATTTTAAAAGGGGGCACAAATATTTTTGGGAGGTTTTTATGAGTGAGAAGGGGGTTTAGAATGATGGGAGAAAAATTTTAAAAAGAAGGGGTAGATGCGGCGCGAGGAAAAAAAATTTTGCTGTAATTCCAGTTGCCACCACCGCACTCTTCCCTCTTGTCATACACTCTGTGTACGATCTTTCCCACTTCTTCTTTTATGTGTGTGCCTGTCTCTATGGAGACAGCAGCGCCCCCTGTGCCTGCTTTCTCACAGGCGCTGTGAGACAGCGAGGAATTCAAAGAATTCTTCATTCACACTGCCCGAACTACTGCCATTTTCTGGAAGACCGTGGGTCGTATGGTGAAAACAAAAATATCCTGAACAAGAGGAGACTCTGCTGAACGTCCTCATATATTATTTTTCTTGTAGAGTCAAGTACATGGTCAGGATGGCGATTTCAAAAAGGTGTCTCAACTGTCTGCTCCTGTTATAATGGCTGCGTATGGGGGAGTTGGTCAGTGACACTGTCCGAACTACTGCCATTTTCTGGCAGACCGTGGGTCGTATGGTGAAAACAAAAATATTGTGAGCAAGAAGAGACTCCGCTGATCGTCCCCATGTATTTTTTTTCTTGTAGTGTAAAGTATGTGGTCAGGGGGGCGATTTAAAAAACGTGTCTTAACAGTCTGCTCCTGTTATAATGGCTGCCTATGGGGGAGTTGGTCAGTGACACTGTCCGAACTACTGCCATTTTCTCGCAGACTGTAGGTCCTATGGTAAAAACAAAGATACGGTGAGTGAGAGGAGACTCTGCGGATCGTCTCAATGTATTTTTTTCTTGTAGAGTAAAGTATGTGGTCAGGCTGGCGATTTAAAAAAAGGACTTAGTTTGTTCTCTTCCCAAACTTTTCTGCTCCTGTTATAATGGCTGTCTATGGGGCAGTTGGTCTGCGCTCCTGTTGCTTGAGGGCGCCAAGAGTCTCAACCATTTGTCTGCTTTCTTCCACAGTATGTTTTGATGTATAATTTGTGCGTGTACATTGGAAATTGTGGCCGGGGGAGCGATTTCAAAATTTTTTTCCCGATTCGTTTTTTTGACCTCTCCGCTCTAAATTCTAGAGTGAGAGGAAACTGATACAAAGATTCCGCCCATTGACTTACATGGAAAAAAAAGAAGGGATGAAAAACGGGGATTGCGAAAGAATGAAAAGGGGTTATGCAACCGTGTATACAAGGCCGGGGGACACGGACGGGCCGGACGTTTTGGCGTTTGAACCGCGTCTCTATCGCGAACGCTCGGGCAGTTGATACGGGACAACCGATTGGTGGAAATGGAAAAATAACTAGAACTGCATTTCGTCCGGACAAACCTCGAGAATGTGCTTGCCAAAAATTTGCCGTAATGTCTCTCTCTCACACACACACACACACACACACACACACTCACTAGAGTGGCTGTCTGTCACAGTGAAGGTAGTCTCTCTCTCTCTCTCTCATGCACACACACACACTAGAGTGGCAGTCTGGCAGAGTGTTGGTAGTTAATCTGTCTGTCTCTTTCTCACTCTATCTCTCTCTCTCTCTCTCTCTCTCTCTCGCACACAAAGACACACACAGGTATCATCTGACATTGTTTGAAGGGCAGATTTCAGAGCGCTTTGCGCTCTGAAATTTTTCTATACCAACTTGTTTAATCGCTGACACTGTATTTTTACCAGTGAGAAACACAGACAGGTACGGAGCCCGGGAAGTGCAATGACACGAAAAAAAATATAAGACGTGGCCACGAGATATAAGTCGTTCCCTCGATTTAATTATCTCGTTCCTAACTTTGTTATTTCGGCCACAAAAAATACAAGTCGTTCCCACAACTTAGTTATTTCGTGGCCACAAAATACAAATCGTTCCCACAACTTAGTTATTTCGTGGCCACGAAATACAAGTCGTTCCCACAATTTAGTTAACTCATGGCCACGACATATAACTCGTTCCCTCAATTTCGTTAATTTAAATTGAGGGAACGACTTGTATTTCGTGGGCATCTGCTAAATCGTGGGAATGACTTGTAACTCGTGGCCACGAAATATCTAAATTGTGGGAACGACATGTATGTCGTGGCCACAAAATAGCTACTTTGTGGGAACGACTTGTATTTTGTGGCCATGAGATGACAAAGTGGTGGGAACGAGATAATTAAATCGAGGGAACGACTTATATCTCGTGGCCACGTCTTATATTTTTTTCGTGTCATTGCACTTCCAGGGCTCCGTAGACAGGTGTCTGTGTGTGTTTGTGCACGCGTGAGTCTGACACAGCAGCTCCTCTATGTGTGTGCCTGTCTCTATGGAGACAATAGCAACCCTCTTTGCTTGCTTTCTCCCAGGCGCTGTGAGACAGAGAGGAATTCAAAGAATTCTTCATTCACACTGCCCGAACTACTGCCATTTTCTGGCAGACCGTAGGTCCTACGGTAAAAACAAAAATACCGTGAGCGAGAGGAGGCTCTGCTGATTGTCCCCATGTATTTTTTTTTTGTTGAAGAGTAAAGTATGTGGTCAGGGTGGCGATTTAAAAAAAGGAGTTTGTCTTCTCTCTTCCCAAACTTTTCTGCTTCTGTTATAATGGCTGTCTATGGGGCGGTTGGGCTGCGCTCCTGTCGCTTG
This sequence comes from Gymnothorax javanicus, assembly GCA_029692085.1. Classification (NCBI taxonomy): domain Eukaryota; kingdom Metazoa; phylum Chordata; class Actinopteri; order Anguilliformes; family Muraenidae; genus Gymnothorax; species Gymnothorax javanicus. The sequence continues at coordinate 64,645,046 of CM056201.1, forward strand.
AGGGCGCCTATAGTCTCAACCTTTAATCTCTTTTCTTCCGAAGCGACATTTTTCAGGCCTGCACGAATTTTCCTATGTTTTGATGTATAAATTGTGTGTGTACATTCTTTACCCAATTCATTTTTTTGACCTCTCCACTCTAAATTCTACAGTGCCTGACAAAAGTCTTGTCGCATAAGGACACAGTAACTAAAAATAGCATATAACTTTATTTCTAACCAATCAATTGTTACAATAAATGGTCCATTTTAATGTCAAGGGCTTTCACATTAATAATTTGGTGCAAAATGAAACCGTCAAAAAGTGTTCTGATGTTCACAGCTTGGCTAAGCCCATAACATCTGTTTTTGCTTGGACAAAAGTCTTGTCGTCTCTTCAGATGATGCAACAAATCACAGATTAGAGTTTAACCTATGACAAATACTGTAATTAACACACTCCCAGATGCGTATAGAAATAACCCCAGCACACCAGACTTTCATATGAGGTGCGACTAGACCTCTGACAACATACCAAAGATTCAACCACAGACCAAAGTGCTGATCATCAAGAGCCTGAAGACTGAGTCTGCTGCTGAGGTGGCAGACATCTTTAATGAATCCAAATGTCAAGTGGAGGGGATGAGAAAAAGATTTGAAGAAACTGGTGACGTTCATGGCGAGCGCAGGTCAGACAGACCCCGGTATGACAACTGTTTGTAAGGACCGTTTGTTGCTTCAACTGTACAAGACTAGCCCTTCTTCAACTACAGCGAAGCTACATGAGGAAATGTCACCAAAATCCCGGTATCTACAAGAAGAGTTTGTCAAATTCTCTCTCAAAGTGGTTTTCATAGCCAAATTAGTACACAGAAGTCTGCATTAAACAGAAAACAAAAAACCTGCATTGCATGTGCCAAGGCCCACAGCTCGCAGAAAGGATTGATACTGGAAAAGTGGTCGAAAGTTTATTTTTCTGGTGAATCATACATTGAACTGCATGCCAGTCGCCGTACAAGACCTGTTGGAACCCTCATGGACCCAAGATTCTCCCAGAAAACAATCATGTTTGGTGGAGGAAAAAAATCATGGTTTGTTGTTACATCCAGCATGGGGGTGTGAGAAAGATCTGCAGAGTGGATGGCAACATCAACAGCCTGAAATATCAAGAAGTTCTTGTAATGAACATACGAGGACTCCAATCGCGGATCAAGCTCAGAAGAGTGTCTTTTATTAGACTGGGAATGTTCAATGCTCATGGTCAGAAAAAACAGAAACAAGTCAGAAGCCAGAATCAGGAATATCACAGGTAATCAGAATCGTAAACCAGGGACAGGCAAGGGATCTATTAACCAGAAAATCCGTCAGCACAAAATACAGAAACAAAGGGGTATCTAAACTAAGGGAAATAGGGGAAAAGGGGAAAGGGTAATTGGATAGGGGAAAGGGAGACAAAGAAATTAACTAAACGAAGGGAATGCAAGGGAATATGGGAAAACAAAAGACTAGCAATCAAAATTCACAATCACTCGACGCAAATACAAAATATCAACTGGTAACAATGAAACACGCAGACAAATCTTACAACAACCGCAGAAGCTCACTAGAAAGAAAGGCAGAGACGAGACGACCAAGACTGAGCAAAGGAACGAAACGAATCGACACTGACAAGAGGAAAAGTGGGGTCTTTATAAACAAATTAATCAGAGTGTTTAGCCCAAGTAATAAAGGACAGCTGGAGAGGAGGTGGAATCTAGAACAGCAAAGGATGGTGATAGGACAGATTGGGGAAGTAGGTGTGCCCTGCTTCTTCAAACTAACTAATCACCGTGCCTAACTACTCTGCTCTAATGTGTAGTCCTACCCATTTCTAATCACCCGTGCCTCAGCTAAACTATTCTCAGGTGCAGACAGTTAACAAGCACAGGAAGAAGGAAGCAGGAAGCAGGAAGTACCCAACCAGAAAAAATAGGGGAAGAGATTGTGAATGGAAACAAGACAAGACACCACACTTGGGAAACACAAAAGGGAGCTCAGTACAAGGAAGACAAGAGACAAGCATTCATAAAACATGAACAGTCACACTAGAAAACATTAACTAAACACAATGAAACTAATAAATCTAAGCAAAAACATACACCATTAAACATAAAATCCTTAATTCACAACAGTTCTTGCTGCCCTACTTATACTGCTGCTCCTTCTCATTCTTCTGCCTCCATGTCACAGTTCCTGAAAGCAAAGAAGGTGAAGGTACTCCAGGATTGGCTAACCCAGCCACCTGACATGAACATTATTGAGCATTTCAGGGGTAAGATGAAGGAGGAGGCTTGGAAGATGAAACCATAGAATCTTGATGAACTCTGGGAGTCCTGCAAGACTGCTTTCTATGCCATTCCAGATGATTTTATCATCAAGTTATCTCAGTCATTGCCTAGACGTATGGATGCAGTCATCCAAGCTCATGGGAGTCATACGCAATATTAATTCTTTTTTCCAAGGCACCATGGCTTTATGTTCTGATATTATAGTGGCATATTTGTGTATTCAAAATAAAGTGTATGTATAATTTCCACATTTTTTTTCAATGCGACAAGACTTTTGTCCAAGCAAAATCTGACCCTTCTGTACAAATTAAATTATAAAACTCAATCAATGACACAAAACTCTATTTTGGTATATTTCGCATAATCTAGAGGGCTTTGCCTTTCATATAAGCCATTTTTGATTCCAATTGATCAACTACAAGTCAGGTTATTATTTGTTGTTCCTACAAGTTGGATAAGTGACAAGGCTTTTGTCAGGCACTGTAGAGTGAGGGAGCATTGATGCGAACATTCCGCCCATTGACTTACATGAAAAAAAAGAAGGGATGAAAAACGGGGATTGCGGAAGAATGAAAAGGGGTTATGAAACCGTGTATAAAAAGGCCGAGGGGGGGGGGGCACGGTCAGGGCGAAGGTTTTGGCATTTGAACCGCGTCTTTATCACGAACGGTCGGGCAGTTGATACGGGACAACCGAATTTGTGGAAATGGAAAAATAATAATAAATAAATAAATAAATAAATAAATAAACGCGCTGTAAAAGAACAATATGTGGCTTGCCTGTGGCAAGCACATAATAAATAAACGCGCTGAGGAAGAACAATATGTGGCTTGCCTGTGGCAAGCACATAATAATAACTAGAACTGCTTTTCGTCATGACGAACCTCGAGAATATGCTTGCCAAAATGTTGACGCTAAAGTTAAAAGCAATGCCACTCTCTCTCTCTCTCTCTCACACACACACACACACGCACACTAGAGTGGCAGTCTGGCAAAGTGTTGGTAGTTAGTCTGTCAGTCTGTCTCTCTCTCTCTTTCTCTGTCTCTCTCTCTCTCACACACACACACACACACACACACTAGAGTGGCAGTCTGGCAGAGTGTAGATAGTTAGTCTGTCTCCTTCTCACTCTTTCTCTCTCTCTCGCTCTCTCTCTCTCTCTCGCACACACAAACACACACACAGGTATCATCTGACATTGTTTGAAATTTGTCTATACCGGCTTGTTTAATCGCTGACACTGTATTTTTACCAGTGAGAAACACAGACAGGTGTGCGTGTGTTTGTGTTTACGTGCGCTTGAGTCTGACACAGCAGCTCCTCTACGTGTGTGCCTGTCTCTGTGGAGACTACAGCACCCCTGTGTGCTTGATTTCTCACACGCCCCCATCGTCGTCCCCATGAATTTTTTTTCTTGTAGGGTCAAGTATGTGGTCAGGGGGGCGATTTAAAAAAGGTGTCTCAACTGTTTGCTCCTATTATAATGGCTGCCATTGGGGAAGTTGGTCAGTGACACTGTCCGAACTACTGCCATTTTCTGGCAGACCGTAGGTCCTATGGTTAAATCAAAAATACTGTGAGTGAGACGAGACTCTGCTGATCGTATTAATTTTTTTTTTTTGACCTGAAAAGTGTGGTCAGGGGTGCGATTTAATAAAGGTGTCTCAACGGTCTGCTCCTGTTATAATGGCTGCCTATGGGGGGAGTTTGTCAGTGACACTGCATATATTTTTCTGGCAGACCGATTGGTCCTATCCAAAGATGTGAGATGAACTCTGGCTGATCGTCCCCATGTATTTTTTTTTTTTTTCTTGTAGAGTAAAGTATGTGGTCAGGGTGGCGATTTCAAAAAAGGATTTTGTCTGCTCTCTGCCCAAACTTTTCTGGTCCTGTTATAATGGCTGTCTATGGGACAGTTGGTCTGCGCTCCTGACGCTTTATTTTGTCTGTTTTCTTCCAAATCAACATTTTTCAGGCCTGCACAAATTTACCTACGTTTTGATGTTTAATTTGTGAGTGTATGTTGGAAATTGTGGACAGGGGAGCGATTTGAAAATTGTTTTCTGAGTCATGTTTTTGACCTCTCCACTCTAAATTCTAGAGCGAGAGGAAACTGATAGAAAGATTCCGCCCATTGAATGTGAAAAAAAAGAAGGGGATGAAAAACGGGGATTCTTGAAAAGAATGAAAAGGGTTATGCAAATTGTATACACGGCCGCGGGACACGGTCGGGCCGGACGTTTCGGCGTTTGAACCGCTTCTCTATCACGAACGTTCGGGCAGTTGATACGGGACAACCGAATTTGTGGAAATGGAAAAATAACTAGAACTGCGTTTCGTCAGGATGAACCTCGAGAATGTGCTTGCCAAAATGTTGCAGCAAAAGTTAAAAGCACTTTCTCTCACACACACACATTCACACACTAGAGTGGCTGTCTGGCAGAGTGAAGGTAGGTAGTCTGTCAGGATCTGTCTCTCTTTCTCTCTCTCACACTCACACTGACACACACAAACACACACAGGTATCATCTGACATTGTTTAATGGACAAATTTCAGAGAGCTGCGCGCTCTAAAATTTGCCTACAATGGCCTGTTTAATCGCTGATGCTGTATTTTTACGATGCTCAAGTTAAAAGCAATGTCTCTCAGACACAAACAAACACACACACACACACACAAACACACACACAGGTATAATCTGACATTGTTTAATGGACAAATTTCAGAGCGCTACGCTCTTTTTTAAAAACTTGCTCATTTTTTGGTCTGCATATCAAATCATTTCATTCTGTGTATAACTCAGTGGGAAAGAGAAACATGAGTGAAATGTGGCTATATGACTGAATTAGAGTGAATTTGCTGCTATCTCCGTAAGGAAGAGAGCTAGAGCGCTGAAACTGTGGCTTTACGCACTTTCATGAAAAGACGCTTCTTTGAGGTTTAAGCTCAGAACTCGAATCTGTGTGTGTATCTGGCCTGGGAAGTGCTTCAGATCACTGTGCAATGCAAATGTAGTATCGATTGGTCCAATGTGCATGTATAGCCATTTGGAAGTGAATATGAACATCTGAAGTGAACATATGCAGTAATATAAAAACTTGCTCGTTTTTGGGTCTGCATATCAAATCACTTCATTCTGTTTATAACTCAGTGGGAAAGAGAAACATGAGTGAAATGTGACTATATGACTGAATGAAAGTGAATTTGCTGCTATCTCCATGAGGAAGCGAGCTAGAGCGCTGAAACTGTGCCTATACGCACTTTCCTGAAAACACGCTTCTTTGAGGTTTTAAGCTCAGAACTTGAATTTGTGTGTGTATCTGGCCTGGGAAGTGCTTCAGATCACTGTGCAATGCATATATGGTATCGATTGGTCCAATGTGCATGTATGGGCATTTGGAAGTGAATATGAGCTTCTGAAGTGAAGATATGCACTTTTTAAAAAACTTGTTTTTTTTTAGGTCTGCATGTCAAATCTTTTCATTCTGTGTATAACTCAGTGGGAAAGTGACAAACATGAGTGAAATGTGACTATATGACTGAATGAGAGTGAATTTGCTGCTATCTCCGTAAGGAAGCGAGCTAGAGCGCTGAAACTGTGGCTATACGCGCTTTCATGAAAAAGACACTTCTTTGAGTTTTAAGCTCAGAACTTGAATCTGTGCGTGTATGGCCCTGGAAAGTGCTTTAAATCACTGTGCAATGCATATATGGTATCGATTGGTCCAATGTGCATGTATGGCCATTTGGAGGTGAATATGAGCTTCTGAAGTGAAGATATGCACTTTTTTAAAAACTTGTTTTATTTTATGTATGCATGTCAAATCTTTTCATTTTGTGCATAACTCAGTGGGAAAGTGACAAACATGAGTGAAATGTGACGATATGACTGAATGAGAGTGAATTTGCTGCTATCTCCGTAAGGAAGCGAGCTGGAGCGCTGAAACTGTGGCTATAACGTGCACTTTCATGAAAAAACGCTTTTTGAGGTTTTAAGCTCAGAACTTGAATCTGTGCGTGTATCTGGCCTGGAAAGTGCTTTTAAATCACTGTGCAATGCATATATGGTATCGATTGGTCCAATGTGCATGTATGGCCATTTGGAGGTGAATGTGAGCTTCTGAAGTGAAGATATGCACTTTTTTAAAAAACTTGTTTAATTTTAGTCTGCATGTCAAATCTTTTCATTCTGTGTATAACTCAGTGGGAAAGTGACAAACATGAGTGAAATGTGACTATATGACTGAATGAGAGTGAATTTGCTGCTATCTCTGTAAGGAAGCGAGCTAGAGCCCTGAAACTGTTGATATACGCACTTTCATGAAAAGGCGCTTTATTGAAGTTTTAAGCTCATAACTGGAATCTGTGCATGTATCTGGCCTGGGAAGTTCTTCAGATCACTGTGCAAAGAATATCTGGTCTCGATTGCTTCAATGTGCATGTATGGCCATTTGGAAGTGAATATGAGTTTCAGAAGTGAACATATGCACTTTTTAAAAACTTTACCTATTTTTAGGTCTGCGTTTCAAATCTGTTTAATCTGTATATAACTCAGAGGGAAAGTGACAAACATGAGTGAAATATGACTATATGACCTGAATGAAAGAGAATTTGCAGCAATCCAAGGAAGGGAGCGAGCTAGAGCGCTGAAATTGTGGCTAGAGGCACTTTTATGAAAAGACGCTTCTGTGAGGTTTTAAGCTCATAACTGGGATCTGTGCGTGTTTCTGGCCAAGGAAGTGCTTCAGATCACTGTGCAGTCCAAATATGGTATCGATTGGTTTAATGTGCATGTATGGCCATTTGGAAGTCAATATGAGTTTTTGAATTGAAGATATGCACTTTTTTAAAAACTTGTTTATTTATAGGTCAGCAAGTCAAATCTTAACATTCTGTGTATAAATCATTGGGAAAGAGACAAACGAGTGAAATAAGTCGATATGACTGAATGAGAGTGAATTTGCTGCTATCTCCATAAGGAAGCGAGCCAGATCGCTGAAACTGAGGATATACGCACTTTCACGAAACGACGCTTTTTTGAGGTTTTAAGTTCTGAACTTAAATCTGTGCGTGTATCTGGCCTGGGAAGTACTTCAGATCATTGTGCAAAGAATATATCTTATCGATTGCTTCAATGTGCATGTATGGCCATTTGGAAGTGAATATGAGCTTCGGAAGTGAACATATGCACTTTTTTAAAAACTTGTTAATTTTTAGGTCTGCATGTTAAATCTTCTTATTCTGTGTATAACTCAGTGGTAAAATGACAAACATGAGTGAAATGTGACTATATGACTGAATGAGAGTGAATTTGCTGCTATCTCCGTAGAAAGCGAGATAGAGCGCTGAAAACTGTGGCTAAACGCACTTTCATGAAAAAGACGCTTCTTTGAGGTTTTAAGCTCAGAACTCGACTCTGTGCATGTATCTGGCCTGGGCAGTGCTTTAGATGACTGTGCAATGCATATATGGTATCGATTGGTCCAATGTGCATGTATGGCCATTTGGAGGTGAATATGAGCTTCTGAAGTGAAGATATGCACTTTTTAAAAAACTTGTTTAATTTTAGGTCTGCATGTCAAATCTTTTCATTCTGTGTATAACTCAGTGGGTGACAAACATGAGTGAAATATGACTATATGACTGAATGAGAGTGAATTTGCTGCTATCTCCGTAAGGAAGCGAGATAGAGCGCTGAAACTGTGGCTAAACGCACTTTCATGAAAAAGACGCTTCTTTGAGGTTTTAAGCTCAGAACTCGACTCTGTGCGTGTATCTGGCCTGGAAAGTGCTTTAAATGACTGTGCAATGCATATATGGTATCGATTGGTCCAATGTGCATGTATGGCCATTTGGAGGTGAATGTGAGCTTCTGAAGTGAAGATATGCACTTTTTAAAAAACTTTTTTAATTTTAGGTCTGCATGTCAAATCTTTTCATTCTGTGTATAACTCAGTGGAAAAGTGACAAACATGAGTGAAATATGACGATATGACTGTATGAGAGTGAATTTGCTGCTATCTCCGTAAGGAAGCGAGATAGAGCGCTGAAACTGCGGCTAAACCCACTTTCATGAAAAAGACGCTTTTTGAGGTTTTAAGCTCAGAACTCGACTCTGTGTGCGTGTATCTGGCCTGGAAAGTGCTTTAAATGACTGTGCAATGCATATATGGTATCGATTGGTCCAATGTGCATGTATGGCCATTTGGAGGTGAATGTGAGCTTCTGAAGTGAAGATATGCACTTTTTTAAAAAACTTGTTTAATTTTAGGTCTGCATGTCAAATCTTTTCATTCTGTGTATAACTCAGTGGGAAAGTGACAAACATGAGTGAAATATGACGATATGACTGAATGAGAGTGAATTTGCTGCTATCTCCGTAAGGAAGCGAGATAGAGCGCTGAAACTGTGGTTATAAACAGCACTTTCATGAAAAAGACGCTTTTTTGAGGTTTTAAGCTCAGAACTCGACTCTGTGCGTGTATCTGGCCTGGGAAGTGCTTTTAAATGACTGTGCAATGCATATATGGTATCGATTGGTCCAATGTGCATGTATGGCCATTTGGAGCTGAATATGAGCTTCTGAAGTGAAGATATGCACTTTTTAAAAACTTGTTTAATTTTAGGTCTGCATGTCAAATCTTTTCATTCTGTGTATAACTCAGTGGGAAAGTGACAAACATGAGTGAAATATGACGATATGACTGAATGAGAGTGAATTTGCTGCTATCTCCGTAAGGAAGCGAGCTAGAGCGCTGAAACTGTGGTTATATGCACTTTCATGAAAAGACGGTTTTTGAGGTTTTAAGCTCAGAATTCGACTCTGTGCGTGTATCAGGCCTGGGAAGTGCTTCAGATGACTGTGCAATGCATATATGGTATCGATTGGTCCAATGTGCATGTATGGCCATTTGGAAGTGAATGTGAGCTTCTGAAGTGAAGATATGCACTTTTTTAAAAACTTGTTTTATTTTATGTATGCATGTCAAATCTTTTCATTTTGTGTATAAATCAGTGGGAAAGTGACAAACATGAGTGAAATATGACGATATGACTGAATGAGAGTGAATTTGCTGCTATCTCCGTAAGGAAGCGAGATAGAGCGCTGAAACTGTGGTTAAATGCACTTTCATGAAAAAGACGCTTTTGAGGTTTTAAGCTCAGAACTCGACTCTGTGCGTGTATCTGGCCTGGAAAGTGCTTTAAATGACTGTGCAATGCATATATGGTATCGATTGGTCCAATGTGCATGTATGGCCATTTGGAGGTGAATGTGAGCTTCTGAAGTGAAGATATGCACTTTTTTAAAAACTTGTTTAATTTTAGGTCTGCATGTCAAATCTTTTCATTCTGTGTATAACTCAGTGGGAAAGTGACAAACATGAGTGAAATATGACGATATGACTGAATGAGAGTGAATTTGCTGCTATCTCCGTAAGGAAGCGAGATAGAGCGCTGAAACTGTGGTTATATGCACTTTCATGAAAAGACGCTTCTTTGAGGTTTTAAGCTCAGAACTCGACTCTGTGCATGTATCTGGCCTGGAAAGTGCTTTAAATGACTGTGCAATGCATATATGGTATCGATTGGTCCAATGTGCATGTATGGCCATTTGGAGGTGAATGTGAGCTTCTGAAGTGAAGATATGCACTTTTTAAAAAACTTGTTTAATTTTAGGTCTGCATGTCAAATCTTTTCATTCTGTGTATAACTCAGTGGGAAAGTGACAAACATGAGTGAAATATGACGATATGACTGAATGAGAGTGAATTTGCTGCTATCTCCGTAAGGAAGCGAGATAGAGCGCTGAAACTGTGGTTATATGCACTTTCATGAAAAGACGCTTCTTTGAGGTTTTAAGCTCAGAACTCGACTCTGTGCGTGTATCTGACCTGGAAAGTGCTTTAAATGACTGTGCAATGCATATATGGTATCGATTGGTCCAATGTGCATGTATGGCCATTTGGAGGTGAATATGAGCTTCTGAAGTGAAGATATGCACTTTTTAAAAAACTTGTTTAATTTTAGGTCTGCATGTCAAATCTTTTCATTCTGTGTATAACTCAGTGGGAAAGTGACAAACATGAGTGAAATATGACGATATGACTGAATGAGAGTGAATTTGCTGCTATCTCCGTAAGGAAGCGAGATAGAGCGCTGAAACTGCGGCTAAACGCACTTTCATGAAAAGACGCTTCTTTGAGGTTTTAAGCTCAGAACTCGACTCTGTGCGTGTATCTGGCCTGGAAAGTGCTTTAAATGACTGTGCAATGCATATATGGTATCGATTGGTCCAATGTGCATGTATGGCCATTTGGAGGTGAATGTGAGCTTCTGAAGTGAAGATATGCACTTTTTAAAAAAACTTGTTTAATTTTAGGTCTGCATGTCAAATCTTTTCATTCTGTGTATAACTCAGTGGGAAAGTGACAAACATGAGTGAAATATGACGATATGACTGAATGAGAGTGAATTTGCTGCTATCTCCGTAAGGAAGCGAGATAGAGCGCTGAAACTGTGGTTATATGCACTTTCATGAAAAGACGCTTCTTTGAGGTTTTAAGCTCAGAACTCGACTCTGTGCGTGTATCTGGCCTGGAAAGTGCTTTAAATGACTGTGCAATGCATATATGGTATCGATTGGTCCAATGTGCATGTATGGCCATTTGGAGGTGAATGTGAGCTTCTGAAGTGAAGATATGCACTTTTTAAAAACTTGTTTAATTTTAGGTCTGCATGTCAAATCTTTTCATTCTGTGTATAACTCAGTGGGAAAGTGACAAACATGAGTGAAATATGACGATATGACTGAATGAGAGTGAATTTGCTGCTATCTCCGTAAGGAAGCGAGATAGAGCGCTGAAACTGTGGTTATATGCACTTTCATGAAAAAGACGCTTCTTTGAGGTTTTAAGCTCAGAACTCGACTCTGTGCGTGTATCTGGCCTGGAAAGTGCTTTAAATGACTGTGCAATGCATATATGGTATCGATTGGTCCAATGTGCATGTATGGCCATTTGGAGGTGAATGTGAGCTTCTGAAGTGAAGATATGCACTTTTTAAAAACTTGTTTAATTTTAGGTCTGCATGTCAAATCTTTTCATTCTGTGTATAACTCAGTGGAAAAGTGACAAACATGAGTGAAATATGAGGATATGACTGAATGAGAGTGAATTTGCTGCTATCTCCGTAAGGAAGCGAGATAGAGCGCTGAAACTGCGGCTAAACGCACTTTCATGAAAAGACGCTTCTTTGAGGTTTTAAGCTCAGAACTCGACTCTGTGCGTGTATCTGGCCTGGAAAGTGCTTTAAATGACTGTGCAATGCATATATGGTATCGATTGGTCCAATGTGCATGTATGGCCATTTGGAGGTGAATGTGAGCTTCTGAAGTGAAGATATGCACTTTTTTCAAAAACTTGTTTAATTTTAGGTCTGCATGTCAAATCTTTTTCATTCTGTGTATAACTCAGTGGGAAAAGTGACAAACATGAGTGAAATATGACGATATGACTGAATGAGAGTGAATTTGCTGCTATCTCCGTAAGGAAGCAAGATAGAGCGCTGAAACTGCGGCTAAACGCACTTTCATGAAAAGACGCTTCTTTGAGGTTTTAAGCTCAGAACTCGACTCTGTGCATGTATCTGGCCTGGAAAGTGCTTTAAATGACTGTGCAATGCATATATGGTATCGATTGGTCCAATGTGCATGTATGGCCATTTGGAGGTGAATGTGAGCTTCTGAAGTGAAGATATGCACTTTTTAAAAACTTGTTTAATTTTAGGTCTGCATGTCAAATCTTTTCATTCTGTGTATAACTCAGTGGGAAAGTGACAAACATGAGTGAAATATGACGATATGACTGAATGAGAGTGAATTTGCTGCTATCTCCGTAAGGAAGCGAGATAGAGCGCTGAAACTGTGGCTAAACGCACTTTCATGAAAAAGACTTCTTTGAGGTTTTAAGCTCAGAACTCCGACTCTGTGCGTGTATCTGGCCTGGAAAGTGCTTTAAATGACTGTGCAATGCATATATGGTATCGATTGGTCCAATGTGCATGTATGGCCATTTGGAAGTGAATGTGAGCTTCTGAAGTGAAGATATGAAAAAATAGAAAAACTTGTTTAATTTTAGGTCTGCATGTCAAATCTTTTCATTCTGTGTATAACTCAGTGGGAAAGTGACAAACATGAGTGAAATATGACGATATGACTGAATGAGAGTGAATTTGCTGCTATCTCCGTAAAGGAAGCGAGATAGAGCGCTGAAACTGTGGCTAAACGCACTTTCATGAAAAAGACGCTTCTTTGAGGTTTTAAGATCAGAACTCGACTCTGTGCGTGTATCTGGCCTGGAAAGTGCTTTAAATGACTGTGCAATGCATATATGGTATCGATTGGTCCAATGTGCATGTATGGCCATTTGGAGGTGAATGTGAGCTTCTGAAGTGAAGATATGCACTTTTTTTGAAAAACTTGTTTAATTTTAGGTCTGCATGTCAAATCTTTTCATTCTGTGTATAACTCAGTGAGAAAGTGACAAACATGAGTGAAATTTGACGATATGACTGTATGAGAGTGAATTTGCTGCTATCTCCGTAAGGAAGCGAGATAGAGCGCTGAAACTGTGGATAAACGCACTTTCATGAAAAAGACGCTTCTTTGAGGTTTTAAGGTCAGAACTCGACTCTGTGCGTGTATCTGGCCTGGAAAGTGCTTTAAATGACTGTGCAATGCATATATGGTATCGATTGGTCCAATGTGCATGTATGGCCATTTGGAGGTGAATGTGAGCTTCTGAAGTGAAGATATGCACTTTTTGGAAAAATTTTAGGTCTTGTTTAATTTTAGGTCTGCATGTCAAATCTTTTTGTATTCTGTGTATAACTCAGTGGGAAAGTGACAAACATGAGTGAAAATATGACGATATGACTGAATGAGAGTGAATTTGCTGCTATCTCCGTAAGGAAGCGAGATAGAGCTGCAAAAACAGGTTTGACAGACACAGGAATGTCATGAAAAGAAAAGACAAAATCTTTGGGGTTTTTAAGCTCAGAACTCGACTCTGTGCGTGTATCTGGCCTGGAAAGTGCTTTAAATGAGTGTGCAATGCATATATGGTATGGATTGGTCCAATATGCATGTATGGCCATTTGGAGGTGAATGTGAGCTTCTGAAGTGAAGATATGCACTTTTTAAAAACTTGTTTAATTTTAGGTCTGCATGTCAAATCTTTTCATTCTGTGTATAACTCAGTGGGAAAGTGACAAACATGAGTGAAATATGAGGATCATATGACTGAATGAGAGTGAATTTGCTGCTATCTCCGTGAAATTGAAAAAGATAAATGCGCTGAATGCAATATGGTAAACAACCTTTCATGAAAAACAAGACAGCTTCTTTTTAGGGGTTTTAATGTGCACAGATAATCGACTCTGTGCAGACTGGCCTGGAAAGTGCAGGTGCAAATGACTGCTGAATTGCTTTAGGATGACTGTGCAATGCATATATGGTATCGAACAGTCCAATGTGCATGTATGGCCATTTGGAGGTGAATGTGAGCTTTGAAGTGAAGATATGCAAGATTTTTTTAAAACTTGTTTAATTTTAGGTCTGCATGTCAAATCTTTTTTCATTCTGTGTATAACTCAGTGGGAAAAAGTGACAAACATGAGTGAAATATGACTTTTGTTTGACTGAATGAAACCATGAATTTGCTGCTATCTCCGTAAATGGACTGGGGATAGAGCGCTGAAAAAAGACCAGACAGGGGAAACAAAGTGCAATGCATGAAAAAGACATGGACTTCTTTAGGGATTTTGCTGCTCAGAAACTCGACTCTGTGCAAAATGTATCTGGCCTGAAAGTGCTTTTTTAATGACTGTGCAATGCATATATAACAGGGACTGGTCCAATGTGCATGCATGAATGCATATATGTATCATGACATTTGAGCCAGGATGAATGTGAGCTTCTGAAGTGAAGATATGCACTTTTTTAAAAAACTTGTTTAATTTTAGGTCTGCATGTCAAATCTTTTCATTCTGTGTATAACTCAGTGGGAAAGTGACAAACATGAGTGAAATATGACGATATGACTGAATGAGAGTGAATTTGCTGCTATCTCCGCAAGGAAGCGAGATAGAGCCCTGAAACTGTTGATAAACGCACTTTCATGAAAAGACGCTTCTTTGAGGTTTTAAGCTCAGAACTCGACTCTGTGCATGTATCTGGCCTGGAAAGTGCTTTAAATGACTGTGCAATGCATATATGGTATCGATTGGTCCAATGTGCATGTATGGCCATTTGGAGGTGAATGTGAGCTTCTGAAGTGAAGATATGCACTTTTTCCAAAACTTGTTTAATTTTAGGTCTGCATGTCAAATCTTTTCATTCTGTGTATAACTCAGTGAGAAAGTGACAAACATGAGTGAAATATGACGATATGACTGAATGAGAGTGAATTTGCTGCTATCTCCGTAAGGAAGCGAGATAGAGCGCTGAAATTGTGGCTAAACGCACTTTCATGAAAAGACGCTTCTTTGAGGTTTTAAGCACAGAACTCCACTCTGTGCGTGTATTCGGCCTGGAAAGTGCTTTAAATGACTGTGCAATGCATATATGGTATCGATTGGTCCAATGTGCATGTATGTCCATTTGGAGGTGAATATGAGCTTCTGAAGTGAAGATATGCACTTTTTTAAAAAACTTTTTTAATTTTAGGTCTGCATGTCAAATCTTTTCATTCTGTGTATAACTCAGTGGGAAAGTGACAAACATGAGTGAAATATGACGATATGACTGAATGAGAGTGAATTTGCTGCTATCTCCGTAAGGAAGCGAGATAGAGCGCTGAAACTGAGGATAAAACGCACTTTCATGAAAAGACGCTTTTTGAGGTTTTAAGCTCAGAACTCGACTCTGTGCGTGTATCTGGCCTGGAAAGTGCTTTAAATGACTGTGCAATGCATATATGGTATCGATTGGTCCAATGTGCATGTATGGCCATTTGGAGGTGAATATGAGCTTCTGAAGTGAAGATATGCACTTTTTTAAAACTTGTTTAATTTTAGGTCTGCATGTCAAATCTTTTCATTCTGTGTATAACTCAGTGGGAAAGTGACAAACATGAGTGAAATATGACGATATGACTGTATGAGAGTGAATTTGCTGCTATCTCCGTCAAGGAAGCGAGATAGAGCGCTGAAACTGCGGCTAAACGCACTTTCATGAAAAGACGCTTTCTTTGAGGTTTTAAGCTCAGAACTCGACTCTGTGCGTGTATCTGACCTGGAAAGTGCTTCAAATGACTGTGCAATGCATATATGGTATCGATTGGTCCAATGTGCATGTATGGCCATTTGGTAGTGAATATGAGCTTCTGAAGTGAAGATATGCACTTTTTAAAAACTTGTTTAATTTTAGGTCTGCATGTCAAATCTTTTCATTCTGTGTATAACTCAGTGGGAAAGTGACAAACATGAGTGAAATATGACGATATGACTGAATGAGAGTGAATTTGCTGCTATCTCCGTAAGGAAGAGAGCTAGAACGCTGAAACTGTGGTCATATGCACTTTCATGAAAAGACACTTCTTTGAGGTTTTAAGCTCAGAAATCGACTCTGTGCGTGTATCAGGCCTGGGAAGTGCTTCAGATGACTGTGCAATGCATATATGGTATCGATTGGTCCAATGTGCATGTATGGCCATTTGGAGGTGAATGTGAGCTTCTGAAGTGAAGATATGCACTTTTTAAAAAACTTGTTTAATTTTAGGTCTGCATGTCAAATCTTTTCATTCTGTACCTAACTCAGTGGGAAAGTGACATACATGAGTGATATGTGACGATATGACTGAATGAGAGTGAATTTGCTGCTATCTCCGTAAGGAAGAGAGCTAGAACGCTGAAACTGTGGTCATATGCACTTTCATGAAAAGACGCTTCTTTGAGGTTTTAAGCTCAGAACTCGACTCTGTGCGTGTATCTGGCCTGGAAAGTGCTTTAAATGACTGTGCAATGCATATATGGTATCGATTGGTCCAATGTGCATGTATGGCCATTTGGAGGTGAATGTGAGCTTCTGAAGTGAAGATATGCACTTTTTTAAAAACTTGTTTAATTTTAGGTCTGCATGTCAAATCTTTTTATTCTGTGTATAACTCAGTGGGAAAGTGACAAACATGAGTGAAATGTGACTATATGACTGAATGAGAGTGAATTTGCTTCTATCTCCGTAAGGAAGCAAGCTAGAGCGCTGAAACTGTGGCTAAACGCACTTTCATGAAAAGACGCTTCTTTGAGGTTTTAAGCTCAGAACTCGACTCTGTGCGTGTATCTGGCCTGGAAAGTGCTTTAGATGACTGTGCAATGCATATATGGTATCGATTGGTCCAATGTGCATGTATGGCCATTTGGAATTGAATATGAGATTCGGAAGTGAAGATATGCACTTTTTTAAAAACTTTTTTTATTTTTAGGTCTGCATGTTAAATCTTCTTATTCTGTGTATAACTCAGTGGGAAAGTGACAAACATGAGTGAAATGTGACGATATGACTGAATGAGAGTGAATTTGCTGCTATCTCCGTAAGGAAGCGAGATAGAGCGCTGAAACTGCGGCTAAACGCACTTTCATGAAAAACGCTTCTTTGAGGTTTTAAGCTCAGAACTCGACTCTGTGCGTGTATCTGGCCTGGAAAGTGCTTTAAATGACTGTGCAATGCATATATGGTATCGATTGGTCCAATGTGCATGTATGGCCATTTGGAGGTGAATATGAGCTTCTGAAGTGAAGATATGCACCTTTTTAAAAACTTGTTTAATTTTAGGTCTGCATGTCAAATCTTTTCATTCTGTGTATAACTCAGTGGGAAAGTGACAAACATGAGTGAAATATGACGATATGACTGAATGAGAGAGAGTTTGCTGCTATCTCCGTAAGGGAAGCGAGATAGAGCGCTGAAACTGTGGCTAAACGCACTTTCATGAAAAAGACTTTTTGAGGTTTTAAGCTCAGAACTTCGACTCTGTGCGTGTATCTGGCCTGGGAAAGTGCTTTAATGACTGTGCAATGCATATATGGTATCGATTGGTCCAATGTGCATGTATGGCCATTTGGAGGTGAATGTGAGCTTCTGAAGTGAAGATATGCACTTTTTAAAGAACTTGTTTAATTTTAGGTCTGCATGTCAAATCTTTTCATTCTGTGTATAACTCAGTGGGAAAGTGACAAACATGAGTGAAATATGACGATATGACTGAATGAGAGTGAATTTGCTGCTATCTCCGTAAGGAAGCGAGATAGAGCGCTGAAACTGTGGTTAAACGCACTTTCATGAAAAAAAGACGCTTCTTTGAGGTTTTAAGGTCAGAACTCGACTCTGTGCGTGTATCTGGCCTGGAAAGTGCTTTAAATGACTGTGCAATGCATATATGGTATCGATTGGTCCAATGTGCATGTATGGCCATTTGGAGGTGAATGTGAGCTTCTGAAGTGAAGATATGCACTTTTTCAAAAACTTGTTTAATTTTAGGTCTGCATGTCAAATCTTTTCATTCTGTGTATAACTCAGTGGGAAAGTGACAAACATGAGTGAAATATGACGATATGACTGAATGAGAGTGAATTTGCTGCTATCTCCGCAAGGAAGCGAGATAGAGCCCTGAAACTGTGGTTATATGCAATTTCATGAAAAGACGCTGCTTTGAGGTTTTAAGCTCAGAACTCGACTCTGTGCATGTATCTGGCCTGGAAAGTGCTTTAAATGACTGTGCAATGCATATATGGTATCGATTGGTCCAATGTGCATGTATGGCCATTTGGAGGTGAATGTGAGCTTCTGAAGTGAAGATATGCACTTTTTAAAAACTTGTTTAATTTTAGGTCTGCATGTCAAATCTTTTCATTCTGTGTATAACTCAGTGGGAAAGTGACAAACATGAGTGAAATATGTGGATATGACTGAATGAGAGTGAATTTGCTGCTATCTCCGTAAGGAAGCGAGCTAGAGCGCTGAAACTGTGTTTATATGCACTTTCATGAAAAGACGCTTCTTTGAGGTTTAAGCTCAGAACTCGACTCTGTGCGTGTATCTGGCCTGGAAAGTGCTTTACATGACTGTGCAATGCATATATGGTGGCGATTGGTCCAATGTGCCTGTATGGCCATTTGGAGGTGAATATGAGCTTCTGAAGTGAAGATATGCACTTTTTAAAAACTTGTTTAATTTTAGGTCTGCATGTCAAATCTTTTCATTCTGTGTATAACTCAGTGGGAAAGTGACAAACATGAGTGAAATATGACGATATGACTGAATGAGAGTGAATTTGCTGCTATCTCCGTAAGGAAGCGAGATAGAGCGCTGAAACTGTGGTTATATGCACTTTCATGAAAAGACGCTTCTTTGAGGTTTTAAGCTCAGAACTCGACTCTGTGCATGTATCTGGCCTGGAAAGTGCTTTAAATGACTGTGCAATGCATATATGGTATCGATTGGTCCAATGTGCATGTATGGCCATTTGGAGGTGAATGTGAGCTTCTGAAGTGAAGATATGCACTTTTTTCAAAAACTTGTTTAATTTTAGGTCTGCATGTCAAATCTTTTCATTCTGTGTATAACTCAGTGGGAAAAAGTGACAAACATGAGTGAAATATGACGATATGACTGAATGAGAGTGAATTTGCTGCTATCTCCGTAAGGAAGCGAGATAGAGCGCTGAAACTGCGGCTAAAACGCACTTTCATGAAAAAGACGCTTCTTTGAGGTTTTAAGCTCAGAACTCGACTCTGTGCGTGTATCTGGCCTGGAAAGTGCTTTAAATGACTGTGCAATGCATATATGGTATCGATTGGTCCAATGTGCATGTATGGCCATTTGGAGGTGAATGTGAGCTTCTGAAGTGAAGATATGCACTTTTTAAAAACTTGTTTAATTTTAGGTCTGCATGTCAAATCTTTTCATTCTGTGTATAACTCAGTGGGAAAGTGACAAACATGAGTGAAATATGACGATATGACTGAATGAGAGTGAATTTGCTGCTATCTCCGTAAGGAAGCGAGATAGAGCGCTGAAACTGTGGCTAAACGCACTTTCATGAAAAAGACGCTTCTTTGAGGTTTTAAGCTCAGAACTCGACTCTGTGCATGTATCTGGCCTGGAAAGTGCTTTAAATGACTGTGCAATGCATATATGGTATCGATTGGTCCAATGTGCATGTATGGCCATTTGGAGGTGAATATGAGCTTCGGAAGTGAAGATATGCACTTTTTTAAAAACTTGTTTAATTTTAGGTCTGCATGTCAAATCTTTTCATTCTGTGTATAACTCAGTGGGAAAGTGACAAACATGAGTGAAATATGACGATATGACTGAATGAGAGTGAATTTGCTGCTATCTCCGTAAGGAAGCGAGATAGAGCGCTGAAACTGTGGCTAAACGCACTTTCATGAAAAGACGCTTCTTTGAGGTTTTAAGCTCAGAACTCGACTCTGTGCGTGTATCTGGCCTGGAAAGTGCTTTAAATGACTGTGCAATGCATATATGGTATCGATTGGTCCAATGTGCATGTATGGCCATTTGGAGGTGAATGTGAGCTTCTGAAGTGAAGATATGCACTTTTTAAAAAACTTGTTTAATTTTAGGTCTGCATGTCAAATCTTTTCATTCTGTGTATAACTCAGTGGGAAAGTGACAAACATGAGTGAAATATGACGATATGACTGAATGAGAGTGAATTTGCTGCTATCTCCGTAAGGAAGCGAGATAGAGCGCTGAAACTGCGGTTAAACGCACTTTCATGAAAAGACGCTTCTTTGAGGTTTTAAGCTCAGAACTCGACTCTGTGCGTGTATCTGGCCTGGAAAGTGCTTTAAATGACTGTGCAATGCATATATATGGTATCGATTGGTCCAATGTGCATGTATGGCCATTTGGAGGTGAATGTGAGCTTCTGAAGTGAAGATATGCACTTTTTCAAAAAACTTGTTTAATTTTAGGTCTGCATGTCAAATCTTTTCATTCTGTGTATAACTCAGTGGGAAAGTGACAAACATGAGTGAAATATGAGGATATGACTGAATGAGAGTGAATTTCCTGTTATCTCCGTAGGGAAAGCGAGATAGAGCGCTGAAACTGTGGTTATAATGCACTTTCATGAAAAGACGCTTCTTTGAGGTTTTAAGCTCAGAACTCGACTCTGTGCGTGTATCTGGCCTGGAAAGTGCTTTAAATGACTGTGCAATGCATATATGGTATCGATTGGTCCAATGTGCATGTATGGCCATTTGGAGGTGAATGTGAGCTTCTGAAGTGAAGATATGCACTTTTTAAAAAACTTGTTTAATTTTAGGTCTGCATGTCAAATCTTTTCATTCTGTGTATAACTCAGTGGGAAAGTGACAAACATGAGTGAAATATGACGATATGACTGAATGAGAGTGAATTTGCTGCTATCTCCGTAAGGAAGCGAGATAGAGCGCTGAAACTGTGGTTTTAACGCACTTTCATGAAAAAAGACGCTTCTTTGAGGTTTTAAGCTCAGATCTCGACTCTGTGCATGTATCTGGCCTGGAAAGTGCTTTAGATGACTGTTCAATGCATATATGGTATCGAATAGTCCAATGTGCATGTATGGCCATTTGGAGGTGAATGTGAGCTTCTGAAGTGAAGATATGCACTTTTTAAAAAACTTGTTTAATTTTAGGTCTGCATGTCAAATCTTTTCATTCTGTGTATAACTCAGTGGGAAAGTGACAAACATGAGTGAAATATGACGATATGACTGAATGAGAGTGAATTTGCTGCTATCTCCGTAAGGAAGCGAGATAGAGCGCTGAAACTGCAGCTAAACGCACTTTCATGAAAAGACGCTTCTTTGAGGTTTTAAGCTCAGAACTCGACTCTGTGCGTGTATCTGGCCTGGAAAGTGCTTTAAATGACTGTGCAATGCATATATGGTATCGATTGGTCCAATGTGCATGTATGGCCATTTGGAGGTGAATGTGAGCTTCTGAAGTGAAGATATGCACTTTTTAAAAACTTGTTTAATTTTAGGTCTGCATGTCAAATCTTTTCATTCTGTGTATAACTCAGTGGGAAAGTGACAAACATGAGTGAAATATGACGATATGACTGAATGAGAGTGAATTTGCTGCTATCTCCGCAAGGAAGCGAGATAGAGCCCTGAAACTGTGGTTATATGCAATTTCATGAAAAGACGCTGCTTTGATGTTTTAAGCTCAGAACTCGACTCTGTGCGTGTATCTGGCCTGGAAAGTGCTTTAAATGACTGTGCAATGCATATATGGTATCGATTGGTCCAATGTGCATGTATGGCCATTTGGAGGTGAATGTGAGCTTCTGAAGTGAAGATATGCACTTTTTTAAAAAACTTGTTTAATTTTAGGTCTGCATGTCAAATCTTTTCATTCTGTGTATAACTCAGTGGGAAAGTGACAAACATGAGTGAAATATGAGGATATGACTGAATGAGAGTGAATTTGCTGCTATCTCCGTAAGGAAGCGAGATAGAGCGCTGAAACTGTGGTTATATGCACTTTCATGAAAAGACGCTTCTTTGAGGTTTTAAGCTCAGAACTCGACTCTGTGCATGTATCTGGCCTGGAAAGTGCTTTAAATGACTGTGCAATGCATATATGGTATCGATTGGTCCAATGTGCATGTATGGCCATTTGGAGGTGAATGTGAGCTTCTGAAGTGAAGATATGCACTTTTTAAAAAACTTGTTTAATTTTAGGTCTGCATGTCAAATCTTTTCATTCTGTGTATAACTCAGTGGGAAAGTGACAAACATGAGTGAAATATGAGGATATGACTGAATGAGAGTGAATTTGCTGCTATCTCCGTAAGGAAGCGAGATAGAGCGCTGAAACTGTGGTTAAACGCACTTTCATGAAAAAGACGCTTCTTTGAGGTTTAAGCTCAGAACTCGACTCTGTGCATGTATCTGGCCTGGAAAGTGCTTTAAATGACTGTGCAATGCATATATGGTATCGATTGGTCCAATGTGCATGTATGGCCATTTGGAGGTGAATGTGAGCTTCTGAAGTGAAGATATGCACTTTTTGAAAAACTTGTTTAATTTTAGGTCTGCATGTCAAATCTTTTCATTCTGTGTATAACTCAGTGGGAAAGTGACAAACATGAGTGAAATATGACGATATGACTGAATGAGAGTGAATTTGCTGCTATCTCCGTAAGGAAGCGAGATAGAGCGCTGAAACTCTGGTTAAATGCACTTTCATGAAAAAGACTTCTTTGAGGTTTTAAGCTCAGAACTCGACTCTGTGCATGTATCTGGCCTGGAAAGTGCTTTAAATGACTGTGCAATGCATATATGGTATCGATTGGTCCAATGTGCATGTATGGCCATTTGGAGGTGAATGTGAGCTTCTGAAGTGAAGATATGCACTTTTAAAAAACTTGTTTAATTTTAGGTCTGCATGTCAAATCTTTTCATTCTGTGTATAACTCAGTGGGAAAGTGACAAACATGAGTGAAATATGACGATATGACTGTATGAGAGTGAATTTGCTGCTATCTCCGTAAGGAAGCGAGATAGAGCGCTGAAACTGCGGCTAAACGCACTTTCATGAAAAGACGCTTCTTTGAGGTTTTAAGCTCAGAACTCGACTCTGTGCATGTATCTGGCCTGGAAAGTGCTTTAAATAAATGACGTGCAATGCATATATGGTATCGATTGGTCCAATGTGCATGTATGGCCATTTGGAGGTGAATGTGAGCTTCTGAAGTGAAGATATGCACTTTTTAAAAACTTGTTTAATTTTAGGTCTGCATGTCAAATCTTTTCATTCTGTGTATAACTCAGTGGGAAAGTGACAAACATGAGTGAAATATGACGATATGACTGAATGAGAGTGAATTTGCTGCTATCTCCGTAAGGAAGCGAGATAGAGCGCTGAAACTGCGGCTAAAATTTCATGAAAAAGACTTTCATGAAAAGACAGAACTTCTTTGAGGTTTTAAGCTCAGAACTTTATATGTCTGAACTGTATCTGGCCTGGAAAGTGCTTTAAATGACTGCTGCAATGCATATATGGTTATCGAAATCCAATGTGCATGTATGGCCATTTGGAGGTGAATCGAGCTTCTGAAGTGAAGATATGCACTTTTTGCTTGTTTAATTTTAGGTCTGCATGTCAAATCTTTTTTGATTCTGTGTATAACTCTGTGCAAGTATCTGGCCTGGAAAAGTTGAAAAACATGCAATGTGAAATATGTATAATAAAGTGACTGAAAATGAGAGACTGAATTTGCTGCTATCTCCGTCAGTGGGAAGGAAAACAGATAGAGCGCTGAAACTGTGGTAATTTGCACTTTCATGAAAAGACGCTTCTTTGAGGTTTTAAGCTCAGAACTCGACTCTGTGCATGTATCTGGCCTGGAAAGTGCTTTAAATGACTGTGCAATGCATATATGGTATCGATTGGTCCAATGTGCATGTATGGCCATTTGGAGGTGAATGTGAGCTTCTGAAGAAGATATGCACTTTTTCAAAAACTTGTTTAATTTTAGGTCTGCATGTCAAATCTTTTCATTCTGTGTATAACTCAGTGGGAAAGTGACAAACATGAGTGAAATATGACGATATGACTGAATGAGAGTGAATTTGCTGCTATCTCCGTAAGGAAGCGAGATAGAGCGCTGAAACTGCTGTTAACGCACTTTCATGAAAAAGACGCATGTATCTGGCCTGAAACTCTTTAAATGACTGTGCACTTTCATGAAAAAATGACTTCTTTGAGGTTTAAGCTCAGAACTCCACTCTGTGCATGTATCTGGCCTGGAAAGTGCTTTAAATGACTGTGCAATGCATATATGGTATCGATTGGTCCAATGTGCATGTATGGCCATTTGGAGGTGAATGTGAGCTTCTGAAGTGAAGATATGCACTTTTTCAAAAACTTGTTTAATTTTAGGTCTGCATGTCAAATCTTTTCATTCTGTGTATAACTCAGTGGGAAAGTGACAAACATGAGTGAAATATGACGATATGACTGAATGAGAGTGAATTTGCTGCTATCTCCGTAAGGAAGCGAGATAGCGCTGAAACTGCGGCTAAACACTTTCATGAAAAAGACGCTTCTTTGAGGTTTTAAGCTCAGAACTCTCGACTCTGTGCATGTATCTGGCCTGGAAAGTGCTTTTAAATGACTGTGCAATGCATATATATATGGTATCGATTGGTCCAATGTGCATGTATGGCCATTTGGAGGTGAATGTGAGCTTCTGAAGTGAAGATATGCACTTTTTAAAAAACTTGTTTAATTTTAGGTCTGCATGTCAAATCTTTTCATTCTGTGTATAACTCAGTGGGAAAGTGACAAACATGAGTGAAATATGACGATATGACTGAATGAGAGTGAATTTGCTGCTATCTCCGTAAGGAAGCGAGATAGAGCGCTGAAACTGCGGACTAAACGCACTTTCATGAAAAGACGCTTTTTGGGAAAAAGAACTCTTCTTTGAGGTTTTAAATGACTCAGAATATGGTATCGATTGGTCCAATGTGCATGTATGGCCATTTGTGTGAATCTGAGCCTGGAAGATATGCACTTTTTGAAAAAACAATGTTTATTTTGGTCTGCATGTCAAATGGTTCATTCTGTGTATAACTGGCCATTTGACAAACATGGTGAAATATGAGATATGACTGAATGAAGTGAAGATATGCACTTTTTAAAAACTTGTTTAAAACTCTGCATGTTGCATATCATGAAAAAATTTACTGTCATTCTGTGTTTAACTCAGTGGAAAAAGTGACAAACATGAGTGAAATATGAGGATATGACTGAATGAATGCATATATTTGCTGCTATCTCCAATGTGCATGTATAGCCATTTGAAAATGTGAGCTTCTTGAACTTTCATGAAAAGCACTTTTTCTTTGAGGTTTAATTTTAGCTCAGAACTCGACTCTGTTTCATTCTGTGTATAAAGTGCTTTTTTATGACTGTTCAATGCATATATATGATGATATGATTGGTCCAATGTGCATGTATGGCCATTTGGAGGTGAATGTGAGCTTCTGAAACTCTTGAAGATATGCACTTTTTCAAAAACTTTTTAATTTTAGGTCTGCATGTCAAATCTTTTCATTCTGTGTATAACTCAGTGGAAAAGTGACAAACATGAATGAAATATGACAATATGACTGAATGAGAGTGAATTTGCTGCTATCTCCGTATGTGCATGATGGCCATTTGGAGGTGAATGTGAGCTTCTGAAGTGAAGATATGCACTTTTTCAAAAACTTGTTTAATTTTAAAGTCAAATCTTTTCATTCTGTGTATAACTCAGTGAGAAAGTGACAAACATTTTTGAGGTTTTTGCTGCTAAGCTCAGATACTCGACTCTGTGCTTCTTTGAGGTTTTAAGCACAGTATCTGGCCTGGAAAGTGCTTTAAATGAGTGTGCAATGCATATATGGTATGGATTGGTCCAATATGCATGTATGGCCATTTGGAGGTGAATGTGAGCTTCTGAAGTGAAGATATGCACTTTTTCAAAAAACTTGTTTAATTTTAGGTCTGCATGTCAAATCTTTTCATTCTGTGTATAACTCAGTGGGAAAGTGACAAACATGAGTGAAATATGACGATATGACTGAATGAGAGTGAATTTGCTGCTATCTCCGTAAGGAAGCGAGATAGAGCGCTGAAACTGCGGCTAAACGCAATTTCATGAAAAAGACGCTTCTTTGAGGGTTTTAAGCTCGACTCTGTGCGTGTAGATCTGAACCGACTCTGTGCATGTATCTGAAAAGTGCTTTAAATGACTGTGCAATGCATATATGGTATCGATTGGTCCAATGTGCATGTATGGCCATTTGGAGGTGAATGTGAGCTTCTGAAGTGAAGATATGCACTTTTTAAAAAACTTGTTTAATTTTAGGTCTGCATGTCAAATCTTTTCATTCTGTGTATAACTCAGTGGGAAAGTGACAAACATGAGTGAAATATGAGGATATGACTGAATGAGAGTGAATTTCCTGTTATCTCCGTAAGGAAAGGAGCAAGAGCGCTGAAACTGCGGCTAAACGCACTTTCATGAAAAGACGCTTCTTTGAGGTTTTAAGCTCAGAACTCGACTCTGTGCGTGTATCTGGCCTGGAAAGTGCTTTAAATGACTGTGCAATGCATATATGGTATCGATTGGTCCAATGTGCATGTATGGCCATTTGGAGGTGAATGTGAGCTTCTGAAGTGAAGATATGCACTTTTTCAAAAACTTGTTTAATTTTAGGTCTGCATGTCAAATCTTTTCATTCTGTGTATAACTCAGTGGGAAAGTGACGAACATCAGTGAAATATGACTATGACTGAATGAGAGTGAATTTGCTGCTATCTCCGTAAGCGCATAGAGCGCTGAAACTGCGGCTAAAAAAAAAGACGCCTTTGAGGTTTTAAGCTCAGAACTCGACTCTGTGCATCTGGCCTGGAAATGCTTTAAATGACTGTGCAATGCATAACTCATTGGTCCAATGTGATGTATGGCATTGTATGTGAATGTTTGAAGGCACTTTTTCAAAAACTGAGTTTAATTTTAGTGAATCTTTTCATTCTGTGTATAACTCCGTTAAAAGGACAAACATAGAATCTTTTCATTCTGTGTATAACTCTATCTGGGAGATTTCATGAAATGAGTGAAATCATGAAAAAGACTTTTGAGGTTTTAAGCATGAACTCGACTCTGTGCGCTATCTGGCCTGGAAAGTGCTTTAAATGACTGTGCAATGCATATATGGTAACGATTGGTCCAATGTGCATGTATGGCCATTTTGAGGTGAATGTGAGCTTCTGAAGTGAAGATATGCACTTTTTCTGAACTTGTTTAATTTTAGGTCTGCATGTCAAATCTTTTCATTCTGTGTATAACTCAGTGGGAAAGTGACAAACATGAGTGAAATATGACGAGGTATGACTGAATGAGAGTGAATTTGCTGCTATCTCCGTAAAAGCGAGATAAGCTGAAGATAATGAAACTGTGGTCTTTCATGAAAAAAGACGCTTTTTGATTTTAAGTTCAGAATGACTCATATCTGTGCGTGTATCTGACCTGGAAACATAAATGACTGTTTGAAAATATATGGTATCGATTGGTCCAAATGTGCATGTATAACTCCGCCATTTGGAACATATGAATGTGAGCTTCTGAAGTGAAGATATGCACTTTTTCAAAAACTTGTTTAATTTTAAGTCTGCATGTCAAATCTTTTCATTCTGTGTATAACTCAGTGGGAAAGTGCTTTAAATGACTGTGCAATGCAATATGGTATCGATTGGTCCAATATGTATGGCCATTTGATGAAGTGAAGATAATTTTTCAAAAACTGCTATCTTTAGGTCTGCATGTCAAATCTTTTCATTCTGTGTAAACTCAGTGAAAGTGACAAACATTCATGAAAAATGACGCTTGACTTGAGAGGTTTTGCTATCTCCGTAAGGACTCTGATAGAGTATCTGAAACTGCTGAAAGCACTTTCATGAAAAAGACTTTTCATGACTGAACTCGACTCTGTGCATATCTGGCCTGGAAAGTGCTTTTAAATGACTGTGCAATGCATATATGGTATGATTGGTCCAATGTGCATGTATTTGGAGGTGAATGTGAGCTTCTGAAGTGAAGATATGCACTTTTTTGAAAAACTTGTTTAATTTTAGGTCTGCATGTCAAATCTTTTCATTCTGTGTATAACTCAGTGGGAAAGTGACAAACATAGAGTGAAATATGGTCCAATATGACTGAATGAGAGTGAATTTGCTGCTATCTCCGTGGAAGGAAGCGAGATAGAGCGCTGAAACTGCGGCTAAACTTGTTTCATGAAAAGACGCGGTTTTGGGTTTTAAGCTCAGAACTCCACTCTGTGCGTGTATTCGGCCTGGAAAGTGCTTTAAATGACTGTGCAATGCATATATGGTATCGATTGGTCCAATGTGCATGTATGGCCATTTGGAGGTGAATGTGAGCTTCTGAAGTGAAGATATGCACTTTTTTTTTTTTTTTTTTAATTTTAGGTCTGCATGTCAAATCTTTTCATTCTGTGTATAACTCAGTGGGAAAGTGACAAACATGAGTGAAATATGACGATATGACTGAATGAGAGTGAATTTGCTGCTATCTCCGTAAGGAAGCGAGATAGAGCGCTGAAACTGCGGCTAAACGCACTTTCATGAAAAGACGCTTCTTTGAGGTTTTAAGCTCAGAACTCCACTCTGTGCATGTATCTGGCCTGGAAAGTGCTTTAAATGACTGTGCAATGCATATATGGTATCGATTGGTCCAATGTGCATGTATGGCCATTTGGAGGTGAATGTGAGCTTCTGAAGTGAAGATATGCACTTTTTCAAAAACTTGTTTAATTTTAGGTCTGCATGTCAAATCTTTTCATTCTGTGTATAACTCAGTGGGAAAGTGACAAACATGAGTGAAATATGACGATATGACTGAATGAGAGTGAATTTGCTGCTATCTCCGTAAGGAAGCGAGATAGAGCGCTGAAACTGCGGCTAAACGCACTTTCATGAAAAAAAAGACTTCTTTGAGGTTTTAAGAAAAAAGACGCTTTTTGGTTTAAGCTCAGAACTCGACTCTGTGCGTGTATCTGGCCTGGAAAGTGCTTTAAATGACTGTGCAATGCATATATGGTATCGATTGGTCCAATGTGCATGTATGGCCATTTGGAGGTGAATGTGAGCTTCTGAAGTGAAGATATGCACTTTTTGAAAAACTTGTTTAATTTTAGGTCTGCATGTCAAATCTTTTCATTCTGTGTATAACTCAGTGGGAAAGTGACAAACATGAGTGAAATATGACGATATGACTGAATGAGAGTGAATTTGCTGCTATCTCCGTAAGGAAGAAGCGAGATAGAGCGCTGAAACTGCTTGCTAAACGCACTTTCATGAAAAAAGACGCTTCTTTGAGGTTTTAAGCTCAGAACTCCGACTCTGTGCGTGTATCTGGCCTGGAAAGTGCTTTTTAAATGACTGTGCAATGCATATATGGTATCGATTGGTCCAATGTGCATGTATGGCCATTTGGAGGTGAATGTGAGCTTCTGAAGTGAAGATATGCACTTTTTGAAAAACTTGTTTAATTTTAGGTCTGCATGTCAAATCTTTTCATTCTGTGTATAACTCAGTGAGAAAGTGACAAACATGAGTGAAATATGAAAATATGACTGAATGAGAGTGAATTTGCTGCTATCTCCGTAAGGAAGCGAGATAAGCGCTGAAACTTTTAGGTTTCATGAAAAAAGACGCTTCTTTGAGGTTTTAAGCACAGAACTCGACTCTGTGCGTGTATCTGGCCTGGAAAGTGCTTTAAATGACTGTGCAATGCATATATGGTATCGATTGGTCCAATGTGCATGTATGGCCATTTGGAGGTGAATGTGAGCTTCTGAAGTGAAGATATGCACTTTTTAAAAAACTTGTTTAATTTTAGGTCTGCATGTCAAATCTTTTCATTCTGTGTATAACTCAGTGGGAAAGTGACAAACATGAGTGAAATATGATAATATGACTGTATGAGAGTGAATTTGCTGCTATCTCCGTAAGGAAGCGAGATAGAGCCCTGAAACTGTGGTTATATGCAATTTCATGAAAAGACGCTGCTTTGATGTTTTAAGCTCAGAACTCGACTCTGTGCGTGTATCTGGCCTGGAAAGTGCTTTAAATGACTGTGCAATGCATATATGGTATCGATTGGTCCAATGTGCATGTATGGCCATTTGGAGGTGAATGTGAGCTTCTGAAGTGAAGATATGCACTTTTAAAAAACTTGTTTAATTTTAGGTCTGCATGTCAAATCTTTTCATTCTGTGTATAACTCAGTGGGAAAGTGACAAACATAAGTGAAATATGAGATATGACTGCATGATGAGTGAATTTGCTGCTATCTCCGTAAAAAAGCGAGATAGTCTGAAACTGTGCATGTACGCACTTTCATGAAAAAGACGAATTTGAGGGTTTTAAGCTCAGAACTGTGCACTCTGTATTATCGAAAATCTGGCCTGGAAAGTGCTTTAAATGACTGTGCAATGCATATATTTCATGATTGGTCCAATGTGCATGTATGGGAAAGTGACAAACCAATATGGATATGACTGAATGAATGAATTTGCTGCTATCTCCGTGAAGTGAAGATAAATTACTTTTTCAAAAAAAGACTTTTTTTTAAGCTAGGTCTGCATGTCAAAAAGTTTTTATTCTGTGTATAATATATGGTGGATTGGTCCAATGTGCATGATGGCCATTTGGAACATGAGTGAAGATATGCACTTTTTTTCAAAAACTGTTTAATTTTAGGTCTGCATGTCAAATGCTTTCATTCTGTGTATAACTCAGTGATAAGTGACAAACATGAGTGAAATATGACGATATGACATGAAAAGAGTGAATTTGAGGTTTTAAGCTCAGATCTCCGACTCTGTGCGAGATATCTGACCTGAAAGTGCTTTAAATGACTTTCAATGCATATATGGTTTGAGGTTTCCAATGTGCATGTATGGCCATTTGGAGGTGAATGTGTGCTTTGAATGAAGATATGCAATTTTAAAAAACTTATTTAATTTTAGGTCTGCATGTCAAATCTTTTCATTCTTTGGAGTATAACTCAGTGGGAAAGTGACAAACAAGATATGCAAATTTGAAAAAATGACTGAATGAGAGTGAATTTGCATGTCAAATCTTTTCATTCTGTGTATAACTCAGATAAAAGTGACAAACATGAGTGAAATATGACACTTTCATGAAAAAGACGAATTTTGAGGTTTTAAGCGTCAGAACTCGACTCTGTGCTGAAACTCTGGCCTGGAAAGTGCTTTGAAAAAGACTGTGCAATGATATGCTGTTGATGCTATCTCCGTGCATGTTTTGCCATAACTGGAGTGAAATGTGTGCCATTTGCAATGCATATATGGTATCGATTGGTCCAATGTGCATGTATGGCCATTTTGAATATGAGCTTCTGAAGTGAAGATATGCACTTTTTCAAAAACTTGTTTAATTTTAGGTCTGCATGTCAAATCTTTTCATTCTGTGTATAACTCAGTGGGAAAGTGACAAACATGAGTGAAATATGACGATATGACTGAATGAGAGTGAATTTGCTGCTATCTCCGTAAGGAAGCGAGATAGAGCGCTGAAACTGCGGCTAAACGCACTTTCATGAAAAGACGCTTCTTTGAGGTTTTAAGCTCAGAACTCGACTCTGTGCGTGTATCTGACCTGGAAAGTGCTTTAAATGACTGTGCAATGCATATATGGTATCGATTGGTCCAATGTGCATGTATGGCCATTTGGAGGTGAATGTGAGCTTCTGAAGTGAAGATATGCACTTTTTAAAGAACTTGTTTAATTTTAGGTCTGCATGTCAAATCTTTTCATTCTGTGTATAACTCAGTGGGAAAGTGACAAACATGAGTGAAATATGACGATATGACTGAATGAGAGTGAATTTGCTGCTATCTCCGTAAGGAAGCGAGATAGAGCGCTGAAACTGCGGCTAAACGCACTTTCATGAAAAGGACGCTTCTTTGAGGTTTTAAGCTCAGAACTCGACTCTGTGCGTGTATCTGGCCTGGAAAGTGCTTTAAATGACTGTGCAATGCATATATGGTATCGATTGGTCCAATGTGCATGTATGGCCATTTGGAGGTGAATGTGAGCTTCTGAAGTGAAGATATGCACTTTTTCAAAAACTTGTTTAATTTTAGGTCTGCATGTCAAATCTTTTCATTCTGTGTATAACTCAGTGGGAAAGTGACAAACATGAGTGAAATATGACGATATGACTGAATGAGAGTGAATTTGCTGCTATCTCCGTAAGGAAGCGAGATAGAGCGCTGAAACTGCGGCTAAACGCACTTTCATGAAAAGACGCTTCTTTGAGGTTTTAAGCTCAGAACTCGACTCTGTGCGTGTATCTGACCTGGAAAGTGCTTTAAATGACTGTGCAATGCATATATGGTATCGATTGGTCCAATGTGCATGTATGGCCATTTGGAGGTGAATGTGAGCTTCTGAAGTGAAGATATGCACTTTTTTGAAAAACTTGTTTAATTTTAGGTCTGCATGTCAAATCTTTTCATTCTGTGTATAACTCAGTGAGAAAGTGACAAACATGAGTGAAATATGACGATATGACTGAATGAGAGTGAATTTGCTGCTATCTCCGTAAGGAAGCGAGATAGAGCGCTGAAACTGCGGCTAAACTCACTTTCATGAAAAGACGCTTCTTTGAGGTTTTAAGCACAGAACTCCACTCTGTGCGTGTATTCGGCCTGGAAAGTGCTTTAAATGACTGTGCAATGCATATATGGTATCGATTGGTCCAATGTGCATGTATGGCCATTTGGAGGTGAATGTGAGCTTCTGAAGTGAAGATATGCACTTTTTCAAAAACTTGTTTAATTTTAGGTCTGCATGTCAAATCTTTTCATTCTGTGTATAACTCAGTGGGAAAGTGACAAACATGAGTGAAATATGACGATATGACTGAATGAGAGTGAATTTGCTGCTATCTCCGTAAGGAAGCGAGATAGAGCGCTGAAACTGCTTGCTAAACACTTTCATGAAAAAGACGCTTCTTTGAGGTTTTAAGCTCAGAACTCCACTCTGTGCGTGTATCTGGCCCTGGAAAGTGCTTTTAAATGACTGTGCAATGCATATATGGTATCGATTGGTCCAATGTGCATGTATGGCCATTTGGAGGTGAATGTGAGCTTCTGAAGTGAAGATATGCACTTTTTTCAAAAAACTTGTTTAATTTTAGGTCTGCATGTCAAATCTTTTCATTCTGTGTATAACTCAGTGGGAAAAGTGACAAACATGAGTGAAATATGACGATATGACTGAATGAGAGTGAATTTGCTGCTATCTCCGTAAGGAAGCGAGATAGAGCGCTGAAACTGCGGCTAAACGCACTTTCATGAAAAGACGCTTCTTTGAGGTTTTAAGCTCAGAACTCGACTCTGTGCGTGTATCTGACCTGGAAAGTGCTTTAAATGACTGTGCAATGCATATATGGTATCGATTGGTCCAATGTGCATGTATGGCCATTTGGAGGTGAATGTGAGCTTCTGAAGTGAAGATATGCACTTTTTGAAAAACTTGTTTAATTTTAGGTCTGCATGTCAAATCTTTTCATTCTGTGTATAACTCAGTGAGAAAGTGACAAACATGAGTGAAATATGACGATATGACTGAATGAGAGTGAATTTGCTGCTATCTCCGTAAGGAAGCGAGATAGAGCGCTGAAACTGCGGCTAAACGCACTTTCATGAAAAAAGACGCTTCTTTGAGGTTTAAGCTCAGAACTCGACTCTGTGCGTGTATCTGGCCTGGAAAGTGCTTTTAAATGACTGTGCAATGCATATATGGTATCGATTGGTCCAATGTGCATGTATGGCCATTTGGAGGTGAATGTGAGCTTCTGAAGTGAAGATATGCACTTTTTCAAAAACTTGTTTAATTTTAGGTCTGCATGTCAAATCTTTTTCATTCTGTGTATAACTCAGTGGAAAGTGACAAACATGAGTGAAATATGAAATGACTGACGAGAGTGATGCTATGAATGAGAAGGAATTTTGCTGCTAGAGCGCTGGAAACGAGATAGAGCGCTGAAACTGCGGCTAAACGCACTTTCATGAAAAGACGCTTCTTTGAGGTTTTAAGCACAGAACTCCACTCTGTGCGTGTATTCGGCCTGGAAAGTGCTTTAAATGACTGTGCAATGCATATATGGTATCGATTGGTCCAATGTGCATGTATGGCCATTTGGAGGTGA
The DNA here is from genome assembly GCA_029692085.1 of Gymnothorax javanicus. Taxonomy (NCBI): domain Eukaryota; kingdom Metazoa; phylum Chordata; class Actinopteri; order Anguilliformes; family Muraenidae; genus Gymnothorax; species Gymnothorax javanicus. Next base: position 64,679,187 of record CM056201.1, read on the forward strand.
ATGTGAGCTTCTGAAGTGAAGATATGCACTTTTTCAA